>OZ007499.1:45840039-47257539 GCA_963931805.1 Microdon myrmicae | reverse complement strand
AACGCACCTAGCATTTTTCAGAGGACAATAGACGATATTCTACGACCCTATATTGGAAAATTCGCTTATGTCTACATTGACGACGTCCTAATATATTCTGGTAACGAGGACGAACATATGGAACATTTGAAAATAATAATTGCAGCTCTACAGAAAGCAAACATGAAGATTTCATCGGAGAAGTCGCATTTCTTTAAGAAATCGATCAACTACCTAGGGCATATAATCTCACAAGGAGTTATAACTGTAGACCCTGAGAAGATCAATACTATAAAAAATTATCCCGAACCATCAAACTTGAAGGAATTAAGATCATTTCTAGGATTAGCAGGATATTATAGGAAATTTATTAATGATTACGCCAAAATTACAAAGCCAATGACTTTGTTTCTTCAAGGAGAAGGACAAGTATCGAAAAACAAAAGCAAAAATATAAAGATTAAATTTGACGAGTCAGCTAAAGAATCTTTCAATAATATAAAAATTAAACTTCAAGAAAAATCGTGCTGTTCCAGCCCGACTATGGGAAGCCTTTCGAATTAACTACCGACGCCAGCAACTTTGCAATAGGAGCAGTATTAAGCCAGGGAAGACACCCTCTAACTTTCATTTCTAGAACACTAAACTCCGCAGAAATTAACTACTCCACCAACGAAAAGGAGCTATTAGCAATTATCTGGGCCCTCCAGAAACTACGCAACCTTCTGTATGGTATCACAGACTTAACTATATACACGGATCATCAATCCCTAACTTTTGCTATTTCCGAAAAAAATCCTAATACGAAACTCAAGAGATGGAAGAGCATCATTGAAGAGTACGGAGCAAAACTAGTTTACAAACCAGGCAGCCAAAATATTGTGGCCGATGCATTATCCAGACAACAGATAAACGCAACAACGGATGACAACATACCTACAGAGAATTTCAAGATACTAAAAAGACCATTAAACGCCTATAGAAACCAACTAATATTGAGAGAATCCAACAAAAATAATCTTGAATCGACCAACATATTCAATAATTTTCGACACATAATACACTTCACTAACGAAGAAAAACTTATAGACTTCATGAAGAAAACTTTAAATCCAAATAAATTGAACGCTTTAAAAATGGAAGCAGAAATAATGATGAAATACTGCGATAAAATTAAAAAGGTATTCGGGAGATACAAGATTGCCTTAACCGACAAGCTATTAGAAGACATAACAGATAGAGAAAAACAATTACAGATTTTGGAAGATGTGCACATTCGAGCTCATCGTAACCACAGAAATAACTCAAAAGAAATTTGGGAAACCAGCTATTGGCCAACTCTGTCAAAGGACTGCAAAAAATATGCAATAAACTGTAAAATATGCCATGTCACCAAGTACGATCGGAAACCCAACCATCAACCCATAGGACGAACACCTATACCAAGCAAATGCTCCCAATATCTACAAATGGATGTATTCCACATGAACAATGAAATATACATTAGTACTATAGATAGGTACTCAAAGTATCTGCACTTACGTTATATATCTAATAAAATTAATACCCACATTACATTAAACGAACTCCTATCCCAAATATTTGTTTATCCGGGCCAACAAAGTGTTATGACAGATAACGAGTCTATTTTTATTAGTCAACAGGCAAAAGCTGTGTTCAACCGGCATCACGTTAACCACACTACTACACCTGTCGACCACTCTACCAGCAACAGCCAAGTAGAAAGAGCACATTCCACACTCATCGAAATCGTCAGAGCCCTCGCTAAACAAGAAGGAGGTGAATGCAAGGACTTCCTATTTGATGCAGTCACTCAATACAACCGAACAATCCACTCGTCGACTGGATACAAACCTGAAGACGTATTTTTTAACAGACGAGACTATCCTGATATAGAGGCGAAATTAAAAAACAATCAACAAAACCTCTTGGATCATGTTAATACAAAACGCGTAAACATCAAATACCTACCCGGGGATAAAATCTTTGTTAGGTCTTCACGCAGAAATAAAAATACCGATCGATTCAGCGAACACACGGTAAAGGAAGACAAAGGCGACATTGTAATCACAACACGCAACAAAAAAATCCACAAAGATAATATACGATCGAGAATCAAACTTTCCCAGGATGAAAAATCTAACCATTCTTCTGGTTATAACAATGACAGGCCTAATCCAGCCAATCAAGATCAATGATCTAAAAAAATAGGAAATATGTTTTAGTGAAAACGGACCCAGCAAACCTCTAAATTCATGTAATGGAATATTCCAGTATATTTATTTGCTACTATATTGATACGACTTTAATAACATATAATAAAAAATGTCAACTTTTTCATATATAATACATGCATTATCAACTATATATGGTAAACCTATAATGTCTGATAGCATCTAAATATACACATATTACCAATTGTAAAAACTTTGTAGGGACATATATCTGTAAACTTATTCGAAATTACAAAGATAACTGTACATTACCATTAATAACCAATGAACCAGCCGCTTCTAACTTTATAAAAGAAAACAATGTAGAGATTAAAGAAATAGAAAACGGATATATTTTTATAGATAAAAGTCATGTCGTAGACGGCAAAACTATTAAAAGTCCTAACCTTATAAGTTTCGAAAAAATGTAATCAAAAAAGCTGTAGCACTAAGACATAATGAAGAATTGAACATAATAATTGAATTATTGTCCTCAGATACAACTTATAAATTCACAAACTTACAAGAAATATCTACATTCTTCACACCCTTAAAAGACCACCCTATAAGAACATTCTGCTGCGTACTGGCAATTATTGTAATCATCACATTAACACTTTATATTATAAAAATAATATTAATATATAAAAAGATAAGAAACTTAGAAAAATGTAATGTACTATCTAAACAAGAAATGACACGACTAGTCCAAAAAACCCAAAATATAAAAAAAAACGAGGACGTTTTAACTTAAGGGGGGAGAGTTAACACCTCCCACATAATGTATTAGATATACCTATGCATTACTGTAGTTCAAACCCCAAACAAATCTCTGTACATAATAACCCTTGTATTTTAAACCCCAAATATCTTTATTATTAATCTCTACCAACCTTTGTACAGTTACATTATGATACCAATATACATACAATCCAATTTAATCTTTTCCATATTGCAAACTAAATACTGCATAAATATTGTACAAATACCATACTCACCCGAACTCGCATTATCAAAACATAGTCAAAGGATACCGACGATAATAAAACCAATCGATGCCGCCAAGACATCTCTAATCGTAAGACAAATAATCAACACATGGCCCAGTATAGCAAATCAATCCAATCTATCTCAAGACAAACAATCAACGAATGCCCATGACGGACACATCAACAAATATACCGAACTACACACTCAACCTTATCGCAATTCGAGGCATAAATACCGCCACCGAAGAGGAACCGGCACGATTGATTTCCCAGCCGTGAAGGAGCGAACTCAGCGTCATTAATAAGTAATTTAAATAAAATAAGTTAAAAAAAAAACACCAAGTTGTTTTCCTTAACTCGCGCGAGCTCACTTTTGACCAAAAACAACGACGAGTTGATGATTCGGAGCAGTGTTTGGAGATGATCAAGCGTAATAAACCCGAGTTTTTGCGTCGATATGTGACAATGGATGAAACATGGCTCCATCATTTCACTCCGAAGTCCAATCGACAGTCATCTGAGTGGGCTGCACACGATGAACCCGCCCCAAAGCGTGGAAAAACGCAACAGTCGGCTGGCAAGGTTATGGCGTCTGTATTTTGGGATGCGCGCGGAATAATTTTCATTGACTATCTTGGAAAAGGAAGGACCATCAACAGCGACTATTACACAGCGTTATTGGACCGTTTGAAGGACGAAATCGCCGAAGAACGACCGCATTTGAAGAAAGAGAAAGTGCTGCTTCACCAAGACAATGCACCGTGTCACAAGTCAGTGAAAACGGTGGCAAAAATCCATGAATTGGGCTTCGAATTGCTTCCGCATTCACCGTATTCTCCAGATCTGGCCCCCAGCGACTATTTCCTGTTCTCAGATCTCAAAAGAATGCTCGCTGGGAGGAAATTTTCGTCGAATGAAGAGGTGATCGCCGAAACTGAGGCCTATTTTGAAACAAAGGACAAATCGTACTACAAAAAAGGTATCGAAAAGTTGGAGGGTCGCTATAATCCGTGTATCACCCTCGAAGGGAATTATGTTGAATAAAAAAAAGGAATTTTGCCAAAAAAATGTGTTTTACTATGGGAGGCCGGGGACTTTTCAGTTGACCTGTTATATACGAGGGTTGCCTCTTATGTTTCGGGATTTGGCAACCCTAGTGTTGCAATTCGGCAATTGACAGCTCTGTCGTAAAGTTGGACATTTTTGAGGTTATACGCACTCAGAACGTTTTGACATACGAGCGCTATTTGTGTTGTTTACAGTAACTTAAAAGATTCATCTCGGCCCAAAGATGGAATTAAATCGTCAACATTTTCGTGCGATTATTTTTTACAACTTTCGGTGTGGATTAACTCAGCAACAGTGCATGGATGAACTTAATTCAATTTTTGGCGATGAAGCTCCATCAAGGACCAGTGTTTATCGATGGTATGGTGAATTCAATCGTGGTCGTAGTTCACTCCAAGATGAATTTCGTGAGGCCCGTCCAAAATCAGTTGTTGTTCCGAAAACCATTGATGAGGTGCGCGAACTGATATTGGAAGATCGTCATGTGACCTATCGTGAGATTGAGACAACCTTAGGCGTTAGTGGGACCAGCATACATTCAATATTGCATAAACATTTGACTGTCAAAAAAATTTGTTCGCGTTGGATCCCACACAATTTGTCAATCGCCCAAAAAAAGGCTCGTGTCAATTGGCCGAAAGAAATGCTCAAAAAATACGGTCGCGGTGCTTCGAAACACGTCTATGACATCGTGACAGGTGATGAATCGTGGATTTACGCGTATGAGCCCGAAAGTAAACAGCAGTCGACTGTCTGGGTGTTTCAAGATGAGCCAAATCCAACAAAAGTTGTTCGCGCACAAAGCACTTCCAAGCAAATGGTCGCCTGTTTTTTCGGAAAAACTGGACATGTCGCAACCGTACCACTAGAACAACGCAGAACAGTCAATTCTGAGTGGTACACAACCATTTGTTTGCCAGTTGTCTTCCAAGAAATCAGAAAAACCAACCGCCGAAGACGGATCACTCTTCACCACGACAATGCTAGATCTCACACATCGGCTGCGACAACTGCATTTTTGAGCACCCAAAACATCGATTTGATGGGTCATCCGCCGTATAGTCCTGACTTGGCACCGATTGACTTCTTTTCATTCCCGTACGTAAAAAACAAACTGAGAGGTCAACGTTTTTCGACACCTGAAGAAGCGGTTGCTGCATTCAGAATGCATGTGTTGGAGATACATCAATCAGAGTGGCAAAAGTGCTTCGACAATTGGTTCAAACACATGCAAAAGTGTATAGATCTTCATGGGGAATATTTTGAAAAACAATAAAGTGATTTTCGATGATCAATATTTGTTCTCTAATCCCGAAATATAAAAGGCAACCCTCGTATATATATATATATATATATATATATATATATATATATATATATATATATATATATATATATATATATATGTATATATGTATATATAATATACTTTAAACAAAGTTCTTCCATGATTAGAAAGTAAGGAAAAAAGTATTTCATTCACAGTCGAATTTTCAGAGCATCAGGCAAATTTCAGAGCACCATCCCACAGCTCATATGTAGTAACAATATCTCCATCAGTGTAACAGTGTAACAGAGACCTCGAATACTTACGCGGGACATTTCTTTAAACAATGTGTGGCACACCATCTGTGAGAACCATTCTATGAAACAAAATCGCTTCCGGACGCTTTTTTTAACATTGTATTTAAAAAACTGACTGTCTCGCAATCTGTCTGAGTACCAGTCTCCCAATAGTTATCAGCATACATTTTTTTCAGCCGTAGTAACACTTGTTTGCACTACAGATTCGTCTTTAGTAAGAAGAGAATATAATGACACATCCTTCAATTGTCTGCCTTCTAAGAAAAAAATCAAGGATTCCGTTCGATGTTTGCGTTCACTTTTAAAAAATAATTTTACAGCATATATCTTCCGCAATACCTAAATCAGCTTTCATAACATTGCAAAATAGAAATGGAATAAAGCCGCACGACGTATTTTTTCGCATTTTGAATGAATACCTTAAGGGGGTATTCTGGTCTAGACGCACGAATTTAACGCAATTTCTGAAGTGCTGTAAAAAAAAAAACAGTCAATAGTTTTACTATTCACTTTTTTTTAAGAATACAGTAAAAAAAATTTAAAGTAAAATATTCAAAATTCAAAAAGTTAGCAGTTGATGAAGTGGGGAATCTCAAAACGTTGGCACGCGACCATGCCCACGAATCAACCCTCCTAGCAATGTGAAAAAAAAAGATTATTAATTTACAGAAATGCAGAAATGCGTTGGAACTAAACAAAGTTGAAAAAAAAAATTTTTTTAATAAAATGTTGATTGCTGGAAAAAAAAATTTACTTTTGTACCACTTTTTTTATTTTACGAATTTTTTAAAAATTGTTAACATTAAAATTTGGGGATGAGGATAGTTCATGCAATAGAAAAGTGTATAAAGAAGCCATATACTAAATTTGAGGTGAATCGGTTCAGTAGAACTAGTGGTATGGTCGCTTGCCAACTTTTTGAGATCCCCCACTTCATCAGCTGCTAACTTTTTGAATTTTGAATTTTTATTTCCAATTTTTTTACTGTAATCTTGCTATATTAATAAACATCCTATAAAAAAATGAATAATAAAAATATTGATTGCTTTTTTTTAACAGCACTTCAAAAATTGCGTTAAATTCGTGCGTCTAGACCTGAATACCCCCGTAAACAATGTGTACACGTCTAGCATCCTCCTGTAAGAATTGTGCTTTCCCGTGTAATGACATTTCACTTGTCGAAACTTGTGAACGAAATCACTGATCTAATTATTCTAAATAAATTTATCAAAACGATTAATTGCAGCTAGTTTACCAAACAGACTCAAAATCTATTGAGCAAATCTCGCGGTATATCCTATAGGGTTGGGTAAACGAATTCGATTATGACTACCCCTAGTACTGACTTCATAGTTTACAATATTTTGCCATCCATTGTTGCATTATGGACTCCTACAAATAATTGTGCTACACTTAGAAATCCTTATTTCAAGTTTTATATCTATTTTTTTTAAATACCAAGGAGTCTTCATTTTTAAATTCATGCACATGCAACCATCATGTTAATTTCGAGCAATGGTTTAATTGTAATTTGAATCGTGACTGCCCTGAATTTCTCGGTAGAAGCATTGCCAGTCCCGTTTAATTTGAAAAACGTCCGATCCAATCGAAACAATCACAAAAATGTGAACTCACGTCAAACACATAACAAAACAGGAAATGGTCTTGTCTAAGGTAATTTGATGACAATGATATGCGTTAATTGGTATGCATTCCGCAATTTACAATACGCTCCCGGTCCTTTGCGGAAGAATGCAATCAGAGTTTTTCCCCAGCTTCTGACACCCTTCCTGAGACAGCTGTCTATCAGCATAACAGCCCGTCCCAACCGACTGACAACGACGTACCAACAGTGGGTGATAAATTTCCACTCATTCCACACACGCAATCTCTTCGTGTCCTTTTTTCTTTTTATTCGATGGCCTTTGAATTTGAAAAACTCTGCTCAAAAGCACCCATCAGGTTATTGGTTGAAAGGAGTGATATATAATAGGTTGTCAACAAGCCGGGAAGTTGATTTTAAAAACGCTTAGATACACGAATATTGTAATTTAGTATCCTCAAATATCAGACGCGAGGGGTTATACAATAGATCGGTTTCCTATTTCAACCCTTTAAAAACTTTAAATTGTATCCTATCCTTCCGTCGGCACTCAATTTACTTGGATATTATACACAACTATGATATCTCCGTAATAAATCGTTTCTTTTATATATAAGAAATTATAAACACAATAAATACGAGTATATGTTTGACACCCAATTAGACTTAGGAGGAAAGACTCACAAAATCATAAAATGTTTTCCATAGTTTTAAATTGGCAATTGTTTTCCTATTTATGGCTCATGATGTCATAAAAAAGCATAACAGGCTCATCAGTGAATTGATGTAATAAAATCTAAAAGTAAAAAGTAGAATGATCAGAAAATTCGTGAAAAATTATAAAATATTTAACGACTTCTACTCCGTCAAATGGAACTTAATTATTTATGATTCCGGCGCAGCACAATCAGCACTTCACAATATTGGCTAACCTACACATAACAACTCCACACATTAGCTAGAATAAGATTACGAGTTTTATTCCCGCACTCTACTTGAAGTCACACCATTAATGGCTCAGGCCATTACAGAATGGTGGAGAAGGAAACCAAGGCAAAGATTTTAATTAAGGATAAAGATTCGTTTATTACGGAAGGGCACGTATGTTGGTTACTAATAACTGCTTCACTGGCGGAATGGTAAGTCATACGATGCTATAATTACAAATTTATAGGGACCACCGTTTCTTGGATCGCGATTCCATAACCACAATCGATATAGAAAAACGACAGCTTAATGAAACCGGCACAGAGTCAGTCTTATCGTTGTACACTGTGGGGTATAACAAACAAAGTTTTATGACTAAACTTGAGAGGCAGAAAAATTATTGGGCTAAAATGAATCACATGCAGCTCATTTTAACGTAGCATACCCCCAAGACCAATAGTCTACCCTAGCCGACGAAATAAATCATCAAAATATGTATACTACCAATCAAGTCCTACGAGGGATGCATTAAAATAAATTCGACAGGACATCAAAGTTCCTTTGGGAATACTGAAATGGAAATTATACTTGGTTGTGATTTAGCATGGGGGCTTTGGAGAGTATTCTTGAAGGTGTTGTGACATCCTTCGAAAATATTATATTAATCATAAAAGAGATGGAGAAGAGAATAACAAGAAATCACGTAGCAAAGAACAGGAATGTCGGACGAATCGTAGTTTGGTACTTGCCCACAAATTATATTCTATACATTTTATTTTAATATACATGTTTAGCGCAATGCCATCTAGATAATTCGATATCTTGTTTGAGCAGTTATTAACTTGCAGAATGTGGAATTGCTTTCATGAGACGGTTATAATTGCTTCTACTAGTATTTTTTTTATACATTTTAAGTAATCATGCGGTTAACACAAAGGTTTTGATCTGAAAGGAACTTAAGTATTTAAAGGTTACACTAATTTTATCGACTCCAGCTGCATACCCTGCGAGGAGGCGGACAAAATCGGCCAAATTTCATGGCACCCGCTCTCCGCTTTTACAGTTTGCACGCATGACTTGCAGTTTCTGCAAGAAGTGACACCCTTATGACGAGTGTCTCAAACGCAGAAACAAGGGATAAGTATAGAAGGTATCGATGTATATTAGTCTTGGACATTACATCGAAAAGGAAACACATGATCAAGCAAAGCATTCCAAATTTGTGTGGTTCGGCTAAAGAATGACTCTCTATGTTTACTTATGCGCCTGAAGTTGACTTTCAACGTGAACGTTGACGAATATCGTGGGACAATGTCTGAGTAGTTGGAGCACATTCAGCAAGTCCATTTGAGCAACGACCGTGATAATACCTATAAAAAAGAGACGTTGCGCCTATGTTCTAACGACGGAATTGAATCAATGACGGCGGGGTCCCCAACGAGTTTTACTGATCGTTTTTCCATGCTACTGAGCACGTATAGCACAGTTTTGGATGCGCCTGACCAATTATGGGAGTCGAACACCATTTTCGGACGAGTGTCAGCCTTGTTAATAGCGGCCAGGTTATATGGAGTGAAATATTGTTTGCATCCACTAAGCAACCCCATACATCCTCCGCAGCTTCAAATATCGGTCGCTACAATTCAGAGTCGAATTAATTCGAGTGCGGAGGATTGTTAGTTCCCTGGCTCATTTCCCAGTAACCTAGCTAAAACCCATTAGCACATTTCCACATCGAATCGTCGTCTCTTTGTTTAGCCGCAACACACATTTCCAACAATGATCCCATTAGCATCCGACGAGTTTGGTTTTATTTGCTTTACCGAAATCGTATCCCATGAATGCACTTTATGCCCTTTCTTTGTTCTAGGTTCGTTCTCATCCATGAAAGAACCATGGACACACACCATGATCACGATTAGCGAGTGAGCTCTGCAGAAGCAAGATTTGGCTGGGTCCTTTACCATCCACCGACACGCCGTCCCGAGATGCCGCCAAATAATGGTTGCAGTTCTTTTTGAACAGTTGCAGGCTGTGACGCTTCGGGAACACCTGCACTGGGAGGAAGAACGACAGCTTCCTCGCTCTATAACGGAACGAGTTTTGATACAGGGATGTTCGCGCCATCGGGAAATGAACCGCAAACTGGTGCGATCTGTCGTATTGTCTTTTAGAGCGCATAGAAACCAAATTGCGAGGAACAATACTATCTCCGAAGAACAGTACCTGTGATAATATTTGTAAAACAGACAGAGGTAGACTACGCGCCTTCGATGTGATAGCGACTGTAGTCCCGATGTCAACGCCGTGTCCGCGATCAGGCAGATCACTCGTCTCTGAATGATTCAAGTAGGTCGAGGGTATGTTTGAGAGCAAAGCAATATCCACACGTTGGTCTACTTTGGGATTTATACAGAACAAGAAGTTGAGCCGGAGTAAAATACTTCTTGGCTCTGAAGAGATAGCTCCGTTTTCCCGAGGCTGACCTGGCGATGCCCGACACGTGTTTATACCACGATATATTCCCACAGACTATGACGTCGAGCAATTTCACGTTTTCCCCAGATTCGAGGGCCTGCCAATTATCATCAGTCGATGATTCACTTTTCTTTGTAAACGTTGTGCCATATACTGTATCCTCGTTGCATTGAAGGCGACGAGACTGGCATTTCCCCACTGCAGAACCTTATCCAGATCCCGATTCAGAGAGTCAATCTGACCATATTCAGCTGGTGCGACGTTGATGCACTAATCGGTCGGTCACCCGAAAAAAAGGAAACACGCATACTCTCATCCGCGAAACTGAGCACCATGTTATCCAGTGACTCCAACAAATCATTTATATGAAGCAAAAACAAGGTTGGAACCAAAATAGAACCTTAAGGCACGCCGGAATTAACAGGATACAGGTCGGAAGACTTCTCATCTACAATAACCCAGATCGATCGATTTTCGAGGAAGCTCTTCGTCCAGTCGCAAGGCTTCTGGGAAAGTCCATATGAAAGAAGTTTGTAGGGATAGAAGTATACTGTGCAGGCGCACTGCACGGAGTTTACTTCTATCCTCACCATCACTTGAAGTTCACTGAAAATTGTTCGCCGACCAAACAGGAATGACACGTTAAACAAACGCTGTAAGTCCGAGAAATAAAACACACTGTGGGACTTTTGTAACTAATGTTCTTTTATTTTAGTTCCTTGAGTGGTGGACACGGCTCCTGCGGAGGTACGATTTTTAGAATATTTGGCGTTATCGCGGGGTTCGCCAACTTTTTGGGGACAGCTGATGATGATGGGGGTGGTGTTGGTGGGCAGCCAGTGGCGATATGCTTACTGGACAAGTCTCCCTCGTAACTTATTGATGGGAGTGGTGTTTTCGACTTTGGGGCCCTAAATGAGTTTGGGGTAGGGGTCCTCGAGTAACCGTCGTCCATTGAGTCATTAGAATTGTCTCGAGCTCTGATTCCGTATCAGAAGTTCCCGAATAGGTACTGGACAGGGATGCGGGAGAGGTGGCTACTAATCGCGTTAATATACTTTTCAGGACAGCGTCCTCAGCCTTGAGAGACTCGAGGCCCTTTTTTAATCTCTTTATAAGACCCAGCATACCCTGATCGGGCTGATGGCCCACCCGACGAGAAGAGCAGGTGTCCATTTATGGCGAGTAGGTGAACATCAAATTAAGCGATACGGCAAAAGAACGAAACAGAAACAAGAAACGCGTGTAAAGCAAGGAAAAAAGGGGGAATAAACAAGAACCAAGAAAAGAAACAAACAAATCTAGTTAACAACCACTGTATTTCTTTCTGCATCACCTTCACAAACTTACATATGCTTTCACAATCACTTTCACAGCTTTCAAATATCGTTTTGCCGGAATATTGTTACACAATTTTCTAGTTTTCTAGTTTCGTTTCTCTTTAGATTATACAAACATTCCTCTAATTTGCACACGCGTTATTGATCGTTGATTATTTAATTACTTAAATTGTCAAAGAAATTTAATTTAATAAAGAAATCAAAATTTAGCATAGTGGTTGAGATCTTGACTGGATATGATGTATGTCTGATCGTCTTCTGTATGATCTGTATGAACTGTATGAATCGGGATTTCGAGGTACCGTTAAGTGTCAGAGCACAGTGGGAGTGGATGGGAGGAAGTAAATCAAAAAAAAAAAAAAAAAAGTAAACCAGTCAATTAATAAATATATAAAAAAAATACAATAGATAAATAAATAAATACACAAATAGGATTTATGAATATAAAATACATAAATAAACTAATAAACAAAACGTACAAACAAACGAAACAAACGAATAGAAAAATACTCAAATACGTAAACACATATACCAACAAGTAAATAAATAAATTTTTTTTTTTTTTTTTTTACATTTCTGTATTTATTGACCATAAATAATTTTTACAATAAGCAATACAGATAACTTATGATACCTTAGCTATAATTGTTTACATATACTTACTAGTACATTTTTCAAACAATATGATAAAAGTTATATATTGGTTATGGATTAAGATTTTAGTGGGTAGAGCTTCCTGGAAAAGGTCAGAAAACCAGGATATAGTTATTTACTTAACCTATGCTAAATTGCTTAACTTAACTTAACTTATCTTAACTTAGTCTAGTTACCTAATTATTATTGAAATAAGTTAGTGTGGTGTGGAAGGGAGTAGCATAGTGATCAATGGGTTAGTGAGGATATTGTCAGTCAGGGATGTGGGTTGGGGAACTAATTTCCGTTTGTTCGTTGAAACGCAAAATATTGGAGAAGGGTTGAATATTACTATATTTAAATTGGTGAGGTGAAAGCTCTGTATTGTGGTATACAATCTCATTAGAGTTATTAACCAATCTGCCAGAGGTGAAGAACGTTCTGATGTGGAGACAGTTCGGGTAGGCAGTTCGGGTATCTGACGGAGTCGATGTGAGCGCATTTATTATCGGGTTGGGATTATTGGGAAGATTTTCGATAAATTTGATGGACAGTTCGAGGAAGCGTCGATCTATACGTTCAATATTAGCGGCATAGTAGAGCGAACTACTGTTGTAATTAAATAAATAAATAATAAAAATAAATATATGAAAAAATAAAAAAAGATCGATATATGACTGTGTTTCGCCAGCTGGGAACCGCAACTCCGATGTTGCCGATGGTTCGCCAACTGGGAAACAGCAAAAGGGTGATTCTGCGTCGATTAGAACAGCAATAGTTGGCGTTGTAGCCCATCGAATGACTGCCGCATTGGGCAGTAATTAACTGACATTGAATGTTATAATGGATTAAACACATTTATTAACACACTAATTTAACATTTATTTTCACTAATTTAGAAGACGATCAAAGAAGCCGTGTTGAAAGCACCGTAAACAATTCAATTCTTTAACGTTAAAAAACATACAGGTGCTGCAAACACCGTATACAAAACAAATCAAAACTGTGTGAGAACCGTACAGTAGTAAAAGATCACACTTCTTTTTTCTCCTTCATGTTATTTTACTGATAACGGGCTTGTTATCAGTCCGATGAATCTGCTGGTTGTCGTTGGCAGCGTTCAGTGCCAATAGTGTTTTTTCCGTAATGGTATAATACATGTTGCGGAACTGCAACATCTTCCCGGGTCGCGACAATGGACCCAGTGTCCTCCTTAGTTGGCGTCACCAACGTTTCGTGTCAGCGCCGGGGGAAGTGGCGGTTGGTATTTGTGGTTGAGCTCAGAGACCTTAATGCTCGTGTTGCTCATAAACCGGTACGGTGCAGAGGTAGGGTGGCAATAATTAACTATGTTGACCAGAACTGACCATTAATTGAATTAATTTGTTATAAAATATACTTAGTTATTGTTTCAATTCCTAGTCAATTATCAGTGTTAGCGTGTGTGTGTGTGTGTGTGTGTGTGTGTGTGTGTGTGAGTGTGTGTGTGTGGGTGTGTGTGTGTGCGTGTGTGTGTGTGTGTGTGTGTGTGTGTGTGTGTGTGTGTGTGTGTGTGTGTGTGTGTGTGTGTGTGTGTGTGTGTGTGTGTGTGTGTGTGTGTGTGGGTATGGGTGTGTGTATGGGTGTGTGTATGTGTGTGACCGAAGGCCCAGTTGGCCATTGATTGCTAACGCTGTAGCTTGTGATAAGGTCGTCCTTGTTTATTGTCGACTTATGCTTTTAATGTTGAATGTTGGTTGGATCGTAAATCCGTAAGTAGAGCAAAGATATCTTGGACGTTGTCCTATGTTGGAAATGTTGCCATTTAGAAATAGTTGAAGACTAGGTGCACTAGATGGATCTGTTGATTCAGTCCAAAAACCGCTTAGTTGGGTTAAAGTCGGCCGTGCAATGTTGATTTTCTATCATCTTCTGAATATGGCCAGCCTGTGCCGATATTAGAAGTATTAGAGTTTCCGCCAACTGCATAGGGTCATCTGCGTTTCGAATCCAAGGTGATTGCTGTGCCTGATGCTGTTGCAGTTGGGGATTTGTCCCATCTACACCGCTAAACCAATGCTCGGCTTTGGGCGAATTTCTTGATGGGAGCTGAGATTGACTGTGGCCACATTGCCTGGCGGAGTATTTGATCCACTGGTTGAGTGATTGTTCTCCAAATGATAATTATGATAATGGCCACCATAGAAATAATCTTCCTGGCCTTGAGGACCAGAAGACGTCGATATGTTCCTTGAATTGTGGGAATTCGCTGAACTTCCCATGAGATCAGAAGGGATTGTATTGTTCCCTTCATGGTAGTTCGTGGAAGTTGATTCGCCGGTACTTTTGGACGCTCTGGCATTTGAACTGTAGTTAACATCAGCCGATTCGCATATCCGACGTTGAAGTCGCTGAGCGTAACTCTTAAAAGCTGAATCGGGACTGCGGTCATACGGTGCAGTCATTGTCTGTGAACCACCATCAACTTCATACTAATTGTCATCATAATGTCTATGCTGCTGCTGCAATTGTTGTTGTGGGTGCTGTGACCGCATATGATTCCTTTTTGGAACAGCATAGTTGATAGTCTCCGACATGTTGTGGAGAAGTGCCTGAAAGGCGATATTTGCCGCATCAGCTGCGGCAACGATGTGATTTGTGGTTGTGTTATCCCACTGGTTGAGATCACTATGGTTATTGATGATGTTGTGGTTGAACACCTTGCGGCATATCCTGTTGACTTACAACTGGCACTTGATTGAGCCAGAGAGGTTGTGCATCCAGGTCGCTATTAGGAAGATTACTCTCCTCATTTTTAGAAGCTTACGTTCAATTGAGCCACGTGATGAAATAGTCCTAAAGCCAGGTACTTTCTTCTTTGACTGGTGGCTGGACCATGTGTTCACTGTTCGCCTTCCGTTGGTTGGATTTCCCGAAGGGTGCCGGCATCTTTCCTATTCTTCTCCTTTTATATTCCCTAATCTTGGCAGCGAAAGCTTATCTTAGACACCGACTCCGTTGGAGTGGTACCTCCGTGGCGGCAATGTGCAATGGGCGGTGTTAAGAGGGTGCACCCAGAGCATTTCGTCCAGGCGGCGAAGGGCGAAGAACCCCAGACACGTGACAGCGTTCCTGGGTGGAGACAAGCGACAAATCCTGGATGCGTAAACGATGCGCCCAGGTTTCGAGAAGCGGTGCCCGGGAACGGAAGTGGGTGAGGCGGTGAAATCGCAATTCTCTGAGTTCTTGGCTTTATTCATCTGCAATTCAATTTTTGGGTTGATACTTGCAGGTATAGGACCGGATGTGCCTTCGTTGACAGAATCTTTCTTTGGTATTGACCGCTTGTTTTACTGTGAGAGCTTCAGCTCTGTTGTTGAACTTGATTTCAAGCTTAAGCTTCATTGAACTGTCTTCTCGACTGTTCGGCCCGATAGGCATCGTCCTCCTATTGAGGTTCCTTTAATTTACGCGGGGCGTATTTGAGCTATGTGTCATGGTCGTGCCAAGTACCTGCAACTTCATTAAAAGAGGAGCCGAATGATGTCCTCAACCGGAATACCGGAACTGATTGTTTAAACCCTTTGATTTACCTGCAGTGAATTCCGCAGAATGAAGAGAAATGAAACAACCTTGGATGTTGACAAGTGGGCTGTAATTTGGTAAATGTAATATGATAGTAATTTGTGGACTGTAAATTGTATTTGATAGAATTACTAGCTTTGATGTTGATTTGTGTTAAAGTTGAAATGTAAGTTGTAAGATGGGAAAAATAGGAAGTGTTTATCATTTTATTTTCTGCCGACTATAAGAGAAAACAATTATTCAAATAAAAAGGCGAAGTCAATTTCATTTCACTAGAGCAATGAACCACATAACCAGTACGGTTCGCATATGTCTGCCCGATTTGAAACTCTGGAAATAGATATGTGGTAAGCATATTCTACTTGACCACGACGTCTTCGTTTTTCAAAAGCACATCTGCCAGAGTTCCAATTATATGAAGTGCTCCATCCCTTTGATTATCATCAGCGCTTGGTGATGTAACAACCTGCTTCATGCTTCCTATTGTTTTCGGTAAAATTCCTTTCTGCGTTCTACCTGATGTTGAAATATTTGTGTTGCAGAGACTGGATAGATAAAATCTTTAAATATGCCAAATATTGAAATATTCGTGCTGCAGGAACCAGACAACCGAAATCTTAAAAAATGTTAAATATTAAAACATTGGTGCTGCAGGAACCAGACAAACAAAATCTTTGAAATGTTGAATGTTGAAATTCAATTGAATAAATACATGTGCGTCGCTTTCCCAGAGGTCTTGATCAGACTCCGTGAAGGACATTACTGGAAATAGAACATGTTAATAATTGCAACCATGTGATGTTTAATTAACTTCCAGGAATACATGAAGCACAACATTTTAGGTATACCAGAATATGTGTTACGATTCGTGGTGACACACAAAGTAGTTACGACATTGGTCGAACCATCCAGAACCACTGACGTGAATGCAAGAAGTACCATTCCGAAAATTTCCGATATCTCTCATCCACGTTTAGGACTTCCATATCTTCCAATTGTGACAAGTCGGGAACTGGTCGTGCTGCGACTTGTCTAAATACCTCCATCCATCTGCGAGAAACTATCTGTTTTGATTAAGTCGAGAGACAGCACATATTGTGTAAGGACGCGATAAATCTTTAAGACTTGCATTTGTAATAAGATCAACTGCTCTGAGGGACCGTTCAGTAGATGTACCATCAAATTATAAAGCACTGGTGAAAGTAAATTCATGGCTTCATTTAATGGCGCCATTTCCTCATTCCATTTGCACTCATACGATCCAATCAGTTGATACAGTGTCAACAATGCACCGTTCCATGCATTCACGTCCCCATCCTGGAGACAAATATATAATTTATCCACTCCCTGTGGCCATCAGCCGAGGAAACTCGTTTTAAATAATGCGATGGATGCATTTCGCTAGCTGCGCCTTAGTGGCATCGGAACCATGCACAATCGCACTCACAATATTGCCCCGAATCACTGCACGATCCTGTTCTTGATAGAAGAAGGTGATGGTTTTCCGTTTCACAATCTAATGTTATTAATTCCGATTTTTGCTTTTTAAATCATTATTGCATTCATTTGCCTTTGTTTGCTCTCTGCGTATTTCCATTCAGTGGAAATTCAGCAACATTTATTGAAAGCGGTTAGCTTAACCTTAGTTTCCGTCCTCTTGTTGATTTAAGTACTGATTTATTTAACTTTGATGATGAAAATAGTGTGATGTCAAAACGTAGATTTAATCACAAAGCACGACACAACACTCCTTAAGTTAGGATCCATTCGGATCGCTAATTAATTTGTATATATTATTTATATTATTGCCACCTACCTGATTCCGGCGATATTTCCTTGTTGGTTTCGTCTTCCTTTGTTAACGTTGTCCATAGGTTGGCGCCTTGATTTTGCGCCGACTTCTAGCACGGATGTAAAATCCGGCTCGAAGGACCAAAATGTTTCGCCAGCAGGGAACCGCAACTTCGATCTTGCCGATGGTTCGCCAACTGAGAATCAGCAAAAGGCTGATTCTGCGTCGATTAGAACAGCAATAGTTGGCGTTGTAGCCCATCGAATGACTGCCGCATTGGGCAGTAATTAACTGACATTGAATGTTATAATGAATTAAACACATTTATTAACACACTAATTTAACATTTATTTTCACTAATTTAGAAGGCAATCAAAGAACCCGTGCTGAAAGCACCGTAA
The DNA here is from genome assembly GCA_963931805.1 of Microdon myrmicae. Lineage (NCBI taxonomy): Eukaryota > Metazoa > Arthropoda > Insecta > Diptera > Syrphidae > Microdon > Microdon myrmicae. Next base: position 47,238,947 of record OZ007499.1, on the reverse strand, counting down.
ACAATTCAATTCTTTAACGTTAAAAAACAAACAGGTGCTGCAAACACCGTATACAAAACAAATCAAAACTGTGTGAGAACCCTACAGTAGTAAAAGATCACACTTCTTTTTTCTCCTTCATGTTATTTTACTGATAACGGGCTCGTTATCAGTCCGATGAATCTGCTGGTTGTCATTGGCAGCGTTCAGTGCCAATGGTGTTTTTTCCGTAATGGTATAATACATGTTGCGGAACTGCAACAGACTGCTTAATTTCTTTGTATTTGAAATAATTTATTCACATTATTTGCATGAAGGATGGTGGAAACAACATATTTGAGGAAATGTCTAACATATTGTTAATTACAGAAATTCTGTGAAGTTAGATAGGAAAACACGAATTCGCATTAGTCGAATAATATAAATATTCAAATTATAGGAAAAATTCAAGGAAGTATGGAAATGTATATAGGTGGTAGGTAGTTCAGGCAATGTATCTAGATCCTAGTTTTTTTTTTCAACATTTGATCTGAATTCAAGCAAATTTCTTCAACCAACATTTCAATGATTACATCGATCCGACATGTGCTGTTAAGTAAATCTTGTGGTGAAGTGAATGCAAATACAAGTGCATAAATTATTATCACACATCAAAACGACCTGGGTAAATCACAAAGGCAACAAGTTCTTCAATATCTCCTAGTCACTCTCCAACTGAGCTTATCCCTATGGCTGCCACATGTACCAATCCTTTTGAAATGTGTTTAAGAAACCATACACAAGCTCATGGAATTCCTGTTAAATATTTTATCACCTGCCTACAGATGCCACCAACTCACTCCAATCGCCATCCTCTGCTCAACTTACACCCTCCAAGGAAACAAATAAAAACGCAAAAAAAGTCTGATAAGCACATCCGCTCTCAGCCAACTGCGTTGTGTTGCACTTTAAAAATGGATGCAAACCAACATCCGTGTTAGCGTCATGCTGTACAAATCTACTGCTTACATGCAAATGGCCGGTCGGGTGTAATGCATTTTGAGATATCATCGTAAATTTATGCATTTCATTAATGTTTAACAGCGGCATTACAATCCTCATTCTAGTGACAGATGGGTGGACATGAGCTTCAAACGTCCTGATATATTGGCACTTAGTCACCGCACTGCATGTGACACTATGCACCCACGGTGGGCCGTAATGAATACAATTCGATCGGCAGTACACACAAGCAGGACATCGGTATTTGAATCGGGGTGTGGTCTAACAAGGATAACCAAAACAAAACAAAAAAAAAAGAAATTACCAACGCAAGCCTTTGGGAATCGAGTCCGCCTAGAACGTTTATGTGTACGTGAATGCTTCCGAATCCTTTGGATATCAATCAACTGGTCGTATTGCATTTAGATACATGAACGCCTGCAGATAGATAAACCCACCAAACCACCTAAGAAACAAGTTTCTGAAATGAGTTATTGTCGTCGAAGTTGAAACTAGGAATTGGCACGAAACATTGCAGTAGAATCACAAATCAGGACGGCCAGGTATCTATGGTTAAGTCCAATAAATACAAAGGAACCTGGATAGTAATTTAAGCAAATGTCGAATGCCTTCTGACATTAATTCCAGGACAAAGTTTCATGGGGCGTTGCTTCAAATTAGACTACTGATTTCCGATTGTTCTACTTCCGGCCACCCGGCACAAGGTACGGCAGTGAGAGAACGATTCCATAATGGAATCGACTGTTGAATAAATACCCACTTAAGGCATTTGGTAAGAAGATTATACACATCCGGAAGATTAAGACTAATCCTGTGGTTTATAGAGTGTCGGAGCAACTTCACGAAAAGGATATAATTTAAATAAGTTACCAAAGCATTTGACGATATATTATTGACACTGGAAACTTAGGACGTCCTCTTCTTTAAATGCCATCGGTATGCGATGCATCACATATATGAACTAATATCATACATAAATCTACCGATTCGAATTTTACTTCGTGTACTGAATGCTTTTGTATATATATACGTGTTGGACGAAATTCGACTACTTTCCACATGAACGCTTTCTCTTGTTGAATGGGATTGCAAGAAAACTATTATAGAGTTTACCACAGCTTTGTGAATACAAAAAGTTGAAGTAGGTATAACGGCATTGTGGTGTTTCTAACAGGTACACACACAGTGCACAAGCAAATAGTGAAGAGCGACACATAAGCAAAAGCATCAGCAGTATACCATGCAACAACATAGCAATTCCGAATCAGCTGAATGGACTTAAGAATAACTATCGAATTCGTACACGCGGCGGTGGCCTGATGTGTTGAGCATTGGTTCAATCTGTCAGTCATTCTAACCGTCATAGCGTCGGTTCGAAGAACATGTTCTTCACTATCGTCGCAAACGTTATAGCATCACCACGGCGACAGCTCAGTTTACAGAAGACTGTCTCTATTGATGGTGCAATAAATATAACTGTTAAAGTCGCAGAAGAAACCACATAACTCATAAGAGAAGTTGTGTTTATTCCTACCTTAGATAAATTCACCTAAAGAAATTAACGCACAAAATGTACGTTCAGTGGCGACGGAATTTCCCAACACAAATAAAAATGTTTGGATACACAAGAAAAAAAAAAACGTTCAGCTGCTTACCTTGGCTGATGTGGAGGTGGATCGGTAAAATCTTCCTTCCGCCTGGTTGGTGTACGATTTCTGTGGGGCACGGGATCTACTTTCGTTAACAAGGTGCACTGGAGGACACACATGTTGCGATCATTTAAAGCGCTTAATGGATGCAAGTGCCACGGGATACATGCACTCGTGATGGCCTGGTGTGTTCTCCTCTCCTTGTACTCATGGTGTTGGTTCTCTATTTTAGCTTTCATCTGTGATTGGATTTGACACTCCCGTCGCACAGTGGGGCGAGTCTATGGGAAAAAAAGGCAAAATTAATATCTCTGGTTTTAGTAACTAAAATATGAATATTTTGCATTTAATCTCTTTTTACATTTGATATCTATGCAACGACCTAAAAAAAAGGTATCAACCTGCAAAAATGCCTTGTCCAGCTTCTTAAAAAAAAAGAGTTGAGCAGCGAACTTTATTTTTAAACTCAAAATTTATTTTCTGAGTTTGCGCATGTTTTTTCAAAGCTTATTTAAACATTTAAGTATGTTAACAATTTTATAGTTTAATAAACTTCAAAACATTAATATAAAAGAATTATGTATAGGTATAATAAATTAATTTGAAATAACAAATATGTGCATATGTATGTTAATTATTAATGACTATCGCTCTCCGATAACAATGTTCCACCTATATCGGCCAAGTCTATTGGTAGCGTAAAACTTTCTGCACCATTTCGAAAGTAGATAATGTTCAATATGTGGATCTATTTTAGGCATATATGAGCTTTTGAATCTTATATTTGAAATGAGAGGATCCGAAGTAATTAATAAGTGATTTATTTAAAAGCGATTGGAGGTTAACTTCAGCAATTGTTTCCGACGCAACAGCAATTTCGGGTAATAGATCAGATTTATATTTTTTCAATTTATAGTAACTGGGAAAACAGTCTTTGTGAAGGCCATTTACAACAGATCGTAGAAGAGCGCATTTTCTCTTAGACAAATCCAAATCTAAATATAATGCTAGCGTTTGTTGCAGAGTTAACGTCTTATTCGTTTTTAGAGGAGACTTTGAAAACCGATTTAAAATGTTAGCAGCATAGCTTAGTTCCTCTGAACTGTGCTGCGTAGCTAATTCATGAACCCGACGTTTTTTCGTGCGTTCACTGCAATCCTCAAATCTTTTTGACGGTCTACCTCTGCTCGTGCCTGGTGCATTTAAACTATTTTTATTTCTCCAATGAGTTAAAATATTTGCTGGCAATGTCAAATTAAGATTTAGCCAGCTTTCATTAATTTGCATAAATTTATTTCGCTTTCTTTGCCAATTTTCCCATTTTCTCTTTAATGTCAAACAAAAATACTTGGAAGCTCTTTGAATTTCAGGTTGAATATTTTCATTTGACCCTTCTAGAACCAGTAATTCACTTAATTTTTCAGCAACAGCAATTATCTTCACTGGCTTCTCACTCTCAATCCATCTTTGGAAAAGGGCACCGTTTTTGATTGATGGAGTTAAACCTACAAAAACGTCAAAAAATTGCAGAAGCGCAAATTTGCGCAAAATTTCGCTTACGGATATGATCAATAGACACATAGAACATCACAAAACATCAAAAATCTCAAAGACGCTTTTTGACGTTTTTTAAAAAATCTTAGCTAAACACAAAAATCACAACATTTTAAATTTTCCAATTAGATTTGCACTTCAAACGTCACAATACATAAAAATACGAAACAAACACATTTTTCTATATATTAAATATGATTTTCCATACCTTGATCACTATTATTTATCATGATGTAGTTTTTATTTATACGTATAATTAAAACTGACAATAAATTTAATTTATATCAAAAAACACTTGTAATTCAAGATTGCGAAAAAAATGTACTTAGTCAAAGTTTACCGCTCTATAACGTTTGTACCAAATCACAATTCGAAATGATTTCTTTGGATTTATAAAATACATATATTTATGATGCATTTCCAATCACTAAAAAGTACCGTTAAAACTGTTGATTTTTTTATTTATTGCTATGGGTCGTCCCACTGTGCGTCGCTGCTTTCACTACGGTGTCGATCGTTTTGGGTGCAACCAGTTCGAAACGAGTAAAGAAGGCTGCCGATATTCGTTGCGTCTCTTCCAGCAACAGCCGCTGCCTTCGTGACCCGAAAATATTGCACTTAACCCGATGCCTCCTTTACGGGAAGCCTTTTTCCCTAACGCGAAAGCCCTGTTCGAATAGAAATGATCGTTTATCGGAACAATTGGTTTGGTCGAATAAACTGCACATCATTGTTTCCCACTTGGAGTTCGTAGTCAGGTCACAGAAAGTACTGCATTGAGTTTTTAATGAAATGTACATCGATATAATTCGAAAACAGAGCTTAATGAGCAGAGAGGAAAAAAATAACTTCCGAACACGGTACGTTTGCTTGTTTGATGACAGACACGACGGTGAAGGTATTACGTAAACTCTGACATTAAATTACAACTGCTGTTGAAATAAATCATTCGTTATGGAAAATCAGATTCAGGTTTACATTCAACGCTAAAGGATTTCAAGGCCGATTGAAACGAATTCGTGATACACTTAACACGCACAACTCGAATCATAGGCTGTTGAGAACTCTGCACAGTTACATTCGCTCGTCGTTCGTCAAGCGACAAACATCGTAAGACGGTGAGCAGTTCTAAAACAAAGAATATCGAGTGCGTGTGTGCGTGAATTCGTGAATAAACTGTGTTTTTCGCAGTTCGGCCGGCGTTGCACGCCGAAAAAAGAAAAAAAAAAACGAGTGTGTGTGTGTTTCGAACCCAAAATGGGCAAGACGAAGAGCGTCGAATTAAAAATGGCACACTCATGTGTAGTCGCTAATTCAAAAACAATCAAATAAATTACCAAAAGGAAGAATGAAGTGTCAATTATAGATGACAGCCCAGTGGCAAATAAAGTCCGCTCAAACCTGTCAATGGAACGACAAAAATCAAATGTGACGAAAAAAACCATCACAGAAGAAAATATAACTGCCAAGGATACTTGTTACTCAGGAGCAGGGAACAAATTTAAGGAATTGGAGATACTGGAGTCAAACATTCCGGAAGGAGACGATGACCTAAACAGCTTAATTGCTGATCTCATCAAAAAACGCGAAGAACTTTCCAAACAAGTACGAGCAGCCCTGGAAGAGCGAAACAAAAGACGGAATGAAACCGAAGCAAAAAGAGAGCAAAAACAAATCACCAGCGGCAGCAACAACATTCGCTACAAATAAGCGAAACAATGGACGCTCAACACCAGTATCACAAACAACTGCAGCAGACAAAGACAGCCAAGGACGAGCAACAACAGCAACGAAAAAAGAAAAAAATACCTCCAATTGTTATCAGTTACATAGAAGCGAAAGATTTAATGAAGTTGGGTAAGTTCACTTGTAAAGATTTTTAAACAAAAAGAATTAGTGCTGAAAAAACCAGAATTTTGTGCGACAACCTAGAAGGTTACAATAAAGTAAAGTCTGCGTTGGGAAGGGCAAAAACCGAGTACTACACGTACACCCCAAAATCAGTTCAGTGACGATAATCTGTCAATTGACATTAATGCCAATGGTGGGGCTAATAGCCTTTTAATCACAAGGGAAGGAATCCAGAGTATCTTCGACTCATTAAGAAGCAAAAAGTCAGTGGGAATAGATGGAGTACCTAACATCGTACTCAAGAACCTGCCCCCAAAGGCAATTGATATATACATGGTCCTGTTTAACAACGCGTTGAATTATGCATATTATCCCGCGCGTTGGAAAACGGCTATCATTCAGCCCATCGCAAAAAAGGGCAAAGACTGTACAAACCCAATGAACATGCGTTCGATAAGTTTACTCCCAAGCATCAGTAAAGTATTTGAAAAAATCATTAACAAAGCTCTGCTAAAATGGGTAGACGACAATAGCATTATTCCAAATAACCAGTTTGGCTTTAGGGCGGGTCATGAAACCACACATGCCGCAGCTAAACTGGTCTCCGACATACAATGGAATAAATGTAGGAACCAATGCACAGGTGCCTGTCTGATCGACTTGGAAAAAGCCTTTGATACCGTCTGGATCGAAGGGTTGTATTACAAACTGGTCAGATATGGCATACATAAGCATTTACTATATGTACTTTACGATATGTCAAAGGACAGGAGGTTCGTGGTCAAAAGTGATGTAATGTGACCTCTAATAAAACGCATAATATCAAGAATGGCTTGCAACAGGGTGCGGTACTCTCTCCGATTCTTTTTAACATTTACATTAGCGACTTATTAGATGCACTTCCGCAGGCTATTGCGTACGCAGACGATCTCATAATTTACAGAACAGCTCCGAAAGTTGAGATCATAAATAGTTTAATACAGCGAGATTTCAACAACGTGCTGCGCTATTGCGACAACTGGAAACTTAAGATCAACTTCCAGAAATGTAAAGCCATCCTATTTAGAACCCCATTATATAAAGCCACGAACGACACAAGGAAAAACTGGTGAAAGCTAGTTATCGTGGGACCGCATGGAGATAAACTGGAAACCAAGAGTTTAGTTAAATACCTGGGCATCTGGCTAGACCAATATCTGTATTTCAACAGACATGTAGAGGCTGCTCTGGTCAAGGCTAGAAAAACGTTTGCTATGACAAGGAGGCTATTTCACAGTAGCCAACTTGACAGCAGGGTTAAGGTCATATGCTACATGACGCTAATCAGGCCAATGCTCATATATGGCTGTCCAGTATGGTTTAACATAGGTCCAAATTTGATGGAAAAGATTCGGGTGTTCGAAAGGAAGTGTCTGAGAATCTGTCTCAGATTATATCGAACACCGGAATCGGAATACAAAAAGTACTACTCAAATGAGACTTTATATAATGAAGCCTGCATAAATAGGGTGGATAATTTTATGATTAAATTAATCAGAGGACATATTGCGAGAGCAATAAGCTCGTCCAATGACCTAATTTTTGGGGCTTATTATCCAAATACCCTGTACTATGAGAACGTGCGTCGCAACGGTTTTGTTCCACCAGAGGCGTTCCTTGATTTGGATATGAAAGGGCTTATACAGGATAGATCCGGAATTCCGCTGATCTATCATGTAAGTAGATCATCCGTAGACGGGCGATTGTGCTACGACCGGGAAGTAACGCGCACCGAAGAAGAGCTCCTGCGCTTCAGTAGGGCTATCTCCCACAGAGACCGGGACGATAGTATTAGACAGCGTCAACAGTTCTGGTGGTTGAATGGCATATAAAGACCTGGATACCAAAGTCGGTATAGAATCACACTATCATCAGCTAGCTTACATAGACTTAGCTTTTCTAGAATTAGGGTAGTATAAGATTTAAGTTAAGTTAGGCTGTGATTTTACATTAAAAAAAAAAAAAAAAAAAAAAAAGATAGGTAAGTAAGTAAGTAAGTTAAATTTTAAGAAAAAAAAAAAAAAAAAAAACAAAAAATTGACAAAGTTTTTCAAATTTTTCTTGTCTTTCAAATAATTATAAGTATTGCCACAAAGTTTTGTCGCCGAAAGGCAAATTATACAAATATTAAGTAATGTTTAGCTTAGAGCGTCTGCGAAGGACCAGTAAGTTATTATATAAGATATTTAAGCTAGAATTTAAGCATTTTTTGTCTAGCCTTTAATTTAGAAACTAAGAATATAGAAAGAAAATAAAAAAATGTTTAAAAATGAAAAAAATGACCCCAAAATCAGAAAAATCAATTTCCATACTCTTAAAAGGAGTTGATCCTTCGTTCTCCCCAGAGGAGATACTCAAGGAATTAAAAACGGTTGAAACAGCTAGTTTAAAATTTACAGGTGTAAAACCGTTTTCAACTGCGAATTCTAGAAAGTGCAGCCGTAAATTGCCTTTCTACATTGTATCTCTAAGTCCTAATAGTAAAGTTGATGCGCTTAGACATATAAAATGTCTAAGCCACCAAATTATAAGTTGGGAAAAAATTAGAAAATCTGAGCGCGTACTGCAATGTATGCGCTGTCAACGACTTGGACACGTTGCATCAAACTGCAATATGAGATTCAGATGCGTAAAATGCCTCGCCGACCATAACATGGGCGAATGTCCGCTGGGAAAGGAACAGCTTCCGGATAGGGAAACACTGTCATGTGTACTATGTAAAAATACAGGGCACACGGCAAATTTTAGAGGTTGTCCCAAATTTCAACATATGAAGTTAAAGTGGGAATCAAAACAAAAGCAAGTGGCAGAAGAGAAAAAAATTAAAACTCGTTCTTATAATAATTTCGTTACCCCGCGTGTAACATATGCACAAATCATGGGCAATTATATGCAACGAGACCCCGTGGAATCTTCACATACCAATGGGCGAATACCTGCAGTAGATGCACAACCTGAGATATTAAATATGATATCGGCCATGCAAACACAATTTGCTAATTTTCAAAAAATATTGACGGAACAAATGGCCCGAATAGATATGCTCTGTTCGGCTGTGTTTTCAAATAACTCCCTCCATCAAAATCTTCGACCCTCTAACTGAACTAAAACTAAAAATTATTTCGGTGAACGTAAATTCACTAATACACATAGACAGAAGAGATAATTTAGGCAACATGCTTGAAGTCGAATCCCCTGATGTACTTTTGGCTAGTGAAACTAAACTAAACCAAAGGCACAAAATTGTCTATAAAAACTATAAGATAATCAGACATGACAGGCCACATTCTACTCAAGGGGGTGGGGTTGCAGTTTTAATTAAAAAAGGTCTTTATCATAAGGTAATTTATAGTACAGAAGTACACAAATTTCAGGTGCTGGAAGCCTGCATAATAGATATTCCGTTGAGAAGTCAAAAGCACCTGTATGTGATCTCCATGTATGCCCCTCAAGCTACCCAGTGTAAGCAATTTATCAATGAAATTGATATGCTATTTCGACACCTGAAACTAGATTCGGAAAACAACTATTTCCTAATAGCGGGTGATTTCAACGCCAAGCATAGTGCTTGGGGTAACTTAACCACGAACACAAGGGGCAATGCTTTATATGATTGGTGGCAAATGAATGCTATCGAGAGCAGATTAGAATTGTACGCCACAAGTACACCGTCTTATCCTAAAGTAAATTCATTTCTGGATTTACTTATGATCAACGATCGAATAAACTTGCCAGGCACAGACCTAACTACGCGAAACTGTCTTCGTACAATCGATTACGATAGCGATCACTACGGATTTGGAGCCATAATTGAAGTCCCAAATGAACAATATTCACTAGAGCAGTTCAACCAGATCCACTCTTTCAATTTTCGAAAAGCTCACTGGTCACGCTTTGATCGATTAATAAAAAAAGAACTTCGTAACAGTGCCATAGACCCTCCGACTATTAGAAACCTCCGTAACGACGAAATCGATCATTACTTAACACCATTGGACGATATTATTACCAATGCAATGAATCGCTCTATACCTAAAGTTCCCCATACCGACGGTTATACTAATAAGTACAGGACATCGGCAATTGACGCTTTGTATAAGCAAAAGAGCATTATGCTCTCAAAGCTGAAAAAACTTTATAGACAGTTCAGCGACCCAAATAGTCAGGAAATAAGAACACTTAAGTCCCTAATCAAAAGTCTCTAAAAATTGATGCGTGACAATTACCGTTCAAGAATAAATGAAGAGTGGAAGAACAAAATACAAGCCATTCAAGCTAGCGGATCGAATATGTTCTCACAAATCAATAAAACTTTTCGAAAGAAAGATCACAATGACATTCCATATTTGCGAGTCCCACGGACTCCTGAGAATTGTCAAGCAATGCTGAACTCAGGACTCAATCTGGAGCATATAAACTCCAACGAAGAAGTAGTATTAGTCGAAGACCCGCAAGACAAAGTGAACTCAATTGGTGCATGTTTCGAGGCAGTATACAGAGTGAACGAATCCACTCACTCCAATACGATCCTCGAAAACAACGCATTCCAGACCTACAGCGCAATGAGAAACTAAATTTGGAGCTGGCGGAACCAAAACCGTAGTTTTACCACATTCAGTGAAAATAACAGAGCGGACTCCCCCAGGAGTAATCAGAATATGAATATGTTTGTGAGTAAGGATGAACTTACGAACATCCTAAAGTCAATAAAAAGCAAAAGGTCTTCTGGGATAGATAGCATCCCAAATGTAGTTTTAAAACATTTGCCACCTGAAGCAGTAAAAATCTACACTACGCTATTCAACAACGCCTTAAATAAGGCATACTATCCAACCCACTGGAAAACTGCAATAGTCCACCCCATCCCTAAAAAGGGCAAAGACAGGACCAATCCAACCAATCTTCGCGCGATTAGTTTGCTGCCAAATATCAGCAAGGTTTTCGAGAAGATCATAAACAAAGCACTGATGAACTGGTGTGATGAAAATGAAATCATGCCCAACAACCAGTTTGGCTTTAAAGCGGGACATAGTACGGTGCATGCCGCGTCAAAGCTTGTTTCCGACATACATGACAAGGAACAAGACAAAGCGCCAATGCACAGGTGCCTGCTTAGTTGACTTTGAAAAGGCTTTCGACACCGTGTGGTTAGAAGGACTTCTTCATAAGTTAGAAAACCTGAGAATGCCTCATTATCTATTGTACAACATTTACGAAATGATAACGGACAAGCAGTTTGTGGTAAAATGCGGAGATATATTCTCAAGCAAGACCTTCAAAATTACAAACGGTTTACAACAAGGGGCGGTGAATTCTCCCATTCTGTTTAATATTTACACCAGTGATCTAGTGGGTACGCTTAACAATGCCATTGCATACGCAGACGACATTGTGGTATACAGAACAGGAGAGAAAATAGATGTCATCAATAGACTTCTCCAGGACGACTTCAATAAAATAAAACGTTTTTGTAATGACTGGAAACTAAAAATTAATTTCCACAAAACCGAGACTATCCTTTTCAGAACACCGCTCTCCAGGGCCTCTCAGGACACAAAGCACAATTGGAAAAACTTCTCTATCGTAGGGAATAATAATCTCCCACTACAAGTGAAAACTGTAGTCAGATATCTCGGTATTTGGCTTGATCAGTATTTATACTTTGACAAGCATATAGCAGTCACTCTCTCTGCAGCAAGAAACGCATTTGCTGCCACAAAAAGTCTATTCCGAAGCAGCATTCTCAATCCAAAAGTTAAAATAATTTCATATTCGGCATTCATCCGACCAGTGTTGGTCTATGGCTGTCCAATATGGTACAATATATCCCCATTCCCCATGGAAAAGATTCGCGTGTTCGAGAGACAGTGTTTGCGTTCCTGCCTCGGACTTAATAGAACACCAGAGTCACGATACCAGAAATTTTACCCTAATAAAACCCTGTATGATAAATCAGGACTAACTAGGATAGACAATTTCATTATAAAAATTATTCTTGGCCACATTGCAAGGGCAATGTGCAGTGTAAATAATCTTATCGCGGGAGCATATTACCCGAAAGATATGTATCTGGAGGGTACCCTCCAGAACGGGTTCATTCCCCCAGAGGCGTTCCTCTTCTTGGACGGAAAATGTCTTATCCAAGATGAGGGTGGAATACCTATTATATACCACGCTTTCCGTGGTGCTAGGGATAAACGAATTGTCCACAATAGCGATATCTCTAATAGGCCAGACCGACTTCGATTCAGTACGGTGATCAGTGAAAGAGATTAATCAATAAAAGACCGAGCCAACCCCAACTGGTGGTGGCTCCAAAACGAAGGAAGGACTTCACGTCCTCAGATATAATTTTCAGCTTTGGCGCAGCTTCCTCCCTTCCTTTCCTTTGCCCTCCTTCCCGTTAACTTCTGTTATTTGATCTTTTTTATTTTCATTAAGCACTTATTATTTTGTTTTTAAAATTTTTGCATCCTAAAAAAAAAAAAAAAAAAAAAAAAAAAAAAAAAAAAAAAAAAAAAATCTTTATTTTTTTTTCATAATGCCTCTAAAAGAAGCCGCTAAGATAATAGTCTATTTTTTTTATAAAGTATGTGTATTATATTAAGAATAAATAAAAGAAAATGTAAGCTGAAAGGCATAAATTAAGCATATCATCATCGTCATCATCGGCACTACAACCGGGCGCCGATCTTGGCCTTATTTAGCAAGTCCTGAGGCTTGTTAAATTTTCCATAATGAATTTTTTTTTTCCGGGCAAGGTCGTTGGTCTTGCGCCAGAGGCTCCCCGACGGGGAATCGAACCCCGGTCTCCCGCGTGACAGGCGGGTATACTAACCACGATATAATATTGTATAATTTAGAGTGCTTGTGAAGAGCCAGTAAATTACATTATGTAGTAACAATTATTAAGATAGGTTTAGCATTTAGACTAAAATTGTAAAACATAAAAAAGACTTTGTGAATAAATGCGTCTGCAAAAAAAAAAAAAAAAAAAAAAAAAAAACTGCACAGGGACGGATAAAGCCAAGGTTTTCCTTGACACGAACTCAAACTCGACTCCTTGCAGCACGGCGCGAGTGATGCTATGGCGTTTGGGATTGATAGTGAAGAACGTGTGATTCGAACTGACGCTATGACAGTTAGAATCACCAAAAATTGTGTTAGCAACGCCACAATTCACTCTCTCGCACAATCCGTGAATGTATGTAGACAGAAATTCGTGCAATATTAGTCTTAAGATTCAAATAAGGGTTTTTTCTTGTAGCTTTTGCCTAAATTTATTATTTATTATTCATTAAAATTGTGCTATTGTCATTATATAGATTTAAGATTATAGTTGTAAAGGAATTGCTGTCCTAAATCTCTTAAATACTAGTTGTAAAATATAAACGTATGGTACCAAATATAATGATATGGTACCATCTACCAAATAAAATTGAATTGAATTGAAATAAACATAACTTGTCATTACCAAATCTATGATGTTTACTTTTTATGTAGAATTATGGTTTTCTACATGATCAAGTTCCTCGATTGTGGATTATTGATTTTGTCTTGTTTCCCATATTTTGAAGCGTCCCCGCTTATCCTGTACATGATAACAGGATGAAAGGGCCCCATGCAAACTGCTAAAGCTAAGTTCGATGATATGAAATATTTACCCAGGTGCATGTGGGGGCAGCCTCGAGATGCTTATGTTTTCTCATCTAACAATATGCAGATCAATTTAACAGATGGACTTTAAATAACAATAAATGAAATTCTGGATTGGTGAATACTGGAGGAGAACCTCTTCATTATAAACCCAAAAAATACACATCAGGTTTTCACAAAAATCGACAAGAATCCAATAATGGAAAACAGGGTGGCAGTATGTACCAGTTATGTTATAAAAGTAATGATAGTGCACATACTCTATATGAAACAGCATCGCTGTCACCACCGTTGATTCAATAATCGTTTGACCCTGTGGCAGTTTCTACATGAGTACTGAGAACGTCTGAAGTGTTTGCACGTTGTGAGCAAGAACACACCTGGATTCAGCAACAAAACGATGTACCCTGAAACGAGATAATTTCATTTCAATTCCATCTATGAAGTTTTGGTAAAAAATAACATCAATCAGGCTCCTCAGTCCCATATTCGTCAGATTTCAGTAGACGCAAGTTTTTTAATTTGCCGGCTCAAAAATTACTTGACAATTTTTTTAATTCAAAATTCATGTTTATTACCCAATATATTTACGGATTTTACTTAAGACTAAATGTTAAATCTTATTTATAAGCACATGTAACCCTCCTACAACACGATTGCGCTCTAACACGATAGATAAAATGCGGAAACCCTCGTATAACGCTGTTCCGCCGTAACGCGATAAGAAAATTAGGAAAATCTTTGAACAACACTATATCTACTTCCACAGCACTGTATTATGCTGCGCCGTGCTTCCTCTAAGATCGAGGGAAGAGCGTAGCACGCGTAGTTGTTTTTATGAATGAAATTAATAACTTTCCAATTTTTTTTTGTGAAGTAATTTTATTATATTCTATTTTCTGTGTTTAATGATCGAATGATCATGGTCGACTGGCAATATTGAAAAGCTACCAGAAATAATCATAGTTTTCCTTTTTATACCTGAACCCTGAAACACATAAAAATTGGTTTGGCAAATCATATTCGAGCAGATGGCAGTGTTGCTCGATATGGATTTGGCTGATTGTATCAATCTGCTGCCAGGGTTTTCGGATTGGGATGCATAGGAGTTTGTTATTTTGAGCAGCTGCTGGTTGCTCGATAACGATCCGTAAATCGCTTAGATTATTTGGGTGTTTGTTATTTCGAGCACCTGCTATGGTTGCTCGATATTGGTTATGGAAACGTTTGCGTCATTTGAATTAAATTAGGATTATGGGATATGTATTTAGAGGGGGGAGGATATTAATGGTAGGGCTTTTTGGAGCACTACAACTGCATTACATGATTTTTGTTTAACATATTTGAAAACTACAGAACCATAAGATAATAACAAGAAGGAATAATGGATTATAGATACTTTAAAAGAGCATGCAACGAAACACAGTGACCGGGTGCGGGCGTGTTTTCAATTCGGCGATCGAGTTAAATGAAAAAAGTTGCTGTTATGAGTCGCGAGTGGTTGAAATATAAAAACTATTTATAAATAAATTAATTCCAGTGATAAAAACAGTAAAAACAAAATTAATATATATAAATATAATTGAACGAGGCCACGTGTTGTGACAGTCGAAACAAAGAACCCCGTTTAATACAAAAAGTGGGTGAGTAACACGTTATATGTGAATGGTGTATATGTGTGAGCGCGCGAACATTGTCAGTGGGTGCGCGAGGCCGCAATCTGCTTGTCCTTCGCGCAATAAAAAAAAACAGTAAAAACAAGTGAGAACATATGGTCCATAATATGGACGTGTGGGGGTTCTTCTAACCTACCCAATTTATCTTAAGTAACTCCCCATCCCTTACATAGAGATTATTAGCTTACCTGTAATCGAACAGCGTTGAGCTACCTTCCAACATCTTTAACCTGAAATATAAACCCACGGCAAGATCATCATCTAGTCCCGATGTCATCGCCGTGTCCGTGATCAGGCGGATCGCTCGTCTCTGTATGCTCTCAAGTAGGTCGAGGGTATGTTTAGGAGCCGTGCTCCAAACATGAGAGCAATATTCGACCGCGGGTCTAACTTGGGATTTATATAGGAGAAGAAGTTGGGCCGGAGTAGAATATTTCTTGGCTCTAAAAAATAATTCAGTTTTCCTGAGGCTGACCCCGCGATACTCGACACGTGTTTATGCCACGATACATTCCCACAGACCGTGACGCCGAGCAATTTCAAACTTTCCCCAGCTTCGAGGGCCCGGTCATTCATCATCAGCTGTGGAACCGATGATCCCTTTTTCTTTGTGAATGTTGTATATTGTGTCTTCGCTGCATTGAAGTCGACGAGATTAGCCCTTCCCCACTGCAGGACTCTATCTAGGTCCTGATTCAGAGAATCAATCTGTCTACATCTACGATGCAGATGCAGCGATCGGCTGAACACTCGAAAAAGAGGAAATAAGCGTACTATCATCCGCAAAACAGAACACTTTGTTACCCGTTGTCTACAACAAATCATTTATGTGAAGCAAGAATAAGGCTGGAGCCAAAATAGAACCCTGGGGCACCCCCGAATAAACAGGATACAGATCCGAACACTCGCCGTCCACAACAACCCGGATCGATCGATTCCTCGTCCAGTCGCAAAGCTGTTGGGAAAGTCCATATGAACGAAGTTTGCTCAGCAATGCGCCGTGCCAGACGCGGTCAAAAGCCTTGGAGATATCTAATGCGACCGTCCTTGACTCACCATGCCGTTCACTCACAGATGTCCATATATCGGTTATAAGTGTCAAGAGGTCTCCCGTGGACCGCCTACCACGGAATCCGTATTGACGATCATTCAGAAGTCCGTTGCAATCCAAATACTTAACTAACTCTGTATTGATGACTTCTTCCATTACCTTATATAAAATAGACAGTAATGCTATCGGACGGTAATTTTGTGGGAGACACTTTTTTCCCGTCTTTGGGATTGGCTGAACTCGAGCGATTTTCCAGCAGGCAGGAAAGGTCCTCCGTGCATAAGATAAGCGGAAGAGTCTGCCAAGAACCGTCGATAGTTCTGGAACACAGTTCTTAAGGACTATTGCTGGTATTCCGTCCGGGGCTGTTGCCTTCCTACAATCCAGTTCACGTAGAATGTAGATCTCACATCCCGCATGGAAGACCGTACCGGCGCGATCACTGGTGGGTCCTAAAGGCCCGGATCGAGGTTTGAATTCGCGGAAAATAAATTCGCGAACACATTAGCTTTATCCTTTGAATTCGTGACTAACGTCCCGCTGTCTGTCACCAACGGGGGGAAAGAGGAGGATGCGAAGTTACCGCTGACAGCCTTTGCCATTGACCAGAAGGAGCGCGAACCAGTTGGGCACCGAAGGAGCTTATTGATCACCCTGTCGTTGTGAGCCTTCTTCGCAGTATCAATCGCCTGGTTGCACGCGTTTCTAATTCTAACAAAGCTCGTTCTGTTAAGATCGGTGGGATTGCAGCGCCATTGCTTAAAAGCTCTATTTTTTGGCGCTGTTATCAGCTCACATTTTTTATCAAACCAAGGTTTATCAGACGAACTTCGTTTGATGGAATGTGGAATATACATCTCCATCCCCAGAAGTATAATCTCTGATACCGACTCCGCGCAAGCGTTAACATCGGGGTTTCCGAATCACACCTCGGACCATGGAAAGGATACGTAGAAATCTCGCAAATCGTCCCAGTTAGCGGCCCCATACTTCCATACATGGCGAAGATGCCTAGGCCGGTTATTCGCTTGATATGCAAGTGCTTGCGAGGTAAATACCAAGCAGTGATCTGAGTTTCCCAATGGCGCAGAAACCTCTACGGTATAAATACTCGGTTCGGATGTCAAAAACAGATCCAGTGTGTTCGCATAATCGCCTCGAGTATCCGGCACTCGCGTTGGCTCCCACACGAGTTGAGTCAAGTTGTGGCTTACAGCAAACATCTCCGCCAGCCTCCCAGCCTCGTCGGTTCTGTTAGAATGTAACAACCAGCCGGAATTGTGCACATTAAAATCGCCAAGGACAACAATTTCAGAAACTGGGTGGTTGATCTGTATCCAGTCGACGGTATATAAAAGATGTTTGAAAAATGTCGCCGGTCGATCGTCATTCGGGGAGCGGTAAAGACAACAAAGAAATTTAGCGGAATTCCTCAGCACGACCCTCAACCATATGATGTCCATATTATTGGGTTCCAACGCCTCCATTCTCTGGCAAGCCAGATTGGACCGCGCGAAGACGCAGACTCCGCTTTTAAAACGGAATCTCAAATGTAAGTCGTATCCTGAGCAACAAAGATATGTCGAATCAGTTGACGAATCGACCTGGGTCTCAGTTAGGGCAAGGATATCAGGTTTCGTTGTTTGCAAATATTAGTGGACGGCGTTTACATTCGTATTGGTGAAACCGATGCCTCTGATGTTACAAAATGCCGTCACCAGTCGAGCGTGGGCCGAGCCTCGAGAGCGAGCCCGGTTATCCGATGACGAACCTCTCAAAGTTCCATTATTTATCATGATATCTGCAAGATGTTCCTCCTGACATAGTCCCCCCCGGAGATCCGAATGGGAGACTAGTTTACCTCCGGAATTCTTTATATCAGTAGGTACCATCATGACTTATCTCCGTGTCAGTCCGGGCCATCAGCCACACATCCGAAACACCGTCGAAGAGTTCTCTCAGCGATATCGCGGAATGTACAGCGTGACGGGGTGGTATCTCACCTTGGGATCGACTACCACCTAAGCAACCTTTTCTCGAACCGGTCCATTAGCCAAGCTCCGAAAGATGGCCAGGGATTTAACTCGACCATTTCACGGAGCCTATAACTTGATGGGGTGGTATTTCACCGGGCGCACAGGGCGTTGGGACCCCGGCTACCACTCGGACTTTAGTCGCCTTGTAGCGTTATGCAAGGATAGTGAAGAAGGTGAATTGAACACACGATGAAACGATTGAAAAGCGAAGCAGTGAAGCATCAGACTACTGACCGTGTTTAGAATTTGATTTCCAAACTCGACTATATTCCACTGGTGTGAATTATTTTTATTTATCGCTTGGTATAGGGTTCTGATGTATTTTTCTTATTCGATTTTTCGTTCGGTGTTCTTCACTATTTTTGCTTGTGAATTGTATGTGTATCTGTTAGAATCGCCACAGCCTCTTACGACAAGCCGGCCTAGCTGTGAGTATATTCTAACGCCCTACTCACAGGGCCGTGAGGAAGGCACACAACCACACACACACACACATATGTGTACGTGTGCCGTAACAAATGGTATTCTCTGTGAAATGATGCAGCAGTTGCGACGCGACGAGCGGAGTAACAGGTAAACTCCGTCCCGCCCCGTGATGGAATATCTAAAAGAAAGTTCCGCGGGGGTCAACGGGAATATGAGCTTGCCGGGAGGTGGTTTTAGTCGGTAAAAACGCGGCATGCCTCTGGATCGGTCAAGAGGTATCTTTTGCAGATTTCTACCTTCCTACCGAAACCAAAATAAAACATATGTGTACGCAAGCAAACTCTTAATATTTTGTCGTTGACGAGCGACGATCGATGTAACAGGTCAATTGAAAAGTCCCAATTCATGGATTTTTGCCATCGTTTTCACTGACTTGTGACACGGTGCATTGTCTTGGTGAAGCAGCACTTTCTTTTTCTTCAAATGCGGTCGTTTTTCGGCGATTTCGTCCTTCAAACGGTCCATTAACGCTGTGTAATAGTCGCTGTTGATGGTCCTTCCTTTTTCAAGATAGTGAATGAAAATTATTCCTTGCCAGCCGACGGTTGCGTTTTTCCATGGTTTGGGGTGGGTTCATCGGGTGCGGTCCACTCGGATGACTGTCGATTGGACTTCGGAGTGAAATTATGGAGCCATGTTTCATCCATTGTCACATATCGACGCAAAAACTCGTGTTTATTACGGTTGATCTCCAAACACTGCTCCGAATCATCACCTCGTCGTTGTTTTTGGTCAAAAGTGAGCTCGCACGGCACCCACTTTGCACAGAGCTTTCTCATACCCAAATATTCGTGAATGATATGATATACACGTTCAGTTGATATCTTTAGAGCGCCTGCTATTTCATTCAATTTCCATTTACGGTCATTCAAAATCATTTTGTGGATCTTTCTAATGTTTTCGTCGGTAACAACCTCTTTTGGGCGTCCACTGCGTTCACCGTCTTCGGTGCTCATTTCACCACGTCTAAACTTAGCATAACAATCCCCGATGGTTGATTTTCCTGGGGCGGCGTCTGGAAACTCATAATCAAGCCAAGTTTTTGCTTCAACTGTATTTTTTCCATTCAAAAAGCAATATTTTATCAACACGCGAAATTCCTTTTTATCCATTTTTTTCACAATAACAGAAGTTGCTTCACTCAAAATACTATAATTCACAAACTAATGATCCGACATATGTCAAATTTATACACGCGTCTTTTGAAGGTTAGGGCTAACTAAAAATCATATGGATTTAATTCTAGTGCCGCCATCTATGAGTGAGGACGGGGACTTTTTAATTGACATGTTAGTTCGTTCAACGACTTTTCAGATACTGATTAGCCATCTTGTGTTTAACTTCGACTGTCCGCTGGGAAACAGAAAGTTTAGATTCGATAGAAATAAGCTAAAATTGAACCATTTTTTATCTACCAAGTAAGTTAAACAACTAACGGAAATAATAAAATAAAAAATTTACATAAAATTAATATATATATATATATATATATATATATATATATATATATATATATATATATATATATAGTAATAACTCATCTATTAAATAACATGTATAAAAAGGCACAATCTTCAGAAAACGTATAAGAAATTCCGCCTAGCACTCGGAAAATCTCGCCATACAAGCCGTTGCCATTTTCCATAAGTTAACATGTCACATGGGCCATTCCGTAAAAATCGATTATTCCGATTTTAATACACAATAACTTCGTTTACGTATAATAAAATACAATATAAAACAATTAGCAAGCAAATTTAGTATCTCCGTGTAGCGTGAACTGGTTGTAATGCAGGTGGTTATCGGAATCTTAATTCCTTGCCAATGTACGCAGGCAAACTTACCGGAGATGTCTGCACATTATGCCAGTTAGGAATGACAGGGCATATCAGGCATACAGAGACATTCCTATATTCCCCATTTGACTATGAATATTCATAAATGTAGATAAGAATTGAAATCGTAATAAAACGACGAGAATCCCACAGCTGAGTAATGTATTGAAAATCAATATTGGAATTAATTTTGCAGTAAAAGCCGTAGCGGAACTCACCCTCGTCATGGGAGACGTAATACTCCACAGTTGGCCCCAGTGTGTTATATATGAATTCAAATGAAACGGATGCGGTGACTGCATCCTTCGATGAAGTTACACATCCTACACTGGCATCCTAGTTACATGAAATCCAAATACAAATGTGCTGCATATAAATTCAATCGACAGAATAGTTGCAACGTTTTGACCCCAAAATGCTATTCTACCACTAGGCCCACTGCTCCTGAGTACCATAAATAATTGCTTCAACAAAAGGACTCTGGTAAAATATTTTGTAAACATTGTCCATTTGGTCAGTTGCTCTCGATTTATATTGTACAATTGTATTAAGTTCCAATTTGCATTTTTCAACAATCAATCATGAAATGCGGGACAGCTAGTTTTCTGGGTGAGCATTTCATGAAATTTGAGGTTCATTCCGATACCGTAAATTCACTGAAATTCTGCTCAAGGGCATTTTTGATGTTTACCATTCAAAGAGTGCCAGTCATCAACTGAATGGATTAAATGGCATTGAAGCGAAAGAGCAAATTCATTAACATATTGCACATTTATTTGTCGGGATTATCGCATGCTGACGATTATGAATTAAAATTCATCTTTGTGGTTGGGTCTTTATTAATTATGAAAATATTTTACTTCATTTTACGGACCGAATTACAGCTTAACAAGCTGATGAAGAAATAAAATAGTTAATATATTTTGGATTAGAGCAAATATTTGTTACTTTTGTTACACAGAAAGAGAAATATAGCTTAATTAAACAGTTAAGAAGGACTCGATTTGTCCAACATTATGTTAAAGGCATAAACGCTCAAGTGGCTCCAGACGTGGTGTATATATTAATCTTGCGAGGTTCTGTTCTTAAAGTTTTCTGAAATGATGACATAATTTGTTCTTGCTTTTGACAACTGTCGAGCATAAGAAACTGAACCTGCTTCAGGACATGCGGTGTTTTTTACCCCTCTCTCCATCTTAATCTTTTGGAAACTGTATTTGACCACATTCTCATAAAATAATTTGAACTGTGGGGCACGCTCATTAGTATTCAGCGAAGCAATCGGAATGACAAGTTTGCGAAAATTACGATATAAAAATTGAAGTTTCGGTTTGGAAACGAATTTATACGTACGCGTGAACAGCGTAGACCATCTACTAGGTTCGCATGAAGAATGAATCTCCTAACAAAATTATTAAATTATAAGCTAAACAAATCGCTGAAATCCATCGCCTTCCAGCACTGTTTTTAAAATTGTTTATCGTGTATTTTGCGAAAATTACCAGAGAGTGAGTAGTTGTAGTGACCATTGAATTGATTTTCGTCCAAACCGTGTAATTATAACAATTAAAGAGACTGCCATTCAAACGGTGACTTCCATACTTCTTGGAATCACGTGTCACAATAGACCTTTAAATGAATTTAATGTGTGATTTACTAAGTTTCCTCAATCCATTAAATCATTTGTCTTGATGACTTAATTGAATTTTCGAACTAATCCAAATCAGTTGTCTCCATAGTCACTTAAATTCGACAAATTGCGCATTTCGCTTGTTGTTATTCAGTAGTTTGCTTCAATAAATAATTCTATTTCACATTCATTAGCTCCAACTAGTCTTATCAGAACGTAGATCGTTTTCAATGCTAAATCAATTCAGTGCTAATGTCTTGACAGCATGGTAAATTATCTTCATGTATCACAATTTATTATTGACTGGCTGGAACTCAGAAAATTACGATATCACCGATAATCTATGCAACAGCTGTTTGCGTTTTCAGATTGTCGGGCGGCTTTATCGTAGTAATTTTCATGTCTTTCCTTTTTTGTTTTCATAAGCCAGGAATGAATATGATATTAGAATTTATCACATCAACTTCCAATGAGGGAGCAAGTGGGATGCTGTCGTGAAATCCTAATAATTTAATATTAAATTTGAAATACTTAAAACACGTTTATTATCATTATCTAGGAGATCTTCCTACTCCTTTCGAATCTATCTAAAGACTAAGTGTTACATTTGTTATATCTTACGGATTAACCTACCCGTAATTAAAATGGGATATATAATAGGTATACGATTATGAGTACAAAACATATAATGAAAATAGGTAATTGGGTAGAGAAGTATCTACCTTTAAGTATAATTGTATCTTTGGAAATTTCAACATGTGGCTCGCACGACTTGGGTTTTTGGGTTTTATATTCATACAAACGATCTAGTTAATTAAGGAAAGTACAATAATAATATTGTGACGCATATGACAATCAGTACTAGAATATTCTAGAGAGTCCGAAACAGAGTACTAGAATATTTTATAAAGTAATGGAAAACTGGAGACTAGGAACAGTAGAACATTCAAGGCAATGGAACGGACGGAAACGAAACGCTGAAACAGTATAAATACGCCGCACACAGAGCATAGTGATGAGTATTGCCCGCCGTTGCGTTCGTTGTGGAAAATCCCACGACATTGGCAAGTGCGAACTCCCGTCAGCAAAATACGATCCCACAACAAATGTGCAGGATGAAATTACGTTGCCAATTTGCTGCAACTGCGGTAATAAAGGACATCCGGCCAGCTACAGGAACTGTCCCAAATATAAAGAGATAGTCCACAGAACCAAGGAGACTCGAGCTAAACAAGTAGCCAAGTCAAACTTCGGAAAACAGGCCACACAAAATTTCATCCAAAATGGATTTACGTTCGCTGATAAGGTTAAAGGGAACCAAACAAAGAATATGAAAACCCCACCGCCTCCCCCCCAAAAACATATTCAAGTTCCTAAGCGATCCGCTATACAGGCCAACACAATGCCACCAATCCAAGCGGCGGCACATAAGCCTCCAAAGGGGCAACCTTCAATGGTGGACAAACTACTTAGTCTCTCTCGCGTGATTGAGGATATTCGACCCCGATATGAAAAATTAACAACTGAGGCTGAGAGGGATGCACTCCTTTTCGCGGCATATGTAAGACATACGCTTCAAAATGGATCCCAAAACTAAAGTTATCCTTATAAATGTCAACTCCCTTGTTTCGCTATCAAAGCGTGCGATAGTCTCTGACTTCATTAAGGATAACCGGGCGGACGTGGTTCTTGTAACCGAAACTAGGTTGCATCCATGTCACCGTCCCACTTTCCCAAACTTTTCAATGATTCGAAGAGATCGAACCCCCACTGGCGGCCCCGCCATCAGCGGAGGTGGCACCTGTATTCTAGTGAATAGCGAACTTCGCCATGAAGCTATTGACCTCCCACATTTCGAGTCCGTAGAGGTCTCCGGGGTTGAACTGCATCTAGCTAATTATGGTAGAGTGAACATATACTCCGTCTACCACTCACATAAAACCAATAATGGTCCCATTAATCCCGAAGATATCGGCCAATTAATAACGTCCTCGGGGCATACACCCTTCATCATAGGCGGAGATTTCAACTCCAGACATCCCCACTGGAACAACTCCGTCTCTTGCCCAAACGTCACAAAGTTGTTCCAATGGTACAGCGAAAACTGTCATCCCCTCAACTTCGAAATAGTCTCACCTACGGGTGGTACCCGAGGTAACTCCATCCTGGACATCATTATTGTGTCCAAAGACTTACTTCCCCAAATCACTCCTCCCCAAGTAGCGCCTCTTTAATAAGGAACCCACCATTGCGGTGAGCTTGGACATTGAAAAGGCTTTTGACACAACCTGGATCGAAGGTCTCGTTTTTAAATTACTGAATACTGGCCTCAGTAAAACGCTGTGTAATATAGAGTGAATGGAAAGCTTTCCCGAACTTTCAACGCCGCCGCAGGCGTACCACAGGGCTCCATTCTAGGCCCCGTTTTATTTAATATCTACACCTCAGATATTCCTCGCCCTGTGGATGCTAGAGTAAACTAGATTTGCTATGCGGACGACGTCCTAGTGTACACGACATCTAAAAGCCCAAAACTCTCAACAAACCGACTCAACCGCCATCTGGACGAACTGTATCGGTATTACAGTCGATGGAAAATTCGACTTAACCCATCTAAAGCAGTAGCTATAATTCTGAGTAGTAAACACTCCCAACGTACTTCTCGATATTCACAGAATATTCGAATAAAAATGGGAGATACTACGATAAGACCACAGGACAGGATGAAATATCTTGGGGTCATTTATACCCCAAAAATTAATTTCATCAAACATGTGACCCACATTCTCCAAAGGGGCCTCGGTCGGTCTAAGCAACTGCACAACATCTTGAAGTGGAGCAACAAAGTTGACACCAAAGTTAAGCTTCTCTGCTATAAGCAGCTAATCCGATCTGGAATATCGTACGCCTTTCCGATATGGTCCTGCATATCTTCGGCCCAAATGGAAAGACTTCGAGTTTTCGAAAGAAAGCGCCTCAGAAGATGCATCAATCACTTTAAAAGGCCTGACGGCCGCCACTACCCGAACTCTCACCTATATGAAGATGCCTCGATTGTCCCTATCGACGAGTACTTGCTATAACTAGCATATAAGTACCTCGAAAGCATTCAGAACAGCGAGAACCCACTTGTACGGCAATCTTGCCTTCTTGACCCTTCTTTCTGTCGATCTCTTCGGATCAGACCACCACAATTTCTTCTTCAGTACAAAACTGAAGAAAGCACCCTTCCCAACAACATTCTCCTCTATAATAGAGGATTCCTGGACCCATCCCATAGGGTCTACTGCTGACACACTACAAACACGCACGCACAGTACAAGACAGCACATGCACACACACACACACACACACACACACACACACACACACACACACACACACACACACACGCACACACACACACCGACCGAAGCGCAGATTATCAGACGCCAAAGACGTGATCTGCGTTTACTACCCCACTCAAGACCTACCGGTCTTGTACGATTTCTTTCCCACCATCCCTCCACCCAAGTAGTTAGAGAACATCCGAACTAACCGTGTCCACACTATCCTTAGATACCTCCCCCCCTTTTTCTTTTTCAGATATCTCGAGACCGAGCCCAACATCCTCACGGATGTGGGTGATTCTGGTTATCGCAAGATGACCAGAAGCCAGAGACAAGATGAAGGACACATCTGTCCTTGTCTCGCCAAATTCGGCCCTCTCGCCACCCAATTTTTTATTTTTTCATAGTGCTGAGTAAGAAGTAGAACGTGAAACAAGCGATAAGTCTCGAGCGAGGAGTAAGCAGTAAAATACGCGATAATTACGGAACCGATAATAAAGAAAACGTTAAGTGTACGGTAAAAAGTAATGATTGTTATTACGGACTAATAAAATGTCACATTAATTCAGAATCGATTTAACGGCTCTTATTTATTTTAAAAATAATTAATCCAGCGAACCCTAAGCTCGCTACAATATATACCATGGAATCTCAACCAACACCAGATACCCACTTCCACTTATCGAGTTATGTGGTTAATTTTTATGCATTTAGGTGCCTGATTAAGTTCAGAGCTGCGTAATTTAGTGTAATGCAATATGGAAAGACTTTCCATAAATGTGGTGTAGCGATTCTAACAGATACACACAATTCACAAGCAAGCAAAAATAGTGAAGAACACCGAACGAAAAAATCGAATAAGAAAAATACATCAGAACCGTATACCAAGCGATAAAATAAAAATAATTCATACCAGTGGAATATAGTCGAGTTTGGAAATCAAATTCAAAACACGGTTAGTAGCCTGGTGTGTAACACTTAGGTAAAATTTTTTTCGTGATTCGAGCTGTCATAGCGTCAGTTCGAATCACACGATCTTCTTCACTATTATTTGAAACGCTATAGTGGTCCGTCATCAATACTCTCGTATGTTCGCCCTTATAATATGAGAGCGCAGTGCGGTTGTAACAATTCCCATCCGATCATGGGTCCGTCCACACTACTGTCCAAATCCCTATCCTCGAACCAAGCTACTCATTCAGTCCGATCCCGAATTTCTCCAGGACAAACTGGAAAAGAGTTAATAGGGACGTTACTGCCAGTTTTACAGACTATACTTTGCCGGAGTCTTCAAACCTACTCCCTGCTGAAATTTATCAAGCAGCCTTAAGAATAGAACAAATACAAAAAAATGCCCTCTTCAGTCACACACCTACATCCATCCCTCATAATCACCTAGGAAAACCTTTACCCAACATCCTTACAAAACTGTTAATCATAAAAAAACAGCTTAGACGAAAACTACATAGCAGTTACTCCCCTTTTATTAAAAATCAAATCCAACTCTTGACTACCCTGATAAAGGGACAACTAAAACAATTTGCCGCCCAGGCTTACACGACTATACTTAAAAATATTAAACCCAATCGTGATTTATTCAAAAATATCAACAGACTAACAGGTCGAAAATACAAACCCCGAATCGATTATATTATCAACCCTGCTAACAATCCCCCAGTCCAATCAGATGTTGACATAGCAAACTGTCTAGCTAATCACTTTTTTAAAATCCATCAACAAAACGACTCCGTCTCAGTCTCCAATTTTCAAGTTACCGTAAATGACTACTTCTCACGCACAATGATCCCATCCGTCACCCCTTTCATCGCGGAATTCAACGAAACAAACAAAGGGTCACATCCTGTGTATAATACGTCATTCCTAATTATCTGAATTTATAACGTCACGCAACAACAAAAAGTCGGCAGGCTCGACTTACGACGTACGTTAATGCTCGACTGTGGTTGAGATGTGACTAATTGGAATTAGGGATGAAAATTGGAGTTTGGGCTTTGCAGGGCTGTTAGCCAATCATCATCGCGCTCTCTCATGAATCCATTCATTTGCATGTCTCAGCGGGGTGAATAAATACCTGAACATTCATTCGACAGTCCCTGGGCATGCGAAGGATGAAAATAACAAAAGAGAGAGCGCAATAAGTTCGGGGTTGATTTAGCTTGTGTGCTTGTACCAATGCAGCCTCTGAGGATGGCCCACTGCCCTAGTGCGGTGACTGTGGTGATCTCAGAGTGCAATTAACCCGAGGAAGATAAACATGGGAAGGAGAGGAAAATGTTTTGTAGCTATTCACCTGTAAAAAGAGATCATTGATCCCCAGCGAATAGAGTGTCTGGGGGAAGTCAAGGTGACGCTACATCGGCTAGGGAAATTTTACCGGGGAAACACGCTAAGGAATTCGGTAATTACCCAAACCATCGCATGATGATGCAACCGCGTCGTTTGGTTCGACTTGGTTATTGCTAACCAACATGAATAGCGATTTCCGGTTGAAATCTCATGGGTTAGAGGAATGGAGTTACCGTATGGCCAAAAGATAGCTAAACTCAATTATGCATTGACTGCATAAAATACTGAGTTTAGCTATGCGTCCTTTGGGAAAACATTGTTTTCGTGTGGAATAGCTTGTACGGGGTATGAGGGTTGAAATGACGCGCTGAAAGCGGTCGAAATAAGGCTTGAATTGTGGTTCGTTCTCTATGTGGTATAGGGAACCCGCGCAGTAACATAACACCGAGCTGGCACCCAATCAGTTCAAATACTGTAACGTACAACCATTCTCCTACATTCTACATTTTAACGAACAACCGGAAAGTGTTACCCCACCCGAGACCACTAACTGACTATATCCCACGCCACTAGATTAAGTTAGAGTTAAGTCAAGTATTAATTTAGATTAAATTAAAAAATAAAAATCCTGGTTTTCTAACCTTTTCAGGAAAACTGTCAATATTAAAATCTATAGTACTCAAATAGTTATTCACACATTCATCTGGTACAATTTTTAAACTGGACAACGTAAACATTTATTTATTTCCACATCTCAAAAGCCACAAAAAGACGTACAGACTATTTTACAAAAATACAGAAAATGTATTCTTGTGAAATAGTACAATACAATCATCATAATCATCGGCACTACAGTGGGATCCAGTCTTGGTCTTATTTAGCAAGTCTCTCCACCGGTGTCCGGTCCTTATTTGAGACTTGTTAAATTGTCCATAATAATTTGTTTTTCCGGACAAGGTTACTAGTCTTGCGCCGAAAGTACATGTGATGGTATAACCCTAGAATCAACTAATAATTTATTCCTTCCACATTTCTTTTAACATAAAATATACGAATGACATTGTCATAACTAAACAAAAGAAGAGATATAAATAACTAATCTAAAGGAATGTTAAGGAACAACAAAGGAGTTGCGATGATAAATTAATCTGGATATTGATCAACACTACAAATAAATACCACAAAAAAATTACCCACATCAAAAGGGTTGAAGATTAATTATTAATTCTACACCACCCAAAAAGGACACACAACGATGATTCGAAGAATTAAGCTTGAAGGTGAATCTATACGAAGAAGATAAGGTAATTAAGTATTAATTTAAAAAGGGGTTTCGATGGTGGATTAACACTACACTACCCTACTAGGAACATATAAACAACAAATAACTCCACACTACACTACACAAAGAAAAATAAAGAATTGATAACTACATGACATAAAGGAAAAAAAGAGAACAAGGTTCTGTTTTGCTCACAAGATAGATGCAAGAAGTAAGGCACATAAACAGAAGAACAGGATTTAGGGAAACAAGGTAACCAAATCAGCAGTACACTAAGTAACGGGTATGAGTGGAGACGAGACAATACACAACAGTGAGTAGCACCCTGAGCGGCTGCTTCGACGCGTATTAAACATACTGGAAACCACATACACAGGGTGTTTCCAGAGTTTTCGGCGATTCAGAAATACAAGAACTCGATAAGTAATGGTTACCATAAAAATGTTACACAAAATAGAAACTTTGATTAATATTAATTATGAACAATGACATTGGACAAACAATGACCATCTGCGGCTACACAAGAATCGAGGCGTTTAACCCAATTTTCGATCACTTTTTTCGAGACTACTGGAGGAATTCTAGAAAATTCATCGCGAATTATTTGAAGGGGCAAAACCACATTAGACCGTTAAAGAAAATTTCTTTATTGCTCAAATCGTGGGTATACGAGGGTGGCTGAATAGTTTTCGACCTAACAAATATACAAGACATTTTTTCTTAAAATTTATTTTTATTTTTCTACATAGTTTCCTTGTAATTCTACACACTTCTCCCAGCGATGCTCCCATCTCTCTAACCCGTCCAAATAGTACTCGGCGTTTTTCTCTTCAAAATAACTATTCACGAAGGTGATTGCCTCCTCATTTGACGAAGATCTCGTTCTCCGAGCGCTATTTTTAGATTACGGCACAAAAAGAAGTCGCTTGGGACTAGATCTGGTGAGTGAGGCGGATGGTCAAGCAGTTCAAACCGTAATTCGTTGATTTTCACCATGGCAACCGCTGAGGTGTGAGACTGTTGTTGTTTATGCCTTGGTGAAACAGGATTTTCTTTTTATGCAAATGTGACCATTTTTCCGCAATTTCTGCCTTCAGTTGGTCACGTAATGATGCGTAGTATGCTCCTGTAATGGTTTTTCCTTTTTGAGAATAATCGATGAAGATAACTATGACTATCCCAAAAAACAATCGCCATGCCTTTTCCAGCCGGAAAAAACAGTTTTAACTTTTTTGGAGCCGATTCTCCCTTTGCAGTCCACTGTTTTGACTGTGTTTTTGTTTCGAGCGTATAATGGTGTATCCAAGTGTCATCGACAGTAATTAATCGGCGCCAAAACTCGGATTTATAGCGCCTCAACTGCATCAGCAGAGCGTTGGTAATGTTCATTCGAACACGTTTTTGGTATAACGTGAGTAATAGCGGCACACAACGCGCGGACAGGTTTCTCATACCTAAATCTTGATTTAATATGAGACAAACACATTCTTTGGGCATTTTCATAGCCTCTGCTATCCCTCTCACTTTAATTCGGCGCTCGTCTAGCACCATTTGGTGAACTTTAGCGATGTTATCGTCAGTTGTTGCAGTTTTTGGACGTCCGAAGCGTTCACCGTCTCCCAAGCGCTCACGGTCACGTTTAAATTCAGCTGCCCAAAATTTCACTGTGGTAAATGATGGTGCAGAGCCCCCATATACAGAGTCCAACTCATCTTTGATTTGCGTAGGCGTATTGCCTTTCAAAAACAAAAATGTAATGACAGCCCGATACTCAATTTTGTCCATTTTTACAAAAACACTCACACCGACTCACTCAAACGGCTGTCAAATAAAAACTACGCGTCCAAAATTGCTGAAATTTTAGTGAGTAACTGTCAAAAGATTCGCAATTACATTCACTTGTTTTTATTGACAAGCGCGGCTATCTTCACATTGGGGTCAGAAAATGCAGCCCACCCATGTATATATTCAGAAATATGCTCAAATATGTTTACGATGACATTTGAAGTCCTTCGTACATTACGGATGTGAAACGGAGAGCGCTACAGTTTGTGCGTAATTTTTTTTAACGCGTTTTTCTCGATATGTGTTTTTTGTTTTTGCAAATGGCAAACGGGAGTTTTTATTGTTTGTTATTGAATTATCTATTAGTTAAACCTACGTTTGACGATATCAAACGCTAACGACGGACCGTCATAAACAGCTGCATATAACTCGGGCAATTTTCGAAGCAACTCTTCAAAATTTTACATTAAGTAGTTCGAAATATGAATAAAATGATCCCCAACCCCAATCACTCTTAATTATTCCTTCCTTTAAAAAAAAAATCATGAAAAAGGCACAAAAATCAGCCTCCTAATGTGTTTTCCCCCTTAATTATTGGAAACCCTTTGGCCGAACCTTGTACACTCTGGCCTTCGAATAACCCTATAAGTAAAAGTCTCGCGTGGTTAGATCAGGCGAGCGAGGCGGCCTATCAAAACCAGCGTATTTCGAAATGATACAGTTACCAAATACTTTACGAATATTTCGTTAGTGTTAGTTGTATGACATGCCGCACCGTCTTATTGGAACCAAGTGGATCAGAGAGGACTACGGTGGCGAAAGGCGGGGATTAGGAACGTGCCGTTTTCATATTTACACAGAAAAAATAATTGCCAATGACACCTCATAACACAACACCTGTCCTACAGTTACTCGCTGGCCGTGTTACTACCAGTTTGATTTCGGCTTCACTTCGACGGCGTGGGGATTAGCACCAGTAGAAGTCCAGTGGTGATAGTGTTGATTATTGTTAGCGTCGATTAACTAATCTTGTGATTTCCT
Source organism: Microdon myrmicae (assembly GCA_963931805.1). Taxonomy (NCBI): domain Eukaryota; kingdom Metazoa; phylum Arthropoda; class Insecta; order Diptera; family Syrphidae; genus Microdon; species Microdon myrmicae. The sequence continues at coordinate 47,206,759 of OZ007499.1, read as the reverse complement.
AACCACAATACAGCATGTGGCGTTTCTAACACATACACACAATATGCAAGCAAATAGTGAAGAACACAGACAGGAAATTCGAATAAGCAAAGTATCAGAGCCGTTACCATAGCGATAACATAACAACTCCACATCAGTTGAGTGTACTTTAGTTTAGAAATTGAATTCGTACACGCGGAAGTGGCCCGATGTGTTGAGCATTGGTTAAATTTTTAATGATTTTAACCGTCATAGCGTCAGTTCGAATCACATGTTTTTCACAATCGTCGCACCAGCTTATAATTGGTGACCCCGACGTGATCTGTGTACACACAGCAGACACTTTCCCCCAGTAAACAGAACTTCACGACAACGATCACAACTTCCGCATAGAGCACCGGCACACTCGCCTGCTCTGGCGTTCTCTCGCTCGCTCGTTATTCGCTCCGTCGTTCGCACACGAGCTGATCGTAACAAAGTTACTGAGGAGGGAGTAGTGTGGTGTTTCTAACAGATACACACACAATATGCACAACAGCTGCGTTTCCCTGATTGAATAGATAACAATATTATTAAACCACTGCTCCAACAACAAGTACGTCCCCAAAACTTGGAAACAATCAAAAATAATCCCAGTACCGCAAAGAAATGGAACTTTGAGATTGCTAACCTTCGACCAATTTCACTTCTATCTAACCTACAGAAATAATTTCAGCATGGACAGACCCATCCTAAATGGAATTAAAATTATACCAGTCTTCCAGTTTGGGTTCCGGAAAGGGTACCCCACGACTAATGCTCTTCTTAAAATACATGCCGACATTTGCACTAACCTGAAGGGGAAAAAATGTGTAATGACATTTACACTCGACAGAGAGAAAGGTTGATATATAAGGCCAAAGAAACCAATTGCCCTCTTAGTATAACGTCTGTGATCTGCACAGGTAACACTGAGTGCAATCACAGTGAATCTTCCATATAAAACGGGACGTAGCACACTGATCAATACTGGGCCTAAAGTTGTTCAATATCTAAATATTGACTCTCCTCATGCAACACATGGAATCAACACAGCTAAGGACTCGAAAGCCTTACTATATGCCGACAATACCTTAAACTGTGGACATAGTGGGACACATTTAGGAGCACTTCAAACATACCTTCTGTGCGCGCGAGTTAACGTTTACCGTTACTTGAGAAAAAAATTATTTTTTCACTGAGACTAGAAGTTAAATTAAAAACACTTGTTTGTGTTTATTTCTTCCGTAATCTTCCGCGGGACGTTTTATTTATAATTCACGTAGAAGACCTTTCCTCATGGAATCTTTCCTAAGACTCTCTATAGTTCTTATTTTTACTTAAACTCGAATATTTTTATAAATATATAATATATATATACATATATATAAATATATTATAAATAACAGAATGTACTCAGGTAGTTACGAAACGTCTACCTGTGTATATGTTAATAGGCAATTAAAGGAAAGGTACTTAACATATAATTACACTATAACGACATATAGCCTATGCATGTCGGGTTTTATCAATTGGTCTAAAAGACGAGATGCATTTATTACGTTATGTTTATAGGTGATGATGATGATGAGTCAGGCGTTAACTCGTGTTAGTGTAAAAAAAAACCAAGCGCATCTCTCTAAATCGTTTCCGAACAACTTAAAAAAGGAAAAACATTCTACTGATGATGATGTTTTCGAAACCCCAGCGGAAAATGTCCTAGGAGAATAGTTAAGGAAAGTCGCGTTCTCCAAGTCCTAATCGATAGAGGAAACTGTGGGGGTAAAAGAAGTATTGCACCAAGCACGGGCACACGATTCACTTCTTCCCCACTCCACCGTCACTGTGAAAACAAATGATCGCCCGAAGAAAATCCAGGAAAAGAAAAACACTGTTTTTTGGTTTAGTAATTCTTGACACCGTTTGTTTCATCGTCAAATTTATCTTCACTCGAGCACCGTTCTATTATATTACATTTAGTTCCGACTGTTCAATTTAGTTCCAACTCTTCACTGAGCTCTTCGCTTTAAACCGTTAATTACGCACGCGATAGCCGCTGACACTCGACTATCCAAAGGTTAAGATGCGACTTCTGACGCGGTGCAGCGTGACCGAGCGCGGTAATGATTGAATAGCGACTGGTGTGAATTAGGGTTGAAATTCATATTTCATTCCACACACAGGACAACCAAAAGAGACCACGCCTCCGCTCTCTCAACCCCACGCCCGTGAAAGTGTGAGTAACTTTTGTTAATAGAGTAATTGACAGACATGAAGAATGAGAGAACAGAAAACATGATGTGCAGTGATCTCGGGGTAGCTTTGGTTGTGTGTGTTGGTATCAGATGCAGCTACTGACATGACCTGGTGACCCAGTGGTACGGCTATGGTGTATTCGGAGCACATTGAACCGTGGAAAGAAATACGAATGAGAAGGAAACCTAGCTGATGTTGCTCCCCTGCAAAAAGAGATCATTGATCCCAAGCGAATGGGTGATCTGAGGGAAAGTCGATAGGACGCCGCTCATGCTTGGGAAATAATCCGCGTGAGGACCAGACTCTAAGACGCTGAAATAACCCCAGCTATTTTGCTATGATGCAACAGCGTCGTTCGTTTAGACTTGTTGTTGCTAACCGACATTATGAGATTTCCGATGGGAAACTCATGGTTGGCAAGAATGGAGTTGCCGTATGACAAGAATGTAGCTAAACTGAATTATGCATTATCTGCAAAGGATAAGGAGTTTAGCAATACGTCCGTTTGACATGTTTTACAGCGGAATACATATAAAGGAAATGGGTAGGTATGACGCGCTGAAAGCGGTCGAATTTAGGTGGAAATTTTGGTTGAGATTGTGGGTTGGTTCTGATGTAGAATAGAGAAACCCCCACAAAACCATCCAGCAGGAGAAAATGGCTCCTAAGGACCAGTTTCAACAACTTGCTTAAATTTTACCAGCATGCACGTAATGCATTAAGAAAGGCTAAAAATGTAACCCATTCTTTAACCCCATTACTGAAAAGCAAAGCAGTCGTTGCTAATATACGGATTGCTTCTTTGGTTTTTGTTTTTTATAAACTTCTCTTAGGAGAGGCGAACCTATAGCGTCCAGTCAGCCCCCGAGATACCATTAAATAACTGTTGGAGTTGTTCTTGTACAGTTCCACGTTGTAAAGCGGCGGTAACACTCGGCCCGGGATGGAGTTCCAATCTTTCCCGATCTGTAACGGATCGAGTTTTGGTACAGAAATGTGAGTGCCGTCGGGAAATGAACCGCAAATAGGTGGAATCCGTCGGATTAGCTTTTGGAGCGCAACTAAACCGAATTTCGCTGGATAATGCCCCTAATCTCCGAGTAACAGTCCCCGTGATAAACAAAGACAAGGGTCTACTACGCGCTCCCAATGTGATAGCGACTGCTGTCCCGATGACAGCGCTGCGTCTTCTATCAGGCGGAGCGCCCCCATATTTGTATGCTATCAAGTAGGTTGAGGACATGCTTAGGAACAGAGCTATGGAATCAATATTTAAGCGCGGGTCTAATTTGAGATTTGTACTAGAGAAGAAGTTGAGACTGAGTGGGATATTCATATTCGACATTTTTTCATGCCACGACACATCCCGGCAAACGCCAAGCAAATCTATACTCTTCTTAGAATCAAGGGACCATCACCAACTCTGGAACCTACGATCCATTTTTCCATGTGAACATTGTATATTGCGTTATCGTTACATTAAAGTCGACGAGACTAGTCTTGCCCGTTATAGAATTTTATCCAAATCCCGATTCAGGAACTCGATCTGGCTGCATCTTACTAGGTACGATGTACGATCATTCGAAAATTGGGAAACTAATAAAATAATAAAAAGTAATAAAATTATACGTAAAACTAAATATGTTGATACTCGTTTATTATAATATGTGATGAATATGAAGCAAAATCAGGATAGGGACCGAAACACCCTGGGGCATCCCGGAGTTACAGAATAATAGCCGAAAACACGTCGTTTACAAGGTATCCCGTGGACGAAAGATGTACGGTGCATTCCAAATATTTAAACAACTCGGCATTGATGATCTTTTCCATCACTTTAAACAACATAGTCTGTAATGCTATGGCCGGAAATTCTGCAGGAGGAGAGACTTTTTCCCCTTCTTTGAGATTAGTTAAATTCCAGAAGGTAGGAGAGGTCCTCTGGACACAGGATAATTCAGAGAGCTTGCTAGGAACCGGTGATAGTTGTGAAGCACCGTTTTTGGAGCTATTGCTGATATTCCATCTGGGCCGATTGCTTCCTTACAGTCCAGTACACGTAGAATGTGTTGAATAGCATGCACATCACGCATGTGAGCGGAACTTCCCATCTAGCATCGAGAGCTGAATTCACGGAAAATAAATTCACAACATACACTTTATCTTTTGAATTCGGAAGAAATGCTCCGCTCTCCTTCCCCAAGGGAGAGAAAGCGGAGGAAACGAAGATAAGGCTGACAGCCTTTACCACTGACCAGAAAGAATGCGAATCAATTGGGCACTCAAGCAGTTTGTTAGTTGCTTTGCCTTTGTGATCCTTATTCACAGTATCTATCGCCTGGCTGCACGGGTTTCTGATTCTGACAAAATTCGTTCTGTTCTCCTCCCTGAGATTGGAGCGCCATTGTTTAAAAGCTCATTTTTTGCCGCTGTAATTTGCTCGGGTTTTTTATCAATCCAATTCTTATTCCGCAATTCGTACCAGTCACCAGCCCCGTATCTCCATACTCGTACTTGGTGAAACTGCTTGGGTTGGTTATTCGTTTGGACGCAACTAATATCAAATAGAGATCGCAGTTTCCCATTGGCGTATTCGATTCCACGGTATAAACGCCCAGGTCGGACGTCAGAAACAGATCCAGAGTATTTTCATAATCACTTCGGTTATTCGGTATCCGTGTACGTTCCTCTACGAAATGGGTGAAATTGTGGCTAAATGCAAAAGTCTCAACCAGGCCCCAGCCTCGTCGTTTATAAAGGGTGGGCCATACATTTTTGCTCATTTGAATAGAAATAAAACTACAAATGTTGTTTCAATTCAAATCAATTTTTATTAACTAGATAATGCATTTATATTTTACAACTAGTATTTCAACAAATGTTGTTTTGTTGATCATTTATTTAACGTAATAAATGTTTATTGAAATTTTTTTTTTAAATGACAGCATGGAGATGTACCCTGTCTCGTGTTACGTACGTCGGCCACCACCATCATTTGGTAGTTTGTGTTTAATATAATTTTGTTTTAACATAGTATGATGGTAAGATGGTGGAAGAATTGCACGATCCTGAAGTGAGTTTCTGAACACACCCTGATTCGGGTGTGGATCGTGCAGTTCTTCGAGATCGAATTTGTTTTTCGAAGTGGACGTGAGTGGAGAGCGAGAGAGATGGAGGGTTGACCCTTTTTGAAAGATACGGTTTTGAGTTCCGTTGACGGAGTTGTAAAAGCTAGTGGAGGAAAAGCAAGAAGAAAAAAAGGTGTTCCCGTTTTTTTTGTTCTTTGTTCCTTTTTTTTGGAGACGTAAAATTAATAATAATAATAATTGTAAAAAAGAGAAAAAGAAGTTGGACCCGAAATAAAAATTATAAAACACTAAAAGATCGGACTGGCCAGTCGCAGCCATATCGAAGGCTCCAAAAATCCAACGATTGGTAACCCCAATTGTCTTTCAAAGGAAACGAAGACGTCTTGCATTGAGGAAGAAGCGTCAAGTGACATCCAAGGAAGCTGCGGCTGAATGTGCTAAATTGTTGGCCCAAGGGAAGAAGAACCAGGACTGAGTCGGATGGAAGCTGCTGCTCCGACCTCCAACTCTCCCAGGCAAAGTAGTAGAAAACGGCGGTAAAACCCAGGTAACCAAATTATTATTTCATTAATCAAATTTTGTGTGGCTGTATATGCTACACTCGTCGCTGGCACTCCTGCAATCGACTACGCAAACTTTGGAAAACTCGCTGACACATGCTGCGAGGTATCGCGGTTAGCTCCTCCCAGAATGTTCTCATCGATTCTTCTTGAACGTGGCCGCCCTGGTTGTTTAATATTCGTTGCCGATCCCGTTTGCTCGAACTTCTTGACCCAAACTTTGATTAAAATAACACTTGGTCACTCACTTACGCGGCGTAATCCGTATTCATTTCTAAATAGACGTCGTACAGTAACGTAGGAATCGTTGTTTTTGTAAAATTGTTGTACACAAAAAGCACGCTGTTGTCCCGTGAAACGCTCCACCGTGACTAAAATTGCATGAAGCGATGCATAATTCCCCGCCACTCGCGCGCCCCTCCCTCTAACGGTTTTTAAGAAATCAAGTTTTGCCATTTGCAAAATTTTATGGCCCACCCTATATAAGAACCTCTGGCGCAAGACTAAAGACCTTGCCCGGAAAAACAAATCATTATGGAAAATTTAACAAGCCTCAGGACTTGCTAAATAAGGCCAAGATCGGTTCCTGGTTGTAGTGCCGATGATGATGATGATATAAAAACCAGCGGGAAATGTGTACGTAAAGGGTGCCAAAAATTACAATTTCAGTAACCGAGTGGTTAATTTGTATCCAGTCGAAAGTACATGACTGCTTCGATTATCGATTAGTTCAAAATAGTTTGGTCACCGTGTTATCATTTCGCAACACTGTGACGGCACACTAATTCCATGGATAGGAAGCCATATAATTCTGGATGACTTCAAAATTGTCTGCCATCAAATTAATGCTGATGTTTCCCAGGGTTCCGTCCTCGTACCCACCGTGTTCCTTATGTTTATAAACGACATCTTGCTGTTATTGACAATTATTGACCGTTTGCTGATAGCATGTAGTTGAGTTTGTTTACTTCTTCCAAGCTCATTATCACCTCTTGGAACTTCGTTATCAAACGGCGAAGTCTGGAATCTGCTCCACTCATTGATATTAAACACAAGATATGCTACTGGGAATTTTTTAATCGACGTTTTTAGTTTAGTTTAGTTTAGTTTAGTGAGAGCAGAACCCTCGTTTATTACACTTAATACAAGCGTTTGAGAAAAAAAAAAAAAAAAAAAAAAAAAAAAAAAAAAAAAAAAATTAATTGTGTATTTTGACAGTGAAAAATTAAAAAAGCTATTAGGCGTCAGGACTTATTACTACTATCTATGTAAAGTGTTTTTACAGTAACTGAATGACCTACTGTTGTGAGAAGTAAATTGTATCACAACCTCAGATTTTCTGTCTGTAAATGGCAGTTGCATCGCACAAGCCCACGATTTATCAATTATTGACTTTCGAATTAATTTAACTCTTAATTAGAACGACCCCATATAGAAGCTGAAAAAGTGCGACCAAATATAAAAGATTTCTTAAGAGAACACTGTGGGGTGGATGTGCCAACGTATGACACTTGTTCACTCAACTTCCCACTACTCCGAGTTCCGTCGACGATCGTCCGCACAAATATCCGAGGGGAGGAAATGAAACGCTGCAACTGTTCTGCTGCAAACCTTTTCACGATATTGTTACTTTTTGAATAAATAAGGATTGTCTGTACATATTGTTGAAACTGTATCACACACGAATTTCTTTTGATTTTCTCTTATATATTTATTTATCGATTAATTTCCCTTTTTACTTAAGATTATTTTAGTATTATATTTCACTTAACCACGTTTTCAAGAGCACTTAATTTGGTTTGATGTCCGAAGCGAAATTTCGCAAATTGATTTCAATTAACAATGAACGAGGACTTTTGAAAATAACCTCTCGAGACACTTTGCGAATCGACTGTGTGCGGGTGAACGCGGCGGTGGATGAATCTCGACTCTTTAATTTAACTCTTCAACTGATGGTAACTCCGACACGCAACGTACCCGATGCGTGTGCTTGGTTCTACGGGTAAGATCGGACTCTTCGATGCAATCCACATCCATCAGATTCAACGGTGGTGGATCACATCGATGTAGGAGGAGCGAAACGGATCAACTTGGCGACGGCCAATGGCGATCGAGAGAGGAGTTAAATGGGAGGGTTTCCCATATGCCCGTACAGGACAAGTACGATGCCCTTTCGTTGGAAGTGCGGCAACGATCGACCCTGCAACTGTACAAACAAAGGAACTGGTATTAGGGGCTGCAAGCGTTGAGACAAACGATAGCGAAAATTGCCGAAGGAAGAAATAGGTTTCTGTGTGTTCTGTAAATAGAAATACTATTTCGCAGGGTCATACGCAGAGATGCGCATTTGTTTGGCTTAGAAAACTGTACGTGGGACACGATCATTGGCATGGCTGTTTAAATAGCAATCATGATCCTGTCCGATTCAATGGATGTTAGTTTTCGGAAAACTGTATCATAAGTCGATCCAAGATTTGTTTGCCAAGGCAATGACTAGGGTGTTAGGGTTCATGTGGTGGTACATGTGACATGGTCATTAGTGCGATTGTTTAAATAACAATCGTATTTATGTTCAATCCTATACTCGGTTGATAATCAGAAATTAGTTGCAGCTGTAGGAAACCGAATGCACATGAGGGCAAGGTTTGTTTACTCTATTGCCCGCGCATGTAGCATTACTTTGGTTAAACACAACATACAACGGCTGATCGGTCGATGGGTCGAATGCGTGTTACTTTAAGGGGGTATTCTGGTCTAGAAATTTGAAAAAATCATTTTTTTTTTTTCATATTTTCAAAGCTTAACCCTCTAAGAATATGTCTTTAACTGGATTTTAGAAAATTCAAATTATTTTCGGAGGTATGGCTGTTTTGCTGACGCGCCGTCTAAACCGGCTCGGCCGGAACGAATCGAACAAAAGACATTAGGGACTTTCTGTCAACCTGCGACCCTGTTTTCTCGTAAAACCTTTTGTGCCTTTATATATATATATATATGGGCTCCTCGATAGTATAGTGGTTAGTATACCCGCCTGTCACACGGGAGACCGGGGTTCGATTCCCCGTCGGGGAGCCCCTGGCGCAAGACTAATGACCTTGCCCAGACAAAATAAATCATTATGGAAAATTTAACAAGCCCCAGGACTTGCTAAATAAGGCCAAGACCGGTTCCCGGTTGTAGTGCCGATGATGATGATGATGATATATATACATATATATATATATATATATATATATATATATATATATATATATATATATTGAAATACAATAACCGAAGATAACCTTTATGTATTTTTAAATTATCTTATATGATATAATAAAGGGATTGGTGGAAAAGGTGGAGGCAAATTAACTGATAAAGTGATTAATAAATTGTCTTTATATTATGGTTTAGCGATTCGCCGGCACCCCGATTCTGTTGAGGACATGAATAATGCAATTTGGGCTACTTATGATCATAATAGTTCCACAAATAAAAATCCGCAACATATTGTGGTAATTCCCGTACCAACATGGGTATGTTGTCTATTTAGGCTTTAGTTCTTTAGTGGTAGGATGTCTCAGGGACACAGGTTCACCACTATACCCGGTCGTCTGTCGCTGCTTTTACGTTACTTAAATGAAACTCCATAGTAGACTCTATATTTTTTATTTATTAATGAATCACTTAAAACACTACCCTACAGATTACTGGGAAATTAATTATGAATAACTATTTACAATTAGTGTTCCACAGGAGATTACTATTTTGAAACTGATTTAAATTTAAAAGATATAATTTGCAATAAGTGTTCCACGGGAGATTACTGTAGTTGAAACTGATTTAAATTTAAAAGACATAATTTACAATAAGTGTTCCACAGGAGATTACTATTGCTGACACTGATTTAAATTTAAAAGGTATAATTTACAATAAGTGCTCCACAGGAGATTACTATTGCTGACACTGATTTAAATTTAAATGGCACTAACGATTTTCGGATATTCTTTTGCAAATACTTCTATAGAAGGAGGACCCTTTAAAAAATTGACCGTTCACTTGATCGTGCTTCGCTCTACCCTTGATCACTCGACGCGACTTATTTAACGTGGAGGCCCGACCTGCCTCGACGGAATCTGTAACACGATTAATTCATTTCGAAAGATAATTTCATCTTTCGCTTGTCGACACATCGACACAAGGGGATGATTCTCCTTGCATCGGCCCCAGCACAAGGGCGCGAAACACACACACGATGATCGTCTCTGCTACTCATCGTGTGTGTCCACAAGTATACGGACCGTGGATTAACCGAATCCACACGGGGAACATTAGCTGGCATGGTTGCAGCTGGTGCTAATATCTCGATGAATATTTTGTGTTTACACGATCATCGACTGCGTAAAGCATTTATGCTGATCGTGCACATCTTGGTGGCATCTCCACTCAGTCGAATTCTCGATGGAAATTTTCCATTTAGGAGAACTCGACTTCCTTGGGCGGTCAGTCATATGCCTTCATGTATTTGTCGGTCGGATGACCGATCGATGTAGGCATGTATGCAAAAGGAGAGATAAAACATCTCCTGCATGTGTGCGGCTGGCGCGTAAGGGTATATCTCATTGATATGGTTCAGCCAATGTTGGTTGCTAGGTGATGCAACCAAATTGCTTTTATGGAAGATGGGTATTTCATGTGCTTAATGAATATTGACGGCGCCCTGCGGTGGTTAGTGTTATGTCGGTTTCTTATTGATGAAACCGAATTGCTTTAGGAGATTAATGGTGCCTTGCGATGCTGCCGTAAGTGCATAAAGAGATTTCTCCTTCAGGTAAGTTTGATAGATGCACTGAATGCATATTATAAGGGGGAAAACCTGTAAAGGGAGAACGCCTTCAGACGGTTGCAGTGTGGTGAGGCATGCTTTATTGCAAGGTAAGTAATGGCGTTCGAATGGAACCGCCATAGTACTTGTTTCGATAGAATTTAAGTGCTCTAGGAAGCACTTTCTTACTAATTGATGGGGAGGTAAAAAGTGGTGTTCAATGGAACCGCCACAATATGTATTGCCCACCTGGCGCAGAGAGTTGGTGTAAGTGGCAAAAAGCTGCATCTGAAGGTACATTGCAGGAGTTCGACCACGAAAATCCTCCTCTATATGCGAAAGTATTGGATATTATGAAGCCGATTTACGAGAGTTTATCGTCGGAGGAGTTATTGACTCGATGTTTAGGCTCAGAAACTCAAAATAATAATGAGTCTCTAAACTCTTTGATTTGGACTTTCGCGCCGAAACATATTCATTCCAGACCTCTCGTCATTGAAATTGCTACGTTTATTGCTGTTTGCATATTCAATGAAGGCTACATTCCTCTTTTAAAAATAATGATGCTTATGGGAGTCAAAATTGGTCCAGACCAGAAGCTTATTCATTCGCTGGAAAACGAGAGAATGCCCGGATTGACCGCTCAGAGATACGAGCATCTAACGCAACAAATGAGGCCAGAACTGCTCGGTTGGAAGAGAGAAGCGCGAAAGATGCTTATTTCGAAGTCGAGGAAGGTCCAATGTATGCAGCAGGAATGACAGATTGAATAAACGTAAGCCTAAAATATCATTTCATGACTTAGACCGCGAGAAACTTTAAACGCGTTTTTCTCAAAACTGTCTTTTTTAAAACAATATCCACAAGTTCTATTGAACCGATTTACTTCAAATTTAGTATATGTCTTCTTTATAGGCTTTTCTATTGCATGAACTATCCTTATCCCCAAATTTCAATGTTAACTATTTTTTAAAAATACGAAAAACTAAAAAATAGTGGTACAAAAATAAATTTTTTTTTCAACCAGTCGCTTTTCAACTTTTTTTAGTTCCAACGAAAGAGGCATTCCTGTAAATTAATAATCTTTTTTCTTTTTTTTTTCAGATTGCTAGGAGGGTTGAATCGTGGGTATGGTCGCGTGCCAACTTTTTGAGATCCCTCACTTCATCAGCCGCTAACTTTTTGAATTTTGATTTTTTTATTTTCATTTTTTTACTGTTTTCTTGAAATATTAATGAACATCCTGTAAAAAATGAATAGTAAAAATATCGATTGCTTTTTTTTTACAGCACTTCAAAAATTGCGTTAAATTCGTGCGTCTAGACCAAAATACCCCCTTAAACAACACTTGCATTTCAGGACATGGGTTGGATTTGAAGCCATGGCGAGATGGTAATCTTGCCGTGGACTTTTGTTACAGGTATGGATTGTTGAAGCGAACTTTGTAATGCTCGTATAAGGTAAGCTGCTTATGGATGGTGCAGGTATTTGCAGGGTATTTGCAGGTTGGGGACGGGGAGTTGGATTAGGACGATGGGTGGTTCTCCGGGAATGCTTAAAGAACCCTCACAACACCAACTCATTGTTTGTCAAAAATATAATATTAAATTCAGGACCTTTTTTTTCAAAAGCACGGGACTGCCAGTTATATATTATCCACGCCCGCTTAATTGTACATACTTTAAATCATCAGGAAACATCAAACATGAACATATTATTATTACTGAAAATTTTGAAATCCAAAGATTGTTTCACATTCCGTTCTAGTTATCAACAGTTTATCACAACTGGTAAATAAACATATTGTGAGATGTTTAATCCCTAACCGTCATTCTAACATTTTAGTCTTATGTAATCGTAAATAGATATATGTCATAATTTAAGACGAAATGAACACTCTCGGCTTTAACCACAAAAGCCATAAACGTTTTCCGGTACTTCTTAATCCATCACACCATTTCAAATGGAGCTTGACTAGTTTTCGCATACATTACACATACGCCCCCGATTAAAGTAAATACCTCGTGGTAGGCAAGAGGGATGTGATACAAGTAGTTAAAAATTAATTAGCACCGAATGATAAATGATGTAAATCAAACAAACAGATACAAACCGTCTCACACCCACCAGACAAAGGGGATTCATTACATGTCTCCACAACCAGCTGCAGCTTCACGATAGCGTCTGTGTCCTTTCAAACATGACCATATCCTCGAGGCCATCGAGCATCCGCCCCTAGTCGGTTTGTCGCAAGCCGACTACTATACGCCATCAATTTTGGCAGCTAATTGATGGATGTCCCATTTTACATAATAGATTGTGCGAAATAAACCAATTACATCGCGGTGCAATTAAGGGTAATATATGAGGACTAAGTAGGACCCTTGCCATCGTATTGAGAAAATTGGTACGGAATTGTATTTTAACCGAATTAAAAAACCAGCCCAGTTCTAGAATTACGCCAGTTACTTCCCCGACGTGTTTATTTATTGAACACCATAAATAATATGATGACGTCCATGAAGTGGAACAGTTGGATGTCAATTTTAGACAGAGAGTAGCACCGGACTGCAGAGAAATGTAATTGGTTCTCATTTAATACTAGTTGTATAATTAACTTTAGTAATTGAATTTAGTAGGAAAATTTGAGAAAGCTTTTGGACAACACGATTTAGAAATTACTTAAAGTACAAAGAAAAATTTCTTATGTTCAAACTGCAAAAAACCCTATGCTTTATCACCCATTAACTAGTATTCCTGTCGCACAATATGTCAAGGTATTGATAAGACTAAACAATGGGCACGAGATGGTCATGGAGAAGATAAAGCCGTAAAACAACTCAATTGTGGATTAATATTTCACGAAAATTTCGAGGCCCCAGAAAAAAAGACGTAGTCTTGGAATGGTAGAAATGTTTTGGTGTGGCCAGCATAGGAAATGGGATAGGAGTACTTAATGACTCAAGATCATGTGTGGCAAACATAAAGAAAAGCAGGCCTAGCTCGGCCCCTTAAGGGAGGAAAAAGACGGCCAAACTAAAAGCTGATGGACTGAATCTAAAATGATTTTTCATATAAGAACATATCCATTTTAACAATACGTATCAAAACCAAAGGTGGACACCATGAAATGATAATGATCTTATCGAAGGCTTTGCTGTAACCAGATTTGATGGCATTATCTAAAGCTTACAAAGCAATCGATGCGTATTCGAATTTTAAGTAGCTGATCTGTGGGGGTTCCTTAAGCCATTTCCCAAGAACCACCCATTCCCTTTCACCTGTCTCCCACTTCCCAAGCAAGTCTTTCTACTTACCTGCAAATAAGCGGCGCAAGCTACTCTGCATCAACTTCCACCTGAAAGCAAACCCTAGACTATCCAGTTCATAATATACAAACCACCATATTCCCAATCGCTCAGCTTGTCAGCAATCATAATCACCAAACATACGCCAATCTTTCAGCGCGTTCTTGTTCCAACAATCTGTTGGTCCAAGAATACACGCTGACTAGCGTACTTGTTGACACAGCTGCAGCCGATAATTTGCCTACCATTGAATCGGGCACGATTATGATTGCTATTCCAACAGCCATACCCATGATCGTGTCCCTTCTACCAATTCCTAATGAAATATTGCCCCATATCCATCAGGTTGCCACCAGAGCAACTAATTTCTAATTATCAACCGAGTATAGGATTAAACATGAATACGATTGTCATTTAAACAATCGCACTCACGACATGAACGCTAACAATAGCCGCTCTAGCCATTGCCTTGGCAAACAAATCTCCGGTCGACCTATCGTCACCGAAAATCCTATAGCCTTCAACGGCATGATCGTGAACGATTGGGTAAACACCAAAATGTTCCCATGTCGCATTGGTTAAACCAAACAATGCGCATCCCAGCGACGAACGCCGAAATAGTGTCTCTGTTTACTTAAGACACTGAAACCTATTTCTTCCTTCGGCAACCGTCATGATTTATTTACAATAGCGATGCTAGCAACCCTAATGCTTGTTCCTTTGTTTGAACAAGTGCAGGATAGATCGATGTCCGCATTTCTAGCAAAGGGTATTCTACCTGACCACCACGGCATGGAAAATTCCGCTGGCAAAAAAAAACTCCATTCGATCGCCCATTGGTTATTACCAAGGAGAAGATCGGATTGGCTATCACGCGATTGATAGAAAATTCCAGCACGATGGTCGCTAGCGGATGTGGAGTGAAACGGTAATCGCGGAGTCAGATTTCATCCCCTGTCGGGTATACACGCGTTCGAGGAGTCGAGTTTTGTTGCACTACGTCATACACACCGTTTTAAATAAGAAATCGCTGCGCGAGTCCATAAGAGTTACCTTACGTGTCGGATCTTACTACCAAGTGAATTCTTTGTGAAATGTGCATCAAAGGCACCTCTTAATAAAATCAATTAATTAGTGGCATAATTAACATTAAGACGATTTTAAATAAAAAAACATTTCTCATCAGCCACATCCGAGAGTTTTATTTCTTCTTCTTGGTAATTAGCCGCATTAAGCAGTGGGACGACTGAGAGTTGCAGTAAGTATTGTTTAGTGCGTCAACAGGTGGATAACTCCCAAATAGTGTCAACATATCAACGACAAATAATAACGATTCGAATTCGTTGACCAACTGTGTGCTCGTCGTAGAAACGCTATCCTAGCACCCGCGGTGTGCTCGAACACTTATTGCTAAATATCATCAGAAGTGACGGTTCAACCGCCAAATTTGTGAGAGTTCTGTTTGTTCCCCATGGTCTGAGTGCGCCGCTTATGTGAACTTGTTAGTGAAACTTAGTAAATCCGTGTCCATGCCGACACATGACTAAGTTATTCGCTACAGATCTATTTATCAGTAAGCTATGTTAGGTAGGGGAGATGAGAGACTTCCAACGAAAGTTTAAGCTTTCATATGTAAGGCTTTCGAAGACTTTAGTTATGCCCTAAAGTTTAGTAGTGGTTATGTGTTTTTTTATCCTTTTTTGTGTAGCGGGATAATGAAGAAGGTTCCCTATATCTATGAAAACTCTCCTTGCGAGGCAAATAGAAAAAAGGAAGGACAGACAAGAAAAATAGCTTCTTTGATATATGGACGAGATACTTAATCGAATCATCATCATCATCCGCACCACAACCGTGATCCGAACTTGCCATATTTAGCAAGTCCCAGGCTTGTTAATTTTTACATAATAATTTGTTTTTCCGGGCAAGGTTATTAGCTTTGCGTCAACCTAGTCGAATAGCAAATCATAATTCAGATTCTGTCATATTTTTCAATATTCGTGTATTCTATAGTTTTGAAAAGAGAGGAGCCATTGAAAGAACTAAACAAGTAATTACAGACTTTCAGTAAAATCAACCCTCGACAAAAAAAAAGTACAGACGTACTCTGTGGCGGCACCGTTTCTTTTAATCCTATTCAAGAAAACATTTCCTAAACGGAACTGTGGCGGTTCCCTTGAACACCACCAATCATCTTCCCATTACCTATGTAAAACGCCCATCTAGGGGATACCAAATGAATAAAAAACAATTATTGTGGCAGTTCCATCGAACCCCACTACTTACCTTACAGCTATGATAAAGAAATAGTTCCCTAAAACACATAAAAAGCGTGTACTTGCCTTCCATAGTCGTACCTATAATATCAGAAATACTTTGAAGCATTAATTCTAGCTGACATAAAATTTCATTAGCAACAAATGTTAATTTCCCTGAAAGCAGTTTGGTCGCGCCATCACGCAACCAACATGAACCGAACCGATACATTGTACATGTATCGGTTCGATTTACATCATCTGACACGCATCCTCCACACGTAAGCGCAATTTGGTTGCACTTTCTAGCAACCAATATTGCCCGTACAATATCCATGCGATATTCCCTTGCGCGCCATCCGCACACATGCAGAAAGTGCTTGTCTTTTCTTTGCATATCATGCTCACATCGATTGGTCACCCGACCGACCAATACATGAGGGCATCCGGCCGACCGCCCAAGCAAGTCGAGTTCTCAAAATGGAAATTTACCATCAAGAATTCGACTACGTGGAGATGGCAGCAACATGTACACGGTCAGCAATAATGCTTTACACAGTCGTTGATCGTGTAAACATTTCAACCCCTTTGATGGGATGCTTGCACCAGCTGCGACCTAGTCGATCCGATCGATTCTATGTCCACATCCTTGTGGACAAACGCGATGAGCAGCAGAGGTAATCATCGTGTGTGTGTTTCAACCCTTTTTTGTAGGACAAAATGCAAAAGGGAATCTTACCATATATGGTCATCGGGGCGATGAATGAAAATTTCGGTATTCTGTCGTTTCGATCTATGTAATTAATCGTGATCTGGATTCCGTGGATGCAAGTCGGGCCCCAACGTTACATAAAAAAAGTGGTGTCGGTGTGGAAAATGTTTTCTTTCTTCGCGAATGAAAAAAAGAAAATATTATTTTTCTTAATTAAATACACAATATTCTATTATATTATAGTTTTTTCTTTGCAACCATTAAAACATTCGTTCAACACAAGCTATTTATTTAATTGTGCTCCCGAAACCAGCGTGCAAACTTTAAATTGTGAACAGTAAAACAATATTAAATCGATGTGTTGTATTAAAGGAAATGAAAAATGTGTTTTAATCTCATTCGACTAAATCTGGACTGACCACAATCGGGAAGTGCGTTGCTCGCCATTGAAATTCCTTGACGTTTATCCTTTGGCTACTTCTTCGCCAAGTGATCCGCTTTTATTGATGATGTGTCATTTCATTGCATTACGATAGACGTGTTAATAGTGCTATGGAGAAGCCCATCGACAAGATGCACAGTAAAATCAAATGTCATCCACGGCAGTTGCATTCAACAAAGTGATCGTCAGCCCCATTAATAACAAAGCCGAAACCGGAACTCGTACCCCGTATTGATGACGAGCCAATGGGGTAAATTAATGGATAGGAGTAGAACTGGTGCCAACGACAGCACATATACTTTTCTGCCCATAGAACAAGGGACGGTCCCTATAAATACATTCGCTGGACAACAATACGACTAAGGTACAAAAATATCTTTGGCACCGCTGTCCAGTAAAATATTTATAATTACCAAATCTGGACACTGCTGGAAATCTCAGCTAATGTTTAAGAGTTTCTAGACGGTTGCCGCTCCAAGATAAATTACCTAAGGATCAGACAAAGGATGCGCTGGCTCACAAACGAAATTCTAATACAAAGGATTTTATGTGAGGAGGAGCAAATGGAAAATAACACGTTGCCTTTGGTTAACGTGGAAAAGGGTTTCCCTGCAATCGAGCGATCGCAATACCAGGTGTACCGGTATGAAGTGCAATTCGATGCAATACCGACTTCCTTTCGTGTCGTAAAAGCAACGTTTCACATGTGGTATTCCACTTTTCCATCTGCCTGTCATTCAATCCTGTGGCACCCAGTTTCCACACTTTTGGATCTTTCCCATAGCTTTTAAACGGTCAGAAATTATTTGTTGTGCAACATTTAACATTTGTGCCATTGGTTTTTAACTTAAAGTGTCATCTTGATCCAATATTGCTTGCAATTCGGCGTCTTCAAACTTTTTTGGTGATCTTCCACGTTCTTCATTTCACACATCAAAATCATTATATCTGAACCGCTTAAACCATCTCTTGCATGTTGCTTCCGATAGAGCATAATCACCATAAGCCTCGACAAGCATTCGATGTGACTCTGCAGCACTTTTCTTCAAATGAAAACAAAAAATTAATGCTTTCCGCGAATCATCATTTTCTGGTACACATTTCGATATTTTTAACAGGATTAAAAAAAAATGATGTTGTTTGTACAATGACTTGATGCATACTAAATATGTTTGACAGATGTCATAGCAACCAAATAAGAAAAATATAAGGGCCCGTTCGCAAGAAAATTCCCTATCAAAACATTTGTATCTTGACGCTTACTTCAGACCGGTACACCTGGTAGAAGCCGAGTACAGTTCAACCGCTTAAGCGCCTGGCCGAGGCGGTTATTGAGAGCGGAGTGTTGGTATTGTGTTCGTGGTTGCGAATTAGTGGTTGTTAAATATGAAATATACTGAGTATGAGGTTCGAAATGAAAGAATTTATTGAAAACGAAACGAGCCACCCCTAAAACAACCAGTGTTGTTTACATTCAAAAGTTTCAATTTTGTATATCTAAAATAAAGAAAATAAAAACATAGATTAAAACAACGGAAAACACGACCTTTTTCAGTGAAAATGAAACGAATCCGCTTACAGTCTCCAGCGGGAAATAATTCACACCGCTCGTTTTGGGATCAATAAAATTCGAATGCCATGAATCAAATGACTTCACCCATTACGTGTTTGTTTACCTTTTTTTATATTATGGAAGCAAATTCATATTTAAATCGATTCTATGTGAAGCTCAATATCGATTGGTTTCACTTTTATTTTTTACTCGCCAGGTCAACTTTGATGACGAAAACGTATGTAGGAACCAAATGTCAAGATTTGCTATAAAAATCTTAAGCAAATTGTTTCCAAAGTATAATTTAAGCCAAAACAGAATCTGAGTAGAGCTTTACATATCCGCCACAGCACGATGGGAACGGAACATCAAGAACCTTGTTTGTAGATTAGTAGGTGTATAATGAGGAGGAGGAAACAAGTCTCAGATATGGACCGGATACCGGTGGAGAGACTTGCTAAATAAGGCCAAGGCCGGATCCCGGTTGTAGTGCCGATGATGATGATGATGATGATGATGATGATGATGATGATGATGATGATGATGATAATGATGGTGATTACAATGAGGAGTTTAAGGGGTTATAGGACTTGCCTTTAGCGTTTGATGAAGTCGTGGAAAATCGGAGGTTTCCCGGGGTCTGCCATCGTGTACTCGTACATTGTGAGTCCTAGTACTAACGAAATTTCTCACAATCTCGTACTGTTTGGGTAGCTCTTCGCCGAAGTATAAAGATATTGTATAGCTATTATATGAGCATTAAATGAGAACAAGGTACTGCCTAGTTGCTGAGCAGCTCCAGCTCTATGGAGAGCTCACTTTTCCATGAGGACTTCGTTATTTATTAATCAGATTCCATTACGAATCTTTTGTCCATTGTTTACCCGGGGTTTTACTTGGTTTCATAATGATACGTAATAATAACTAATGTTATCAAAACCGACTTCACTTGACTTGCTTGTGAAGAAGTCGCATTGTTTTGGATAAATTGCACAATCGTTTATTTATAAGCCGTCACTATCGTCTTAATTGCATGCAGTTTTGTCTTTTACTCTTCCTTCCATGAAATATTCTTCAATTCCAAGATCACGAAGGCACTTGTTTACTTCTCAATAATGGAATTGTTGAACGAACCCCGCAACAACACCGCATTACAATCTCATCTTTCGTTCCACACTCTGGATGGACATACTCGAGGATTAAAATCGCTTCGGTCGCAATTTGATATCTCTTATTTATATAATTCGGACCACTACAAAAAATTGTAACTGATGACGACAGATGTTCTACTGGGCTCTCTAAAATGAAACACAAAAAAAAACCAAAGGTCAAGCAAAACTAGACACTATCCTCCAATAACAATGATACAAACGTCGTTCCGACCACCCATCGACATATATACTATCGTCAAGGAACAACAAAACCGACGTCGTTCATGACCAATACTATTCAAAGCCCTCTTTGAATAATATTGTATATGTGTTTCCTATCGTAATTTGAACATTGTCGGAGGATACAAGCGAACTACGAAAACGAAACTGGATTCTGGCACTGATCGTTTATGGAGTTGCATGGGTATGTTCGGGCTTTTTTTCTTTACCATCATCATCATCGGCACTACGGCCTGGATCCGGTCTTGGCCTTATTTAGCGTTATTTTCTTCGATATTACACGGGTCTAGGTCTTCTAGTAGAAGCCGTCGTTTTCAGAGGAGTCCTTTCCGCAGTTTTATAGCGATTGCGAAGATAGTGAAGAACGTGTGATTCGAACTGACGCTATCACGGTTAGAATCACTTAAAATGTAACCAATGCTCAACACATCAGGCCACTGCCGCGTGAACGAGTTAGATTTCTAAACTCAAATACATTCAACTGATGTGGAATTGCTATGTTATTGCTTGGTATATGGCTGATGCATTTTCTTATTCGATTTTCTTTCGGTGTTCTTCACTATTTGCTTGTATATTGTGGGTGTATCTGTTAGAAACGCCACAGTTTCTTGAACCAAAAAATATTCTCACGATTTGTGTCTGTCTATCATAAGCCTTTAAGTGTGAACGCTAGGAAGTGTAAGAAACCTTATAATTGGCCTCAATCAACAAGCAAATCCTTTAAGCTAGGATCGTCGAGGGTTGTTAAGGCGCCAACGGTCGGCAATACACATTTCTTTCGCACGCTGAATCGAACATAGATTTCACGATCGATACAGGTGTTGATAGCGTCGCCGTTCCACGATCCTTCGCATCTGCTTCTAGACTGCCTGGCACTTAAAAATCTTTCACCGCATATAACTCCTTATTCCCAATTTAAGCCTTCGACGACCCATTCGTTGAGATTCCGTTATTGCTGACGTCAAAGAGCCTTTGATCGTAGCTAACTTATTAAAATATTATAAGCTGCTTAGAGGAAGTTCGTAGACATGACAATTCCTCTTAATAAACTTAAATCCACTATGGCCGCTGGTTTGGTTAAAACGGAAAACGACTCTGATTGTGTTAAGGGTTTTGGGTAACCATATTTCTAGATGATCATAAAATTGCTGACGCGCGTTTTATGATTCTCAACGGTTTTCTTTGAAGAAAGACATCTGTTCCGCACATTTGGGTCTTAGGGGATTTTTGTGGCGAACCTGTGGTTCGATTATCTTATCTATGTTTTCAATATGAGCAAATTGAACATTGAGTTCAATTTGTTTGAAATTGAATTGATTAGAGAAAATTGAACGTTTAGTTCAATTTGTTTGGTATTGCGTTGATGTGGGAACATTTGATGTATGTGATAATGGCTTGGGGAGTGTCTCATCCTTTAAGTGGATGTTATTGGCGTGTATCGCAATTAGTGGTGGAAATTGGCTCCAAAAGGGGAAAGTATGATGGGACGGGTGGTTGTGGCCGTAACACATGTTTCTATATCAGGTATCTTGGTGTGGGTCCATCTTACTTTGGTGGAAGAATCCCACCTCCGTTGCCATTCTCTTAGGCTTGAGAGCTATAATTAAAGCCGCAGTCTCCGACGATTCTCTTGCGAGACCTCATGCAGTGCAGCATTTTCCTTAGCTGCAATGTCAAGTAGTGTCCTCCCGGCCAAAACACTGATGGCATCTTCGGATACCGTCCGGAATGCACAGCATACTCTTAATGATGCCAGCCTATACGCTGAGTTCACTCCCCTCACGTACGACTTATACTGTGCGGCTCCCATATGTGAGCTGCACACATTATAATGGAGGTGTTGACACTGGTTATGAGTTTCCTTATGTGGGGCCGCGGTCCTCCAACACTGGATAGCAGTCTCGCCAAAACTTTGCATACTCTTGCCGTTTTTTCACTCGTTTTCCTCAGGTGTTCCTTGAAGCTCTACCTGTTGTCGAGTATAACACCAAGATATTTAATAAAGGGACTGGATCTGATTATTTGTCCTTCTATTTCCAAATCAAGGTGTTCAACTTTCTTGCGGCTGCTTATTAAAACTGCCTCCGTCTTATGTCCCGCTAGTTTCAGTCCGGCTATATCTGGCCAGCATTTAATGCTCTGGATTGCTTGGGAGCAAATATTCTCCAGGTGATCTAGATGTTTAGCTACAGCCACTATTGCCAAATCATCTGCGTACCCAATGATTCGCCTCCGGTACATTGACCCTGAGCACACCATCATACATTATATTCCATAACAGCGGCCCTAATACAGATCCCTGAGGTACACACGCTGTTATTTTATATTCCTGTGGTCCCTCATCTGTAACATACAGCAGTCTTCTATCTGAGAGATAGTTTGCTAGTATACGTGTGGGGGTGCGATGTGTATGCACCAACGTATGGCACCAGTTAACCATCGCCCCACTACAGAGTTGTTTACCGGCGAAAGTGTCCACAAGCGCAAGGAAAGAAATGAAACACTGGGAGTCGGCCGTAAGGGCCTTTTTATTTTATCTTAGGATTTGTCATAAGTTGTCTAGTTTTTATCCGCGAACTGCGCCCGAATGTTTTTTCTTCTATTCATTTTCGACGCTGTACCCGCGGCAATTGGAAGGGGAGCATTAGCGCGGACTTTATTTGGCACGTTGGGGCGGCGTGCCCCCGCGTGGCCGCGACGGTTACAGGGGACTACCGATACGCGCGTTGTGGTAGTTGGAGGACGACTGACTCGACTCTGTCGGGGAGTAAGAAAAGGAAAAGGGAAATTTATTACTGGTGCGCACTAGACAGCCGATTTGATTGCGCTCTCTCTTGTGCGCTCTTCGTTTCCCCATGCGCACCGGGGTGAACAAGCGCTGGCGCATTCGTTGCACGCCGATGTGCGCAGAGCGGACGAAAAGCACGAAGCGAGGACCGCGATAACTCGGGTTGATCTGGCTTAGAGTGCGTGTGGTAATGTGGCCTCCGAGGTGTTTCACACTGGGGTAGTGTGGTGTGGTGATTATCCCAGAGGCGCATGGCTATGGAAAGGAAGAAATGCGGAGGAGAGGAAAATGAGTTTTACGCTATTCACCTGGGTAAAGAGTTGTTTGATGCCCAGCGAATGGAGGAACTCGGAAGGGCCAAGTGACGGAGGGGAAATATTATCGCGTGATTCAATCGAATGTGTGGATAATTTTCCCAAGCGGTTCTGCCATGATGCGACAACTTCGTCCAGCTGGATTTGGTTGTCGCTAATCGACGTGAATCAGGGTTGCCGTATGGCGGAAAAGGGAAGCTAAACTCTTTTATGCGTTGTCCGCATGGAAAAATGAGTTTTGCTATGCGCCCTTGGAGGTAACATTCTTTGCAGGTGGACAGGTAAGTAGGGGGGAATGGGGTTGGTTTGACGCGCTGTGGCGGTCGAAATTGGATGGGATTGGCCGGGAATGGTGGGTGGTTCTCCGTGTAGTTTAGAGAAACCCCCACATACGCACCAAGTAGGGTGAGACTTGTAGATCGCCCAACGCTTCTAGAATCCGATTCCAATTCACCGAGTTGAACGCATTTTTAACATCTAGCGTCACCTTCGCGCAATATTTTTTTGAACCACCTAGCCATCGCGCTCCAACTATCGCATTGCGAGCGATGTCGCGCACCACAGATAGTGCCTTACTGGTTGATCTACCTTTCCGGAACCCATACTGCGATTCAGAGAGCCCCGATGTCCCCTCAGTGAATTGTTCCAGGCGAGTGGCAATTATTCGCTCAAGCAGTTTTCCTGTTGTGTCCAACATGCATAACGGGCGATAAGACGATGGCGCCTCTGGATTGTTGGCTCCTTTTGGTATAAACACAAGCCGCTGTTTTTTCCATATTTTGGGAAATTGTCCTGTTTGAAGGCAGGTTGTGAAGAGACTGCTGAAGACTTTCGGTTTTTTTGTTAAAGCAGTCTTCACTACACTTTGGGGATACCATCCAGTCCCGGGGTCTTGTTTTTTTTTTGACAACCCTTGCAACCAAGAGCACCTCTTCCCTGGTCACGGGAGGTATCTCTCCTTCAGCGATACTCCACGCCTCTTCCACTCTCAACACCTCATCACACTGCGGGAAGGGGACGGCAACGATTCTTGCCATGTCAGTTTTACTTTTTTCGTTTGTCTACTGTTGTTCTGTAGTCTTTTCATGACTATCCTGTAGGCGCTGCCCCATGGGTTGTTAGTTAATTCATCCCTTAGGGAGCAGAACGAGTCATATTTACCTTTGCGGATTACATTCATCAAGTCTTTCCGTTTGTTGACGAATTCCGGCTCCCACTGTGGGTAGGTGTTACGGTTTCTTGCTGTTTGTTGCAAGCGTCGTAACCTTTTGCACTCCTATCGCACATGGGCGATTTCTGAGTTCCACCAATACTCTGGTTTGATAGCCCCTGCTGGTTGTCTTTGTCGTGGCATAGAAGCATCACATGCGGTAGTTAGCCACTTCCTGACTTTTCCAGTCTGCCTGGTCGCATCGGCCTCTACGTCAAACTGTGCGATTTGGTCTTCCAGTATATAATCGAGCAGTTCCGCATCGAGGTCCTTCTCTTTCCACCTATTTTTTTGGACTTTCTTCGCCAATTTGCCAGTGATGAATTCCCGGTGTGTAATATTTCGTAATATACAACACGGCTTGGTGGTCACTATAGGTGTAGGTGTCCAAAACTCGCCACTCCATACTTCTTGCCAACATGGAGCTGGTAAATGTGATGTCGATTTCGGACCGGCCTTTCTCGTTTATGTAGGTGTCATCAACACCATCATTAAGTAACACCACATCTAGGACTGCGAAAGCTTCAAGTAATCTTGTATATGCGTGTTGTTTGGTTTATGATGAGTAGCATTTTTGTTCGAACCCTTGAAGGAATCACTTGGAGGAAAGCTTTCGAAAGTAAGGAAGAAGTTGGCTACCACCACGCCCTAAATCTTTCTACGAACAAGGGATATTAAAGCTTTCAAATCGGTGACAAAAGTGTGTAGATCACACAGGAGACTATATTGAAAAATGTTTATAGTATAGATAGTGTATAATATTATTCAATAAATGTATAAAAAGAAATTACAGATTATATTTGATTCACCCTCGTACCTAATAAATATATCTATCTGTGTATCATGAAATAATTCCTCATAATAAATAAATAGCATAAAGAAACAGATACAAATACACTGAATTATCAAAATAAAAAATTACCCATAACTTAATCTTTCGTCATATCCACACATTATTATATTAATCCAATGGCTGCCACATCGAAGGGTTCTCTTAATCCAGAATTTAAAACAACTTTTAGCACTTTCTAAAAACCAAAATTCATAATGTTTTATGTGTACCGTCCTTTCCTTTTATTCGGTTAATCAATGTATTTTTTAAAAAAACGCTAGGTTCGTACGTCTTCTGGTCTTCATCAAATGTCCTTTGGTATGTTTATCTCTGTGCTCTGTGATTTACTTGGTTTACCATAATTCCCATTCTTACTGAATAAATAGCTTTAATTAACAATGTCCTAACTCCAAATGTGTATTTGAGATACCACCATCCTAATAATCATAATCTAAAGCGTTTAAAACTTAGCACTGTCAGATAAAAAAGGCAGCCACAAGCAAATATTACATTTCCCCAGACCATGATTATTGTCAGAAATGGTCCCATAAAAGTTTTCCTTCTTTCAAAGCTTTAATCATTAAAAAAGGGTCAAGTGATGTTGATTATGAAGAAGGACTCCCTTCTGAATGGCCGAAGAATAACACGAAAACGAAAAAATCTCCTCATTCAGGGTCATTTAAGGGAGCATACTATTTGGTGGTGTAAACAAGGGGATTGCATAACTTTTCTGTCAATTATTCGCTTGGTATTTAATTACGGCTGTCGAAAATGTGATTAATACAAAAAGGGAAAATCCGTCTACATGGAATTATGACAAGAAATTTAAATAAAACATTATTATATGAACTCCATTTTAAAGTTCACACATGCATGTCTTCTCCATCATAAAGGGTCGGCCATACATTTTTGCACATTTGAAACATGAATAGAAATAAAACGACAAATGTTATTTTGTTGATCATTTATTTAAGGTAATAAGCGTTTATTGAATTTTTTTTTAAATTACATCGGCGAGATGTGCCCCGTCTCGTCGTTGGTACTCCTGCAATCGACTACGCAAACTTTGGAAAACTCGCTGACACATGCTGCGAGGTATCGCGGTTATCTCCTCTCGAATGTTCTCATCGCTTGTTCTTGAACATGGCCGCCCTGTTTGTTTAATATTCGTTGTGGATGCCGTTTGCTCGAACTTCTTGAGCCAAGCTTTGATTAAATTAACACTTTGACACTCATTTACATGGCGTAGTCCGCATTCAATTCTAAATAGGCGTCGTACAGTAACGTAGGAACCGTTGTTCTTGTGAAATTGTTTTACACAAAAAGCACGCTGTTGTCCCGTGAAACGCTCCATCGTGACTAAAATTGCATGAAGCGACGCACAATTCCCCGCCACTCGCCCGCCCCTCCCTCTAACGGTTTTTAAGAAAGCAAGTGTTGCCATTTACAAAAATGTATAGCCCATCCGATATCTGATCTCTATAATACCCACCATATTATTGGAGGAATTTTTGGGGTATCAATATTATTATTATTATTATCATTATTATTATTATTATTATTATTATTATTATTATTATTATTATTATTATTATTATTATTATTATTATTATTATTATTATTATTATTATTATTATTATTATTATTATTATTATTATTATTATTATTATTATTATTATTATTATTATTATTATTATTATTATTATTATTATTATTATTATTATTATTATTATTATTATTATTATTATTATTATTATTATTATTATTATTATTATTATTATTATTATTATTATTATTATTATTATTATTATTATTATTATTATTATTATTATTATTATTATTATTATTATTATTATTATTATTATTATTATTATTATTATTATTATTATTATTATTATTATTATTATTATTATTATTATTATTATTATTATTATTATTATTATTATTATTATTATTATTATTATTATTATTATTATTATTATTATTATTATTATTATTATTATTATTATTATTATTATTATTATTATTATTATTATTATTATTATTATTATTATTATTATTATTATTATTATTATTATTATTATTATTATTATTATTATTATTATTATTATTATTATTATTATTATTATTATTATTATTATTATTATTATTATTATTATTATTATTATTATTATTATTATTATTATTATTATTATTATTATTATTATTATTATTATTATTATTATTATTATTATTATTATTATTATTATTATTATTATTATTATTATTATTATTATTATTATTATTATTATTATTATTATTATTATTATTATTATTATTATTATTATTATTATTATTATTATTATTA
This sequence comes from Microdon myrmicae, assembly GCA_963931805.1. NCBI lineage: Eukaryota > Metazoa > Arthropoda > Insecta > Diptera > Syrphidae > Microdon > Microdon myrmicae. The sequence goes on along the minus strand of OZ007499.1, from coordinate 47,178,899 downwards.
TTATTATTATTATTATTATTATTATTATTATTATTATTATTATTATTATTATTATTATTATTATTATTATTATTATTATTATTATTATTATTATTATTATTATTATTATTATTATTATTATTATTATTATTATTATTATTATTATTATTATTATTATTATTATTATTATTATTATTATTATTATTATTATTATTATTATTATTATTATTATTATTATTATTATTATTATTATTATTATTATTATTATTATTGTTATTATTATTATTATTATTATTATTATTATTATTATTATTATTATTATTATTATTATTATTATTATAATTATTATTATTATTATTATTATTATTATTATTATTATTATTATTATTATTATTATTATTATTATTATTATTATTATTATTATTATTATTATAATTATTATTATTATTATTATTATTATTATTATTATTATTATTATTATTATTATTATTATTATTATTATTATTATTATTATTATTATTATTATTATTATTATTATTATTATTATTATTATTATTATTATTATTATTATTATTATTATTTTATTATTATTATTATTATTATTATTATTATTATTATTATTATTATTATTATTATTATTATTATTATTATTATTATTATTATTATTATTATTATTATTATTATTATTATTATTATTATTATTATTATTATTATTATTATTATTATTATTATTATTATTATTATTTATTATTATTATTATTATTATTATTATTATTATTATTATTATTATTATTATTATTATTATTATTATTATTATTATTATTATTATTATTATTATTATTATTATTATTATTATTATTATTATTATTATTATTATTATTATTATTATTATTATTATTATTATTATTATTATTATTATTATTATTATTATTATTATTATTATTATTATTATTATTATTATTATTATTATTATTATTATTATTATTATTATTATTATTATTATTATTATTATTATTATTATTATTATTATTATTATTATTATTATTATTATTATTATTATTATTATTATTATTATTATTATTATTATTATTATTATTATTATTATTATTATTATTATTATTATTATTATTATTATTATTATTATTATTATTATTATTATATTATTATTATTATTATTATTATTATTATTATTATTATTATTATTATTATTATTATTATTATTATTATTATTATTATTATTATTATTATTATTATTATTATTATTATATTATTATTATTATTATTATTATTATTATTATTATTATTATTATTATTATTATTATTATTATTATTATTATTATTATTATTATTATTATTATTATTATTATTATTATTATTATTATTATTATTATTATTATTATTATTATTATTATTATTATTATTATTATTATTATTATTATTATTATTATTATTATTATTATTATTATTATTATTATTATTATTATTATTATTATTATTATTATTATTATTATTATTATTATTATTATTATTATTATTATTATTATTATTATTATTATTATTATTATTATTATTATTATTATTATTATTATTATTATATTATTATTATTATTATTATTATTATTATTATTATTATTATTATTATTATTATATTATTATTATTATTATTATTATTATTATTATTATTATTATTATTATTATTATTATTATTATTATTATTATTATTATTATTATTATTATTATTATTATTATTATTATTATTATTATTATTATTATTATTATTATTATTATTATTATTATTATTATTATTATTATTATTATTATTATTATTATTATTATTATTATTATTATTATTATTATTATTATTATTATTATTATTATTATTATTATTATTATTATTATTATTATTATTATTATTATTATTATTATTATTATTATTATTATTATTATTATTATTATTATTATTATTATTATTATTATTATTATTATTATTATTATTATTATTATTATTATTATATTATTATTATTATTATTATTATTATTATTATTATTATTATTATTATTATTATTATTATTATTATTATTATTATTATTATTATTATTATTATTATTATTATTATTATTATTATTATTATTATTATTATTATTATTATTATTATTATTATTATTATTATTATTATTATTATTATTATTATTATTATTATTATTATTATTATTATTATTATTATTATTATTATTATTATTATTATTATTATTATTATTATTATTATTATATTATTATTATTATTATTATTATTATTATTATTATTATTATTATTATTATTATTATTATTATTATTATTATTATTATTATTTATTGGTCGGTAGAAACCCGGAAGTTCATGACCTAACATCTCTAACAGATACACACAATTCACAAGCAAAAATAGTGAAGAACACCGAACGAAAAATCGAATAAAGAAAATACATCAGAACCGTATACCTTAGTGATAACATCACATCAGTGAAGTATAGTCGAGTTTAAAAATCAATTTCTAAACACGGTCAGTAGCCTGGTGGGTAACGCTAAGGTTTAATTTTTTTGGTGATTCAAGCTGTCATAGCGTCAGTTCGAATCACACGATCTTCTTCACTATTATTTCAAACGCTATAATTGGTGACCCCGGCGTGATCTGTACACACAGCATACACTTTCCCATAGTAAGCAGAACTTCACACACGGTCACGACTTCCGGATAGAGCCCTGCCTCCGACATTTTCTCATTCTCTCGTTCGTCCGTCGTTCGCATATGAATCTGATCGTAACGAAGTTACTGCGGAGGGAGTGGTGTGGCATCTCTAACAGATACACACAATTCACAAGCAGAAATAGTGAAGAACACCGAACGAAAAATCGAATAAAGAAAATACATCAGAACCGTATACCTTAGCGATAACATCACTTCAGTGGAGTATAGTCGAGTTTAAAAATCAAATTCTAAACACGGTCAGTAGCCTGGTGGGTAACGCTAAGGTTTAATTTTTTTGGTGATTCAAGCTGTCATAGCGTCAGTTAGAATCACACGATCTTCTTCATTATTATTTCAAACGCTCTCCTACCACGTTCGACCATCCGATCCGATCTCCTCGAGGTCCAATCTAACATTGTCCTCTCATCTCCGCCGCGGCAGTCCTGTAGGTCTCTTTCCCGTTATAGTTTATCGTCAAGAATTCTATGCACGGTCCTATCATCGCCCATTCGCGCTACTTGTCCGGCCCATCTTAATCTTCGCGAATTGATTACTCTCACTACTGTAGGTGTGCGGTATAGCTCTTCCAATTCGTAGTTGTGGAGTTTCCTCCATTGTCCTGACTCCTCGTCATATTTACCGCCAAATATACCCCTTAAAACTTTATTCTCGAATACGCGGAATTTGTTCTCTTCCCGTTTTGTGAGAGCCCACGTTTCGCATCCGTATAGAGAAATCGGCATGATTATGGTTCTATAAACACGGAGCTTTATATTACGTGATAGCAGTTTGGATTTCAGAACTTTACTGACTGCATGCTAACTAGCGTTGCCGGAGTGTAGTCTTTTGTTAATTTCCACCGACGTTTCGTTTCTGGTCGTCAGTATTGTTCCCAGATATTTAAATTCTTTGACATTTTCAAATATCTTGTCCCTGACGTTTATATGTCTTCTTTGAGGTCCACCTGCTCTCGTCGTAATCATGTATTTTGCTTTATCTTCATTTATTTCTAAGCCCACCTGTTCTGCTACTTGCATGATGATTTCACTGTTTTTATTTACAGTGTCTAGATTATCGCTCAGAACGACGATGTCATCCCCATACGCGAGCACTTGTGTGAGCCCGTTCTGGGATGATCCGGCCGTGTTGTCGTCTTGTACCTTTCTGATAACATACTCGAGGACAAGGTTAAAAAGGCATGGTGAGAGGCCATCCCTCGTTTTAGCCCGTCCGGGATTTCAAATTGTTCTGAGAGATGGTTTTCTATTCTAACTCATCCTTTGTTTTCGTTCATGCACATTTGAATGAGGGCGGGATATTTTTTCGGGATCCCCAGCTCAACCATAATATGGTAGAGTCTTTGCTTTGCGACTGAGTCGTAGGCTTTTTTGAAGTCAACGAACAGTTGCTGAACCGTCTCTCCGTATTCCCACTTCTTTTGCAGCAGTTGCCTTATTGTGAACATCTGGTCGCTTGTTGACCGGTTCCAACGGAATCCGCATTGGTAGTCTCCCAATATTTCTTCTGCGTACGGTGTGATTCTTGCCAGTATGACATTTATTAATATTTTGTATGTGGTTGGGAGCAATGATATTCCTTTGTAATTTTCGCAGTCAGATCTGTCGCCTTTCTTGAAATGGGGATGGCTATTGAGGTTTTCCATTTTTCCGGAGTGACTTCCTTATCTCATATTGTTTTAACCAGTTGGTGGATCTTTCGAGCGGTTGCCCCTCCTCCATGTTTCATAAGCTCTGCCGGTATGCAGACGACTTCAGGTGCCTTGTTGTTTTTCAGTCGATTTATTGCGTCTACAACTTCGTTGAGAGACGGCTCTGGGATCTGAGGCTCGGCTGTATGTATGTCTGGTGGGTTAATTTGTGGTTGATGGGTGCACACATTGAGCAGGTTTTCAAAGTACTGCTTCCATCATGTCACGATATTGTTTGTTTCTGTCACCAGACAGCCGTTTGTGTCTCGGATTATTTTGGCTCTCCCTCGGTACCCATTTCTAATTGAATTAATGCCGGCATACATACCTCTGCTGTTCTTTGCTCTGGCATTTTCTATGATTTTTTCGATCCGAGTCTTCTTCCATTCGCGTTTTTTTCGTTTGAAAAATCTAGTTGTCTCTTTCCGAATTGTCGCGTATCTTACTGCGTTGACTTCATCATATGCTTCTAAGTGGATCATTCTGAGGCGTTTAGGTTGTTCAATCTTTGCCCTGCACTCATCGTCAAACTAAGGCTTGGACTTTGTTGTTTTCTTAAATCCTAATACCTCTTGGGCTGTTTGTTTGATTGTGTCTCTGATCGATGCCCATTTAGTGTCCACACTATTGGCTTCCTTTTCCTCACTACTGTCATTCTCTAGGATGCTAAATCTATTCGTTAGTTCGTCTTGATATTCAGCCCTTTTGCGTAGGTCTTTTAGTTTATCAATGTACGACTCCCGTGACTGTCCACGTGGGTTTGCTGCGGGCCGACTTCTAATTGTGCCCATCACTAGAAGATGATCGGAGTCGCAATCTTATGATCTTACGTCAACAATATTCGAGTGGTGTCTTTTGTCTATGAGGAAGTGGTCTATTTGGTTACGCGTTACGCCGTCGGGTGATATCCATGTGGCTTTATGGATTTGCTTGTGCTTGAACATCGTACTTTTCACTACCAGATCTTTTGACCCTGCGAACGTGATAATTCGAATACCATTATCATTTGAAACATCATGTAGGCTTTCTTTACCTATTGTTGGTTGGAAGATATCTTCCTTTCCAATTTTCGCATTGTGGTCGCCGAGGAGGATTTTAACATCGAATGATGAGATCCCATCAAATACTTCCTCTAGGGTCTCGTAGAATGTGTCCTTCGTTTCTTCGTCGGTAGATTCTGTTGGGGCGTGTACGTTTATAAGTACATAATTGTACCAAGGGCCCTGTAATTTTAGCACCAACATTCGGTCGTTAATAAATTGGACATCTTTTACATGGGGCGTAATCTTCTTGCTTATGATGAAGCCAGTTTCGAGGTTATGTGTATCGGTACCTCCACACGCCAGTGTAAACCTATTGGTTTCGATTACTTGATGTGGGAGTCGAACTTCCTGAAGCGCGATCATGTCCATTTTATATTGTTTCGCGTTTTCTACAACCGTCTGTATCGCGCCCCGGGTCGGCTCATCACACCTACGCCTACCGGGTTTTTTGTGGGATTGTTTTTTGTATATTGATTATTTATTTTTGATCGCACGAGTCTTGGGGGTTCAAATAGTCCGCCATATCAGAGCACCGTTTTGATATGGGAAGGTCTGCTTACTACTTTGATTCGACCCGGTGTCAGAGAGGCGCCGTTATAATACAGCCGGTATACCCCTGGCCGCAAACCATCCAATGGGCACGGTGACGCGTAACACCCTGGATTAGGGGTGGTAGATCTTTGTGTGTTACTCCTCGCTAGCCTGTCTGACATGGGTGAACCTACTGGAAGCATATGCTTCCGTCAGCATAGCCTGAGTGATTCATTGTCAAGGTTTCATCGTCAAGGTTTCTACCAAGCCAAGGGTGTATCAATATATCAATATATATATATATATATATATATATATATATATATATATATATATATATATATATATATATATATATATGTTGTGTATCAATATATCAATATATCAAGAAAATTCTTAATTTATTTAGCGGTGCTCGAAGCTATTTTCATTGGTATTATTCCTCACCTTCCTTATACTTATTTTATATTCGACTCGATAAGATTGCCAATTATTTTTACAAATTAATAAGAAGCAATGCCAAGGAAAAATAACAAAGAAAGATTAAAGCATACCGCAGGCACTAGGAAACATATCACATAAAATATACCATAACCAATTCACTAAGTTTTCTAGTTCTGTAATGTAAATTAAAAATTCTGGCTTCTCATAACTAAGTTCAAAGAGCACTAAATTTTCCACGAATACATAAATAACTGGTGTTAGGGAAATGTTCAAGTAGTCAACGTCAGAAATCACATCAACAGCTAAAAAGAAAACTTTACTTGGATATTATTATAACAGCTTCCACACGTAAGTACACCATATGTTCATTCTTCCTTACCCATGTATCGTCAACCGACTTGTCGACGTACGCTTTTAATCAAATTCACCATCCATCTAGTGTGGAAGTAATTTAGCTCCTTACACGTTGTTGATATTCAAGAAATAAACATGAATCATAGTAATTATCTCCTAGGAAACGTAACTCACTTACCCCCAAGACACTTCATCCAAGAATTTATTTCAATTGTTAAGTCTCCGCCGTGTGATAAACATGGATACCTATTTCCGGGACGCCGCACTTACCGTACTATCATCGACTCTCGATGAATTGATTATCATTAGTCACAGCAAACATCTTCGTTTTAATGTACATAACAAACCTCAAATTGACACCGCTGCGAACAACACCGTACTATTGGAAAAGGCAACTATTCCCAACGACATCCTCAATAAAATCAAACTAGGTAACGATATACGAACAGTGATTGATGTATATCGCGGTACAATGGCAGAGTTAAAGGATCTAGGAACTGTGAAAACTTTAGTAAACAGTGTGGAAGAACAAATAAGGAAAGTTAATGAAAAGGACAATATCATTAACGATTACAAAGCGAACGCATCTCTTAACCAAGAGCTCTCCACAAAAATAAAAAATTTCGAAGATGAAGCCAATGGCCAACTGCTTGAAGTCAGTGAAGTCCTCAACAGTCTCAAGGCCCAATGGAGGGTGATATATAAGATTAATGAACTGGAGTATAATCTAGTACAAAAATGGGAGGAAACGCGGTTTTCACAAGCGAAGATTGTTGACGAACAAGATGAAGGGATTCTTAAACAGGGGATATCTGATTACAAGTCCAAGATAGACATTGAAAATCGTGTCATTATCGATACGCACACATTTTTCCATGGGCTCTGCAAACAGTATATAAAATCCATTGATATGTGGAAGGAGCGTTATAACACCGAAATGAAGGAGCTCTCAGAGTTTATAGTAGAGAAAGAGAAGCAGATCAAACATCTAAACAAGACATACGAAAAACTTCTAAACACCTACCGGGAATGGGAAACATTTATCGCAGATTACCAAGCACATAAATCCGAACAACTTCGCTTACACGAACTTGAAAGGAAACGCGTTAGATCGGCGATTAAAATCCAAGCTTGGTGGCGGGGAGTTATGGTAAGGCGAGGTTTCGGGCCATTCAAGAAAAAAACAAAAAGGCCTAAAAAGGCAAAGAAAAGCAAATAGTCAAACCCATCCCACGTTAAACATCCATCTCCCCTCCAACGAAACAACTCTACAAGCAGACATTCCGGCTTACAGTGAGATGAGAAATGTCCTTGTCATGTGAAAACCATGTCACAATTACCTCACGGCCACATATTCAAACAGCAGCTATCACACATTGGAAATTCGTCTATTCGGGCAATCCAGTCCTATAGCCTGATTTATATAATCCCGTACCACATTCATTAGCCAGTTTTGCAGTGATTTCCATGGAAACCCACCGAAGTGGTCGCGTGGCGATGAAAAGTGCTTCTCAGTGAAAAAATGACCAGGCATTTAAACTATCTATACCCAGGACGTGAATGAGCAAATTATTCTTTCAATTAGGTTTTTGTTGCTTTCGTGTCTCTTTAATTATTTTTCTACTTGTTTATCTTCACAATGACAATAAAGTGCCCTTGATTTATAATGTTTTTGTCAGGATAACGATTAATTATATGGAAACTCAAACAATGCCATAATCGATACGGGTCCCTGATTAAATTCAGATGCCATCTGGGTGTTACAATTATGCCAGGGTGTTTTTGAATGGAAATTAGTCTTTTTCTAATTTCCAATTATTGACTATTTTCAAAAACAAACGAAGCAGTTGAAATTTTGGTATAAACAACATTGGCAATAAATGTTGCATCTGAACTGGCTTTTAATCTTACGTGGGCAATTTTGGAAGTGATGCCCATACGCGGCCTATAATATCTCCATTGTTCAATAACTGACTGAATCTGTTGTCACTTTTTCCGTGGAAAGGTCATTTAATAACAGCTGGATAACTCGCGCTTGATATTTAATAGTGTACCTGGTACATGAAAAACATTGTACTTCCCTAAGTTGTCGTCACCGTACTGTCACTTGATTGAGTCTGTTTTAAGGAGTTAACCCATCTCCTGAATGTGGCAACGAGAATATCAGACATAAACGATCATTCGAATCTGTTCTACGCGTATAACGGACATAAATTCGCAATCGAAGTTTCTTTAATTTTCGCCCTTGAGTTGGATTACCAAAAGAATACTGGGAGCTCTACGAGGAAGTAAACTGATTACTGCATTTTTATTGACGGATTTCATTCTCATCATAGTGACGTTCACGAACGAACACGGTTTGGAAATTATTAAACATTACTACCGAAATTCTGAGGATGTGGTCACAACTTTTTTCGGTTGTAATAATCGTCCGACTAGATAGACTGGGTACAGTAGGTAAATTTGAGTCAAAATACTCTCTATTGGCTATTCCTGTGCCAGTGAGACAACTCAACAAATCAGTCGATTCCCCGCCGTTAACAGGAGTTGGGGATCCCTCTCACCACATTGCAGCGAACTTTGCGTAAAAATGTTGGCTTACGCCCTTACAGGATTGAACTAACTCGAAAACTAAAACGTCTTGATCATTTGATGCTCCGAAACTTTTCCCATCGAGCTCTACCAAAGTTCGAAGAAGACCCCTTTCGGTAAATTCTATATTCTTTAGACTTTTTGATAAACAATTAAAACTAATTCTTAATGGTCTATTTTGTTTTTACCATAAATGTCGTAAGTTACTCTTTTTGACAAACTACTCCTGTATAAAAAGCAAATGATAGTAATATTAACATTTAAAGGTTGATTCATTCTCTCTGCGATCGTCGAAGTGTGTAGACGCGTCCTACTACTGCTTTTGAAAAATAAAAGTGAAAAGAAAAATTAAAAGAAAACACGTGTGCGCGTGCAGACATAAATGTGTGACCGTCATTAGGAACGGTCTGTGGCCGAACAATAGTGTATCGTGTATAGTGGTATAAGTATAAGTGGAAAATTTTGGGAAATTTCTGCGCGACATTTTAAAAATTTAAGTAAAATTGGTAAACCAAAACATAAAATCAGCGACCGCATCCGGAGTTTGCGTTCGCAGATGCTGGTCAGCGGCCCCAGTACTGCCGAGCTACCTAAAAAACGAAAAAAAAAACTACTCACAGTCCTCTGAACGCACCGAAGAAAGTAGCTACAATGGCTACTCAACTAACAACGGAATACCACAAAAAATACGATGACGCGATGGAAACAATAAGGATGCTAACAGCCCAAATGGAACAACTACAAGAAAAAATTCGCTCTCTTCAAGCGCAAACCAAAACCAATGTCGACGTCCCCATGAAGGAAGTTCCTCCCCAACCCAACTCATTAACATTCAACAATAACCCATCATCATCGAATACCTCGCCACCGCCCCAAGATACCCACAAACCAGAAGACCACTGGCAAACAGTTGGACAGAAATCTGCAAATAAGGTGAGACCACCCCCAATCTATATTAAAAATCCTAATAGTACCAAAGAAGTCATCAAGACGCTTGAGAATGCCCTTGGACACAGAAATTTTACCACGGACTCAAAAGGATCTTCGATCTCTATCAAGACGATGACTCTAACGGATCACGACATGGCAATAAGAAAACTCTCAGAGAACAAACACGAGTTCTTCACATTCCAGCATGCCCAGATAAAACCAAAAACATTCATCATAAGGCACATTGATCCAGCATGGACTACCGAGGAACTTACACTCGAAATCTTGAGGATATGCCCGTCAATGAAAATCCACAGATTGGACTACTTTCAAACCCCACACATGAGGGAGAATAATATTAGGAGCTTGCGAATCATACAGATCCCACCGAATGGTGATGTCACCCAACTTAAACAAATAAAATATTTGTTCACACACAAAATCACGATCGAAGAGCCAAATAAACAGAGCAGTCTCCATTGCAAAAGGTGTCAAGGATCAGGACACCTAGCAGTTGCGTGCCACCTAAGTGCACGATGCGGAAAATGTGCCGAACAGCATATACCAGGAGAGTGCAAAGTGAACCCGCCTGGCACAGAACCATCAATAATTCAGCAAACAAACGCCGATGGATCAACATCCACGAAAAAAATTACCATAACTTGCTGTAACTGCGGAGGCCCACATCCAGCTAGTTTTTCACAATGCCCCGAAAAGCTACGGATTCTGGAGAGACGTTCGTTACATACGGTAACTAATACGGCCAAACCAGATGCAACGAAACCCTTATCACCACAACCATCCCATCTCAGGGGGTCAGGAACATCATATGCAGAAATTACGAAAAGTTCCCGTAGCTGCCCGAAATCTCAACAACCCAACCCCAACGTTCTCAACCTGGATATCTTGGGATACATCAGGAGCCTGGAGACACTACTACCAACCTTAAAACACAGTTCCGAATTGGAAAAAAAAGGTCAGATCTTAAATTTAATAACTTCCCACATCCTTTCCCTTAACGTATAACTTAACCCTTATCTCCCTCAACTCAGAGTCCATTTATTCCCACACCCGTAGACAACACCTCCGACTGTTTGTTGAAAAGTTCTCCCCAGATATTCTTCTGCTTTCAGAAACTTGGCTGAAATCCACTTCTCGAGTCTACATACCTAATTACACATTTGTGTCCAACCCACGAACCTCTGGCCCTCATGGAGGTACGGGAATCCTAATACATAAAAAATTCCAATTTACTGAGATTAGATTTGCTAATATAACTAGTGTCGAATACACGGCTGTTAAACTTTTCTGCCGAAATAATAAAGTACTGGTCTTGTCCTCCATATACATTCACCCTTCTCGTGAACCAAACTTCCCTAGTGCAGACATCTCACAAATAATCCAACAGTCTCTGCCAGCACCTTTCATAATAGGAGGAGACTGGAACGCACGACATACTGCATTTAATGACATCAAATGCAACAAATACGGCTGCCAACTCCTTGATCTCCTCCGACTTCATCCATATGTCTACGCAGACTGCCCGTTGCAACCTAACCGAATTTGCAGCTCAACCAAGTCAACAATCGATTTCTTCCTAAAGTCTACAGATAGCTATTCATCTAAACCTCCCACAGTGTCCTTCACATTCCCTTCGGATCATGGCTCTGTCCACACCTCGGTTCAAATCCCCTCGCTTGAACCACTCTACACTCTGAATCCTATTCCAAATTTCACCAAAACAAACTGGAAAAAAGTCAATAAGGATATTGCTGCTAGCTTTTCAAAATTTTCTTTACCGGAATCTTTTAACCTGCCCCCTACACAAATTGACCAAGCAGCGGCCCAAATAGAGCAAATACTGGGAAATGCTCTCTTCAGCCATACTCCCACTATCGTTCCTCATAATCACTTAGGAAAACCCCTACCCAACCTACTCACAAAATTATTACGTATAAAAAAACAACTCCGACGAAAATTGCACACTAGCTACTCACCTTTTATTAAACAACAGATCCAGCTATTGACCTCCCTGATAAATGGACAACTAAAAGTTTTCACTAATCAGACCTACACATCCACCCTAAACAGTATCAAACCAAATCGCGATCTATTTAAAAACATAAACAGACTAACGGGTCGCAAACTCAAGCCTCGAACAGATTATCTTATTCACCCAACTAATAATAACATCGTCCAGTCGGACACTGATATAGCAAACTGTCTCGCTGAACATTTCTGCAAAGTCCATAAGCAAAACGATACCCTCCCAGTAACAAATTTCCACGATACCGTGAACGATTACATTCCACGCTCACTGGAGCCATCCCTCACACCATTTATTACTGAATTCACCGAAACCAATAAAGCATCACACCCCGTAGGAATCGACACATTCCTAAGCCTTGAAGAACTATCAAAAGTCATTACTTCACGTAACAATAAAAAATCGACTGGCCTAGATGGAATCCCTAACCTCCTATTCAAAAGACTCCACCCAGGCAACTTGCTCCCGATTCTCGTTCTTCTCAACCACATAATAAACGCTTCACATTTCCCTAAAAGTTGGAAAACAGCGGTGATCGTCCCTATTAGCAAATCTGGGCCCTCCAAGTACCCGGATAACTTCCGTCCGATATCGCAGCTAAACACGCTTAGCAAGATTCTTGAATGTAAAATCTACAAAAATCTTCTCTCATTTGCCAGGGATAACTCCCTCATTCCGAACTCTCAATTTGGCTTCCGCTCACAACACTCCACTTGTCATGCTCTCTTAAAACTGACACATGATGTGACGACCCACCTTCAAAGCCAATCCCCAACGGTATGTGTCTCCCTAGACATAGCTAAAGCATTCGACTGTGTCTGGATCGCAGGACTGTTATACAAACTTCATTCAATGTATGGATTAAACATCCACTCCACAAAACTTCTCGCTTCTTACCTCTCTGATAGAAAGTTCATGGTGAAAATAAACTCAACCCTATCGACACCTTATAGCATAACCGCAGGAGTTCCTCAAGGATCCATCCTCGGCCCACTACTATACCTTCTTTATACATCAGACGCACCGCAGCCACTGTTACCCAATACAACAATGCTCAACTATGCCGACGACACCTTAATTTATTCAAGCAACAAGCTTGTCAAGGAGGCAAGAAACTGTATTAACAGATATCTCCCAATCCTGTCAGCCTACTTTACCAAGTGGAGAATTCAACTAAATCCAACCAAAACTCAGCTCATAGTTCTTAAAGGCAGAAACGCGAGTTGTACAAACAACACTATTCGCTGCCATAATAAAATCAGAATTAAAATAAATAACAATATAATTAAACCCTCCAAAACCTTAAAGTATCTAGGTATAACCTTTACCAACAATCTGTCATTCTCCGCCCACATTAAAAATACGATTCGTAAAGCCACAACCCAACTGAACCTCTGCAGAAAAGTCATGTACAAACCGAATGGTCTCTCTCCCAAAGTCAAATCACTTATCTACAAACAAATAATCAGACCCACTCTCACATATGCATGCCCGATATGGTACCATATTACACCCGCCCAAATGGAGAAGCTACGCGTTTTCGAAAGGAAATGCTTCAGACTTATCACTGGCCTCAACCGACATCCTAACTCCCACAAATATTACAACAGTAGTTCGCTCTACTATGCCGCCAATATTGAACGTATAGATCGACGCTTCCTCGAGCTGTCCATCAAATTTATCGAAAATCTTCCCAATAATCCCAATCCGATAATAAATACGCTCACATCGACTCCGTCAGACAACCGAACTGCCTACCCGAACTGTCTCCACACCAGAACCCTCTTCACCTTTGGCAGGTTGGTCAACAACTCCAATGAGATTGTATACCACAATACTGAACTCTCACCTCACCAGTTTAAATATTGTAATATACAACCCTTCTCTAATATCTTGCGTTTCAACGACCAATCGGAAAGTGTTCCCCCAACCCATATCCCCGACTGATAGTACCCACCCTAACCCAAATCCTACCCATCGACCACTATACCTCCCGCCCCACCCTACTCTAACTTATTGTAATAATAATAGATTTAATAATTAGATAAGCTAGGCTAAGCTGAGTTAAGTTAAGTTAAGCAAATTAGTTATAGGTTAAGTAAATAATTATATCCTGGTTTTCTGACCTTTTCCAGGAAGCCCCACCTACTCCTATCTTGTCCACCCATGAAATATGTAACTTTATAATAATGTTTGAAAAATGTACTAGCAAGTATGTGTAAACGATTAAAGCTAAGCTAATTATAAGTTATCTGTATTACTTATTGTAACAAAACATTTATGGTCAATAAATACAGAAATGTAAAAAAAAAAAATAAATAAAGGTTGATTGCCTATTATTTTTAATTGTGAATCAAATGCTTCTTTATATTTGATAATCAATCAAGTAAAACTGAAAATATTTGTCCTACAACTTCAAAAAAAAAAACTTGGTTTTAAGACAATCCTATTAAAAAAACTTTCTTGCGAAAAAATTATACAAAATTTCTTTTGGTAAATTACGTTTAACTGGTTATTCCCGGTGAATACCGAATTACCTTAATTTTCTGCTTGCGTTTTACTGCGTTAGTATTATATATAGGATCAGGTGTCCCCCAGGGCAGTCATCTCGGCCCTCTCCTATTTATCCTTTCCATAAACGACATACGCTCTTGCATTAATCACTCTTTCATCTCGCTTTACGCGGATGATTCCAAAATTTTTAAGACAATCCGCTCCTCCCTGGACTCCTCACTTCCCCAAGCGGATCTTGGCAGCTTCTCGACTTGGTGCCAAAATAATTGTCTAGAAATGAATATCGCCAAATGTCACACAATCACCTTCTCTCGGAAGAGTTCCCCCACTCACCCACGCTCCTATCTCTTACTGAACCAACCGATAACATCGGTTGAATTGATTCGCGATCTGGGCGTCCTATGCGACAAGGAGCTCGAATTTACTGCACATTTTGATTACATAATCCTCAAGGCTAACGCCGCCCTTGGGTTTGTCAAACGCTGGTCGAAAGAATTCCTTAACCCCTACGTCACCCGATCACTCTACAAAACTTTTGTCCGGCCACTACTCGAATACGCTAGTCAGGTCTGGTCCCCGTATCAAGTGACTCACATTCGCAGGATTGATGGAGTTCAACGTCGTTTCTTGCGCTTTGCCCTCCGCAGAATAAACTGGGAAAATCGGCTGATTCTACCACCATACACAAGCCGGCTCCGTCTAATCAATCTAAACACACTTGAAGAGCGCAGAATCCATGCCGACATCATCTTTGTCCATCGCCTTCTGTCTGGTTCAATCAATGCCCCAAGCTTGCTCTCCACTTTAACATTGCATACAAACCCCCGTAACGTACGTAACCCTCGATTGTTTTACGTGCCCGCTCATCACACTTCTTACGGCGCTAACGAACCCATCTCGCGTATGCTACGACAGGCCAACTCTTTCCCGACCTCCTTCGATTTCAACATCTCCACTCCCGCTCTTAAACGACGTCTCAGAATAAACCCGTCCTAAATCCGCCCCCTCCCTCCAATAATTCCCTCTACCCTGCAATCCTACCTCTCCTCTCCTCTCCTACCCCAAAATAGTTCCCCCAGCCCCACCCACAATTTCAACCTCTCCCCCCAGATCACCAACCCCGCCCCCTACCAGTACGTAGACATGCCCTTGTTACGGCTCCAGCGCCGTGCTTCCTCTTTCGAGGGAAGAGTGAGGAGGTTATTATATTTATTAAAGAATTTAAGTGTTCTTTATTAATATGTTATTAATAATAATAAAAGATCTCTTTTATTTAAATTTTTGTTTTATTTATTTTTATTTTATCGAACTCAGCTATCTCAAGCTGAGCTCTCTTCTTTCTAATTTTTTCATATAAATTTACTTGTTTATATAGAACATTTTGTTCTAACTGACTGTGGCGTATAAACTGAACAAAACAATCTAGAAGTCTCTGTGACTTAGAATTTTGAATAAACTTTGAACGAAAATCAAAGTGGCCATGTTTTGAAATGAAAAATGTGCTTGTTATAGAAAGGGGCATATTTATGAAATGTGCTGTAAGTGACTGGATATAGAATATAGTGTCTGTTTATTTATGAAATGTGCTGTATTAACTGAGAATGTAAGATATGTGGGGATGTAGTTTTAAGGGTTGTGTTTGAAAGGACATGAGTTAGTGTTAAAGCGAATAAGGGTAGTATTCTGGAATACAACACCCTTCACTGTCACTGTCTCACAAATGCCGGATTTACCACCCCCACCTACACTCGCTCTTCCCTAGCCTCATACTTCCCCCATCGTACAGTCATCTAAACCTTCCTAGTTTTTTTCTTTTTTTCTCCTTCTTACTCTAAATTTAAGATAGTCTGTAAGGCTTTTATATTAATTTAATTTAAGTTAATTGTAAGTTTGCATTAAGCTAAATAAATGAGGGTTCTGCCCTCACTAAACTTGGACCGAAGTTCCGCAATAATACAAAGACTGTGTTCTGGAATTCGATTTATTATTATTATTATTTTATTATTTATTGGCCTGTAGGAACCCGGAAGTTCATGACCTCACCGACTCGACTTCACCATCGTTCCCTGTCCTGTGCGCTCTCCTTCCACGCTTGACCATTCGATCCGATCTCCTCTAGGTCAAACCTAACATTGTCCTCCCATGTCCGTCGCGGGCGTCCGGCCGGTCTCTTTCCCGTTGGTCTACCCTCAAGAATTCTATGCACGGTCCTATCGGTGCCCATTCGCGCCACGAATTCGATTTATATTTATTTTATTTTCGTGTTATCTCACTGATCTTTTTGTGTAGTCCTGTTGGTTTCCTTAGGTTGCGTAGATTTCTGTCTTTAAAAAATAGTCCATTGTGTCCGAAAAGAAATGGAGAAATCTTTTTTCGAAACCGTTAAGGGTCCTTGAAAATAGTCTTGAAGATTTAAAGTAAATTTGTGCTCTCGATTTTTTCACAAAATCCCTTTGGTCGCCCTCTTCACTGTTGTTATTAAAGAATCGCACGCTGACGTGGTTTTGAAAAGAGGATATAAGGTTAGCCGACTTAAATATTAAATACTACTTCCTATTCAAATACATCTACCATTATTACTGTACGCGTACCGTTTTTTCTTTTTACATATTTCTGAAAACGGTTTCCGTAAAGTGATTCTAAGACATTTATATAAATAAATAAATCAATTTCTTCGAAAATTGTTTTAGAATCCTTTATATCGTAAAAACGATGCACTTTCCGCTAACAATAAAAATATATTTCCTAGTAGTAGCCTCGTCTTTGGGAACTCATCCGCTATGGAGTACTTCATGGAGGTGAAGCTTGCGTAACGTGTGTGAGTTTGCTTGTGTACGCTTCTACATCTTGCCATCGCAGCCTATTGAAGTTTACGAGCTCGCTCTTAATGCTATCGAGCACATAATCCGTGAAGCATGCGTAACGTGTGTGAGTTTGCTTCTGTGTGCTTCTATATCTTGCCATCGCAGCCTATTGAAGTTTACGAGCTTGCTCTTAATGCTATCGACCACATAATTGAGATGAGTAGTTGCGAGGACAATATCATCGTCTTTGGAGATTTTAATCTTCCACAACTCAATTGGGCTTCGTCTGACGATCAATTACACTTCACTCGCACCCCATCTCTGCCAAGGAATATCTCTTCATTGATCGACTAGATTCTTGCCTCTGTCAGAACAGATCTTATCTTCCTTATTCTTCCTTACCTTATAGAATACCACCACCCCCCTTCTCGTGACTTTTCTTCAGTCTACTCGCCACCGTCTGCCCCCCCCCCCCCCTCCCCCCGCCCCATTCCCTACGCCTACGATTTCCATAAAGCTAACTTCGCCTCATCAATGACGACCTAAGCCGTCTTTCATTCAACTACGATTACCTATCCGTCAAAAATGACATCATCCACTTATATACCGAAATCCTTTACTCTATTTCCCCATTCGTTCCCTACTCTAGACAAAGAACATCAAGCTCTTCGCCTGTATCGTACATTCACAAGCTTCGTTTCCTGCGTAACAAAAGGAATAAGTTGTATGTCATTTTCTCTCGGAAACGAACTATTCCCGACTACTCCAACTTCCTTGGCTGACATGACGACACCCTTTATCGCAACTATCTTACCAAAACTCTGACGAATCTGCAAAAACCAAAAATCTGCTTCCAGTTCGTCAATCATAAACGTAGATCCGACGGTTACCCCATATCGCTTACCTTAAACTCTCATACCTCATCTGATCCTGTTACTATTGCTAACCTCTTCGCCACTCATTTCAATCAGTCATTCACTACTGACTCCTATCTACCTAATCTACCTCGAGGCCCTTCACAACGAATCCTTTGATCCTCCCTTAATTGAATCTGAGGTACTGCAACTCAATGCCGTGTTTACACCGGGCCCTGAAGGTGCAATCAATCCTCCCCAAGAAATGGTCATCCATTCTCTCTGCTCTCCTCCCACTGATCTACAATCTCTCACTCTCTCAAGGCGTATTCCCCCACATTTGGAAAATCTCCTTCATCACTCCCATTCACAAGAAGGGTTCCAGAAACGATGTCGCGAACTGCCGCCCCACCGCCAAACTGCCCCACCTACCCAAGATTCTCGAAAGAATTCTATACGAATCTTTTAGGTTGTACGATTTCTTTCCCACCATCCCTCCATCCAACAAGTTAGAGAACACCTAAACGAACCCTGTCCACACTATTCTTAGATACCTCCCTATTTCAGTTTTCAGATATCTCAAGACCGAGCTCGACATCCTCACGGATGTGGGTGATGCTGGTTATCGCAAAATAACCAGAAGCCAGAGACAAGATGAAGGACACATATGTTCTTGTCTCGCCAAAGTCGGCCTCTCGCCGCCCATTTTTTTTTTGTTTTTAAGAACACCAGGAGTCGTCACAGGACCTCCTCAACGAACGGTCCTAACGAGACCAATTTTAAAGAGCAAATTACATAATAAACCTCAATTATCATTATAATAAAATAAGAAATTAGATTAAGTGAATGGTACTGTGTTGTTTTTTTTGTTTCCAGAATTGTGGATTTTAGGATATTGTACTGGGCAAGACAATAACGTCCGTTCGTCCAGAGCAGAGTCCGGCTCTGGAAGTACAGTCCACTAATTTAGAAATCCAGTCATCGTTGGCAAACCAGTGCCGGATTTACAGTCCACACGACGAAGGGAGGGAAAGACTGAGCCATCGTTGGAAAAAGCTCCGTTCGCAATTTTCAGTTATTTTCCTTTCAGCAACAGGTGAAAAGAAAACATGGCGAGCTGATTTACCACCTGGCTCAGCGATTGCTTTCGGCAATACTTGCACAAGTATAAGCAAATGAATCACCCATATTGCTTGTATTGCGCGGGCGATATGGAAAATGCGGAACACGTTGTCATAGAGTGCGTGAGATTCGAGAACGCAGGAACGATTTTGGAGAGACATATGAGACGGACAGTTACCCCGGCAGGAGTAATAGAATACATGCTGAGTTCAAAACAGGCATGGTCTGTAGCAAATGTATTATATGTGACATGATGCAGCAGTTGCGACGTGCCGAGGGGAGTAACACGTAAACTAGGTCCTGCCCCCCGATGGAATATATAAGAGAAAGTTCCGCGTGGATCAACGGGAATATATGCCTGGCAGAAGGTGGTTTTAGTCGGTAAAAATCGGGCATGCTTTTGGATTGGTCCAGAGGCATCTTTTGAAGATTTACACTTTCCTACCGAAACCAAACAAAAAAAAAAAAAGCCAAGTTCGTGTCGTAACATAACGTCTAATTTGTATAATAATACTTATTTTGTGTTTTAATTCGCCAATATTCAAACCATATGATTTTTATTATTCTTATTTTTATGGGAGTTATTTCAGATGAAAAAAAAAACATTTGCCTAAATGATAATTTTGTGTTTTCTTCAAATATAGAGACGAATAACATAAAATACAAATGTGTAATTTTGTTAAGGTTGATCAATATTAACTATGATGAGTTGGCTCCTCGATAGTATAGTGGCGCCTGTCACGCGGGAGACCGGGGTTCGATTCCCCGTCAGGGAGCCTCTGGCGCGGGACTAATGACCTTGCCCGGAAAAAACATCTCATTATGGAAACTTTAACAAGCCTCAGGACTTGCTAAATAAGGCCAAGCCCGGTTCCCGGTTGTAGTGCCGATGATGATGATGAGTTAGACAAAATATCGGCGATTATCGAGCATTTATGTACTTTGTCCCAGCAATTACATTTACATGCTTTATAAAACAAACAAATAAAAATTGTGTTCTCCACTTTGCAAATCACAAATTTCTAGTTCTCCTATGGAATACTTATTTTCCAAATTAGTGTTTCATGTCCTTTCTAAATGATTCGAAGCGATGGTACAGAAATTTTATTTCTGAATCTCTGTCGACCATAGCTTTTTCTTCTCAGATATACTCCACTGCTTGCTTAGATAATTCGTAAAAGATTAAAATAATAACATGGACAGAGCTCTAGAGTCCATTCTGTGTGCTTATATAACTTTGATGTATTTTCATCTTCTTGAAATTACTACATTAGTGTGCGTTTTTTTAATCCATCATCCTTGCTCGTGCACAACATTTGCGTACATTCCACGTGCTGAGTTCATAATTTGCTCATGCGAAGATTAGCCCTTTATCTTGTCTGCAAAGGACTCTGAATTGAAGCCAGCGGGCAGAGATCGCAAGCTGCTCTGTTCCTCCATCCAATAGTAATTTGCTTGTTTTATATCTGGATATATGATATGAACAACAACTGTGGGATACACTACAAATTACGAGATAATTTTCGGCAAAATGTTTCTGCCCGTGACACTCCGTGCGCATTCAAGGGGGAATCTGAATTTGCTTTCATGCTTGACAACAATAGTTTCAACGTTCTACATCCTAACGTCCAATGGCTTTGTACACATGTATATATTTTTAAATGGCGAAGTTGTTTGCTCAATGGCAGAGTTGTTTCAAAATAAGTTTTAGAATTCGAGTTCTCTAGATTTCGTTTTTAATACGATTTGTCAATGCTTTCACGAATAAACACAGACATAGTGGTTGGATTTATTTCTCGAGTTCTAAGTTTACCAATTGTTTGCAACGACAATTGTTGCACAATATCTTCTAATATACAAGAAAAAGATGAATTTTTAGTTTGGAAATCAATACATATTGGCCTTTTCCAAAGTTTTTGAAAATATAACAACATTTCCTAATAAGCAGTCATATCTCCAAAACTAGACTGAACGTCTGACGAAGGGTATAAAATACAATACCTTTACTTTAAATTAATTTTAAAGCCCTATAGGACTTGTAATAGATATTTAGTTACCCCACTCTTCTCTGCAATGTGCCACCCATAAATCATATTAAACACCACATACTATATACACCCACAATTGCTGTAAAGATTTTCATTTAGAACAGGTAGTGGTCTCCAAGTCAATAATTAGTGCCATTCAAATCAGTCTCTATAAAGAATAAAATATATTCTTCATATGCTCGGTAGTCAGATTATAGCGTTCAAACGTGAGTCGAACCCACGCAAAAATGTTTGACAAACGAAGCATCACAGAAAAATAGAAAATAAGAAACAAACAACAGAAAATACAACAAAGGGTACAAGAAAACGAAAGAAAAGATAATCGATGCACAATAAACGAATATTTAATTGGATTTACATACTTTAAATGTGATATGGATATAGTGTAAAAATGGTTTCGAAACATTAGCTTCGAGGGAAGATCAAAACTCACTCTTTGGGTTAGTTTCACTACAGTTAATATAACGCTTCATACGGAAATTAAATGCAGCAATAGAACAGAACCGGCACAGTGCAACACCATCTAATAGCCAAGCCTACTCAAAACAACTTTAACTTTAACAACAATAAATTACGCCATCCGAACATCTGAAGAATTCTCAGGCTAGGCTTGGCTTTGTTGTTGTTGTTTTTTGAATCTAGCTAGGTCTGTGGCGGTTCCTTTGAACGCCACTACTTACCTTCCCACCATGTATTCGAAAAAACTTCTACTTAGAGCACCTAAAAATCTATAAAAACAAGTATTATGGCAGTTCCATTTGAACGCAATTACTTACCTTGCAATTAAGCATACCAAATCATCCTCCTAAAATGTCTCCTAACCACCCAAGTCATAGTTCTGGGCTAAGACAAAAAGCATTGCACCCAAACAGACATTTTCCACAACGGCATAATCACACCAAAGGCATCATGATCCGAAAAAGCAATTCGGTCGCATCACTAAGCAACCGATATAAACGCAAGTCATATCGGCGCCCACATGCCCTGTCGAATTTTACAGCACACAAGCAGGCGATATTCTTGCTTTACTTCGTATGCTGCGACCATATCGGTCGCTAAACCGATCGACAAGCAATGGTTTACTCGCACCTGGCCGCAGAAGGAAATCGAGTTCTCGTTAGTGTAAATACACACACGAGAGTTCGACCCTCTGAAGACGCCAGCGACGTGCGCCCGATCAGCATAGACGCCTTACGCAGAGCCGATCGGGTAAACATTGCCATGTTCCTATGTCACGATAGCTTGCCCAGTTGCAAACTCGTCGTGTAACATTTCCTTTTATGGAATTCTAATATCCACGGTTCGCGTGCTCAAGGACACACAGCATGAGCGTGCGAGGTAACCACATCTGGGTGCATGCACATCCCCACCGTGACCAATGGAAGATCATCCCCTATTGGTCACCGAAACGACGGATGAATTAATTAATCTGCCAACAGATTCCGTGGAGGAAAGTCGTTCCTCCACGTAAAATGTCAACATAATATATCTCAAGTTAGAGAACAGCTATCGCCGGTGGAAGTGTACCTGCAGTTGCGTTTTACTAAAATCGTTACAATTCATAACCCAACCAGTGTCATTTTAAAGTATGACTGATAACCCAAACGATTGTGAAGTCTTTGCCGTTTACTACCTATTTTCATTAATTATTATCATTAAAACTACATACACGCCACAGTTATCCTGGACAGTTAATTCTACACCGTTTAAAGCTTTTATTAATTATTATCGTTTAAACTACATACACACCACAGTGATCCTGGACAGTAGTCCTTCACAGTTTAAGTCATTGTTATTGATTACTATTCTTTAAACTTAAATCCGTGCCTCATTGATAATTTATTGTAAAACCTTGCTGTAATTCATAACGATTAGCCAGGCACTGTAATTGCCGAAGTATTTGGTAGTGAACCAGTTGAACATTGGAGTCACTGTAGTTTATTAAGCGGAGAAGAGGTTTTGTAAATTTTGTTGTTTGTTTAGTTTATCACATTTTTGTTTAAATAAATAAATAAATAAAGAAGTGATTAAGTTGGATGGGAAGTGTTTTCATTATTGAACTAAACGGAAGACTTTCGGGAACAATAGTGAGCACAACACTCAAAACTTAACCCGCAGGTCCATTTAGGAATTGTGGAGTAATTCGTTGGAACATTCAAATTATCATTGGTCGCCTGATTCGTGGAGAATCTTCTTGACAAGCAACTTCAGCCTCGCCTCAAGAATCGGAATATATTATGATTGAGAAAAAGGAGTTTGTGGCTCTTTTTGGCTGTTTCTTCTCTTCTGTTTGCCTTAGACTTGAGTTTTCAAGCCGTGTCTACGCCTGTTACATATTAAACACGGTGCTTCCTCGAGACTGAAGGAAAGGCGTTGAACGCGGAGTATAATTTTCTAAATTCAATTTATTTATTTAATACACGTCCGCTCCTTGGGACGTTCTTCGCAAATCTGATATCTTTAAAACCATGGATGAATCTTTTAACCTACCCGGTCAATAGGAATGACCCATTTCGGTCATTAAGAGGATATTGACAAAAGGTATCTGTAACAAAATATTATCCTGCCATGGTCACTGAACTATTTACCAGATACAAAAATCGGTTGTTTTCCGTCATCTGGAGTTTTTAGATTTATTACTATTTATTATTTTATTATATCGGGTTGAATTTAATTTGTGAACGCGCCCTTTCACTAATCATCGAACCGTCACTGTCAATTTATTCAGTAAACTCAACGTTTTCATCATGGTTAAGTACACGAACGAACAACGTCTGCAAATTATAAAAATTTACTACCGAAAAAAAGTTGTCAAGTCCCTATTGGAAAACCCTATAAGTCAGATATCTGACGAGTTTTAATTGCATTGTTTCCTTAATATCCATTTGTTGAGGATTTGACAACAAAGACGCTATGCGTCGGAAATATAAACGAAGACAGTGGCGATGCACGTCTTTGGTTTTAGGGTAATTGTGCAAAAATGCATTTTAAATGAACTCATGACTCATTATGAAATTATAAGATAAAAATATAAAAGAATTTCCATTGTTGCACTCTCTTTTTCCCGTCATTTTAATGGTATTCTTTTGGCGGTTATGTAGGTAGGTGGAAATCAAGTTGGATTTCCCAAATGAATGGACCATAACACCGGCTTACAGCGGTAGAAGATGAAGCAGGAACTTGTGGGAAAAACGTAGTTTTTCGAGAACTGTGATATATATAAATTTGGAAAGTATAAATTCGGACAGTCGGCAGTCGCCAAGTTGTTGTGGTTTTATGGGATGTAAATTATTTAAAAAGGTTGTCAAGATTGTTGGGGTGTTGGGCTGCGCTTGTTGCTGTTTAACTCTATAAGCCTCTCTGCTTCAACGCAACCTCAAAGCAACGCAACATTTAATTTCATTCTAAATAGCAGTCGTGTCAATTCTGATATGTGTGCAAGGCCAAATGGGGTAGTTACTCTGTTACGTTGTTGCGTCGGGTCGACGCTCGCACTTCACTGTTCCGTTTCGCCACTGAACAATCACCTGATGGTCTCTTTGTCAAGATGCACCGGTTCCCAGCTTCTATCCTCCAGATGAGTCCCGCTCGAGCGAATAAATTAAAATCCAGTTGTGACGTTTCCGCCACAGAAAATTTAGTGTAAAGTCAGATTGGTTACCTGTGGTTAGTCCAGAGTGGGGTGTCTATTATTTCGCTCTCCAGCTAGGACTCCTCTTCTTCTTCAGCGGCTGCTCCACCACCTGTGGTTCTTCTTCAGGTTCTTCCTCAGGTTCTTCCTCTTTACACGACCAGGGCGGCCACCGCCAAATGATAATTTTAGAGAGAAGTCCATGTGTTTCTGTGGTTCCAATCGATGGGATGTTCACCTCCTGCTTCCGAACTCAATTGTGTCTTTGACGGATCAACACACGAGCATGATGGATATATTTGGCCAATCCACGTTTAAGCACTTGCGTTTTTAAACGGCGCTCCAAGAAAAGAAAGAGCTTTTATTCTTTCTTCTTATACGTTTAATTTCAAAACTTCACTTTGACAAATGTTTTAGTATTTTTTCGTTTTCCTTCTTTTTAAATTTTAAACTTTAACCTTTTCTACTTCCAACCAAAAAAAAAGGAACGGAGCGTTACTCGCGACTTTTCTTTTTCTCTTTTTCTTATCTCTGTTAACTATCTGTCTTCTTTAAAAACCGTATCGAACAACCAAAATCAAAATAAACGGAATCAAAATATCATCTTTCTCTCCCTCTCCATCAGCATCCACTCCGAAAACAGAAATCTAACTTCCACACGATCCACACTCGAACAGGAGGATGTTCGCACATTCAACATATGGATCGTGTGTTTTTCCCACCACCTTACCATCTACCATTAAATTATATTAAAAACGAACAAACGATGGAGGTGGCGGAAGTCGCACGTAACAGAACACTACACACATAGTGAGCGTGTTTTGAAGGCATAAGGCGGAATCATGTGATACCTCGAAAAGCCTTTGCCTTATGCGACGCCTGAGTTTCGATAATGGCACGTAACAGAATCTCGTCGAGTCTGGAGACGGTTTCCGGCAGTTTTAATCCTATCGATAGGTGTAGAACAATTTACTGACCGACCTTCGGTGAAATGTGTAGTTGTTTGACGCCATCTTCATAACGAAACAGGTGGACCTAAGAGTAATTTCTTTGACTGTTCTCTTACTCGATTTACGTTTGAGACGCAGGTCGTGTGGCAAATAGCAAGAAGCTACATGTTCGTAATTGAAAAAACAACATTGGGTGAGAAATCATTTTACCCGGTCTGTGGGTGTTGGGGATAACGAGATAATTTTAGTATTGTTCTATCAGAAAGTGGATATATACCACCTAAAGGATTTCTATATCTGGGGGCAAGTAGCTACCTATCGAAGCTCACAAACCTGCCGATTATATACTACGTTGCAAGATAAGACAATCAAATATGTGCCAAAAAACATAGAAGACGAAATACTGTCCTCAGATCCTGGCGAAGCATACCTAAAGGAGATAAAAGTAACTTCGAAAGGGTCAGTCGAGAAAAATATTTGTGGCTCGATTGGACTTAGACTGATGTATAGTCGGACCGAACCGGACCCTACAGTGTCGGATCTTGTAGTTTTTTACGGTGCTGATTCACCTAAACTCCGACGGATAAAGAAAACACTGGTGATGGTCACTGCTGTCGAAACACCAAACACAAGAGAAAACAATAGGAATAAAATCCCGCTGGTGATATCTTGTTGTTTAAAGTTCGCTTTATTTAATTAAACTTCCACACAGTTTTCTTTTTGTTTTGATTTTACATATATCTTTTATAATACACTATATGGGTGACGTATGTATATCGTCTTTGAACACGAACAGCTAACGATAGGTTATTAGACATTTGAATCACGAACAAAACGTACTTGTCCAACACAACATTAATATTTCTTCAGAATTCCTGCCCAATGGGCTGCATATTAGACATTAGTATATTTCGCGCCCACGACTCTTAAGAAACGGATAAAAGGGAACTCAACTGCAATTTCAAATCTTAAAACTGACAACAGAACTGAACTTCCGACTCGACCACAAACGTGTGTGTAGCTCTTAAAATGGGACTCCGTGGCACATGCGTAGTCTCAAAATGTTAAAATCTGACTGGATTCTACTCGCAACCATCAGATCGACATGGCAGCGAATAGCCTCAAAAGAGGAGGAGCGAAACGATCAATCAGAGGCAGCCAATCATGATTGGATATGGTGACATGGGGTGGATTTTCCATGTATGGGTATCCGCTACTGAAGGCCAGCAACGAACGAACATAAGGGGATGCGGGCGTTGTTGTTGTAACCCATCGCAATGATCATTACAGGAAGAAATAGTTCTCTGCAATCTTATGTCAACAGAAACGCTATTTCCATGATCGAACGATGGGATACGCACTGTTTGAGTTCGGCGGTTGTGTACACAATTGATTTGTGTAACGCTTGCTGGCGGCAGACCTTTCTGGTGTGAAAAACACACCGAAGATCTGCTCGCCCTGGGAGAGGTCATAAATCAACATTTAGTTGGTGGACATGTTGTTTTCTAGGTCCGCGGACGATTGGCGGCCGTTAATAGAAAATTTGGATGTACTGTAAACAATCCGGAAGATATGGATGCGACGTTTGGTTTTGCAAACGAATATAGGATGCAACCGTTGCCAGTTGTTAAAAATAAACACTTGACGGCCACATACAATTGGATGCATTGGTGCATGTTCTTTTAGGGTATGTTAATCCCGTTGGTGGTACCGTCAGGCGAAAGTATTTGCTTGGGTGTTTACTTTGTGTAAACGAAAGCAGCTTCGATAGCCAGCGTGAGAATCGTGGCTACTCGTTGCTTAAGTAAGTATTCCTGGTAATGACCGATGCTGGTGATCGTCCCCAGATACGGCAACGGATCATAAAATCGGTCATGCGGATAACCAAACAAATATGCGCGCCTGAGAGGCCAATGTTTAATTTGATCTTCTCTTCCTTTGGAAATATAGATCATAGAACATGCCGTTGGAAATCGGTTGATGCTGGATTGATGTCATGGCAAGATGATAATCTTGTCATGAATTATGTTTCCAGGTATGACCGCTCGAAGAGGGCTTGGAACAGCCCTTAAAAAGGTAAGCTGCCTATGGGGTATTTATGTCGGTTATCCGTGGGGATAACCGAATTGATTCCAGCAAATTGGTTGGCAGTTAATGCCATAGCAAGGTTGTGTAATCTTGCCGAACATTCAACTTTAAGGTAAGTTGTATTTGCTGATAATGGTGGGGATCGAGCGAGGCGTGGCTCTTCGGGCCCTGAAAAGTCCCACAATCTCACCTAACAATTATTAGTCAATGAACCGTGAGTCGGTGAAACAGAAATCACATAGCAGGATCTGATCCCTACATCTCTAGATGTTTTAGTTAGTGTTAGTTATATATATGTCAATACACAGCGTTGTAGTCATTTAGAAGATCCAAATAACCCCAGGCCATGTCTTCTTTGCATACGTAGTATTAAAAGTGATGCACCTTGTTGTTTTGCTTTTCAAGTCTCCATTGCTCCTACTTGAATCGCAGAATGAATTATTCCACTGAAATCACCACTATTATTCCAGTGGGGGTGTGTCAAGAGTTAGAATAATAAAGGGTACATGGTCTAAGGATCTTATTAATTTACTGAAATCTTCGTGAGTAATTGTTCTATTATTGATTATATGGAACCTTAATAGTATTGTGGGGGTTCTTTTAAGCTTACCCGAAGAACCCTCCATAATTGCAGCCCAACTCCCATTGTTTTTCGGTAATGCAATAGCATTAGCACCTGAAAACATTTCCTTTTCCAAGGACATTTAATGCATACAACACATTATCTAAAATTCCTAAAAAGAATTCTCCCAACATTCACGCATTTAATGCGCTATTCAAATTCCCTGAAAGAATTCTTTAATGTATATAGGCATCATAAATCCCAAACCATTCGGCACCCTTTGTCATCATTAAAATGCAATGTCGGACAGCTTGTTTATGCACCTGCAATAAACCGACCCGCGATTCATTTATCCAATCGACAAACAATTACCGCATCCCAAGCATTATCTTCGAAACCGAATTCTCCAGCATTTCTTAATACAAACAATCAGCGCAATTGCCGCTGTTGCGGATTCGCCCGTGACACAACCGGCGAATTCGCAATTAAATGCTACCTGTGGTACCACCTAAATGCTATATGTGGCATCACCCTAAACAATGTCAGCAATCAGCTGACATTTTAAAATTAATGATGTTGGTTGTCAAACGAGAACCATTTTGCTTTTCAATTTATCATTCTTCTTCGTAAACTATTTGGCGAAAACGGTTCATTCATCCTACAAAATCAAATTAATCATATTCAATAAAGTAACAGTTGTGACTCCAAGTTGAGCTGTAAATATTGAATAACTTGAATTTCATTTATTTGACGAATTGAGGGTGGTACGGAATCGAGAAACGTGATCACCAAACCTGTGATATTCTGGATTGCATTCGGGATCAATCATCAGTTGAAAGGTATTCTTTTGTTATATTCGTCATCATTTCCAGAGTATTTTCAGAAGCATCACTGCACGTCAGGAAACACCATCGTGTTACTTGACGTTAGCATCCAGCCCGCAACACGACAAGATGTTTGTGGAAGGTGTGTTCAACGCTTGTTTGAACACACAACATTTTGGTCCTTCGAGCCGGATCCAGTCTGTGGATCCAGATTCACTGCTGCCAGCTCGCTGTATAATAGAAGGTCGCGAGACATTCAAGTCCAGACGCCAAGACCAGCCAAGATTGTGCTTGTGAGAATAGGTTAGTGTGAATTCGGTCAAATTAACCGAAATGCCGGCGTCAGCGACCAACGACAGATCCAACGTCCGGAAGCAGTAATTCCGGTGGTGTTCACTGCCCCAGTATTGTCATCGTTGGAATCTATATTAACAACAACTGAAGTCATTGACTGCCAGAGGTCCATCTGCAACAGCCGCGCAATCCGCCGTCCAGTTCGTGGCCACTGCCAGGGATCCATCTGTGGATCAAACCGATGTCCAACAAACTGCCCCAGCGCAGTTCGATTATAATCACACCGCGAACCAGTTCGCATAGCAATCACCGGATCCAGACATACGGATCACCCAACCAGTTCGCGGCACAGCCTGTCGGAACCCAAAACTACAATTACCGCTGCTCCGAATGCAGCCCCCATCCAGTCTAAGGACATGAAGCCGCAAAATTAGTAGCGCATTAACCAGCTGCCGCAACGACAGCTACAACTCCCGCTGCTTAGACCAACAGCCCCCGTCCAGCCTAAGGACCTACCCCCAGCCAGCTTAGTGGCGTATCAACGAGCTGGCCAGTGCATCTGTTTACAACCGTCCAGGTTCTCAGGTAAAAGAATTTTCAATTTCCAATTAAATTACTGCCACCAAATTTGTGGCAAACAGAAGCTGACTCCAGCAGCTACTACTACATCGCGCCCAGTTCGAGACACAATGACGGCCAGATCTGTGGATCAGGTACCACCAGTTCGCGGTGCAGCCCGGATCCCGATCTGTATCGTCTACCGCCGCCAAGTTCGCGGCATTCTAAAGGGCCCAGCCCAAGGGCCGACCAACGTCAAGGACGCGGGACACCACCGTTGTCAACAACCAGAGAGCGGCTCAATGTCAGAGAAGTATAGAATGACAAAGTCTACATTGGCGGAACAGCTCATCAACGCCCAGCTAACCGCACAGGAAGAAATGATGGGAACTTTCACTAAGTTCATCAAGAGCGGGCCACCGACGTTGGCCACCGTGGAGGTGCAAGAACGAGTCCTCCATCGGCGTTGGGACGAGATGTATGTATCCACCGCCATTGATGTCACAACCACCTTGGTGGCCAGGAACTCCATCAACACAGGCATGCATATGCCACCTGGCCATCCTTCCAGACTACCATCACGGATGATGCCCCCGGAACCCATAGTACATCTGACAAACAAAGGTGTGGCGACAGACACCGAAAAGCCAGCCAAGGCAGGTGCTGCCGAAATCAAGACAGCCAAAGGAGGAACGGTTGAAAAGAAAACTGTTCCAAACCCTGCAACTAACGCCGCCAAGGACATCAAGAAGGCACCAACAGCTGCCAGTGCACCAGCACCAGCGAAGAAAGATGACACGAAATCCGATGCACCACAAGAAGGAAAGAAGCCTGATTCAAAGAAACCCGCCGATCAAGGCAATGATATCAAATCAACGAGTCTGCTCGAGGCTCAGCTTGCGCTCGACCCAGTCTCTTCAGTTAACACAACCAGCGCCGATCAAGGCATTAAAAGACTACCGAGGCTGCTCGGGGCCTAGTTTACGCTCGACCCAGTCTCCCCAACTACTGTGGACCATACCGATCAACTCGACATTAGCGAATTGCCCTCAGTACAGTTGCCAGAAGTCGTCATCAACCAAGCGGTTAAGGAACCGCACACACTCCCAGTGAAGAAGCACCAGCAGGCCCATCACATGGCCGTTCCTCGTGGATTGCGAATTTACAACTCCGACCCAGAGGAACTGGTCCACCTTGAACCAATGCATTTCTCGAAGATGCCATCAACTGTTCCAGCAAGAGTAGACACGCCCAATGTCACCAGTGACCATGACCAAGTACAGAATCCTTTTAATAATCAGTCTCATCAGCAACATCCACTGAAACAGCAACAACTACCGAAGCATCAGCAGAAACATTCACCAGGAAATGGCCTAGAAGCAGGCCAGCCACATTTAGCATTCACCAACTTATCGGTGATGTCGATCGACCCAGCCAATTCTAATTCTCTGCACAACTCGGATGGAAATCTTCCATCAAGCGATGGCCTCGCAGCCACTTCCAGTAGTAAAAGCAACCAAACCGAGACAACGGGTGGCCAACCTCCGGCCAATGACAATCATCAAGGACGAGCTCTAACATGTGTAGCCTCCCCTATGGGGATAGGATATCGCAATGCCCCGCTTGGCGGGCGGTGCTCCCTATCGTTCAAGAATCAACCAGCATGCCTATCAGTAACCAAGAAGAGACGGTACTTTTCTTAGCCCAGTAGGCACTGGGTCCGCACCTGTCATTCCGCCAGGACCCGCGGACGGAGCCATGGAAGAGTCCACATCAAACTCAACGTTGCGGCCTCACATGCCAAAGGCCACATCCCATCGGTAAGTTTCGATTCAGTACTTTCGACCAGCAGCCATTACGTGGTCATTGATCGTGGGTTGCGAATTTACAACTCTAACCCTGATCAAATGGTCAGTTCTGCGGCCAAAGGTACCGAACATCGACGACGGAACTCTTGTCGTCACCAATCTTTCGACCATCACCAATTCAGGGCGGGCGGCTTTCTCCAGACATCCGCATCACTAGAAGTCCACGGCCCTGGGCCTCCGGGCTCTGGAACAAACCGTTTCGCCAATGATTGGCGAACGCATCCGCAAGCAGTCACCACCAAGTCAGCGGATAAGAAGCCATACGGTTCCCAAGTCAGTGAGCATCAACAGGCCGCTGACCGAAGTGCCGCCTGCACAGAAATCAGCCCGACCATTGTTCTGATGCACGTACCACCGCCGGAGCCCCCACGAAGACAATCGCCATGCATGTTCTGTGAGGCGCACCACTACATCTACGTTTGCGAGGGTTTTCGCCTCTTCACACCTGTTCATCGGAAGTCTGTCGCACGAAAAAGGAAACTGTGTCTAAACTGCTTGGGTCGCCACCTCATTGCGAACCTACAACTCCAACCCAGATCGCGTGGCCAATAAAGTTTGTTACTGTTATAAGGAAGCATCCGGCGTGTTATTTATTATTTGGAGGAGGAATATTTCTGCATTCACAGGTAAAAGCAAATATTAGCAGTTGATTCCAGCCCACGGAACCAACATTTAGACGCCAGGAGACATCATCGTGTTCCTGATATTTCAGCATTTATATCCAACATTTTGACGCCAGGAGGCACCATCGTGTTCCTGATATTTCAGCATTTATATCCAACATTTTGACGCCAGGAGACACCATCGTGTTCCCGACGCAACCATCCGGTTACCCACAACAAATCCAAAACCATTTGTGTGTGGAAGGTGTGTTCAATGCTTGTTGGACACACAGCCGCTAAGACCAAATTTTTCAACAGGCATCACGTGCACAAACAAAAGAATTACGTTTTTCTTTAGGTATTATAGCTATATGATATACCATCCAAATTGTATCAAGTATCCCGAATGCATCACCACACCTAATGAGTTGCAGCTTATTTACTTAGCCGAACTCACATCTCATAAATGCCTTTATCCCTTTCGAGGTTTCTGAATTCGTTTCCCATTGACCTTCTCGCATGAGCTAACAATGATCTACACGATCGCTTTG
The DNA here is from genome assembly GCA_963931805.1 of Microdon myrmicae. NCBI lineage: Eukaryota > Metazoa > Arthropoda > Insecta > Diptera > Syrphidae > Microdon > Microdon myrmicae. The sequence goes on along the minus strand of OZ007499.1, from coordinate 47,145,275 downwards.
TCCTTTCAAGTTTCAGCTTTATTTTCCCATAGCCTTCGCGCAAGAGTTAAACAAGGATATGCACGATCGCATATACACACATACCACCATGATCTTCACTTCGAGATTCGATTCTCTATTCCACAAAAAGAGACTCTACGTTTCTCTTGTGGTGGGTAAAACACACCCTTAGCCGAGAGGATATTCACCACATCACCCCAAATCATGCCACCAGCGAATGTACTTCGCTGAGTGGTGTTCCATCACCCGACCGAGTCGGTCGGGTCTCCCCCTCCGCTTCCGTAGCGCTGCAGGACGCATACCAACGCCGCGAGTCGAGTTTCTTTCATTTGATAAATGTGCGGGAAAATATATTAAGTTCTAATACGAAGCCAACGTTGCGCCCAAAAAAATAATGGAATAATGATGTGTTGAGGAGATACGTTTTGTGCGGTTTTCAACTGCCTAAAATCTAGAAGAACAAAATTTTATATAACTGTAGCCGTTCACGTGCAAAGACAATATACAAACGTATGCCCCATATCAATAATCGTGAAACTTGAGTGTTCATTTGGAGTTTAATTTGTCCTACCACCAGCATCCAGTAAAAACCAAGTGTTAAATAAAAGAATGGTTTAATACAAATAACATTTAGCGCTGAATTTGTTTCACTACTACCTCAAGTAAAAATCTGAATATTAATAAATAGAACCAACAAATACAAGAACAGTTTATAAATAATAAAATCATTTAATACGAAAGCAGTGCGTTTCATTTTTTTACTTTGTAACTTTCTCTCGGTGTGTAATTTTCCGTGCTGCAGTTCCTGGGTGTTTCCTTTTACTTGCTTCTCGTGGACGGTGTGTTGCGAAGTTTTCTTTTGTTTTGTTTTTCGGGAACAGTTTGCTGCGGCGGAACAATCAGTGAGTGCACCAATCAGAGAACTTCTAATTTGTGAGGACGGAATAGAACCCTGCGCCCATGCTGGCGCCACGACTTCGCCCCCCACAGTATGATTTGCAGTCTTTTCATACAATAAAAACGCCTCGCGCTTTATATTCTTTCACCTTAGCAACGACTATCTTCATCAATGACGTCAAAAGCTCATTCAAGGAGCCGAATACGCTTTTTCAATGAGTCGGGCACTCCAACCCGACCGAATTAAACTCGCAAGTCACACAAAACTGTTCTCAGTTTTCGCCGACCAAAGTCCCAGTTGACCAATACCATTTGGAGATTGGCCATAATATAGCAACGTGTCTAATTATGGACACCAGCGGTGATATCAGCCTCTTGAAGCTGAAGGCACTCCACCAACACATGATGTCGATGCCCAAAGGCAGCTACCCTCCAAACGCTTTTTGACAGAGAAAAGTCTAGGGGATGCTGCTATAAGAATTTCAAATTACACCAGGAAATCCCCAGTAGTTTCCCGATAATAGAATCGTTGCCAGGATTGTCAGAAAACGGCGTGTTTAGTAACAAATTACCGTCAAATTGAATGGTTCGGCATGAGCCAGCCGAAACGAAAACTGCATCAAGGGTGAAGGTCGAGACCTTAGTCAGTAGTCACCCGAGGATCATATCCACACAATGGAAGGGCTGCGAAATACGAAGGTGTTTTGAAAAGTTTCCGACCTCAACGTGAAGATGTGCATCTGTTGGCAGTTACACTCCAAAATTTCAGTCATTTTGGATGCGTAGTTTTTATTTGAAAGTCGTTTGAGTGAGTCGATGTGAGTGTTTTTGTGAAAATGGACAAAATAGAGTATCGACCTTTCATTGAATTTTTGTTTTTGAAAGACCATACGCCTGGGCAAATCAAAGATGAGTTGGATTCTGTGTATGGGAACTCTACACCATCATTTACCAAAGTGAAATTTTGGGCAGCTGGATTTAAACGTGGCCGTGAGAGCTTGGGGCACGATGAACGTTCGGGATGTCCAAAAACTGCAACAACTGACGATAACATCGCCAAAGCTCACCAAATGGTGCTAGACGCCCACCGAATTAAAGTAAGAGAGATAGCAGAGGCTATGCAAATGTGCAAAGAACGTGTTTGTCACATATTAGATCAAGATTTAGGCAAGAGAATCCTGTCCGCGCGTTGGGCGCCGCGTTTGCTCACGTTAGACCAAAAACGTGTTCGAATAAACATTTCTAACGCTCTGTTGGCGCAGTGTAGGTGCAATAAATCCGAGTTGTGGCTCCGATTAATTACTCTCGATGAAACTTGGATACACCATTAGACGCCCGAAACAAAAATACGGTCAAAACAGTGGACTGCAAAGGGGGAATCGGCTTAAAAAAAACGAAAAAAACTGTTTTTGGGGATACTCATGGAGTTATCTTAATCGATTATATTCAAAAACCATTACAGGAGCATACTACTCAACATTGCATGGCCAACTGAAGGCAGAAATTGCGAACAAAGGGCCACATTTGCAGAAAAAGAAAATTCTGTTTCACCAAGACAACGTGCCGTCTCACACCTCAGCCGTTGTCATAGCGAAAATCCACGAATTAAGGTTTGACCTGCTTGACCATCCGTCTTACTCACCAGATCTAGCCCCAAGCGATTTTTTTTTGTTCCCTAATCTAAAAATTGCGCTCGAGGACAGAAATTTCCGTCAAATGAGAAGGCAATCACCTTCGTGAACAGTTATTTTGCAGAGAAAAACGCCGAGTACCATTTGGACGGGTTAGAGAAGTGTGTAGAGTTACAAGGGGACTATGTAGAAATATTAAAATAAATTTTAAGAAATAATTTCTTGTATCTTTGTTAGGTCGGAAACTTTTCAGTCCACCCATGTATTGTCCAGCGCCAGTTATCCTAATTATATGGTGAAATGCCAAAAACCATACGGTAATCAATAAGGGAAAACATTGATAGAACGCAGATTAACAAGCCCTTCGAAGGCAGACATTTTTTTGAGTAAACCGCTCATAGTACCAGGACGCTCACAAAAGATTATAGGGCTTCCAATAAGGGAAAGAGGAGGATGCGAAGTTACCGCTGACAGATTTTGCCATTGACCAGAAGAAGCGCGAACCAGTTGGGCACCGAAGGAGCTTATTGATCACCCTGTCGTTGTGAGCCTGTGGGTATATATGTGGCGTACACGTTGGACTCTGAAATCTGACTTAAAGCGTGCGGACGCGACGATGGATGAATCTAGACTGACTCGGACGGAGTGACGAGAAGGAGAAAAAAGGGAAATTTGTTGCTGATGCGCACTAGCCAGGCGATGTGATTGCGCTCTCTCTTGTGCGCTCTTCGTATCCCCATGCACGCCGGGGTGAACAAGCGCTGGCGCATTCGTTGCACGCCGATGTGCGCAGAGCGGACGAAAAACACAAAGCGAGGAGCGCAATAACTCGGGTTGATCTGGCTTAGTATGGGTGTGGTAATGTGGCCTTCGAGGTGTTTCACACTGGGGTAGTGTGGTGTGGTGATTATCCCGAAGGCGCATGGCTATAGGAAGGAAGAAATACGGAGGAGAGTAAAATTTGTTTTACGCTATTCACCTGGGTAAAGAGATGTTTGATCCCCAGCGAATGGAGGAACTGGGAAAGGGTCAAGTGACGCTAGGGAAATATTATCGTGTGATTCAATCGAATGTTTTGATAATTTTCCCAAGCGGTTCTGCAATGATGCGACAACTTCGTCCAGTTGGATTTGGTTGTCGCTAATCGACATGAACAAGAGTTGCCGTATGGCGAAAAAGGGAAGCTAAAATCTTTTATGCGTTGTCCGCATGGAAAAATTAGTTTAGCTATGCGCCCTTGGAGGTAACATTCTTTGCAGGTGAACAGGTAAGTGGGGAGGAATGGGGTTGGTTTGACGCGCTTTAAGGCGGTCGAAATCGGGTGGAATTGGCCGGGAATGGTGGGTGGTTCTCCGTGCAGTTTAGAGAAACCCCCACAAGCCTTCTTCGCGGTATCAATCGACTGGTTGCACGCGTTTCTAATTCTAACAAAATTCGTTCTGTTAACATCGGTGGGATTGGAGCGCCATTGCTTAAAAGCTCTATTTTTTGCCGCTGTAATCAATTCGCATAAACTTCGTTTGATGGAATGTGGAATATACATCCCCATCCCCAGAAGAATAATCTCTGATGCCGACTCCGTGTTAGCGTTAACATCGGAGTTTCCGAAGCACACCTCGGACCATGAAAATGATGCGAAGGAATCTCGGAAGTCGTCCCAGTTAGCAGCCTCATACTTCCATACATGGCGAAGCTGCCTAGACCGATTATTCGCTTGATATGCAAGTACTTGCGCGACAGATACCAAGCAGTGATCTGAGTTTCCCAGTGGCGCAGAAACCTCTACGGTGATGATGATGTTGATGATGATGATGATGATGATGATGATGATGATGATGATGATGATGATGATGATGATGATGATGATGATGATGATGATGATTCAAGACTTTAGTGGGCGATCAAAAATAACTCCAGAAAACTATCATAGGACGTTGAATTCGAGATTTCTTTGCTAGTGCCCGGCTACCCGTTGCTAAAGGAGGAACAGAAAAGATCCCTAAATTATTAGTCATAGGCTTTGCGACTAACCAGAAGGAACGTGAACATTTGCGCACTCTGGCAGCCTATTGTCCTCTTTTGTCGTTGTGACTCGCTTGATTGGACGCGTTTCTGATTCTGACAAAACCCGTTCTGTTGACCTCCATGGGATTTCAACCCCATCGTTTAAAAGTTCTATTTTTGTTATGTGTTGCCATTTTTTGTTAAACCAAGGCTTATCGGATGAACTTCGGTTGATGGGATGTGGAATGTGAAGTTCCATACCGAGAAGAATAATGTCCTGACTCATTCCGCACATACGTTATCGGAGTTTTAGAAGCAGACTCCAGCGTCTGACGAAGAGAATCTAAAGAAATACCACAAATCGTTCCATTCAGCAGTCCACTCCATAATTGGCAAGGCTGCTTAGGTTATTCGATTGTGATATAAGTGATTGTGTGGGGAGGAGAAGTATTGTGCCAGGCATGGACACTCCGTTCACTTCTTCTCCATCATTCACTTAATGCAAGTTCCGCCAAAAGTCAATCACAAATAAATGAACGAACGCCGCCTCGTTCGTTCACAACTAGGGGTAAAGGGTGAGAGATAAACACCCAGGACACTGCAACCCAGCAAGGAAACAAAACCGTTGAAATAAAACACACAATATTGTTCAGATTATGTCTAGACATTTATTATTCATATTATATCACTGCCGCGAGATTTTTTAATTATAGTACTGGTGATAATGCGAGTTATCCCCGCCGGGGAGCCTCTGGCGCAAGACTAATGATCTTGCCCGGAAAAACAAATCATCATAGAAAATTTAACAAGCCTTAGCACTTGCCAAATAAGGCCAAGACCGGTTCCCGGTTGTAGTGCCGATGATGATGATGATAATGCGAGTGATTGTATTTTTGTCTTCACTTAGTCTACGTTTCCATGAGCACTTGATTTTGTATTGATTTCCAAAGCGAAATTTCGCAAATCAATTTCAATTAACACGAATGAGGACTTTTGAAAATAGCGCCTCAAGACACTTTGCGACTCGACTGTGTATATCTATGCTGGAGCTCATGCGACCATCGTGGTCGGCAGATGAAATTCGACTCAGCGATAAACGGCTCGTGGTGAGCCGACTCGCTCATGGGGTGAGTTTTCCCGAGAGAGAAAGTGTTTTCTCTCGTGGTGAAAACAAGGAAGAAAGACTTGGCAATGTATGTGTAAGTGTGAATGAAGATCACATTGGTTTTTTCATACACAAGGCCATGCGAACGAATTTAAAACAAAGAAAGGGCATAAGTGCATTCATAAGATGCGAGTTCGGTAAAGCAAACAAAACCGAAACTCGTCAGATGCTAATTGGATCTTTGTTTGACATGTGCGTCGCGGCTAAATAAATAGACGCGACGCATCGAAGAAACGGTGTTAATGAGTTGGTGGCAGAAACAAATCCCTTGCCTGCATTTGTATATGCAGGGTAATTAGTTTGTGGCGACGTAGGAAATGGATGATTGTTTATCTATTGACCAACGAATCGCTGGTCGGCTTATTGCAGCTGTAAAAACAAGCCGTCCGACATTGCATTTCAAAAGATAACAATGGGTGCCGAATGATTTGTATTTATGGTGCATATGCACATTAAGGAACTATTATAGGAATTTTAGATAATGCGTTGTATGCATTAAATGTCTTTGAAAAGGGAAAATGTCTTCAGGTGCTAATGCAAATGCATTGGCGGGAAACAATGCGGGTTGGGTTGTAATAACGGGGGTTCTGCCTGATAAGTTAAGAAAGAAATCTTACGGAGAATTGTATGCGAAGAGGTGCATGAAAGGTAAGTTTTCTTTTCCAGAGGCTTTTTAGATTACAGATTTGATCTCTTTAATGCGTGAAGCATTTAAGGTGCTAATGCGATTGCATTAGCGAGATTGGGTGAAAGTTATGGGGGTTTTTCAGGAAAGCGAACCTTGGGGTTTGGCGGAACCGCCACAATTGCGTAACCGATATCAGACAGAAATTTGGGTTTCACAAACGCGCAGTCGTTTCCACGATATAAATGCCCGACTCGGATCTCAAAAATTGATCAAGGGTGTTTGCAAAATCACCACGGTCATCTGCAGTTCGCGCTGGTTCCTACACGATTTGGTTCAAGGTGCGACTGACAGCAAACGTCTCAGCCAACCAGTTGGACTTGTATGCATTAAAGTCACCAAAATCTGGGTGGCATCCAGTCGACAATATGTGCAGGACATTCAAACGGTGTCACTGATCGATCGTCATGCATAGAGTTTATATTATTATCATTATTTTTTTTATTAGACTTCTCTCGGGAGAGGCAAACCTATAGCTCCGAGTGGGCGCCCCGAGATGCCATCAAATAATTGTTGCAGTTCTTTTTGAACAGTTGCAGGTTGTAACGCTCCGGGAAAACTCGCGTGGGAAGGCAGTTCCCCGCTCTGTAACGGAACGAGTTCTGATACAGGGATGTTCGCGGCGTCGGGAGATGAACCACAAACGGGTGCGATCCGTCGGATTATCTTGTGGAGCGCATATAAACCGAATTGCGTGGAACAATGCCACGAATCTCCGAAGAACAATACCCGTGATAATATCTGTAAAACATACAGAGGTCGGCTACGCGCCTTCGATGTGATAGCGACTGTAGTCCCGACGTCAGCGCCGAGTCCCCAATCAGGCGGATCGCTCGTCTCTGTACTCTCAAGTAGGTCGAGAGTATGTTTAGGAGCCGAGCTCCAAACATGAGAGCAATATTCAAGCGCGGGTCTAATTTGGGATTTATATAGGAGAAGAAGTTGGGCCGGAGTAAAATATTTCTTGGCTCTAAAAAGATAACTCAGTTTTTCTGAGGCTGATCTGGTGATACCCGATACGTGTTTATGCCAAGATACATTCCCAAAGACCGTGACGCCGAGCAATCTCAAACTTTCCCCAGTCTCGAGGGCCCGGCCATTCATCATCAGCTGTGGAACCGATGATCCAGTTTTCTTTGTGAATGTTAAATACTGTGTCTTCGTTACGTTGAATTCGACAAGATTCGCCTTTCCCCACTGTAGGACTTTATCTAGATCCTGATTCAGAGAGTCAATCTGTCTACATCTCAGCTGGTGCGACGTAGATGCACCAATCGGCCGATCACTCGAAAAGGAGGAAACAAGAGTACTATCATACGCAAAACTGAACACTTTTTTATCCGTTGTCTCAAACAAATCATTTATGTGAAGCAAGAACAAGGTTGGAGCCAAAATACAACCTTGGGGCACCCCCGAATTAACAGGATACAGATCCGAATACTCGCCGTCCACAACAACCCGGATCGATCGATTCTCGAGGAAGCTCCTCGTCCAGTCGCAAATCTGTTGGGAAAGTCCATATGAACGAAGTTTGCTCAGCAATGCCTCGTGCCAGACGCGGTCAAAGGCCTTGGAGATATCAAATGCGACCGCCCTTGACTCACCATGCCGTTCAATCGCAGATGTCCATATATCGGTTATAAGTGTCAAAAGGTCTCCTGTGGACCGCCTGCCACGCAATCCGTATTGACGATCATTCAGAAGTCCGTTGCAATCCACATACTTAACCAACTCTGCATTGATGACTTTTTCCATTACCTTAGATAAAATAGACAGTAATGTTAACGGAGGGTAATTTTTTGGGGGACACTTTTTTCCCGTCTTTGGGATTGGCTGAACTCGAGCGATTTTTCAGCAGGCAGGAAAGGTCCTCCGTACATAAGATAAGCGGAAGAGTCCGCCAAGAACCGGCGATAGTTCTGGAGCAGAGTTCTTAAGGACTATTGCTGGTATTCCGTCCGGGTCGGTTGCCTACCTACAATACAGTTCACGTAGAATGCGTTGAATAGTGCGCGGACGAAATCTCACATCCCGCATGGAAGACTGTAACGGCGAGATCAAAGGTGGCTCCAAAAGGCCTGGATCGAGGTTTGAATTCGCCGAATATAAATTCGCGAACACATTGGCTTTATCCTTTGGATTCGTGACTAACGTCCCGCTGTCTGTCACCAACGGGGGGAAAGAGGAGGGTGCGAAGTTACCGCTGACAGCCTTTGCCATTGACCAGAAAGAGCGCGAACCAGTTGGGTACCGAAGGAGCTTATTGATCGCCCTGTCGTTGTGAGCCTTCTTCGCGGTATCAATCGTCTGGTTGCACGCGTTTATGATTCTAACAAAATTTGTTCTGTTAACATCGGTGGGATTGGAGCGCCATTGCTTAAAAGCTCTATTTTTTGCGCAGACGAACTTCGTTTGATGGAATGTGGAATATACATCTCCATCCCCAGAAGAATAATCTCTGATACCGACTCCCCACAAGCGTTAACATCCGAGTTTCCGAAGCACACCTTCGACCATGGAAAGGATACGAAGAAATCTCGCATATCGTCCCAGTTAGCAACCACATGCATAGCGAAGCTGCCGGTTATTCACTTGATATGCAAGTGCTTGTGCGACAGATACCAGGCAGTGATCTGAGGTTCCCAGTGGCGCAGAAACCTCTACGGTATAAACACTCGGTTCGGATGTCAAAAACAGATCCAGGGTGTTCGCATAATTGCCTCGGGCATCCGGCACTCGCGTTGGCTCCCCCACGAGTTGAGTCAAGTTGTGGCTTACAGCAAACATCTCCGCCAGCCTCCCAACCTCGTCGGTTCTGTTCGAATGTAACAACCAGTCGGAATTGTGCACATTAAAATCGCCAAGGACAACAATTTCAAAAGCTGGGTGGTTGATCTGTATCCAGTCGACGGTATATGAAAGATGTTCGAAAAATGTCGCCGGTCGATCGTCATTCGAGGAGCGGTAAAGACAACAAAGAAATTTAACGGAATTCTTCAGCACGACCCTCAACCATATGATGTCCATATTATTGGGTTCCAACGCCTCCATCCTCGTCTGGCAAGCCAGATTGGACCACGCGAAAACGCAGACTCCGCCCTTAAAGCGGAATCTCGAATGTAAGTCGCATCCTGAGCAACGAAGATATGTGGAATCAGTTGACGAATCGACCTGGGTCTCAGTTAGGGCAAGGATATGAGGTTTCGTTGTTTGCAAATATTGGTGGACGGCGTTTACTTTGGTACTGGTGAAACCGATGCCCCTGACGTTACAAAATGCCGTCACTAGTCGAGCGTGGGCCGAGCCTCGAGAGCGAGCCTGGTTATGGGATGACGAACCTCTCAAAGTTCCATTATTTATCATGATATCTGCATGATGTTCCGCCTGACATAGTCCCCCCGGAGATCCGAATGGGAGACTAGTTTACCTCCGGAATTCTTTATATCAGAAGGCACCATCATGACTTATCCCCGTATCAGTCCGAGCCATCAGCCACACATCCGAAACACCGTCGAAGATTTCTCTCGGCGATATCGCGGAATGTACAGCGTTACGGGGTGGTGTCTCACCTTGGGACCGACTACCACCTAACCAACCTTTTCTCTAACCGGTCCATCAGCCAAGTTCCGAAAGATGACCAGGGATTTCTCCCGACCATTTCACGGAGCCTAAAGCTTGATGGGGTGGTATTTCACCGGGCGCACAGGGCGTTGGGACCCCGGCTTGTGGGGGTTCTCCACATCACACGGAGAACCAACCCACAACCCTAACCTGCAAACATGTAAAAATCAAATCCTCAACGGAACATTACCCAATAGCATATATTCCCAAATCTGCAATAAAATATTTTCCAAACCTCCAAGAGAATATAATTCAACCGAATATATTCTAGTCACCACCACATGCATTTCCCCAAAACTGCGTCAGTCAATTATCTATATTTCCTCAACGCAACCAAGCAATCCGCATTTCCCCGAAATTCGTATGCCATAGCAAACGCATATTCGAATCCTCAACGGAACATTAGCAAGTATACCAAGCCGGACACATTTCTCCGAAGTTCATATGCCTTAACAAAACGTATATCCAAATCCTCAACGGAACATTACCAACCAACTAAACCGCGCACATTTCCCCGAAATTATTTCGGTTAACATTTCTATCTAAACGATATCCCTTGCTTGCACCCAAGCCATTCCAATTTCCTCCGAAAATGCATGCCCATACTCGCTCGCGTCGCCCAAACCAATTTCCCGGTACACCCAACCAACGAAGTCAACCCAGCCTGTACGGCCAGAATTCGCTGGAACTGAGTTCTTATGCGAGCATAGCAACTCGTCCACAATTCCTCGTAATTCGCAGCGAGCCTAATTTTACTATGACGCACCGCCACGACGCAATGAATGAATTATTTTCATTCCTAACCAGTCGCTAGCCAACCGCCACCGGGGCCACAACACGGAAGCCGTCATTCACCTCCCCAACACACCGGTATAGTCGAAATACAGTAATCATCGAACGATTATACATTGCAGAGAAGCCGCAAATATAAATTTAATCTGGAATATAAAGATAGAAATATACAAACGGGGGACGTTAAGCTTACCGAATTTCTCGCGCGGAATATTCACGTACACACGACCACCACGGTTAACGCCGCAAGATTCTAAGAACAATAAGTTAATTATGTGAACGGAGTTTAGGACAGGTCCAGCTGTAAGCGAAAACTAGTAAGAGGAGGAGAAACTATAAAACGTATAATCAGTGACAGTACACATCGCCGTTAAATTAAGAAATAAGTTTTGCATTATATAACGATATACAGAGATGCATACACCAAGCCACTTGTTTGTGTAACGTAGATATGTTTCCGTGTAAGTGTAAGGAGTGTTGCCTGTAAGTAAAAACCGAAACATTTTGCCTATAAGAGAGAATAAACGAAACGATAAAAGAACACAATAAAGCGAAATAATTCGTGGACGACGGTGCGTTTTACTTCCCTTTTTCCCTCCCCTATCGGTGTTACTTGCACAGTGACGTGTTGGGGGTACAATGAAACCGCGTCCGTGCTGGCGCCTACCTACCACCCCCACAGACTACCACTCGGCCTTTAGTCGCCTCTTACGACAAGCTGGCCTAGCTGTGAGTATGTTATATTGTAACGCCCTACCCACAGGGCAACAAAGAATTTTAACAGAACTCTTAAGCACAATTTTCATTGAAATGATGTTTAAGTTGTTGGGATCAAATACCTCTTGCCTTAGGCAAATTAAATCGAATCGGGTGAAGACGCAGACTCCACCCATAAAACATAATTTCAAATGCAAGCCGTATCCTGTGCCGGATATATCGAGTCACTTGACGACTCAACCTGGATCTCGGTTAGGACTAGGATACGAGGTTTCACTGTTTAGAAACATTAGTCGATGGCGTTTATATTCGTATTGGTTAAACGGATACCTCTGATGTTACAAAATGCCATTACTAGTTGAACTTTGATACACCGAGACGAGCTATATACAGTTCGATTTTTATCAAAATACTTGCATGATGTTGGTCTGAGATAGTCCCCCAGAAGATTCCAAATGGGGAAGCAGCTTACCTCCGAAATTTTTATCTCAGGAAGTATAATCATGTTTTAACTCAATCGCAGTGCGGGCCATCAACCGAACGTCCGGAATATAATTGAAGACTTCTCCCGACGATATCGTGAAACGTACGTCGTGACGGGCTGATATCCCACCTTGGTACCGACTTACCATCCATACAATTATTTTTTATTTTGTACGGGTCCATCAACCAAGCTCCGAAAGATGGCCAATGATTTTTCTCGAATATTTCACGGAGACTATGCCTTGATGGGGGTGGTAGTCCACCGGGTCGGCAGGGCGTTGGGACTTTATCTACCATTCCGTCTTTAGTCACCTATTTCCAAAGCCGGCGAAAATTTTATTCTGTGATTATGATACCGGGCAGAAATTTTATTCGGTGATTAGATTTTTTAATTTATGTCATTATATCGAATAAGATTATCCTTATTATATTTAAAGTCGTACCCTTAGCAAGGATGTAATCGATTTTCTTCTAAAAGTTCACAAGTTTGTTTTATACTCTCCTTGCATGGAGAATATTACAGCACCCATAATTATGACGATACGGTAGGAATGAATATACATAATCGAAAGGAAAGGAGGTTGATAAAAAGAGTAACTTCTCAATTACGAGATGAAATCCATTGAAGGCGCAAAAGACGCAATACAAATCCTTCACCCATGGCGCGATTTATGACTTCGCAATCATATGCCATCCAATCACTCCTGCCTAGCAGGGAATTTTTATTGCCCCATGAAAATACCTTCTCATTTCGATCATCTCAATTGAAAAATTCAAAATGCAAACGTTATTCATGCGATTTCACTTGAGTTTTTCATTTGCTGGCACCCGAGGTAGAAGGTAGTTGACCAACAACAACAGACTACCTCCTCGCGACCTTAGCCCCATTTTGTGGCCTTTTGAAAAGGATATACCACTTGCATACTTCCAGCGACTGCACTTGTTTGCCCGTTAGATTACAGTCATGAGGTCTGATACGAAGCAGTAGAGCAATGTAACCTTTTCTGAGTGTCGTGCGTACTTGTCCATGACAGCAGTAAAATTACTGGAAATATGAGGGTGTCCTTACAGGAAATTACAATGTTGATGTATGCTAACGTACATTTAGATGTGTGCTTTACCGTCAGGATGTGAGCTCTCATTTCTCTTTCCTTGCCTCTGATGATGATGAGGTTTTTCTGTTGATGTGGATTTTTGTATATATATGTTGTAAATATGTGTTATATATATATATATGTTGAAAATAGATGTTATATATATAACATCGTTTTTCGAATATATATATATATATATATATATATATATATATATATATATATATATATTCGAAAAACTCCTTCAACTTGTAAGACGACACTCCCATACACCGCACACAACACTTACGACACAGCCCTGGCATAATGACTTAATTGCTTGCATAATTTTTCCTATTTTATGTCGGTGTTGTGTATGGTGGCTAAGTATCTTATATTATGCGATAAAGCCTTCTATCTGTCGTTCCAGAGACTCTCGAAACCGCTTTCAATAATCAACCGGAGTTCTCGCCTTTGAGGTCCCCGTCAATAAATGGTACAAGTGCTACTTCGCCACAATCAGGCACATCAAAAGCAATTGCGAATTATTTCTCTGTGAATCCGGAGAGTAATTTGTATAATTTGCCCATTGTTCCTGAGCGTATTTTATGAAACAAAAGATAAGTACATACAATTTTTGTGTGTTTGTTGGTGTGATTACGGGGGTCTATAGCAATAAGAAGGGCACACCTGCTTGACGTCTGCATGTGCTACAGTTTTTTGGATTCATCATGTCCTTACAGAGGTATGGTGTCATTCAAGCGGAAGATGTTTTGGTTTTACACCCGCATACCTTTGCGTTGTGGTACGACTGAAATTTACGATTATATGTGACTAATTATGATTGTTGAAACGTGATTCAACATCGTAGAGTTCGTGATTCGGTTTTATGTACTAGAGAGAAGTTTAACCACTTAAAATTATTTTTATAGCTTAATTCGAAGATGTTAACATTTGGAAGGGTGACTGAATTTTACACGTATCTATAGTTGAACGAATGCATAGGGGGAAAGGGTCGTAATGCATTATTTTCTATATATCTATATATACCTCAAATGTGTTTTCTTCATGCCAAAGATACACCCGTGAACTATAAAACTGATTAACTTAATTGATGAGAATATTCGATAATCTCCTTTGCTTATAATTATTTGGATCATTTTATCAGCTCAATACAATGATTCATTTATAAAAAAATGTATGTATATATTATTTTGTTTCCTTTTATAATTTGGCTAATCTCTGGTAGTTTTTTTTTTTTTTACGAAACGCGCACATAAAAATTCAAACACAGAACAGGAACGTGTTCTATTATTGGACAGAATGAATAACCCATAGAAGTAAGAAACCTGGTAACCTTAGTCACGCACAATGGTCCCATCCTTCACCCCTTTCATTGGGGAATTCAACGAAACAAACAAAGCGTCTCATCCTCTGGATAATGCGACCTTCCTAACAGCAGGCGAATTATCTGAATTTATAACATCACGCAACAACAAGAAGTCGACAGGCTTAGATGGAATTCCAAACCTTCTTTACAAAAGACTTCTCTCGTCAAATCTAGTCCCTATTCTCGCTCTTCTCAACCACATAGTTAACGGATCACATTTCCCAGATAACTGGAAAACAACGGTTATAGTCCCTATCAATAAGTCCAGTCCTTCCAACATATCCAGCACCTATCGTCCGATATCGTTATTAAACACATTAAGCAAGATACTGGAATGCAAGATATATCGAAATCTCCTTTCATTTGCTAATGACAACGCTATTATCCCAAATTCCCAGTTTGGCTTTCGCGCACAACACCCCACCTGTCATGCTCTGTTAAAACTAACGGACGATGTCACAACGAATCTTCAAAACCAAAGCCCGACGGTCTGTATCTCTCTCGACATATCTAAAGCATTCGACTGTGTTTGGATCTCAGGAATGCTTTACAAGCTACACTACATATTTGAATTAAACACCCATACTACCAAACTTCTTACTTCCTACGTCTCTGATAGAAAATTCATGGTCAAAATAAATTCTTCTATCTCCCAATCGTATAATATACCCGCAGGGGTTCCGCAGGGTTCAATTCTTGGACCACTATTATACCTCATCTATACTTCAGACATACCGCAGCCTCAATTACCCAATACCGTAATGTTCAATTACTCTGATGACGCCATAGTCTACTCCAGCAGCAAGTTTTTAAAAGAGGCAAGAAACCGCATTAATAACTTCCTCCCAAATCTATCAACATACTTCAATAAATGGAAAATTCGCCTAAATCCTGATGAAACCCAACTTATAGTGTTTAAGGATAAAAATGAGTACTGCACAAACAACATAAGGCGCACCCACAACAAAATTAAACTTAAACTAAATAACACCCAGATAAAACCTTCTAAAACTTTAAAATATCTGGGAATAACCTTTTCCAATGACCTTCCATTCTCCATCCACATTAAAAATACTTTACGTAAACCCACAATACAACTGAATCTCTGTAGAAGAGTGATGTGGAAACCCGACGGTCTTGTGGCGGTTCTTGCGAACGGCACTGCTTACCTGCTTATCTACCACCAGGTAACCTTTGGCAGTATTGATGTTGAGTAACTTCGGCGGTGTGTTTCGGGTATGTTGTAGGTGTCCGCCAAACACGGTCCGTAGTCTGATGCTTCACTGCTTCGCTTTTCAACCGTTTCATCGTGTGTTCAATTCACCTTCTTCACTATCCTTGCTTAACGCTACATAATTGGTGACTACGACGTGATCTGTACACGACGCAGCACACACACACACTCCCCGTAGTAAACAGAACTTCACACACGCAATCATGACTTCTGCATAGAGCACCAAGCCACACTCGCTTGGCTTGCTCCGACATTCTCTCGTTCGCTCGCTCTTCGCTCGCACGTAACGAAGTTTCTGGGAAGAGGGTGGTGTGGCAACTCTAACAGACACACACAAATTCACAAGCAAAAATAGTGAAGAATACGAACGAAAAAATCGAATAAGAAAAATACATCAGAACCGTTTACCAAGCGATAAAATAAAAATAATTCACATCAGTGGAATATAGTCGAGTTTGGAAATCAAATTCTAAACGCGGCCAGTAGCCTGGTGTGTAACGCTTAGGTAAATTTTTTTTCGTGATTCGAGCTGTCATAGCGTCAGTTCGAATCACACGATCTTCTTCACTATTATTTCAAACGCTATAATTGGTGACTACGGCGTGATCTTGTACACACAGCATACACTTCCCATAGTAAAGCAGAACTTCACACACGGTCACGACTTCCGCATAGAGCCCAGCCTCCGGCGTTTTCTCGTTTCTCTCTCGTTCGTCCGTCATCCACATACGAATCTGATCGTAACGAAGTTACTGCGGCGCGAGTGTATAGCGATTCTAACAGATACACACAATTCACAAGCACAAATAGTGAAGAACACCGAACGAAAAAATCGAATAAGAAAAATACATCAGAACCGTATACCAAGCGATAAATAAAAATAATTCACACCAGTGGAATATACTCGAGTTTGGAAATCAAATTCTAAACACGGTCAGTAGCCTGGTGTGTAACGCTTAGGTAAAATTTTTTTCGTGATTCGAGCTGTCATAGCGTCAGTTCGAATCACACGATCTTCTTCACTCTTATTTCAAACGCTATAAACCCCCTTTCATAAGCGTCCTGTTCCAATAAAGCGTGTACTCACCTGCATTGCTTATTCCTATAACCACGAAAAACCTGTAAAGCACAATGTCTGCTGATACGAAAATTATATCAGCAATAACAGACATTCCCTACATGGGCATATCATCATCATCATCATCGGCACTACAACCGGGAGACGGTCTTGGCCTTATTTAGTAAGTCCTGAGGCTTCTTAAATTTTCCATAATGATTTATTTTGTCTGGGCAAGGTCATTAGTCTTGCGCCAGGGGCTCCCCGATGGGGAATCGAACCCCGGTCTCCCGGGTGACAGGCGGGTATACTAACCACTATACTATCGAGGAGCCCGCATGGGCATATAGAAACCTGAAAAGCATGATTTACCTGCTCATAACGACCAACCACCGCTGCAGTGCTTAACTGCGCTGAAGTGCCATCAGCAACACAAGCGTTCCTATAGGAAGGGCAAATTGGTCGCACATCTCGCAACCAACATTGCATTAGTTCCTACCAACGAAATGTCTCCTAAGAAGTCGGCTACAAAGCCACAAGAGATATTTCTTCCTTTTGGTTCTTTCATGCAATGCCCACATCGGTCGCTAAATCAAGCCACACGAAATGGAAAGTCGCACCTGGCAGCAAAAAGGCATAGAGAACTCGCCAGTGTAGATACACACACGACAGTTCGACCTCTGTTTAGCCAACAACAACATGCGCACGATCAGCAATCATGCACGTAGTCGCTGATCGTGTAAACATTATAACCCTTTTCAGAACGACTCGCCCCAGCTGTGAATGTGTTTATTTTTATTTTTATTCAAGTCTATAGTTCGTATGCTGGGCGACACACGCGATGAGCACCAAAGGGGATCATCGTGTGTGTGTTTCAACCCTTCTATGGTAGGGTAAATGCGAAAAGGAAAATGACCAAATATGGTCATCGAGGCGATGGATCGAATTTTGGTATTCTGTCGCTTCGGTGGCGATAATCAATCGTTTCTTGGATTCCATGAGGGCAAGTCGTGCCCTCACGTTAAGTAGATAGTCGTCGTGGATACGGTGTAGATTAGACCGCTTCAAAAACGAATTAATAAAAATCTCTCATGGGATGTCCCAAGAGATCGCTAAAACGTGTGCGGATTGAACAAGTTCTGTGTAGAATTGACGCGAACTTCATTTCAAAATAAATCGTGTGTTGCCGTGTATGTTAAAAATCAAGCTATATTTTCAAGCAAATATAATCAATAGAACTAAGAGTGCGTGATGTTAAAAATCAAACTATATTTTCAAGCAAATATAATCGTATGTTAAAAATCAAACTATATTTTGAAGCAAATATAATCAATAGGAACTAAGAGTGCGTGTATGCAAAAGTCAAGCTATATTTTGAAGCAGATATAATCGTATGTTAAAAATCAAACTATATTTTGAAGCAAATAAAATCAATAGAAACTAAGAGTGCGTAATAGTAAAACATATTCTGCGTTACACATAGCGTTAAATGATAAACCCACCATGGAGTCGGATAACTAAGTGTCGTTTTGTTTTATCATTGAAAATAAAGAACCTTTTGCGTTACCAGAGTAACCAAGTGTTTTGCTTCTACGGAAAATTCGCTGTCAGCGGCCGGACTGGGTTGGCGTTCTGCTTCCCCTAACTAAACGTAAACCCCACAACACCACACAAAATAGAATTGAGGAAGCGCGACCGTCCCCGTACACAAATCAGTGAGGAACTTGGGGGAGTCGTGGTGAACCAGTGTCAGGCGGACACCTTACCAAAACACTACTTCCATAGTCTCTCTCACAAAGTCAAACTAGTCATCTATAAACAAATAATCAGATCCACACTCACATATGCGTGTCCACTGTGGATCATATAACACCAGCCCAAATGGAAAAGCTACGCACTTTCGAAAGGAAATGCTTCAGGCTGGTCACTGGCCTCAACCGACAACCCAACTCTTACAAGTATTACAATAACAGCTTGCTATACAATGCCGCTATTATTGACCGTCTGGATAGACGCTTCCTAGAGCTGTCTATCAAATTTATTGAAGACCTCCCAAATAATCCCAAGCCCATAATAACTTCACTACTACCAACTCCACTAGATAACAGTGCTCACTATCTGAATTGCCTCCACACCAGAAGTCTCTTCACCTCTGGAAGATTGGTTAATGACTCTAACGATGTTGTGTACCATAACACCGAGCTGGCACCCAATCAGTTCAAATACTGTAACATACAACCATTCTCCAACATTCTGCGTTTTAACGAACAACCGGAAAGTGTTACCGCACCCGAGACCACTAACTGACCATATCCCACACCAACATACTTCCTTAACCATCAATCTCTATATTCCCTAATTCACATTACATATTGAACTTATTAAATATCAATTAGGATAAGCTACATTAAGTTAGAGTTAAGTTAAGTATTAGTTTAGATTAAATTAGACAATAAAAATCCTGGTTTTCTGGCCTTTTCCAAGAAAACTGTTGGAGACGGAGCAGCACACGACGGCCGACTGGCTCGCACATTTTATACTCTGGCTCCTTGTTCCTGTGACAACATGCGAACGAGGGAAAGGAGACAAAAAAGCGAATATAAGCAGCGGCAGTTGTGGAGTTAGTACCAGTAGAAGTCAAGCAGTCAAACGCTGCACACCAGGATTTATGAAGAGATCAACAGATTGCATTGTTTTGTATTTAAAGGTTAAGAATAAATTTTTGAAAGTAATAAAGCTAGTTTACAAATTGGTCCTTTGAACCGGATCCAGTCTGTGGATCCAATCCACTGCTGCCAGTTCGCAGTGGACAAACGAGTTGCAGTTTCTTACATCACGGCATATTAGAGGATTCACGTTCCGAGGTAAACACAGCAACTGCCGACTGGACAACCTCTCCTGCAGTGCAACGTGTGACCCAAGCGTTTCAACCGCAACGCAAAGCAACAAGACAGACGGTCATCCAGCCGATTAAAGCTAGCCACAACCAGCAGCGCACTCAGTTGCGTAGAAGCCTAAGGCCAACCTACAGCCGATCCACAAGAATCGGAATCAAGTAGCTAGTGGCACTTCGATCCACAAGCATCAAAAAAGGGGCAAACTAAGTTGCAATGGCTACCGGCGACATGACTGTTCCGACAATGAAACGGAGACGAGGAGTCATCAAGGGATTCCTCACGCGGTTGGAGGAGTTCGCGGACAAGTCAAAGGAGGTGACCAGGGAGGAAGTCGCAAGCAGACTGCGCAAACTGGAGGACTCATTCAAATCTTTTGAGAACCTTCAGATATGTATCGAAGAGAACGACCAGGAACTGAACATTGACAGGGAGATCGAAGAGCGAGCAGAATTCGAGGAGCGATACTTTTCGCTGCAAAGCAAGCTCAACCAGCGGTTGACCATGGCAGCAGGCACAGGTTCCATCGCATTAGATACGTCAGGAGACACCCTGGGAACGGCAACTACTACAACGTTAACAGCGGAGCAACCAGGGATGAAGAGGCTGCTTGACGCCATGAATGCCAGCCAGAAGCTCATGAACAGCTTGGTGGAATTGGTTACGCGGTCAACGGAACCGACAGCAACGGATTCCACGAGTGGAGCGACAACCCGACCGGTCAAGTTGAGGCATATCGACGTGCCTACCTTCGAGGACTACCAGCAACAAGGTCAATCGCAAATGAACGGCACTCCACCACATTACAGGAGCCCGTCTCAGCCAACAAACTTCATTGTAAATCAAATGACTTCTTCTCTGACCAGTAACGGCTGGGGGACCTGTAGTGTTCCGACAACTTTACAGGCGTTGCAACAACAAGAGCCAACGCAAAGTTCGACATTGCCAATAAATATTCCTACATATAACGATATCGGCAACGGTAAAGCTGCGAATACAAATTATCAGCAAGCTCCTTATGTTCCGACATCGGTGTATCAAGGGGGAAATGAATTCGGTGGTTCTCCATCTTCTTCCACACAACCGCAGCAACAAAACTTCCAAATTTATAATTCACCACCTGCTTCTAATATAACTCAGCAATCCGATTTCTCTGGTGCCACAAAAACAATGATGGGCACTACGTACATAAACTCTCGAGTAACAAATGAACCACAGAGTTCTTATCAGGTATCTTCACAACCTTATTCAAATTCAGGGACTCCGCCGAATGGGCAAATGCAGCACTGGATCCGCACCAGTTATTCCGCCAGGATCCGCGGACTGTGCCATGGAAGAAGTCGCACCCAACTCAACGTTGCGGCCTCACATGCCATAGGCAGCGTCCCATCGGAAGATACCGTCCAGCGACGGAACACTCATCATCATCAATACATCCATCACCAATTCAGGGCGGGCGGCTCTCTCCAGGCCTCCATATCAATAGAAGTCCAAGGTCCTGGGCCTCCGTCCCCTGGAGCAAACGGCTTCGCCAATGATGGGCGAATGCAGCAACCACAACCAATGCCCCAACAGTCTCTGCCGCAACAATCTGTGGCGCAGCAATCTATGTCACAGCAATCTGTTCCGATACCATCTATGTCACAGCAGTCTGTTGCGCACAAGCTGGTGCAGTTACAATCGACGTCACAGCAACCTGTTCAGCAGCAGTTTATGCCACAGCAGTCTATGCCGCAGCAGTCGGTACAACAACAATCTGTACTACAGCCGGCGGCATCACAATCTTTAACACCACAGTCTGTTCCTCCACAGTCTACGC
This sequence comes from Microdon myrmicae, assembly GCA_963931805.1. NCBI lineage: Eukaryota > Metazoa > Arthropoda > Insecta > Diptera > Syrphidae > Microdon > Microdon myrmicae. The sequence goes on along the minus strand of OZ007499.1, from coordinate 47,123,813 downwards.
CACAGCAGTGTGTACCACAACAATCTGGACAACAACAATCTGTGACACAGCAGCCTGTCTCTCATCAAACCTTACCGCAGCCTATGACTCAGCAATCTGTGCCACAACAGCATAGGACACGGCAAAGTATGCAGCAGCAATCTGTTCCGCAACAGTCTTTGGACCCACAACCTATGGGGCAGCAATCTATACCACACCAATCACACCAATCAAAGGGCCAGACCAAATTGGCGATCCAGTCGGTGAATCAACTGACGGAGGTTCTTAAAGGCGGCGGACTCCCGCTACGTAATCGGAATTCAAATTGCCACAAGGTACTGAACTGGCTGTTTGCCGATTCACCGGGTTCTGAAGAAGTGTACCAGTTCATCACGAGCGAAGAAACGAAGCTACTTGGTGTGAATTGAAATCCGGGCCCGGGCTATTTGAGCTACAAGGTGCAGAAGATTCCGGGGGTATCATCGCTCACGAAGAGGAAGGTCCCGTCACATGTCTCCAGACTATATGATCCAAGCTGGTATTGCAAAAACTGTGGCTTAGAGGTGTCGATTGGGATGAACCACGGGATGAAGAGATCCGGAGAGAGTGCAAGGAGTACTTCGATGAATTTGCCAGCGCTGGAGTCGGTGAAGATCCCACGATGGTTGGGACATCCGAAAACCCTTCAGTTACATGGATTTTCAGACGCAAGCGGGAAGGCGTATGGAGCGGTCCTCTACGTCAGATTTGAGGAGGACGGTGCTTCTCAAGTACGTATCATCATGGCAAAGGCAAAGGTGGCCCCAATCAAGCAGGTGTCACTCCCAAGACTCGAGTTATGTGGTGCCCATCTCTTGGCTCGGCTTTTTTTGGTCGTGAGAAAGGCGCTTCAACTTAGCGAGGTTCAATGCTTCGCATATACCGATTCCACTATAGTTCTACAATGGCTATCGGATCATCCCAGGCGGTGGAAGACATTCATCGCGAATCGTACGTCGTACATTTTGGAAAGGCTGCCAAGGGGCCAGTGGCATCATGTACCGACTGCGTCCAATCCAGCGGATTACCTATCAAGGGGGCTTAAGAAAAAGGAGCTCGCCGGAGCAGAGCTGTGGTGCCGAGGGCCGGGCCTTTTGCGAGACAAGGAGCTGAAGTTGCCCCGGACGCCCGCTCATCAAGTCCGAGAGGCGGACACCGGAACACCGGTAGACCTCCAGGAACGAAGGGCATCGTATTTCGTAATACTGCAAGAGGAGCTGTCTATAACAAGAAGAGTCTCCAGCTTCACTCGAACGGTACGAACATTAGCGTGGCGGAAGGCGGACCTAACGGCTATGAGAGCCGGAATGCAAGTATCAAGACAAAGCGAACTGACTGCGCTCAACCCATTCATCGATGACCAAGGTCCAGCAAAGATGGAATACGAACGCCGATATCCACCAATCTTACATCGGCAACATCACCTGGAAAGGATTATCGTGAGAGATTTGCACTTGAGACTGATGCACGCTGGAAGCCGGTTACTGCTATCCGCAATTAACTCCCGGTACTGGATCATAGGGAGTCGAGAACTTGTCCGGAGGGTCATCGCTGAATGCACGGTTTGCGTTCGTCACAAGGGACGGGTGCTATCTCAACAAATGGCCGCATTGCCAGCCAGTAGGATTAATCCCGCACGGCCATTTAGTAACACCGGCGTCGATTATGGAGGTCCTATCACTCTTCGGACATGGAAAGGACGCGGCGCGAAGCGAGTCAAAGGCTACATCTGTCTCTTCGTATGCTTGGCAACCAAGGCAATACATCTCGAAGCGGTTAGCGAGCTGTCCAGCGAGGCTTTCCTGGCAGCATTAAGGAGAGTTCTCGCGCGTAGGGGGTTTTGTCACTTTATGGAGTGATAATGGTACAAATTTCGTGGGGACATGCCGAGAACTGCGAGAAGTTTATGAACACATAAACCGGAAGGCTACCCAGGACCGGATCACGACGGAGTTGGCCACCAACGGCATCACTTGGAGATTCATTCCCCCGGCTGTTCCCCACTTTGGTGGCTTGTGGGAGGCAGGAATCAAGTCCGTGAAGCATCATCTGAAGCGAGGAAATGCGTTTCTGACATTCGAGGAGCTTACTACCGTGTTGGCCCAGATCGAGGCTTGTCTGAATTCCCGACCGCTGGTAGTCCTGCCAACGGACCCTGGCGACCCCGAGGTGTTGACCCCCAGTCATTTCTTAGTTGGAGGACCGGCTATGAGCGTCTCGGAAGTCGATCCGGGAGAGACAACAATCACTTGGCGCTCCAGATGGAAGTACTTGCAGGCGTTGCATCGAGCATTTTGGTACCGGTGGAAGAACGAATACCTCCACACGTTGCAGGCCAGCAACAAATGGTATCATCCGGAACCAAACCTAGGAAATCCGGTCGTGGTGCTTCTGAAGGACGAGCAACTATCTCCGACCTATTGGCCCATGGGAAGGGTCATCGAGCTTCATCCTAGCAGAGATGGCAAGGTGCGCGTGGCAACTGTAAAGATTCAGGGAGCAACCCTTAAGCGACCCGTCACGAAGTTGGTCCTACTCCCGGTTCCGGAAGATAAGACGGTTAAACCGACAGTTCAAGGTGGGCGGAATGTTGGAGACGGAGCAGCACACGACGGCCGACTAGAAGCACACGACTGCCGACTGGCTCGCACATTTTATACTCTGGCTCCTTGTTCCTGTGACAACATGCGAACGAGGGAAAGGAGACAAAAAAGCGAATATAAGCAGCGGCAGTTGTGGAGTTAGTACCAGTAGAAGTCAAGCAGTCAAACGCTGCACACCAGGATTTATGAAGAGATCAACAGATTGCATTGTTTTGTATTTAAAGGTTAAGAATAAATTTTTGAAAGTAATAAAGCTAGTTTACAAAAACCGTTAATGTTAAAATCTAAAATACTCGAATAGTTATTCACACATTCAGTTATGTTTGAAAAATGTGTAATGTATGCATGTAAACAATTGTATCACTAGAATTATAAGTTAGCTGTAGTACTTAATGTAAACATTGATTATTGGTCAAATAAACACAGTATGTTAAAAATAAAAAAAAAATAAAAAAAAAAGGTAACTTAGTACTTGGCAGCAATCTTTATAAATACTGAGTCTAAAGACATATTAATTGACGGCTTTTAGCAGCCACATACACATCATATATCCATAGATGTCATATATTGTAGAACGTGGCACTGTAGTGCTCCAAGAAGCCCCACCATTTTCCTCCCACATATACACAAATCCTACCTATAACAAAATCCATTTCATATCCCCAACACAACATTGAATTCAATGTCAAACCAAATCGAACTAAATTCTCATTTATTGAATTCAATTCATTTATTCAATTCAATGCATTTATTCAATTCAATTCCCCAAAATCAAACAGCATAATGCATATCTTCTCATGTATGCTATAACACCTCTAAATTTCCTACAAGATCCAAAACCCAAAAGTGCACGTGTCCAAACAAAGGCATATATATTCGATCCGTCGACACACAATTCTTGCAATCATAAACATCCTAATGCATATTTTCACATGCCAGATGTTTTATGACTTGCAAATGCACCAATTTTAAAACTTACAACCAATTTCCACGGATCTTGTGTTACCCATTTGAAGTGCACGAAAACTCTTGTTTGCATTAGCCAGATGGCTAACACAAACAAAAACCCCAAGAAAGGATCAAGCGATAAGTGGCGATGCGTCTTGACCTTCGAAAGAAGATAAAGAGATGAGGATTAGAGTTTTCGAAGTGAGAAGGTGAACACCTTAGAGGAGTCACTTGAGAGCAGTCGAGGTTAAGAATTCAGTGGAGAAGCTATCGTCCTTAAAACATATTTCAGTGTATGTTGCAACGGCAACAGCATATCAAACAAATCCAAAGGACTCGGCGAAATACCATACTTACAGCTCCTCAGAGTATGCAACTATAAGGTTGTAACAGAAACTCTGTGGTGTCACTGAATGCTTCTAATTGCTCTCAACCCATGGGAAAGATTCAGCTGGCTGATAACGGGCCCCGTTGTCGGAATTGCTGAACTCAGGAGAAAGGAAAATTTTGACTGTGCATGAACAGTTTTTAGTTACTGTTTTGTTTACAGTCCTTTTTAACGCTGGTTAACCAGTAAGCTTTTGGTGCGTTCGGTACCTTTTTTTATGTGCAGTTGCCTTTAAATTGTGACGATGAAAAAGTCGATCGTGTAATAAAATTAACAAGATCTGGTGATGACGATCTATAGCTTAAGTCGCTTGTTTCATTTTTTGATGTGTGTATATTTATTGTTAGTTCATTCAAATTATTTCTACCCAGTGCGGCATTATTCAGAAACATCATCATCATCATCATCGGCACTACAACCGGGAGCCGGTCTTGGCCTTATTTAGCAAGTCCTGAGGCTTGTTACATTTTCCATAATGAAAATTCCCCGACGGGGAATCGAACCCTGGTCTCCCGCGTGACAGCCGGGTATACTAACCACTATACTATCGAGGAGCTATTCACTAACATATCGTGGTATTATATTTTGCTTTTCTTACGAGTGGAGCTCGTATAGAAACATTGCGGACATACATCTATTTTGCTTTTCTTACGAGTGGAGCTCGTACAGAATCAAACGGATTCCAACATCCAAGGAAGAAGTCGGTGCCACAAGGCGGATTCAAGATCCGAACAGCAAATTTGAAGACTACGTCGAAGAAGTTCATCGCCATACAACAAACCTCAACGAGGAAGACAAGGTATGTGGCATTTATAATTTTGATATTAATAATTTAAAAGATCTGAAACGATCATGATAAAAGTGTTGTGTGGTGTGTCCATAGAAGTGACTGACTTTCGTCGATATTGTCTACCGCCGGATAGCGGTTGTCGTTTTAACTAAAAGGAATCTTTATTTAACATAATATATATTAAACAATGAATAATAGTAGAGTGGTGAAACTGGAAACAATAACAACTGTAGTGTAACAACATATCCACGAAATGACCATGAAGAATCATATCAAGTAAATCAATTTGCCCATGTCACAATTAGGAAGTTTCACGTAACCAGCATTCATTGCCGATAATAATTCAAGGTCGATTCTTTTCATTGAGTAAAAGAAACGAATTGCTCCGGTTACGATTTCAAAGAATCAAATGACAATCGTTTGCGAGCTTACTGCTAGCAAATGATTCACAAATTAATTGGGTCAAATCGTGTCATTGTTCTTATACTATGCGCTAAGCTGCTGATAGGAAATTAAGTAGCACAGTAAGCAGAATTATATGAGTGAATTTTCAATTATGAATGAAATAGCTTATTAAGCAAAATTTGTATGAGCGGATTAAGAAATTTGTAAATAATTGAGTGATTGATTGGGAGTATAAATACCCCAGCATTTTGAAGAATAAAGCAATCAAAAACCAACAGAGTATTTGATTCGAACACTGCGGCGTCGACTCCATCCATTTTTAGTGAGCTGCGCTTTAAACAGCAAACAGTAGGGAAGAGAGATAGACCAATCCATCATAATATCACAAGTAATACAAATCTAAGTATTACAAGAAAACATATTATTTGGCGACAGCAGTCCGAGATATATTACATGGCGACTCTGTCATGCTAAACATCTTATATCAATATACCACATGACGATCAACTCATACCACACAACTATTAAATATGGACCAGAACAAACTGACGGAGCTGATACGAGCCACAATAGATGTTGTTCCTGGGCAGCGAAAGTACGCCGAAGAACAACTATCACAGATTCGCAAAATTAAATAACGATTTATTCCAACTATTCTACAAATCGATATCAAGAACAATGTTGAACTACCAGTTAGACAAGTTGGAGCTATCTACCTCAAAAATGTCATGTCTTCCCACTGGTTCGACAAGAAGACAAAACCTGGCGAAGCAATTACCTTCTCAATTCATGAACAGGATCGTGCAATGATTCGAGGCAATATTGTGAATGCAATTGTGTATGCTCCCGACATAATGGTCCGCATGTTCGAAAGATATGGAAGTCCCAAAAACGTTGATGAGAAATACCGGAACTTTACGGAATGGTACTTTCCGACGTTCACGTCAGATGTTCTGGATGTTTCACTTAAGAGTCTCGACCAATATTGTAACCGCGTTGATGTGTCACCGCGAGGCTTAACACATATTCTAACGTACCTAAAAAATGCAGTGGTTCGTGCGTATTCCTGGAAGTTAATTAAACCTCACATGGTTGCAATTATTCAAGATGTTATATTTCCAATAATGTTCTTCACGGAGTCATTTTTGAAGATTTTGCTTGTCCAGTTCCTGCAGCACAAATGTTTCTGCACTCATCATGTGAAACGAGGAAAGGAATTCTACCGAAAACTATGGGGATCATGATGCAGGTTATTACATCACCAAACGCTGATGATAAACAAAAGGATGGAGCACTTCATATGATTGGAACTCTGGCAGATGTGCTTCTAAAAAACGGATATACCGTGATCAAGAGGAATCTATGCTTCCCACATATATATTTCCTGAGTTTCAATCGGGCTGGACATATGCGAGCCCGGGCTGGTTGGGGAGTTTATTAATCTTGTGAAGTAAAACTAACTTCTGCTTTTTATTTGAATAATTGTTTTGTTTGTAATCGGCGGTAACAAAATAAAATAATGAATACTTTCTGTTTTTCCCATCTTACAAACTCCACTATAAACAACACCAACATTTCAACGTTAACATACAAGTCGAACAACAACCTAAATAATAATATTGATCATTATCATCATCATTAAGAAACGAAAAGCTAGCAATTCTACAAAATCATATTAAATTTAGCGAATCCAAATTACAGTCCACGTTCTCAAAATCGAAGGTTGTTTCATTCGCCTTAAATCTGCAGAATTCACCGCAGGTATCTCAAGAAATCTTCCAATCGATCCCAGTATTTCGGTTGTGGACATCATTCGGCTCCATTTTTAACGGTGTTGCAGTTATTTTTCACGACCCACGCTACAGAACTTCGATACGGCCCGCGTTCACCTGAAAGAACCTCAAGAAGAGGACGATGACCCATCGGGCGAAATAGTCGAAAGGACAAATAGCATGTTGAAATCAGATTCAACGACAGAGCTAGAGGTTTTTTTGATCACTTTAGATAAGGCGAATATCAAAGAAATTGATGAACATCTCCAGTACCTGGCTGACTTTCAAACAGACAACTTGTCTCACAGTTTTGCTCGTGCTATTTATCTTAATCAACCGTTATTTTCACAATCATTTTCACAATTTAATTATCATTACCTTGTTGTCTTTGCCTCGTTTTCCGCATACAAAAATTTGAACAAGTGTTATAACCGTTAAGTTATGGCCCCTGGGCCACGTGTGTTAAATAAAATTAACCGCAAACGGTTGCGTTACGACCCCGTTATTGGAGGCCAAACTCCTCCCGATAAACTTTCGAAAGTGAACAATAAGGTTCTAGAAAAATCTAAAATGTGTTCAAACACTAACTTTTTTCAACCACTTCAAAGTCTGATGGAAGACTCTCCTGAAATGGATCCGACCAATAACGAACAGTGCGCAGAACTTCCTAAAGAAACCGTTCCGCCAATTGTGGTATTAAAAACAACTTGTGCTCAAGTGCGTGATATTTTGAGCAACATTAAGATAGACAAATACTTAATCAAAAACATTTCGCTTGGGCAAAAAATATTTGCCCCAACAATGGGCATATATAACAAAATCAGAACCGAACTCTTACGGTTAAAATGTGAGTTTTTCACCCGCTCGCGTAAGGAAAATCGTCCATTAAAGGTAGTGTTATCCGGGCTAGACTTAATTAGCAACGATATAGTGAAAAATGAGCTAATTGCACTCGGGATAAAGTGCCTAGATGTTAAAACCATCACATTAAATCCGTCAACAAAAGCCCTGTACAAACACTACTTGTACATCGTCTATATTCAACGCGGTACTGTTAAATTAAACGAACTAAAACGTAACTACTCCACCTTGTTCAAAACCATCGTTCGCTGAGGCTTTAAAAAACATAATCCAGGTAAGGTCACAATTGCCAGCTTTACGGTCACGGCTCGATGCATTGTCATATAAATAGCTTCTGTGCAATATGTTCGGGAAACCATAAAACATCCGACTGCAAAACGAATGAGGTCATCAAGTGTGCAAATTGTAGTGGGCCACATAAATCCACCGATCCAGAATGCATAAGCCGAAAGCAGTACATAGACATTCGCCGCAAATTATCCCCACGCGGACGTGGTACAGGAAATACAACCTCCCTACAGCCTCCGAGTGACAAACAGCAGCCAGTGCCCGACCGATTATCCATTGATAATTTTCCTCCACTACCCCGATCTGTGCGTCAACCTTCACTTCCTTCATCCACCTGGGCTTCAGGCCTCCATCAAACCCAGCAACCTTCCAACAGTGATACGACACACACGAAGAAAAATCCGTCAGAAACATTAACTAATGATAACCTGTTCTCATTTAGCGAGATAAACTCTCTTCTTAATGAAGTTGTAACCAAGCTTAGTGATTGTCAAACTAAAGCTGACCAATTTAAGGTCATTACTTCATTAGCTATTAAGTACATATACTCGGAAAAAATTTGTTAAGAAACTCTCTTAACATCATAACTTGGAATGCGAGAAGCATCAAAAACAAAAAGCATCAATTTTTTAATTTCTTGATAAATTTTAATATTGACATTGCACTTGTTTCAGAAACCTGGCTCAAACAAGACATTTCTTTCTCACATCAAAATTACATGTGTTATCGCCTAGACAGGGTTCATGCTAGTGGTGGAGGTGTCGCCATTGTTGTGAAAAAATGTATAGAACATTCCTTGCGTCCTTCATTGCGCCTTAAGTTAATTGAGGAAATTAGTATAGATGTAACATTAAGTGACAACTCCAAGGTGAGTCTTTTTTCGGTCTATTTCCCTGGAGGAAATAGAAACATTGAGAAATCTACTTACTTTAAGCGGGATCTGCAAAAATTGTATAGAGTCAACACTCGAAACAAGGTAATTATTGGTGGTGATCTAAACTGCAGACATCAGTCGTGGAATTGTCTTAGGGCAAACAGCTATGGTAACATTTTACTAGATGTTGCTGAATCCAGCCCAAGTTTTTCCATACTTTATCCACTTCTCCCCACTTATATCCCAGCGAGTGCTAACAAGAACCCCTCAACTCTTGATCTATATATCACTAATATTCCAAATTACTGCACAGTACCATTAACTCTAAATGCGTTAAGTTCAGACCACCTTCCGATCAGCCTCACAGTGAATCATACAGTAGCTGTAAATCGTACCAGTTTATACCACAACTATTCCGCCGCCAACTGGAATTGTTATAAATCATATATAAACACGAACTTGGTTCTAGGTGATATCAGCCTAAATTCTATAACCTGCAGCGAGCACATTGATATCCTATGCAACAATTTTGTTTCTGTTATCAATAGAGCGGCCGATCTTGCGATACCTAAATGTTCCACTGCTCCAGTTGATAAGGCACATCTTCCTGAAAATATCTTACATCTGATTAGGCTACGAAACTCTGAAAGAAGAAAATGGCTGCGTTATAGAATCGAGTTTTTTCTAGTTAATGTTAAAGTCTTAAATAATATCATTAAAAACGAAATCTCAACATATAGGAACAAGTGTTGGAATAAACACCTTTCCTCTCTTGACAAAGCAAGCAAACCGTTCTGGAAAATATCAAAAATTATGAAAAAGAGAGGGTCAAGTATTCCTCCGTTTAAAGTTCACGACAAGTTGTTTATTTCTTCAGTGGAGAAATCGACCTACTTGCTAACACGTTTAGTAAGAACCACTCCATGTCTATGCATCTAAGCGACGCGTATACTGAAGCTGAAGTTGCTAACACTATCCATGTACTTTCTCAAACACCAGCTGAAAGTACTTACGCAACTAATATCAGCAAAGTTAAAGAATTGATAAAAAAATCGAAATCAAAAAAGGCTGCGGGTCTCGATAATATTAACAACAAATTAATCAAAGCACTTCCACCTGCTGCAAGTAACTATTTAACGTTCATTTTCAACGCTTGTCTTAAGAATTGTTATTTTCCGGACTGTTGGAAAACAGCAAAAGTAATACCTATCCCGAAACCCGGCAAACCGAAGAACAGCCCCGAAAGCTACAGACCTATTAGTCTACTTAGCTGTCTAAGTAAGCTCTTAGAAAAAATCATTAAGGAAAGGATTGATCGTTTTGTGGAAGACAATAACATCTTACCAAACTTTCAGTTCGGTTTCCGTAGTGGTCACAGCACAATCCACCAAGTCTTGCGCATTAAAAACCACATAGCTGGTAAATTCATCGACAAGGAGTCAATGGGACTGGTCCTTCTAGACATCGAAAAAGCCTTTAATACGGTATGGCACGATGCCTTGATTTATAAGCTACTAACACTTAAGCTGCCAAAACCGCTTTCAAAATTATCCAGAGCTTTCTTCGTTCGAGAAAATATGTTGTGAGTTTAGGAACCGACATATCCTCTACTCACCAAATCCACCATGGTGTACCCCAAGGCTCGGTCCTTGGTCCCATATTATTCACATTGTTTGTCGCAGATTTACCATGTCTAGGTGAAAACATTCAGGTAGCTATGTTTGCCGATGATACGGCCATTTTCTCTTCGGGTGCCTTATTCACTAATGTCTACAATTCCTTGCAAGCAGCTCTTGACAAGCTAGCAGTATATTACAGGAAATGGAAAATAAAAATAAATGGTAATAAAACACAAGCTGTCTGGTTTTCGAGATGTAGGAAACTCTACTACCTACCAAATGGAACTAAACTCAGTATATGTGCAGTTGATATTGATTGGTCCGAAGACTGTAGATATCTAGGTATTATTCTAGATAAAAAACTTATCTTTCAAAAACACATCACTACCACAATTGACAAAATAAACAAAGTCGTAAGAATTATGTATCCATTAGTGTGTAGAAAGTCAAAGCTTAGCATCGAAAATAAAATTATAATATTTAAAACCATTTTTCAAGCGATACACCTGTACGGGGCCCCTGTATGGTGTAACTGTGCTCGCACACACAAAATAAAATTGCAAAGGTGTCAAAATAAAATATTGAAAATGTTGCTGAATTTGCCATGGCATTATTCGACACATGAACTACATGAAAACGCCAACCTTAAACCGGTAGAGTTCCTTATTGACAAAATCAATCGAAACTTCTTCGTCAATTGTTCTTTTTCTGACAATGTTCTCGTTTCCGGTTGTGACAGATTCGCTGCCACATAAAATTGTGTATGTGAATACAAAAATTGAACGGGTTACCTGTTCTTCCAGCGTGGAGAGTTTATTATCTCGTTCTCCAGGAATGGGGAAATCTCTTCCTCTTCAGCGGCAGCTTCACAACCTTGGTTCCTCTGCAGGTTCCTCCTCTGAAACTCTCTGTTTTCGAACACGAAACACGTCGGCAAACGGCGCTCCAAGAAAAGAACACCAGTCTTTATTCCTTTCTCTAGGGGTTTTTTTTTTTTAAATCCTTGATGCTGACAATCTTTTCATTTATTCAAAATGTTACAACTTGTTCAAACAAAAACAACACACGGGGCAAACTTTTTCTGTCTTTTAGTTCTTTAACATTTACTTTTTCTTTAACTTCTTTTAGTTCTTTAACATTAACTTTTTCTGTCGTTTTAACATTTTCCTTTTTAACTTCTTTTAGTTCTTACCATTAACTTTTTCTGTCGGGACGTTGCCTTTCCTCCGCTTTTCCAACTGTTTTCCAATTCGACTCCCAACGGAATTCAAAACCGTATTCTACCAAAAACAAAATCAAAAGCCAACGGAATCGAAAATTCCTTCTGGTGCTTCTTTCTCTCTCTCTCCATCCACGTCCACTTCGAAAAATAAATTCGAACTCGAAGAACTGCACGATCCACACCCGAATCAGGGCGTGTTCAAAAACTCACTTCTGGATCGTGCAATTCCTCCACCACCTTACCATCGTACTATTTTAAAACAAAATTATACTAAATACAAAGTATCAAATGATGGTGGTGGCCGACGTACGTGACACGGTCTTGCGTTGTCCTAAATCACTACATATGTACTCTGTCTATGAAAATTATATCGAGGTCATTACTATATAAAATAGCCGGAAGCTCGTGCAATATTAGTCTTAAGATTCAAATAAGGGTTTTTTATTGTAGTTTTCCCTTAATTTATTATTTGTTATTCATTAAAATTGTGCTATCGTCGTTATATAGATTTAAAATTATAGTTGTAAAGGAATTGCTATCCTAAATCTCTTAAGTACTAGTTGTAAAATATACCATAAATGTAATTATCTATCAAATAAAAATTGAATTGAATTGAAATTGATGAACGTCTCCCCTTTGTTCTATTTCTTTGCGAACAATTTTCAGAAATGACCACATGTGCAAATTTTGGCATGCCTCATGTTACATTCGCCATAACCTGCATTCTGACCATCTACGAAGTCCTCAAAAAAACAAACTAATGAATGTAGGTCCAACATCTCTTGAATTTATAAGATAGCTAGTCAACTACTTAAAACCTCTTACTTTTTATGTCATTAAAAGTGTCATTTTGACAAATTTAGAGCCAAAACATTCCAATTTAGGTTGCAATTAGGCCGCCATATATTTCTCAGGAAACACAGTCAAGCAGATGTTACGACCTTCTTCCCATCTCGGCATCAAAGCGCATTGGAAATAACTAAACACATACAGTTTATTGGATTTTATTGAAATTTATGAACCAATATTTAATCTTGTATAGTTAATCTAAAACAATAAAAATTTGTTCTCACTATTATATTGATGGTTCGTCAGACTTATCAATTTTGTAGTCCGGCTTGGATTAATTCTGTTATTACGAACCAGAATAAACTCTTTTTGTTTTAACTTGTGCGGCACCCAATGTGGTTTGCTTTTCAATCATTTATAAAACTTTCAAATATTTTGAGACTATTGTACAATCAACTCTTAACGATTTTTTCAGTTCAGCTAGAGTCTGAGATAGGCAACGACAACTGGTGAAAACGTAAGAACTTATTCAAATCAACGAGAACTTATGCCAAGTACTTATAGTTCGTCGTTGGGTAATGTTCTTTATTTTGTGTTATTCTCTTATTTCCGTCTTTTTAACACCATTTATTTGTTTCCATTGTCTTGTTTTTACTACAACAAACTTGTTGATCTGTTCTTTTGGATTTTTGAATTGTTGTCCGTGTGCCCGTTTTTTTTTTGTTTTTTTGTTTTTTTTTTAATAGTGTGCACACTTCAGGGGATTTGAACACCCTTATAACATAAAACAATACTGGTGGTCATAAAAGTACAGAAGGTGCTTCTTTTCCTTAAGCCGATATAGTTATTTTTCACATCTTCTAAATTCACATTTCATTATTGCTAACGTTTTCACATTAACTTCATCTCCTTACTTTCTGATATTTTACTTATATATAATTGCTCTTTAAAAGCTTCGTTATAATTATTTCATATACAATATTTACAGATTAACCTCATCATAGTGGTGCAGTTGGAAACAAGGTGCATGCATGAAACATGTCTTTTGCGTATAGATTAAGTTCATGACACTGTTGTTTTATTTACAATGCACATATTACCATAAGAGATTTTTTTATACCCCCAAATGTTAATGCATAGTGGAAGCAGAAGAATAACTTTATTTCTTACTGATGTAAAACTGTTGCAAATTTCGTGAATCTACAATTCATTTCAATTTGGCTTCATGATGGTTGTGAAATATTATTTCTTCTTTTTTCACCGTTAAGAGGGGGTTCTCATCAAAAAACTTTAAAAAATCGATTTTTTTTATTTGCCCATTTTTTGATAGCTTATAGTGTGTAGAATTAGTCCTCAAAACTGTTTTTGCGAAAATAAGTTTAGAAAAAAGTTACAGCATAACGAGGTCAAGTGAAGTCTCACTTTGTTGCTAAAACGAAAAGAGAAAAACCGAAAACAACAAACGGCGCTTCGCTAGCGCTGCCTCAGTCTCTCTCTGAGTGGACTGTATTTTCCGGCACTGGCCGGCCAACGATGCTTTCTCCTCAAATTTGAGGGATTGTACCTCCAGAGCCGGACTCTTCTCTGGATGAAACGGGCGTTTTAGTCTTGCCCAGTACAAATCGAAAGTGAAAACGACCGAACGAAAGAAGACAAACCAACCGACCAAAGAAAATCTCGACGAAGCGAAAAAAACAGGTTGCAATAATATCTAGGGAATACTTGCTTATTCCCTATAGTTTATTGCTGAATATTTACAATAAAAATCTGTCTCTTTACACTAGTCTTGAACAAGACTGATTGGGCAGGAGTTCCTTTGACGACTCCCACTGCTTCAGTTTTTTTTTTTTTTTTTTATAAAACGCTGTCTTTATTGACCATTAAAAGTTTAGTTACATAAGTTTACAGCTAACTTAACTAAGTTGTGACAAATTTACTTACAATGTCTAGAACATTTTTCCAAGTAATATTTAATTTGAGGTCTTACGTCTAAGGAGATCTATAAGATACAATTTATTAGTAGGACTCCTGGAAAGGTCATGAAAACCAGGATGGATTGTCAAAGTTTACAATAAATATTCTTAAAACTACTTATCTCTATTTAAATCTAGCTTATATCTAAGGTAGTTAAATAAATTCACATATAGTCATTTAGAACAAATTAGCCTTGTCTTAAGCTTAAGTTGAGATTTCGTACTGTACATACCCTAAGGAGGGAAGGGAGCGGCAGAGGGAGGTCTCTCCACCGACTGCTCATTAAAGGAAAGAACCCGAGAAAAGGGTTGAATGTTTGAGTATTTGAAGTGGTTAAGATCGGTTACCCTGTTATGGTAGATGATTTCGTTCGCATCATTTACTAATCTTCCTGCGTAGAAGAGAGCCTTTAAATGGAGTGCATGAAGATAGGGATTTGATGCATTGTGGCTGGGGAGGCTAAGGGAATTGATGAGAGGGTTTGGATTGGCTGACAGGTTTTCAATGAATCTTATCGACAATTCCAGGAACCTTCTATCCAATCTCTCCAGGCCGACGGAGTGGTATAGCGTAAGGCTTCCGATATATTTGTGGGAGTCGCGCTGTCGACGTAGCCCTGTGATTAGTCTGAAACACTTCCTTTCGAAGATACGAAGTTTTTCCATTTGAGAGGGAGAGATATGGAACCAGATGGGACAAGCGTAAGTAAGTGTGGGCCTGATGATTTGTTTATAAAGTAGAAGTTTGACTTGTTGAGAGAGACCATCTGCCTTCCACATTACTTTCCGACAAAGGTTCAGCTGTATCCCCGCTTTGCGGATGACATTGTTTATGTGAGTCGTGAAAGAGAGATTATTTTCGAAAGTAATGCCCAAGTATTTTAGTGATTTAGATGGTTTTATGAGGGTGTTGCAGAGGTTGAGTTGGATTTTTGAATGGTTACGTACCGTGTTATTGGTACAGTGAACGTTTCTACCTTTAAATACAACCAGTTGAGTTTTGTTGGGGTTTAGGCGGATCTTCCATTTAAGGAAGTAGTAGGAAAGAATTTGGAGGAATTCATTTACGCGGTTTCTGGCAGATAATACGAGCCTGCTGCTGGAGTAGACAAGGGTATCGTCTGCGTAGTTGAGGATTCGAGTGTTCGGTGAGAGGGGTTGAGGAATATCAGATGTGTATAGTAAGTATAAGAGGGGGCCCAGAATGGATCCTTGGGGGACTCCTGCTGTTATTGAGTACGTCTGGGAAAGGGTGGAATTTATCTTGACCATGAATTTCCCATTTGATAGGTACGAGTAGAGAAACTTGGAAGTGTGATTGTTGAGACGATACGTGGAATGTAATTTGTACAGAAGACCCGCAGTCCACACGCAGTCGAAAGCCTTGGATATGTCAAGGGAGATACACACAGTGGGGCACTGGTCGTTAAGAGCCATAGTGATGTCGTGAGTAAACTTGAGGAGAGCGTGACATGTTGAGTGCTGTGCACGAAAACCGAATTGAAAATCAGGGAGTAATGAGTTAGTTTCCGCGAAGTAGAGTAGGTAATGGTGAATTTTTAATTCAAGTAATTTGCTTAAATTATTAAGTAGTGAGATGGGTCGAAAATTGGCCGCCATCAGGGATGCGCCTGATTTTTTAATGGGGATGACTATGGCAGTTTTCCAAGACTCCGGTATGTGACCAGCATTTATTATGTGGTTTAGCAGGGTCATGATGTATAGTCGATTTGAAGGGTTGAGGTTTTTGAAAAGCACATGTGGAATTTTGTCCAAGCCGGTTGAGTTTTTATTGCTACGAGAAGATATCATTTGGTTAAATTCCTGTGGTTGTAAAAAGAAGTTTGTATCGGTGGGTTGAGATGCTCTATTGTCATTATTAAATTCAGTTATGAATGGAGTGAATGAGGAGATTAGTTCATGGGATGTATAACGGTTGACCACTTCCTCAAACTCGGAGTTGCCTAGGCTATCATTTTGCCTATGCACTTGGGAGAAGTGTTCCGCTAAATAGTTTGCTATTTCAGAATCAGAGTACAGAATATTATTTCTGGGACCAATTAGTCTGTCTATTGAGGTGTGTATTTTTCGTCCTGTAAGGCGATTGATATTTTTGTAAAGATTACGGTCGGGTCTGATACAATTTAGAGTGGAGATGTAGTTCTGCTCTACGAAAGCATTTAACTGCTGGTTAATGAGGGTAGACAATAATTGAACCTGTACTTTCAGGAGGGGACAAAATCTTCGAAATAGTTTTCGGCGGAGCTTTTTTTTTAATGAGATGAGTTTGAGGGTGAGATATGGAAGTGGTTTACCTACGAAGGAGTGTGGCATCCTTGAAGGGGTATTAGCATACAGGGCTTGCTGTAAGATCCCTTCCATCTTGCAAGCTGCTTCTTCAATTTCGTTAGGATCCAAGTTATTCGTCTCTGTGATGGGAAGCGTTTGAAACATATCGCCAACGGATTTGTTGACCTTTCTCCAGTTAGTTCTGGAGAAATTATGGACTGGGTTGAGAGATTGAAGCGGATTTAAGGGGCCAAGGTCAATTACCGAGTGGATGGAGGTATGATCAGAGGGGAAGAAGTGCGACACAGTAGGGGGAGATACAGAGCGTAGGATCGCAGATTTTAAGAAGAAATCTATAGTTGATTGAGTAGAGCTGGAGCAATGAGTAGGTTCCGTAGGGGAGTCGACATAGACGTAGGGGTGGAGAGGTAGGAAAGCAAGCAATTGTTTGCCAAATTTATTGCAAGCGGTGTCGTTGAAGGCGGTATGACGGGCATTCCAGTCGCCTCCGATGATGAATGAGTGGGGGTGGGATTGACGGAATATTTCATCGAAGTCTGAAGATGGGAAGTTAGGGTACCTCTTGGGTTGTAAATAGATGGCTACTAGAACCAAGACTTTATTGTTGTCACAAAGCAGTTTGACAGCAGTGTATTCGACACAGGAGATGTTTCTAAATTTGACTTCACTGAATTGGAATCTTTTATGAATAAGGATACCGGTACCTCCTTTTGCACCGCCAATTCGAGGAGTTGAAACAAGTTGGTAATTTGGAATAGAAATGCGAGAGTTGGGTTTGAGCCAGGCTTCACAAAGAAGGAGGACGTCTGGAGAAAACTCCTTCACTAGCAGTCTGAGGTGATGCCTCCGTATGTTTGACGAAATGGAATCTACATTGAGGGCAACTACACTTAACTTAGACATTTTGGGATAATATATGTGAGGTTATAAGAGAAAGTATCTGACCTTTTTTTTCGAAGTTAGTTAATCCATTTAGCGTCGGTAAGAGAGCTTGCAACTCTCGGATGTATCCCATGATGTCGAGTCCTAGGTTTGTTCCTGGTTGTGATGAGGATGCGTTGTTTCCTCTGGTAATTTCCGCATAGGATTTCGATCTCGTTGTTGTAGTAACTGCTGCTGTTGGTTGCTTAAGTTGGCCAGTGTTGTTTTTGGTTGGAGGCACTCTCTGCTTCAGTAAGCGGAGCTTGTGCGGGCATTTTGTGAAGTTTGCAGGATGCGGTCCACCACAATTGCAGCATTCAACTGACTATTCCTTTACAGAAATGGAGCCATCCGGATTTTCCGTGTGTATACGTTCTGGTTCCTCACCCGGTGGCTTGACTTTGCATTGGTTCGGTTCATGCTCCTGCGCACATTTTACGCATCGTCGTGGTAGATGACACGAAGATGAAAGATGACCTGACTGCTGACAGCGCTTGCAGTGGAGAAGCTCCTGCTTGTGAGGTACCTCTATGCCAATTTTATGAGTGAAGAGGTATTTAATTTTTTTCAGGTTATTAATGTCTTCGTCTGGTGCCAGTTGGATGATCCGTAGGTTGAAAATGTTGTTGGATCTCATGTGTGGGGTTTGATAATAGTCGACTTTGGACGTTTTCAGGTTGGGACTTAATCTGGACAATTCCGCGCTTAATTCTTCGTTAGTCCAAGCAGGGTCGATGTGGCGAATTATGAAAGTTTTCGGCTTGAGATCTGACCTTAGGAAGGTGAAGAAGTCCAGCTTATTCAGAATAAGCACTTTTTCGGCAAGAGCGTGGTCTTTTAGAGAAGATAGTGATACGGAAACGTTGTCACCCCTAGATCTGGTGGTAAAATTCCGGTGCCCCAAAGCGTTCTCCAGAAGCTGGATAACTTTTTTGATATTGCTGACCTTTTTTATGTTGATTGGCGGGGGCCTCTCGTTCTTCGGAGCTCCTCCTTTGAAAGTGCCCTCATTCGTATGAGCTTTCGGTTCATGTGTTGTTTTGAAACTTGATATTGTTGGTGTTGCCTTGGCAGCTGGTGCTGGTAGCTGAGCAGGTTGATCTTCCATGTCAGACTCATCTGATAAATCAGGAAGGTTTAAGTTGTTTTCCAGTTCGGCGATCTTTCTGGTTAGGTCGTTGATGATCTTCTCCTGGGCCTTGATGTGACCCAGGGCCTGCTGCAGTCTTTGATCAGGTGAAATTGATGCCATATTTTCGGGGATAGGGCTCAAGTAAATTGGGACGGTCGAATTTCTTTTAGGGGGGTTGCGAAGAAAGTCGATAGCCTTTCTTTTTCGCTTTATTAAATAGTCTTGGGCTGGTGCATTACTGCACAGCATATACGGCACTTTAAATTATATTTCGAATTATATTTCGATTAACACTTTGAATTTACTTTTAATTTTCACTTAGAATTACACTTTCACAACTGTGCTCAGATACAGATGATAGGACCAACTGTGCTCGGGTACAGATGCAGATACAATGGTGTCTGGCACTGCTTCAGCGCCGCGCTCGCCTTTTATTGCCAGCAGCTGTCTCCTCGTTCGCTTGGTTTCGATAAATCACTCGTTTCCTGTTGAGTGATTTGTCGCGACTGGTATACAGCTGTCTTCCATGCTCCTCCTTCTTGAGTGCTTGTGCGCCGACGTCGGGTGCTTGTGCGCTGGTGCCCAGTGGTTGTGTGTTGATGCTGAGTGTTTTGTGTGCCGGTGTCGAGTGCTTGTGCGCCGGGAAGTATGCATCGCCAACACACTTCGAGGGCATTTCTGCAGTAGGCTCTCAAAAGTATACTACATAAGCTGATGAGAGATAGTACTCGTACTATAGAACCTGAGTAATATTTCGGCCTGCTGGTGCCACCTGTATGTCAGGCCAGAAGCTGCTCACCCCACTCACGTATAGCAGTTTGAAACTTGAAACGTATTTTTCTCGAATGTTTTTCACATTGGTCTCCTGATATCTCAAAAACTACTCGATGGATCGGTTTTTTTTTTATTTTAAAATAAATGAAATTTAGTGGAGTCTGAACCTAAATGTAGACGATTTTTTCATAATGTTTTTTCTATTCAACGTTAAAGAGCAAAAAAAAGCGATAATCGGTACCTAAGGTTTGCATGTCCGCCATTTTGTTAAATTTCGACTTTGATGAATGATTCTAGTAGCAGCTCCATCTGCACTCATATATTTTAAGAAAACTCTTCTATTACTGATTTTTGATAGTTTTTGCAGGTGCTATAGTGGCCAACAGTAAGGTACATTTTTTAAGATAGTCACATTACAAGGCGTACCAACAATAATTGTCACTATATGTTGGAGATGGAGCAGCAGGCGATGGCAACACTGGATGCGACCAGCGTCAATCAACATAAACAACAAATGTCAGCAAACAACTGGCATTCAAATTGGATAAAATCATCTGTCATTCTGTAAATTGGCTTACATTTTTAGGGAGCGCTTGGCGACTGCAGTTCACTATATTTAAAAAAAAAAGTGTGTACTTTAGAACGTATTAAACAATTTACGAAAAGTTTGAGTTCTTTATTTATTTCCTCCTATGAGAAGAGAATAGGAGAAAATGACTCTCAGATGAGAACCTTCCCTTAATTCACTATCAAAATATATTTATTTTAATATCTTTACACCATTCGTCCATTTTTGTGTCTTCGTGCTTCAAGGGTATTGTTTAATACTTGCTACCTCCGGACTTTCTTTGTTATCGCTTTGGATGCTCAGAAATAAGTAGTTTGGTTTTTTTTTCTTTTTTACATTATACCATCAGATTTACTTCAGCCATTACTTTTTTGCAACACCAGTTATTCAATGTATATATATCTTTTATTATTATCACCGCATTTCTTACTTAATTATCGTTTTTTTTTTTCTATTCCTTGTTTCGTTCTCTCCATCATACATTAAGTTTGTTTGCAGTGTTCTCGTCTTTTGTAAATGTGCATTTTCTGTCTATTTATACCTGTTTTATTTGAAACATATACATTGTGTTGTTGCTACTGTCTAATGTCTTGAGTTATTTGACTTATCATTCCTTACATGTGCACATCTTTGATATATCTATTGTGTTCATATTATCTTTCTCTTTTACTGACAACTCTTCCTTTTTCTCTTTTTTTTTCGTTCTCCCGCTCTCCCTTGCTCGTCCTGTTTTTCGTTCTCTATTTCTCTCTCCCTTTTCTCAAGCACGCGTCTAAGTACCTCCCCACACCTCAACCGCCCTTCCCGGAACAATATCCTCACTCACTCACTGAACATTTTCACTCACATTCCTCACTCAATATACTACCAGCGCATTCTCTCTCAATCTCCAGTTGTATAACTTGGCCTTTCTTATTCTTCCACCTCACTCTATCATTTATATATGGATCTCTCTGCCTACCTATATCTCTCATGCTTTACCCCTCTTCTATCTTTTTCTCAGCCAGTCTCGCCCCATGCCTATGTAGGAGTACCACGCTCCCTCTATCCCTCTTTCCGCCTATATTATATCATCTGTCTATTTATATTTCTTTCCTTTTTCGGCATACCCACATAGTCAACATACCTTACTAATATTGTCTCTGCCTCACACTTTTTCCCTTTGCCTTTCTTCCTTTTTTTCTATCCTCCCCCCCCTCATATTTCTATCTCTCTCTATTTCACTATCCAGCTATTAAACATTCTCTTTTTGTCAACCCAATCTTTCCTCATCTATCTTAAAACTTGCTCTCTATACCTCTCTATCTTTTTTTCACAGCCCCCATTTCCTATCAGTTCCCCAATTGCTCCCCTTTCCCACGTCCCTCTTACATTACTGCGATCACGAACGCCTTCATTTTATGGGGAATTCATTCAATTTGTCGAAAAGTCAAAGTCACTCCCACTTGACGCCCCGTCAACCCGTTGTTGCACGGAACTGTCGTCTGCTTCACTTTCGGCAAAGATAACTCGTTTTTTCTTCTTGTTAGTCCCATCTGGAGATTTTTCCGTGGAGAGAATTGATGGTGGGGCATTCGCCTTTGATCCAGTAGAATCGTCGCCTGTCGTTGTGATGTCAGTAACAGGAGTTGCCTCCGACACTGCTGTACGATCCTGACCTTGTTCAAGCGACTGCTGACTACCTTGCGGTGCATCCGGTTCTTGTCTCTGCTCAACAGATGCAGGTGGTTGGGTTCCAGGATCAGCCAGTTCGGCAGGGTTTTGCTGATAATCCGTATAGTGTCCTACATAGGGATCGTGAGAATATACATCCGACGCATACTGCGACTGGTTGGGATCGTCGTACTGCTGCTGAGTATAATCGTACTGATAAGTTTTAGGATCGTATTCAGCTTGGTATTGCGATGCATCGTAGTTCTGATAACCATCTCCGTACGTGTCCATAGCCTGTTGTTGTTGCTGACCGTCTGCGTAAGCATATTCTTGTGACGGTTGTCCGTATCCTTGCTGCTGCTGCTGGTCTTCTGGAGAATAATTATACTCTTGATGCTGTCCTTGATCATATCCTTGCTGTTGTTGTCCCTCTTCAGGATATGCATACATATGACTTTGCTCTTGAGCATATCCTTGCTGCCCTTGTTGACCATCCGCAGGATATGTGTATCCCTGAGGCTGCACTTCGCTATATCCCTGATGCTGCTGCTGTTGTTGATTATCTGGATTATATGCATAATCTTGTTCGTATGCAGGTTGAGACTGCTGTTGGTGTTGCAGATTTTGATCGTTTTGTACCGTTTGCTGATCGGGTCCTAGTTTCATTTGCTCCAAATTATTTAACTGTGATTGATAGTCACTTACTACAGGGCTCTCCTGTTTTGGAACATATTCCTCAGGTAGCACATCAGATGAGTTTGGAACAAACTCCGTACGCTTCTGGTCGGTGCCAAGAGGTAATGAAGAGTCCACATTGTTTCCATCGTATTCATGCTTTGGTTCCCATTTGGGGGCACTTGACTTTTCAGGTTTCCCAGTCACAGATACTCGTTCACCGTATAAAGTATTTTCTATACTGTCCATTGAAATTTTTTCTTTGATGTCGAAATGCACAGGACGATAGGTTGTTGCGCCTACACTAGTTACGCTCTCACCGCTTTCGTTGTTTTCTTTTCCCGTGGGACTATATATCTGGATGGGGGGTTTCGAGTGTTTGGAATCCCATGTTGTCCCTGACTTATCTGATGTACTTCCCTCAGTTGTTTTACTTTCCAAGGACTCGGTCGAAAGAATTCCATCATCAACATCACCCTCAAGTGCTAAATGTGATAAAGGATGATTCTTATTGATTCCATTAATATTGGATATTGTTTTATCAACCCCGGCGTTGCTTGTATTGGTTTTTTGCGTCGAAAGCGTTGTTCGGGTGTCGTGATTATGTTTTTGCTGCCACGAACTGTAAGGCTGACGCTCTTCAGCGACCTCTTTATGTTTGGGGTAACGACCATTGTCGGTACGGAAATCAAATGTATTAGATATATTTCCGCTCTGTGGCGGCCGGTCGTCAGCGACAGTATTTATGTCGGTCAATTTATTGGTCCCTAAACTTTGACGAGACTCCGTGGGCTCGTTGCATGATGCCGAAACTGATGTAGGATCCGCAGACAATTCTGCTTTCTGCCCATTCCGTTTGATGTCCGTAATCTGGAAGTCGTAGTAACTTTTACCGTCATCACTGAGTGGAGCAGAAGTCTGTTGACCCGCCCGATCGTGAAAGATTGTCTCATTAGTTTTAACATTACAAGAAATGTCCTCCGGCGTGAAAAGTGATTTTGGCTTGGAATCAGTTGATGACTTTGGTAGTTGTGTTGGTGCGATGTGGAACGGAACGGAAGGGGGAAATTGAAAGAGTGAGTTGCCCATTGGAGTTTGAACATACCCAATGGGTAATTGTGTGCAATCTAGAGTACGAGGAAAGTGAGATTCATTTTTCATATCGCCTGCTTCTCTTGGAGGAAATGTAGCAATTAGGAGTCCTGGGGTAGATGGGGCCATAGACCAATTACGATGTATATGACTTGAATCATTAGAAACTGGCACATAAACGGGCACTGGAACAGTTTGAATTTGCGGAGCAGGAGCTGTTGGTATTGGCAGTGGTACTTCATCCTTTTTTATTGTAAGATTACTGCTGGGAGTTTGAAGTGGCAGCAAAGAAATGGTTGAGATATTATGAAACGCCTTCGAAGGGCATGACTTCACCAATTTAGCAAAATATAATTCATATTGCAACTGAAATAGAAGTGAAAAATTAAATTAGTCTTCATTAAAAGATCAAAAAAGGATAACGTTAAGTGTCTAGAATACAAAATGTGCATATATATGTATCGTTTTCAGAGTAGACAGTGTGAAAGCCCGCAATTAAAATGATGGCAAATATTGTGGGTATTTGTTTATACCTCAGTTCATAGAGACGTCATAGCCCCACTTGAAACTTTTCTAAAGACGTGTGTGTGTCGCGTTATTTGCGGTAATAGTGTTTCTTGTGCCAGCACAGAAATGACATATAAATCCACAAACCGGAGAGTTGATGTGACTGATTCAAGGATATCGTGCACGTCTAAGGTTATTATTAAGAAACTGAAACTGCAATTAGAGGAAAAGCCTGTGCTACAGAAAAGCGCGTAAGGGACGCGAGAATATTCGTGATTCATTAACAATGAGGTTATGTGCTAAGTGCCGACAAAGAATTCATGTGTGAAAGTACTTGAAATAACTTGTCTAGTATGGCGATATGAAAATTCATGGGTTAAATAAAATAAATCGGTAATTGGACCGGACATTATATGTTTATTGTTAAGGTTATTTCTTCATACATGGCAAACTGATTAATAGTAATAAAACAAAAACTTAGAAAATGGCGGCAAAATTGTATAGAATTTAATAAAATAATAATTTTCTATTTCTGAAGTAAGTACTTATATTTTAATATATATATAGAGTTATTTAATGCCAATTACTAATTAATTGAAGACTTCAATTAATAAATAAATAATTTCCAAAAGTGCAGCTTAAAACCCCGAACATGAAGTTGATTGAAGAAAGAATAAAGAATTTTTTTTAATTTATCAAGAATGGGCCCATATTAAGTAGCTTATACCTGCGCCAACGGGCGGAGAGCTGGCCACCCCTTGGTTAGAGTATCTAGAGAACTCTTAGTTTGGCAAGAACTAAATATCGGCCGTACTTTAGATAAATTGTAACATTAAATGATGCTTAACTTTCCACCCCCCCCCCCCCCCCCCCCCCCCCCCCACTCGCCTACCACCCGCCTCAACCTGGTTCCTTTCTATATCATTTTTAATAAAATTCACTCAAACTTTAAAACTTCTAAGCCAAACTCGCACTCCTCTATTTTCTTTCTACACTGTGTATCTCCTTGGCATGATTTCGAAATTCTGAAATTCGTTCCCGAATTTATAAAATTACCGTTGTATTAGGTAACTTTTTAAATTCTGACCTCCTCGCCACCTACAAAAAAGTCGTTTATAGTTTACAGAAAGTTTGTGTAAAACGCATTATAATCTGTAAAAATTGATGATCTATGATCTCCGGGCGGATTTAATAAATGTCACTATAGTCTCCATTGGCGCAAGGCCAATAACCTTGCCGGAAAAACAAATTATTATGGAAAATTTAGGGGAGATGGGTGCGAACATACAGGGCAAAGTTACTGATTGCTTTCAACCCGGCGAAGGCCAGAACGATCCTTGTCCCTGTTCAATCCAAGTTGGCATGCAGTCTCCACGTGACACCCCTGGATAGCTACTTTGGCACCCGCCAAGTAGTGAACCAATGCATGCAGCGACATCCTGAGAAAGGTTGGCGCAAGGCTAATAACCAGACCCGTAAAAATTAATTCTTATGGCAAATTTCACAAGCCTCGGATATGGACCGGATACACGACGACGGCCACGGAAACGAAAATGGCTAAATGATTTAAGAATTTTTTCATGGAACGTCCGCTCACTATACAGAGCTCGAGCTGCACAGCAGCTAGCCGCTGCCCTGTCCGAATATAAGGCTGACATAACAACATTACAAGAAATAAGATGGACGGGGAGTGGTGTTATCCAAAGAAATGAGTATGACATTTATTACAGCTGTCATGCAAAACACCATGTGCCCGGGGTAGGCTTTCTAGTCACCCAATCATCGGCTTTAATGCAATAAATGAAAGGCTATGCACTCTTCGCGTGCGAGGCAAGTTTAAGAACATAAGCCTCATAAACGTTCACGGACCTACAGAGGAGTCCCCTGACGACGAAAAAGAAGAATACTACGAGAACGTCGAACGGGCCCTCAATGCCTGCCCAAGATACGATGTGAAAATCGTTCTTGGTGATTTGAATGCAAAAATAGGTCGGGAGCTGGTTTTCAGGCACTACGCAGGTAGTGTAGTAGTTGCATGAGAACACTAATGTAATGTAGTTTGCATGAGAACACTAATGACAATGGACTACGAGTCATCGAACTGACAGCATCGAAAAACTTGGTCTCTGCGAGTACCAGGTTTCCGCGTAAAGATGTCCACAAAGCCCCGTGGGTATCACCTGATGGAACTGTGGGGCTTTTCAGGGCCCGAAGAGCCATACATCGCTCGATCCCCACCTTTCCAGGCGAACGACTTACCTCTCGGTCGAACTTCAGCAAGGTTGCGTAACCTTGCTACGGCATTTACCCTCAGCCAAATCGCCGGAATTAATACGGTTAACCAATCGGATAACCGTTTTGAATTTATGTTAGGCAGCTTACCTATTCTGTAGGGGATTTCCTTCCAAACCCCTTTTTCCCCAGCATCACCTCTGAAAACGTTAAATCCACGGCAAAGCTTATCACCTTGCCGTGGCATCGAAAACTCACCCTCGGCCAGACCATATTCCCTAAAAAACATTAAGCCCACGGCAAAGCTTATCACCTTGCCGTGGCATCGAAAACTCACCCTCGGCCAAACCATATTCCCTAAAAAACATTGAGCCCACGGCAAAGCTTATCACCTTGCCGTGGCACCAAAAATTTACCCCCGAGGCGTACATCATTTCCTGAAAAGAACATAAGTCCATGGCAAAATCAACACATTGCCATGGCATCTGAAATCTTATCTTTAGGCATACATTCTGCCAGGGCATCTCGTTTCCATAGCCTTAAGCTATGGAAACAACAATCAACAAGAGTTCCTTGTGACTCGTTGTATTTGTTTACCCCCTGCATAACATGCATACGGCTATTGCCCCTATCGATTTACTACCGCCGACAAGGTTTCTGTTGACGCAAATCAAACATGTCCCTGTTTACCAGCAATCGCTGGCACCACAATTAGCGTTCCCCATGTTCATAGATAACATTCAAACAACGATCACCAGCAGCCAGAAAATGTTTACTTACAACATCTGGCAATGGCTGCACCCTATGTTCGTTGCAATGTTTAATCATCGGCAACAGAAATGATGATTTATGGCCTTCCATTAGGATGACCAAATCATCGGTTTGGGTCTTTCACACCCCAGATGCTATTATTTACATTCCTAGAAAATGCACTAGCGATGTTGCCCGCCATCCACGGTCGCTGAACGATCGTATGCATGGCATACGCACACATGCGTAATGTATGCCTATCACACCCGGTCCAATCACGATTAACTACCTCGAGTTAATCGTGTAACTCCGCCTCTTTTTCAGTCTCTTTGAGGTTCCCTTTTCTTGGATGATTTCCAATTAGTCAGATCTCATAGTCCCAGGAGTACACTCACATTCTAGCCAGTCGGAACAGAGTACTTATAACGGACAGAGTTTAAGTTAACTTTTGATGTCGCGAGACGTGTCCGAGTCACCGTGAGAAAAAGTCGAGTTGAACAATCCATTCGAACTACAGTTGTACAAACTCAAGTTTTTTTAAAATTAAATTGTGAATCGAGATTTTCCGTTAAAGGAAGTTCATTTTACTTTTGTAATAAAAATCATCAACCAAAAAACAGTTGTTCCAGATCGTTGTTGCAGTGAATTAAATAAAGTTAACTTTAACATCAAGTGTTCCATGAGTTTTCATTACTTTCCCTGCGAAGCAGTGACTTTCCTCTTTTGGTGAACAGTGTACAAGATTCAAGTTCTTTTAAAATCAAATTGTGAATCAAGATTTTTCCATTAAAGGAAGTTCATTTTGTTTTGCAATAAGAATCATCAACCAGAAAAAAACAGTTGTCCCAGGTCATCGTTGCAGTGAATTAAATAAAGTTAGCTTTAACATCAAGTGTTCCACGCGTTTTAATTACTTTCCCCGCGAAGCAGTGACTTTCCTCGTTTGGTGAAGAGTTTCATGGGAGGACCATCAGTGGTGTATTACGCATAACCCGCGTCCGTGCTGACGCACTGTGATAAACTACCACATTGGTGACCTAAGGGTGAATAACACGCCACCTTTCTTTTCGAACATTCGCGTCAAAGTGGGTCTCAACGACAATAGTCAAATTGTGACTTGGTGTACACCAAAATAAGAACTTTGTAAGGGCAAGTAGAGCCCCACCTCAACAGTACGCAGCTAACCATCGCTCCAGCTCAGGACAGGGACTCAAGCCACCACAACACCGTCAACTACAATTAGCAGCCGCAACCCATCAACAGGAATCCTTCCTTTTCGTAAGTCTTTCACTCAGTTATTTGCTTTATTGGTGCAACAGTGTCCAACTAAATTAAGTGCGTAGCAAATAAACCTAAATGTTGAACTCCTTGCGTAAGGCAAAAAGTTTGTTAGTCTGGCAAGCTAGCTCCTATAAATAAATCAATAGAATCGGAAAATTTTGAATATTGAAACATAAATTCTTCTAGTAATTTATCCATTATATAACAAATAAATATAAAGTTATCATTTAATTCGTTATAGCGTTTTACTGTAAAATAAGATTAAATTACAATATACAACCAAATACGGTAACTGAACTAAAATAAATAATAACACACTTGCAATCATAAATCACTCCTGAGAACAAATTGTCTAGACAACCGTCACCTACTTAAATAATAAAAGATTAAGAGAAGGGTTGACAATTAACGAACAAACATTTACCGTCAAAATATCAAAATACAATTTTTTAAATATTTATCGCTATTAACTCAATTAATCGTGTCAAAATAGCGTGTGTTGAAGCAGAAAAATTTTATACTTTTAAGAAAACAAAACAATAAAGGCACCTATCATTGTAAGCCCCTTCAGGGTATTTAGCAGCGCCTAAACGTTCAACAACAATAGTACTATCTCTATAACCACTTTTCAATTAAAAATTAATGGTGACCTAACCCATATCACGAAGCAATTTAATATTCATACTAGAAAAGAGACATACAAAATATATTAAAAATATATTAATCAATTACATTCCATAACAGTTAGTTATTCAGGAATTGGTATTTGCGTTGTTGCCTATCGTAAGCCCCTTCTGGGCACAATCACTGTAAACACCCAATAGCGACTAGAGAAAATTTTGCAAGCTCCTTCAGAGCTCCGGAAAACGAAATTCAAGTGAAATAAGATAAAAATCACCAAGGAAGAAGCACCTATTCCTAAATTGATTAAAAAGACAATTGTTTCTCATTGTTCTCTGCTGTCCGCCAAATGAAAGACGGACAAAAATATATACTATAAGGATACGAACAAGAGTAAACCCTTTCAGAATAGTATTAAATTTATTTTAACCACACCGATAAACGTATCAACATAAGAAATTTCCGTTTAAACAAACTTAATCGAATAACTACTTTATATCCCAATTACGCCACATTATGTTCTTCTCTGTTATACACATAACCTTTACTTTTTATTAACATCAAAAACAAAAATAAGAAATACTCTTATAATAAATACCTAAAATTTATACGTTCAAAAAAATAATTATTGTAAACCCCTTTTGGGTACAGATTCACACGAAAATTTTCGACTACACACGACTCCTTTTCGACACTCTCGACTCTTTTTCACTAACATTCGCGACATTAAGCAACGCCACTCGACATTATACGGTTCTCTCTTGGCTCCGAAGCTCACAATCGCCTTCTTTTCACCACTTTTCGACAACACTGTTACACACACTCCGGCACACATTGAATTCTTGTTTTCCTTCCCTTTTGGAATTTTAATCGTGGTTGTAATTATCCATATTGACAAGCATTAATTTTGAAGTTCGGGTAGGCAATACTCCAACCCTGCACGTCCGTGTTAACAACTACACTCGACGCTCAGCGACTACCTTAGGTGCCATTTGACTCTGTCCAACCCCCACTTTCCCCAGCGACAACATCTTCAACCGACAATACGCGTTACTCGACCCTCTTAAATTCGCACCATCCCTTGGCGACCTTTCCCCAACTCCTCGCGTCCTCTTGTGACCCATCGGCCTCCCTTCACCTTTCTGCGCGTCCTCTTACGCCTTTTAATTCAGTTTCGCGTCACGACCCATAATGGTCAACACGAGGAACACCATGGCCAAAAAGGCTCTGGAACAATCCGAGCCTCTTGAATTTCACGACGCCTCCAGCGTCGATTTCCCCACTGAGCAAGTCGATGCTGACTTAGACTTGCCCGGACAATCTACTCCTCTGGCACCACCCGTTGCCCCCAGCGTCGTGAACCGACCCCAATCTTCTAACGCTCTCCCAACCTCTTCCAACGCCCCTGGTATCGGCCCTTTGACAAATTCCGGCATTTTAATGCCCACAACTGGTGCCGGCACCTCACAACAACGTTTGGCCGCTGTAACCAACTTATCCGGGATGAGACCATCTCTTTTCCTGACCCATTTACGCTCTATAGCGGGGACCAGGATTGGGGACGACCTAATAAGGCCTCACTTTTTGAGGTGTCTTCCCCAGCATGCCCGTTCGGCACTTATAGCCCAACCCAATCAGAGTTTGGGCTATTTATCCAAAATCGCGGACGCAATTATGGAAAGTTCAGATCAGTATTCTGAGCCTCCTGCGTACCAGGTAGCGGCGGTTTCTCAACACGCCGCCCAGCCTACACGGCACCCTCGTCTACCTTTTACAGCCCATCAATTGGTCTCAACTCCCAATCCTCCTAAAACCCAATTACCTTTTAGAGGGCCCGCCTCAACCAATTTCCCTCAGGGGAATCCAGTGGCAGGCCCCAACCCTAACCAAAGAAATTCGCCCACACAACTAACTCCTGCTGACCTCCGGGCGCTCCAAACCTCACTCCTCCGCGAGATAACTCAATTGCGGGCAGAGGTGAGGAACAATCCTCGAAGCGCCCAGAATCGTGCCATGCCGAGCCGTCCTCCCAATCGGCAGAATTTCTCCCAAAATGCCCCTCAGAGGGCCTATTTCCCCCAAAATGCCCCTCAGAGGGCCTATTTCCCTCAAAATGCCCCACAGAGAGCCAATTCCTCTCAAAACGGCCCTCACCGGGCCAATTCCCAGCGAGCTCCGGCTCGACCTCCCCGTAACGGCAATGGTAATACGCAGAACATACCTGATAATGCCGTTACTCTGCCTTGGTGCGCCAATCACCAGCGATATGGTGATCGCGCATTCAATTGCAAAGCGCCTTGTGGTTGGACGCAACCTTCCACCAACCAGTGGCGCTCTTTAAACTGATTTTGCCGACCGACACCCTCGCGCAATCGGCCGGCACCCCTACGATAAGTCGCTTAACCATCCGGGACTCGAAACTGAATATCGCTTTTACTGTCGATACCGGCGCCGATATTTCAGTCCTCCCGCGATCGTTTGCTCCGCGTAACCGTGTGCCGGCCGCACTTAAATTGTCAGCTGCAAATAATACGCCGATACTTACGTACGGACGTAAAAAGCTGACACTACAATTGGGTCTTTGTCGTCCGATCACTTGGCGTTTCGTCATTGCGGACGTAAACGAACCCCTGATAGGTTCCGACCTATTAGGCGCACATAATCTGTTGGTCGATTCGACCCATAACAGACTTGTGGCTCCAACCGCACCCCCCTTGCCCATGACGGCATCACCAGCGGCAACTTCAGGGGCCACAGAGTGCTTAGACCCATTCCAGGTTATGGTACAGGAGTTTGTGAGCACAACAATTCCTCTACCTAACCAGCGTCGACATAAAGCCACGGTGTTTCATCATATAGAAACACGTGGTCCCCCTGTGAGCCAGCGTCCACGTCGACTGGCTCCGGAAAAATTACGTGCGGCGCGCGCGGAGTTCGAGCATATGATCGAACTAGGTATCTGCCAACCGTCGGACAGTCCCTGGGCAAGCCCACTCCACTTAGTGAAGAAACGTTCTGGTGAGTGGCGCCCATGTGGCGATTATAGGCTGTTGAACGCAGCAACTGTCCCGGACAGATACCCAATTGCACACCTCTACGATTTTTCGTACAAGTTACGAGGGTGCAATGTCTTCACAACCCTGGATCTCACCAGGGCATACCACCAAATTCCGGTGGCACCTGAAGACATCCCCAAGACCGCAGTCATTACACCTTTCGGACTCTTCGAGTTCAAAGTGATGACTTTCGGCCTCAGGAATGCCGCACAGACATTCCAGCGGTATATCGACACGGCTTTACGAGGTCTTAATTGCTGCCATGCATACCTTGATGACATCCTCATCGCCTCCAAAGACCTCGCCGAACACAAACGCCACTTACGTCAGGTCCTAGAGCGCCTCCGTGAATTCGGTCTTGTCATCAACCCAGATAAGTGTCAATACGCCAAGGAGCAAATCACCTATCTGGGTTATGTCGTTGACAACCAGGGCATTCGCCCACTACCAGACCGCGTGGAGGCCCTCATGAAGTATCCCAGGCCTACTAACGTAAGTGAGCTGCGTCGATTTTTGGGCATGCTTAACTTTTACCGCCCAACCCTGAAGAATGCCGCTCAGATTCAAGCTCCCTTAAATGAATTTTTGAAAGGAGCTAAGCGCAATGATAAGCGCCCCATTAATTGGACAGAAGTCTCAGATCGAGCATTCCAACTGTCCAAAGAACAATTGGCAAATGCCACCTTACTCCGATACCCTCTCGAGGGAGCGGCACTTTCTATCCAATGCGACGCATCGGATACCGCAATCGGAGCCGTCCTTGAACAGGACATTGAAGGCCGCCCGGAACCACTTGGTTTCTTTTCAAGGAAGCTGAGTCCCACTGAGCGACGTTACAGCGCCTACGACCGTGAATTGCTCGCGATCTACAGCGCTGTTAAGTACTTCCGTCACATGATAGAAGGTCGCTCACTCTCCATCTTAACAGACCATAAGCCATTGGTCTATGCGTTCCGGAAGAAGTCGGGAAATGCCTCCCCCCGACAAGAGCGTCAATTAGACCTCATTGGGCAATATTCCACGGAGATAAGGCATATCTCCGGTAAACAAAATGTCACGGCGGACGCCCTTTCTCGAATCGATACGATTCATTTGCGTACCGCCTTGAATAACACTGACCTTGCCCTAGCTCAAGAGGAGGACGAACAGCTCAAGTCCCTCCTAACTGCCGATACGGCACTAGAGCTCAAGAAAATTACCCTTCGCGACCCTTTGGGCGAAATCTGGTGTGATGTCTCCACTGGAACCGCTAGACCTTACATTCCCGAGAAACTTCGTAAGGGCGTGTTCCAGGTTTACCACAACCCTGCCCACCCCAGCGGCCGAGCAACAGCCGCTGCTGTCCGTCGCAAATTTATTTGGCCCCGGATGAACAAAGACCTCACCGGTTGGGCCCGTGCTTGTCTCCAGTGCCAGCGCTGCAAAGTAGCGCGACATAATGTACTGGAGCCAGCGCAATTCAAGCTTCCCACGGCACGCTTCGCTCATGTCCACATAGACATAGTGGGACCGCTTACTCCATCAAGAGGATTTTCTTATATCCTCACTATGATGGATCGCTGCACGCGATGGCCAGAGGCGACACCGCTCCGGGCAGTTACTGCCGAATCAGTCGCCAAGGCCTTTTACTCAACTTGGGTCACACGTTTCGGTGTACCAACCACCATAACTTCGGACCGAGGTCCACAATTTGAGGCGACAATTTTTAGGCAGCTAACAAATCTTCTTGGCTGCCAAAGAAGTCGTACCACCGCCTACCACCCGCAATCAAATGGGATGATAGAGCGCTGGCATAGATCTCTTAAAGCCTCACTCATGTGTCATAATGACACACAATGGTTTGACGCCCTTCCAACCGTCCTCCTCGGCCTGAGGACAAGTATTAAGGAGGACCTAGGTGCTTCGGCAGCAGAGCTTACCTACGGTACCAACCTCCTTCTTCCAGGAGAACTTTTCCTGGATGGCGAAACACCGCGTGACCAACTTCGCGAATTGGGACATCTCCGTGACCTGCTACGTAAGTATAGGGCAACCCCTGTAACCAGGCACGGCTCCAAAAAACTTTTCGTCCACCCTGAACTGCACAGCTGCACGCACGTCTTTGTCAGGGTGGATAAGGTCAAAAAACCCCTCGACCCACCTTATGATGGCCCATTCAAAGTCTTCCGCCGCATCAGTGACCGCGTCTTCGAGATCGACATTAGAGGCAAGCGATCCACGGTCAGCGTCGAAAGGCTTAAGCCCTGTTTTCTGGAAGCTTCCGCTCCAGAATCACCTCCATCTATCGACACCGCTCCTACTCCACCAGCACAACCTCCCCGTACTCGCGCTCAAACGCGCGCCCATAACCAACTAACCACCCCCTAACCTGCCTTACCTGTTTCGTGACTACGTCACTGGGGAGGGAGTGATGTGGGGCTTTTCAGGGCCCGAAGAGCCATACATCGCTCGATCCCCACCTTTCCAGGCGAACGACTTACCTCTCGGTCGAACTTCAGCAAGGTTGCGTAACCTTGCTACGGCATTTACCCTCAGCCAAATCGCCGGAATTAATACGGTTAACCAATCGGATAACCGTTTTGAATTTATGTTAGGCAGCTTACCTATTCTGTAGGGGATTTCCTTCCAAACCCCTTTTTCCCCAGCATCACCTCTGAAAACGTTAAATCCACGGCAAAGCTTATCACCTTGCCGTGGCATCGAAAACTCACCCTCGGCCAGACCATATTCCCTAAAAAACATTAAGCCCACGGCAAAGCTTATCACCTTGCCGTGGCATCGAAAACTCACCCTCGGCCAAACCATATTCCCTAAAAAACATTGAGCCCACGGCAAAGCTTATCACCTTGCCGTGGCACCAAAAATTTACCCCCGAGGCGTACATCATTTCCTGAAAAGAACATAAGTCCATGGCAAAATCAACACATTGCCATGGCATCTGAAATCTTATCTTTAGGCATACATTCTGCCAGGGCATCTCGTTTCCATAGCCTTAAGCTATGGAAACAACAATCAACAAGAGTTCCTTGTGACTCGTTGTATTTGTTTACCCCCTGCATAACATGCATACGGCTATTGCCCCTATCGATTTACTACCGCCGACAAGGTTTCTGTTGACGCAAATCAAACATGTCCCTGTTTACCAGCAATCGCTGGCACCACAATTAGCGTTCCCCATGTTCATAGATAACATTCAAACAACGATCACCAGCAGCCAGAAAATGTTTACTTACAACATCTGGCAATGGCTGTACCCTATGTTCGTTGCAATGTTTAATCATCGGCAACAGAAATGATGATTTATGGCCTTCCATTAGGATGACCAAATCATCGGTTTGGGTCTTTCACACCCCAGATGCTATTATTTACATTCCTAGAAAATGCACTAGCGATGTTGCCCGCCATCCACGGTCGCTGAACGATCGTATGCATGGCATACGCACACATGCGTAATGTATGCCTATCACACCCGGTCCAATCACGATTAACTACCTCGAGTTAATCGTGTAACTCCGCCTCTTTTTCAGTCTCTTTGAGGTTCCCTTTTCTTGGATGATTTCCAATTAGTCAGATCTCATAGTCCCAGGAGTACACTCACATTCTAGCCAGTCGGAACAGAGTACTTATAACGGACAGAGTTTAAGTTAACTTTTGATGTCGCGAGACGTGTCCGAGTCACCGTGAGAAAAAGTCGAGTTGAACAATCCATTCGAACTACAGTTGTACAAACTCAAGTTTTTTTAAAATTAAATTGTGAATCGAGATTTTCCGTTAAAGGAAGTTCATTTTACTTTTGTAATAAAAATCATCAACCAAAAAACAGTTGTTCCAGATCGTTGTTGCAGTGAATTAAATAAAGTTAACTTTAACATCAAGTGTTCCATGAGTTTTCATTACTTTCCCTGCGAAGCAGTGACTTTCCTCTTTTGGTGAACAGTGTACAAGATTCAAGTTCTTTTAAAATCAAATTGTGAATCAAGATTTTTCCATTAAAGGAAGTTCATTTTGTTTTGCAATAAGAATCATCAACCAGAAAAAAACAGTTGTCCCAGGTCATCGTTGCAGTGAATTAAATAAAGTTAGCTTTAACATCAAGTGTTCCACGCGTTTTAATTACTTTCCCCGCGAAGCAGTGACTTTCCTCGTTTGGTGAAGAGTTTCATGGGAGGACCATCAGTGGTGTATTACGCATAACCCGCGTCCGTGCTGACGCACTGTGATAAACTACCACAGAACCACTCGCAACCAAATTGACCGCGTGTTGATAGATCGCCGCCACTCCTCGAGCCTGATGACGGGACGAACGTACCGAGGTGCCAACGTCGACTCGGATCACTATCTTATTGGTACAGTTTTCCGAGCGCGGATTGCCTTACGGAGACGTAGTGCATCCGCGGATCAGGTTCGAATCAGCACGGCTGCCTTACGCAATGAGAATAACAGTAACACCTTTGGTAATGCGCTAAGACTCGCCCTCGAAAAGCTCGACGGAGGGAGAGTAAGTCCTGCGGCCGGAATGCCGGACGTAGAAGAGAAATGGACACGCCTTAAGAATACTGTCATTAGTACTGGCAACTCCATCTTAGGCAGTAGTCGTAGAGATCGGAACGACTGTCTTGATGATGAGTGCAAACTAGCGACTGAACGTAAGAATGCCGCATACCGGGTAATGCAGCAGTCTCATAGGACGCGGGTGCGCGAGGAGAAATACAAAGAGCTCGGAAGATCTGAAAAAAGACTTCACCGACAAAAGAAAAGTGCCTGGGAAAAAAACCTTGTCTGTGAAATAGAGAAAAGTAGAGAGCGATGTCCGCACCAGGCGCGGAAGTTCTACCAAATAATCCGCAGTATGACGCGGTACACACCACGCTGCACTTACTGCAAGGATAAAGAGGGTAATCTGATCACCGATCCTGAAGGGATTCTGGAGCGATGGGAAGTGCACTTCAATGAATTGCTAAATGGTCAGCTCACAGAAGAATTGGAGGCTCCACCAATGCAAGACCAAGACCAAATGGTGCCGGCACCAAGCATTGAGGAAACATTAAAAGCCATTAGACAGCTAAAATCAAATAAAGCCCCTGGAGCTGATGGCATACCAGTTGAGCTGATCAAACAAGGAGTGACAGCGTTACATCACGCAATTCACGAGATCGTGGTGCACGTATGGGAGCAAGAGGAGATGCCGGAAGATTGGCGTCGCGGTATAATTTGCCCCATACATAAGAAAGGAGATATCGCACTGTGCAGCAACTATAGGGGTATAACATTGCTGAGTACCGCCTATAAGATACTCTCCACTGTCCTACAAGATCGGATATCCCCATACGCTAAACCCATCATTGGTCAATATCAGTGTGGCTTCATCCCAGACAAATCAGCAATTGATCAGATATTCACCCTTAGGCAGGCGATGGAAAAATGTCTGGAATTTAAGATTCCACTATATCATCTGTTTATAGACTTCAAGGCCGCCTACGACAACATAGCCAGGGTAGAACTATATAATGTCATGAGAGAATTCGGCATTCCAAACAAATTGATACGACTTTGTAGGTTGACGATGACCAACGTAACTAGTCAAGTAAAAGTAGCGGGATTGCTGTCCAAACCAATAAACATCTATAATGGACTCCGACAAGGGGACGGTCTGGCCTGCCTCCTCTTCAACCTGGGGTTGGAGAAAGCAATCCGTGACTCTGGCGTTACAACAAGAGGGACTATTGTCACCAAGTCCAGCCAGATACTTGCCTACGCAGATGACATCGACATCATCGGTAGAACCGAATCGGCGGTACAGGAATCCTTCACCCAAATCGAACAGGCGGCACAAAAGCTGGGACTGCACATTAATGAGGGAAAAACCAAGTACATGGTGGCAACTTCTGCGAAGAAAAGACCTAACATTGGTCAAACTATCAGGGTAGTGGAGCACGAATTTGAAGTAGTGCAATCCTTTAACTACCTTGGGTCAATAGTATCAGCCGATAACAATATGGAAGAAGAAATACGCGAACGGCTGATTAAATCCAACAAAGCCTACTATGGTCTATCAAGGCTCTTTAAATCCCGAAATTTATCCAGAACATCCAAGCTACTACTGTAAAAGACCATGGTCTTACCAGTACTCATGTATGGATCCGAGACCTGGGTGCTTAATAAAAGGTACTCTGAACTCTTGGCCGCGTTCGAGAGAAAGGTCTTAAGGAGAATTGTTGGCCCCGTATATGAGGGAGGACGATTCCGGAGACGCTACAACCATGAGTTGTACGCAATCTACCTTGAAGCTCATATTGTAAGAAAAATCAATCTCGGTAGACTCCTGTGGGCGGGACACCTAGCTCGAATGAGCGAAGAGGAGCCTGCCCGGAAAGTCCTTTGTGGCAGGATGTATGGAAGGAGACAGCGCGGCAGACCTTGTCTGCGATGGAGGGATGGCGTAGACCAGGACGCCCAGAGCCTGGGAGTGCTAAACTGGATGACATCGGCTCGAAATCGGGACCGGTGGAGAGATTTGTTAAATAAGGCCAAGACCGATCCCGGTTGTAGTGCCGATGAAGATGATGATGGAAAATGTAACAAGCCTCCGGACTTGCTAAATAAGGCCAAGGCCGGAGCCCGGTTGTATTGCCGATGATGATGATGATGGTCCATAGGCGGAGGGAAAAAAGTATATTATTATCATAAAATCCCTAACCTAGAGTTGAAGAACTCGATTAAGTGAATTTTACAATCTTCTCTTAATACCAACTTTTTATCACTAAGAAAGTTTTGCAATTATAAAAGAAATGATAATCCCTTGGTGTCATATCCGGATGACGTAGATGAATCAAAACCTCCCAAACAACCTTCCCAAGTTCCTGACGATCATTAAAGACATGTGTGGTCTGTAGTTATCCTAATAGAACACAACACCTCCCCTGTTGGCCAATTCTGACCGTATTAGCTTCAAACCGCCCAATGTTAATAGCACAAATCTAAATTTAATATTTGGCCATGTGGAAGTTGCTCATAGTAGATGATTCCCGTTTAATACCACCAAATGCAATTATTGTAGTTGTTTCGCGGCTCTTCAACCATGCATATCCTATTTTCTTATCCGCCAAGCATCTCGTTATACTCAGTTTTAGACAGATGG
The DNA here is from genome assembly GCA_963931805.1 of Microdon myrmicae. Classification (NCBI taxonomy): domain Eukaryota; kingdom Metazoa; phylum Arthropoda; class Insecta; order Diptera; family Syrphidae; genus Microdon; species Microdon myrmicae. The sequence goes on along the minus strand of OZ007499.1, from coordinate 47,084,553 downwards.
TTTGAAACTGTTTTATTGTTGATATATTCATTCCCAGGGCATCGAAATCTTCTAAAATCGCTACACCAAGTGTTTCGCAGTCGAAGACAACTGTTGCACTTTGCAACCAGTAATTTTTTTTTACACCAACGCCCGCACAAAGAGGGATTTTGAAGTACCCTTAAATGTCAGAGCAGAGTGCGAGCGGAAGGAGAGGAAGCGGATAAGGAAAAGAGGTATAGATGTATATTGAATGCTTGGACATCAAACTACGTGGAAATACATGATCAGGTAGAGCATTCCACATTCGTGTGGTTCGGCTAAAGAATGACTCTCTATGTTTATTTGTGCGCCTGAAGTCCACTTTCAACGTGAACTGATGCGCATTCACAGATTCAGGGGTATCGCGGGTATATGTCTGAAGGGGCGGAACACATTCAGCAAGTTCAGTTGAGCAACGACCGTGATAATACCTATAGAAAAGAGATAGACATGATACGTTGCGCCTGTGTTCTAACGACGGAATTGATCGATTACGGCTGAGTCCCCAATAACTTTCACACTTTTTTGCATCCTCTCGAGCACGTGTAGTGCAGTTTTGGATGCGCCTGAGCAAATATGGGAGGTGAACTTGTGTGGGTGGTAGGTTGTATGCCAAGACACGGGCACGGTTTCACCTAACTCCCCGACGCGAAATTCCACGGTAAGAATCGTTCACCGGAGAAGAATGAAGAATAAAAACGCACTGATCAGCTTGGTTGTTTGTGATGATTTTATTTTTTTATTGTTTATGTCAGCACATACCGACAGCGCACATTTGACGTTAAATAGTTTTGATTTACAGAATTTGTTCTTTAAGCACAGTTGGTTCTACTCTTAATATAGACGGGCACATAACTTTCAATAGCGTTTTCGAAACACGTACAAATTACAGATGGGACTCAGTTAGTAAGGAAATTCAACGCCCGCATTCACTTTACTCCGTCCTCGATTGCACTCCGTGGGAGATGAGATTTGGCTCTCGTATTTTTAAATTCAAGATCTGAACAGCACAATGGTTGAGACTCGACTCCTCCGGGGATAAGGGAAGGGCTCGCGCCGCGTAGGTTGCTGAAACTGGACTCGGGATAATAAAGGGGTGACGTGCGCTCGGTGGCGGTTGGATAATGACTGACTCATGAATGAAAATAATTCATTCATTGTGGTGGCGGTGCGTCGTAGCAAAGTTAGGCTCGCTGCCAATTACGAAGAATTCTGGAAGAGTTGCTATGCTCGCATAAGGACTCAGTTCCAGCGAATTCTGGCCGTACAGACTGGGTTGACTTCGTTGGTTGGGTGTACCGGGAAATTGGCTTTGGGGCATGCATTTTCGGAGGAAATTGGGATGGCTTGGGTGCAAGCAAGGAATATCGTTTAGATGAAATGTTCACCGAAGTAATTTCGGGGAAATCTGCGCGGCTTAGTTAGTTGGTAATGTTCCGTTGAGGATTTGGATATGCGTTTGTTATGGCATATGAATTTCGGGGAAATGTGCGCGGCTTAGTTAGTTGGTGATGTTCCGTTGAGGATTTGGATATGCGTTTGTTATGGCATATGAATTTCGGGGAAATTAAGATTGCTTGGTCACGAAGAGGAAATATGATTTAAGTGGAGAATTGACCGAAGCGATTTTGGGAAAATGAATGCGCGGATGGTTAGAATATATTCGGTTGAATTATATTCTGTTGGAGGTTTGGGAAAATGTTTGTTGCAGATTGTGAGATGTATGCTATTGGTGGGATGTATACTATTGCGGATTGGGTTTTTGCCTGTTTACAGGTTAGGGTTGTGGGTTGGTTCTTCGTGTGATGTAGAGAACCCCCACAAACCCAATTTTGGAACGAATATCATCATCATGGGCACTACAACCGGGAGCCGGTCTTGGCCTTATTTAGCAAATACTGGGGCTTTTTAAATTTTCGATAATGAATTGTTTTTTCCGGGCAAGGTCATTTGTCTTGCGCCAGAGGCTCCCCGGTGGGGAATCGAACCCCGGTCTCCCACGTGACAGGCGGGTATACTAACCACTATACTATCTAGGAGCGAATATACGCCTTGTAAATAGTGGCCAGGTTGGATGGAGTGAAGTATCTTTTGCATCTCTTAAGGAACCCCATACATTTGGCTGCACTTTTTGCAGCTTCAAATATGTGGTCATTCCAATCAAGAGACGAATTAATTCGAGTGCGGAGGATTGATAGTTCCTTTGCTTCGTCGATGCAAGTGCCGTTCATAGACAGTATATTTACTTTAGGGCTCGCATTTGACGACAAGAGTTCTTAAGGCATTTAATTCTACTCGGTTCGAATATCGCCATTGATATATCTTGTACAGGTCGGAATTCAATGTATTAAGCATACACTGCTGGTTGGTAATGACGTTCGAAGAGTTTGATTGGGAACGTTCATATGAGTATGAGAATGTCAATGTGCTATCATCAACAAACGGGTGCATTGGGTTGTGGGTAATTGACAAGAGATCACTTATAAAGATCAGGAGGAGAATGGTTATGAGTACAGAACCCTCGGGAACATCTGCATTAATTTGATGGGCGAAAGATTTGACAACATCAAGAACCACTTGAATTGACCAACCAAAAAAATAGTCTTATCCATTGGATCAGGGAATTGCCCACTCCGTAGGAATGCAATTTTGACAAAAGGGCTGGATGCCAAACTCTGTCGAAGGCTTTTGAAATATTCAATGCGACTACCTTGCTTTCACTAAGGTAGTGGATGGAATGGCTCCACTTTTCGGTAAGATATGCCATGAGATCTCCTGTGGACCTGTTGCTACGAAAGCCATATTGGCGGCCATTTGATTCCAGATATTTCGAAAGTTGACGCTTGATAAGTGCTTCCATTACCTTAGAAAGAATTGAAGTTAGTGCGCTGGGTCGATAAGAAGAGAGGGACGATTTGTCACTCTTTTTGGGAATTGGCTGAATGTTCGCTGACTTCCATCTATTTGGGAGACGGCCAATAGAATAAGACGAATGAAAAGCTTCTACAGTGCTTTAGAGAGTGAAAAGGAACATTTCTTCAAGAGAATTGGGGGAATTCCATCAGGGCCAACGGATTTGTTCGCTTTTAGCTCCTTGAGTGCGTGGGCAACAGTATGCGTTCGGAAGTGAATCTGGCTCATGGTGTACTGCTTATGCTCAAGTTGACCCGAAACTGATGTAATATAAGGCAGCGTTGGGTTGGCTGCAAAATGTGCAGTAAGTAGATTCGCTTTCTCTATTGCTCTGGTGAGTGATCTGTCATCGACTATATGCGATGGAATGGATGACGAGGACGAGTTTTGAATGTTTTTCACGAATGCCCAGAAGTTTCTATTACATGTGGGAGAGTGTAGTATTTTTTGTCTCACTCTCTGATCATGCAAGAACTTTGCGCGTTGAATATGCGAATTGCAGTCATTTCTAGCTCTTTTAAATCTTTTCCGGTTTTCCTCAGTATTGTTTGATTTATACAACCGGAAGCTCAACTTTTCAGCCTTAATGGCTTCTCTGCGCAGGGGATCGAACCACATATTTCTCTTGGGTTTGATACTCTTTACCGTGTGTGGAATTAAGGTTCGCATGCCAAGTAGAATCGTGTCTGTCAATGTGTCCGTTATAGAGTCAATATCGTTATTGAGTAAAAATAACGACCAATTTAACCTCCCAGATAAGTCGTTCAGACCTTCCCAATTGGCTTTCTCGTAGAACCATAGTGTTCTTTTGGGAGCTTTCTCGTTAACGTTACTGGTGGTTAGAACAAACTTAGCTGACACGACACAGTGGTCTGAAGTACCCAAGCGCGAAGAAACTTCAGTCGTGTATTTGTTCGGGTGGGAGGTCAGAAACAGGCCCAGTGTATTGACGAGATAACCATGTACATTTGGTATCCGTGTTGGATCATTGACAAGTTGAGATAAACTATTTGAATCAGCAAAGAGCCGGACATATTGACTTTCAAGTCTTGTGAGTAGGGCGTTAGAATATACTCACAGCTAGGCCAGCCTGTCGTAAGAGGCGACTAAAGGCCGAGTGGTAGCCGGGGTCCCAACGCCCTGTGCGCCCGGTGAAATACCACCCCATCAAGCTTTAGGCTCCGTGAAATGGTCGGGAGAAATCCCTGGCCATCTTTCGGAGCTTGGCTGATGGACCGGTTCGAGAAAAGGTTGGTTAGGTGGTAGTCGGTCCCAAGGTGAGATACCACCCCGTCACGCTGTACATTCCGCGATATCGCCGAGAGAAATCTTCGGCGGTGTTTCGAAAGTGTGGCTGATGGCCCGGACTGACACGGGGATAAGTCATGATGGTGTCTTCTGATATAAAGAATTCCGGAGGTAAACTAGTCTCCCATTCGGATCTCCGGGGGGGACTATGTCAGGGGGAACATCATGCAGATATCATGATAAGTAATGGAACTTTGAGAGGTTCGTCATCGCATAACCGGGCTAGCTCTCGAGGCTCGGCCCACGCTCGACTGGTGACGGCATTTTGTAACATCAGGGGCATCGGTTTCACCAATACTAATGTAAACGCCGTCCACCAATATTTGCAAACAACGAAACCTGATATCCTTGCCCTAACTGAGACCCAGGTCGATTCGTCAACTGATTCGACATATCTTCGTTGCTCAGGATACGACTTACATTCGAGACTCCGTTTTAAGGGCGGTGTCTGTGTCTTCGCACGGTCCGATCTGGCTTGCCAGAGGATGGAGGCGCTGGAACCCAATAATATGGACATCATATGGTTGGGGGTCGTACTGAGGAATTCCGTTAAATTTCTTTGTTGTCTTTACCGCTCCCCGAATGACGATCGACCGGCGACATTTTTCGAACATCTTTCATATACCGTCGACTGGATACAGATCAACCACCCAACTTCTGAAATTATTGTCCTTGGCGATTTTAATGTGCACAATTCCGACTGGTTGTTACATTCTAACAGAACCGACGAGGCTGGGAGGCTGGCGGAGATGTTTGCTGTAAGCCACAACTTGACTCAACTCGTGGGGGAGCCAACGCGAGTGCCGGATGCCCGAGGCGATTATGCGAACACCCTGGATCTGTTTTTGACATCCGAACCGAGTATTTATACCGTAGAGGTTTCTGCGCCACTGGGAAACTCAGATCACTGCTTGGTATCTGTCGCGCAAGCACTTGCATACCAAGCGAATAACCGGTCTAGGCAGCTTCGCCATGTATGGAAGTATGGGGCCGCTAACTGGGACGATATGCGAGATTTCTTCGCATCCTTTCCATGGTCCGAGATGTGCTTCGGAAACTCCGATGTTAACGCTTGCGCGGAGTCGGTGTCAGAGATTATTCTTCTGGGGATGGACATGTATATTCCACATTCCATCAAACGAAGTTCGCCTGATAAACCTTGGTTTGACAAAAAATGCGAGCTGATTACAGCGGCAAAAATAGAGCTTTTAAGCAATGGCGCTCCAATCCCACCGATGTTAACAGAACGAATTTTGTTAGAATCAGAAACGTGTGCAACCAGGCGATTGATACCGCGAAGAAGGCTCACAACGACAGGGTGATCAATAAGCTCCTTCGGTGCCCAACTGGTTCGCGCTCCTTCTGGTCAATGGCAAAGGCTGTCAGCAGTAACTTTGCTTCCTCCTCTTTCCCTCCGTTGGTGACAGACAGCGGGACGTTAGTCACGAATCCAAAGGATAAAGCTAATGTGTTCGCGAATTTATTTTCCGCGAATTCAAACCTCGATCCCGGTCTTTTGCAGCCACCTGTGATCTCGCCGGTACAGTCTTCCATGCGGGATGTGAGATTTCGTCCGCGCACTATTCAGCGCATTCTACGTGAACTGGATTGTAGGAAGGCAACCGGCCCGGACGGAATACCAGCAATAGTCCTTAAGAACTGTGCTCCAGAACTATCGCCGGTTCTTGGCAGACTCTTCCGCTTATCTTATGCACAGAGGACCTTTCCTGCCTGCTGGAAAATCGCTCGAGTTCAGCCAATCCCAAAGACGGGAAAAAAGTGTCTCCCACAAAATTACCGTCCGATAGCATTACTGTCTATTTTATCTAAGGTAATGGAAAAAGTCATCAATACAGAGTTGGTTAAGTATTTGGAGTGCAACGGTCTTCTGAATGATCGTCAATACGGATTCCGTGGCAGGCGGTCCACAGGAGACCTTTTGACACTTATAACCGATATATGGACATCTGCGATTGAACGGCATGGTGAGTCAAGGGCGGTCGCATTAGATATCTCCAAGGCTTTTGACCGCGTCTGGCACGGGGCATTGCTTAGCAAACTTCGTTCATATGGACTTTCCCAACAGCTTTGCGACTGGACGAGGAGCTTCCTCGAGAATCGATCGATCCGGGTTGTTGTGGACGGCGAGTGTTCGGATCTGTATCCTGTTAATTCGGGGGTCCCCCAGGGTTCTATTTTGGCTCCAACCTTGTTCTTGCTTCACATAAATGATTTGTTGGAGACAACGGATAACAAAGTGTTCAGTTTTGCGGATGATAGTACGCTTGTTTCCTCCTTTTCGAGTGATCGGCCGATTGGTGCATCAACGTCGCACCAGCTGAGATGTAGACAGATTGACTCTCTGAACCAGGATCTAGATAAAGTCCTGCAGTGGGGAAAGGCCAATCTTGTCGACTTCAACGCAACGAAGACCCAGTATACAACATTCACAAAGAAAACCGGATCATCGGTTCCACAGATGATGATGAATGGCCGGGCCCTCGAGGCTGGGGAAAGTTTGAGATTGCTCGGCGTCACGGTCTGTGGGAATGTATCATGGCATAAACACGTATCGGGTATCGCCAGATCAGCCTCAGGAAAACTGAGCTATCTTTTTAGAGCCAAGAAATATTTTACTCCGGCCCAACTTCTTCTCCTATATAAATCTCAAATTAGACCCGCGCTCGAATATTGCTCTCACGTTTGGAGCTCGGCTCCTAAACATACCCTCGACCTACTTGAGAGCGTACAAAGACGAGCGATCCGCCTGATCGGGGACTCGGCGCTGACGTCGGGACTACAGTCGCTATCACATCGAAGGCGCGTGGCCGAACTTTGTCTGTTCTACAGATGCTATCACGGGTGCTGTTCTTCGGAGATTCTTGGCATTGTTCCACGCAATTCGGTCTATATGCGCTCCACAAGACAATCCGACGGATCGCACCCGTTTGTGGTTCATCTCCCGACAGCGCGAACATCCCTGTATCAGAACTCGTTCCGTTACAGAGCGGGGAAGCTGTGGAACTCCCTTCCCACGCGAGTGTTCCTGGAGCGTTACAACCTGCAATTGTTCAAAAAGAACTGCAACAGTTATTTGATGGCATCTCGGGGCGCCCACTCGACGCTATAGGTTCGCCTCTCCCGAGAGAAGTCTAATAAAAAAAAAAAAAAAAAAAAAGAGCCGGACATATTGACTTTCAAGTCTTGTGTGTCCGAAGTGACGGAGCCCTTGAGAATTGTGTACATTGAAATCACCCGCAATAACGATTTCAGTGTGTGGATATAGGATCCTATCGATAGAATCAGGCAGACCAATAAATTCGTATAAGGATGCGTTTCTATCCAAGTTTGGGCTTCTGTAAAGAAAGCAGTAATATATGATATACTTACGAACGTGAACTTTTAGCCAAGAGAAATTAAATTCTGGGTTGGAACAGAGCCCATATTGTGGCAGAAGCTGATAAGCAATATCATTTCGTACGTATGCGGCTAGACCACGATGTGGAAAGAACAGTAGCACTAAGTTATACGAGGGTTGCCTCTTATGTTTCGGGATTTGGCAACCCTGGCGTTGCAATCCGGCAATTGACAGCTCTGTCGTAAAGTTGGATATTTTTGAGAACGTTTTGACATACGAGCGCTATTTGTGTTGTTTACAGTAACTTAAAAGATTCATCTCGGCCCAAAAATGGAATTAAATCGTCAACATTTTCGTGCGATTATTTTTTACAACTTTCGGCGTGGATTAACCCAGCAACAGTGCATGGATGAACTTAATTCAATTTTTGGCGATGAAGCTTCATCAAGGACCAGTGTTTATCGATGGTATGGTGAATTCAATCGTGGTCGTAGTTCACTCCAAGATGAATTTCGTGAAGGTCGTCCAAAATCAGTTGTTGTTCCGAAAACCATTGATGCTGTGCGCGAACTGATATTGGAAGATCGTCATGTGACCTATCGTGAGATTGAGACAACCTTAGGCGTTAGTGGGACCAGCATACATTCAATATTGCATAAACATTTGACTGTCAACAAAATTTGTTCGCGTTGGATCCCACACAATTTGTCAATCGCCCAAAAAAAGGCTCGTGTCAATTGGCCGAAAGAAATGCTCAAAAAATACGGTCGCGGTGCTTCGAAACACGTCTATGACATCGTGACAGGTGATGAATCGTGGATTTACGCGTATGAGCCCGAAAGTAAACAGGAGTCGACTGTCTGGGTGTTTCAACATGAGCCAAATCCAACAAAATCCAATTCAGAATGCATGCGTTGGAGATACCTCAATCAGAGTGGCAAAAGTGCTTCGACAATTGGTTCAAACGCATGCAAAAGTGTATAGATCTTCATGGGGATATTTTGAAAAACAATAAAGTGATTTTCGATGATCAATATTTGTTTTTGTTCTCTAATCCCGAAATATAAAAGGCAACCCTCGTATCCAGGTAGATTAAAGTCGGAAATATCTGTATCAGTGATTACCTGGATTTCACTAAGTGCAAGGATAGTTGGTTTCTGGTTGGAACCCTGGGCAGACACAGAAGAGAAATTGCATCTCAAGCCGCTAATGCTACACAAATCAATGCGAAACTCCCATGCCATTGAAATGGTCTGACAAGGCAAAGAAATACCGCCTCAGGATAAGATGCAAGCGAGACCAGCGATAGATAAGCGAAAGCGACCACTACAGGTGTTATGCCCTTGTAATAATGCGCAACTAGATCAGCGCCGAAATTCAGTTCACATCAATTCCATGACGAACATGATGCCACTCAAACACCAAAAACTCTCCAAAGATTATAAATCAGTTGAGAGCATCGATGCCCGAGGGACGCAAACAGAGGTGCGAAAAAGAGAATAAATTCACTTTCATTTTTATAACAAGCCTCGACACCCGGTAACAATTTCATTTTTCACCTTCGTAGTTTACTTGCCGTATAAAAATTCATTCTACAATTAATCCGAACTGAATAATTTATATCTTATATTTTGAATATTAAACCTAAAACAGGAAAATTAAAACCTTCGCCATTTATACAACTAATGGGTATATTCTAAAGAAACGTTGAACACAAAAAAAAAAAAGATTTTCTGTTTTTAATTCAGAATTAATAAACTTATAATGTATTTAAAAAATAAATACATTTTTTAATCACACGGATTGGGCAGTACAGGAAAATATCTACAAAAGTAGTTTTAGCGACTGTAAATGGTGTAAACGCTTTCACTTTTAACTGTTTCTGAATTCCCCATTTGAATCATCAAGAAAACTATCTCTCTTAATTTTTTAATGTGCCTTACGAAAACCAAAAACCAAAAAGTAAAAACCAATAAAACGTTTAATTAATGAATAAACAAACGTAATAAAATTATTATAGCAATTAAAAATTAGAAATATCTACTTAACACCTTAATTTGAGTTAACTTAATATTTAACTAAAAGACTTTTTTATATTTAAAAACAATTTTCATAACTCATATATATACAACATATACTATTTAAACATATTTACCATATTATATCCTGTCCTATTATTGTGCGATAAAAAAACTAATAAGTATATATTGTTACGAATTTACGAACATGAAGCACGCCATCTAGTGCGGGATAGACGACATAGAGCAGCAGGCAAACTGGCAACGGAATAATAAGTGTCAGTCAAGAGTCAAGAAGAAGAGAACTGACAGCGAACACGGGGATCGATGTCAAGGGAAGTGTAAATAACACGTGTAGAATAATAAGTAAAAATAAAGTAAACCCATTAAACCCGAAAGAACGAACTTTTGCAATTTGATCTAAATTATTTCGCGATCCAGAGATCGGACCTAGGGAGCCGCTAAACGTAAACCCGAAAATCCGTAACAACTGGTGTCAGAAGTGGGATTGCCAAATAATCATAAATCATGGTGAAATTTGCTGACCTGAGGATACCCCACTTAATGGAAGAACTGGAGTCTCGAGGACTGCTGGTGACAGGAAATAAGGCAGAGCTACGAACACGATTGCGTAAAGCAATGGAGAGTGAGGGCATCGACGTTGATAGACACGAGTTCTGTCATGATGCTTTAGGAGCTTCATTTAAAGTTGAGCAGCAGTTGGCAGAGCCGCAGCCAGCTCCAGCATTCGACATGAACGGGCTTTTAGCAACAATTGCGCAACAGTCCTCACGCATGGAGGAGCAGCTGGCACAACAGTCCTCACGTATGGAGAACCAGCTGGCACAGCACACTTCACAACTGCAGGAAAAGCTATCGCGCATCGAAGGGAATTCCGCCGGATTGCAGGCGAGGCAAGACGAAATGGAGGATGAACTACACAAAGTTAAAGAAAATTACGCAAAATTAGAATCCGAGATATTGAGGTTGGATGGCCATATCCGAGAGATGCAGTTCAGTGGACCAGTTACGCCTGTTAGTACAACAAAATAGAAGCGCCAACGTTTGACGGAACGGTACCGTTTAATATTTTTAAACTGCAGCTCGAGACCACAGGGCAATCACTGGTCTACGGCAGGCAAAGCATCAGCTTTGGTGGTATCATTGAAGGGCTCAGCCGCCGAAGTCCTGCAAATAGTTCCGGAAATTGAACGTGGAAACTATGATGCATTAATGGCAGCAATTGAACGGCGATATGGTAGCGACCATAGGAAACAAATATTCCAGATGGAGCTCATGAATCGTTACCAAAAAGCTAACGACCCGTTACAAGAATATGCAACGGAGATAGAGCGACTCGCGCATTTGGCCAATGCAGACGCACCAGCAGAAGTAATTGAATTATTCAAAACTCAAGCGTTCATGAATGGAATACGAGATGCGGATACCAAGCGCGCAGTCTATTCCATGCCAAAGAAGACGTTTGCCGAAACAGTGCCATTTGCTCTCACGCAGGAAACAGCAAGCCTTCTGAGCAAACAAACGCACAAAGTCCATCGGTTGGAAGTCGAGCCAAAAGAATCTCTGGAGAAAACCATGAGGGATTTCATCCAGGCTATTTCCCAAATAATGCCAACCTCAGGCAAAGGCCCTGGAGCAAAGTGTTACAGCTGTGGAAAAACAGGACACTTCGCACGAAATTGTAATGCGTCTCATAGGAAAAACGGAGACACACCGAAAAGCAGCGCTGAAAGTGGAAATGGCGCTTCTGGAGAAAGGCAATCGTTAAACTAAAACGGACCAGCTCAAAGGGGCGTGAGCTGGTCCCCGCAACGGACTGCCCCACTGTCACCGTTTCACAAATACATTGCAAAAACAATAATGTAACCGTAAACGGGACCGTAAATGGACGATCGCTGATGTTAACTCTGGACACGGGTGCAACACATTCCATCATTATATCAGACCTGGCAGGAGATAACGTTGAGCCGCTGAGTGGTTGCAAGCTACGAACAGCTACAGGGGAGGAAGCTGTGATTTCTGGAAAACTGGTGTATAAGGTTCAGATTGGAACACTAGAAGTAGTTCACACCTTCTTAGTGGCTGGAATAACGGACGAGGTAATAATCGGCGTGGACTTTATGCTAGCCCATGGTCTCATTCTAGATCTGAAGAAAAGAATGCTGACGTGCCAGAACAAGGAGATACCCCTAAGCACTAGGTAAGAACGGCCCCAGATCATGAATATAAGCGTAAGTTATCGTCAGCAGATTCCACCAAAGTCCGAAGCAGTTCTGTGGACATGTGTGGAGGGAGACTGTGGAGAAGACAAATTGTGGGTAGTAGAGCCATCAGAAAGCACTGCGAATATATTGGTTGGACGGACCTTGGTGCATACGGAAAAGAATAAGGGGATCCCAGTTCGAGTGATGAATAAGTTCAGGTCACCGATCACTCTTAACAAAGGAGAATTAGTAGGACAATGCCAAGCTGTGGAGGCTGTGGTTAATTGTGACAATCCTTCCCAGAAATGCGAAAACAAGGTACTCAAAGAGGGCACGAAAACTCCTGCTGTCATGGATACCTGGTTGAACGAGGTGAGCGGGCCAGAAAGGACAAACGCCAAACGGTTACTGGAAAAGTATAGCTCCATATTCGCCAACGATGGGAATAAATGTGGAAGAACTGCCATCGTGCAACATCGAATAGATACCGGAGATGCAAGACCGATTCGGCAAGCTCCACGGAGAGTTCCACTGGCGAAAAGAGAAGAAGCGGAACAGATAATTGACGAAATGCAGAAAGGTGGAGTCATTGAACCATCAACAAGCCCATGGAGTTCACCGGTCGTGCTAGTGAAAAAGAAAGATGGAAGCACCCGGTTTTGCATCGACTACCGGAAGCTGAACGATGTCACTAAAAAGGACAGCTACCCACTGCAACGAATAGACGACACCTTGGACACATTATCCGGTGCGAAATGGTTTTCAACGCTGGATTTACAAAGTGGGTATTGGCAAGTGGAGATCGAGAAACGCGACCGCGAGAAAACTGCTTTTAGCATCGGAGACGGATTTCTCTGTGATGCCATTCGGATTATGTAACGCCCCAGCAACTTTTGAGCGGTTAATGGAACACGTGCTAAAAGGGCTTCACTGGAAAACGTGTTTGGTGTATCTGGATGACATCATTGTCATGGGCAATAGTTTCGACAACCACCTGAAAAATTTAGACCAAGTCCTTAAACGAATTGCTTCTGCCAAATTACGGTTGAACCCGAAGAAATGTAATTTGTTTAAAACCGAAGTAACTTATTTGGGACACAAAACCACTAGTGGAGGACTTCAGACAGATGAAGACAAAATAAAATCGGTAAGAGATTGGCCGCGACCCGAAAATGTTCATGAAGTGCGAAGTTTCCTTGGGCTCTGTACGTATTACCGACGCGCTGTACCCGGGTTTGCCAATGTTGTAAGAAGCTTACACAATTTGACAAAGAAAAATTGCAAATTTGTGTGGAATGAGGAGGAAGAAAATGCCTTTCAGCAGCTGAAGGAATTACTTTGTACAGCTCCAATGTTGGCCTATCCAGTTCCTGGCGAAAAGTTCATTCTGGACACAGACGCTAGTGCACATGGAATGGGAGGTGTACTTTCATAGATCATCGATGGTCAGGAGAAAGTAATTGGGTACTATAGCAGAGTCCTTGGAAAGCCGGAAAGGAACTACTGCGTCACAAGGCGAGAACTCGTGGCAGTCGTCGAATGCGTAAAACATTTTCACAAATACCTATATGGCCAGCACTTCCTTCTGAGGACAGATCATATAGCACTCAGATGGTTACTCCAGTTTAAAAATCCGGAGGGGCAGATTGCGCGATGGATAGGAAGGTTGCAGAATTATGATTGCGAAATCCAGCATCGGAAAGGTGGACAACATGGAAATGCCGATGCACTATCTCGACGCCCATGTGCATTGGAGTGTAAGCATTGCTCTAAGGCTGAGAGATGCGACGGTATAGTCGACATCCGATTAACAAATCTGCAATCTGGTGATGAATGGGAATCCAGCGCTTTAAGGAAAAGCCAACTGGAGGATACAGACTTGGCTAAGGTCATTAGAGCGAAGGAAATGGGTAAAAGACCAACCAAAGAGGAAATGGCATCAGAGAGTCCATTGGCCAAGGCGTATTGGGTGCAATGGAATAGCCTTAACTTGATAAACGGAGTGCATGGGAAAGCAAAGATGGTAAACACATCGACGATTTGATTGTCCTACCAAGGTCTAGAATAACAGCCGTGTTGGAAGAGTTCCACAACGGACCAAGTGGAGGACATTTGGGAGTTGCGAAAACCCTGGAGAAGACTAAACAACGGTTTTACTGGGCGAATTGTCGCGAATCAGTTGCCGAATAGATTAAAAACTGCGCGCAATGCATGGCAGCTAAGGGTCCGAAAGCTAGAAGCAGAGGAAGACTGCAGCAGTACAACACAGGAGCGTCATTCGAACGCGTTGCAATGGACGTAGCGGGCCCATTTTCCACTAGTGACTCCGGGAACAAATATGTGTTGGTGATTATGGACTATTTCAGTAAGTGGCCAGAAGTATACGCTATACCAAATCAGGAGGCTAAAACTGTGGCCGAAGCATTTGTGCAGAATTGGGTCACGCGATTTGGTATACCAATCGAGTTGCATTCAGATCAAGGGACGAACTTTGAGTCCCATTTCGAGAAATGTGCTCACTGTTGGGTATCAAGAAGACTCGAACAACGGCCTTACACCCACAATCGGATGGCATGGTAGAAAGGTTTAACCGCACATTAGAGGAACATCTGCGAAAAGTAGTAGACAAACGTCAGCGCGATTGCGACAAGCACATTCAAATGTTTTTGTTAGCTTACCGATCAGCAGTCCATGACACTACCGGCCAGTGACCTGCTAGGATTATTTTTGGTACAGAATTGAGACTCCCGCCAGATCTAAAATTAGGAAGAAACAACGAGCTTAGTGAAATTGGAGGCAGCTACTGGGAAATGCTTCAGGCCGAAATGGACGACATACACCAACACGTGAGGCAGCGAACACAGCTGATGACCAATAAAATGAAGGATCGATTTGACCGAGCCATGAATTCTGATGGATTTCAGGAAGGCGACTTGGTGTTGCTGTACAACCCGCAACGGAAAAAGGGTATGTCTCCAAAACTGCAGACATCGTGGGAAGGGCCATACAAAGTTTTAAAGCGACTGAACGATGTTGTGTATCGCATACAATCCTATACGCAGAGACGAGGTAAAATAAAAGTTGTCCATTTGGAGAGACTAGCCTCGTATGGATCAAAGAATTTGGTGTCTTAAGGTGGACTTAAGTGGAGGGCAGTGTGACGAATTTACGAACATAAAGCACGCCATCTAGTGCGGGATAGACGAAATAGAGCAGCAGGCAAACTGACAACGGAATAATAAGTGTCAGTCAAGAGTCAAGAAGAAGAGAACTGACAGCGAACACGGGGATCGATGTCAAGGGAAGTGTAAATAACACGTGTAGAATAATAAGTAAAAATAAAGTAAACCCATTAAACCCGAAAGAACGAGCTTTTGCAATTTGATTTAAATAATTTCGCGATCCAGACATCGGACCTATGGAGCCGCTAAACGTAAACCCGAAAATCCGTAACAATATTATGTTAGGTGTACAACTTTGCTTCCGCCGTTTTTTCCGAAATTCAAGGCTTTATTATAAAAAACTGGTTATACATTTATGATTCAAAGTATTGTCCATCGCTGGCCATTACTTTCTCCCATCTTTCGGCCAGCATACGTATCCCGCATTGAAAAAACTGGTCATCTTTTGAATCGATCCACGAATCGATCCAATTTTTTACTTCTTCATAAGACCGGAAGTGCTGGTCAGCCAGGCCGTGTGCCATTGATCAAAACAAGTGATAGTCCGAGGGAGCAACGTCTGGAGAATACGGCGGGTGGGGTGGGGCTTCCCACTTCAAAGTTTCCAAGTATGTCTTGACCACTTTCGCAACATGGAGTCGAGCATTGTCATGCTGTAAAATCACTTTATCATTTCTCTCGTTGTATTGCGGCCGTTTGTCTTTCAATGCTCGGCTCAAACGCATTAATTGCGTTCGATAACGATCGCCTGTGATTGTTTCAGTCGGTTTTAACAACTCATAATACTCTACGCCGAGCCGGTCCCACCAAATGCTGAGCATGACCTTGGAACCGTGGATATTCGGTTTGGCCGTCGACGTGGAAGCATGGCCAGGATTTCCCCATGATTTTCTGCCCTTGGTGTTATCGTAATGAACCCATTTTTCGTCCCCAGTCACAATGCGATGCAGAAATCCCATCCGTCTTTGCCTTGCAAGCAGCTGTTCACAAACACACAAACACCGTTCAACATCTCTCGGCCTCAACTCGTACGGCACCCAATTTCCTTGTTTCTGAATCATTCCCATGACTTTCAGGCGTTTTGAAATGGCTTGCTGCGTCACTCCCAATGATCCTGCCAATTCTTGTTGCGTTTGACACGAGTCTTGATCAAGTAATGCCTCCAATTCTGCGTCTTCGAAAACCTTCTCTCTTCCACCGCCATGTTCGTCTTCGACGTTAAAAACCACTCTCGGCACGTTCTTTCACTAATAGCGGCCTCACCATAGGTATTTGAGAGCATTCGATGAGCCTCAGCCGCAGATTTCTTCATATTAAAAAAATGACGAGAATTTGGCTCGTAAGCTGACATGTTTCATCGAGAATAACTTTATGATGCAGACACAAATCGACTAATATTTCGATGGCGTTATGTTTACAAATACCTAAGCTTATTGTATGACATCTATGATCTATTTATTTCAACTACCACTTACCACTACAGCCATCTATTGCAAAACGGGGGTAGCAAAGTTGTACACCAATAATACAATTAAAAAGTAAAAATTATCTACTTTAGAAAACTGGTAAGGACCAAAAACTTAATTTAAGATATATTCTTGTTTAAATGTAGCATAAAGTCTAACATTGTAAACCAAAAATTTATTTTTTTTATATAAATGCGTTTGCAGATTTAAAAAAAAAAAATTAATCAAAAAATGTGGTAATAACGAAGATAGTTCTCAAGTGAAGGTATTGTAATTTATATATTGATTATCGTAACTAACACACCCCACAGCGATGACGTTCCTTTTCACGCGTAACAATATGTATGGAAATAGAAATCCAATGATTGATTCATCCCACCAATACCACACATACTCATATGAAATTACATAAATTACACAAGCTGTGAAACGTCCCAGATTATTCGATTGTACACAGAGTGCAAATATTAGACTCAATGAGGTGTGTTAATATGGCGCTGATTTATTCGGAAAAGAACCGGGACACAACATCAATACATGGCACAGGAGGAGTCTCCAATTTTATTCAACGAAAACACAATCATAAACGCTTTGTTGGTGGCCACTTTGGCGCGTACATTGATGCTATGAACTTCCCAGAATTGCGTCGCGGTTTAATGTATTGTAATTGACTTTTGAACTCTTATCGCTTTCAGCACCGGGTACTTACCAGCAATTGAATAGGTTAGTTCGGGAAAGTGAATGGCCTTCGCAAACAGCTCATTATGGCGCTAACGTTGAATACAGAAAATGGAGCCTTTTTTTAATATTTTGCTAAGAGCAAATCGCTTAGAGTTTGAACCATGCACTGCATCGTACATGAGAAGCAGGCATGTGCTCTCTAATGGCGCTACCTAATGGCTAATCGCCACAATAAATTGTCCCAGGAATAGAATGCTTTCGGGAATATGAATGTTTTACACTGTTAGCTCAAGAGAGATGATTAGAAATATCCAGAGATGTAATCAGCCTGAAAATTAATCCATTTTTTTTTGTTACTACAAAGTACAGAAAGCCAATGATTTCACACATATCATTCCATAACTTTACGGATATAACTATTCGGTTACATTCCCTAATTACTTCACGATTAAGTAAATCAATACATTATTATATGCTTCATCGGCTTCGCAATTGATATACTATTTTTTTAAAAGCGTACAGATTTCCATTATAATGATTCTAAAGCACTGTAGGTTATGTTATTATTGTTCATGAATTTTGGCAGTCAATATCAGTATATTCGTACACAACTACGAGGGTTGCCTCTTATGTTTCGGGATTTGGCAATCCTAGTGTTGCAATCCGGCAATTGAAAGCTCTGTCGTAAAGTTGGACATTTTTGAGGTTATACGCACCCAGAACGTTTTGACATACGAGCGCTATTTGTGTTGTTTAAAGTAACTTAAAAGATTCATCTCGGCCCAAAAATGGAATTAAATCAACATTTTCGTGCGATTATTTTTTACAACTTTCGGCGTGGATTAACTCAGCAACAGTGCATGGATGAACTTAATTCAATTTTTGGCGATGAAGCTCCATCAAGGACCAGTGTTTATCGATGGTATGGTGAATTCAATCGTGGTCGTAGTTCACTCCAAGATGAATTTCGTGAAGGTCGTCCAAAATCAGTTGTTGTTCCGAAAACCATTGGTGCTGTGCGCGAACTGATATTGGAAGATCGTCATGTGACCTGTCGTGAGATTGAGACAACCTTAGGCGTTAGTGGGACCAGTATACATTCAATATTGCATAAACATTTAACTGTCAAAAAAATTTGTTCGCGTTGGATCCCACACAATTTGTCAATCGCCCAAAAAAAGGCTCGTGTCAATTGGTCGAAAGAAATGCTCAAAAAATACGGTCGCGGTGCTTCGAAACACGTCTATGACATCGTGACAGGTGATGAAACGTGGATTTACGCGTATGAGCCCGAAAGTAAACAGCAGTCGACTGTCTGGGTGTTTCAAGATGAGCCAAATCCAACAAAAGTTGTTCGCGCACGAAGCACTTCCAAGCAAATGGTCGCCTGTTTTTTCGGAAAAACTGGACATGTCGCAACCGTACCACTAGAACAACGCAGAACAGTAAATTCTGAGTGGTACACAACCATTTGTTTGCCAGTTGTCTTCCAAGAAATCAGGAAAACCAACCGCCGAAGACGGATCACTCTTCACCACGACAATGCGAGCTCTCACACATCGGCTGCGACAACTGCATTTTTGAGCACCCAAAACATCGATTTGATGGGTCATCCGCCGTATAGTCCTGACTTGGCACCGAATGACTTCTTTTTATTCCCGTACGTAAAAAACAAACTGAGAGGTCAACGTTTTTCGACACCTGAAGAAGCGGTTGCTGCATTCAGAATGCATGTGTTGGAGATACCACAATCAGAGTGGCAAAAGTGCTTCGACAATTGGTTCAAACGCATGCAAAAGTGTATAGATCTTCATGGGGAATATTTTGAAAAACAATAAAGTGATTTTCGATGATCAATGTTTGTTTTTGTTCTCTAATCCCGAAATATAAAAGGCAACCCTCGTATTACAATTACATTAAACAAGAAAAAAAGAAATATGATCCTATTACAATTAATAATAGTTAATAAATTGAAGTTTTACTTTCATTGCTGTCCATTTTTATTCTTACTTTTTTTTAATTTTTATTATATTCTGTTTTTTGTATCCTAAGCTAATAAAGGAATTCAAAAAATAAATAAAAGCGTACTAGCTAAAATATTAAGTAGATAATACGTTTACAATTTAAGATTTGACAACTAATATTTAGGGCAGCAATTCCTTTACAACTATCTTTAATCTATATAATGAAAAATAACACAATTTCGATGAATAATAATTAATAAATGATTAAGGGAAAACTACAAGAAAAAACCCTTATTTGAATCTTAAGACTAATATTGCACAGGTTTCCAGTGATTTAGGATAACGCATGATAGGAAACGAGAACATTGTCAGAGAAAGAATAATTGACGAAGAAGTTTCGATTGATCTTGTCAATAAGGAATTCTACGGATTTAAAGTTAGCGTTTTCATGAAGTTCTTGTGTCGAATAATCCTACGACACATATAATAATCCTATCCACACGACACAGACTACTTTTCCTGAATGGAGGTTCTGATCTCCGTGACTGTTAATTATCAAAGGGATATCCGGCACGCATGCCCTTTCGACCGACATGAAAAGTATTGTGTACTTTTCGTTATTAAGTATTGTTTGCGTTCGCGCTCGTTTTTCTTAAGTGCGCAGTCAGGGGTTTTGATTAATTGCGCAGCGTGGGGTAACTACCCTTCTCGTTCGGGTTCTCTGTGACGACTGTGGTTACTTTCTTTCGGGGATGATCCTATTCACCCCATAGTTTCCTTTTCCTCCTTTCACTTTCTTTGGGTGGTGACTTTCTCCCAATCGAGAATCTTTCCACCAGAGACAATCGCGCTCACACATACAGACGCGGAGGTTATTGTCTGAAAGCTGTAGATCACTCTGTGATCCGCATTTCACACCTCTAATGGATTGTTTACGTAAACAATCGGGTGAGGGTTTTCTTCGAGCTGATCATGGGATAATGTAATTATCCTTGTTTACATATCCCTATGGGAACAGCATTGGTTTATTGCTGATGCAACGCATTGGTCTTTGTTTTGAATGAGCTTATCGCCGGAGATGTGATGTCTGTTGACATCTGGCGCAGCTGAGCCAACCGTTTGTGTATATCCATGTGTGTCGTGTCCTTCGATCGCCGTGCAGGCGTAGGACAACTGGTCGGGCTTGTGACCCACGTATCTGTGGATACGTGGGGTTGTTGCCTCCCAGATGCACGTTACCTTTGTTTCAGATGGAAAGGAAGACTTTTGAATTCCGGGTTTTTTTTTTTTTTTTTTTTTGGTTTCGGTAGGAAGGTGGAAATCTTCAAAGGATACCTCTGGACCGATCCAGAGGACACGTGTCTGTGGGCATGTGTAATTTGGATATAGGTGAGTAGTTCCTTGGTGGAACAACGATATCTCAACCTATAGACTGTGTGGTTCGTAGAACCGCCACAGGTCCAAGGACCGAGCCTTGTAGTACACCATAGTGGATTTGGTGAGTGTTGTCGGTTCCAATAATCACAACATATTTTCTCGAACGAAGAAAGCTCTGGATAATTTTGATAAGTGGTATTGGTGTGGGGGGTGAAATGGGGCGCCAGCATGGGCGCAGGGGTCTACCTCGCCCTCACGAATTGTTCGCCTATAAAACACTGCACGCCGCCGAGGGAAAGGAAAACACAAGTGAAAAATAAAACACCGTGATTGCCATTCATGAATGATTTTTTATTGTTTAATAGTTTTAAGATTGAATTTATGGTTACCAGGTTGACAGCATGTTTGCATTAATAACGGTTGCCTATTTTTGACTTTATAACCCACTGAATATAATTTTGTGGTTTTTATATTGGTGTTCAAACTAGTCACATAGGGTGTACAGACTGGGACTTAATACACGAAACTAAATGCGGCCGAATGTTGGTGATACTGCTTATGAACTAGTCATCATCATCATCGGCACTACAACCGGGAACCGGTCTTGGCCTTATTTAGCAAAGTGCTGAGGCTTATTAAGTTTGCCATAATGATTTGTTTTTTTCCGGGCAAGGTCATTAGTCTTGCGCCAGAGCTTATGAACTAGTACAAAGATAAAAAAACAATACTTAGTTAGAACTTGATTCGCGTAAGGGACACGCCCCGTGCACACCCTACGGGGGATGATAAGAATAAAAAAAAAAAAAAACTTAATGTGCGCGCACTGAGGGATGAATGACGACTCCAACTTCGAACGGCACTCGACACAAACACTCGATTTGGGCATACGCATCCCCGACGTGGTGCGGAGAGCGACAGGAGAACCGACCGACGGAGTCGGTAGTTGGAATAAGTCTCTTCGAGGATAGAACTCTGACTTGAATTCAATCCTCAATTAATGGTGTGGTGAATATCCTCTCTGCTAAGGATATGTTTACTTACGACAAGAGAAACGTAAAGTCTCTCTTTGTGGAATAGAAAACCAGATCTCGTAATGAAGATCATGGTGGTATGTATGTATGGGTGATCGTACAGATCACAGTGTTTATCGATGCATTTCAACAAAGGATAAACGAAACCTGAAACGATGGAAAAAGAACAAAGGAAGAAGCGACCTAAGGCATCGGTCTGTAATAAGGGTAAGCTACATCATACAATTTGTATATCGTATCTTTGGTCGTTGTAAGAAACGGATTCTTTATTTGCATTTGTTTATGCTATTGAATTCAATCCGGCGGCTAAGCGCGAAGTTGATGATTGTTTGGAGATTCAAACAAAGGAGCATTTCTGGGTAAAGTGCTTGCAGCTGTATCAATAGTTGCAAGTCATTGCAAAGCAATTTAGATGGTTACACAATGACGGTTTGTATATCATCTATGCCATTTGTATATAGCATCCAAGGCAACTCAAGGGTCGAATTCTAGTGTGAGTATTTACACTAAACGAGAATTCGGTTCTTGGTCGCTAATGCGATAGATAATGAGTTGAAAGCATTAATTGCCCTTGAGAAGGGAAATGTTTCAGGTATGCGAGGAGATTGGAGTGCAAATATGGGGAGACTGGAATTTGCCTGGCAACTGAAGGTGTCGAATAGGTTTTAGATCTATGATCATGTATGATGAAAAAAATTCTTGTAGGGAATTTGGATGCGAATTTATACGTGAAAGGTAAGAATTCTTATACAGGAACTTTTAGGTTATGCGTTAGATAACATTGATGCGTGAAGCTTTTACAGGTGCTAATGCAATTGCATTAGCGGGACATGATGGAGTTTGAGGAGCTTCAGCACAGGAAATTTTGGGAGTAATTGGGCAAATAGACAGTGGCGTTTGGCGAAACCGCCACTTTGGCAGCTTAAGTCTTTCTAGCTTATAAATCAAGGCATCGTGCCATACTCAAAGGCTTTTTCGATGTCTAGAAGAACCAGTCCCGTTGACTCTTTGTCGATGAATTTACCAGCTATGTGGTTTTTAATGCACAAGACTTGGTGGATTGTGCTGTGACCACTACTGAAATCGAACTGAAAGTTTGGTAGGACATTATTAGCTTCCACGAAACGATCAATTTTTTCCCTAATGATTTTTTCTAAGAGCTTACTCAGACAGGTAAGTACAATAATAGGTCTGTTGCTTTCGGGGCTGTTCTTCGGTTTGCTGGGTTTCGCGATAGGTATTTCTTTTGCTGTTTTGTCCGTAAAATAACGGTTTCTAAGAGAAGCGTTGAAAATGAGCGTTAAATAGTTACTTGCAGCAGGAGGAAGTGCTTTTCATCATCATCGGCACTATAACTGGGAGCTGGTCTTGGCCTTATTTAGCAAGTCCTGAGGCTTGTTAAATTTTCCATAATAATTTGTTTTTCCGGGTAAGGTCATTAGTCTTGCGTCAGAGGCTCCCCGACGGGGAATCGAACCCCGGTCTCCCGCGTGACAGGGGGGTATACTAACCACTATACTATCGAGGGGCAATCAATTAAATATCAATTCTTAAACTTTGTTAATATTAGTTGCGTAAGTACTTTCAGCTGGTGATTGAGAAAATACATGGCTAGTGTTAGCAACTTCAGCCTCAGTATACGCGTCGCTTAGTTGCATAGATATGGAGTGGTTCTTACTAAATGTGTTACCAAGTAGGTCCGATTTCTCCACTGAAGAAATAAAAAACTTGTCGGAGGAATACTTGACCCTCTCTTTTTTATCATTTTTGATATTTTCCAGAGGGGTTTGCTTGCTTTGTCAAGAGAGGAAAAGTGTTTATTCCATCACCTGTTCCTATATGCTGAGATTTGGTTTTTAATGATTCTATTTAAGAGTTTAACATTAACTAGAAAGTGTTCGATTCTATAACGAAGCCATTTTCTTCTTTCAGAGTTTCGTAGCCTAATTTGATGTAAGATATTTTCAGGAAGCGGTGCCTTATCAACTGGAGCAGTGGAACATTTAGGTATCGCAAGATCGACATAGGATATCAATGTGCTCGCTGCAGGTTATAAAATTTTGGCTGGTATCGCCTAGAACCAAGTTCATGTTTATATATGGTTTATAACAATTCCAGCTGGCGGCGGAATAGTTATGATAAAAACTGAAACGATTTGCCGATACTGTATGATTCACTGTGATGCTGATCGAAAGGTGGTCTGAACTTAACGCATTTAGAGTTAATGGTACTGAGCAGTAATTTGGAATATTAGTGATATATAGATCGAGGGTTGAGGGGTTCTTGTTAGCAGTCGATGGCATATAGGTAGGGAGAAGTTGATAAAGTATGGAAAAACTTGGACTGGATTCAGTAACATGTAGCAACATTTTGGCGGATTTTTGTTTATCGATGCAGGTGTTCCGCCGAACACTGCTTGGAAAAAACAAATCATTTTTTTTATGACGATATGCCTTTATTTATTATTAAATACAAAAAAAAAATGCAATCGCGCCGACACACTCGTTCACGCCCGCACACACGACCGCGTTTTTTTTATCTTGAGCATCGTTCCTCCACCAACGTTTTAATTTGAATAACTTAACAACTTTCTTCAAGGGATGAAAAACTCATTCGGTTGTTCATCCTTTCTATTCGGATCTCTTATCCCCTTGTGTCCTCTCTTTACCAAGGGATTTCTCCTTTCCAGGAGATCACACCATCAGTTGTCCTACGATTTCGTATTGTTCATAGGAATACTGTGTGGATGCAACCATACACACACAGACGCGAACGTTGCTGTCCGTGTAGCCGGTGATATGCCGAGGATCGCAGGATTTTCACACATCTGCGGTATCCCTTTGTATACATTACCCGCGTGTGGTTTATAGCTCTAGTGATTTCCTCGGCCGAAGTCATTATCTTCGACTGCGATATATACATGGTTTTTATTTCGTTGTAGGAACAGTGTCGGTTGTTTGTTTTAGAGTTTAACCTTTGTTCCTACAATAGTCCTTTCGATAAGGAAAACCAAATTGCGGTTGGCTCAAAGGAAGGTCGTATGTTTGTTTATTCCTTTGCCATCATTTATCCCTTGGGATTTTTCTGGCTGCCGGCATCTGGCGCTGCCGCGCCGGCCACTTGTGTTTGGCCAGGCAATGGGTCGTCAAACAATTTCTCTTCTGGGCAGTGTTCTTCGATAGCCGTGCAGGCATGAGGAATCGGTCGAGAAATTGGGCCCACGTGTCTGTGGATACGTGCGGTCGAGGACGCCCGTATGCATATCCTCTTTAGCTGGGCGGAAAGGTAAATTGGGCCAACGTGTCTGTGGGTACGTGGGGTTGAGGACACGGTAAGTTTGTCCCCTTTGTATTCAACACCACAGTGGTTTGTGCGGTTCGCAGGACTTAGTGACGCAATCACGATAATCGTTCGGGGTACTTAATGTTGCGGGGTAGCCTAGTTGTTTGATATGTGGTCTCCACTTAGGCCGATACTTGGGTGGCAAAGGAACGAAAGAAACTATTCTATTTTTTTGTTTGAAGTTAGCGTGAGTTGCGGTTTCGGGATGTTAGATTGGCGGTTCCCGCACATTGAGAATTCTCGCGGCATTTTCTCGGCCGCGTTGGTTGAGGGCGCGCTGCCACGTCATTAGTCCGTGGAGGATTTCTGTGGTTTTAGGTGAAACCGTTATGCGGTGGTTCAGTTCTTGCTCGGTGCTTGCCGTTCCCTGCGTTGAAGTGGAAGATGTCATGCCGGGCAGTTCTCGGTGGTTGTCCTTGCACTAGGAGGTTGCTGGTGTCCCTCCCCTGGTACCCTATCAGATGTTGGTTCGAGGTAGCAGGACTTTAGTTTTTCGACACTGACGGTGTACGGTTTTCCGTCGATGTCGACGGAGAATACTCGGTCGTTTAATTGTTCCAGCACTTTATATTGGCCTTCAAAGGTTTGGCTCTAAAGGTTTCCCTATTTTGGCCGTAAAGCTGACAGTTATGACATTGTGTGACCTTACCCAGATGATATTTTTTGAAACTTCAAAAAACTTCACGATGGTTTTGAACAAAGTAGAAAAATTACGTTTGAGTTCATTTAATTTTATAATAGCGCGTTGAATGTTAACAATGTACCAGTAGTGTTTGTACAAGGCTTTTGTTGTTGAATTTATAGTGATGATTTTAACATCTAAGTACTTAATCTCGAGTGTAATTAGTTCATTCTTGACTATGCCGTTGCTAATTAAGTCTAATCCGGGTAACACTACACTATTGGGCTATTTTCCTTTCGCAAGAGTTCGGTTCTAATTTGGTTGTAAATGTCTATTGTTGGGGAACATATTTTTGTCCAAGTGATATGTTTTTAATTAAGTAATTGTCTATTTTAATGTTATTCAAAATATTTCGTACTTTACCACTGGTTGATTTTAAAACCACAATTGGTAGAACGGTCCATGGTCTTACCACTACTCATGTATGGATCCGAGACCTGGGTGCTTAATAAAAGGTACTCTGAACTCTTGGCCGCGTTCGATAGAAAGGTCTTAAGGAGAATTGTTGGCCCCGTATGTGAGGGAGGACGATTCCGGAGACGCTACAACCATGAGTTGTACGCAATCTACCTTAAAGCTAATATTGTAAGAAAAATCAAGTTCGGTAGACTCTGGTGGGCGGGACACCTAGCTCGAATGAGCGAAGAGGAGCCTGCCCGGAAAGTCCTTTGTGGCAGGATGTATGGAAGGAGACAGCGCGGCAGACCTTGTCTGCGATGGAGGGATGGCGTAGACCAGGACGCCCAGAACCTGGGAGTGCCAAACTGGATGACATCGGCTCGAAATCGGGACCGGTGGAGAGATTTGTCAAATAAGGGCAAGACCTGATCCCGGTTGTAGTGCCGATGATGAGGATGATGACAGCTTTATGGGGTGGAATTTCACTGGGCGACAGGACGTTGGCTCTCCACCTACGACTCAACCTTTAGTTGCCTTTTACGATAAGCCGGCCTAGCTGTGAGTATATTTTATAGCTGTACTCACAGGGCTCCAACTATCGGCAATAGTTACGTCTGATGCTTGTTGCTTTTGAGTCAGCTCCTTTCTTGGCGTTGTTTTAACTAGTACTCTAAGTAATGTTTTGTAAATTTAGTTGTTAAACTCGTTTGTAATTGTCGGTTATTTGTCTTTTTTTCTTTCCGGAGTTTAGCAGTCACCCCACAATGTTGCTTCACTTTGTAAGGAATCTTCTAGAATTTCAAATTTATTGCCATCTAAAAACATTTGTCACCCATCTAAGTCTGGTCTTCTCAGATTCGGGCAAGCAGTTTGATAACATGCTGAACCTATTGGTAAATCCAACGTTTTGCCTTCACAGCAATGTTCCTTTCATTTTCATTTTATTTTGGAGCACTGCTCTTTCTTACATCGCTTTGCCGCTGGGTAAGTTGTTTGATTTTTCGCTTGATCACAGCTGTCAACTCAGTGTGAACGTCCGCAGCATACGCATTGTTATTATGGAACATTCTTCTTATGCACATCGACTGAAGATAGAGACAGTGGAGGACTTGATGTTTGCGACGTGTCATGACAAAAGTAATGCATAACAAGGAAGTTTAAAAAATATCGCGAACGTGCAAACGGAAACATGCCCACATAATATGAGCCGAATTAAACGAAATTTCAACAACAAGGAATTACTATGAATTTTCGAATATATGTACGAGGGTGAAACAAATATAAATGGTAATTTTACTAGATAATCTTGTGCGTTACTGTTGTTTGGTTTATGAAGAGTAGGGGAACCGATTTGGCTAGCTGTCGCGCTCGACCTTGTCTTCAGTGCAGTAATGAACGAGCAAGAGGTACATACGTCTGTTCCGCAACGGATTATTATAAAATTTTTAACAAATGAAGGGGTTAAACCCTCGGAAAATTTTTCTCGATTGAAGGCACAGTTGGGTGATGATACACAACCTCAGAAACGTGTGTAGACGTGGGCCAGAGAATTTAAACGTATCGAAAACGAAAGTCATGATCGACGGCCAAGGACAAGTTTTACAAACGACAACATCGCGCCGTTCGAGGGCATATTGAAAGTGATTGCTACTTAACGATTGGGGAAATCTCATCAAAAGTGGGTATAAGCTATGGTAAAAGCCGTATATCAAAACAAAATACGAGGTATTCGAGATGTTATACTTCTTCATGGTAACAGCAGTCCTCACACCGCGTCCTTGACAAGGGATACATTGGAAGAGATGGGCTGGGAAATCCTTGAACACTTATAGCCCAAACTTGTCCCCCTGGGACTAGTTTTTGTTCACAGTATTGAAGAAATCACTTCGAGGTAAAAATGCGAAAGTAATGAAGAAGTCGAGCAACATGTGCGCAATTGGCTAACAACTCGTCCTAAATCTTTCTTGACAAAAACACTTCGAGGAAAAAATGCCAACGTAATGAAGAAGTCGAGCAGCACGTGCGCAATAAGCTAACAACTCGTCCCAAATCTTTCTACGAACAAGGGATATTAAAGCGTTCAAGTCGGTGGCAAAAGTGTGGAGATAATGTAGGAGACTATATTGTAAAATGTTGATAGTATAATTAGTGTGTAACATTATTCAATAAATGTATAAAATAAATTACCGTTTATATTTGATTCACCCTCGTAAAACAAGAATAAGCACTAATACTAGTTAATGCTCAGAAAAAATATTGTCTAATTAAAAAAGAAAATGTTGGGAACGTCCCGCCTGAAATGTGAAGTGCATGAAACCCCGGCAGTTACAACTCAACCATTGATGGAAAACTTTGGATTGTAACTGAAGTCCTGAATAAAGAAGTAAGGAAAATTCGAGACTGGACAGTTGTCACCGACCCGGCATTGAAGATTGAAACTTCTACAAAAGAAAACTACTGACAACTGGGGTAAGTAAATAGATAAATGGCGAAAACACGTCCAATTTTCATGAGGAAAATAATTTCACATTTTACAAGACGTAGTGGCCATATGAATTATTAAGATTCCTTTGTTCTGTCGTCATTCGTTATTTCGAATGCCACAAAGAATCATCTAGTCACTCGGTTACCTGACGTATCTTGCGCCAATAAACTAATTCATCTCTCTCTTAATTAATTCTTCTTTCTATGCTGGATTGTATCTCTTAGTAAACCGTACACACTGTTTTGTATCTCATAAACTTAAAGATGTATTTATGCTTCCTTCACTGATTGCGAAAAATAGGACAATGATACTCTCATTGGCCAAGTCCTGATGCGGAAAAACATAATTTATCATCAACGCTCATTAAAATACCCAAAGTTTTTTCCACTCTCCTATTAAAGTTGCGAAGTTCTTGCTTACTTCCTGTGCTACTCGTCCTTCAAGGTTTTTAGTAGTCTTACCTATTTCGTTATTAGCGCTCGAACGCTTTCATGAATACATCTATCCTAAACTGTTGCAAACCCCTTTCTGAACGGACTAAACAAATCATATTAATCAAGGACGAATTGTATTGCAAGCAGACACCGTGAACAAGTTATGTATAATCATACATGTAGCTTAGAGGATAAATAAGCCGAGTTGTTGCAATTTTTGATTGCATCATTAGAACAATTAGAATTAGTAGAAGTGCCCAAGGTTTAATCTCTTCTCGACCTATGCTATATCAACTCACCACCATACTCATTTTATAATCTACCAAATGGTGCGTGCGCCCACGCATAAATTCTCAATTCAACACCGTTCCACTCTTGTCCATACGTAAAGTATGCATAAAAAGCCAGCTTCCAGTAGTTCATCGTGGGAGTCTCTACGTTTAATGACTGTACGTGTTTCACTGGAAGGTCATGGTCGCATTTTCTCTGTTATATAGAAGTTGTATTACTTTCGTCCTTGAAAGTACGACACGTGATCTTCGATATTTTATGGTTCTCTCGGTATAAAGGTATAAAACACCAGCACCGAGAATATTATAACACGGGCCCACCAAGAACAATGTAATTCTCTTTAACATTGTATGGAGTTTGGTGGTATTCGTAATAATAACTTTTTATATAGTACTTTTTAATCATAAGATGAGGCAATGTAACTTACTGGCTTATTTCTACCAATAAGTACAGTAATTAGAGTTTATTTATCTAACAAATTTGTTTTGTTTAGTTTACACTATTCTGGAGTTAATGTAAACCAGATCACGTCAATTATTCACAATATTAATCGAAAATCAGGGATTTCGTTCGATTTTTTGCCACACTTGACAAATGTTAGTTTTTAAATGCGCTAGTATCCTGGAGCTATCGTTTTAAACATGTGATTTTATTTTTTAAAAACTCGCAGGAGGCTAAATGAAGTTATAGCGTTTGAAATAATAGTGAAGAAAATCGTGTGATTCGAACTGACGCTATGACAGCTCGAATCACGAAAAAAATTTTACCTTAAGTGTTACACACCAGGCTACTGACCGTGTTTAGAATTTTATTTCCAAACTCGAGTATATTCCACTGGTGTGAATAATTTTTATTTTATCGCTTGGTATACGGTTCTGATGTATTTTTCTTATTCGATTTTTTTCGTTCGGTGTTCTTCACTATTTTTGCTTGCTTGTGAATTGTGTGTATCTGTTAGAATCGCTACACACTCCCGCCGCAGTAACTTCGTTACGATCAGATTCGTATGCGGACGACGGACGAACGAGAGAGAAACGAGAAAACGTCGGAGGCTGGGCTCTATGCGGAAGTCGTGACCGTGTGTGAAGTTCTGCTTTACTATGGGAAGTGAATGCTGCGTGCTCAGATCACGTCGGGGTCACCAATTATAGCGTTTGAAATAATAGTGAAGAAAATCGTGTGATTCGAACTGACGCTATGACAGCTCGAATCACGAAAAAAATTTTACCTTAAGTGTTACACACCAGGCTACTGACCGTGTTTAGAATTTTATTTCCAAACTCGAGTATATTCCACTGGTGTGAATAATTTTTATTTTATCGCTTGGTATACGGTTCTGATGTATTTTTCTTATTCGATTTTTTTCGTTCGGTGTTCTTCACTATTTTTGCTTGCTTGTGAATTGTGTGTATCTGTTAGAATCGCTACAAAGTGCCCCTTCTGGACACTGCAGATGTCCCCTCAGGGGGATGAAACATCTTGACAAAATTAAGAATCAACAGGAAACTCCACTCCATGATGGTAAATGAATAAAAACTCTAGGGTCCGCTCTCTCGAATCTGCCTAGTGCCACCACTTTCGCAACAACTTTCGTTTCAGAGCACCGAATTCAAATCAGCCAATTCTTCTTCCCAAATCTGTCTTACGTATTCTTTCTCTATATACTATTTACTATTACTATTTATTGCCCTGTAGGAACCCAAAAGTTCATGACCTCACCGACTCGATTCCGCCATTGTTCCCTGTCCCGTGCGTTCTCCTTTCACGTTCGACCATCCGATCCGATCTCCTCGAGGTCCAACCTAACATTGTCCTCCCATCTCCGTCGTGACAGCCCGGTTGCTCTCTTTCCCGTTGGCTTACCGTCAAGACATCTATTCACGGTCATATCGTTGCCCATTCGCGCCTTGTGTCCGGCCCATCTTAATCTTCGCGACTTGATTACTCTCACTATTGTAGGTTTGCGGTATAGCTCTTCCAATTCGTGGGTGTGGAGTTTCCTCCATTGTCCTTAAACGGATTTTGCCCACGATGTTTATGTGTGTTCCCTTAGGTCCACCTGATCTCGCCATAATCATATATTTCGTTTTGTCTTCATTTATTTCTAGGCCCACCTCTTCTGTCACTTGCATGATGATTTCACTGTTTTTACTTACAGTTTCTAGATTATCGCCCAAAACGGCGATGTCATCCGCATATGCGAGCACTTGTGTGACCCCGTTCAGGGATGATCCGCCCATGTTGTCGTGTTGTAGCTTTCTGATTACATACTCGAGCACAAGCTTAAAGAGACATGGTGAGAGCCCATCGTCCTGTTTTTGTCCGTCCCGGATTTCAAATGGTTCTGAGAGGTGGTTTTCTATTATAACTCATCCTTTGTTTTCGTTCATGCAAATTTGAATGAGGGCGGGATATTTTTTCGGGATTCCCAGCTCAACTACAATATGGTAGAGTCTTTGCCTTGCGAGTGAGTCGTAGGCTTTTTTGAAGTCAACGAACAGTTGGTAAACCGTCTCTCCGTATTCCCACTTCTTTTCCAGCAGTTGCCTTATTGTGAACATTTGGTCGCTTGTTGACCGGTTCCGACGGAATCCGCATTGGTTGTCTGCCAATATGTCTTCTGCGTACGGTGTGATTCTCGCCAGTATGACATTTGTTAGTATTTTGTATGTGGTTGGGAGCAATGATATTCCTCTGTAATTTTCGCAGTCAGATCTGTCGCCTTTCTTGAAATGGGGACGACTATTGAGGTTTTCCATTCTTCCGGAATGACTTCTTTATCCCATATTGTTTTCATCAGTTGGAGGATCTTTCGGGTTGTTGCCTCTCCTCCATGCTTCACAAGCTCTGCCGGTATGCAGTCGACTCCGGGAGCCTTGTTGTTTGTTGCGTCTACAACTTCGTCGAAAGAGGGCTCTGGGATCTGAGGCTCGGCTGTATGTACGTCTGGTGCATTTATTTGTGGTTGATGGGTGCGCACAGTGAGCAGGTTTTCAAAGTACTGCTTCCATCTTAACACGATATTGTTTGTTTCTGTCACCAGACAACCGTTTGTGTCTCAGATTATTTTGGCTCTCCCTCGGTGGCCATTTCTACTTGAATTTATGCAGGCATACGTACCTCTGATGTTCTTTGCTCTGGTATTTTCTGGGATTTTTTGATCCTAGTCTTCTCCCATTCGCGTTTTTTGCGTTTAAAACGTCTCGTTGTCTCCTTCCAAATTGTCACGTATCTTTCTGCGTTGACTTTATCATATCTTTCTCTATATAACAGAAGAAAATTGTCTCTTCTATTGAGTACTTCTATTATATCTGGTTTTGCGTTTTCCATGATTTGCCAATTTTTTACGGTCATAACTTTTAGGCATTTTAGATAAGATTATCTTCTTTTCTTTGAGATAAGATAGGTTTTACGAGGGCAGGTCAATAAGTCCTTAGAAAAAGAGGACGATTTTCTTTTATTTTCTCATTTAGCTGACCTTATAATGACACATAATACTGTCCAGTTATCGGTCCCTTTCCAAAATAGTCAATTAAGATAATAGCACGTGCATACCAAAACACAGTAGCCATAACCCATCCGGCTGGTTTCACCGTCTTGCCTTCTTTGAAGCCTTTAACAATCCACTGTTTTGACTGCTCTTTCGTCTCAGGAGTGTAATAGTGTATTCATGTTTCATCTACAGTTACTAACTCATCTGAGTTACGACGCATGCGCTCCAAAAGATCTCAGCTGAGAGAAAATGCTGCACCTATCTTGCAGATATTTTTTTCATCCCCAATTTATCATACAAAATTGAAATATGAAACAAATTGACCTTCTCAACCACATAATAAACGCTTCACATTTCCCTAAAAGTTGGAAAACAGCGGCGATTGTCCCTTTTAGCAAATCTGGGACCTCCAAGTACCCGGATATCTTCCGTCCGATATCGCAGCTAAACTCGCTTAGCAAGATTCTTGAATGTAAAATCTACAAAAATCTTCTCTCATTTGCCAGGGATAACTCCCTCATTCCGAACTCTCAATTTGGCTCCCGCTCACAACTCTCCACTTGTCATGCTCTCTTAAAACTGACACATGATGTGACGACCCACCTCCAAAACCAATCCCCAACGGTATGTGTCTCCCTAGACATAGCTAAAGCATTCGACTGTGTCTGGATCGCAGGACTGTTATACAAACTTCATTCAATGTATGGATTAAACATCCACTCCACAAAACTTCTCGCTTCTTACCTCTCTGATAGAAAGTTCATGGTGAAAATAAACTCAACTCTCTCGACACCTTATAGCATAACCGCAGGAGTTCCTCAAGGATCCATCCTCGGCCCACTACTATACCTTCTTTATACATCAGACGCACCGCAGCCACTGTTACCCAATACAACAATGCTGAACTATGCCGACGACACCTTAATTTATTCAAGCAACAAGGTTGTCAAGGAGGCAAGAAACTGTATTAACAGATAGCTCCCAATCCTGTCAGCCTACTTTACCAAGTGGAGAATTCAACTAAATCCAACCAAAACTCAGCTCATAGTATTTAAAGGCAGAAACGCGAGTTGTACAAACAACACTATTCGCTGCCATAATAAAATCAGAATTAAAATAAATAACAATATAATTAAACCCTCCAAAACCTTAAAGTATCTAGGTATAACCTTTACCAACAATCTGTCATTCTCCGCCCACATTAAAAATACGATTTGTAAAGCCACAACCCAACTGAACCTCTGCAGAAAAGTCATGTACAAACCGAATGGTCTCTCTCCCAAAGTCAAATCACTTATCTACAAACAAATAATCAGACCCACTCTCACATATGCATGCCCGATATGATACCATATCACACCCGCCCAAATGGAGAAGCTACGTATTTTCGAAAGGAAATGCTTCAGATTTATCACTGGCCTCAACCGACATCCTAACTCCCACAAATATTACAACAGTAGTTCGCTCTACTATGCCGCTAATATTGAACGTATAGATCGACGCCTCCTCGAGTTGTCCATCAAATTTATCGAAAATCTTCCCAATAATCCCAATCCGATAACAAATGCGCTCACATCGACTCCGTCAGACAACCGAACTGCCTACCCGAACTGTCTCCACACCAGAACCCTCTTCACCTCTGGCAGGTTAGTCAACAACTTCAATGAGATAGTATACCACAATACTGAACTCTCACCTCACCAGTTTAAATATTGTAATATACAAGGGTTGCCTCTTATGTTTCGGGATTTGGCAACCCTAGTGTTGCAATCCGGCAATTGACAGCTCTGTCGTAAAGTTGGACATTTTTGAGGTTATACGCACTCAGAACGTTTTGACATACGAGCGCTATTTGTGTTGTTTACAGTAACTTAAAAGATTCATCTCGGCCCAAAAATGGAATTAAATCGTCAACATTTTCGTGCGATTATTTTTTACAACTTTCGGCGTGGATTAACTCAGCAACAGTGCATGGATGAACTTAATTCAATTTTTGGCGATGAAGCTCCATCAAGGACCAGTGTTTATCGATGGTATGGTGAATTCAATCGTGGTCGTAGTTCACTCCAAGATGAATTTCGTGAAGGTCGTCCAAAATCAGTTGTTGTTCCGAAAACCATTGATGCTGTGTGCGAACTGATATTGGAACATCGTCATGTGACCTATCGTGAGATTGAGACAACCTTAGGCTTTAGTCGGACCAGCATACATTCAATATTGCATAAACATTTGACTGTCAAAAAAATTTGTTCGCGTTGGATCCCACACAATTTGTCAATCGCCCAAAAAAAGGCTCGTGTCAATTGGTCGAAAGAAATGCTCAAAAAATACGGTCGCGGTGCTTCGAAACACGTATATGACATCGTGACAGGTGATGAATCGTGGATTTACGCGTATGAGCCCGAAAGTAAACAGCAGTCGACTGTCTGGGTGTTTCAAGATGAGCCAAATCCAACAAAAGTTGTTCGCGCACGAAGTACTTCCAAACAAATGGTCGCCTGTTTTTTCAGAAAAACTGGACATGTCGCAACCGTACCACTAGAACAACGCAGAACAGTCAATTCTGAGTGGTACACAACCATTTGTTTGCCAGTTGTCTTCCAAGAAATCAGGAAAACCAACCGCCGAAGACGGATCACTCTTCACCACGACAATGCGAGCTCTCACACATCGGCTGCGACAACTGCATTTTTGAGCACCCAAAACATCGATTTGATGGGTCATCCACCGTATAGTCCGAATGGCACCGAATGACTTCTTTTTATTCCCGTACGTAAAAAACAAACTGAGAGGTCAACGTTTTTCGACACCTGAAGAAGCGGTTGCTGCATTCAGAATGCATGTGTTGGAGATACCTCAATCAGAGTGGCAAAAGTGCTTCGACAATTGGTTCAAACGCATGCAAAAGTGTATAGATCTTCATGGGGAATATTTTGAAAAACAATAAAGTGATTTTCGATGATCAATATTTGTTTTTGTTCTCTAATCCCGAAATATAAAAGGCAACCCTCGTACAACCCTTCTCTAATATCTTGCGTTTCAACGACCAATCGGAAAGTGTTCCCCCAACCCATATCTGATAGTACCCACCCTAACCCAAATCCTACCCATCGACCACTATACCTCCCGCCCCACCCTACTCTAACTTATTGTAATAATAATAGATTTAATAATTAGAGAAGCTAGGCTAAGCTAAGTTAAGTTAAGTTAAGCAAATTAGTTATAGGTTAAGTAAATAATTATATCCTGGTTTTCTGACCTTTTCCAGGAAGCCCCACCTACTACTATCTTGTCCACCCATGAAATATATAACTTTATAATAATGTTTGAAAAATGTACTAGCAAGTATGTGCAAACGATTAAAGCCAAGCTAATTATAAGTTATCTGTATTACTTATTGTAACAAATCATTTATGGTCAATAAATACAAAAATGTAAAAAAAAAAAAAAAAAAAAAAGCAAATTGAAAATTGACAGATACCTTGTGAGGAATGATGCTTACTAAAAGCGTTTCTAAGGACTTATTGATCTAGCCTCATATTAGGGCTACCACTAACCCAACGAGTTTCAATTTTAATTCTCATTAATTAAATGCAATCAACACTACCTGCTAAAACTCATTTCATTAGTGTTGATTACATGCTCCGTGATAGGCGGGTATATACATAAGTTATAAACGTGAAAGTGTCCTATGACCATTAAGTGGAGTTGTTAAGTAACAAAAACAAAAACAAGTGAAAAACTCTCTTCTAGCTAAAGAACAGTAAATATCAATGTTGCCTCTACAACCGAAATTCACCTGTCTACTCTCAAATTCATTTTGTAAGTGTTCGTATTTTGTCACATTTAAAAACCATTTACACCGGAAGGTGTATAAATATTTCTCAAGTATAAGAAACGCATACTTCAAGGTTTTTAAACATTACAAAGAATTAAGAATGATACTAGTCATAAAATCAATATTATTTGGAGTGGTAATACCCAAGAAATAAAGAGTTTCCGAAACTTCTGACTAAGGAAAGCGCGGCCGTGTTAGGAGCCCCTATTAAATAATTAGTATTCATAAGTAATTAATTTTTCGCACCAAATAACGAGCCAGCTCGCGAATTAACGAGCGAATTCCAAATTACTACCTACAACGGTCGTACATCGTGGAAATAGGATCTTCGGAGAAATCATCAACTGGCCGTTCATAAAGTTTGTTTGTAATAGCGTGATTGATAAGAACGGCGGCAAAACGTCAAATGTTACTTTTTTGACATTTAAGAAGCAGTGATTGAACTATGGATCGATACACCGTCAAGCAATCAATTCATAGTAGGCACATTTTACAAAAATGGAAGGAAAAAGCAACTTTTTTTGATCAACATCCTTTTCTTAGCAAATTCACAATTTTGAATACTGTGCAGGAAATGCAAAACATTCTATTGCATCCCCGAAGAAGCTGTGGGGGTTCTCTATATCACATGGAGAACCAACCCACAATCCTAACCTAATTTCGACCGCTAATAGCGCGTCACATCAACCCCTATCCCACCGTTCATGCTATTCACCTAAAATATCATGTTTTCCAAATGGACGCATAGCTGAATTCATTCTTCTATGCAGATAATGCATAATTGAATTCAGCTACCTTTTTGCCATACGGCAACTTCATTTTGCTAGCCCTTGAGATTTGGACACCGGAAATCACATCATGTCGGTTAGCAACAACAAGTCGAATCAGACGAAACTGTTGCATAATCATGCAACGGCTGGGGAATTTATAAAAATATTTAATTAGTTCTCACGATAAATTACCCTAGCCAATTTAGCGTCACTTCGGTTTTCCGCAGATCATCCATTCGCTTGGGATCAATGATCTCTTTTCGCGGGTGAATAGCACCGGCCTCATTTCCTCTCCACCATAATTCTGTCTCCCTACAGTTCAATGCACTCTGAGATCACCACAGCCATAGCCCTAGGGTAGTAGGTCATTCTCAGAGACTGCATATGATATAAGCGCACAAGCTAAGCCAACCCCGAAGTTATTGCGCTCTTTCTTTTGTTCTTTTCTTCCTTCGCATGTCCAGCGACTGTCGAATGATGCGCGAATATTATTCACCTCACTGAGACATGCAAATGAGAAGATTCATGAAAAGAGCGCAATGATGATTGGCTAATAGCTGTGCAAAAATAGAATCCAGATTTTCATCCCTAATTCAAGCTGTCATTACTCAACTACAACCGAGGTCGAACACGCGCCGCTACTTCGAACTTTCAAAAAAAACCGTAGTAATTCAATCACCCAAAGAGGACGATCACGCTGTTAAAGTTCCTTTTTATTCCCCGTGACGCGCACACACGAAGTGTACAAAAGTGAGTCGAGCGTGGCCAACAAGTGGTTGTACAGAGCTGTGTCGTGTTTTTCTTTAACTAAGTTTTCTTTTTGACATCACACTATTTTCATCATCAAAACAAAATAAAATCATTAATCAAATCAACAAAAGGACAGAAACTAGTTAAGCTAACTTACTTCGATAAGTATTGCTGAATTTCCATTGAATGGAAATATGCAAAATAAAGTGATAATCAAAAAGACAAACCAAAGCAAAAGCAAATGAATTCATTGCCAATTTAAAAGTAGATCTAAGTTAATTGCAAGCCAACCAAATCTAAATTAATTATTGTTACTTCGAAACCAAGGAACAACTGTAACTCAAGCCAAATTAGAAAAATATAATAAAAACAAAACTATTTCAATCCATAACATCATCATCATCGGCACTACAACCACAATCCATAACAGTTTGTGTTTATTTTCTTTCCTCCCTCGTTGGTTACATTTCGGAGTGCTATGTTGGGGATTTAAACGAACCGCGTGCCCCTGCTGGTACAAAACGTTGTAGTGCTCTAAAAAGCCCTACCACCTTTTTCCCCCATTCCTAATCCAAAATCCTAGCTATAATACGCTAAAACACATAAACCTATCAAAAACCGAAAAAACCCAAACATGATTCAAAATTCGCAATAAACGAATCAAACATTCGTTTATTGCCTAACATTTGCCCCCACGGCATTATTAAATCCAAAATCTCGAATTAAAATCAAATTCGCAATAAACGAATCTAATATTCGTGTATTGTTCTACATTTGCTCCACAGCATCACCCAAATCTAAAATTCAGAGATCGTTATCCCTATCCCAAATTTTCCATTCAGGAAAACAAACAAAAAACTCAAAAGCAGATACATTCACACGTCTGCGCGATAGTTTCATAAGAATTCAAGAAATTGAATTCTTATCTAAAGTCAATACAACATCTCGCTCGAGATATCCAAAAAATCGAGATTGTTGCACGAAAATGTGTATCTTTGGGATACAATTTTCGATTCCTTTTCCTTTATAAAGGAATAGTTTAGTGATCTCCGGGCCGCAGTCTTAAATCGATCTTAGTCCCTGGAGGAAATACCCCAGTGGAAAAACTAACGAAAATAATTGGAAAAATAAAACTCTTTAATTTGTAAACAAAAACAACACGGATTCTCATTTAGCGGCCAATTGATAGCTAAGTATCACCTGGCCTGGAAGACCAAGAGAAGACCAAGGACAAAGGCCCAATTAAGGACGTTACTCTTCCCTCAGGCATACGAGGAAGCACGGTAACGACCCCTTTTGTAGAACGAGTTTCAGGAGCGGTCAAATTTTAAGAGATCGCCTTGTCCTTTTAACGACCAGGAGACACGCTTCCTGGAACAAAACCCCTACAAAGAATTCAACAACGTCTTCCACCCCCACAAAGCACCTTTGTCCGACCCGTATTATAGATGATATCGCTGATATGCGTCATAGTGTGGCTAAGCATCTGGGCACATGGAATCATCATGACGGGGAATCTGAAAGTGTCGCAAGCTTCATCCAAAGGGCAAGCGGTACGCTTGATGAAAAACCTGATGAGTGTGTTCGATGCCACTATGAAAGGCAGAAGACTACATACAGAACAGCACTAATTATACAACCCAATATCCGGGCTTTGGAGTTTGTTTTTTTTTTTTTTTTTTTTTTTTTTTTTTGAATGTGGAAGTCTTCAAAAGATACCTCTGGACCGATCCAGACGCATGTCGGATTTTTAGCGACTAAAACTACCTCCGGCCGCACATATTTCCGTTGATCCCCGCGGAACCTACTTTTAGATATTCCATCGCGGAGCGGGACGGAGTTTACCTGTTACTACGCTCGTCTCGTCGCAACTATTGCATCATGTCACATAGAATAGCTCTTGCTGCGGACAATGCTTGCTTGGAACTTAGCATACATTCTATTACTCCCGCCGGAGTAAATGTACGTGTCATATCTCTCCAAAATCTTCATAACAACACACTTTCGCTTGGTTTTAAATGGAAACGCACGAAATAAACACGCAATGTCAATTAAAATGCCGTACTTTAAGTTTAATGAATTTACTTTAAGTATCCTTTACATTTATTTGACACACACAATTTAATTTTAACACACACTATTTTTAATTTTATTTTAAGCTCTATGGCTTGTTCAATTAAAATTACACAAAAGGGCATACGACTTTCGTCTTGGTCGACGATTTCTTTCGACTTCGATTTTAGAAGCGCGATCGGCTTTTTGTTCGTGTCCGTCTAGGATCACGGTTGTGTACAGACTCTGTGGGGGTTCTCTACACCACATGGAGAACCAACCCACAATGCTAACCAATTTTTACCGCTAACAGTGCGTCACCCTAACCCACCCTGTAATCGATTCCCAAACATGCTAAAACACAACCCAATATGCAACAGCATCCTTCCCCAAACCTGCAATTGCATACATACCCAAACTTACCAAGAATCCATTTCCCAAGGTCTAATAAAACGCATATTCAAACCTACAACGAAATATTAATCATCACCATCTACTATACCGAGCCGCATACATTTTTTCCCAAAAACCACTTCGGTCAATTTCCTACTTAAATTATATTCCTTGCTTGCAGCCAAGCAGTTCTAATTTCCCCCGAAAATCATTCCGGCTCACTTCCTGCTTAAACAATTTCCTCGCTCGTAACAAAGCAACATTTAGTTTCCCCGAAAAACATTTCGGCTCCCATCCTACCCAAATACCAATTCCGCTTACTGGTAAGTCACCAGCACGATGCGTTGCATTTGCAAACAACCATCGCAACGACCAAGACCCATATTCCCTTGTCTAACCAACAACTCATGTCCATACTTGGTCGTGTTTCCAAAACCGATTTCTCAGTACACATAGCGACAGAGGAATCTAACTCAGCCTATACGGCAGTAATTCGTTGGAACTGAATTCCCTATGCGAGCATTGCAACCCTTTTCAAGTTCCTAGTAAGTGGCAGTGAGTTTATTTAGCTATGACTCCGCTGCCACGACGCGATGAACTTTTTCTTGCCCTTTCATAGTCAGTCGTTTCACAATCACCACCGCGGGAGGTCACGTCAAAAATGTCGAGTTTTTACATCCTACATCATCATCATCATCGGCACTACAACCGGGAACCGGTCTTGGCCTTATTTAGCAAGTCCTGAGGCTTGTTAAATTTTCCATAATGATTTATTTTTTCTGGGTAAGGTCATTAGTCTTGCGCCAGGGGCTCCCCGACGGGGAAACGAACCCCGGTCTCCCGGGTGACAGGCGGGTGTACTAACCACTATACTATCGAGGAGCCCTTTTACATCCTACGCGGGGAGTCAAATTGCAACCCCTGTGGAGTGCGCAACATATTTTTCCTTTTCTTTAACGAGCAGAATCAGTAACGGGTAAGTCAGTTTATCGTATATTTGAAGTATAACTTAACGTGCTTTCCGGTGCTTTAAGAAATATCGGGTCTATAAGTGTTCACCAATACAGACATTAAGAAAAACAATTTGGCGCGAGCAAGAACTCTAAATACATGTTTCAATCCTATTGATAATACATCTAAAAACACTTGTGTATAAAAGTAGTAGCCAAAGTGGATGTGTTGAACCCCTTAAGATTAATAGAGACAGTAAGGAAAACAAACTTAAGATTATGGACGCAGAAATTAAGTTGACCTCTCGCAAAGTGAATGTGGAAGAATAAAGTAAAGTCGAAGTTACGTAAAATAAATCAGTGTTTTATTTTTACTCGTTTTCGTCCCCCTTGAGAAATAATTTTCAGCATAGCAAACGGTGAGCGTAATCTACAACTCTCCATAAAAATGTCCAAACCAGACGACGTTCGCACACAGACGTCTCATTATCTCTCCTTCGATCGTGCACCCCGAAGGATGCATCCTTTGTTTACACGCACAATAGATCTTTCTCCCATACAACAGATGTATGCTTCGCAGTACATGTTTTGTTTATCTAACATTGAATATGTTTATGGTCTGCGAGACCTGATTGTGTGGATGCGTGTGATACAATTCTTAGAACCTTGTATTTACACAAGTATTCATTTATGGTCAACGATGGCAAAGACATTTTATATACCTTATTGCTTCGTTACCATGGAATTGTTCTCTGTTTTGAGTAGCACATTATTTTCTTTGTGCCGTCATAGATTTTTCCCAGATATGGTATCTGGATTCCATTATTCGCCCGTGTATCCATTTTGTATCTAATGCACTTTTACAGGTACTCATTGTATTGGATATGTTGATTAGGCGTAATCAACATATGCGGGTTCACATGAAGGTGAATCCTGTTAATGGTGTGGGCTAGTCCCAAAAGGGTGAGTATTAGGAGAGGGTAGGCATTGTGTGTAACACTGATATGCTTATACTTGTGCATGTATTGCCGAAAGCATCCATGTCCTGATACCACCAGAGTCAAGTGGTAGTTCAGCTCACCACGTTTTCTTTTCACCCAAGTTTCTACATCAGGTATGTTGACGTGGGTCCATCTTCGTTTAGTAGAAGAATCCCACCTTCGTTGACATTCTCTTAGGGTTTAAAGCTCTAATTGTAACCGCATTCGCCGTCGATTCTCGTGTGAGACCTCATGCTTTGAGTGAATGCCTTAAATTGTAGTGGAAAACACAAAGTAAAAGAACTACTGCCCACACACAATTAGTAAAGTTAGAAAGCAGGGGAAGAAAGTCAAAAATCGAAAAACAGCCAGAGTTTCAAGAAACGACTAGGAGTAAGAAACGTATTGTAGCGAGCTTAGGGTTCGCTGGATTAATTATTTTGAATAAATAAGAGCCGTTAAATTGATTTTGAATTAATATAACACTTTATTAGTCCATTAATCACAACCGTTACTTTTTACCGTACACAACTATTTCTTGACTTATCGCTTTCGTACTTATCGCGTCTTTGACTCTTACTTCTTACTTATTACTTTCTACTTATCGCTTGCTTCACTTCCTTTTTATAACTTAACTCCCGATCTACGTGCGACGTATTTATACCACTTTTCCTCATTCTGATTTGGTGTATCGTTTCCGTCCGTTCCATAGTCTTGAATGTTCTATTCCAGTTTTCCAGTACTTCCTAAAATAATCTAGTACTTTGTTTCGGACTTTCTCGAAGATTCCAGTACTGATTGTCATATGCGTCACACTACCCTCCGCCTAGATTAGTTCGTCCCGAACTAAGTTCACTGATCCCCTGGGTTAACAAAAGTCGCCAGTCGGTCACGATGTACCACTTTCATCTTGGCGTTCGGTCTTCGCTGAATCCTATAGACAACGTCGTTAATTCTTGTGAGAATCGTATACGGTCCTTCCCAATGTTGCTGCAACTTCGGAGACCTTCCTTTTTGCCGATGAGGGTTATAAAGCCATACGTTATCGCCTGCATTAAATCCGGATGCGTTGGCTCGAACGTCGGACCTTGTTTTCATCCTGTCACTGGATACCTTGATTTGCTTTCGAACCAAA
This sequence comes from Microdon myrmicae, assembly GCA_963931805.1. Taxonomy (NCBI): domain Eukaryota; kingdom Metazoa; phylum Arthropoda; class Insecta; order Diptera; family Syrphidae; genus Microdon; species Microdon myrmicae. The sequence continues at coordinate 47,041,015 of OZ007499.1, read as the reverse complement.
TGATGAATCTCATCGAGGCGATTTCTCCATTCGGCTACGTAGTCTTCGGTCTTATCTATGGCGTCTGGAGGTATTCCGAATCGCAGATCGGCTGGTAATCATATCTCCCGTCCAAATATAATTTTTGCTGGAGAATGGCCTGTCGTATCGTGATTAGCTGATCTATAGCTCATGAGAAAGGCTTGTACATATTTGCCCCAATCTCTTTGGTGATCACTAACGACCTTCGATAAGTACTCTTTCATTGTTCGGTTGAACCTTTCGACCATTCCGTCTGACTGCGGATGTAAGGGTGTGGTCCTGGTTTTCCTTACGCCTAATGCCGCACAGATGCCTTGAAATATCTGTGATTCGAAATTTCGGCGTTGATCGGAGTGAAGCTCACAGGGAACTCCATATCTGCTGATCCAATTATCGATTAGCTGCTCAATGACGGTTGTTGCTTCTTGGTTTGGAATTGGAAGGACTTCTACCCACTTGCTGAAGTAATCCATGATAACTAACATGTATTTGTTGTTGTCGTTTGTTTTTGGGAATGGTCCTGAGATATCAATCGCAATTCGCTTGAAAGGGGCACCCACGTTGTACTGCTTCATAGCGCTCCTTGGTTTTGCTGTTGGTCCTTTGGTCGCAGTGCAAGTTTTGCACTTCCTACACCAAGACTCGACGTCATCTCTCATGTGAAGCCAGTAAAAACGAGATCGTAATTTTGAAAGTGTCTTATTAACTCCCAAATGTCCACCGGCGGCCCCGTCGTGCATTTCTGTTAGAACATCTTTCACTTTTGATGGTGGGACTAGAATCTGCATTCGATGGGATTTTCCGTCCGCGGCTTCCCATTTACGCTTAAGAATACCATCTTCCACCAGCAAGGACTTCCATTGTGCCCAATATGCATTAAATGTTCCACTCTTGTCGGAAATATTGTTCCAAGTTGGCCGCTCGTTCTTCTCTTTGTATTCCAGAATTAGCGACATATCTTCATCTTGAAGTTGAGCTGCGCGTATAGCATCACTCGTCCACCCATCTAGTACTTCTACTTGTACATTTCGCAGGTCGTACGCCACTTCTCTCTCTTCCGCTCTATGACAATGTTTACAATCTGGCTTACATGGTCTTCTTGATAGAGCATCAGCGTTATTATGCACCTTCCCTTGACGGTGGGAAATTTGGAAATCGTACGTTTGAAGTCGTTCGATCCATCGAGCTATTTGTCCTTCCGGATTCTTAAAATTTAGCAACCATTTCAGGGCGGCATGATCCGTCCGAAGGTGGAATCGACGTCCGTAGAGGTATTTATAGAAATTCTTAACGGCTTCTACGACAGCCAGCAGTTCCTTCCTTGTTGCGCAGTAATTTCTCTCTGGCTTAGATAGAACTCGACTATAATATGCGACAACTCTCTCTTTACCATCGACTTCCTGTGACAACACTGCTCCGATTCCTGTGTTATTTCCATCAGTATCCAATATAAATGGGCAATCCGCTCTTGGGAATGCCAATGTTGGTGTCTTACATAACTCGGCCTTCAATGTGTTGAATGCTGTCTCACATTTTTCTGTCCAATTGAATTTCTTGTCTTTACCCGTTAGTTCGTGTTGGGTTCTAGCGACGTTGGCAAAACCTTTAACAAACCGTCGGTAATATGTGGCTAATCCCATAAAGCTTCTCAACTGCCTCTTGTCTTCTGGAGTAGGCCACTCTCGGACGGCTGTTATATTATCAGGATCCATTTGAACTCCTGCAGATGAAACGATGTGTCCCAGAAATTTTACTCTCCTTTGGAAGAGTTCACATTTCTTCGAATTGAGCTTTAAGTTGGCCTGTCTCAGTCGTTCGAAGACGGAGCGCAGATTATTGATGTGTTCTGGTAAATTCCTTCCAACAACGATGATATCGTCCAAGTACACAAGACACGTCTTCCATGTAAGTCCCCGTAGAACACTTTCCATTAATCGTCCAAACGTTGCTGGGGCATTACACAATCCAAAAGGCATCACGTTGAATTGATAAAGTCCGTTTCCGGTAGTAAACGCTGTCTTCTCCTTGTCCTCCTCCTTCACTTCCACTTGCCAGTAACCGCTTTTTAGGTCCAATGTTGAAAACCACTAAGCTCCAGAAAGGGTATCTAGTGTGCCGTCGATTCGAGGAAGTGGGTAACTGTCTTTCTTCGTAACGTCGTTTAACCGGCGGTAGTCGACACAAAATCTAGTTGTCCCATCCTTCTTCTTGACGAGCACTACCGGCGAAGCCCATGGGCTCGATGATTTCTCGATGACTCCTTGCTCTTCCATCTCTCGAATCATGTTGCCTACTTCTGATTGTTTGGCCAACGGTAGTCAACGAGGTTGTCTTATAGGTCTTGACTCACCCGTGTCAATGCGATGTTTAACTATACCGGTGCGTCCGAATTTATCATGTCCTGTCACAAAAATATCAGAAAAATTGTTCAGGAGTGATTTACCGCTTGCCTTTTCTCTGTCTGTTAATCCGATTAACCGCAGAGGATGCACCAGGGGGCTGTTGAATTTAATGGTCCTCCCCCTTGTCTGAATTGAGTTTATCATTGACACGGGTGCACATTCTGCGATTACCTCTCCTTTTCTTATTGCGATCGGCTCCTTGGACGCATTTAGTACTCTGACGGGTACGATGTGCTTCTTCGCATCGATAAGGGCTTTCCCAACAAGGATGTTCCCCTTGCGCTGATTTTGTACAGCTTCGGTGATGTAAAATCGATTGTCACCGGGATCACTCTCGAGACTTGTCCAAATTACCGAGTCTGAACGAGCTGGGATCTCATCCTCCTCGCGCACATAACATTTCAGCCTTCGCAATTGTTCGTCCTGCAGTGTAATAGCAACCTCCAAGTTACCAATTCGCAGTGTTCTTTGCCCGATATCTAAAACAACTTGGTGCTCCTTCATGAAATCCATTCCAAGAATGCATTCGTCCGTAATATCGCCAACCAAAAATTTGTGGGAGATGGAAATATTGCCCAGCACTATTATGCTCTCGACTTTTCCGTAGACTGTAGAACATTCTCCTGTGGCAGTCCTCAAAGCGTATCTTCTATTTTTATTAAGGGCAATTTGGCCCACGACATCCGGCCGAATTATGGATCTCGTTGCTCCAGTGTCGATTGTCACTGTTGTTGTCCTTCCATTAACAATCGTAGTTATAACCAAACTTTGGTTATCCTGTTGGAGCTGTGATACAGTTACGATGCTGGGGCTGCAAATTCCAGCAGGCGACTTTCGCCCCGTAAAGTCTGCCCTTACAAGTTTCACGAACTATTGATCTCAGGTTGGTCCGTTGTTAGTCTCCTGTTATAATTAGCGCATGAACGACAATTCTCACTTGATGTTTCATTCGTTCGTCGACGTTTCCTACAGTCAACAGAGATGTGGCCGACTTCGCCGCATGTCCAACACTTCATGTCAGTTCTCGGGGTTCTCCGTTGTACATGCCCGATTCTTTGGCAGGAACATTCTTGGACGGACGTTTCTCGAACTCTATATGTACTCCTGGTAGCCAGTTTAGCAGATTCATATGACAATGCGAACGCCAGAATTTCATTAGTCGTCTTCTTTCCCGCCAAACGAACAGCCTGTTGCAAGTCCCGATCTTGGAGTGCGTTTATAAATGCATCCATTGCTACCTCGTTAAGAAATTCTTTAGTCATATTTGTATAAGCCAAGTTTGCCAATCGCTCAATGTCTGCCTGCAACTGTTGCAGATTTTCTCCCGGTTTCTGCGTTCTGCTCCGCAGTTGCATGCGGTAGACCTGCTGCATGTGGTTGTCGCCATACCTAGCTTCAAGGCCGTCTCTTATCGCTTGGAAATCTGTTTGCTTCTCTGCTGGTACGGTTTGTAGCAATTCTGTAGCCGCCCCGCGGAGTGACAAGATTAGTGATGTTGACTTTTGCTTATCCGACCACTTATTATAATTGGCCGCGACGTCAAACTGACGTATAAATACGGAGAGGGTCTCGTTCCATCGAAGGTTGGCGGTTGCATCCTTGTATCTTTGTAGTCATGTTGATTGCCTGGCGATGTCTTATTTCTCTCAACACACTCAAGTCTCGTTTTGATTCGCATTATTTCATCGGTGACTTTTAGGTCCAGATTTTCTACTTCGTTCCGAATTTCTTCCTTAAAGTGTTGAAAATTACATTTCATCCACTGCGTTTGGGCATCCAACTTTGCATTAACATCTGCAGCTTGCGCGCCCAATTTGGAATTTTGGGCGTCGAATTTTGAATTTACGGTGTCGAATTTTGAATTTTGGGCATCCAACTTTGCATTAACATCTGTAGCTTGCGCGTCCAATTTTATCATCATCACCCTGAGCATCTCCGAAACGTCCAACTATGGCGAACTCTTCTCCGTTACATTGGCCCCATCTTGACTCGGTGTTTCTTCTCCATCCGGACAGTCTGGCGCAATCGCAAAAACATATGTGTCAACATCAATACCCTCTATCTCCATTGCTGCTTGTAGACGCTGTCGAAGAATTTGTTTCTGTCCTCTGCTATCCAGATTCCGGTCCAGATTCCTCAAGTTCCTTCTTCAACTCAGGAATGCGAAGATCCTCCAAATGTCGATCTGACATCGTCACAACACACTTTCACAGACTTATTCACTTCACGAATAATTAATCCCACTCCTGACACCAATTGTAGCGAACTTAGGGTTCGCTGGATTAATTATTTTGAATAAATAAGAGCCGTTAAATTAATTTTGTATTAATATAACACTTTATTAGTCCGTTAATCACAACCGTTACTTTTTACCGTACACAACTATTTCTTGACTTATCGCTTTCGTACTTATCGCGTCTTTGACTCTTACTTCTTACTAATTACTTTCTACTTATCGCTTGCTTCACTTCCTTTTTATAACTATATATAACTGATCTACGTGCGACGTATGTATACCGTTTTTCCTCATTCTGATTTGGTGTATCGTTTCCGTCCGTTCCATAGTCTTGAATGTTCTATTCCAGTTTTCCAGTACTTCCTAAAATAATCTAGTACTTTGTTTCGGACTTTCTCGAAGATTCCAGTACTGATTGTCATATGCGTCACAGTATGCTATGCGGATGATTTAAGGACTGTCACAACAGAGAAAACGCTCCAAGAAACTTATTACAATTCGAGGCAAGGGCTAAGAACTATCCTGAGTTGAGTCACAAATGTTAGATTGGAACTAGCAGAGAACAAAATAGAAGTGGTACTGATAACCACCCACCAAAATTAGAAGAAATTTGCCTACGTTGGCGAGGCAATCGAATCCAGCCGCAAAAAAGTATAACAATTTGCCTTCGTGTTGGCGGACGCGACCGAATCCACCCGCATTACATATCTAGGACTTATACTGAAGACAACACTGATCTCAATAAAATTAACAATTCGAATAGAGGATCAACAATAATCCTTAAAAACTATGCTCCAGAAAAATCGCTGGTTCTTAGCAAACTCTTACGTTTATCTCATGAACGGAAAAGCTATCCCACCTGATGGAAAACCACTCGAATTCAACTAATCACAAGGAAAAGTAAAAATGTCTCCCTCAAATTTCCCAGTGGATAGCTTTGCTATCTATGTTATCAAAGGTCATGGAAAAAGGCATCAATGCCGGGTTGATAAGGTTGCGTCGGTGCCATTGTCTGGGTGTGCTGAACTTACCAGTTGCAATGGCTGTAGTGGGGCATTCGGTGCGGATCCTCAAATTGGCGCTTGGTGGGGATTTAGATTTGACATAGTTGAATAGTTGCTGGTGTATGGAGCAGCACTACCGGGTAGTTATTGCATTTGGTGTACTACAGATGGCGGTGCTTACACAGCTGGCATCATTACAGGAGCCACTTTGGATTAAATCGGTTCTACATTTTGACACTGAAGCAGAAGTTTGAGTTCAAAGGACTTTGTGGACTGACAGTATTGATTGCATTGATCTTTGCAATAGATGGAACACGCTGACCAATGGCATTCCCAGAAATCAACAGAATATGTAGCATGTTCAAAACGAATATTGTCGTGTGATTAGTCAATGGAACAGATGATATATGGGGTGTATACATTCCGGGCATGGGAACTGAATTAGGATTCATTTGAATTTGAGAATTATTAGATTAAATATTGAATTGTACCACATGAAATGTCCGTTTTTCGCTCATTCGAAAATAAGAAGTTCTCGAGTGATTGTCTGTACCAGAACATTAAATTTTCTTTTTTATAAAGTAAAGTGGTACGTGTGCTTGACGTGTGAGAATTTTCATCATCGTCATCATCGACACTACAACCGGGAACTGGTCTTGGCCTTATTTGGCAAGTCCTGAGGCTTGTTAAATTTTCCATAATGATTTGTTTTTTTTCCGGGCAAGGTCATTAGTCTTGCGCCAGAGGCTCCCCTACGGGGAATCGAACCCCGGTCTCCCGCGTGACAGGCGGGTGTACCACAGATATTACCATGCAGATTATTCCTCGGAGTTCCATGATATCGTTCAGTGGAATTTGGTTTATTTGTGTCCCACAAGGCAATCTGACGGATTCCTCTAATTTGCGTCTCAACGACGCGTACATCTTTGTACCAAAACTCGTATTGTTACAGAACGGGAAAGCTGAGGCGCTAAGTGGATGTACAGATAGTGTCAAGAAAAAAAAGCATTTGACGGCGTGCTCTTCATTGAAAAACCATTCAATTAGCGATGGCAATGATATCTAGATATTCATTTTTGTTCCCAAGAGTCTTGGCGTTTCAAATAGTCCGCCACATCAGAGACCCTCTTTAATATGGTATGGTCTGCTTACTGCTCTGATTCGACCCGGTGTCAGAGAGGCGCCGTTATAATACAGCCGGTATACCCCTGGCTGCAAACCATCCAATGGGCACGGTGAAGCGTAACACCCTGGATTAGTGGTGGTAGATCTTCGTGTGTTACTTCTCGGTAGCCTGTCTAACATGGGTGGCCCTACCGGAAGCGTATGCTTCCGTCAGCATAGCCTGAGTGATTCATTGTAGTTTAAGCGATGTTAAAATCCTCCTCGCGGACCTCAATGCGAAAATTGGAAAGGAAGACATCTTCCAACCAACTATAGGTAAAGAGAGGCTACACGACGTTTCAAATGATAATGGAATTCGAATTATCACGTTCGCAGCGTCCAAAGATCTGGTAGTGAAAAGCACGATGTTCAAGCACAAGCAAATCCATAAAGTCACATGGATATCACCCGACGGCGTAACGTGTAACCAAAAAGACCACTTCCTCATAGACAAAAGACACCACTCGAATATCTTTGACGTAAGATCATATAGAGGAGCAGATTGCGACTCCGATCATCTTCTAATGATGGGCAAAATTAGAAGTCGGCTCGCAGCAAACCCACATGGACAATCACGGGAGACAAGCAAAAAGTTCGACATTGATAAAGTAAAAGACCTACGCAAAAGGGCTGAATATCAAGACGAACTAACGAATAGATTTAGCATGCTAGAGAATGGGAGTTGTGAGGAAAAGGATACCACCTGGGCACTAAATGGGCATCGGTCAGAGACACAATCAAACAAACAGCCCAAAAGGTATTAGGATTTAAGAAAACAATTAAGTCCAAACCTTGGTTTGACGATGAGTGCAGGGCGAAGATCGAATAACGTAAACGCCTCAGACTGATCCACTTAGAAGGATATGATGAAGTCAACGTAGAAAGATACGCGACGATTCGAAAAGAGACAATGAGACTTTTCAAACACAAAAAACGCGAATGGGAGAAGACTCGGATCGAAAAAAACCTAGAAAATGGCAGAGAAAAGAATACCAGAGGTAACATATGTATGCCGTCATAAATTCAATTAGAAATGGTTACCGAGGAGAGCCAAACTAATTCAAGACACAAGCGGCTGTCTGGTTACAGAAACAAACAATATCGTGACAAGATGGAAGCAGTACTTTGAAAACCTGCTCAATGTACACACCCATCAACCACAAATAAAGGCACCAGACGCACCAGAAATAATTGTAGAAAATGCCAGAGCAAAGAATATCAGAGGTGTGTATGCCGGCATAAATTCAATTAGACATGGCTACCGAGGGAGAGCCAAAATAATCCGAGATACAAACGGTTGTCTGGTGACAGAAACAAACAATATCGTGACAAGATGGAAGCAGTACTTTGAAAACCTGCTCAATGTGTGCACCCATCAACCACAAATTAACCCACCAGACATACATACAGCCGAGCCTCAGATCCCAGAGCCATCTTTCGACGAAGTTGTAGATGCAATAAACCGATTGAAAAACAACAAGGCTCCCGGAATCGACTGCATACCGGCAGAGCTTGTGAAGCATGGAGGAGAGGCAACCGCTCGAAAGATCCTCCAACTGATTAAAACAATATGGGATAAGGAAGTCATTCCGGAAGAATGGAAAACCTCAATAGTCGTCCCCATTTTAAAAAAAGGCGACAGACGTGACTGCGTAAATTACAGAGGAATATCATTGCTCCCAGCCACATACAAAATACTAACAAATGTCATACTGGCGAGAATCACACCGTACGCAGAAGACATATTGGGAGACTGCCAATGCGGATTCGGTAGGAACCGGTCAACGAGCGACCAAATGTTCACAATAAGGCAACTACTGGAAAAGAAGCGGGGATACGGAGAGACGTTCCACCAACTGTTCGTTGTGTTGTATGGTCCGGGACGCCGTGCTTCCTCGTTAGAGGGAAGAGCGTGGACCTTTTATATAACTTATCAATCTCAGACTTCGAGACGAGTTTAATTTATACCCAATATATATAGGGTCTTTCCGTCCGTCTTCTTTCTTGAATAATATTACATTTGTTTTCCTTTTCTTTTTATTTCTCTCTTTTATTTTTTTTCTATATTCTATTCTATATTTCCGCTCTATTGTTTCGGTACTAATAACTTCTGACTTTTGAATTCTATTTCTTTATTACTTCTGAACTAACTTCTGAACTATTGTTTCTCAACTGTATTTCCTCTCGACTCTGTTTCTTCTCGACTTCCACTGACTTTTCAATGAAATTTTCCCTCTTCTTATATAACTTTGAGTTCTAATCTACTGTAAATTATAACTTGAACAAAATCAATTTTATCAAACTGTTATTTAATCTATTGTGACTTTTAATTTTGAACAAACTTTGAACGAAAATCAAAGAGCCATGTTTCAAATGAAAAAAGGGGCATGTTATGAAAAAAGGGGTATGTATGAAGTGTACTGAAACTGATTTGATATAGAATATAGTGGATGTTTATTTATGATATATATTAAATGAGAATGTTAGATATGTAAAGAGAATGTTTTAAGGATGTGTTAGATAAATAATGACATTCAGTTTTAAAGTTAATAATTATAAGGGCAGTAGTATTCTCGAATACTACAGTTGACTTCAAAAAAGCCTACGACGCAGTCGCAAGGCAAAGACTTTACCATATTGTAGTTGAGCTGGGAATCCCGAAAAAATATCCCGCCCTCATACAAGTCTGCATGAACGAAAACAAAGGGCGGGTTATAAGAGAAAACCACCTCTCAGAACCATTTGAAATCCGGGACGCACTAAAACAGGGCGATGGCCTCTCACCATGGCTTTTTAACCTTGTGCTCGACTATGTCATCAGAAAGATACAAGACGGCAACATGGCCGGATCATCCCTGACCGGGGTCACACAAGTGCTCACACATGTTGGATGACATCGCCGTTTTGGGCGATAATCTAGAAACTGTAAGTAAAAACAGTGAAATCATCATGCAAGTGACAGAAGAGGTGGGCCTAGCAATAAATGAAGACAAAACGAAATACATGATTATGGCGAGAGCAGGTGGACCTCAGAGAACACACATCCACATCAGGGACAAGATATTAGAAAAAGTTAAAGAATTTAAATACCTGGAAACAATACTGACGGCCAGTAACGAAATGTCGAAGGATATTAACATAAGACTACACCCCGCCAACGCTAGTTGGCATGCAGTCAGTAAACTGCTGAAATCCAAACTGCTATCACGCAATATAAAGCTCCGTGTCTATAGAACCAAAATCATGCCGATTGTTCTATACGGATGCGAAACATGGGCTCTCAAAAAACGGGAAGAAAACAAATTCCGCGTATTCGAGAATAAAGTCCTAAGGCGTATCTTTGGCGGCAAATATGACGAAGAGGCAGGACAATGGAGGGAACTCCACAACCACGAATTGGAAGAGCTATACCGCAAACCTACAATAGTGAGAGTAATCAAATCGCCAAGATTAAGATGGGTCGGACACGTGGCGCGAATGGGGAACGATATGACCGCGCATAGATGTCTTGACGGTAAGCCAACGGGAAAGAGAACAACAGGGCTGTCACGACGGAGATGGGAGGACAATGTTAGGTTGGACCTCGAGGAGATCGGATCGGATGGCCGAACGTGGTAGGAGAGCGCATCATCATCATCATCGGCACTACAACCGGGAACCGGTCTTGGCCTCATTTAGCAAGTCCTGAGGCTTGTTAAATTTTCCATAATGATTTATTTTGTCTGGGCAAGGTCATTAGTCTTGCGCCAGGGGCTCCCCGACGGGGAATCGAACCCCGGTCTCCCGGGTGACAGGCGGGTGTACTAACCACTATACTATCGAGGAGCCCAAGGAGAGTGCATGGGACTGGGAAAAATGGCGAAGTCGAGTCGGTGAGGTCATGAACTTTCGGGTTCCTACAGGCCAATAAATAGTAATAGTAGTATAGTAATGATATCTTAGATGTCGGTTTTTTAATTAAGTTAACTGCTTACAAGAAGCATATGTAAGTAGGTGCCAATAGTGCTGTTAAATGTTTGTGCATTCAACAAGACACGAACATTTCAGGAAAAAAGTTGCTTTTTATAGAATTGACCGTGACAAAGTTGGGACAAAGTAAGCCCAAAGAAAATGTAAGTTCACAATACTTCACATCAAGTGTGCCGAGTTTAATTGAATCTATGCATAACCGCACAGATAGAACAACCGATGTGAAAACTGCAACGCTCGGGTGGTCTATATTTAAAAAAAAAACCCTGGTTTAATTATTGATGCGTTCGTAGACAATGGGTATTGTTTTAATACGAGGGTTGCCTCTTATGTTTCGGGATTTCGCAACCCTAGTGTTGCAATCCGGCAATTGACAGCTCTGTCGTAAAGTTGGACATTTTTGAGGTTATACGCACTCAGAACGTTTTGACATACCAGCGCTATTTGTGTTGTTTACAGTACCTTAAAAGATTCAACTCCGCCCAAAAATGGAATTAAATCGTCAACATTTTCGTGCGATTATTTTTTACAACTTTCGGCGTGAATTAACTCAGCAACAGTGCATGGATGAACTTAATTCGATTGTTGGCGATGAAGCTCCATCGAGGACCAATGCTTATCGATGGTATGGTGAATTCAATCGTGGTCGTAGTTCGCTCCAAAATAATTTTCGTGAAGGTCGTCCAAAATCAGTTGTTGTTCCGAAAACGATTGATACTGTGCGCGAACTGATATTGGAAGATCGTCATGTGACCTATCGTGAGATTGAGACAACCTTAGGCGTTAGTGGGACCAGCATACATTCAATATTGCATAAACATTTGACTGTCAAAAAAATTTGTTCGCGTTGGATCCCACACAATTTGTCAATCGCCCAAAAAAAGGCTCGTGTCAATTGGTCGAAAGAAATGCTCAAAAAATACGGTCGCGGTGCTTCGAAACACGTCTATGACATCGTGACAGGTGATGAATCGTGGATTTACGCGTATGAGCCCGAAAGTAAACAGCAGTCGACTGTCTGGGTGTTTCAAGATGAGCCAAATCCAACAAAAGTTGTTCGCGCACGAAGCACTTCCAAGCAAATGGTCGCCTGTTTTTTCGGAAAAACTGGACATGTCGCAACCGTACCACTAGAACAACGCAGAACAGTCAATTCTGAGTGGTACACAACCATTCGTTTGCCAGTTGTCTTCCAATAAATCAGGAAAACCAACCGCCGAAGACGGATCACTCTTCACCACGACAATGCGAGCTCTCACACATCGGCTGCGACAACTGCATTTTTGAGCACCCAAAACATCGATTTGATGGGTCATCCGCCGTATAGTCCTGACATGGCACCGAATGACTTATTTTTATTCCCGTACGTAAAAAACAAACTGAGAGGTCAACGTTTTTCGACACCTGAAGAAGCGGTTGCTGCATTCAGAATGCATGTGTTGGAGATACCTCAATCAGAGTGGCAAAAGTGCTTCGACAATTGGTTCAAACGCATGCAAAAGTATATAGATCTTTATGGGGAATATTTTGAAAAACAATAAAGTGATTTTCGATGATCAATATTTGTTTTTGTTCTCTAATCCCGAAATATAAAAGGCAACCCTCGTAATTAGAACTCTTAATGCTAGAGTTGCATATTACCGGTCAACGTAATAAATCATCCTAAACCAGACTTCCATACTACAAAACGTTCCTGATGGCCTTGTCCAAAATGTTCTTGAACCGCACCTCCATTACAACTGTCATTAAAATACGTAGCCCATCTCTCTCTTCTTGACTGCATTGCACAATAGACAACACGACACTTCTAGTATCAACTAATGAACACCATCAAACTTTTAGGCACTTACCTTTATCATTTTTAATCGTTCACTTCGCGCAGACAATTCCGCGGCCTGTTGGTCTATTTTTTCCAGCATCTCAACCAGCCTTCTATTCCTTTCGTTCCGTCGCTTTTGGTCGTCCAAGAATTGTTGATATTTTTTCTGACTCCTTGACCTTAATGTCCTTTCACTTGACGAGAGACAGAGAAAAAAGAGAAAATGGGCCAAAATTGTTACCACAATCTAGAAATTCTTCTTCTGGTTGTTTTGTTTGTCTTTTTATGTTTGTTGTTTGTTTTTTAATATTATTTTTTTTTATCTTCAAAGGAAAAGAAGGCAGGCATTCAAGAAATGGGAAAAGGACTTACTGATCGCTGCGCTTTTTCATAATGCACTCCAATTTGGCCTCGAGTTGTTGACGATTATCCTCGCTTTTTTATGACGACAATACAAGACGGAAGTTTCCAAGAAACGAGAATAAGGGAATTAATTTCATTTTAAAAGTTATGAGAGGAAGATGTTAGTTTTGTCCCGCATTCATCTTAGTATCTTGTACCGCTTGTACAATTTATAAACTTACCTTCTATGCAATTTCTCTTGTAGAAGCTCTACTTGCAACTTGTAGTTTTCCAGCTCTGATTGAGGATACATCTTCCTTGATTTGTGGCTGTTTATATTTCTTCTTTAAATATCCTTGTTGGGATTTGGACTTGGATTCGGTTGGTTGGTGTATCTACCTGTGTCTGCAGTCAGAGATATTTTGTACTCAATTGTTAACAAAGCAATGAACAAACTTCGAACGTAAGCACATTGGAAAAGGACGTTGAATGTCGTGTACATTAATTATTATTTTGCACTAGGTTAAGTCCTTGGCTAGCAACCAGTTGTTGTTTAAGCACTTATCCTAGTAACCGTATCGATTTTGTTTTACGAAAACCCAACACGAAACTGTGTACGAAGCACAATGTTACCTGTGTTTCGTGTATGCTGTCTGTGTACATGTATTGAGTGCTACAACTCTAGGTCAATGCAGTTCACCTACATTTCACCAGATGTGCTTAGTTCGTTTGCAGTGGACTTTGTTTTCAACTGCTCGTTGGTCACAGTTGGCTTCCTTTCACCACTGCCATGGGTATCCTCTCATTTGCCGCCCCTTCGCTAATGTCCATTACCGTGTTTCTATGGAACAGGAAACAATTGCAATTCTTTTAATGGCTATGCACCCGTGGTACGTGATGCCACAGACAACGTTAGCAATTTCCTCTGCAACTATACCGAAGTATTTTCATTTGATAAGCTGCTCCAACAACGGGAGAGCAAAAAATATCGTTCGTTTCATTGATAAAAAAAAAATGAATCCACCCAAATATAAATGCTTCACCTGCTAACAGGAAGTACGAACTGAAACCTAAAATGTGTGAAAAATTTTGCTGAACCCTTACCATAAAAACGGACTTTAGATCGACTAAATGGGAAAACGGCCAACAAGAACGGACGGCCGAGATTTGAGGGACGTCAGGAGAATGTGTAATTTGCTTTGAATTCCTTTGAATACGAACAGGATGCTGGTCATGTTGTTTTTGTGTGATAAAACGGATACCCGGCTTTTATTGCGCAAATTGGCAGCAAAAAGTTGGCAAGTTGTGCCACTTGTTGATTGCTGGTCCAGTAATAACGAAACATTAGGTGGTTTCTTTGAAAGTTAAGTATTGGCGTCGATTTCGGATGTACGAAACGAGATTTTACGTTTCCTATGATGATAGAGCAAATCAAACGATACGGGAAACAAAATTGCAATTGATAAATGCATTTAATACCTTCGGACACTTTTTACTTAAGTTCTTATTCACTCTATATTACGATGATTTTCCATCTTTCTTTAAACGCGTGCACAAAAGGCACTTTGAAGTATCCTTAAATGTCAAAATACAATTCGAGCGGATGCAGATGCAGGGGATGAGAAAAGGATATGTCGATGTACGAAAATACGTTATTACATAGATAATACGACATTTGTGTGATTCGACTAAAGAACGATTCTCAATATTTTTCCGTATATCTGAAGTTAGCTTTCAGCTTTTGAAGCAAACTATGTGATAGATTGATATCGCGGAAAAATCTTTAGAGGCCACCACAGTCAGTTGAGCTACGATAATTCCCACAGAAAAGACATAGACAGGGTACGTTGCGGCCTAACAACGGATTTAAAAGGTTAATGCCTGGATGTTCTTTGAGTTTCCCTGGTTGCTTTTACAATCTCAAATGAAGTTCTGTTTTCGATTCGCCCGAACAAATTTAAGATTTGAATTTTAGTTTAAGGCGGAGACACGCCAAGTAAATTATGTTAGGATTGAATTTAGTACTGTGGTGGGTTTATGTACCTGGGCGTCAGCACGGACGCGAATTCTGTATAAACACCACGGATTGTTTTCTGTAAATTGGCCGTTTTCCCGCACACAAAAGCTTGAAATAAAACGCACAGTCACCAGAACGCAGTGATATAAAACGCTGGAGTTATTTTATGGTTCGAAGTAACTTTTATTTAACACATGTTTATTTTTGGATAGAACTAAGTTAAAATGTTCACAAGTATGGAGTTCGCTAATGATACACTATGGTTACTCTACATCCACGAACGACAAGTTCAATTACTAACGCGACTGACAATGTTCGCAAATATGATCACGATTCTTTAATGTTACACTCTACATACACGAACGGCAATCCACAGGGATAAAAGAAAAAGGACTCGACTCCGTTAACGACGATGACTCTCGGGTCGGTGCGTGTACACACTTTGCATGATAAAATCTGACTGCCAGGAGCAATCGTCCTCTACATTCCTTGTAGAATCGAGGATCAGATGGTATGCCATCGAAGAACCAATCCGATCGTTGGATTAGGGATACAATGGCGATTGCCCTGGGAAATTCCAACTGAAAAGTTCCTATAGAAATCATACCGGTTAGGAGGACACGCCCACACGCTGGAAGTGGTGACGATGCCAATAATTACAGATGCGCACGGAAAATACCAATGCACATCTGGTCGACTAGAAGTACGAGGTTGCGACTGGCCGTAATGGCGGTCATAAATCATAGAAATAGTTTCCTATGATATTAACAGACACTCAAGAGTACTCTATTGTGTGTGTATCTTTTCGGCCACATAATTTGTGTAGAAATTGCCGCCCGGACGAAAATCATATCTTCTGTCTACATTAACTAGACAGAAACGTTTTATGGGCGGTGTGTAAGGGATAATAAAGGCGACGGTGTTAGATTCTTCTGTGATGTTAAATCGGCAGAAGATCGCCCGCCGTCGAGACTGATCTTTTATTATCCCACTCGTTATGTCCCATTACAGGCTATTAGATATCTGGTTTGCAGATGTGCAAGCCGACCAATAGCCCAGCCAGTGTTTTGGGAGATAATGGGCATTGAAACAGTATCTGGGTACACATTGTTCCGATCATCAGAACATCCTATCGGTCGATGTGGTGACATGTGGGTCTTTTAAAATAAGACAAGGTCATTTGCAGGAAACCTTCCATGGCTACGCTGCATTAGAAGATAGTAAGATCGGCCGATGGATCTATGGCCAAAAAGGTAAACACATCCTGTCGAATCTAGGGAAAATCTCCTCAGCTATTACGGGTATTTATGTCAGTTGCCCTGGGGGACAACCGAATTGTTTTCAGGTTTCTAGGGTGGTGATGAATGCTGTGGCGAGGTTGTGTAATTTTGCCAAGGATTCGAATTAAGGGCAGCTAAGGAGCTTATAGGATTTTTATGGGGTTTAAGAATGATGCGAGGTTCTTCGGGCCCTGAAAAGCCCCACAGTACCTCTGCATTTTTTCAAGAACCCTATGTATTTAGGGCACTTTTGGCAGCTTCAAATATGTGATTGGGGCAATTAATTGGAATACCAAAAATCCACACTCCTTTGGCTTCGATAATACAAGTGCCATTTTTCAACAAAGTATCTACATTAGGATTCATCTGTGACGACAAGGACTTTTATTTCACTCTTATTGTTGTCGAGGTTCCTTGAGGGGAGTCAATCCTGTCAATCGATAATGAGGATAGAAAATGTTGACCGAATATATTCAAATGGATTGTAGACAATGAACATAAAAATGAGAAATCTAGTAAGTGAGGGAACAGAGCCTTGGGGAGCTCCTATATGTTTTTGTTTTGTTTTTGATTTAATCATTTAGTGGATTAGGTGGTCATAAGGATAGCATTTGATTCGTCAATCTATAGGACTGCAAATTCGACAACGGGACTGAGTGCCAAATTCTCTCGATCGCCTTTGAGGTATCCAGTCCGTCAAACTATGTAACTATCCATAATGACGGTTGTTAAGGAGGTCGTTTGTTCCCAGGTATTTCGAAAATTGACAATTAATCAGCGACTCTGTGGCGTTGTCAACATATACACACAATACACAAACCATAGTGAAGAACTGCACCAAAAGAATATCGCAGAAATTAACCGTCGGAGTCGTATCATCATCATCATCCTCGGCACTACAACCGGGATATGGTCTTGGCCTTATTTAACAAGTCTGAGGCTTGTTAAATTTTCCATAATAATTTGTTTTACCGGGCAAGGTTATTATCGGAGCCGTATACCATAGCAATTAATATAGCACTTCCATTTCAACAAAGAATAACAATTTATCTTCTACCCGCGGCAATGAACTGATATGTTGGGGCTTTGGTTTTATCTTCTACTTTAATTCTAATTGTCACATTATTGTTTCGAATCGCATTCTCTTTGCTATCGTTTCAAGAAGCCATAACTCCCTCCATAACCATCGTGTTGGGGATTCGCAAATTATACCATCTGAGAATTGCATTGGGCAATCCTAATACATTTGCGATTTTGCCAACTGCCAGCTGGTAGCGAGTATTCGGTGACAGCAAAAATGTAAACAAAGATCAGCCCACTGCTGATCTTATCTCTTAACTTTGAACAAAGGAAGTGGTGGTGACCAAACAAAGAAATTGAGAATGAAAATCTAATCAAATAAAGAATCCAATGTGTGGAAAAATATAAATCGAGACTATCAAAAAAATCTAAACCAAGGTATCTGCTGTGTTTCGTTCGGTGGAAGCTTTGTAAATCATCCTAATCAAGTTAAACTGGTACAAACTAGTTGTTAGTACTAATGTTCGACAGGAAGTATGAGGTTGTGAGCTGCCCTTTTTTTAGAATTCGTTGTTTTTCGGTGACTTCCACTTATGTGGTAACCAAAGAGCTGAATAGGACATATGGAAGAATTTTCATACAATTTAGCGAATGAAGAGGAGTATTCCTGAAAAGGCACAAGAGGAATGTCAACCGGGCCAGCAAAATATTCAGCTCTTTAAGCGCTCGGGTAACGATATAAGTCCGGAAGTAAATCTGGCCCATGGTGTACTCCTTCTAGTCAGGTTAAAACCGAACTAATATGATACCTGGAAGCATTAAATTCATTACAAATTATGCAGCACGTATATCTAAATTCTGTTGATGACTGGACTGTGAAATAGTGGATGAAGGGATAGAGTATTTGTTGTTCTTCACAAATACCCCAGAAATTTGTTCTACATGTAGGAGGGCGTAGCATTTTCCTTCCCATTTTCTATTCGTGTAAGAATGTGCGAGGAGGAAATGAAAGGCTGTCGCCACCAATATAATACAATGCATGCATTGTAACGCCCGTGAATACACGGGATTTGTTACATGCATGTATGCCTATACTAGCAATCTACCCATTGCTACATACAATTCTGCAATTCCCATCGCCAATCCCAATTGCAGTTTTGAAATCCCATCACCTTGGAATAGCATATGCTATTACTAAATGTAATTTTTCATTCCCATAACCTTGGTGGGCATAATGTTACTTTGAGTAACGTCAAGATCACAATGTTGCAGTTCCCATCACCTTGGCATATCCTATGCTATTGCTGCATGCGATTTTTCCATTTCCACAACCTCGGTGGGCACAATGTTACTTTGAGTAATGACAAGATCCCAAGATTGCAGTTCCCATCGCCTGCGCCTAAAAAGCTGGCATCGGGTGCCTGTCTCAGGGCAAGTGAGATGATACAGCCGTGGGAATGAAGAGCGAATTGGGCTTGGTTTTTGCGATATAAAAGGGTTTGTATCGAGGCTTAAAAAATCAATTCAAGGAATAGTCCCACTGGTTTCAGACCACTGGCTTCAGATTAATTAACAGACCACTGGTTTCAAACGAAAGTGTGTACTTGTACTTATTAATTAAGTTAACACATAAATAAACTGAAATATAGTCTAAAGGACGAATAAAATTCCGCATCCGCTGTAAAACAAAAAAAGGGTTTATATCGGGTTTTCCAATAGGGACTTGACAACTTTGAATACGTCCTTTCACTAATAATCGAACTGTCACTGTCAATTTATTCAGTAAACTCAACATTTTCATCATGGTTAAGTACACGAACGAACAACGTCTGCAAATTATAAAAATTTACTACCGAAAAAAAGTTGTCAAGTCCCTATTGGAGAACCTATTACTTTATGCTGGATAGAGAAGACTGGGCTCGTAAGACGAGCAGGAACCCAGCCGTGCAACCCACGGGCTCAACGAGCCGGAAGCCTCTCATAGACCAAAATCGATGATACTCGACTGAATATTCTTAGTTTCTTGAAGACTCTTGGAGCCGAACACAACTCCTACCACAAGGCCTACAACGAGGACCCAAAACTTCACTTTCTCTCTGAAATCGCATTGCAATACCGTTCACATTGTACAATGCGGCATCGCAAATCACGTTTTAATTCCACACTCATGGGCGGATACACTCGATGATTACAATTCCTTCAGTTGCAGACTGATATATCTTAATTAACATATGATTATGATGGCTGTAACTGATTACTGATTAGTAAACCAAAAAAGCTAACTAAAACGTATACATGTTACGTAGTAACTCCCCCACCACCCTTGTCCTAACTATGTAACAAAGATTAAAACATTAAAAAAAAGACATAACATATAAAACATTTAAACAATTTAAATATTAAACACATGTATTACGAACAGTTTACATTTTTAAATTACATTACATTCATTTACAAAGTACAACAACATTCATTTGCGCTTTACAATTAAACATTTATCTATAAAATAGACATATTCATTTATACAATGTACAATTACCCATAATTAAACACACAATACACAAAACAATAAATTACATTTACTATTAAAAATATAAAACACAAAAAATAAATAGCTGGTACTTAAACCCAGTTCTTTCCCCGGCTATGATATCTTCGAATAGTTTCGAATTTGATCATAGGCGAGATTGTTCGTTGTGACAACGGTAAAACGGAGAACAAAGAAAGAACAGAAGAAACGAAAACAACCGTGCTGACAGTTGGGAAAAAATTCGAGAGTTGTGAAAAAATGTAGTAGTGGTGTCGGTTTAAAAAACGTAGAGAACGGTGGAAAAGGAAAAAGAAAGAAATTATAAAAAAATTTCAATCCGATTACGTTATTTCATTCAAATTTGTAAAAATAATTATTCCAATCCAACTGAACATTCGCATTACGTTGATTCATTCAAATTTGCGAACATTGGTATTCAAATGTTATTGCGTGAAAAATATTTTAACTAGAAGGAGATATCACATAAGTATTCCAACCAACAGCAGCTGAAGAAGGAACACAGAGGGTGAGAAGTGGACTCAAAACCTGAGCCGCCTAACGAACGCACCAAGCGTGAGTACCACAGAGCAATCACATACTCATAATCTCTATCGTACGCTTGCGCACTTGAGCTCAAGGAGTTAATTCCATTTTGCAACCTCGGAAGAAGTGACAAGTAATGATTATCTATAAAATTAAATATAACGTTTTGAGAATTACCTTGTAAGATTACCTAACATTAATAAAATTAAACACCGTCTGCCCACGAAGTCACCAGTAATATCGACGTCATTCACGACCGATGATCGACGCGTTCACTGGCTAACGATACAACAAACTGGAGAACTATGTGAATCTGTCCAGACTCATGGTCGCATGCTAACATATAGGCTGAAAAATCCCGGGATTTTTTAATCAAAACAAGCGTTTTTTTTGCCATTTGGTATAGCGATTTTCCAACATTTCGATGCCCTTTCTGTACTACGAAACGTCCAAGCCTTCGAAATACTCTTTCCCTGGAATCACCGCTTGAGGTTTGGGAACAGACAATAGTCGCTGGGGACCTTGGCTGGAGAATACGGTGGGTGAGCAACCAATTCAAATCATAATTGGTCCAATTTGTCGACCGCTTTCAAAGTCGTGTATGACAGTGCGTTATCGTGATGGCACAGATGCTTTTTCTTCGCCATATGGGGCCGTTTTTTTATTTCGTCATTCAGTTTATCCCATTACGCTATAGTACCCTCTTGTGACTGTTCTTCCCTTCTGTAGGTAATCGGTGAAGTTTATGGCCATGCACACCCCAAATAATGAAAACCATAACCTTCCTGGCCGAGCGTTAATCTTTTGACCGCTTTGGTCGGTTTTCGTGGCTTTCCAGCCACTCTGCAGACTGCCTACTGGAGTCAGGCGTATGGTAATGAACCCATGTTTCATCCGTCGTCACAAAACGTCGAAAAAAGTCCGCTCAATTACACTACAACAACACCAAACCAGCCTTTGAATCATCAATGCTTTTTCATCTCCAAAGATTGTGCAAAATATGTACCGCCTCTTCTTTTTAGATAACCACGGACTCAGGTAACTCGCGCAACTTCACTTTACGATCACTCAAAACAATTCAATGCACCTGCTTTACGATTTCCGCATTCGTAGCGTCGCCTTCCAGAGCGAGATACGTCTTCGGTGCTTGTACGGCCCATTTTAAATTCACTAAACCACCGATAAACTGTTGTTCTCAAAGGAGCAGATGTGGGATAACATTTCTCGAACCATTGCAATGATTGTTCAGAAGTTCTTCCCATCAAAGAACTTTGTTGAATCAAGATGCGATATTCCTACTTTTGATTTATTCTTGGAAGGCGAAAGTAGCGTCACTCAAACGACTGTAGCTTGTAAACGAATATACGAATGTCACGATGTCAGATGACCCTCTCGAAATGAGT
The DNA here is from genome assembly GCA_963931805.1 of Microdon myrmicae. Taxonomy (NCBI): domain Eukaryota; kingdom Metazoa; phylum Arthropoda; class Insecta; order Diptera; family Syrphidae; genus Microdon; species Microdon myrmicae. The sequence goes on along the minus strand of OZ007499.1, from coordinate 47,019,265 downwards.
CATGTTCCTTTGCTAATGGCGCCGGCTATTGAAAAATGTCGTGACTTTTCATCCAATTGTTGAGATATATTTTTTATTAATTTTTCTTACTTCCTGGTTGGGCAGGCCCTCTCGGGCCGCTTCCGCTGGCTAAAGGCCTGTTGGATGAACACACGGCCGCTGCGGTCAGCGTGTCAAGCCCAGCTAACGGGGCGGGGGTTGGAGTGAAGACGGCGTCACGATGTATACCTTTCTCGGTTCTTTGGCGTAAGGCTTCTTGAGGAGCCGATTCTTCAGTATAAGTTCCTTTCCAAATGGTTCCCGGATTGGGGGAGTCGGTGTCCTGCCGTCCGCTGGTCCTTGTGGCTCGATCGGTCCTGACGGGTCCCAGAACGAGCTGTCTGTAGTTTCCTCAAAAAAGGGGGAAGGGGCAGAGCATCAACCGATATTTAAGTTTTAACAAAAAAGACGGGGGCGTGTTTTAGTTTAATTTTAATGTTCTTTAATGCGTGAAAGTTGGCCGTGAATTCGGCCTCCTGGACTTCGACTGATCTCGAATTCAAAAAAAAAAGGAAAAAAGTGGGGTGGCGAGAGGCCGACTTTAGGGCGACAAGGGCAAATGTGTCCTTCATCTTGTCTCTGGCTTCTGGTCATCTTGCGATAACCAGAATTACCCACATCCGTGAGGATGTTGGGCTCGGTCTCGAGATATCTGAAAAGAAAGGGAGGAAGGAGGTATCTAAGGATAGTGTGGACACGGTTAGTTCAAGCGTTCTCTAACTACTTGGATGGGAAAGAAATCGTACAAGACCGGTGGGTCTTGAGTGCGGTAGTAAACGCAGATCACGTCTTTGGCGTCTGATAGTCTGCGCTTTGGTCGGTGTGTGCGTATGTGTGTCTGTGTTTGTGCTGTCTTGTACTGTGCGGTGTTTGTAGTGTATCAGCAGTAGACCCTATGGGGTGGGTCCAGGAATCCTCTATTATAGAGGAGAATGTTGTTGGGAAGGGTGATTTCTTCAGTTTTGTACTGAAAAAGAAATTGTGGTGGTCTGATCCGAAGAGATCGAGAGAGAGAAGGGTTAACAGCGCAAGACTCCCGTACAAGTGGGTTCTCGCTGTTCTGAATGCTTTCGAGGTACTTATATGCTAATTGTAGCAAATACTCGTCAATTGGGATAATGGAAGCACCTTCGTATAGGTAAGAGTTCAGGTAATGGCGGCCGTCAGGCCTTCTAAAGTGGTTGGGGCATCTTCTCGGGAGTTTTCTTTCGAAAACTCGAAGTATTTCCATTTGGGCCGAACATATGCAGGACCATATGGGAAAGGCGTATGATAATCCGGATCGGATTAGCTGCTTATAGCAGAGAAGCTTAACTTTGGTGTCAACTTTGTTGCTCCACTTCAAGATTACTTAGACCGACCGAGGCCCCTTTGAAGAATGTGGGTCACATGTTTGATGAAATTCATTTTTGGGGTATAGATGACCCCAAGATATTTCATCCTGTCGTATGGTCTAATCGTTGTACCCCCTATTTGTATTCGAATATTCTGTGAATATCGAGAAGTAGGTTGGGAGTGTTTACTACTCAGAATTATAGCTACTGCTTTGGATGGGTTAAGTCGAATTTTCCATCGACTGTAGTTGATCTCGAATCCAAAATGTGCCGCCCTTTTATACTCTGTGGCGACAGAGATTTGTTAGAAATTTTACTTAAAGATTCCAAGAAGCACAAACAAGATTTTGTGTGTTATTGAATTCTAATGGGGTTCTAGGAAGTAGAAAGGAATTTGGTTGAACAAATTCCCGGAAGGAAACATTATGAAATGTGTTTAGGCATTTTATAATGTTTGGGTTATTGGGAATTCAATCAATTTATGACAAATGGATTTTGGGTTCAATTTGTCGCTCATATAATTCATATGGGGAAGATATTGGAATTTCAGTTGACGAATTTCGCGGAAGGCACCACCATGAAATGCATTTGAAGATACGCATTTCATAATTTTATCATTCCAGAGAATTGCTCAACGCACTGTATGAACTAAAGGTTCGTACTATGACGCATCGTTTGGGGAAAAGGAATCAGGCTGAGGCTGATGATTTAGGATCAGTACACTATATAGTATATAAAGCGATTTCGGTGATAACAGGACCCCGACACATATTGTTTCTGCTGTCGGAGTCTTTTTTTTCATGAATGTAAATATGACGGATTAATGTCAAATGTATAACGTTTAGTCTTCCTGTAGATTTATGTTCTTCTATATGATCGAAATTATATATTATCGATTTGTTATTGTTGCCCATGTTTTCAAGCGTGTTGCTGCTTATCCTGAACATGATAACAGGACGAAAGTGCGAACTGCTAGATGGAAGTTCGATGATATTAATTATTTACAGAACGCATATGGCGACAGCCTGAAGACATCTAACAAGGAAGTTTTTGCCTTGATTGCGAGCATGGCCTTTTGAGTCTTCTCTGGTATTCCTCGTCTTATTTCATTTATACAACCGAAATCTTAATTCTTTGGGCTTAAGGGAGCATTCTCTAGTGCAATTTTTACAATTTTTACTAGTGTAAATGTTAATAACAATTGTCTGCATACCGTGTTAAAATTTCAAATTAAAATTTGAAACCGATTTTGCGATATTTGCTTATATATAAATATATACACCACATTATGAGAGCAAAGATATATACACTTGAAGCTTTAATCATGTTTTAACGATAAGGTTTTTTTTTTAACTTGTTGCCGTATGAGTTTTATGATTCCGACCTCCCTAAGTCTTGGAGCTCTGTTTTCGTTAAAATATCTTTTAGGAGCTGGGATGTTTTCAGGTTATTCTTCAGATTCAACCTTTACCTTAAAAGTAATGCAAACATGCAAACATATCGAAAGCATGTTAAAGGAGTCCCAAATATCACGGTCGTATCGTCACATTTCAAGAACAACAACAAAAAGACTCCGACATAGTTTAGGACCACTATAATAATATGTGAATGTTTTTCTTTTTTTTTGTATTGAATAAAGTGTTGATGAGTCTAATGGATTAGATTATACGTGTATATCTTCCCTTTTCCCCTTAAAAAATTAGCAGTGGTTTTTAAAGAACCTGTAATTAAATGATAACTTTTGACATAGGAGAGACTGGCAATTGAGCTATTAATAATTGCTGCGGATTCGCATTGGATGCAACCAGCGAATTCGCAATTGAGCGCAGCTATCAACAATCAAACGAACAACAACTGTCAGCAATCAACTGACAGACAAAATTAAATCGATTTGTCAAGCATTTTTCGTTTAATTATCTCTCTTGCTGTTTAACTTTTGACGACCACGGTCAACAACAATTAATCGATTAACATCTAAAGAATCACTTTAAATAAACCAAATATTTAAATACAATTGAAAAGTAGATTTGTTATTGTGTTCAACTGAATTAGTCCTGCTGACATCATTTCCATGGAACGCAGGTAATGATTTCAATTAAATACCATTAACATTAAGTGTTTCAGTCATCGGCAAGCAGAGCAGTGTTCCTGATGCCATTTCTTTGACCCGCCACCACGATACCTTTGCTGGTGGACAATTGCTAAAAGCAAAGACCTTGGTCCGAAGAAGTGCTTACAAATCATCCCCGGCGTCATCCCTCTGGTCGTCGGAGCTTAAACTACGTGTTGGCCGCTCGATTGCCAACACATTTTGGTCCTTTGAGCCGGATCCAGTCTGGGGATCCAATCCACTGCTGCCAGTTCGCAGCGTACTAAAGAGCTGCCCCGAAGTGCAGCTAAATTGACGCCGTTAGGTTTACGGCGTGCCAACGAGTAGTTCTCAAGTGCAGCTGCCTTAGCACTGTCAGGTTCACGGCGCAACCGCGGACGTCCTTCAATTTGTTGCGTAAAAGAAAATGTTGCTAATTCATCCACACGGAAAAGTTTTGGGAGACTTCCATCGTTCTTCGGGTCATCGTTTGGGAAGTTCTCTCCACTAAAATCATTGACCACCAGGGATCCATCTGTGGATTATTCCCAGCTGTCCAGTTCCCAGCCCGAGGTCCAGCCTAAGGACCGACCGCTGTCAATCGCGGCATATTAGAGGATCCAGACCTACGGATCAACCGCGACCAATCGTGGCGTCACTGCAAGGGATCCAGATTGTGGAACCATCCCGCCGCCCAGTTTTCGGCGCAACCGAAAGAACACCGTCATTTGCGGCATATTAGAAGGCCCAGCCTAAGGACCGACCAGTCAATTGCGGTATAATAGAGGGTCCAGTCTAAGGGCCGATCCAGACGTATGCATCAAAATTACAAGGAGATGCCGGCACCAATGTCGGCGAAGTCAAACATGACAAAGGCTACATTGGCGAAACAATTCATCAGCGCCTAGTTCGCCTCCCAGGAGCGGATGTCCTGTGCTTTTCTCAACCTCGAGAAGAGAAGGCCGCCAACGTTATTCATGGTGGACATACGCTAGCACAATCTCCAGATCCCATGGGAAGACATCAGACAGAACCACGAGGAGATAAAACTCCTGGCCACTCCAGAGATGATCAGCGGCCACCGCTACTTCGTGGAGAGATTCATCGGTAAAGCCGAGAAGATCTATCTGGACGAGGTCACCAAGTTTATTGAGGCAAAGAACGTCCTCACCACCGACCATCCGACCGCATCCAAGTCGAGAAGAAAACTGATCGCAAGCCTGCAACTAACGCCGCCAAGAACATCAAGAAGGTTCCAGAGGCAGTGGAAGAAGGGAAACTGCAGCAGCACCACCCACCGCTAAAACGGCACTACAAAAGAAGGCTGATTTCAGCAAGAAGGCACTAGCAGCTGCCAATGCAGTAGCACCAGCGAAGAAAGATGCCAAGAAATCCGATGCACCGAAAGAAGGAAAGAAGCCTGCTGCAGAGAAATCCGCCGACCAAGGCAATGATGACCACCTACCGACGCTGCTCGACGCAGCCTCCCCAACTACGGCAAACAGCGCCGCCCAAGGCAATGTTTCCAAACCAACGAGGCTGCTCGAGGCCCAGCTCGCGCTCGACCCAGCCTCCCCAATTACGGCAAACAGCGCCAACCAAGGCAAAGATGCCAAGAAATCCGATGTACCGAAAGGAAAGAAGCCTGCTGCAGAGAAACCCGCCGACCAAGGCAATGATACCAAACCAACGAGACTGCTCGTGGCCCAGTTCGCGCTCGATCCAGTCTCACCAAAGCTCAACCCGGCCCATGTCCCGATGCTCGGACCAACGCCGAAGCCCCAACGGAAACCGATACCGCGCACGTGTTGCGGGGCACAACATCACATGGCCGTTCCTCGTGGGTTGCGAACTTACAATTCCGACCCAGAGGAACTGGTCCACCTTGAACATAATTCAACGACCACTAACAGCGTATACAATACCCTTCAAGAGCAAGCAGTGGCTATGGCAAATACAGGATCCATGTCAGATCTAACGTCAATGCATTTCACGACTCCGCCATCAACAGTAGCAACCAACCATTCACCAGGAAAGGGCGACAGGAATCATCAAGGACGACCGCTACCATATGTAGCCACCCCAGTAGGAATAGAGGCGAGCAATGCCCTGGGCGGCGCTCGCCAGCATCCAGGGATCAACCGAATCCCAACAAACCAGCACGCCTCTCAGTAATCCAAGAGAGGCGGTACTTCACTCAATCCAGTAGGCGCTGGTTCCGCACCTGTCACTCCGCCAGGACCCGCGGACGATGCCAAGGAAGAAGCCGCACCAGACTCAACGTGGCGGCCTCACATGCCAAAGGCCGCATCCCATCGGTAAGTCTCGATGCAGTACTTTCGACCACCAGCCATCACGTGTTCACTGTTCGTGGGTTGCGAATTTACAACTCCAACCCCGGTCAAATGGCGGGCGGAGTATGTGTACTCGGCCATCATTAAAGCAGGACTTAGGAAATTTGACCACTCGGACATCATCGCCCAGGACACTCGTTTGGGGTAGATACTGACGGGTGCAGCTTCACCCGACGTCCCTCCTGGCCCCACTGTCGGACATGCCACTCACTCGCTGAACCGCCGCAAGGACAACGGGCAATCGAAGAGCCAAGGCTTCAAGGCAACACACAGCTACTACCACAATAGATCAAGGAGCGCGCAATGCCCCGCCTGGCGGGTGACGCTCCCCAGTATCCAGGGACCGACCGAGTCCTAACCGCAACATCCGAGTAAGTGCTGCGGTCTCACACGCCAACGACCGCATCTCGTTGGCCGCTAACTTCGAACGAGCGCCAATGGAAGCAGCACTCGTCGCCACCACTTGTCTCGATGTAGTGAGACCAATCACCAGCCAGCACGTGGTCACTGATCGTGGGTTGCGAACTTAAAACTCCAATCCAGATCACGTGGCCAGTTCCGTGAACGCCAAAGATAACGGCCTCCAGCGACGAAAGGGACCAATCAGCATCTTTCCCATGGAGGAGGAACCCCCCGACCAAGTTCCGGACGACCATGCCCTGGAGCCAGATGATTCACCAATGATTGGTGAAGGCGGGCGGAATGTTGCGGATTCGCATTGGATGCAACCAGCCAATTCGCAATTGAATGCAACCATCAACAATCAAACGAACAACAACTGTCAGCAATCAGCAATCAGTCTATTTATAGGAGCAGTGTGGCATTTAAAGTTACTGCTCGAGAAATTCAAAAAATTAACTGACTTATTAAACTGCCCTCATAAAAGGTGCATATTTTCGTAAATTTTATATACTTCCAACCCAGCTTCTGCAATAGTCTAAGCCCGCGCCTGTAGGTGGAAATGCACTCGTAAGTGACTTTTATGCGCCCACGATGCGATACCCAATGATTTAAAATCTTTTTTTTATATATTTTTCTAATCAATTTAATGTTCTAACTTTTAAGGAGAGTTTTGAAATGACTTTTTTATTAATTGAAATATTCAAGTAAATATTTATTGACATTAAATAACTCTATATATAAAAACAAACAAAAAAATAGTACATAATTCCACTACAAAATATTATTATTTTATCGAAATCCATAAAATGTTAGTGCCGACTTGTATGTGTTTATTTTATTACTACTGATCAGTGTGTAATCTATGAAAAAATAACTTTAACAATAATAGAATGTAATGTAATTTTGTATTGATGCGGCCGCATTACATTCTGTTGCGCCCGCAACATTTATGAAAATTTCTAATTGCACCATTGTTTCCAATAAGATTGGCCATTCCTGATCTAACCTGAATCCGCTTGCATTTTAAATTGTATCAAAATAACGATGTATGTGGTTATAGCGAAAACAATCTTAAATAAACAAACATCATATTAGTAATTGACTTAAGAAATCATTTACAAAGCATTACCGCCCCAACGCATTCCATATTTATGTTAAAATAACCGCAGGAGAAAACCAACTTTTCATGAACTAGTTGCAAAGAGTATTCTCTCACGGACATCCTAAACATAATTTCAGTAGATTTGAACTCATGAATGCATCCAACAATTTTATTATACTGAAAAAAGAAGAAAGAAAAAATCAACATAAGCAAAGTATCTAACGTCGCTTCAATGCCAATGCAATAGGAAAATACGAATATCTATAAAACAGAACAACACTATGAAGTAGTAAATGCTTTTCATTCCTAAACGTAATCAATAAACTGAAAAGCGAACAGATGTCAAAACGACCCCTTCACTTTATTAGCCTTTTAAGTTTTCTAAATTATTGTTTTTACCTTTTTTTATTATTATTGTGTTTTTTGTACACGTTTCGTTCATCACGTAAGAAACCAATTTTTTGGTATTATTTGGTGGACAGTATAAATAAAAATTTTATAGTTGTTTAACTTCTTCAATTGACGAGAATTTATATTTACAGTATAGTATTTTTTTAATTTTAAACTAAGGAACATCGAAATGAGATGTGATCTCCGAGTAAAAAACATTATAAGAGGGAAAATATTAGGTAATAGAAATTGCATATTGTACTCTGTTCCGCACGTTCACCTCTAGAAGTGATATGGTATCCGTTTTTTGCTTTATCTCCATATTTATTAACAATTCAATTACAGATTTTACTTAAGACTAAATGTTTAATTCTATTTTACAAATATTATTCTTACATTAACTTACTGGCTCTTCGCTACCACTCTAAATTATACATTATCAATCTTTTGGGTTTCATATGCCTTTCGGCCTACAATAACTAGTGTTTTTATAACATGGCACAATAATTGATATATATGGTATATATATATATATATATATATATATATATATATATATGTATATACTAGTTGACCCGGCAAACTTCGTTTTGCCATATACATTATTTCTAGGGATTGTTTCGGTAGAAAAAAATGACTAACTTATTGAAAGTGTATGAGGATTCGGTATATGAGTGGAAAAGGCATGGAGCACTGTCGATGATAACGGAATATAAAAAAAACAAACCACTAAACATTTATTTTTTAAATTTATTAAATGTATGTACATATCACTAAATATGACAATATTACTAAAAAACAATATCAGTCTCTTAATGCAACAGAGTGTACAATATTTTTTGTTTTCCCATCTTTAGCTAACACTAATGGTTTGCCCACTCGAGAGCACGCCACGTATAATTGTCCGTGTGAAAAACATGATGTGCGCAAATCTAGACCACAGACAGACATCGTTTGGCCTTGAGACTTATTGATAATCATTGCAAATGCCAATCTCATTGGAAATTGAAGGCGTTTAAATTGAATTGGTACATCTGTGGGTATAATAGGGATTCGCGGTAGTAATATATTTTCACCTCGGAATTTGCCATTTAAAATGATGGCTTCAATAACATTTTTCATTAATTTTTTAATAACTAATCGCGTGCCGTTGCACAACTGTGGTGGGTTCAAATTACGAAGCAAAATAACCGGAGATCCAACCTTCAGTTGTAAATTATATGGTGGCATGCCTGGTAAATCCAATGAGTTTAAAAACTCTGTTGTATAATTCACAGCTTCGGTGGTATCGCAAACTGTATCAATAGATTTGTATGACACCAAGTCTCCTGGCAATAAATCTTGTATCTTAAGATTCAATTCGTTGACGTCCACATTTTTTGCTGCTAAAATTGCTCTTTCTGCCAGCCACTCATGATTTGTGTATTGTCTGTGAACATCGGGAAATATTTGGACAATGAGAGCATCTTGCGAATCAATGATTGTGCAGAAATCGGTCGGTAATTTTGTGCATCCAGTTTCATCTGTAGTAACTTTTCCATCGCCGATATCTAATAGTTGTTTTGAGAATGTTTCAGCAGATGGATCTTGAAGCATTTGAACGCGCATATTTACTTTCAGTTGTACTTTTTCAACATTACGCCACAGTGGCGATGATTTTAAGCACGCGTTGATCTCATCAGCGTATGTTGAACGTGGAATGACAGGAAGTGTTTGTCTGAAATCACCTGAAAGGAGTAACAAAGTTCCGCCAAATAGTTTGTCGTTATTTTTTATATCTTTCAATGTCCTGTTCAACGCCTCAAGCGAATGTTTGTGCGCCATAGTACATTCATCCCAGATGATAATTTTACACTATTTCAGTACTGTGGCCATGGAAGATTGTTTTTTATGTTGCACACTGCGTCTGGGTTATTTTGAATATTTAGTGGCAGCTTAAATACTGAATGAGCTGTTCTACCTCCATCCAATAACACCCCCACCCAAAACGGTTATAACAATAGCCTATGCACCAACACCCACCCCAAACTGTTATGATGACGGCCTAGGCACCAGCCCCCGAACTGTTATAACAATGGCCGGAACACCGCCCAAAACTGTTATAATAATAGCCGATGCACTTACACAATTATCGACCGAGGTTAAATAAACAAACATCATAATATTTATTAAACAATTGCACTTATGAGCATAAAAAATAGATAAAAACCTATTCTCAGACCTACCGAATATATATACAATATATATATATATATATATATTTTTTTTTTTTATTTTTTTTTTAAATACGCAAAAGGGGGGTTGACAAGCATGAATTAAAAAGGAATACAAATAAAAAACAAAACGTACAAAAATAAACAAGGAATACAAATAAAAATAAAAAAAATAATTGGGAATTGGGGATAGGGGGAAGGCAAGCGGTGCGTCTGAGATGCATACTATGTTTGGGAACGTATAGTCCTTTCGGCATTTCGTCATCACTGATCCACCACCAGTTAGGATGGGATCGACCTTTTATTGATATACCTCTTTCACAGATCACCATACTGAGACGCAGGCGACCTGGAATATTAGACATCTCGTTATCATGGAGAATTCGTTTATCCCTGGCACCACGGAAAGCGTGGTTAATAATAGGGAGTCCATGTTTGTCTTGGATAAGTTCCTTTTTATCCAAGAAAGGGAACGCTTCTGGAGGAATGAACCCATTCTGGAAAGTACTCTCCATATACATATCATTGATATAGAATGCTCCCAAAATGAGATCATTTTACTGCAAATTGTTGTGGGACCACGAATAATCTAGATAATGAACTAATCTATTCTGTTCAGTCCTGTTTTGTCATACAGGAATTTATTGGGATAGTATTTCTTATATTGCGACTCTGGGGTTCTATACATTCCGAGGCAGGAATGGAGACGCTGCCTCTCGAACACCCGAATCTCTCCGTGTAGAATGGGGAGATGTTATACTATACCGTGCAGCCATATACTAATACTGGTCAAATGAATGCCGAGTATGAAATTATTTTTACCTTGGGGTCCAGAAAACTATTACGGAAGAAACTTCGTGTTATTGCATATGCGTTTTTAGCTGCTGTGAAAGCAGCTGCTGTATGCTTATCAAAGTAAAGAAACTGATCAAGCCAGATACCAAGGTATCCGACTACAGTTTTTACCTGCAGGCGAAGATTATTACTTTCTGCAATGGAAAATGTTCTTCAATTCCGTTTTGTATCCCTTGATGCACTGGACAGGGGCGTTCTGAAAAGGATAGTCTCTGTTTTCTCTCTCTCTCGGGAGAGGCGAACCTATAGCGACGAGTGGGCGCCCCGCGATGCCACCAAATAACTGTTGCAGTTCTTTTTGAACAGTTGCAGATTGTAACGCTCCGGGAACAGTCGCGTGGGAGGGGGGTTCCACAGCTTCCCCGTTCTGTAACGGAACGAGTTCTGATGCAGGGATGTTCAGGCTGTCGGAAGATGGACCGCAAACTGGTGTGATCCGATGGATTGTCTTGTGGAGCGCATATACACCGAATTGCGTGGAATAATGCCACGAATCTCTGAATAACAGTACCCATGATTATATCTGCAAAACAGACAGAGGTCAGCTTCGCAGCTTCGATGTGATATCAACTGTATTCCCGACGTCAGAGCCATGTCCCCGATCAGATGGACCGCTTGTCTCTGTATGCTCTCAAGTAGGTCAGGGGTATGTGGGGTAAAGGTAGGTGTGCCAGCAGTGAAACTTGTTCACTAATACGCCCCAACACTTCGTTCCGCCGAACACACGTTCATAAAAATAACCAGGAATCCAAAAATGTGTGCAAAATAAAACTCTTTGGTGGTGTTATGCTTTTTATACGTTCTTTTATTCTTTTTTTTAACGGAAAATTGTTTATAAACCAAACTTACAGGTGGCGTTTATCTTAATTGTTTTGAATGGATAAAGTAACACAAAATTGTTTATGGAACGGAAATTGTTTATCTTAATTTGTTTGAATGAATAAAGTAACACAAAATTGTTTATGACACAGAGATGGTTTATCTTAATCTGTTTGAACGGATAAAGTAACACAAAATTGTTTATGAAACGGAAATTGTTTAAATGGTTTTGGTTAATACATTTGAAAAAGTTTCCGAAAAGAGACACAAATACTGCGTTTTGAATTCTCTAATTATCGGGAATCAAATCGACGAAATCACATGCACGGATGTAAGAGCAATAATATATTATAACGCGGACCGTAGGACTGTACAAAACTTTAAAACCTTATGGTAACACTTGACTCGTGTGGCGTGACCGACCCCGGTGGTGGTTGAAATTCGACTCTCTAAAAACTGATCCATAAGAGTCCGCCATCATCTAAGGGTGGGTTTTAGGCTTTCCGATAGCAACGTGAAGTTACTCATCCGGTGATCAATCAGAGAGGATCTCTCTGAATTGATCACGGCGAGGGTGCGTGATGTTTCGTGTTGCCTGGCCGTGGCAACGAAGGTCGAACAAAAGGAAATGGGAAAAAGGGCATCATTCAGAGTAGCTGCAGCTGTACAGTTGTTTGTCCAACGATAGGGCGACTTGGGTCATTCGCTAATCGGATACTCGCACAACGATGCTTGTGCGACGTATCGATGCTAGTGCCCAATGTAGAATTCCTGCGTGCATGTTCCAATGCTGAAGAATTTATTTCTCGGCAACTGGGCGCGAGATGCTAGAACAAATTTTGTCGGTTGGACAAAACTTGGTGTGACTTTGAGTATGCCATGGAAATACGCTGCGCACGTGTATGGCAGTGTAAGTATGTTGGATAAGGGCGCTGAATTGTTTCCCTGGTCTATGTTGCATGTTGATAATTCATTTCTAGGAATTCATGTTATGCAACACACAAGCGAACGATTTTTCATTTAGCGAATGTTGGCTGGTGCCCCATAGTGGTGCAGTAGATGCTTGTACCGGGCTTTTAGGTTTTAGGGATTTTGCATGATGCCTATGGCATGTAAAAACTAAGTTTTATGATGCGTTGTCTGCATAAGATAATGAATTCAGGTGTGGTTCGCTCACCTGGTGTATGCCCCTTTGTAAGATGTGCCTCGCGGGTGGTATTAGCCAACGAAGGGGACTGAGATGGGCGCTATGCGCGGCTGCAGGCGAAATTGTAGCTGATATAGTGGGTTGGTTCTCAGCGTAGAATAGAGAACCCCCACAGGTATGTTTAGAAGCCGAGCTCCAAACATGGGAGCAATATTCGAGCGCGGGTCCTAATTTGGGATTTATACAGGAGAAGGAGCTGGGCCGGAGTAAAATATTTCTTGGCTCTAAAAAGATAGCTCAGTTTTCCTGGGGCCAACCTGGCGATGCTCGACATGTCTTTATGCTACGATACATTCCCACAGACCGTGAAGCCGAGCAATTTCAAACTTTCCCCAGATTCGAGGGCCTGGTCATTCATCATCAGCTGTGGAACCGATGATCCACTTTTCTTTGCGAATGTTGTATATTGTGTCTTCGCTGCATTGAAATCGACGAGATTGGCCCCTCCCCAGTGCAGGAACTTATCCAGATCCCGATTCAAAGAGTCAATCTGTCTACATCTCAGCTGGTGCGACGTTGATGCACCAATCGGCCGAACACTCGAAAAGGAGGAAACAAGAGTACTATCATACGCAAAACTGAACACTTTGTTATCTGTTACTCCAACAAATCATTTATGTGAACCAAAAATAAGGTTGGAGCCAAAATAGAACCTTGGGGCACCCCCGAATTAAAAGCATGCCGATCCGAACACTCGCCCTTCACAACAACCCGGATGGATGGATTTTGAAGGAAGCTCTTCGTCCAGTTGCAAAGCTGTTGGGAAAGTCCATATGAAGGAAGTTTGCTCGACAATGCCCCGTGCCAGACACGGTCAAAAGCCTTGGAGATATCCAATGCAACCGCCCTTGACTCACCATGCCGCTCAATCGCAGATGTCCATATATCGGTTATAAGTGTCAAAAGGTCTCCCGTGGACCGCCTGCTACGGAATCCGTATTGACAATCATTCAGAAGTCCGTTGTACTCCAAATACTTTATTAACTCAGTATCGATGACTTTTTCCATCACTTTAGATAACATAGACAGTAATGCTAACGGAGGGTAATTTTTTGGGGGACACTTTTTTCCCGTCTTTGGGATTGGTTGAACTTGAGCAGGCAGGAAAGCTCCTCCGTGCATAAGATAAGCGAAAGAGTCTGCCAAGAACCAGCGATCGTTCTGGAGCACAGTTCTTAAGGTATATTGCTGGTATTCCGTCCGGGCAGGTTGCCTTCCTACAATCCAGTTCACGAATGTGTTGAATAGTGCGCGGACGAAATCTCACATCGCGCATGGAAGACCGTGCCGGCGCGATCAAAAGTGGGTCCAAAAGGCCCGGATCGAGGTTTGAATTCGCGGATAATAAATTTGCGAACACATCAGCTTTATCCTTTGAATTTGTGACTAACGTCCCACTTTCTGTCGCCAACGGAGGGAAAGAGGAGGATGCGAAGTTACCGCTGACAGCTTTTGCTTTTTGAAGGAGCGCGAACTAGTCGGGCACCGAAGGAGTTTATTGGTCACTCTGCCGTTGTGAGCCTTCTTCGCGGTATCAATGGCCTGGTTGCACGCGTTTCTGATTCTAACAAAATTCGTTCTGTTAACATCGGTGGGATTGGAGCGCCATTGCTTAAAAGCTTTATTTTTTGCCGCTGTACTCTGTTCGCATTCTTTGTCAAACCATGGTTTGTCAGATGAACTTCGTTTGATGGAATGTGGAATATACATCTCCATGCCGAGAAGAATAATCTCTGTTACCGACTCGGCGCAAGAGTTAACATCGGAGTCTCCAAAGCACACCTCCGACCATGGAAAGGATGCGAAGAAATCTCGCAAATCGTCCCAGTTTGCAGCCCCATACTTTCATACATGACGAAGCTGACTAGATCGGTTATTCGCTTGATATGCAAGTCTTGCGCGACAGATACCAAGCAGTGATCTGAGTTTCCTAGTGACGCAGAAACGTCTACGGTATAAATAGTCAGCTCGGATGTCAAAAACAGATCCAGGGTGTTCGCATAATCACCTCGGCATCTGGCAATCGGGTTGGCCACCACGAACCAAGTTGAAATTCTCCTCAAATACCGCCTTCTCTCCGGATCGATCGATTTGAAAGCCATCTCTAGTCGGTTCAGTTTAATACCAATAATCCACGTAACCTACGAAACTGGTCTATCTTATCTGCCAGCCCATCACTCCCCTTATAACTTTATCGAACTCATCTCGCGTATGCCAACCGGAGCGCCAAACTTACCTCACTTTCTATGACTTCAACCTTAACCCTTCTGCTTTTAAACTCCGTCCCCCCTCCCAGGCACAGCCGATCTTACATCTTACATTTTATCTATACTTATTATTGTATTAAAAATGAATTGTATTACAATTGAATTCAAATCACTTCTCCCTAGTTTTAAGTTAGTTCTTAAGTTATGTATAGCTTGTTTCAAACTGAATAAATGGGGTTTCTGGCCTCACCAAAACTTGTTATAACATAAGGACTTTAAGATAAAGATGGATCAACTTTACCCAGTGTGTTCATTTTCCGAAGCGGAATAATTAATGGTTTCATGAGGAATGAATAAGGGATGATTGGGAAGTCTTGATGTGGAACAGTGTGTGTTGATAGTGGTCAAATTAAATACCAACAGCTTTTCTTGCTTATAACATCCAATAACGATTGCCAATTCACGCCACATGTCCGGCCCACCTTGTACCTTGTACCTTGAAGTCCAGTAAAATGGCATGAAAAGTTTTCTTTTGTCGCATAAATTTTTGATTTCATTAGTCATGCAAGAGTGTAACGGCCTGTATTTTAGTCCTTGATCTGTATGCCACATCGTACGGTTATACTACGGCAAATCTAAATTATATTCAAAAGACTGCATCATTCACGGAAAATCATTAAATCGAATCATTTAAGTTGTATTGTTGAAGAGCTAAGTGAGAGTAGTTTTACAGAACAGCCATGTTACGACGAATACTTCCATACAATTAATATGGTAATTATCTCTAACTGACTAACTTCACTGTTTAGCCTCTTGTTATTCCGCCATCTAACAATTGAATACGTCCTGACGCGATATTAAATAAGACATAGCCTAACCAACTACTGCATCTGATGATGGTGTTTTACGCACTCGTGAGCACTTTTCCAACAGAGACTCATACACCACTTGGATGCACTTTTTGTTGGTTATTAACTAAAAGTTATGTTTGTTTTATAACCATCATTACAAACTATGAAAAGCACTGTCGAACGATAAAAAGTTCAAATGCTTATCGCTAGTTTCTACAATGAATTTGATAGCGTCACATCCAAGTCGTAAAATTTGGCTATTGTGGTCCATTTTAGGTATTAATTCTCATACCATATGTACAAGGCATGACACAGGGTGCAACGAAAATATGTGGCTACGTGATGTGAATTTAGTTTCGAAATATTCGAGATATTTCATAAAGTATAGGATTTTTAAAAAGGGACATAACAATTTTATATTTTAATATGAAAGCACTCCCATACTTTTTTCGGGAACTATCAATGTCAAAACTACAGTCAAGGTTTACATTTTTATCATGGTGAAATTCACGAACGAGCAACCTTTAAAACGATCACTACCAAAATTCTATGTCGGCGAGCGCAACGTTAATCTTAATCCTTATTTCGACTACAATAATCGTTCCACCAGGCGGGTGCGCGTGCGGTAGTGGATAAATTTAAGTCGAAATTTTCTTTACTTATTTTTTTTTTTCATTTTATATATATTTTTTATTTTGTCTCTGCTCCTATAGTTAACTTACTTGCTAGACGAGAAATATCACTATGCCACTGAGACAATGCATTGGTCGAAGTACCCAAAAAATCGTTGCCGTAATTGCATCAGTTAAAAATAACCCAAATCAGGCGATTCCACGCCGGAATCCACAGAAATTAGGAATCTCTCACACCACCTTGAAGCACATTTTGAGTAAAGATCTCGGCCTACAACCTTACTATTACTATACCATTTATAGGCCTGTAAGACCACGGAAGTTCATGACCTCGCCGACTCGACCCCGCAACCGTTCCCTGTCCTGTGGGCTCTCCTTCCCCGCTTGAGGATCCGATCCAATCTCCTCAAGGACAAACCTAACATTGTCCTCCCACCTCGATCGCGGCCGTCCTGTCGGTCTCTTTCCCGTTGATCTGCCGTCAAGAATTCTACGCACGGTCCTATCGTTGCCAATTCACGCCACATGTCCGGCCCATCTTAATCTTCGCGACATGATTACTCTCATATAATTACTCTCACTATCCAATTCGTGGTTGTGGAGTTTTCTCCATTGTCCGGCCTTCTCCTCATATTTACCGCCAAAAATACTTCTTAAAACTAGAATATGCGGAATTTGGTTTCTTCCCCTCTTTCGCATCCGTATAGAACAATAGGCGCGATTATGGTTCTATAGACACAGAGCTTTTTATTACGTGATAGCAGTTTGGATATCAGCAGTTTACTGACTTTGCGCCAACTAGCGTTGCCGGAATGTAGTCTTTTGTTAATTTTCTTTGACATTTTATTACTGGCCGTCAGTATTCTTCCCAGATATTTAAATTCTTTAATTTTTTCAAATGTCTTGCCTCTGACGTTTATGTGTGTTCCCTGAGTTCCACCTGCTCCCGCCGTAATCATGTATTTTGTTTTGTCTTAATTTATTTCTAGGTCCACCTTTTCTGCCGCTTGCATGATGATTTCACTGTTTTTACTTACAGTTTCTAAATTATCGCACAGAACGGCAGCACTTGTGTGACCCCGTTTAGGCATGATCGGGCCATGTTGTCGTTTTGTACCTTTCTGATGACATACTCGAGCACAAGGTTAAAAAGACATGGTGAGAGACCATCCCCCTATTTTAGTACGACCCGGATTTCAAATGGTTCTGAGAGGTGGTTTTCTATTCTAACTCGTCCGTCATGCAGATTTCAATGAGGGCGGCATATTTTTTCGGGATTCCCAGCTCGACTACAATATGGTAAAGTCTTTGCCTTGCGAGTGAGTCGTAGTGTTAATTCGCCAGTTGTGGTTCGCCAACTGGGAATAGCCAATAAAGAGCAGGGACCGGAACAGCAAAGGTCACACTCGACGCGCCGGAACTCGTATTTGTCTTCAATACCACTGACAAAATTGATTAAAAGAAGATGGCGAGATTGGAACTACACTTCTTGAATTTTATTATTCGGTTTCCAACCAGCATAAATTCAGTACATTTCTTACAGTCTATTACTTGTTTCACAATTTAAACAAAACAAAAACTCAAATTCAGCAGAAACTTCATTAGAACACACAAAGCAAAAAGAAAAAGGCAAAAAACTGTATTGTAAAGCCCCTTTATATGCAGTCTCGATCCGATCATTTTTTCGTTCTTCTTCTGGAACAGCAGATTTTACCGATCAACAAAACACCGTATTTCAACAGGAACTTTTCATAGGCAAAATGAACTGTTCTATAGAATCATTGCTTTGTCAATTCCCGCTGCTTAGAATGTCACCTTATTTTGAGTGCATTTGAATACCAGGGGAACACTTTAGCACGAACGACAACCTGTGCGACCGATCTCTGTTGCATACCTTCTGGTGGTAATGACTGCTACGAGGTGAGTTTGGAATGTGCTGATGGCAACTGACTTGATTTTAAATTTTCTCATTGGATGAACTGATTCATCTGGGGTTATTGTTGTCTGTTGCTGCCTAGTGCTGCAACATCTTGCCGGGCCGGCGAAGATACTTAGGCAAAGGGTTGTTGCTCTGCTTCCGACGATGAGATCAGCACGGATATGCTTGACCTAGGCTTCAACTTTGTGTATATCAAAAACATCATTAGGTGTTATCAAGGGTCCCCGCCATCACTTATGCTGTTCATCAGCGTGAACGTTGGATGGGCAGAGGGGTGGCAATTATTAGTGTTATTGGGGTAAAATTAAATGCAATTTGTTATTGAGTAATAGTTATGTTGAACGTAATTCATATTTTGAGTTATCAGTGTTCGTGTGTGTGTCTGTGTGTTTGTGACAGAAGGCCCCATTGGCCTTTGAGTAGTAGCATTGTAGCTATTTTTGACAAATGTAATGGCTGTTAAATCATTAACAGAATTGGCATACGCTTTAGTTCGAGGTATGCCGTCATTGTTGTTGTTGTGGGCATCACTTAGATACTGTGTTGATACATCCACATTAGGGGCAGTTGTTTTCCTATTCCCTACACGCTGTTGAGGATTCCGCCATCTAACCTTGTGTATGGGGTTCTCGTGTGTCTCTGTTGGCGATTGTGGAACACATTCGCTGGTTTGCTATTGCTGGTGTGTTGTGAATTTGGCTTCACCTTTCGTAGACCAACTGGCGTAGCAATTCTAACCGGTTCAGGGGTTACTGATTGAACCGTTTGGGGTTGAAGCAAGACTGTTGGTGAAGCCATGCCAGACAATCGGATGTTCTGGGCTGGCATAACAGGTGCAGTTGTCGACATTTGTAACTCGCCGACATGTTGTGGAGGAGGTGCCTGACAGGCGATATTTGCTGCATCCGGCGCGGCAACTCTCTGTTGAATATTTGTTCTGTGCCAGTAGTTAATGTTAAGCTTCTGGAGTCGGTTGACATCCGTTAACTCCTGTTGAAACTGCGTTGGCAGCTGTGAACAGATCGGACCCTGGCGACTAGTTGGCCTTTGTTTTCGAGCGATGTGGTTGTAATTAAGTTGAAACCCTTGTGGTTGTGCAACTATACCTTGCCTTTGAATGTTGTTGTCTATAACAGATCGAGATGCCCTAGATGAGGCTGCTGATTCAGCATGGCATCCATTTAATTTGGCCATAGCCCGTGGTGTGATGTTGTTCTTGACCGCTTTTACGTTCGCCATCTGCTGCGGACGGTTAGCCCGTTTTGAGGCTCGAAAGGTTAAGGTATTCACCAACTGCATAGGACCATCTGCGTTCAGAATTCGACGTGATTGCTGTGGCTGATGCTGTTGCAGTTGGGGCTGTGTCGCACTTACGCCGCTAATGCCACTGTCTGGCCTTGGGCGATTCTCTCGGCGGCGATTAACATTTGTGTTGCCAGTATTGCTTGACGGTGAATTCGATCCATTTGTCGAGTGATGGTGTCCAGAATGATCACTTCGGTGTTTCCTATGATGACAGCCATAGGGATAACCTTGTTGGCCTTGATGACCAGACGAAGTCGCTGCGTTCTTTGAATTGCTGGACTTCGCTGAATTTCTTTTAAGTCCAGAATTCTTTGTATTGTTCCCTTGATACTGGTTCGTGGAAATTCGTCCACCAGTATTAGTGGTTACCTTAGAATTTGATCTATGGCTTCCATGACTTGATTGGTAATTCCTCCGTCGACGTCGTTGAACCCAACCTTGGTTTGATGAAGGTATAATGCGGCCATGAGTTGTCGTCGCTATTTGAGAACCGACATCAACTTCATGATGATTTCCTCTCGAATGTAATTGCTGCTGCATATGCTGTGACGGCGCCTGTTGCCCATCAGCAACTGCACTGTGGTTTAGTTTTTGTTGAACTGGAATTGGCATTTGATTGAGGAAGACAGGTTGCGTAGTTAGGTTTTTCATAAGAAGAACAATTCGCTGACCAGGAGGATCATCGGCTGAATACTGCACTGCTGTATGAATCGTATCGAAACACTTTCCCCATTGGGTCTCAATGGTTGTATGTAGCGCTGTCACTGTTGGTGGGACCTTGAAATTGACTCCGCCCGAAAGTACCCAGCCAAGTTCTGTTTTCTGGGCCATAGGGGTTCCCGGTGGTCCCTTGATAATCTCTTCTTGAATAATAGCTGGATATACATCGCTACCAAGTAACATGTCGACCTCACCTGGTTTACTAAACGATGGGTCGGCGAGCTGAATATTTTGGATGTGACTCCAGTTGTCAGACGATATATTCTGCGTCGGGAGCATAGACGTAAGCTTGGGTAAGACCAATGCCCTCAGCTGAATGTTAAAATCCTTATTCACATTCGAATGTATCGTTAATGATACCGCATGCCTGGATACACTGGTATTGTCTTCTCCGACGCCTCGGATGTTAGTGAGATTCCTTTCCATTTTTAACTTTAGCAGTTGTGCGGCAGACTCAGAGATGAACGAAGCCCCCGCTCCAGGATCGAGCAATGCTCTCAGCACCACAGGTTGTCCAACATTTGGGAAGACCTTGACTAAAGCAGTTGCCAGAAGAACCGTTTGTACCTTATGGTTTTCGGCTACGTACGTATTATTTACTGAAGCAGTCCTGGAGGGGGTATAAAATTCTGAGCCTGGTTCGATGGTGTATGTTGAGTGGAAGAGGAAGTGGATAGAGAAGGTGACTGGCTATCCACCGTTGAACGGGGTTCATTAGCATGCATTTCGTTGTGATCAGTTGTGTGCAACAACGAATGATGCTTCCTTTTACATGTCCAACACGTGAACATGCTAGTGCAATTTCGTACAGTATGCGCATCTGAAAGGCAGTTGAAGCATAGTTTGTTTCTCCGAACGACCTCCTGTCTTTGGTTCGGATTCAATGCCTTGAACTTGTCACAATTTTTGATGGGATGTGACGCCTGGCACATGGGACATTTGCCAACAGTTGAATTGAATGCGCGAACTGTACCTTGTGTGTGCCTCTTTGGTCTTGATTGCGATAACTCTGTTGTGGATGGGCCTATCACTTCTAAGGTTCTTGCCCTCATCAACAGGAAGTCTTCCAGTACGCTGTAAGTCGGATAGTCCACATAAGAAGCTATGTTAGATTCCCATTGTCCTCGAGTAATCCGCGGTAGTTTCTGCGCGGTATGGTATATTAGAACATCTTCCCAAGATTTTACTGCGACCCCTAGATGTTTTAGAGACAGCCTTGCCTCATTTGTGGTGTCTAAGAGAAGTTTTAGGCCATCGGACGATTCTTGCGCAAGCTTTGGTTGGTCGAAAAGCAATCTGAATTGGTTATCCTTTAACCATCTTACGTTCTGGTAACGCTTCACCAGAGTTGCCCAAGCGCTTTCAAAATTACCATCGGTGATGGCAGTGTTCCTCAGTAATCGCTCCGCTTCACCACTTAAATTAGTCTTCAAATAGTGCAGCCGTTGAGCATCAGAAATGGATGCATTTTTTATCACCAGACCTTCAAATAGGCTTTTAAATTCAGGCCACATTTGGCATGAGCCTGAAAAGGTCGGAATTTTAATGGCCGGAAGTTTCAGCTCGACTGTTGGAGATCTCGAAACCGCTGCTGAATTGTTAAGAGTCTGGCGTAGGTCCTCGGTGGCCGCCAATTGGGATTTTAAGTCGGATGAGTACATGTAGTACAACTCCTTCAAAGTGTGAAATACTAAGGAATCCATGTACTTCACCTTTGCATCTTCATTAGGTGCTGCGACAATCTTCTGGTGCAGTCCTCGCGCTTCGTCAAAAGATCGCTCCAAGTTAGACAAACGCGCCTCATTCATATGAATGGACTTGGCCGAGTGGTCTAAGGCCAAATATGCCTTGTGATCCGCAGTTAATTCGCTTGCAATGTTTTGCAAGCTATCAATGAGATTCGGCACCCTCTGTTTACTCATGTTGTGTTGTAGAGACTCGAAATTACACCGAACGATCTATGCAGTTGCTGGCAAGTGTGCGAAGATGCAGCCCGAATGATATACGTAGAAAGTTGCCGTCAGCTGCCTTGTCGACGTTGTTCCTGCAGAGCCCTCAAATCAGTTGATCTCGTGCCCTAAGTGTGGATTGGCGTTTATGCAGTAGTAAGAGAATACACTTTCCCCTTATCCATTATATATGTGTTGTTTTAGCTTGAAATGTTCTTTTGTTTTTTAGCAGGTCGTACCCCCGATACCAGACTCAGCTCCGGATTAAAGGGGAAGGGTGTCTTGCCCAGTACGATTGAAGATAGTTTAATGTAAATTTATTTTATATTAAATTTATATTTTATTTTATGAACTACTTGTGTTGTTACGGGATGATGCAAATACCTAAAGGTCCACCTGTATTGGACTAATGCTTGGAAACAAATAAACAACCTTGAATTTTGCGATAAAGAAAAGTGGACTGTATTTTGATTCCTTTCTGATAAATGATTATGACAACAGCAATATAGTTGAAACGGATACGTAATTTTATTTTCCTAATGCCAATTATTAAACTTAGATCACCAGATTTTTTGGTTTCATTTATTGCTACTTCCATATAGTTTCACCAATTTGTAATTTGTCGTCGTCCAACCTTATCCTGAGTCGTCGCAATGCGTCTGCTTCAGGACCTTCAATTGCTGCTGCACTTTCACTTGTATGTGATACAAACACACCACACAACACTTCTTAATTTAAGATCACTTCGGATCGCTATATTAAGTTAGTACAAATTATCAAGTGCCACTTACCCTTGCCTTGAGTGCTGCTAGTAAGTTGATCATGGGTTGCTGAATGTAATCCTTCGTCTTCCTCGTTGAGGTTTGCCTCGGTTTGCGCCTGTATCTGCTTCTCTGTACGTAGTCCAATTTCACCGTATCTTTTGCGGATGTAAACATCCGGCTCGAAGGACCATGTTAATTCGCCAGTTGTGGTTCGCCAACTGGGAATAGCCAATAAAGAGCAGGGACCGGAACAGCAAAGGTCACACTCGACGCGCCGGAACTCGTATTCTAACACACAAAGCAAAAAGAAAAAGGCAAAAAACCGTATTGTAAAGCCCCTTTATATGCAGTCTCGATCCGATCATTTTTTCGTTCTTCTTCTGGAACAGCAGATTTTACCGATCAACAAAACACCGTATTTCAACAGGAACTTTTCATAGGCAAAATGAACTGTTCTATAGAATCATTGCTTTGTCAATTCCCGCTGCTTAGAATGTCACCTTATTTTGAGTGCATTTGAATACCAGGGGAACACTTTAGCACGAACGACAACCTGTGCGACCGATTCTTAATGACTGCTACGAGGTGAGTTTGGAATGTGCTGATGGCAACTGACTTGATTTTAAATTTTCTCATTGGATGAACTGATTCATCTGGACGTTATTGTTGACTGTTGCTGCCTAGTGCTGCAACACGTAGACTTTTTTGAAGTCAACGAACAGTTGGTGAACACTCTCTCCGTATTCCCACTTCTTTTCCAGCAGTTGCCTTATTGTGAACATTTGGTCGCTTGTTGACCGGTTCCTACGGAATCCTCATTGGTAGATGGAGCGTTATTGGACAAACGAAATGACGAAATAAAGAAAAAACGACCCCATATGGCGAAGAAAAAAGTTCTGTACCATCACGCTAACGCACCGTCACACGTCATTGAAAGCGATGACCCAATTGGACCAATTACGATTTCAATTGGTTGCTCGCCCATCGTATTCTACAGACTTAGCCTCCGACTGTTGTAGCCTGTCTCTCAGGGAACATGCCTCTTTGTCCTTAAAAGGACGAGGGATCTCTTTAATAGACCGCTCCTGAGAAGGCTCGTTGCAGTCGCCACCGTGCTTGCGGGGCCTCCGGGTTGATTGCTGAATGAAACCGACCGATTGCTGAATGAAAGAGACCTGAAATTCGGCCAAATCCAATAAAAATGCAGGTTTCGAACTCTGAAACTACTTTTATTAATTTTAATCTTTATTTTAATTGATTGGCGTCCTTAAACGTCGGACGCCAACCTAGAGACTGATGATCGAATCTAAAAATGCATCGCCCTTTTATACAAATCTTCATTGAAATTTGTATGTGAGAAACTGGAGAAAAGGAATGGAATATCTGTTGTGGTCCTTCTCTCAGGGAGCGTGTCGCCTTGTCCTGAAAAGGATGAGGGATCTCTCTAGACCGTTGCGGTCGCCACCGTGCTCCCTCAGACTTGAGGGAAGAGTAACGACCGATTGCTGCAAAATGAGACCTGAAATTCGGGTAGGCCCAAAAAAAATACTTTTTATTTTATTATATTATTTTATTTTAACCTAATTTATTGGCGTCCTACTACTTCGGACGCCAATCGAGACTGATTCTCGAATCTGAAATTCATCACCGTTATAAATGAAACCAAATCGAGATTTCGTATCTCGAAGAGATCGAATTCAAAGCAAAATCTCGATTTAGATACTTTGGCTTTAGCCAAGTGTTTGTTTTTTGAGATAAGAATTCGGTTAGGTGAATTCTCGGACACATGAGCGTGAGTATAGAAATTGAACATCTGGTTCAATTTACCATATTTGCTTTTGTTTTAGGATCATAGGGAATTGATGTGTATGGATGGTAAACGAATATTTAATTCGTTTACCAGAAATTTTGCTGGATTGGGATAATGTATTTCTGGACTGGATTAGTTGGATGATTATAGGGAGTTGGGTGCAAGGGCGATAAACGAACATTTGATTCGTTTATCGCGAATTTTCAATATAGATGATTCTTTTGTATGAATCTAAGTTTATGATTATAGGATTTGGATATATATGTGGGGGAAGGAGATGGTAGGGCTTTTTCAGAGCACTACATATCTATTTTTGGAATGTTCACAGCTGGCTACAGTCCAGATGGAGATAAGGATTTTAGAATTGGATGTATGGACAGGAATGAATATCTTTTAATATGGTAATATGGGTTTGCTTTCATATGAAGATATGCATTGTGGTGTTTAGTTTTTAGGGAGGATTTGATATTTGAACATTGGATTGTTAGTTTGGGGATATGGATGCATGATATAATAGGTGGGTAGAAATGTATGCGGAAGGAAAATGGTAGGGCTTCTTGGAGCACTACACGACGTCTAGTATCTGTTCCCAAATCTCAAGCGGTGACTCCGGGGAAAGAGACTCAAATCAAGGAAGGCATAGTGGGTCCGTTTAGTCAATGCGCCGGCATGGGCTCTGGATTTTCCAAACATCCACTATTACACAACTGCAGTTCTCTGATGTTTAAACAGAGACCGAGCCCCAAGCGAAGAGGAAAAATGAAACACTTGAATGTTATTTAGTTGAACAAAGTTTTTTTATTGGTTACCATAGGTGATGAGTTGTTTTATTGGTATTTTGTAACAACGTTCTGAATTAACTTGTTTGAGGAAGTTACACAATTGAAAATAGTTTCATTTGTAACACCGTTCTGAATTAGCTTGTTTGAGGAACTTATACAATTGAAAATAGTTTAATTCGTAACACCGTTCTGAATTAACATTGAAATTATTTTAATTCGTAACACCGTTCTGAATTAACTTGTTTGAGGAAATTATACAATTGGAAATAATCAAATCGAAGATACGCCCGCACTCCGAAATCGTGTGTCTTGTTCTGTGGTTAGAAACTGACTCCCCCAGAACTTCTCGCTTCGAAATCGTATCATGAGTGTGGTGACTTTCCACTAGCGAAGTAAAAGGAAAAAGACATTTCTCATTCGACCGCCAACCAATGAAAAATCAGTTGTGGCTTCATTGGAACAATTTTTATTGTGATCGTATAGATCTGTTGAGTGTCCATCCCCTGGAAGGGAGGACAAACGAAAATGCGTTGGATGCTAAGAAGAGAATCCAATCAGGCAGCTGTTCAAACAAACGATCATGCAACAGAGGCTGAAGGCGTTGCTATCGTAAACAACAGGGTATATTGCCGGAGGCCGACATAGATTTTTCTGTTGGTGTTATGGCAACAGTACATTCGCTTACGATGGCAAGCGCTAGGATGATGGTGCTTATTTATTCAGAAAACGAATCATAATATAATATTATGTGCCGTGTCCGATTTGATGATCGTTTATCTGTTAGGCAACCGATCATGGGTAATTTGGCTTGCAGCTGTGGCAGGAAATTGCCAGGGCTTTGTCTTGGGACCAACGGACGGTTAGAGAAAATATACACAAGAACATTACTGTGTGCATAATAGGCATGGTCGCCGGCAAGAGGAGCCGATTAGATTCCCAAATGATTCGTGATGGTAATGAGTGCCGGCGAGAGGAACCGGAATGCTTTGGGAAGGATGTGGCGGTTACAAGTAACGCCACACTATCCAAAAGCTTATAAAAACCCTATACTACAAGTATTTTGGCAAGTACAGCTGAGCGTCATTACTTACCTGGAAAGTAGGCATATCAAATTTTCCATTCGCTGCAATTACATGCAGACATTTCCATTCTTACGAATTTTCCCCACAAGGTGCATTCAATGCATCTTCGAAAACTTCCTGAAAGAAAAATGTTATTCATATATTACGTCCTCATCGTATGGCGCCACCGATATTATCCAAAGCATAATTTCCACCAAGCGCACCATCTTCTTGTTTAGAAGATACGGTCGTATCCCTAAGCAACCAATACAACATGAAATGTATTTGGGCACGCGTATTCCCTTTCCAATCCCGCCGCACACGTGCAGAAGATACTCCTTCTGTTCCTGGTCATCTTAAACATCTCGGTCGCTTAACCGAGCGACAGATGACTTGGGAAAACACGCCAGGCGGTACGAATAATACGAACCGGCACAACACCAATGAATCGCAACGAAAGATACATGACCGTCGGAAATGCTGTGTGCATTAGCCTATTGAATAAACATCCCACATCTCCCGTGATTCAGGGAGTGCACAGCAACAACCCTTTCGAGCAGTAGCTGTGAGCAACCACCGCACATCTGCGTGCTTCTCGACGGATAATAAAACCCCAACGAATTTAATGCCTCGCAACTGGCTGCGACGTCGCTCACACATCCCGACCCATGTATCTGTGTGTCCACGTTCCGTTTTGTTGGAGGATGCTCAGCTCTGGCAACCGGAGTTCTTCTTCGCTGGAACCGATCGTCGGAGATCGTTTCCGATGGATCATATTGGGCCAACGATACGAAGCGAAGTTTTTGTTTTCTTTTATGTTTTTTCTTTACCTAACAAATAGCGATTTACACACTCAATAATTTAGTCTGAATCAACCACTGTCGGTGGACGAACGCCTGGATACATAATTTATAGTTTTACTGACGCGATTCGTTTTTAGTCGAGTCAAACGTTGTTCCGAATGATTTGGTTAAGTAACCACGTTTTAACCGAACAAAATTGTAAATACTCTGCGCGTTAAATAATCAGTTAAGAAAGTCCGGTTAATAATAAGAAGTAACCTTATGTAAAAGCGGTGTTCTGGCGCCTAGTGTAAGGAACTCGTTGGGTAGGACACCAACAAAGTGTAAATAAACTGCGCCTTTATTAATTAATCAAACAGCTAATTGTAACCTGAAGACCTAAGTTTGTAGAAAGATTGAAAAAACATTGTTTTTTTTTTTTGTTTAAATAGTGAATTTGTACTTTGAGTTTTTTTGTGTTGCGCGAATTAATAAAGAATTAAAAAAAAGAAACCTAGTGTGTTTATGTACTTGTTCAATGGGAAGACTCCTCAGAGACTAAAGAAGAACACGAAAACACCACAGATGTCATGTTGCATGATACCGAGGCAAGATGATGATCTTGCCATGGGTTTATGTTTCAGGTGAAAGATGAATTGAAAGGTAGCTTAACGCTGCCGGTTGCAGGTAAGCGAAATGTCTTCATTGGGTGAGGTATGGGGAGTTGAATTAAGGAAAATGGGTGGTTCTTTGGATATGCTTAAAGAACCCCCACTGCACCATCGCCAAAACCGAGGCGTATTTCGGAGGCTTGGGCATTTCATACTACAAAAACGGGATCGAAATGTTGGAAAATCGCTATACCAAGTAAAGAAACGCTGATTTTCATTACAAATCCCGGGACTTTTCAGCCTATGTAGTATACCTCAATTTACAAGGCTTGAATTAGCTCTAAATGAAATTTATTATACAGTACTCGGAAAAATTATAGACTCAAAC
Source organism: Microdon myrmicae (assembly GCA_963931805.1). NCBI lineage: Eukaryota > Metazoa > Arthropoda > Insecta > Diptera > Syrphidae > Microdon > Microdon myrmicae. The sequence goes on along the minus strand of OZ007499.1, from coordinate 46,990,660 downwards.
GTAAATTTTCAGTTTAAATAACTTGAGTTTATACATTTTTACAGTTGAAATTTGGGTTTTTCAGACAATCAATTACCATGATAAAAAAAAAACAATAAAGCCATTAAAGGGTTTTCCCCGAGTTGGTGTCGGTTGACAATATTTTGTTCCAAAACTAGTCATAAAAGTTTATTACCCATTCCAAGAAAACTGAAAATATACGTTTGAGTCTATAATTTTTTCGATCACTATAGATCCAAGCACAAATCTTTCAATACCATCGTATCTCTTTCTGGATATGTAATCATGGTTTGGGAAATACAGTTCATCTCTCCACCTATATAACAACCGTCACTCAAAAACTGCGAGTCAGTTCGTATTAAATATTAGGGATAAAGAAGCATACCGATAAGCAAAGAGAATCATTCTTGAGCCGAACCACACGAGTGTAGAAAACTATCCCTGCTAAAATATATTATTCATTATAACTTCCACGTCATTAAGACTAATATAATTCAATATCATCTTTCTCTATCCTTTCCTCTTCCCTTGCCTGCACTGTGCTTTGACACTTAATTAAACCAACTTCAAAATATTTTCCGAGCGCAGATTACTTAAAAAAACGAAGCCGTATAAATAATTAAATAATCATCCAAATTGTTCGACAAGAAGCTCAAGTTACACTTTTGTGAGGTTGTTAACTGAACATTGAAATATCATAAAGTATCGACAAAGGATCCATGTTTCGTGAGTCATCCGCGGTTAGAAAAGTCGTCACCTCTGTGATTGTCGAACAATTGTGTTGGCAGTCAACGCGGACTATTGATTCAACTTCATAATTTCCTTTAAAACTCTGACACAACTTTCGTTGAAGGGATCTGTGAAATTTTGTAAACTGTATTGTACTGTATCCGGAACTCAGTAAATTATATGTAAACAGGATTTCGTCATTGAAAACATAAAATTCGGAATACTCCAAACCAACAACAGATTTCATTTGTATTAAACGCTTCTCAATTGGATAAATTCGCATACATAAACACAGCCACATCATTCAAAAAATCTATTCAAAACATCTGAGTGTTTGAGAAATACTCTTTATCCAAAGTACATTCAACAAAGCAGTGTATATATGTTAAGTATATCATTCTTGACAAGGATGATATTGCGAAATCAAGGCAAAGTTTTAGGTTACACGAATCATCTGCAAGAAACTACGAGTACACACAAAAGTTTCCATTTGGATAATATAGTGCCGGAGGAAAGTGAACTTCTCCTATAGGTACTTGTCAACATATTGCATAAATATTTAATTAAAAATTCCTAAAACGAGGAGGCAGGTCCTCTGGAAATTCGTAGACGAATAAATGATCAATGACTTATCTGAACATGATACGATGAAGAATATTGGGTCGAGAAGCAAAATATTCTCTTATTACCAATTGTTCACTCTGTTCTAAGAATTCTTACCGTCTGAACACACAGTTCACATAGATAGCATGGTAACAAAATGTCCAATGAGAGAAACGCCATCGTTACGACTCTGCCTGCAATAGAGAAAGCACATATAATGACTTCAGTTTCGGTTTTCGACTTTCAAAGCAAGTGCCATCAGATGGCATTTTGAACTGAATAATCCTGAGGAGGGCATGCACTTTGACACACTATTGATTATGAAGTTAAGTCGGTTATACTAACGCAGATGCAGGTATACATCATCGCCCGCAAAGGACCCGTACATCCAATATGAAGTTGATGTGATTTTTAACCCCCCATAGAAGAATTGTCCCAAAATCAGCAACGAAAAATAGTCGGAGAATGCACTAATGGTCTTCCACGTTTTAGATTGCAGGTCCTGTACTCGAAGAAGTTTTTTTTGCAAGAAAACACAACCCACAAAGGTTCGGCCTCCTGAGAGATAGTTCCAACTTCTTTGCACCTCATTAATGCAATTTAATTGTTCCGCAAGCAATTCATTAAATGTCTGAACCAGGGTACAGTACTCAACTATTTTGCATCGTATGCCAACTTGGCATGCACTCGATATAATCCACTTTATGAATTGGAACACTCCGTGAGAATTAATGTGCATTAATGGAATCAACGCAATCACTGTGAGTAATAAACCAAAAATTTGCAATACTTGCTTCCTCAGAGTGTGCCTGAGTTGGCCAAGGGTTTTTTTATTCAACATTCCTAACAGTTCCTTCTCTATAATAGAGATATCATTGACAATACGTTTAAGTTCGTTGTGTTTTAAATAATCAATTACTTGCACGATTGATTGTATCAACGCTATAGATACGAACTCTGTGAATTCAACACCACTCGATAAGATATCTTCATTAGGTTCACGGTAATTTGATATAAATTTCCAGTTTTTATATAAAATGAACACTTTGCCAAATGTAAGAAAGATATTGACAACGTGAAACGACAACAAATGTAATACATGAAGTCGACGGCTTTTCATCGGAAACGGGTACTTCGAAATACCAGTAAGAGAGGAAAATATAAAAACTGGTTTGATGATGTTACAGATATTGATTACCGCTGTAGTCATGGCGTCGCGTGAAAAGATCGAATAACACTGAAAGAAATACTTTCAGCTACAAGAATGCGACAAGGAAATCTAATTTCAAAATTGATTTGAATATTTTATCAAGTGATGCAACAGTTTATTTGTCAAGTACGAATGCCATTTGTAGCGTACCAAATAAACATACATTTTACATACTACTCCCGCAATGCAGAAGTTCAATCGCAATTGCATAGCTGCGTCACGATTCATCGGCACCTCTATATTAATTAATTAAACACCGTCTAACTCTAAGTCTGTGTGTGCACTAATTTACTAAAACAATGTTCCACTTTCTTAGCAAAAAAATAATTTATTATCCATTATCTCTGTTTTTTTTATTTCGAGCACCGTGACAAATTACCAAGATATTGCTACCCTCTTTTTTGCTTCTTTACAAAAGAACTCTTCAGGAAAATGAACATTTATAAATTTACCTGGGCTACTCCCAGATTTTTTGGCGCAAGGCTAATAACCTTGCCCGGAAAAACAAATTATTATGGAAAATTTAACAAGCCTCAGACTTGTTCAATAAGCCCAAGACCGGATCCCGGTTGTAGTGCCTATGATGATGATGATGATGATGGCTCTCAGAGTTGTAGTGCTCCAAAAAGCCCTACCATCTTTTTCCGCCATTCCTAATCCAAAATCCCAGCAATATTACCCTAAAACCCAAAATCCTATCAAAACCCACAAAAACCCAAACATAACCCAAAATTCGCAATAAACGAATCAAAATTCGTTTATCGCATAACATTTGCCCCCACGGCGAAGTTTAATCCAAAATCCGAATTAAAATTAAAATTCACAATAAACGAATCTAATATTCGTTTATTGTTCTATATTTGCTCCACAGCATCACCCAAATCCAAAATTCAGAGATTGTTATCTCTATCCTAAAAATTCCATTGAGTTAAACAAACAAAAACTCAAAAGCAGATACATTCACACATCTGCGTAATGGTTTCGTAAGAATTCAAGAAATTGATTTCTTATCTTGTGTAAACACAACATCTCGCTCGAAATATCCAAAAGATCGAGATTGTTGTACGAAAATGTGTATCTTTGAGATACAATTTTCGATTCCTTTTCCTTTATAAAGGAATGGTTTCGTGATCTCCGGGCCGCAGTCTAAATTCGTGTACAGTCCCTGGAGGAAGTACCCCAGGATAATCTTTGAGAAAATAATAAAAAACACATTCCAAAGGAAACAAGACGTGCTTTCATTTTTACCCAACAATGGATAGCTAAGTATCACCTGCCCCCCCACGGAAGACCAAGTGAAGACTAAGGACGAAGGCCAAACCAAAAGGACGTTACTCTTCCCTCTGGATCAGAGGAAGCACGGTTAACGACCCCTTGTAGGACAAGATTTCAGGAGCGGTCTGTTTTAAGAGATCGCCTTGTCCTTTTAAGGATCAGGAGACTCGCGTCCTGAAACTAACCCCTACAGAACACAACAAAAAATGTTGGTGGCAGCGGTGGGATTGAACAATCTACCACAGAAGAAGAAGACTCGTGGATTATCCAACAATCCCCTACCGCAGAAGAGCAAAACTGCTGAAGCAACGAGGCGATTCAGGAGGATATCGAAGACTGTTGAACACCGGCAAAGTGAGATTTTTTAAAGCGTATTTCCGGGCATTAGAACACCGGAATGCATAGTGACATTTAAAATCTTTTTTTTAAACAAAGTAAAACTTACAAGCGTTGCCTGGGGCTTAGATACCGGCTGTAGAGAAAATCAAAGTGTTAAGTGTATGACGGCCACGAGTCCCGTCGACAATCCAGTGGAAAAGAGGAAAAGTCTTTTGCTTGTACAACAGTGACTACAAAGAACTAGGAGCACAACACCAGGACCAAGCAGCTAGATCCAGTGGCGACAGGACACCCTACAAATCCGCAGTAGATCCAGAAAACACAGGTATTAAATTTTTATTTATTTGTTAAGTGAAAAGTGATATAAAGGTAACTTAGTTGAAACAAAAAGTGAACTAAAATTAAATTCAGTTTTGTCATTTTTGTCATTTTGTCTTGGTAATTGGCTCCCAAATAAGTAAATTTTTAAAATGTTTGAATTGTTAACTAAAAGGGGACGCCAAGAATAAATTGAATATTTATTTTAATTGTTCTTTTACACTGGGATAAAGCTTATTAATAATTTGTGCAAGTGCATTTAAATTTAACTTGTTTTTCTAAGAATAATAAGCAAAGTTGTTCTCATTTTTCCAAGAAGAGTATACGCATAAAAAAGCCCAAAGTGATAAATATAATTAATAAAAGAAATTTTTCTTTCACACAAGCATATACAATATACAAGTACGCACTTACTTTTCGGCTAGTAGAGGCAAACATTTTAAATACATTTTTCTTAATAAACGGATCTTTCTTAAACGCATTTTTAAAAAACACATATTTTTGACAATTTTCAAAACTTTCTTCACGAATATATACATATACACATTTTTTCCAAAAACTTTTTCCCAAAATATCAACATTTTATTCTTCAAAAGGGGACAATATAAAAGACCCCACACAAAAATTAACTACAAATTTGGTTTTATTATTTATTTTTTTGATATATATTTTAATTAATTATACACATAAACATATATACATACACTTTCTTTTGGGAAGATTTTTCTTACGTGACAAGCTAAAACAATAACGAACAAATCAAAATTCTTGGTCCTTGTCCTTAGCGTCTTGTTTGGAAAATTTTCTTTGGGTTGAATCTTTTCCTTTGACTCATCTGTGGCTCTTCGAAAATCCATTTTAGGTTTGGACACTTTTTCCATAGGGCGAAAGGGTGGATTCTCTCACCTTAAGTAGAACAAAGGCTTTCTAATAGAATCAAAACTAACTGAGTTTGAAGACACTTCTCTTGTCGTTGGTCTTGTCTTTTCTCTTGGCCATATTACCCAACAATAATGAAGATCTCATCTCTTGGTTCTCTACCCCTTTTCACCATCATTTGGGAAGGTCTGTTTCACAAATATGTCGTGAGCGACAAAAATAAACCGGGTACGCGTTCGCAGAGACCTGAGCCCGAGCTCATACAAAATCGCGAGGACGAAATATCGGAAACCGTACGTATGGAAACACGCGAACAGAGTTCTAGAATGAACTTACCAATAGGATTAAGTGACATACTGGGACTCGTGCCGATATTTAACGGTAATCCTGACGAATTAGAGGGTTTCGTCTCTTGTGGAGACATTTTGTTCTCACAAGCACAAGATGACAATCAGAAGTCCTTTATTCTAAGGGTGGTCAAAACCAGATTGCAGGGACCGGCGCGTGATTGTATCAGGCATAAAATCATTTCTACCTGGGAAGATCTTGTTTCAGAATTAGAGGGAGAATTTAAAGCTCTAATCTCTAGGTCTGCTGCCCAAAATAACTTAGTGGCAACAAAACAAGATAGCAAGGAGGGTGTGAAAGAATTTTCAAATAGACTCACACATCACCTGCATGAATTGGACAGCGCCACATACGCTAGTTCACCTGAGCCTGCAGTCAGAAGTTATCTTCTGGCTGAGAATCAGAGACTCGCGTTGAATACGTTTGAGGATGGGATACGAAATTCCAGCCTCAGAATCTTGGTGAAGTCTCACAACGCCCCAAATTTAAAAGCAGCCATTAGCTACGCTTTAGAACAATCTCGAAGATTAGGTAACGATAACTCAATGCTAACTTCCAATAACAATTTTAGGAGAAATAACCAACCAATTGTTTGTCAAACATGCAACAAGAGGGGACATACTTCTGCGACTTGCTATCGCAACACTAATTTTCCTAATTTCGTCCCCCAACGCATTAAGACAGAGGTTGAACGTCTCCAATGCACATACTGTCGAAAGTATAATCACACTCAGGCAGAGTGCAGAACCAGGTTAGCTCATATGCGAAACCAGGACCAACATTCGACGAGTCGTAATCCCTTTAAAACTCATCTTAACCAATCCAATCAATCTCAAAATAGGACAATAACAAACTCGCCCCGCATTGAAAATCGTAATACCCGACAAAATCAAAATATTAACAGGGTATCCAATCAACAACAGGGAAACGAACTCACTCGGGCAGCGAGCAACGGCAGTCCTTCTCGAGTTCAGACAATCGCCGATATACACCCCATCCCGATGTAAATTTTCAAATGCGCGTATTTTTCTGCCCTGAATTTAAGGAGCCAGTAATACGTGTAAAATTTAATCCATCGGATAAACAATACTCGACTTTCCTTATCGATACAGGCGCCGACATCAGCCTGATCAAATTAGATAATCTTTATATTGAACAATCTGTAGAAAATTCAGACCTAGTGACTATATCCACCATTGCTGGAAAAACGGTCAGCACATGCGGAAAGGTATTGGGGGAGTTCGAATTCAGAACTGATAGGCACTCCATACCCTTTAAGCATAATCTATTTGTAGTGGGAAGCAACGTAGACTTCCAACACGATGGCATACTGGGAAGCGATTTCCTTACGAAGCACCAGTGCCACATTAACTTTGAAAAGGGATTCCTTAAATTCGCTGTGAAGGAGAGAACCATGGTAGAACTCGAGCAGCCTTTACGGAACAAAAATGAGGTCAAGGAAAATATTCAGAAGGCCACGCCTTACGAGGTGTCTTCCACGGATAATACAGGCATTCTTGAAAAATTGGATAACACCGTTCGTGAGTCAACATCCGAATCCGTTTGTCTACGGGCCGGATCTGATGCTGTGACAAACACAACGAAACCAACCACCCTTGAATCTTCCTCTCCCCATTTAAGTAAAGTTTGTGGTAACAGAAAAGGTAAGGAAACTGCCGAAAAACTGAGTTCAGGAAAACATGAACCTGAAACTCTAATACCGTCAGTAAATTTAAAACGAAACACCACGGTCGACTACATAAAATTGCATTCACGATCTCAACAAATAATGGAGATTCCCTTTAAAGAAAAATCCAGTCAAGAACTGATTATAAAAAAATCCGAGATCATGCCAGGGATATATCTGGGTAATAGTTTGACAACACCACAGGACAACAAAATAAAGGTATTACTAATGAACACATTAGACACCGATCAAGAAGTAAGCACCAACGACATAGAAGTCGAATGGGAAGATCTGGATGACTACAATGTGTTACAGGCGGATGAAACTAAGAACTTTCTAAAAAATAGGCTTGACCGGCTAGAATCACTCCTAGAGTTGCGTCATTGTAACCAGGAGGAAAGGATATCTATCCTAGACATCTGCCGCAGATTTAACGATCTCTTTTACTTAGAGGGCGACCATCTCACACACACTGACGCCATAGAGCATCAGATCATCACTGAAGAAGGAAAGCCCCCACTTTACATAAGACCATATCGCCTCCCAGATAGCTCGAAGCAAGAAATCCACAAACAAGTGAATGAAATGCTTCAGGATGGCGTGGTACAACCAAGTTTCAGTCCTTGGAATTCCCCTCTCTTACTAGTACCCAAGAAGGCAGGACCTGATGGGACAAAACGGTGGAGAGTAGTTGTCGACTTTAGAGCCTTAAATAAAATAACAGTCGGAGATGCATATCCATTGCCCAATATTACAGATATTTTGGACCAGCTAGGAAAAGCTAAATATTTTAGCACTTTGGATCTAGCAAATGGGTTTCACCAAATACGCATGGACAATAGAGACAAGGCAAAAACAGCGTTTAGCACACCCTTCGGACATTACGAATATAATCGAATGCCCTTCGGACTTAAAAACGCACCCGCCACATTCCAAAGGCTTATGAATAATGTACTCATGGGTCTCCAAGGAATAGAATGTTTCGTCTATGTAGATGATATTGTAATTTACGGATACGATCTGAACGATCACAATTCACGACTTACCAGAGTTTTCGAGCGATTACAAAGGCACAATCTGAAAATACAACCAGAAAAGTGTCACTTCATAAGGAAAGAGCTCACCTACTTGGGGCATGTTATTTCGAAGGAAGGTATAAAACCAGATCCAGAAAAAACTAAAGCGGTAAAAACGTTTCCAACGCCCAAGAAACAAAAGGACGTAAAATCTTTTCTCGGTTTTGTAGGCTACTATAGAAAATTTATCCCTAATTTCGCCGAACTGGCAAAACCTTTAAGCAGATTGCTCAGGAAGAATGTTCCATTTTATTGGGATGCCTTTTGTGACGAGGCATTCACAACTCTAAAAAGAAAGGTTATTACCCCACCAATACTGGCTTATCCAGACTTTAACCGGGAGTTTATAATAACTACGGATGCTAGCAATGTTGCGTTAGGAGCAGTGCTATCTCAAGGTACAATAGGACAAGATAAACCTATTGCTTTCGCTAGCCGAACTTTAAACGACGCAGAAACTCGATATACAACATCCGAAAAGGAATTATTGGCAATCGTTTTTGCACTAGCCCAGTTCCGACCATACGTTTACGGACGAAAATTTACTATAGTCACTGACCATAGCTCTCTACAGTGGCTTATAGGACGAAAAGATCCTACATCCAGACTTATGCGATGGAGAATTCTACTCGAAGAGAATGAGTACACAATCGTCCATAAAAAAGGAAAGCAAAATGCAAATGCTGATGCTCTCAGCCGTATAACAATGACTACCCCAGTCGATTCCATCAAAAATAATATCCTCGTCACCACACGAAGTAAAGCCAAACTCGAAGAAGATGTGGCTGCACAATCATACAAAGATACTACCAATCTTGTATGGCAAGAACAAACAGGGTCCATCTATACCAAGAAAAAACTTGGACTACGTATTATAATCCTCCCATTGATAGACTCTGCTGAGGAAGAAAACCTGGCAGGAAGAATCCCAAACTTCACCAAGCCAGGCGTAGGTAAAATTACGTTTCATGAGCAAGATGGGTTATGCGCCATCACATTGCCATTGCCTTTCAGAAACCTAAGCGACCAGGAAACCGCTAAGAGTTCCCTTATTGATCTGAAGAAGATTTGCGAAGACCGGAATTTCAATTCCATTGGAATTTTAGTCCCCTTCATAGAAAACGAATCAAAAGTAACACTTAATAACTTGCTAAAAGAAACTTTTGCTCACCTCAACGTGACAATGTACGTTTTCTCCAATAAAAAGAAGCTTCTAACAGACCCTAACGAAATACAAAAGTTACTCGCGGAATACCATAACTCACCTTTCGGAGGACACCAAGGAGCCACCCGAACAATCAATAGATTGAAACAAAAATATTACTGGCGCACAATGACCGCTGACGTTGCAGCGTATATTAGAAAATGTGCCTCCTGCCAGATAAACAAAAGTGGAAGGAATCCTAGAATTCCTATGAAGATAACCACAACAAGCTCAAAACCTTTCGAAAGAATTGCTTTAGATATAGTAGGACCATTACCAGTCAGCTATAATGGAAATAAATACCTACTAACGTTTCAAGACGATTTGACTAAATTTTCAGGAGCTTACGCACTGGCCAGCGCCGAAACCAAGGACGTGGCCAGGACTTTCGTTGAAAACATCGTCTGCCAGCACGGCATACCATCTTCTCTATTAACTGACCGAGGTGCAAATTTTCTCAGCGCACTTTTTAAGGACATTTGTTCCTTACTTAAAATGAGAAAACTAAACACAGCACCCTACCATCCACAAACGAATGGAGCACTAGAACGGAGCCATAGAACTCTGGTGGAATACCTCCGCCACTATGTAAACCAGGATCCTCTCACTTGGGACACCTGGATACCTTACGCAATGTTTGTGTACAATACTACTGTGGCGTATTGTTTGCTCACTCTCGGCGATCGGTCTCGGTAGTGTGTCAGTCCGACACTGGTTCACCGAGACGTACCCAAACTCCGTACCCGCTCGCCTAAGCTTGTTCGCTTGTGCCCTGTAGTTCAGTGCAAAACCAACGATTCACCTTCGTCTACTTGTTTTTACTCGTAAATAAACTTATTCCGGTTTGTAGACTGTATTTATTTCGTGAGTTGAACTTAATTTATATTAACATAGAATATAGTATTGTAATCATTAATCTTATTTTACCATGAATGTAGAATAAACAGTACATGAACTTATTTTAACATAGTATATTGTATTGTAATCATTAATCTTATTTTACCATGAATGTAGAATAAACATTACACGAACTTATTTTAACATAGTATGTTATATTGTAAACATAAATTTATTTTACCATGAACGTAGAATAAACATTACACGAACTTATTTTAACAAGGTATATTGTATTGTAAACATTAATTTATTTTTACCATGGATGTAGAATAAACATTACACGAACTTATTTTAACAAGGTATATTGTATTGTAAACATTAATTTATTTTTACCATGGATGTAGAATAAACATTACACGAACTTATTTTAACAAAGTATATTATATTGTAAACATAAATTTATTTTACCATGAACGTAGAATAAACATTACACGAACTTATTTTAACAAGGTATATTGTATTGTAAACATTAATTTATTTTTACCATGGATGTAGAATAAACAGCACACAAAACAAAAGGGTTCAAAGTTCAGTCGTGTGTGGCACTGTATTAAGAATTTCGTTTAATTACACAGAGGTAATTATTCTCTGCGCAAGTGCGGTCACTTTAACTAAAAAAAGGATTGACGCGAGAGTTAACATACAATCGGTCGTGGCACTGTATTGACAAAATCGTTAATTACACACAGAGGTAATTATTCTCTGCGCAAGTGCGGTCACTTTAACTAAAAAAAGGATTGACGCGAGAGTTAACATACAATCGGTCATGGCACTGTATTAAGATTTTTTCGATTTTCACACTGGGGCACGTATCAACCATTCAATGCAGAAATTATCAACAGACTGAATTAGTTTACCGAAGCGACAGAATATCTCGTACTCCATCATCGCTTCGATGCCCATATTTGGTCATTTTACTTTTCGAGCTCCTCGGGATTGGTCTCGCTACCAAAACATATTACATCCCTTGGTGTGGGTAACCGCATTTTACCCCTGCCTGTGTGTATTTTTTATTATTGTTCGCACAGGGGTGAGCGCCATTGCGAGTGTTTACCCTTTGTACCAAATTATGTGTAGGGACGTTCATATTGTTTATACGTGCAATGTGATGCTGCTACATGGGCATGCGTTATATCTCACGTATTTGTATTTGTTGAGATGTGTCCTTTTAAAGGGCATGCGTTGTAGGTTTCGTCGGTTTGCGCGCCTTCTGGTAATTCCAGGAATTAGTCGCAGGCTTGCGCAACCGTATCATGTTTTTCTTGGTTGTTCTGCAACATCCGATCGTTGGTTGATGGTTTTACCAGATCGATGTGCAGGTGTCCCATGCTCTCCTCTGGTGTTTAGTTTCTTACCATTGGTGCTACGCTGTGCTTGGTCATCGTGACATGATTTCCTTGATTTATGCATTTCTACTTTTAGGAAGATGCCTGTATTGGACAAACGCTTGTATCAGCGGGCCTGTGGTTATTTACATGCTAATGCAGGTAAGTATTCGCTTTTCTGGCGCCGACTGCCTGCGAAAAGAGGTTACCTGGTGGTAAGTAGGCCGGTGGGTAGTGGCGTTTGCGCTAACCGCCACAGTACTCCCCCCCCCAGTGACATAGTCACGATAAAATGAAAACATAACAAAAACGAAGAGGTGTTGAGACTGAGGCGTGTTCTTGGTTGGCCACGCGACTGGTCCCCATTGGTTCTGTCATTACCATCATGGTGGTAACACTTGTCGAGTGCGCAGTCTTTTACGACTTCGCGTAATGGGCCCCTTATATTGTTCTGGCGCGCCCGCCGTGGTCGGCGGCGTCTTTTTCTGCACCTCAGCATTTTGAGAAGTGCACCCCTGGTTACTTTCTTCCAAAAAGCAAGGTTTTAGCCGTTCCACGCTGATTGTGGCTGCTTTCCCACGCATGTCCACCTCGTAGACCCGTTCGCTGATTCTTTTAATCACTTTGAACGGGCCCTCAAACGGAGGGTCGAGTGGTTTCTTTACTTTATCCACTCTAACGAAAACGTGTGTACAGGTGCGCAACTCTGGATGCACGAAAACTCTCTTTGACCCGTGTCGGGCAAACGGTCTTGGTCGTACTTTTCGCATCAAATCACGCAGGTAACCCACGCTCTTCGTCTGCTCCGCAGGTGCCTCGCCGTCGACGAAAAGCTCCCCGGGCAAAACGAGGCTGGTACCGTAAGTGAGCTCGGCTGCCGAGGCGCCCAGGTCTTCCTTCATGCTGGTCCTCAAACCAAGGAGGACTGTGGGCAGTGCGTCGAACCACTGTGTGTCATTATGGCACATTAAAGAGGCCTTCAATGATCTATGCCAACGCTCTATCATTCCATTGGCAGCAGGATGATATGCTGTCGTACGCTCTCTTTGACAACCCAGCAACTCCGTAAGCTGTCTGAAGATCGTAGCCTCGAACTGAGGTCCCCTATCCGAGGTAAGTGTTGTGGGAACGCCGAAACGCGTTACCCACGTTGAGTAGAAAGCCCGAGCCACGCTCTCTGCGGTTATCACACGTAATGGGGTAGCCTCGGGCCATCGCGTAAAGCGATCTATCATCGTGAGCAGGTACGCGAATCCTCTGGAGGGAGTTAAAGGGCCGACTATGTCGATGTGTACGTGGGCGAAACGCGCCTCGGGCAACTTGAATTGTGCCGGTTCCAGTACGTTGTGTCTGCTTATCTTACAACGTTGACACTTGAGACACGCCCTCGCCCACCTCGTGAGGTCTTTATTCATATGTGGCCAAACGAACTTACGTCGAATCGCCGCAGCCGTCGCGCGCCCGCTGGGATGAGCTGGGCTATGAAAGGTCTCATAAATGCCCCTACGCAACACCGCAGGAATGTATGGCCTGACTGTACCCGTTGAGACGTCGCACCAAACGGTTTTCCCGTTGGTGTCGACAGCGAACCTACGCAGTTCCAGTGCTGTGTCTGCTGTTACGAGAGCTTTAAGTTGGCTGTCGTTTTTCTGGGCTTGCTCCAAGTCAGCGTCAGCTAAGGCTGCGCGCAATTGAATCACATCTATGCGAGATAGTGCGTCTGCTATTACGTTCTGATTACCAGGAACGTACTTTATCTCGGTGACGTATTGGCCTATAAGGTCCAGATGCCGCTCCTGTCGCGGCGATGCATTTCCGGATTTTTTTCGGAAGGCGTGGCTCAATGGTTTATGGTCCGTTCTGACGATCGCCTGACGACCCTCGACCATGTGTCGGAAGTATTTGATGGCACTGTATATGGCCAATAACTCTCGGTCATAGGTGCTGTACTTTCGTTCTGCCGTACTGAGCTTTCTAGAGAAAAAACCCAGCGGCTCCCAGCTACCGTCGCTCTCCTGCTCCAATACCGCCCCAATAGCGGTGTCCGACGCGTCGCATTGTATTGCTAACTGTGCGCCCTCTGCTGGGTAACACAGCAGGGTGGCGTTTGAAAGTTGCGCTTTTGACTGCCGGAATGCATTACTTGCTGCTTCCGTCCAGACGATTGGACGTTTGTCATTCTTTTTTGCCCCCTTTAAATATTCATTTAAAGGGGCCTGGACATGCGCGGCATTTTGTAATGTAGGCCGGTAAAAATTAAGCATGCCCAGGAAACGTCGTAATTCGCGAACGTTGGTAGGACGTGGGAATTCGTTGAGAGCTTTAACTCTGTCCGAGAGAGGCCGAATACCACGATTGTTGATATGATAACCCAAATAGCTCACCTGCTCTTTGGCAATTTGGCATTTGTCCGGGTTAATCATGAGTCCGTAACGGCGGAGGCGTTCTAACACCTGTTTAAGATGTTGCTGGTGCTCTGCTCGGTTTTGGGACGCAATCAGGATATCATCGATGTAGGCGTAACAAAAATCCAGTCCACGCAGAGCTGAATCGATGTACCTTTGAAATGTTTGTGCGGCGTTTCTAAGGCCGAAAGTCATTACCTTGAACTCATATAGTCCAAAAGGGGTAATGACCGCGGTTTTTGGGATGTCTTCGTGGGCCACTGGTATTTGGTGGTATGCCCTGGCGAGGTCCAGGGTCGTGAAGACTGTGCATCCGCGCAATTTGTATGAGTAATCATACAAGTGTGCGATGGGGTATCGGTCCGGGATTGTGACCGCGTTTAACAGTCGGTAGTCGCCACACGGGCGCCATTCGCCGCTTCGTTTCTTAACTAGGTGAAGCGGACTGGCCCATGGGCTTACTGAAGGTTGGCAGATTCCTTGCTCCAGCATGTAGTCGAATTCTTCGCGTGCTGCGCGCAATTTGTCTGGTGCTAGTCGCCGCGGACGTTGGCTTACGGGTGGACCCCGTGTCTCGATGTGATGGTATACCCCGGACTCTATGTGCTCCTGGTTGGGAAGTGGTACTGTCGAGTGTCTATACTCTTCCAGTAGAGCCGGAATCTCATCGCATGTGATGTCGGCCTCGTGTGGCGTCCGTGGGGCCTCCCCAGGCGGATGACCGAGTGGCCGTTGTTCCACTAATCTATTGTTCGCGGTATCGACTAGCAATTTGTGGCACGATAGTAAGTCCGACCCTATTAATGGTTCGGAGACGTCCGCCACTATGAAGTGCCAACCTATGGGGTGCCGCAAACCTAGATCCAGGCGTAGGTACTTACGTCCGTAAGTAGCTATGGATGTGTTGTTCGCTGCTAGTAATTGGAGTCTGCTAGGCGTTTTATTTTGCGAAGCGTACGACTTAGGCAAGACTGATATGTCGGCGCCAGTGTCGACCGTAAAACTTATATCCAATTTCGCGTCTTTGATTGTTAAGCGGCTTACTTGGAGTCTGCCGACCGTTTGCGCTGAGGTTGCGGTCGGCCGTCCTAGTTTAAATTCGCGTTTGTTGTTGGTTTTACTGGCTTCCACCCGCAGGGTTGTGTGCATTTGCGGGCCTTTGCCCCAAACCGCCGATGATATGAACACCACGCGGGTGTTAATGCCCTTTGGGGGTTCGCCGTCGGCTGTGGCGTGGATCTTCCGCGCGTGCTAGTGGCACCTCTCAGGTTTTCGCGTTGCCCAGCTGGGTTGGGCTGGGTCTGGGGCCTCTGATATGTTGGGCGATTTTGGGCCGTGCGCGCGAAGTCTCGTAATTCGGCCCGTAATTGTGCGATTTCGCGTTGTAAACTTAATTCGTAACGCGAGGGTCCCGGTTGCCGGAAGTGTGATTGCTCTGCGTCCCGAGTATGCGCCTGAGCCCGTGCCGAGTCTGTGGCGATTGGTTGTGACGCGTTGGTGCCTCCACTTGCGCGCGGAATATTATGGGGCGAGGAGTAGTATCGCGCAGATGCTTCATCCGAGCGGTTAATGGTCGCTACGTGAAAGGCGGGGGACTCCTCTCGTTGGTCGGCGCTTTCTACGATTGCATCTGCAATCTTAGCCAGCCAACTCAGGCTTTGATTGGTTTGAGCGATTACTGTAGGACGCGCTTGTTGCGGAAGACCCCTAATGAAGTGGGGTCTGATGACATCATCTGAAATCCCCTTTCCCGCTATAGACCGCAAATGAGTGAGAAAGTGCGATGGCTTCATCCCCGTGAAATTGGTCTCGTTGTACAAGCGTTGGTGCCGCTTGGCAATTGACTCCTCGAGTGCATTGAGGAGCGTTTCCCTCATATCTGTATACGGGCTGTTACCAGGAGCTCTTATGATGTGTGCCACATGTGTACGCTGGTTTCGGTTTAAAACCCTCATAACCTCCAGCGCACGTGGTCTCTCCTCGCTCACGCCCGCTGCCTCGAATATGAGGTCCGCCATGGTGAACCAGAGCTCCGATTCCTCCTCATCAAAAGGAGGCAAGCGCAGGTCGCGCGAGGTAACATGTAGTGCCTGCACTGTTGGAGTCGCACCAGCGGGTAACGGAAACTCCGTTCTGTGAGGGCGTGCGTCGCGGGCTATTTCGTGCAGCGAGTCCGTGGGCTGTTCTACGCTGAGGGCGTCCACGAAGGCCGGGGACTCGGGACGCGGTACTCCTAGCTCCCGTTGTAGCTCCGCCCGTGGGACCGTCTGTGGTTCGGTATGCACCTCCCGCAGTGATTCCGGTTGGGACTCCTGTTGAGCCTTCTTTGACCTCGTAAACTGGGCCATTTTCTACAAAAGGGTGGTGGCCGTTCCTCGACACGCGAGAACCACGAGAAATTGCAGGAAAAGGTTAGCAAGGAGAAGTTGTAGCTCTGCCTAGTTGGCGGAAAGCCCGTTGCTTGCAGCTGTTGATGGGAACGAGTGAACAGTGTATGTGTGGGCTGTTTAATTTACTCTGTATAGTTTCCGGTGCTAAATCCGTATTAGTTCCGATTTTTCGATGCCCGGAAGGGGCTTACTACGCGAATTTGTTGTAGTGAACGTTTGTACTATTCAATTACAAATAAATATTTTTAAATTTGGTTATTACTTACTGCTACTTTTTAAATACAATAGAAGGAGAAGAAAATATTGTGTTTTAGCTGGCTCTAAAGGAGCTCAGCGTATATATATATATATAAAAGAAGAGAAAAAAAATTACGTCACCTGGAGTCCAACGTTGAGAATTTGGTTTCGTCAGGTGTCGTTACTCGCACTGTGTTGAGGATAGTGCTGCGATCTGACTCCACTTGTAGTGATTTTGGTGGTTGGTTCGATGTTCGCTGTCAGGCTATGTGCTCTTCCTCACCTGCTAGGTCACCAATTGTGGCGTATTGTTTGCTCACTCTCGGCGATCGGTCTCGGTAGTGTGTCAGTCCGACACTGGTTCACCGAGACGTACCCAAACTCCGTACCCGCTCGCCTAAGCTTGTTCGCTTGTGCCCTGTAGTTCAGTGCAAAACCAACGATTCACCTTCGTCTACTTGTTTTTACTCGTAAATAAACTTATTCCGGTTTGTAGACTGTATTTATTTCGTGAGTTGAACTTAATTTATATTAACATAGAATATAGTATTGTAATCATTAATCTTATTTTACCATGAATGTAGAATAAACAGTACATGAACTTATTTTAACATAGTATATTGTATTGTAATCATTAATCTTATTTTACCATGAATGTAGAATAAACATTACACGAACTTATTTTAACATAGTATGTTATATTGTAAACATAAATTTATTTTACCATGAACGTAGAATAAACATTACACGAACTTATTTTAACAAGGTATATTGTATTGTAAACATTAATTTATTTTTACCATGGATGTAGAATAAACATTACACGAACTTATTTTAACAAGGTATATTGTATTGTAAACATTAATTTATTTTTACCATGGATGTAGAATAAACATTACACGAACTTATTTTAACAAAGTATATTATATTGTAAACATAAATTTATTTTACCATGAACGTAGAATAAACATTACACGAACTTATTTTAACAAGGTATATTGTATTGTAAACATTAATTTATTTTTACCATGGATGTAGAATAAACATTACACGAACTTATTTTAACATAGTATGTTATATTGTAAACATAAATTTATTTTACCATGAACGTAGAATAAACATTACACGAACTTATTTTAACAAGGTATATTGTATTGTAAACATTAATTTATTTTTACCATGGATGTAGAATAAACATTACACGAACTTATTTTAACAAGGTATATTGTATTGTAAACATTAATTTATTTTTACCATGGATGTAGAATAAACATTACACGAACTTATTTTAACAAAGTATATTATATTGTAAACATAAATTTATTTTACCATGAACGTAGAATAAACATTACACGAACTTATTTTAACAAGGTATATTGTATTGTAAACATTAATTTATTTTTACCATGGATGTAGAATAAACAGCACACAAAACAAAAGGGTTCAAAGTTCAGTCGTGTGTGGCACTGTATTAAGAATTTCGTTTAATTACACAGAGGTAATTATTCTCTGCGCAAGTGCGGTCACTTTAACTAAAAAAAGGATTGACGCGAGAGTTAACATACAATCGGTCGTGGCACTGTATTGACAAAATCGTTAATTACACACAGAGGTAATTATTCTCTGCGCAAGTGCGGTCACTTTAACTAAAAAAAGGATTGACGCGAGAGTTAACATACAATCGGTCATGGCACTGTATTAAGATTTTTTTGATTTTCACACTGGGGCACGTATCAACCATTCAATGCAGAAATTATCAACAGACTGAATTAGTTTACCGAAGCGACAGAATATCTCGTACTCCATCATCGCTTCGATGCCCATATTTGGTCATTTTACTTTTCGAGCTCCTCGGGATTGGTCTCGCTACCAAAACATATTACATCCCTTGGTGTGGGTAACCGCATTTTACCCCTGCCTGTGTGTATTTTTTATTATTGTTCGCACAGGGGTGAGCGCCATTGCGAGTGTTTACCCTTTGTACCAAATTATGTGTAGGGACGTTCATATTGTTTATACGTGCAATGTGATGCTGCTACATGGGCATGCGTTATATCTCACGTATTTGTATTTGTTGAGATGTGTCCTTTTAAAGGGCATGCGTTGTAGGTTTCGTCGGTTTGCGCGCCTTCTGGTAATTCCAGGAATTAGTCGCAGGCTTGCGCAACCGTATCATGTTTTTCTTGGTTGTTCTGCAACATCCGATCGTTGGTTGATGGTTTTACCAGATCGATGTGCAGGTGTCCCATGCTCTCCTCTGGTGTTTAGTTTCTTACCATTGGTGCTACGCTGTGCTTGGTCATCGTGACATGATTTCCTTGATTTATGCATTTCTACTTTTAGGAAGATGCCTGTATTGGACAAACGCTTGTATCAGCGGGCCTGTGGTTATTTACATGCTAATGCAGGTAAGTATTCGCTTTTCTGTCGCCGACTGCCTGCGAAAAGAGGTTACCTGGTGGTAAGTAGGCCGGTGGGTAGTGGCGTTTGCGCTAACCGCCACACTACACCCCACAGTAATACAGGCTACACGCCGCATGAATTACTATATGGTTTCCCAGCCGAAATACCCAGTTCTCTCAGACAAAACCCCGAAAGCACTTATAACTACGACCATTACGCAAACGAATTAAAAATGCGATTACAACATGGTTATCGTACAGCCAAGGGAATACTGATAGAGAAAAAACAAAAATCTAAGGTATACTACGACCAAAAAGTAGGCCGTAAGAAATTTAATGTTGGCGACAAGGTTCTATTAAAGAATCACTCAAGACCTAACAAACTAACCTCCCTGTGGAAAGGCCCCTACGAAATTGTAAAGATCCTATCCGAAGAAAATTCAATCCTCAAAATAGGAAAAGGAACTCGAATAGTCCACAACAATAATACAAAACTATTTGTGGACTAGGCAATCACGAATAAGAAACTCCAAAGAAAAATAAAAGTTGAAAAAAAAAAATGTATATATGTATAGATAACCTTAAAAAAGAAAAAAGAGAAATAAATAAATGCATACACGTATAGTAAACACAAAAAAAAAATTATAAACTAACACTGTACCAAAATACCACGATAATGTATTTAAAATTTGCGAAAGAAATTTTCTACTCAAATAATTGTATACGAATAAAATAATTTTGTAAATAGTATACAACACTTTTAATACAAAAAAAAAAAAAAAAGAAAAAAAAAACAAACAAAACACAAAAAAAAAAAAAAAATATATAGATAAAAACAAATATTAACGCACTTAATAAAATAAGTTTATATCATGTTTTAAATAACCACCACTAACTTAAATAAATAAACAACAACAACAAAATTTTGTAATAATAATAAATAATCTTAGGTTATAAGAAAAAACACATTATATATATATGAAAAAACGAAAATACAAAAACAAAACTTACAAAACAGTGTTAAAATAAGAACTTCTAATATTTATATAAATTCAAAACAGTTTTCAACTAAGATATACTAAGAAAGTAAGAACATTTTTGTATAACTCAAAACAAAGAAAAGAAAAAAGTTGTAGAATTAAATTGTACGTTCAAATACATGGGAAAAATTATATAAATAAATATACACCCGACTAATAAGGACAATGAAAAAAAAAGAGAACAAAAATAATATATGTAAATAAATTTATACGAGTATATAAACAATGAAAATTCTATGTAATATACAAATTGTAAGAATAAACCATAAAAACCTTACTTATCTATGTATCTTTTTACAAATAGTACTTTATAAAAAAAAAAAAACGCAAAGTTAAATTTAATATAATGAATTCAAATACTTATGTAATTATAAAACATTCTACAATTAACCTTACACTCAAAAAAAAAAAGAAAATATTTTATTATATAACCATTGTGGAAACTTGAATACACGACCATAAATACGAATACATAAATATTAAGAAAAAAACAAAGAACAAAAATTACACATTTATAATAAATGTTGTATACAAAAAGCTACTATGTTAGAAAATATCAGGCATATGTAACGGAATCACGATACCGTCATCCTTATTCCCAATCACACCATTTTCCAGAAAATTAATCTCATAAAGATCAATTTTCTTTTTTTCAAGGAGGGGAGGAAGTAGTGCTCCAAAAAGCCCTACCATCTTTTTCCGCCATTCCTAATCCAAAATCCCAGCAATATTACCCTAAAACCCAAAATCCTATCAAAACCCACAAAAACCCAAACATAACCCAAAATTCGCAATAAACGAATCAAAATTCGTTTATCGCATAACATTTGCCCCCACGGCGAAGTTTAATCCAAAATCCGAATTAAAATTAAAATTCACAATAAACGAATCTAATATTCGTTTATTGTTCTATATTTGCTCCACAGCATCACCCAAATCCAAAATTCAGAGATTGTTATCTCTATCCTAAAAATTCCATTGAGTTAAACAAACAAAAACTCAAAAGCAGATACATTCACACATCTGCGTAATGGTTTCGTAAGAATTCAAGAAATTGATTTCTTATCTTGTGTAAACACAACATCTCGCTCGAAATATCCAAAAGATCGAGATTGTTGCACGAAAATGTGTATCTTTGAGATACAATTTTCGATTCCTTTTCCTTTATAAAGGAATGGTTTCGTGATCTCCGGGCCGCAGTCTAAATTCGTGTACAGTCCCTGGAGGAAGTACCCCAGGATAATCTTTGAGAAAATAATAAAAAACACATTCCAAAGGAAACAAGACGTGCTTTCATTTTTACCCAACAATGGATAGCTAAGTATCACCTGCCCCCCCACGGAAGACCAAGTGAAGACTAAGGACGAAGGCCAAACCAAAAGGACGTTACTCTTGTCTCTGGATCAGAGGAAGCACGGTTAACGACCCCTTGTAGGACAAGATTTCAGGAGCGGTCTGTTTTAAGAGATCGCCTTGTCCTTTTAAGGATCAGGAGACTCGCGTCCTGAAACTAACCCCTACAGAACACAACATAATCACTTAATGGGACAACACACGGTTCGTACCACAGAACTAGATTACTGACTACGGAAATTCAACTTTTTGGAAGGGATTCGGTGGTGTGCCTTCAAGCTCAATCCGTATAAATTGAAAAATTACTTTTTGGAAAACGCTGTAAATTAAAAATGTTTTATTAATCTTGAATTACAAAAGAAACTATTGAAGCTGTTGGGTGTAAAGTGTGAACATTTCTTTATCGTCTCTGGACGGATTCATTTTGCCATCCATTCGACGGTAGGTAGCACTGTCAGTTAGCTGTCAGATCTACTTTACTTCCTTGATCTACCTTACTTCCTTTTTTTCCAACTGATAAGTATACATGTGTCCTTCAGCTGTTCAATAAAGAAACTCTTTTTTCACGCGCATTTCAACAGGTTATGGCCCGAGTCCATAACCAAGATAGGGGGATACGCTAAAAGTAAAATTTTGTTTTAACAGTTATGATTGGTTCAACCTCATATATCCGGATACCGCTCCTATATGGAGGCAACTATATCACATGGAATCACAGGTGCAAGCCGTGCTTCATCGTGTAAAATTCCTTCAACACGTCAAGGGTGAGACCGAACGCCCGGGAACGGCTGGCGTACAGTAAACGCAGTGGGACGACAAGGATTTGGATACCCATCATCATCATCATCGGCACTACAACCGGGAACCGATCTTGGCCTTATTTAGTAAGTCCTGAGGCTTGTTAAAGTTTCCATAATGATTTGTTTTTTCCGGGCAAGGTCATTAATTCTTGTGTCAGAGGCTCCCCGACGGGTTTGGATACCCATACAGAGTTCCTTATAGAAATGGAGGCAAATATAGTTGCTTTAGCAACAAACTGGAAAACGTCCAAACAAGTCTGGGGTTTCTTGTTAGAGTGCTACAACAAGAAAGTTTCACGCCAAAAGACTGACAAGTATCGGAAGCTGACCAGCCTTGAAATGACCACAGGACAATCAATCATCGAATATGTTCGCGAATTAAAAACCATAACTAACAGACTAAAGCAGTTCGCGAATTTATTTTCCGCGAACTTAATCTTCGATGCCGATCTTTTGGAGCCACCTGTAATCACACCGGTACTTCGATGCGGGATATAAGGTTCCGCCCGCGTACTATTCAACACATTCAACGTGGTCTGGGAAAAATTATATGTGGGGTGATGTAATTGATGATTTAGAATATATTCTATTGAATTTTATTCTGTTGGGGGTTTGGGAAATGCCTTTCATTGCAGATTGGGAGATGAATTCTTGCAAGTTTGGGATGGATGGGCTTGCAGATTGGGATTGTTTTTTTATGTTTATAGGTTAGGGTAGGGTGACGGCCTGTTAGCGGTCAGGATTGGTTGGCATTGTGGGTTGGTTCTCCATGTGGTATAGAGATCCCCCACAGGCATTGCGTGTAACAGGACCTACATCAGTTGGATGTTTCTTCGATATAACTTAATGGAGAAATTGGCACTGTGATTTATATGGAACAACCGGAATTAAGGCCGACAACCGATGGAGAAAAGGAGAGAATAGAATCGAACGTGAAAATATATAATCATTAACACGTGAAAACAAAGAATGTAACGCGGAAGACCGATCGAGGTCGAAAGGAATTTTAATACGAAAGTGAACGAAGCCGTCGGAGCGAAATATTGTTCAGTTGTTCGAGAAATGCGAAAATTGCCTTTAAGTAATAATTGTGAGTTTCACCCATTCTGCTAGTTGAGCAAAAAACCATAAGGATTACAAAGGACTGATAACAAGTGACTTATGATTACACGACAACGAATCATATGAAAGAGTATTGACATCGAAATACTACGGAATTGTGGATGTTTCAAGAAGAGAAAGAGAAAGTATAAGAGTGAATGTGGTTTTGACGGTGAATTTGTGTGGCCTCTTATACGTAGATTCGATTAACAGCGATTGTTGAAACCAAAAGCAATTAATCAGTGCTACATCGGTTATTCGCGGCCAGAAAAAGGAAAAGACCATCAATCCTAGGTAAGAAGAACAAAAATCGAGTTCCAAAGCACGTCGGGTGGTGAAATAGAAAAATCCGACCAACGCGAATGCAACATCAAAATCAACGATGTGGTAATCACTTGGAAGGGCGCGCTAAACAGTTGTCTGTGGAAAGACAGTTGTGCCATAATATCGTCATCTGGACCTCCAATTCATCCAGTTCCATATCGCAATGGATAAATACAAACGAAATCAATACGTCGAGTGAATACCGGGTTTTAAGAACGACGCAACACTGGAGTAATATCAAATCAACACAGCACAGACAGTAAAATCAAACGAACAATTTATTTGCGGAAATTCCAGCTGCGTTTTAAGGTTCTTTTGAATTTGTTGTTTAACGTTGTAATACACATTGGATAGATATTACACTCGGCTTTCATTTTATCAGGAGTCTGGAAACATAATCTACAAAAATACAGTCCACTTACTCCACGGCACTACACAGGACAAAACACTTACCTTCGACGGTATGCCTCGATAGTTGCTCCTGGCAATACAGGGGCATGACAACTTCCTTGGTAGAATAGACGTGAGCTAAGTCTTCTCTTTCAGTGTGCAAAGTGATAGGTATGGTGTAACCACTCCTTAGACGTTTATAGATACTCGTTCGTGGAATTGGCGGACTTCGTCTTGTATAATTCTGACGTGTCGTCCGCTTCCCCTTTTTCTGGACTTTATTGTGGACTCTATAACAATTACACCGCTAGCTGGTTAAACGATTGTCTCTCCAGATCAAACGCAATGTATTCAAAAATATGTACATACACAATTCTCTTTGAAATCAGTTCTCAGGCGGAACTGGATTAAACTTAACTGTTACTTAACCAACTTCACCTAAATCCGAACCGACACGATTTACTTGAATCAAGACTTCACGTCAATGCAATGTAGTAGGAACAGAACTGAATCATAACAATGGAGGAACTGACCTTTTCCATGATTAACTTAACTTCTAGATGGTAAAAGAGGAATTGTTCTTGTTTATAATAATAATGGAGAATCTGAACGCCTCGATGATAAAAGAGGAATGGCTCTTGTTTAACCCGCCATTGGTGACGCAAATTTGAGTATGATCAATGGTGACGCCGGTCTCACGGACCGGGTTTTTCAAATGAAGATTTTTTTAAAAGTTTTACTAATAATTTGTGTTTTTTTTTAAATGTATACTCCTTGACAACAAAACAAAGATATTAAATCAACATAAGCTCTTTTATTTCAATATAAAAATTCACAAAATTGTTTTCTTAGAGCATTAAAAATAACAAGTTTTTTTAAAATACATTTTTTCAAATTAAGTAAAAAATAAAAAAAAATCACATATTCAAATGAAAATTAAGTTTTTTGGTCTCTCGACACTAGGAACTTTAATAAAATAAACAAAAATTGGTATCCTTCCAAACAAAAAATAAAAAAAAATACATCTAAAAAAACTAAAATTCTGTGGGCAAACAGCTGCTACAATACGACACTACGTGTTCAAGGCACAAATATTGTTGGCATTTTTGGCAAATGCACTTCGTTTTCCTATTTTTTTTTCCATCCACATTCATAGGACGGGCTTTTCTTGAAGGAGCCGAGGTCCCAGGTACACTATCTTAATGTAAAATCTCCGACAGTCTAAGTTTCATTGATCGAAACATATTCGCCTCTTCAAATTAAGAATTATTGACTACCCTGCACCAGATTCGTGGCTCTTGGGATACAAATATGAATTGATAGAAAGCAAGCTCCATCACCATCTAGGATATGCAGTGGAATGGCTACATTTCCTTGTAGGTAACGAAACAAAAGCTTACTTGGTCGCGAATTTGTTTTACACGATAGACTTATGTAAGTGGTGCTAAAGTTCGAACGAGTCAACGTACGTATTATAACAACTCGCAAAAATATCAAGTTCCCAAACACGAATCTGGTCTGGGTACACGTCTACACAGACCGAGATGATGACGTGAACAAAGAACACGTCGACTACCTCGTTGAAATAACATTCATTCGAAACCATACATGCGACACTGAAGTCAGTCTAAGGCATTTTAATCGGTGCACAACCCATCAAGGAACGAGCATATTGATTCCTGCTCTATCTCTATCCCGGACTTCAGTCATGCAGTCTGCTATGGTTATTCTGGACGCAATGGATTGGCCAAACTCACTTATCAGTTCGCGAGATTTTACGAATTACAACATAAATATTCGAATTACAACTTAAACATTATGGTTACCACACACCGGAGTCCAACATCGCTAAGCGCAGCGCTATCACGAAAGGGGGTTCTTCTAGAGCAACCATGGGTGGGCGGGCATCACTGGTACTGAGGCCACTAAAATAAGCAATAACTATACTCCATCAACTGGGAAGAAAAATAGCCGAACTATGCGAAATGGCGCCGTGAGAAGCCTGGCACGTCGAACTTCAATCAAGTTTATGGATGTAGACAAGATCACCACAAAGATGAAAATATATGAGGCAGTAGGCTGCCAGTTTGCAGACATCGTATCGTTACGCAAAGCGTACGGCCAATTTTTGTGGGGTCTCCAACTGCTACGATCGTTCTCCCTATAGCAGTAGCATCCTGGAGAGTGCTAACTTGCGGTAACGAGACGAGATACATGATCTACATGGAAGAAGCAAACCATCTGGCTGTCACTAAGAGCTGTCCGGTACTAGGGAGGGGATTAAACCAAAAATCACAATGAAGATTATAAAAATTAAACTAAATCATTATGATATGGCCCAAAATGTTGTGACACAAATGGCCAAGGAGGACATCGTCGACGTGGGACTGATCAGCAAACCTGATAGCAACATTTAGATCGCTGATGAGAACGAGCAAGCAATCATGTGCGTATGCCGGCTACATGGCTTTCAAAACACCGGTTACCAAGAGATAGCCTTCATAAAAGCTAATATTACAGTAGCCCACTTCTACAGCTGTTACCGCCTATTTGGGCCATAAACGAATACCAAACTATGCTGGACAACCTCATGATAGATGCAAAAGACAGAAAGTATTCAGTTCTGCTTTAAGCAATAGCATTGGAAGAAGATTGGCGGAAGGCTAATAACCTTACCCGGAAAAACAAATTATTATGGAAAATGTAACAAGTCTCGCGACTTGCTAAATAAGGCCCAGCCCGGATCCCGGTAGTAGTGCCGATGTTGATGATGATGATGATTGGAAGAAGATCAATAACGAAATTTACAAGCAAGTCAAGCTAGTTCACTCACCAGCTAGATGAACCTTGAACTTCCACTACCCCAAAATGGCAAACTATAACTAGAGAAAGTGAAATTTCCCATACAAGTATAGTGCGCCCATGTTGCAGAACTGTGCGTTATAACAAGGACTTTTATAGCTCCGCTTCATTTAAGCTAGTAAGTAAACTTAATTCAGAAAAATACAGTACATGTTTTAAAATACCTCTTATACACATGTCATAAAAAACAACAAAAAATAGTCAATTTTATAGCACATCTTACTGTCTGAACACATACATCACAAAGGTAGCAGGGTAGCACTATACCGAAGAATAGGCAAGCCAGAGTTACAATTCTCTCTGAAATGTAAAACAAATTAACTTTTATTATACCACCTTGAATGTCGAATCCTGTAATGTCATCCCTGAGCCTAATAATCCCTTTTATGAGATGCCACTTCGATGAAGAGACTTAAACAATCAACGTAAATCAGTAATACTAACTTAAGTTCACGTATATATCGTCCTCAGCGAACTTTGCATACATCCAGTAGAAAACGGATGTCATTACAGACCCCTCGTAGACAAAGTGGCAGAGAATAGGTATTGCGAAATATTCGGCGAATACATTAATCGTCTTCCATATTCTCGACTGTAGATTTTGAATACGGACAAGTTTCTTGGGCAAAATCATACGTTCAACGAAGGCAAGATCTGTCGGAGAACTGTTCCAACTCCTTTGTACTTCATTAACACAATTTAAATTTTCAGTGAGTAGTTCGTTAAAAATTTGAACTAGTATGCAATATTCAAAAGTCTTACATCGAAGGACAATGTGAAAAAAAGTTTCAATGCACCATTGAATGAATGGAAAAACCTGCACGATAAGCGGATTGATATTTAATATTGGCACCAATACCATTGTCACCACCATCACGATACTAATACGCGACATTCTCCTCTTGAGTGCCAAACGTAGTTGGCTAAGAGCAATTTTATTCGACATCTCTAACAACTCACTTTCCATCGAAGTAACGTCGTTCATAATACAACTTAAATCGTTATGATTTAGATACACGATAACTTGGATAACCGAATGAATGAATGTAAGAGATATAAAATCGACAGAGGATAGACCTCTTAATAAGAAATCCTTGCCAACACTTTTGTAACCCGGAATGATTTTACAGCTGACCCACACCGTAAACAATTTCATACAGATAAAGAAAAAGTTTTGAGCGTGAAAAAGTATCTGACAAACTATATATAATCGTTGACTTTGGATCAGAATTGGATATCGTGCGATGCCAGCGACAGACAATACTATAAAAATTGGTCTAGTAATTTTAAGGATGCTCAGCACCGGCTTGGTCATGTCGTCAATTCAATTAAAAAGGACAGAGCAAACTGGTGCAACAGCTTTGGGGTTCAAGAAGAGCGAATCGAAATATAATTTAAATAATTGCAGTGAATTATTAATTGGGTGGTGCGACAATGTATTGTCATTCGATTTGATACTGTTAATGATACTCGCTAGCTGTGACAAATGAATTGTCCATGCTTCTCCTATGCTGAAGGCAGAAAGTAGGACATAGAAGAGAAGTCTATTAATGTGAAAAAAGTTATCGTCTCAAATACTTAAAAATATTGTGAATCATACGAAGTTTTTTATAAATGTTTCGAATTAGTTTATTAATTAAGAACGGTTATTCTAGTGTGGTAAAAAGTTCTCTGAATAGTTTACAACCAA
The DNA here is from genome assembly GCA_963931805.1 of Microdon myrmicae. Lineage (NCBI taxonomy): Eukaryota > Metazoa > Arthropoda > Insecta > Diptera > Syrphidae > Microdon > Microdon myrmicae. Next base: position 46,961,776 of record OZ007499.1, on the reverse strand, counting down.
TTGAAATCTAAACTTACTAATGATGCAGTATAAAACTCTTAAAAATAATTCGGGTTTCCGTAAACTTCCCATAAATTTTCGTTGATATTTAGTAAGTTTATTTACACCATCCCCACAGTAGCACAGCTTCATCAGTTGAACCTATGCTATTTTCCGACGAAAAATTTGATTCTAACCCATGGTATGAAACGCTTAGAATCACAGCAAAAGTTACAACCAAAACCCCAACACATCAGGCCACGGCCGCATATAACCGTCGATATGTTTCGTCTCATTACTAGTTCAGCTGAATTATTATGTTAATTGCTACGGTATAGAGTTCCAATAAATGTTGTGTATCTTTTCAATTTTCTTTTGGTGCTGTGTTTCTTTACTACGAGGGTGGACTGAAAAGTCGAGCGAGTCGAAATAAGGAAAACTGTGAGTACCCATTTCTTTTATCTCCATTTTTGTGCAACAGAAAAAATTGCAACAGTTGGCTCTAGTAAAACACAGCCTTGCAACTCCTACCATTTTCCCCGCGGGACTGACTTTGACCTTTTCTTCGTGGGACAGTTAGCTCTTTAGGCTGGTCTCTTATTGCTTTATGTGACTTCTTGTTTTGCTTTTTTGAGATCACGCAGCTTATTCTGCAGTAGAGTTAGTTGATTACAGATTTCGGTCCGAAACTCTTCTGACCGCATTATATACTCAATGAGGTGCCTTGGTCCCAGGAGGTTGTTTCTCGGTTGAGCGAAGTGGCTACACAAATTACATGTTCCCGCTCGTTGCATTTTGGACAGAGTTTTACTGTCATGTCCAAGGGGGTTTAAGCATTTTCAATACCTAACGTGGCCTGACAATAACTGGGTAAGGTGGAGTTCCACGTGAACGCTTTATACAAACTTCTACGGATGGAATGACTTTAAAGATCCATCTGCTTTTTAAGCACGCGTTGCAACTGGCTTGCTATAAAGAGAGAGAAGCTGCTGTTTCATTTATCTTTATCGTCATCATTCTCCCAGATACTTCCTCCCGTATGGCTCCCCTTTTATAAATCTGGAGCATTTTCGCAGCAAGAATGTCTATGGGAATTAGTCCGGCTATAACAAATGCTGCTTCGTCAGAGGTCATCCTGAAACTATACTTATACAGAAATCTTGTGGAATTCTCTCAACATTCTTTTCAGTTGTTTTGTTTGTAGAGCTTTTGCCCACACTGGTTACTTCTACTTCGATAGATTATCATCATCATCATCGGCACTACAACCGGGATCCGGTCTTGGCCTTATTATTTGTTGTTACTCGTTTCCATATTTTATTTTTTATTACTCCAACTGCCATATCGACCACTATTTTGATGGCGTTGATAGTCCTGTGGCGATTCTAACAAATACACACACAATTCACAAGCAAAAATAGTGAAGAACACCGAACGAAAAATTGAATAAGAAAAATACATCAGAACCGTATACCAAGCGATAACAAAAATAATTCACATCAGTGGAGTATAGTCGAGTTTGGAAATCAAATTCTAAACACGAGTCGGATTATCAGCTTAATTGCAGGAAGTCATGATGGACTATAGCGTTTGAAATAATAGTGAAGAAGATCGTGTGATTCGAACTGACGCTATGACAGCTCGAATCACGAAAAAAATTTTACCTAAGCGTTACTCATCAGGCTACTGGCCGTGTTTAGAATTTGATTTCCAAACTCGACTATACTCCACTGATGTGAATTATTTTCACCCACTCCGTTTACCCGTGATAATATCTGTAAAACAGACAGAGGTCGATGTGATAGCGACTGTAGTCCTGACAACAGTGCCGAGTCCCGGATCAGGCGGATCGCTTGTCTCTATATGTTCTCAAGTAGGTCGAGGGTATGTTTAGGAGCCGAGCTCCAAATATGAGAGCAATATTCGAACGCGGGTCTAATTTGGCATTTATGCAGGAGAAGAAATTGGGCCGGAGTAAGATATTTCTTGGCCCTAAAAAGATAGCTCCATTTTCCTGAGGCTGACCTGGCGATGCTCGACGCGTGTTTATGCCATGATACATTCGCACAGACCGTGACGCCGAGCAAGTTCAAGCTTTCCCCAGCCTTGAGGGCTATAGCTATAGAACCGATGATCCACTTTTCTTTGTGAATGTTGTATATTGTGTCTTCGCTGCATTGAAGTCGACGAGATTGGCCCTTCCCCACTGCAGTACCCTATCTAGATCCTGGTTCAGGGAGTCAATCTGTCTACATCTCAGCTGATGCGACCCAGATGCACCAATCGGCCGAACACTCGAAAAGGAGGAAACAAGCGTACTGTCATACGCAAAACTGAACACTTTGTTATCCATTATCTCCAACAAATCATTTATGTGAAGCAAAAACATGGTTGGAGCCAAAATAGAACCTTGGGGTACCCCTGAATTAACAGGATACAGATCCGAACACTCGCCCTCCACAACAACCCGGATCGATCGATTCTCAAGGAAGTTCCTCGTCCAGTCGCAAAGCTGTTGGGAAAGTCCATATGAAAGAAGTTTGCTCAGCAATGCCCCGTGCCAGACGCGGTCAAAAGCCTTGGAGGTAGCGACCACCCTTGACTCACCATCCCACTCAATCGCAGATGTCCATATATCGGCTGTAAGTGTCAAAAGGTCTCCCGTGACCGCCTGCTACGGAATCCGTATTGCCGATTATTCAGAAGTCTGCTGCACTCCAAATACTTAACTAACTCAGTATTGATGACTTTTTCCATGACCTTAGGTAAAATAGACAGTAATGCTATTGGACGGTAATTTTGTGGGAGACACTTTTTCCCCGTCTTTGGTATTGGCTGAACTCGAGCGATTTTCCAAGCAGGCAGGAAAGGTCCTCCGTGCATAAGATAAGTGGAAGAGTCTGCCAAGAACCTAAGGACTATTGCCGGTATTCCGTCCGGGCCGGTTGCCTTCCTAAAATCCAGTTCACGTAGAATGCGTTGAACAGTGCACTGACGAAATCTCACATCCCGCATGGGAGACCGTACCGACGCGATCACAGGTGGCTCCAAAAGGCCTGGATCGCGGTTTGAAATCGCGGAAAATAAATTCGCGAACACATCGGCTTTATCCTTTGAATTCATGACTAACATCCCGCCGTCTGTCACTAACGGAGGGAAAGAGGAGGATGCGAAGTTACCGCTGGCAGTTTTTGCCATTGACCAGAAGGAGCGCGAAACAGTTGGGCACTGAAGGAGCTTATTGATCACCCTATCGTTGTGAGCTTTCTTAGTGTTAACAATCACCTGGTTGCGCGCGTTTCTGATTCTAACAAAATTCGTTCTGTTAACATCGGTGGGATTGGAGCGCCATGGCTTAAAAGCTCTATTTTTTGCCGCTGTAATCTGCTCGCATTTTTTATCAAACCAAGGTTTATCAGACGACCTTCGTTTGATGGAATGTGGAATATAATGGGTCTTCCAATAGGGACTTGACAACTTTTTTTCGGTAGTAAATTTTTATAATTTGCAGACGTTGTTCGTTCGCGTACTTAACCATGATGAAAATGTTGAATTTATGGTTCATTATATATATAATGAATAAATTGCAGTGACAATTCGATGAAAGTGAAAGGGTGCCTTCACAAATTAAATTCAAAGTTATCAAGTCCCTATTGTATAACCCAATATGAATATAGATACATCTCCATCCCCAGCAGAATAATCTCTGATACCGACTCCGCGCAAGCTTAACATCGGAGTCTCCGGAGCACACCTCCGACCATGGAAAGGATACGAAGAAATCTCGCAAATCGTCCCAGTTAGCGGCCCCATACTTCCATACATGGCGAAGATGCCTAGGCCGGTTATTCGCTGTCGGATGTCAAAAACAGATCCAGGGTGATCGCATAATCATCTCGGGCATCCGGCACTCACATTAATTCCTCCACGAGTTGAGTCAAGTTGTGGCTTACAGCAAACATCTCCGCCAGCCTCAAAGCCTCGTCGGTTCTGTTAGAATGTAATAACCAGCCGGAATTGTGCACATTAAAATCGCCAAGGATAACAATTTCAGATCTGTATCCGGTCGACGGTATGTGAAAGATGTTCGAAAAATTTCGCCGGTCGATCGTCATTCGGGGAGCGGTAAAGACAACAAAGAAATTTAACGGAACTCCTCAGCACGAGCCTCAACCATATGATGTCGATATTATAGGGTTCCAACGCCTCCATCCTCTGGCACGCCAGATCGGATCGCGCGAAGACGCAGACTCCGCCCTTAAAACGGAATCTCGAATGTGAGTCGTATCCTAAGCAACGAAGATATGTTGAATCAGTTGACGAATCAACCTGGGTCTCAGTTGGGATGTAGTGCTCTAAAAAGCCCCACCACCTTTTTCCCCCATTCCTACATCCAAATACCAGCAATAATACTCCAAACCCCAAAAACGTCGTTATCTCTATCTGAAAAAATTCCACTAAGAAAAACAAATACAAAACCAAAACCAGATACATATCCACATCTGCGCAATAGTTTCGTAAGAATTCAAGAAATTGAATTCTTATCTTAAATAAACACTGACCATCTCACTCAGGATACAAAAATCGGGATTTTTGTATGAAATTGTGTATTTTCGAGATACAAATCTCGATTTGTTTTCCTTTATAAAGGAATAGTAAAGTGATCAGTGTCCCCGAAGGCAGTGCCCAGGAGAACCAATTTCAATTCAATTCAATTTTTATTTAGTAGATAATTACATTTATAGCTCCTCGATAGTATAGTGGTTAGTATACCCGCCTGTCACGCGGGAGACCGGGGTTCGATTCCCCGTGGGGGAGCCTCTGGCCCAAGACTAATAACCTTGCCCGGAAAAAAGAATCAATATGGAAAATTTAACAAGCCTCAGGACTTGCTAAATAAGGCCAAGACCGGTTCCCGGTTGTAGTGCCGATGATGATGATGATGATGATGAATTACATTTATGGTAAATTTTACAACTAGTACTTAAGAGATTTAGGATAGCAATTCCTTTACAACTATAATCTTAAATCTATATAACGACAATAGCACAATTTTAATGAATAACAAATAATAAATTAAGGGAAAACTACAATAAAAAACCCTTATTTGAATCTTAAGACTAATATTGCACGAGCTTCCGGTTATTTTATATAGTAATGACCTCGATATAATTTTCATAGACAGAGTACATATGTAGTGATTTAGGATAACGCAAGACGGGAAACGAGAACATTGTCAGAAAAAGAACAATTGACGAAGAAGTTTCGATTGATTTTGTCAATAAGGAACTCTACCGGTTTAACGTTGGCGTTTTCATGTAGTTCATGTGTCGAATAATGCCATGGCAGATTCAGCAACATTTTCAATATTTTATTTTGACACCTTTGCAATTTTATTTTGTGTGTGCGAGCACAGTTACACCATACAGGGGCCCCGTACAGGAGTATCGCTTGAAAAATGGTTTTAAATATTATAATTTTATTTTCGATGCTAAGCTTTGACTTTCTACACACTAATGGATACATAACTCTTACGACTTTGTTTATTTTGTCAATTGTGGTAGTGACGTGTTTTTGAAAAATAAGTTTTTTATCTAGAATAATACCTAGATATCTACAGTCTTCGGACCAATCAATATCAACTGCACACATACTGAGTTTAGTGCCATTTGGTAGGCAGCAGAGTTTCCTACATCTCGAAAACCAGACAGCTTGTGTTTTATTACCATTTATTTTTATTTTCCATTTCCTGTAATATACTGCTAGCTTGTCAAGAGCTGCTTGCAAAGAATTGTAGACATTAGTGAATAAGGCACCCGAAGAGAAAATGGCCGTATCATCGGCAAACATAGCTACCTGAATGTTTTCACCTAGACATGGTAAATCTGCGACAAACAATGTGAATAATATGGGACCAAGGACCGAGCCTTGGGGTACACCATGATGGATTTGGTGAGTAGAGGATATGTCGGTTCCTAAACTCACAACATATTTTCTCGAACGAAGAAAGCTCTGGATAATTTTCATAAGCGGTATTGGCAGCTTAAGTTTTAGTAGCTTATAAATCAAGGCATCGTGCCATACCGTATCAAAAGCTTTTTCGATGTCTAGAAGAACCAGTCCCGTTGACTCCTTGTCGATGAACTTACCAGCTATGTGGTTTTTAATGCGCAAGACTTGGTGGATTGTGCTGTGACCACTACGGAAACCGAACTGAAAGTTTGGTAAGATGTTATTGTCTTCCACAAAACGATCAATCCTTTCCTTAATGATTTTTTCTAAGAGCTTACTTAGACAGCTAAGTAGACTAATAGGTCTGTAGCTTTCGTTGCTGTTTCGGGATAGGTATTACTTTTGCTGTTTTCCAACAGTCCGGAAAATAACGATTCGTAAGACAAGCGTTGAAAATGAACGTTAAATAGTTACTTGCAGCTGGTGGAAGTGCTTTGATTAATGTGTTGTTAATATTATCGAGACCCGCAGCCTTTTTTGATTTCGATTTTTTTATCAATTCTTTAACTTTGCTGATATTAGTTGCGTAAGTACTTTCAGCTGGTGTTTGAGAAAGTACATGGATAGTGTTAGCAACTTCAGCTTCAGTATACGCGTCGCTTAGATGCATAGATATGGAGTGGTTCTTACTAAACGTGTTAGCAAGTAGGTTCGATTTCTCCACTGAAGAAATAAACAACTTATCGTGAACTTTAAACGAAGGAATACTTGACCCTCTCTTTTTCATAATTTTTGATATTTTCCAGAACGGTTTGCTTGCTTTGTCAAGAGAGGAAAGGTGTTTATTCCAACACTTGTTCCTATATGTTGAGATTTCGTTTTTAATGATATTATTTAAGACTTTAACATTAACTAGAAAACACTCGATTCTATAACGCAGCCATTTAAGATTTAGATGTAAGATATTTTCAGGAAGCGGTGCCTTATCAACTGGAGCAGTGGAACATTTAGGTATCGCAAGATCGGCCGCTCTATTGATAACAGAAACAAAATTGTTGCATAGAATATCAATGTGCTCGCTGCAGGTTATAGAATTTAGGCTGGTATCACCTAGAACCAAGTTCGTGTTTATATATGATTTATAACAATTCCAGTTGGCGGCGGAATAGTTGTATAAACTGGTACGATTTACAACTACTGTATGATTCACTGTGAGGCTGATCGGAAGGTGGTCTGAACTTAACGCATTTAGAGTTAATGGTACTGTGCAGTAATTTGGAATATTAGTGATATATAGATCAAGAGTTGAGGGGTTATTGTTAGCACTCGCTGGGATATAGGTGGGGAGAAGTGGATAAAGTATGGAAAAACTTGGGCTGGATTCAGCAACATCTAGTAAAATGTTACCCCAGCTGTTTGCCCTAAGACAATTCCACGACTGATGTCTGCAGTTTAGATCACCACCAATAATTACCTTGTTTCGAGTGTTGACTCTATACAATTTTTGCAAATCCCGCTTAAAGTAAGTAGATTTCTCAATGTTTCTATTTCCTCCAGGGAAATAGACCGAAAAAAGACTCACCTTGGAGTTGTCACTTAATGTTACATCTATACTAATTACCTCGATTAACTTAAGGTGCAATGAAGGACGCAAGGAATGTTCTATACGTTTAAAACGGAGGAAGTTAGAGTCGCCAATACAGACTAATTTTGTTTTTATTTTTATTTTTAATGTAATTTAATTTTCTCACATTATATTAAAAAACGACGTTTCGATCATTGTATTTGATCGTCATCAGGTCAACAAAATGGAAACAGGAAAATTACAATATAAATTAGTTTCACAACAATATTGAAAATAAATTGAACTAAATAAATTAAATAAATAGAATTTACTCTGACAATAAATTTGAAAGAGAAGTCAATTACTAAAAACAATTGTTATTGAGTAACATTGTTGTTTAATGTTGTTTTTAGTAATTGACTTCTCTTTCAAATTTATTGTCAGAGTAAATTCTATTTATTTAATTTATTTAGTTCAATTTATTTTCAATATTGTTGTGAAACTAATTTATATTGTAAATTTCCTGTTTCCATTTTGTTGACCTGATGACGATCAAATACAATGATCGAAACGTCGTTTTTTAATATAATGTGAGAAAATTAAATTACATTAAAAATAAAAATAAAAACAAAATTAGTCTGTATTGGCGACTCTAACTTCCTCCGTTTTAAACTTATATAATGACAGACGATTCATTTTCATTTTTACAACATTTTTTATTTTTCTTGTTATATTCTTAATTTCTAAATTAAAGGCTAGACAAAAAATGCTTAAATTCTAGCTTAATTATCTTATACAATAACTTACTGGTCCTTCGCAGACGCTCTAAGCTAAACATTACTTAACATTTGTATAATTTGCCTTTCGGCGACAGAACTTTGTGGCAGTACTGATAATTAGTTTAAATACAAAGAAAAATTTGAAAAACGTTGGCAATTTTTTTTTTTTTTTGTTTTTTTTTTTCTTAAAATTTAACTTACTCAACTTACCTACTTTTTTATTTTTTTTTATTTTTTTATTTTTATGTAAAAGCACTTAACCTAACTTAACTTAAATCTTATACTACCCTAATTCTAGAAAAGCTAAGTCTATGTAAGCTAGCTGATGATAGTATGATTCTTTACCGACTTTGGTACCCAGGTCTTTATATGCCATTCAACCACCAGAACTGTTGACGCTGTCTAATACTATCGTCCCGGTCTCTGTGGGAGATAGCCCTACTGAAGTGCAGGAGCTCTTCTTCGGTGCGCGCTACTTCCCGGTCGTAGCACAATCGCCCGTCTGCAGATGATCTACTTACATGATAGATCAGCGAAATTCCGGATCTATCCTGTATAAGCCCTTTCATATCCAAGTCAAGGAACGCCTCTGGTGGAACAAAGCCGTTGCGAGGCACGCTCTCATAGTACAAGGTGTTTGGATAATAGGCCCCGAAAATTAGGTCATTGGACGAGCTTATTGCTCTCGCAATATGTCCTCTGATTAATTTAATCATAAAATTATCCACCCTATTTATGTACGCTTCATTATATAAAGTCTCATTTGAGTAATACTTTTTATAGTCCGATTCCGGTGTACGATATAATCTGAGACAACTTCTGAGACACTTTCTTTCGAACACCCGAATCTTTTCCATCAAATTTGGACCTATGTTGAACCATACTGGGCAACCATATATGAGCATTGGCCTGATTAGCGTCATGTAGCATATGACTTTTACCCTGCTGTCAAGTTGGCTACTGTGAAATAGCCTCCTTGTCATAGCAAACGTTTTCCTCGCTTTGAGCAAAGCAGCCTCTACATGTCTGTTGAAATACAGATATTGGTCTAGCCAGATGCCCAGGTATTTAACTAAACTCTTGGTTTCCAGTTTATCTCCATGCGGTCCCACGATAACTAGCTTTCGCCAGTTTTTCCTAGTGTCGTAGGTGGCTTTTTATAATGGCGTTCTAAATAGGATGGCTTCACATTTCTGGAAGTTGATCTTAAGTTTCCAATCATCGCAATAGCGCTGCACGTTGTTGAAGTCTCGCTGTATTAAACTATTTATGATCTCAACTTTCGGAGCTGTTCTGTAAATTATGAGATCGTCTGGGTACGCAATAGCCTGCGGAAGTGCATCTAATAAGTCGCTAATGTAAATGTTAAAAAGAATCGGAGAGAGTACCGCGCCCTGTTGCAAGCCATTCTTGATATTATACGTTTTATTAGAGGTCACATTACCACTTTTGACCACGAACCTCCTGTCCTTTAACATATCGTAAAGTACATATAGTAAAGGCTTATGTATGCCATTTCTGACCAGTTTGTAATACAACCCTTCGATCCAGACGGTATCAAAGGCTTTCTCCAAAGCGATCAGACAGGCCCCTGTGCATTGGTTCCTACATTTATTCCATTGTATGTCGGAGACCAGTTTAGCTGCGGTGTGTGTGGTTTCATGACCCGCCTTAAAGCCAAACTGGTTATTTGGAATAATGCTGTTGCCGTCTACCCATTTTGCCAGAGCTTTGTTAATGGTTTTTTCAAATACTTTACTGATGCTTGGGAGTAAACTTATCGAACGCATGTTCATTGGGTTTGTGCAATAATGACAGACGATTTTAACTTTACAATACACAAAGAATGTTCTATACATTTTTTTACAACAATGGCGACACCTCCACCACTAGCATGTACCCTGTCTAGGCGATAACATATGTAATTTTGATGTGAGAAAGAAATGTCTTGTTTGAGACAGGTTTCTGAAACAAGTGCAATGTCAATATCAAAATTTATCAAGAAACTAAAAAATGCATCCTTTTTGTTTTTGATGCTTCTCGCATTCCAAGTTATGATGTTAAGAGAGTTTCTTAACATGTTTTCCCCGAGTATATGTACTTAATAGCTAATGAAGTAATGACGTTAAATTGGTCAGCTTTAGTTTGACAATCACTAAGCTTGGTTACAACTTCGTTAAGAAGAGAGTTTATCTCGCTAAATGAGAACAGGTTATCATTAGTTAATGTTTCTGACGGATTTTTCTTCGTGTGTGTCGTATCACTATTGGAAGGTTGCTGGGTTTGATGGAGGCCAGAAGCCCAAGTGGATGAAGGAAGTGAAGGTTGACGCACAGATCGGGGTAGTGGAGGAAAATTATCAATGGATAATCGGTCGGGCACTGGCTGCTGTTTGTCACTCGGAGGCTGTAGGAAGGTTGTATTTCTTGTACCACGTCCGCGTGGAGATAATTTGCGGCGAATGTCCATGTACTGCTTTCGGCTTATGCATTCTGGATCGGTGGATTTATGTGGCCCACTACAATTTGCACACTTGATGACCTCATTCGTTTTGCAGTCGGATGTTTTATGGTTTCCCGAACATATTGCACAGAAGCTATTTATATGACAATGCATCGAGCCGTGACCGTAAAGCTGGCAATTGTGACATTGTGTGACCTTACCTGGATTATGTTTTTTAAAGTCCCAGCGAACGATGGTTTTGAACAAGGTGGAGTAGTTCCGTTTTAGTTCGTTTAATTTAACAGTACCGCGTTGAATATAGACGATGTACAAGTAATGTTTGTACAGGGCTTTTGTTGACGGATTTAATGTGATGGTTTTAACATCTAGGCACTTAATCCCGAGTGCAATTAGCTCATTTTCCACCATATCGTTGCTTATTAAATCTGGCCCTGATAACACTACCTTTAATGGACGATTTTCCTTACGTGAGTGGGTGAAAAACTCACATTTTAACCGTAAGAGTTCGGTTCTGATTTTATTATATATGTCCATTGTTGGGGCACATATTTTTTGCCCAAGCGAAATGTTTTTGATTAAGTGTTTGTCTATCTTAATGTTGCTGAAAATATCACGCACTTGAGCACTAGTTGTTTTTAATGAGGAAGCACGGCGACGACCCCTTTGTAGGACGGTTTTTTCAGGAGCGGTCTATTTTAAGAGATCCCACATCCTTTTCAGAATAAGGAGACTCGCTTCCTGAAACTGATCCCATACAGAACATAACAGGGGCAAGGATATCAGATTTCGCTGTTTGCAAATATTGATGGACAGCTTTTACATTCGTATTGGTGTAACCGTTGCCCCTGATGTTACAAAATGCCGTCACCAGTCGAGCGTGGGCAGAGCCTCGAGAGCGAGCCCGGTTATGCGATGACGCACCTCTTAAAGTTCCGTTATGTATCATGATATCTGCATGATGTTGCATCCACTGGTATTAGAAAATTTCTGGGTCCGACAAATGTACTGACTTGCTTTCAAATGCTAGTTGCTTTGTCGTGGCATGGTAACATTGCTTGCGTTTTATAATTTTCTAATTATTTGAGTCCGAAGCTTTAACGCACTGCATCATTTATGCGTGTCGCTTTATCAGGCGAATATGTTTGATGTGATTTTTCTCAAAATTTACCGCACAAACTGATAAATCCAGCTTAGTACTTTAGGATGGATTGCACACACAAATCCTTCCTCATTCGATGTACTTTGTAACCCAATGTTTATTTTATTTTTTGTAATTTTATTTTGCTAAATAAAATACACAGTTTATTTAATTTATTAAATCTTAGGAAGTGTACGTTGTTCCAATACTGTATTGAGCCAGTTTTATTCTATAAACACATAACAGTTTTCCTTTCTCACAGTAATAGCCATTAAAAGGGTGTGGAGTTGGATCACTGTCTAATGAAACAATGGACCAAACTTGTAACAACAATTACATTATGAGAAGTAATCACTAATAAAACCAGTTAATTGATCACTCCCTACTAATTTTAACAACTTAAACAATTTGTATGGATAACTAAAACCGGTCGGCATGCACTAATACTGTATTCCATAGCTACTGCCATCTATGTTCGACTTGCAATAAAAGAGAACATATACAAAAGCTGTTTTGGGATTTTCAACCGTCAAGTATTATCCTGAATACTTTCCCAATTTGAATTTCAACTGAATATTTTCGATGAGACTTTTATAATATACTGTACTATGTAGGAATCATTCTCCGTAGATATTTATTTCTATTTCCTCCAATGTAATGTGTTATACATCTTTTCATATACATCTGGCTGCTTGTATTTCAAGCAAAAATAAAATGACTTTGTATAATAAGTTTATTGCAAATCTAACGAATGATTGTAGGTTTCGGGATTAAAAACATACGAAGCAGCGGTAGAAGACAAAGGCGTCAAGGAAGTGTCACTTCACATTGGATTTCAATAACTAAGGCTAGTAACTGCGGGAAACGTTTGACGAGTTTTGGGTTTTGAGTTTGAGTTTTGGTGGGGGCAGAACCCTCATTTATTTGGCTTAGTACAAGCAATATAAATAAACTTACGAACTAACTGAAGATCTAGGGTGTAAAGAAAAAATAAAAAATTTAACTAAATACAAAAGATAAAAACTTAAACTAGAAAAGGATTAAATAAAAATCAAGTAAAACACAAACAAAAAGGAACTTTTCATATTGTGACGCATATGACAATCAGTACTGGAATCTTCGAGAAAGTCCGAAACAAAGTACTAGATTATTTTAGGAAGTACTGGAAAACTGGAATAGAACATTCAAGACTATGGAACGGACGGAAACGATACACCAAATCAGAATGAGGAAAAACGGTATAAATACGTCGCACGCAGAGCGGAAGGATAAGTTATAAAAAAGGAAGTGAAGCAAGCGATAAGTAGAAAGTGAAGCAAGCCATAAGTGCGGAAGTAATAAGTAATGAGTAAGCAGTAAAATACGCGATAAGTACGAAAGCGATAAGTCAAGAAATAGTTGTGTACGGTAAAAAGTAACGGTTGTGATTAACGGACTAATAAAGTGTTATATTAGTTCAAAATCAATTTAACGGCTCTTATTTATTCAAAATAATTAATCCAGCGAACCCTAAGCTCGCTACAATATTGTGTGTGTGGTGAAAAGATTTAGTGATTGCTTTCCACTCAAGGGAAAGAAGACGGTGCATAAATAAAGACAATAAAAATCCGACCCGAATGAAATAAGGGGCTTTCTGATCCCACAGCAAATCTATGATTAAAGCCAAACATGTAAGAAGGCGAGACTATCGCCACATCAACGGACCAAGGCCATCGCCACCTCAACGAACCAATGAAATTGTGAATACGTTCCAATAATACATATTTTAATACTTTGGTATATAATAAATTTGCAATAAATTGACGCAGTCGGCACTCACTAATCAGATGTGTACTGGTTTTACATATTGTAAACCTTTAATGCGGGATTAATACTAAGCCTCAGCGGTACAAGACTGATAGTGGGGAGAGCCCTGAGAGTCTATACGTACCTACGTCAACCACAACAAAAGAAAATAAGACCTGGTTCTGCTTCTAGTTAGGTAATGAAAAAAAATAACATTATTGAAAAAAAAATTATCAAGGTGAAATAAAGAAAACTATAGCAAAAATTAAGAAAAACATGAATAAAATAAAAATAATAGATACAAACAATAAACTATACGCAATCATACTGGACAAGACCAAAACCCCCCATGTCCAGAAAAGAGTCCGGTTCTGAAGGTACGAATTTATTATTATTATTTATTGGCCTGTAGGAACCTGGAAGTTCATGACCTCACCGACTCGACTTCGCCATCGTTCCCTGTCCTGTGCACTCTTCTTCCACGCTCGACCATCTGGTCCGATCTCCTCAAGGTCAAACCTAACATTGTCCTGCCATTTCCGTCGCGGCTGTCTTACCGGTCTCTTTCCCGTTGGTCTACCGTCAAGAATTCTACGCACGGTCCTATCGTTGCCCATTCGCGCCACGTGTCCGACCCATCTTAATCTTCGCGACTTGATCACTCTCACTATTGTAGGTTTGCGGTATAGCTCTTTCAATTCGTGGTTGTGGAGTTTCCTCCATTGTCCTGCCTTCTCGTCATATTTACCGCCCAATATACCCCTTAAAACTTTATTCTTTAATATGCGGAATTTGTTTTCTTCCCGTTTTATGAGAGCCCATGTTTCGCATCCGTATAGACCAATCGGCATGACTATGTTTCTATAGACACGGAGCTTTATATTACGTGATAGCAGTTTGGATTTCAACAGTTTACTGGCTGCATGCCAACTAGCGTTGCCGGAGTGTAGTCGTTTGTTAATTTCCTTCGAGGTTTCGTTACTGGCCATCAGTATCGTTCCCAGATATTTAAATTCTTTAACTTTTTCAAATATCTTCCTTCTGACATTTATATGTGTTCCCTGAGTTCCACCTGCTCTCGCCGTAATCATGTATTTTGTTTTGTCTTCATTTATTTCTAGGTCCACCTCTTCTGCCGCTTGCATGATGATTTCACAGTTTCTATATTATCACCCAAAACGGCGCTGTCATCCGCATATGCGAGCACTTGTGTGACCCCGTTCAGGGATAATCCGGCCATGTTTCATCTTGTACCTTTCTGATGACATACTCGAGCACAAGGTTAAAAAGACACGGTGATATGCCATCTCCCTGTTCTAGTCCGTCCCAGATTTCAAATGGTTCTGGAAGGTGGTTTTCTATTCTTACTCGCCCTTTGCTTTCGTTCATGCAAATTTGAATGAGGGCGGCATATTTTTTCGGGATTCCCAGCTCAACTACAATATGGTAGAGTCTTTGCCTCGCGACTGAGTCGTGTAGTGCTCCAAGAAGCTCTACTATTTTCTCCCACATACATTTCTACCCACCTACTTTATCATTAATCCATATCCCCAAACCAACATTCAATCCAATGTTAGACAAATTGAATTGTTCAATTACCATACTCATATTTCCAAATCCTTCCTAAAAACTAAACACCATAATGCATATCTTCATATGCAAACAAACACTCATTAAAAGATATCCATTTCGTTTCCATACACACAATTCTAAAATCTTTATCTCCATCTGGATTGCAGCCAGATGTGTACATTCTAAAAATAGAGATTCCATTCCTTTTCTCCAGTTTCTCACATACAAATCTCAAGGAAGATTTGTATAAATGGCCGATGCATTTCAGGTTCGAAGATCAGTCTCGATTGGCGTCCGAGGTGTAAGAACGCCAGAAAATAAATTTACTAATAAAATAAATTTAAAGTATTTGAAAAGCATTTTATTGGGCCTGGCCGATTCCTCCTGTCCAACAATCGGTTGTCGCTCTCCCCGGAGGCCCCGGAAACACGGTGGCGACCGCAACGGGTCTCCTCAGGAGCGGTCTGTAGAAATGCCGCAGGCTTTTTTTAAATCAACGAACACTTGGTGGACCGTCTCTCCGTATTCCCACTTCTTTTCCAGCAGTTGCCTTATTGTGAACATTTGGTCGCTCGTTGACCGGTTCCTAGGGAATCCGCATTGGTAGTCTCCCAATATTTCTTCTGCGTACGGTGTGATTCTCGCCAGAATGACATTTGTTAATATTTTGTATGTGGTTGGGAGCAGTGATATTCCTCTGTAGATTTTACAGTCAGATCTGTCGCCTTTTTTGAAAATGGGGACGACTATTGAGGTTTCCCATTCTTTCGGAGTGACTTCCTTATCCCATATTGATTTGATGAGCTGGTGGATCTTTCGAGCGGTTGCCTCTCCTTCATGCCTCACTAGCTCTGCCGGTATGTAGTCGACTCCGGGAGCCTTGTTGTTTTTCAATCGGTTTATTGCGTCTATAATTTCGGCGAAAGAGGGCTCTGGGATCTGAGGCTCGGCTGTATGTACGTCTGGTGCGTTTATTTGTGGTTGATGGGTGTGTATATTGAGCAGGTTTTCAAAGTACTGCTTCCATCTTGTCATGATATTGTTTGTTTCTGTGACCAGACAGCCGCTTGTGTCTTGAATTAGTTTGCCTCCCCTCGGTAACCGTTTCTAATTGAATTTATGACGGCATACATACCTCTGATATTCTTTGCTCTGCCATTTTCTTGGATTTTTTCGATCCAAGTCTTCTCCCATTCGCGTTTTTTGTGTTTGAAAAGTCTCGTTGTCTCTTTCCGAATCGTCCCGTATCTTTCTACGTTGACAACATCATATCTTTCTAAGTGGATCACTCTGAGGTGTTTACGTTGTTTGATCTTCGCCCTGCACTCATCGTCAAACCAATGTTTGGACTTAATTGTTTTCTTGAATTCTAATACCTTTTGGGCTGTTTGTTTGATTGTGTCTCTGGTCGATGCCCATTTAGTGCCCAAATTATTGATTTCCTCTTCCTCACTACTCCTATTCTCTAGGATGGTAAATCCATTCGTTAGTTCGTCTTGATATTCAGCCCTTTTGCGTAGGTCTTTTAGTTTATCAATGTCGAACTTTTTGCTTGTCTCACGTGATTGCCCATGTGGGTTTGCTGCGAGCCGACTTCTAATTTTGCCCATCACTAGAAGATGATCGGAGTCGCAATCTGCTCCTCTATATGATCTTACGTCAAAGATATTCGAGTGGTGTCTTCTCTCTCGGTTCACTTCCCTCCACATCACTAATCGGAAGTTCCGCCACGAATGCTAGCACCGAAAATTGTCCACAACGCGTAAATATAAACGATGACACCCCCAGGAACTGCAGCATGGAATATTAAAACACAGAATAATTTTTATTTCTTATTAATGTTATTTTATTGGTAAAACAAGGTATATATTTATTTTAATATGGTTGTTACAATAAACACCCACTGAAACTCGACCGGTTAAAAATTAAATGTCGAAAATTAGCACACACTCGTCTCCGGGTATATTACGCATCTCCGCAGCCGGTGGAGAGCGGAAGATCGCGTGACCATTGTGGTCAGAGGATGGAATTTGACTCCTTGAGGGTAGAACTCTGACTTGAATTCCATCCTCAATTAAGGGTGAGATATGGAGGAGAAAGAGAAAATTTTCTCTTAAGGGTGGGGCCGCCACAGAGATGCACTCTTTCAGTGCAGTGGTGTTTGTGCCTAGAACAAAGAAAGGGGCATAGACTGCATTCCTAGGATACGATTTCGGTAAAGCAAATAAAACTGAAATCGTCAGATGCTAATGGGATCTTTGTTGGAACATGTGCGGCTAAACAAAGAGACGACGATACGATGTGGAAATGTGCTAATTGGTTTTAGCTAGGTTACTGGGAAATGATGTTTATGGCATCGCTAGTAAGGGTAGGTAATGAATTATTTGCGTATCGCCAGAATGCCTGATGACGGCCAGCGGTCTTTTGTTTGCACATTGCGTGTTAGGGAAATTAGTTTCGGCGTCTATTGCGCTAATTATATGCAGCTGCTTGGGTTGTTAATTGATGGGGAAAAAAAGGTCGCCAGCCAATGTGTATGAAAGGGATTTATCGTACACATGGCGAAGCTGAAAAATAGACAGCGCAATGTTTATGGCCCCTGGTGAAGGTTACATTATATGTAATTCAAATCCTTTTGTTTACAGGAATTCAGGTAGAGGAATTTGTCTGGCAACGTAGATGGCGAAATTGGTTTGGAATTCCTGATAAGCTAATAAAGAAATCTTACAGAGAATTGGTATGCGAAGAGAATGCATGAAAGGTAAGTTTTCTATACAGGGACTTAAAGATCATAGATTTGGTCTCTTTAATGTGTGAAGCATTTAAGATGCTAATGCGGTTGCATTAGCGAAAGCTTATGCAGACTGGGTTGTAGGGATGAGGGTATTTTAGGAAAGCGAGCCGTGGGTTTTGGCGGAACAGCCACACTTCCTCTAGTGTCTCGTAGAACGTGTCCTTCGTTTCTTCGTCCGTAGATTCTGTTGGGGCGTGTACGTTTATAAATACATAATTGTACCATGAGCCCTGTATTTTTAGCACAGATATTCGGTCATTAACAAATTTCACATTTTTTACATGGGGCGTAATCTTCTTGCTTATGATGAAGCCGGTTCCAAGGTTATGTGTGTCGGTACCTCCACACACCATTGTAAATCCGTTGGTTTCGATTACTTGATGTGGAAGTCGGACTTCTTGAAGCGCGACGATGTCCATTTTATATTGTTCCGTGTTTTTTACGACCGTCTGTAACACGCCTGGTTTATATAACGTTCGAACATTCCACGTGCCGACACGTATATCCCGCTTTTTCCGTTTTCCCTACGTCTTCTTTTTGCCGAGTCGGTGTTTTCTTGATGATTTGTTCCCTTATGGTAGTGTCGACTCATCACACCAACGTCTACGCTGATGATGATGATGATAATTATTATATATCAACAGACGTAATATTTGCACACTGTTCGCGGTAACAAGAAGTACTTTACAATCTTAGCAAAAGCTGGAAAGCATTTCTTCAGTCAAGCACGCGAGAGTGGAGCGGGCCGCGTGGTCATCTGCCATATATACTAATACATCGTTATCCTAATCTCGCCGTCTTCCCTTGCCTATGCAGAGCATTGTCTTCTTAATAATACCCCGATAGCGAAATAAGCATTGGAGCTGAAGACAAAATTCGAAATACCAGAGATTGCAAAAATATACTGAAATGAGAAATATACTAGTCAAACCCGCACATCAATGTGTTGTATTCCAGAATACTACCCTTTATTAAATTTAACACTGAATCTCCTTACACATACTTAAAAACTTCCCTTAACATATATTACATTCTCACTTAATACATACCATTCATAAACATTGACAATATTGCCAGTTACAGCACATTTAATAACATGCCCCTTTTTATTTGCCCCTTTTCATAACTTGCCCCTTTTTATTTCAAAACAGAGCACTTTGATTTTCGTTCAAATTTTATTCAGTTTAAAAGTCACAGAAACTAAAGGAATACTTTGAGAAAATTTGTTTTGTTCATATTATAATTTACAGTAAATTAGAACACAATGTTCTATAAGTAGAGAAAAAATTCAATTGTAAAATCAGTTCAGTTCAGTTAGTTTGAGATTGAAAGCGAGTCAGTGGAGATGAAACAGATTTGAAATTAAATAGATGAGTAAACAGTCAGCTGAGTTTTGAAAGTTAGTTTTGAGTTTGAATTCGGAAGCAGTTAAAATGGCTGTTAATATGAGCTCAGTGGAAAATACTTATTAAGAACAACCACTTAATCGGAAACAACGCTTTCAAATAACAAAGACCGATATTTTTGATTTGGAAAAGGCCTTCTGGATATGCGTTATCTGATTCCAAAGACATCACATAAAATCTAGAATCAAGATATCTAATAAGATTGTTGCGCGTACAGAAGTTCCTTAAAAGAAGTAAAAGAAATAAATAAAAGGTCCCCGCTCTTCCCTCGAAAGAGGAAGCACGGCGCCGGACGTCAACACTGGTGGCAGCGGTAAAGGAAAAAAAACAAGTAAACATAAAAATAAAAAGAATTATTTAATCAATATAAAAACAAAAAAATAAAACAAAAAAAAATCCAGCAAAAGACCAAGGAAACTCAAAGCAGAAGACAAGAAAGAAAAGAAAAAAAAACACAAAGGAAACTTAAAGCAGAAGACAATAAAGAAAAAAGAAAAAAACACAACAAGACGATAATTGTGGACTTCAATCAACAACTTTTAGTAGTAGAACATTTCAACAAGTAGTAAGAAATTTTTTTATTATCGATTTTTCTCTCTTCCTTTTTTTTTGTAGGAATATATTTCTTGGAAGTTTTCCTTTTCAACAAAATTATTTTTTCGATAGAAATCTCTTTGAAAGTTCTCTTTTCAGTTTTTTTTTCGACGACATTTCCGTTTCTTTTCTTTCTTGTCGAAAATTGTCTTTCTTTTCAGTTTTGGGTCCAAGCCATATCTTTTCCATATATATATTGGATAATAACATAAAGGCCTTTTTTCATAAACCATATTTTTAAGAATTGATAACAAATTTTCGCCATACTTTATTTCAAATTTTCC
Source organism: Microdon myrmicae (assembly GCA_963931805.1). Lineage (NCBI taxonomy): Eukaryota > Metazoa > Arthropoda > Insecta > Diptera > Syrphidae > Microdon > Microdon myrmicae. The sequence goes on along the minus strand of OZ007499.1, from coordinate 46,941,466 downwards.
ATATTACGAGTCCATATTACACGAGACAGGCGGCTACGCAGTTGGAAGAACAAATCCACTATCAACAGATACTCAGTAAAACCCCTGAAATAGCTCTGTCTGTCGGAATTTCTGATGTTTTCAGAATCGTCCCCACCTTTGACGGGAAACCCTGCGACTTAGGTAAATTTATTTCCGGGGGAGACGTTTTATTTAGATCCATAAAGAAGGCAGACCCGGATATATATGAGACATTTTTAGAGCTAGTCAAAAATAGACTAGAGGGTCATGCTTACGATCTGATTAGATATAGCAAAATCGCTAAGTGGGAGGATTTAAAAGATAAACTTGAATCGGAATATAAAGAGGAGAAATCTCGGTCGACGGCACACAATGAATTGATTTCTCTGAAACAACACTACAGAGAAACCGTCCGGGAATATGGCGATAGAGTCGCGAATGCTCTAAGGACTCTAAACTCTGCCACGAGTGAAATACCAGCAGACGCGGTGGTTAGGGAATACTTAATAGAAGAAAACATAAAATTGGCCGTACAAACATTTGAAGATGGACTAAAGAACGAACAGCTAAAGATACTAGCTAAAGTCCATGGGGGAAACAATTTAAAACAGTCGATTGCACATGTAGTATCACATGCTGCTCGAATGGACAACTTTCCCAGGTCATATAACTATAATTACAGATTTAATCGAATAGTCTGCCAAACCGGTGGTAAGTCAGGGCATACACAGGACACATGTTATCGGAACATGCAGTCCAACAATTGTCCGAATAGACAACCCATAAAGAGAGAATATAACATTGTATGCAATTTCTGTGGACGGAATAATCACACAGAGAATGAGTGTAGATACAAGATATCTAGGAATGGATCGGCTTCAACAAATTACCAACAAGGTACAACAACGCGTAACCCATTCCGAAATAATCCTACAAACTCTGAAAATCGTTTTGGTGAAAATTCTAGGACCACCAAGAGACAAAACGATCGACAAAATGTTCACTTTTCTCGGGTGCAAGAGTCGGAAAACGAGGCCTGACGCCAACCAAAATTTATGGACGACAAACAAAATTTTTCTATTTACAGCATTAGATCTTTGGAAATAGATAACGACCATTCTAATGAAGCTCCTGAGCCCATATACTCCTATAAACCTAGACATATAAACGAAGATAACCCTGCCCCTAAGATAAAGACTCCGATTCATACTCCCATTCTGGAAAATAATTCAGCAACACCGACTGAAAATTCGAAAGTCTTTAGACTGAAATCCCTAATATCTCAGCTATCCCTATTGACAACGCAGACACTTCAGCAACCAAGACTGAAAACTCAGCAGTATTAAAGACTGAAAATTCGGATCCTGCAGAAAATATACAAACAGAAATCCCTAATATTCCGGCTATCCCAATAGACAACCCCGACACTTCAGCAACAAAGACTGAAAATTCAGCAGTGTTAAAGACTGAAGACCCAATAGTTGCAATAAAATTCGAAACCCAAGTCAGTTCAGCAGCTAATACTGATGAACAAATCTTTTCTGCAGCAAAGACTGAAGGATTGAATGTTTCTACAGCAGATATAACTGAAGAAATAGTTCAAACAGCAAATAGGACTGGGAACCAAGATGTTCTAACAGCTAATAAGTCTGAAGAACTATACGAATCAGTAAATGAGACTGAGGAAATAAACGATCCATCAGCAGTGAGTAAGACTGAAAAGGTAGACGTTCCGACAGCGGTTAAAGCTATGGACAATGACAACACTAAGCCGAAAACACTAAATATTTTAAACAACGAAAACAAACACAAACACTTACTCAAACACGATATAATAAATAATGAGAATAATAATTTAACTAAAATAGGTACGGAAAAGGAAAACCATATAAGTACATTACAAATTTTCTTTTACAACAATAAACATTTATTCAAACACAAAATACAACAAAATAAAAAGTTACACAGTCATTTAGGACATTTGAAATCATTTCTTAAGAAGATTTTTGGTATTATGCATTTCTATACAATCATCATAATAATAGGCCCAGAAAGGTTTTGGAAAATTTTCCATAAATTTAAGGAAAAGATAAACACATAACAAATGGCCTTTGTGTTTTTATTCAATATATATGAACTAATCAAACAATTGTAGGAAATGACGAAAACGAGAAAAAAAAAAAAAAAAATTAAAGAGGGGGAATAACGAAAGAAAATTTTAGAGGTATATATATTGGAAATTTTGGAATTAATATATATTCGAACGGAAAAGGAAAGAAAGGAAATTTTAGAGGTAATATATATATTGGAAATTTTGGAATTTATATATATATTCGAACGGAAATGAGAATTTTGAAACAATAATATTAATATTATATAATTAATATAATACGTAATAATAACTTTTGGATAAGAAAAGAAAAGGTTCCAAGGAGATGTATTTAAATTTAGTTAGTTAATATGTAATGTAAATAGACTATTTTGACTATTTTTCTAGTGTTAAGAACTTTTTGATTATTGTAAAAATTTAGTTAATATATAATGTAAATAGACTATTTTTCTAGTATTAAGAACTTATTGATTATTGTAACCTTTGATAAAGATTAATTTTGAAAACCATAGTAATGTAATTGAACGAAAATCCAAGTCTTTCTTAATCTAATATATAGTTACTAGAAAATTATTCTCTGCAAGGATAATTTTCTTTCTCGAAGAAGGGTGGGATGTTGTATTCCAGAATACTACCCTTTATTAAATTTAACACTGAATCTCCTTACACATCTTTAAAAACTTCCCTTAACATATATTACATTCTCACTTGTTGTGGATTGACAATTAAATGTGCTGGAATGTACTGGAGAAATCTAGTACATTCGCATGTATACCAGTTGCGCAGCAGCTGGCACCAACTGGCCATCATTGTCACCACGATGATGTCATGGCGTCACTTTTTGAATTGGCAGTTATGCCATTTCGTTAGTCTACCATCAGCAGTCAAAGACGAAACACCATCGTGTGCCACCAAGAGCTGTCTACCATCAGCAGTCAAAGACGAAACACCATCGTGTGCCACCAAGAGCTGTCTACCATCAGCAGTCAAAGACGAAACACCATCGTGTGCCACCAAGAGCTATCTACCGTCTGCAGTCAACCTTCAACGGGCTCGTTACAATCATCTTCTACAATCAACAGTCAAGGGGGAAACACCATCGTGTGCCACCAAGAGCTATCCACCAAACAATTAAGGAAACACCATCGTGTGCTACAAACTTCTAAATTTCTACAAGCGACATCCACAGAGGAAACACCATCTTGTGCTACGTAGAGCTGCTCCCAAAAACATTTCTGGTCCTTCGAAACGGATCCAGTGCCTAATTGGATTTTCACCATCGCCGCCCAGTTCGCGGCACATCGACAACTGCCAGTCACCTCGACACAAATCAAGGACGACTGAAATTACAAGGGATAACGACTGTGAAACATCCCTTCCCACCTGAGGACATCAACATTGATCTAAACAACACACTAGAACCGGTTGACGGTAACGACGAACCCGGTTTATTAACAGTGAAGAACGGAACAGTCGATGCAGCTATGGCCAAAAAGAATTACAAGAATATTGCAGTTGACTTCTCAGCGAAGTGTTCCACTCCCACAAGCCAAGCAAAAGACAAATTTGAATTTCCCGATGTAGTAGACGACAACCGAGAGAGACCAGGTGCAGTGGTTGCTGGATTTAACGATAACAATGACAAAGAAGCCTTGGTAGACAACCCGTCCGATGAGTTGCTTAACAGTGCCGAAATTACTCCGATCTTGTTAGAGGGAATTGCATGTGATCTTATTTTACAAGCTAACGACTCAACTTCATGTCTTCTCGATAATAAGGAAAATGCTCCCCCAGACCAAGAGGCGAAGTTGCTGGGCAGTGACAAAACGCTATATCCTTCATTCCATGCCAGCTATAGATCACCCCTTAAATATTTGTTTTCTGAATCACCTTTGTTAGGTGAATCGCTCAATGAGAATGAGGAGGCACTTGAACAAAGGAGTGCAGGGCAAGCGGCCGATCATAATCTTATATTAGAATCGCTGCCACCAGAAGAGGGCGGACGAGATCATTGCCACCTCCAAGGAATTGAAAGAACGAATCGCCGACCCGATAACCCTACAGTAAAGGGAGAAACCGATCTACCGAAGCCAAGCTCAGTACAGCAGCGAATGGTGGCAAATACATCGAAAAGGCAACACAACGGTTCCCCGACGACATTCCTCTGTCGGCGGAACAACAAAGATCTCGACCAACGACATTCCTCGCTCGGAAGAGATCATACGTTTTCTCACTACACTATGCGCAACGGAGCCGACAATGGTAACGGCAGTAGTGGCGGCGGTGACGGCGACAACTTTGACAACGGTTCCCCGATGACATTCCTCAATCGGCGGAACACCAAAGATCTCGACCGACGACATTCCTCGGTCGGCAGAGATCATACATCTGTTCATCACCAACCTGAGTCGAGTACAAATGTAAGGGCATGCGCAAAAGAAGATGACAGTTCCAATGAGTCCTTAAGTCGTGGATCGGAGGACAGCGGCCGCCAGATGATCATTGCAAATCAAACGCTAAGTGATTTGTTGGAGAAAAATTCAATGGAAACCGCTGTTGATGCAAAACGAAAGCAGGATGACGAACTTTCTACAACGATAGTTCAAACCAACGTCTCTTTGACAGCTGCTCCAATACAACAACCGACCACGATTAAGGAACTCATCGCCGCTCAGTTCGCGGCACAGGCCACCATCTCCGGTACTTTCCTCAACATACAGGAAAAGGGACAACCAAGTCCGACAGCAATCGAGGCAACCAAATGCGCACTCCGCGCCGAATGGGAAGCCTTCTCCAAGCGGCACTACGACATCTTCTACCTGGCGGCACCTGAGGATCTGCAACACGCGTACTTCGCGGATGATTGTTTCGGCGAAACCGAAGAGATATACCTCGAGGAAGAGACGAAGCTCCTTGAGGCCCAGTACGCGCTCAAGTCAGCCTCCCCAACCATGGTCAACAGCACCAACCACCTTCACCCTAGCGAGCTGCCCCCAGTGCAGCTGCCAATGGCCGACATCAAGCCATCAGAAACGGAACTGCACCCCAGAACAGTGGATAAGAGTGAGCAGGCCGCCGACCAGAGTGCCGCCTGCCCAAAGCCTAACCTACCCAAGGTCCCGATGATCGACCCAGTGCCGAAGCCGCCACAGAAGACGATGCCGCGCACGCATTGTGGGGCACACCGTGACATAGCCGTTCCTCGTGGGTTGCGAACTTACAACTCCGACCCAGAGGAACTGGCCACCATCACACGGACTCCAGAGCAAGCAGTGGGCATGGCGTACATAGGATCCGTGTCAGATCCAACGCCAATGCCTTCCACGAATTCGACTGTTCCAGCAACAGTAGCCGGCCCGATGACTAACCAGCCCAGTGTCCCGATGCACAAAACACCGCCAACACCCGTAAAGCAACAGGGCGCCTGCACATTCTGCAGGGCCGCACACACCATTTACGCTTGCGAGGGCTTCCGATCACTCACACCTGGCCGTCGAAAGCCCTTCGCACACAAAAGAACCCTGTGCACCAACTGCTTGGGTCGCCACCGCCTGCGCGACTGCCACTCCAACAAGACGTGCCGTCGATGCCAGCGGAGACATCACACCCTGCTGCATGTCCGGTCTACCGCCATCGACAGGACAACATCACCGCCACAACGAGCCAAAGGATCCGCCCCCCGGATCGACCGCCAGGAAGGGGTCTGCGCACATACAATCAGCACCCCTTCACAGCATTCCGCGTTGCTGCCAACAGCCAGAGTCATCGTGACGTCGGAGACCGAACAGAGGATTGAAGTCCGTGCTCTACTGGACCCCTGCTCCAATGGCACCTTCATTTCAACATCACTCGCCCGAAGATTGCACCTCCGATGCCAAGCATCACCCGTCCCCACCTACGGTGTTGGGGGCACTCGTGGCCTTGCCACCAGGACTCAGGCCGCCATCAGAATCACTTCTCGCCTCCACGGCTCGAGACAATGGACACTGAGGCCCTTCATCCTGTCCGGGCTCTCAGTGTATACACCACCACCAGGATCAACGACAGGGGATCTCTCGTTCGTGGCGGATCTGGAACTTGCAGATCCGAACATCGCCTCCGCCGAGAAGGTGGACATCATCCTTGGGGCAGACATATACCCCAACATCATCGTCGAAGGTCTCAGGAAGGACCAACGTTCCGGCCTCGTCGCGCAGGCCACTGAACTGGGATGGGTGCTAACAGGCGCAGCACCCACCACATCATCCAGCGCAAAGGTGACAAGGCCTGTCACCAGCCATCATATGGCCATTCCTCGTGGGTTACGAATTTACAACTCCGACCCAGAGGAACTGGTCGTCCTTCCGACTGAGGGCCGCGGCTTCCATCAGAGAACCCAAAGGACGTCTCGCCGGCATCGGCCGCGGTGGCCACATACGAAGCCCATTCAACTACCAGCCACCGATCCCTTGCGCGACCCAACTACAAGACACACCCCCCGCCCTCTGAACCATTGCAGGGGCAAGGGGCAATCGAGGAACCAGGAGCCTACCCACTCGAACACTTCAAGGCATCCCACCACACCCAGGACACCACGTGGTCAAGCTCCTGCCCAGCTCCAAAGCTACCCAGGCCAACCGCTACCACCTGTAGCCACCACAACAGGACCAGGAGCGCGCAATGCCCCGCTTGGCGGGCGGCGCTACCCAGCAACCAGCGGTCTCTCGAACTCCAGCAAGAAAGCACGCCCCTCTGTGCATCCACAGAGGCTGCATTCCGACGACCCCGGGAGGCACTTGGCCCGTGACTGCCACTACGAAAGGACAGGCGGACAGTGCCAGGGTAGACACCGCACCCGACTCTACGTTGCAGCACACACCCCCAACGGTCGCAACCTGCCGGCCACTCACTCCAGACGGGCGCCAACGTGCGCAGTACATGGCACCACCACCGGTCTCGACATAGCTAGACCCATCACCAGTCATCACGTGGTCATTGATCGTGGGTTGCGACCTTACAACTCCAACCCGGATCAACTGGCCGGTCCCGCGACCACAAGGGGCAACGGACATCAGCGATGGGAAAGAGGTTCCTGTCGCCATCGCTCATACGGGCCATCCCAGACCCTCAAGCCTTCAGCGCTCCTCAGGGCGGGCGGCCCCCTCTCAACCGATCATCAACGTGAACGTGGACAGCCGACCAAGACCAGCCGCCACCAGCAGACCGCACACTCCCGGCCCTTGGCCACCGTCCCCTGGAACGAAATGATTCGCCAATGATTGGCGAAGGCGGGCGGAATGTTGCGGATTGACAATTAAATGTGCTGGAATGTACTGGAGAAATCTAGTACATTCGCATGTATACCAGTTGCGCAGCAGCTGGCACCAACTGGCCATCATTGTCACCACGATGATGTCATGGCGTCACTTTTTGAATTGGCAGTTATGCCATTTCGTTAGTCTACCATCAGCAGTCAAAGACGAAACACCATCGTGTGCCACCAAGAGCTGTCTACCATCAGCAGTCAAAGACGAAACACCATCGTGTGCCACCAAGAGCTGTCTACCATCAGCAGTCAAAGACGAAACACCATCGTGTGCCACCAAGAGCTGTCTACCATCAGCAGTCAAAGACGAAACACCATCGTGTGCCACCAAGAGCTATCTACCGTCTGCAGTCAACCTTCAACGGGCTCGTTACAATCATCTTCTACAATCAACAGTCAAAGGGGAAACACCATCGTGTGCCACCAAGAGCTATCCACCAAACAATTAAGGAAACACCATCGTGTGCTACAAACTTCTAAATTTCTACAAGCGACATCCACAGAGGAAACACCATCTTGTGCTACGTAGAGCTGCTCCCAAAAACACACTTAATACATACCAATCATAAACATTGACAATATTGCGAGTTACAGCACATTTAATAACATGCCCCTTTTTATTTGCCCCTTTTCATAACTTGCCCCTTTTTATTTCAAAACAGAGCACTTTGATTTTCGTTCAAATTTTATTCAATTTAAAAGTCACAGAAACTAAAGGAATACTTTGAGAAATTTGTTTTGTTCATATTATAATTTACAGTAAATTAGAACACAATGTTCTATAAGTAGAGAAAAAATTCAATTGTAAAATCAGTTCAGTTCAGTTAGTTTGAGATTGAAAGAGAGTCAGTGGAGAAGAAACAGATTTGAAATTAAATAGATGAGTAAACAGTCAGCTGAGTTTTGAAAGTTAGTTTTGAGTTTGAATTCGGAAGCAGTTAAAATGGCTGTTAATATGAGCTCAGTGGAAAATACTTATTAAGAACAACCACTTAATCGGAAACAACGCTTTCAAATATCAAAGACCGATCTTTGATTAAATACTGGAAAGAAAGTTTGATTTGGAAAAGGCCTTCTGGATATGCGTTATCTGATTCCAAAGACATCACAACAAATCTAGAATCAAGATATCTAATAAGATTGTTGCGCGTACAGAAGTTCCTTAAAAGAAGTAAAAGAAATAAATAAAAGGTCCCCGCTCTGCCCTCGAAAGAGGAAGCACGGCGCCGGACGTCAACAAATGCAATGAACAGTTCCAAAATTTACGTGTGATACCGACAGCTACACGAGCTGAAAACCCTACTACTAACAGAGGGCAAACTGATGGAAGCATCGCTTCCATATTTTCACTTTATACCTTTGAATGTAGATGACTTATATCACTTTCCATCTTTCTTGAGAATAAAAACAACTGGGCATATATAATTATAAATTCAAATATTTCCAAAGAAAAGAAGAAAAAAAAGTCCAAGTATCCAGACAAAGCCGTGTTCAGCTCAGTGTAATCTCAATTGTACAGAATTGTATGGCATTTCTAAATTGTATTTAATTAATAATTAATGTATTATTGGAATTTCTAGATTGTATTCAACGAAACACGTCATGTCTGGTAATTTATTTTTAATTTATTCTAGAATATAGTATACGATCGTCAGTCTACTACAGTCCATCATCCCTCTCTCCATATAGACCCTCTTAAGACTTCTTCTTCGCATTGTTGAATATGCCCAAATACTTTCCTCTAGTCATCTCCTTCGCTTCCATTACTCCTAAATGATAAGCTTCATCGTATAATTTTTTAATTTCCATTATCAGACCATTTATGGGAAGGACACCGAGCTCTACACACACAAATTAATTAACCAACAGTTTTAACATTATATTTGTTGTTATTCAATATATTTCCTCACCGTGCATTGCATTAATGTCTTCCTGTGATAATCCTTTCGTCCAGACCGCTGAAGCCGTGTGAATTGGTGTTTCACTCATGGCTATAAATTCTGTTATTCCTGGAACTATAAACAAATGTGTTTATTCTGTGCGCGAACAATACGTTTGATTGCTGTTTTTCAAATATATGAAATTGACAGGCAAATATTTGAGCGTCGATTCGATGACAAAAAAAACTTCTGAAATGTCACTGATTTTGACAATGAGTGAATTACTTTTTTCTGGCCATAGATCGGGTGAAGCGCGATCTAATTTCTCCAAGGACATGAGGCCCTCCTCCTCGGGATCATCCTTGATAGTTATACCTACAATTCGAAATATTTAAAAAATGCGCAATTTTTCTCACTAAACTACCATTCAATAAATTTCTCCTCTTGGATGATGCTTTTCCCTCTGACATGTTGCTGAGACTAACTTGGATTGTTTTGGATTAGTTAAATGTTCACATTGCGCTAGTGGTTGCATTCAGTGGTGGTGTATACTGAGCTGTCATAACATAAACTAACCGCATTTGCTTTTATTCGTTATTATTTATCTAAGTAATTGTATTTATTTGTTTAATTTCCCAGAAACAGATTTTAATTTTGATAACTAATGGGTTTTAAGTATTATAAGTTACATTTGTTTACATAAGTAATTATTCGTTTATGATTATACACATATGAGAAAATATTTAATATAAACATGAATTCTTATAACTTTACTATGTTTAATAAATTGTTTGTAGTGTTCTCAGTAATTTATTTCAGAACGAAAAAGAGCGTCTCGTGTGTGTTTGAATAGTCATGAAAAGAATTTTTTCTTTATTTATTATTTATTACAACTTAAATAATTGCGTGGTAACTTACATTTAATAACTAGCTATTAATGCTTTTGAGTAGTCTTTCTTATTAGTAAAACGCACGCACAAAAAGAGTTTTTTTTAATGTCAAAGGTCAGGCGAAAAAAATAAAAGGATCGGAGGTATCGCTGTATTGGCCTTGAATTGCTGATTATTACACCAACGAGAAAACACGTGACATTCGTCTCGTTCGGCTAAAGAACGATTTTAAATCTAACTTTTAATTATTGTTTAGATTATATTACGGAACTTAAATGATGATGATGTCTTTATGTTAGCGTACGAGTGTTTTTTTTTTTTTTGCCTACGCATTCGAGTATGGCATTTTTGGTGGATAAAATAGAGTTCGATATACAGATGTCACAACTTGGTGGGTGGGTTTTGGTAATGAGATGCTGGTTGGTGACAAATGTGTATCCAAGGCAAAGCCGGAAAAAGCGTTTACTTTTTTGATTCATCTATGTTGCTACACCGAGAGAATTCTGTTGATTGAAAATTAATGAAGTTTGTCATAGGCGGGTCAGTTTATTACAGTTACTGGTAGGTAATGTCATAATGCAAGTAACATGTAGATAATAACTTTCTGTCTGAGAAATTTTTTTTACATACACGTGATCTTTCTTTAACCGTTTCAGTTTTATATATTTTGGAAATCTCTGTTAAAGTCGGTCCATGTTCTTATTGCTATCAACATAAAACGTTATTAAGGCTTCATGGATAGCCAGTTTGGTATTGTTGTTCCACTTTTTTCTGTTCTTGTTTCATCGGAATAAATTTTGTTAATATGCAGATGTGTGCTGGGTGTTACATACTACATACGTAGATGGGTTCAGCATCGGCTAAGGTTGTTTTACATTGTCTGAATTTTGGTTTTCAATATAGTTTGGGTAAGAAAAGGAAGAGGCAGAATTGGCACGTTAAAAATATACACATATTATTCCTGTGAATTTGGTTTCGCAATAGAGAAAAAGATTACATAAATTTCACGCCGTCGTGCATTGACACCATTTAGAGGTACGCCTAAGGAATTGGCAACTCTGACAGTGCATTGGAATTGGAATGTGTTTTTTGGAAATTAGTATTGTACGTATTGTACCCGCCATTCCGATTGTTGTTGGTGGTTCGACACAATCAAATGAAAATGTTATTAATCCTGTGGGTTTTCGTGCTATGTTGTACTACTTCGTAAATTGTTTAAACATTGGGATTACAGTTCTGACGTAATGTTAGTTTTTTTTTGTTTTTTTTTTTTTACATGCATTATGTGGGGGACACGTCAACGAACTTGGTCTTATGCAAAATCAGGAGCAATATCAACAATATATTTCACGGTATAAACTATCGGTTCAAAAATAAAACATCGATATTGAGTGATGAATCTTAGTAACTAATTGTTGCGGATTGGCAATTGAATGTGCTGGAATGTACTGGAGAAATCTAAAACATTCGCAGTGTATACCAGTTACGCAGCAGCTGGCCGATTGTCACCATCGATGAGGTCATAGCGTCCCTTTTTGAATTGGCAGTTATGCCCAATGAGTCAGTCTGCAATCAACCTTCGCGGCGACCACACCGTCAAACGGAACAGTAAGCTAATCCCAGTCGTTGCCATCCGCAAAATACCATTCATTGTGCACAATAGCGTTCCTTAAGCAATAAAGAACAACTTGACATTACAATAGAGAACAACGTGTTATTGTTTGATTGGTTCTAGTTCAATTTGTGACGCGCTCTTCTACATTGACCGCGCTGCTCCCTCTCCTTTGCGACAGCCGTTGTTCGTTGTGACCGTCCATCGACGACCAACGAAACTAACACTAATATATCGTTTTTCAAGAAGTACCGACACACATAACCTCGGAACCGGCTTCATTAAAAGCAAGAATACTACACCCCATGTAACAGATGTGAAATTTATTAACAATCGAATGACGGTGCTAAAAATACAGGGACCATGGCACAATTATGTTTTTATAACCGTACACGCCCCAACAGAATCTACGGACGAAGAAACGAAGAACACATTCTACGAGACCCTAGAGGAAGTATTCGATGGAATCTCAGCATTCGATATTAAAATCCTCCTCGGAGACCTCATTGCGAAAATTGGAAAGGAAGACATCTTCCAACCAGCTATAGGTAAAGAAAGCCTACACGACGTCTCAAATGATAACAGAATTCGAATGATCACGTTCGCGGCATGAAAAGATATGGTAGTGAAAAGCACGATGTTCAAGCATAAGCAAATTCATAAACCCACATGGATATCACCCAATGGCGTAACGCGTAAGCAAATGGACCATTTCCTCCTCGACAAAAGACACCACTCGAACATCCTTAACGTAAAATCTTATAGGGGAGTAGATCACCAGTCTGATCTAGTGTTGGGAAATATTAGGAGTCGGCTCGCAGCAATCTCACATGGGCCGTCACAAGAGACGAGCAAAAAGTTCGACACTGGTAAACTAAAAGACCTGTGTAAAAGGGCTAAATATCAAGAGGAACTAACGAATAGATTTAGCATTCTACGGAATAAGAGTAGTGAGGTAGAGGAAGCCAATAGTGTGGACACTTGATGGGCATCGATCAGAGACGCAATCAAACAAACAGCCCAAAACGTATTAGGATTTAAGAAAACAATTAAGTCCAAATCTTGGTTTGACGATGAGTGCAGAGCGAAGATCGAAGAACGTGAACGCCTCAGAGTGATCCACCTAGAAAGATATGATGAAGTCAACTCAGATATATACGCGACGATTCGAAAAGAGACAAAGGGATTCTTCAAACGCGAATGGGAGAAGACTCGGGTCGAAAAAATCCTAGAAAATTCCAGAGCAAAGAATTTCGGAGGTATGTATACCGGCATAAATTCAATTAGAAATGGCTACCGACGGAGAGCCAAAATAATCCGAGACACAAACGGCTGTCTGGTGACAGAAACAAAAAATATCGTGATAAGATGGAAGCAGTACTTTGAAAACCTGCTAAATGTGCGCACCCATCAACCACAAATAAACGCACCAGACGTACATACAGCCGAGCCTTAGATCCCAGAGCCCTCTTTCGTCGAAGTTGTAGACGCAATAAGTCGATTGAAAAACAGGAAGGCTCCCGGAGTCGACTGCATACCGACAGAGCTTATAAAGTATGGAGGAGAGGCAACCGCTCGAAAGATCCACCAACTGAATAAAACAATATTAGATACGGAAGTCACTCCGGAAGAATGGATAACTTTCATAGTCGTCCCCATTTTCAAAAAAGGCGACAGATGTCACTGCGAAAACTACAGAGGAATATCATTGCTCCCAACCACATACAAAATATTAACAAATGTCATACTGGCGAGAATCACACCGTACGCAGAACCAATGCCGATTCCGTAGGAACTAGTCAACGAGCGAATAAATGTTCGCAATAAAGCAACTACTGGAAAAGAAGGATTTATATATTTTGGAAATCTCTGTTAAAGTACGTCGATGTTTTTATTGCTATCAACTTAAAACGTTATTAAGGGTTCATGGATAGCCAGTTTGGTATTGTTGTTCCCTTTGTTTTCTTTTTTTGTTTCATCGGAATAAATGTTGTTAATATGTAGATGTCTGCAGGCTGTTACATATGCTGTAGATGGATTTAGCATCGGCTAAGGTTGTTTTACATTGTTTGAATTTTGGTTTTGAATATAGTTTGGGTAAGTAAAGGAAGAGGCAGAATTGGCACGTTAAAAATATACACACAATATTCCTGTAACACAATTATGTATTTATAAACGTACACGCTGCAACAGAATCTATGGACGAAGAAACGAAGGACACGTTCTACGAGACCCTAGAGGAAGTATTCGATGGAAACTCATTATTCGATATTGAAATCCTCCTCGGGGACCTCATTGCGAACATTGGAAAGGAAGACATCTTCCATAGGCAAAGAAAGACTACACGACGTCTCAAATGATAACAGATTTCGAATTATCACGTTCACAGCAACAAAAGATATGGTAGTGAAAAGCACGGTGTTCAAGCACAAGCAAATTCATAAAGCCGCATGGATATCACCCGATGGCGTAACGCGTAACCAAATAGACAACTTTATCATAGACAAAAGCCACCACTCGAACATCCTTGACGTATACGGAGAGACGGTCCATCAACTGTTCGTTGACTTCAAAAAAGCCTATGACTCAGTCGCAAGGCAAAGACTCTACCTTATTGTAGTCGAGCTGGGAATCCCGAAAAAATATGTCGCCCTCATTCAAATTTGCATGAATGAAAACAAAGGGCGAGTTAGAATAGAAAACCCCCTCTCAGAACCATTTGAAATTCGGGACGGACTAAAACAGGGAGATAGCCTCTCACCAAGTCTTTTAAACCTTTTCCTCAAGTATGTCAACAGAAAGGTACAAGACGACAACATGGACGGATCATGCCTGAACGGGGTCACACAAGTGCCGCATATGCGGATGACATCGGCGTTTTGGGCGATAATCTAGAAACTGTAAGTAAAAACTGTGAAATCATCATGCAGGTGGCAGAAGAGGCGGGCCTAGAAATAAATGAAGACAAAACATATTGTAGCGGATTGGCAATTGAATGTGCTGGAATGTACTGGAGAAATCTAGTACATTCGCAGTGTATACCAGTTGCGCAGCAGCTGGCACCAGCTGGCCGATTGTCACCAACGATGACGTCATGGCGTCCCTTTTTGAATTGGCAGTTATGCCCAATGAGTCAGTCTGCATTCAACCGAAAACGCGTACACACCGCCAAGAAGTCCAGCGTTCGAGATCACAACGTTAATTTTGCCTTTCCTCGTCACTGCTTCCGTTGACTCTTCCTTTTGTAATTTACATTAGCAGCCTTTGGCTTTCGATACATGTGTTGTGTGCGCAGTCAAATAAACAACTGATACCGAACTGTTTCTAGTGACTTTTCCTCTTGTAATTTGCATCAGCGAGGTTTGCTTTCGATACGTGTGTTGTGTTGTGCAGCCAACCCAACAACCGATGTAGAACAAAGGAAGGATCTCGGCTATCTTCTTGAATGCAGTTCACCGCTCCTGGACACTGCCCTCCAATACCGACCAATACACCACTCTTCGATGCCTTAACCGTGGAACGCTTTCATCTTGGATGCAACCTCATTATCACCCGCCTCTATTACAACATTTTCTGGTCCTTCGAGCCGGATCCAGTGCCTATTTGGATCTACACCGTCGCCGCCCAGTTCGCGGCACAACATACCTGTGACAGGTACACACGTTAGAAGATCATTAAAACTTCGAAGTGCCCTTAAAGTGTGACCACTTTAATATCATCCCTTAAATAAAGTACGTACAGATGTATCTATCCATAAAAAACTGAAAGCAAAGGTTGCGTCACCTGAAAATAGAACGAGCATTGGAAATTGTACATCATCGCCGCCAAACGAGCGCCAAAACCACAACACGCTACAGATAGTGCACCATCAGTTGTAGACACTGCAACTAGATCGACAACTGCCAGTCACCTCGACACAAATCAAGGAACTGAAGCTGCAACATTTATGAAATCATAATATCTTTAGGATCTGAAGGTATTACTAAACGTTTTGTATCTATTATTCATAATCAAGCAAGCATTAACACTAAAAACGGGGCTAAATTGGACAGGGAAACTGAAGAACTTAAACATGAAAAAATACCTTTAGAAGTCGGCAAGATCATTCAACAGGGACGTCAAGGGAAAGGATTGAGTCAAAAGGATTTGGCAACAAAAATATGTGAAAGGAAACCACAGGCAAAGGTAGAAGCCGATCCACCGAAGCTGCGCCCAGTGCAGCAGCAAATGCTGGCGATCTCCGGACAAAATGCTGGTGAATCCCTGAAGGGAACGGAGAGAGCTCAAAGGAAACGGGGAAAGGAACAGGACCCTAAGCCTAACCACAGTGAGAGTGACAAGCAGGAAGAAAGTGATACATCGAGTGAAACCGGTGACGAGGAAAGTGATTCGACGCCGAAACCTGGTAACGATGCTCCTCGGACTGGTGCACCGGCCATCTCCCCGCCAGCAAGTCTTTCGCCGCCAATGATGTTCCGGCCACCTCTACGGTGCCCGGAAACTCCACCAACACCTGACATGCGCATGCCGCCCGACCCCCCACCCGGATCGTCATCACGGATGATGCACCCGGAAAATTGCCCCCGTAGGGACACCGAAGCCGTGACGACAACCATTGTTGTCAACCCCAGAAGGGCAATGAACCCAACCAACATATCAATGAACAAATCACGATCGAGGAACTCATCGCCGCTCAGTTCGCGGCACAGACTACCATCGCTCGCACCTTCCTCAACATGCAGGAAAAGGGACAACTAACGACTACCAGCATAGAAAACACAAAACGAGACCTCTACACCGAAGGGGGGGCAATCCGCAGGTGGCATAACCAAATCATTTACATGGCACCCCCTGAGTACCAACAGCATCACTACTTCGCGGAGGACTTCATCGGCGAGCGCGAAGAAATGTACCTCGAGGAACAGACGAAGTTCCTCGAGGCCCAGTACGCTCTCGATTCAGCCTCCCCAACCATGGCCAACAGCCCCAATCGCCGCCACCCTAGCGAGCTGCCCCCAGTGCAGTTGCCAATGGTCGCCACCAAGCCAGCGGGAAAGGAACCGCACCCAGACCAGTGAGTCCCGACCAAGAAACAGACCAGAAGGCCGCCGGCCCAATGATCAACCAGACCCGTGTCCCGATACACGGACACCGCCGGAACCCCTAAGGCAACAGGCTCCATGCACATTCTGCAGGGCCGCACACACGATCTACGCTTGCAAGGGCTTCCGACTATTCACACCTGGGCGTCGGAAGTCCTTCGCACACAAAAGAAACCTGTGCACCAACTGTTTGGATCGCCACCACCGACGCGACTACCATTCCAGCAAGACGTGCCGTCGTTGCCGGCGGAGACATCACACTCTGCTGCACGTCTTGACTACCGCCATCGATGGCACAATCTCACCGCCGCTCCGGGCTAAAGGACCCGCCCCCCGGATCGACCGTCATGAAGGGGCCTGCGCACACACAGTCAGCACCCCTTCACAGCATTCCGCGTTGCTACCAACAGCGACGGTCACTGTGGCGTCGGAGAACCAACGGAGAATTGAAGTCCGTGCACTCCTGGACCCCTGCTTCAGCGGCACCTTCATTTCGTCGTCACTCGCCCGAAGGTTGCACCTCCGGCGCCAAGCAGCACCCGCCCCCACCTACGGTGTTGGGGGCACTCGTGGCCTTGCCACCAGAACACACGGTACCACCAGCATCACTCCTCGCCTCCACGGCTCCAAACAATGGACACTGAGGCCCTTCATCCTGTCAGGGCTATCAGCGTACGAGCCACCACCACACTCAACGACGAGGGATCTCTCGTTCGTGGCGGATCTGGAACTTGCAGATTCAAACATCGCCTCCGCCGATAAGTTGGACATGATCATTGGGGGAGACATGTACCCTACTCTCATTCTGGAGGGTCTAAGGAAGGACCCACGTTCCGGCCTCGTCGCGAAGGCCACTGAACTGGGATGGGTGCTAACAGGCGCAGCACCCACCATATCATCAAGCCTAAAGGTGACAAGGCCTGTCACCAGCCATCATATGGCCATTCCTCGTGGGTTGCGAATTTCAACCCCGACCCAGAGGAACTGGCCGACCCTACGACTGATGATCGCAGCTCCCATCAGAAGACCAAAAGGAGGTCTCGCCGGCGTCGGCCCCAGGGGCCACCTACGAGGCCCATGCAACTACCAGCACCGATCACTTGCGCGACCCAACTACAAGACATACCCCCGCCCGCTGGACCATTGCAGGGGCAAGATGCTATCGAGGAACCAGGAGCTTACCCACTCGAACACGCCGAGGCATCCCACCACACCCAGGACACCACGTGGTCAAGCTCCTGCCCGGGCCTAAAACTACCCAGGCCAACCGTGCCACGTGCAGCCACCAAAACAGGACCAGGAGCGCAATGCGGCGCCCCCAGCAACCAGCGGTCTCCCGAACTCCAACAAGAAAGCACGCCTCTCAGGGCATCAACAGAGGCTGCACCCCAACGACTTCGGAAGGTACTTGGCCCGCGACTGCCATTCCGCCAAGCCACGCGGACAGTGCCAGGGACGACATCGCACCACACTCCACGCGACAGCCTCACACGCCAGCGGCCGCATCCCGCCGGTTACTAACTTCGGACGGGCGCCAACGGGCGCATCACCTTGCACCACCACTGGCCTCGACATAGCGAGACCCACCACCAGTCATCACGTGGCCATTGATCGTGGGTTGCGACCTTACAAATCCAACCCAGATCAATTGGCTGGTGCCGTGCCCACAAAAGTCGCCGGACGCCTTCGGTGGAAAGGATCATCCTGTCGCCATCTACCCTACAGGCCATCTCAGACCGCCAGGCCTTCAGCGCTCCTCAGGGCGGCCGGCCCCGTCCCAACCGACCATTCACGTGACAGTGGACAGCAACATCCGACCACTATAGGCTCAACGACCAAGACCAACCGCACCAGCAGACCGCACACCCCCGGCCCCTAGCCACCGTCCCCTGGAACCAAATGATTCGCCAATGATTAGCGAAGGCGGGCGGAATGATGCGGATTGGCAATTGAATGTGCTGGAATGTACTGGAGAAATCTAGTACATTCGCAGTGTATACCAGTTGCGCAGCAGCTGGCACCAGCGGGCCGACGGTCACCAACGATGACGTCATGGCGTCCCTTTTTGAATTGGCAGTTATGCCCAATGAGTCAGTCTGCATTCAACCGAAAACGCGTACACACCGCCAAGAAGTCTAGCGTTCGAGATCACAACGTTGATTTTGCCTTTCCTCATCACTGTTTCCATTGACTCTTCCTTTTGTAATTTACATTAGCAGCCTTTTGCTTTCGATACATGTGTTGTGTGCGCAGTCAAATAAACAACTGATACCGAACTGTTTCTAGTGACTTTTCCTCTCGTAATTTGCATCAGCGAGGTTTGCTTTCGATACGTGTGTTGTGTTGTGCAGCCAACCCAACAGCCGATGTAGAACAAAGGAAGGATCTCGGCTATCTTCTTGAATGCAGCTCACCGCTCCTGGACGCTGCCCTGCAATACAGACCAATACACCACTCTTGGATGCCTAAACCGTGGAACGCTTTCCTCTTGGATGCAACCTCATTATCGCCCGCCACTATTACAACATATATATATATATATATATATATATATATATATATATATATATATATATATATATATATATATATATATATACATACATATATATAATATAATTTTCTAGAATAATGTAGTTAATAGTTCGTTTAATGCGATGAAATTTTATTAGCAAACTTAATTGCTGTAATAGTGTTAGATATTTTACTGAAGACCGTATTTATATTAGAATAGCACATATTATTGTAAAAATCAAAATAAATAAATAAGAGGTTTAATTGGTTTTATAAATCTGTTTTACCACACAACTGGCTTTGGTTAAATCAAAATCACAGTTTTGAATTTGACTGGCGGCAACACTGAATGCATTTGTCAGCAAAAGAATGCCTTGTTATCAGCTGAAATGTTTCTAAACCAATCATTGTATTATCATACGTTGTTCGGTTTGGGGTTGTGTGGATGGTTCTTTCATCAACTGATTTAGTCTTGTATCATTATTGAGAACTAAACAATATCGTTCTTTGATAGACGTAAATGGCAGGGAATAAAGTAAACATTGGAAAAATACCAAACGCATCGGGAATTAAGGCATTATTCTTTGATCTCGACAACACCCTAATCCCAACTCGAAAAGGTGACTTGAAGGCCTGTAGAAAGGTGAGTGCTGTTTTGTCGAAATTCTTTCTTTTAATTTTCCTCGACTGGTGATATCTACATCACCACTATAAAAATAATTTCATTATCGATGCCTCTATTGAAATGCATTGTGCAGTATGTTACGACATCGCTATCGGGAATACGATACAGATTGCTTTTGGATTGTGTAATAGTGCAAATTTATTGTTTTTTTTTTTCTTTGTGACTATGGAAAATTTTGTAAAATGTCTTTGTTGGCACCCGGACTGGATTTGACATTGACATTACGTTGACGTTTCTGTAGTCCTTAGTTTGTTCGCGTTGTCAAACTAATTGTGTCCGCTTGTTGGTGGATATTTCTTTGAAAACAAAAGTGAAGAAATTGTTGTTCCGGGCAGCGCTGTTCGTGGGGAAAGTAAATGTGATTTGGAAGTTTTCAAAGCGTATATTGGATTTGTTTAATCGATGCGTGATTAACAGTATAATTAGAAAGAATTAGTTATGTCGGTATTGTAGATACTCTACGTATGCAGTGACAAATAATTAGGTAGAAATTTTGATCTGTTTATGAGAAATCAATGACGCGTAATAGTGTTATTTTTAGAGATAGAAGTAATCGGTTATATGAACTGTGTTCTGACTCAATATTAAACTGGGCATTTTTTGGGATAACAAAAAATATAAAGTGTTTATTCAGTCAGTATCGTCTCTTTAAAGAGTCATACCACGTGTAGATGAATGACAACCACATGAAATTTGTTTATAAATGATTCGCGTAATGAGGGAGCAAAGGTTAGCAAAAGGCTTTAATTGATCCTTAATTCTATAGTTAATACAATGATAAAAAAGATTTGAGGCAGCTAATAACTTTAGTATAGTTGCAGATGTGTAGTTGAGTTTCTAAATTGAATGACTGGTCGTAATCTAGATCTCTAAGCATGTTAAGAATAGGTTCTAATCAAGCATTAGCATCGGCACTATGCCGAGATAGAATTAATTCACAAATATTTATTTTTGTTTTTGTACATAGAGCGGCTTTAGATCTAATGATTAATTAGGATTTGTAAGTATGGAGATAATAAATAGGCATATGTATAAAGTGTTCTCAGGGTTATTTTCGACAAATTATCATTTTTGCAGTTCCTTTCATTAAATATAACAAACAAGGAAATGTTTCTAACAAATTCAGATGGCGATCTCTATTGTTTTTTTTTTCTCCTGATAATATACAATCCGATATTCTATGCTGCTCTGCGGACAAAAAGATAATAGAGAGATAAGGGATAGTGCCATTAAAAAAGATTTTCAGCTTATCGTCCTAGGGTGCCACTTGAATACCCGATTAGTACCATTGTGAGATTAGGTATATGACTAAACGTAAAATATCATGTTTCCTCACACGGTGATTCGTTTCTGAGATTAATGAACAATAACAGCTCAAGTAATATTTAGAATAATCGGCAGTTTTGGTCACAGGTTAAGAAATCAGTCATCGAAGGTTATCTATAACATGAGCTGTATTCGCACTATTGTGACGTGAAAAAAGACGCATTTAAAATTGGTCCTGCTCAGCATATGGCAAAGATCACATACGATATTAAAAATAAATTACTTTAGTAGAGTGATAATGAGATGGTCAATAGACTTTGTAAGTGTCACTTCACAGTGATTCGAACATCTTAACCGAAAAGGATTATATTGTTCAAGATCTGCAACCGATAAAAATTATATATTTAACTAAATTATATTTTGGACAGATATTTTCGTTAGGTTGCCTGTTGAATTATTTTCATATAATCTCCCCCATTTTCCGTCCGCACTGTGCATTGGCTTTTAAAGGTCTCAAATAATTCTTTTTGTACACGTGTTATGTAACTTGCATTTCCTGAAATCAGAAAAGGGTAGAAAGTCTACAAAAAAACGAGGAGTTTTTCTTCATTTGTTTAATTTTCTGTATTTCTTCCACTGATTTTAAAAGTCTAAAAAGGCAGTTTTGTTCAGCGCCATAGTATAAATGGTACTTATTCATAAACAGTTTGCCTTACAAAACTTGGTACACTACTGCATATACAATATTACTATCGATTGACCAATCATCACTCTCCGATTCAATGACAACTTATCTAAGTCTTACCATAACTTGTAGTATAATTTATTATACATATGTCAACTGTCGTTAAGAAATAACCACTTTATGGCCCTCATATTTTTTTTATTTATTGACAATTTATCTATAGATCTTCACAATTTGAAAATTACCACCCAAGAAGGTAGGGTCTTTTTCCATCCAGCATTGTGGCATATTGTGGCTCCTCGATAGTATAGTGGTGAGTATACCCGCCTGACCGGGGTTCGATTCCCCGTCGGGGAGCCTCTGGCGCAAGACTAATGACCTTGCCCGGAAAAAAACAAATCACTATGGAAAATTTAACAAGCCTCTGGACTTGCTAAATAAGGCCAAGACCGGTTCCCGGTTGTAGTGCCGATGATGATGATGATTGTGGCATATGACTTCTTATCAAGTGAAGTCTACAGACTGGAACTGTTGTATGGTATTTTTAACAACAAACTTTAATACTAGCTAAGATAGACTTACGTGTCGGTGAATGTCGTCAGGGCGCATTCCGAGCGACAGTACGGCTCTTTTAGTTGCAGGGGTGTTGATTCTTGATCCCTTTGTTTATTTAATTTGTACGCGATTCACCCGTATGACGTTCGCTCGCGGTTAATTTGTTTTACGCGGCGAAAGTACCTTCTTACGGTTTACTCGCGGTTATTTTGTTGTACGTGGCGACGGTTCCGTCTCAGATAATAAGCGGTTCACTCGCGGATAATTTACCAGGGTTATCGTTATGAAGTGAGCCTTTTTTAAAAAATAAAACTAATTTTAAATGGGAAAGTAAAAAACATTTTATTCGAAGTATTGCTTTCTACGCATTTCGACCACCTTTCTGGCAACTTGTGGATACCATTCGGAGACCCAATTTTCGACTTCTTCGTAGGAATTGAAATGCTGCTCAGCCAATGCGTGTCCCATCGATGAAAACAAATGGTAGTCGGAAGGAGCCAAGTCTGGTGAATGCGGCGGGTGGGGTAACACTACCCAGCCGAGAGCTTTTATTGTTTCTTTGACGGGTTTTGCTGTATGACTCGGAGGATTATCATGCAACGTCAATAAAATCGGTCGTCTTTCGAGGCAAACTATTCGGAGACCCAATTTTCGACTTCTTCGTAGGAATTGAAATGCTGCTCAGCCAATGCGTGTCCCATCGATGAAAACAAATGGTAGTCGGAAGGAGCCAAGTCTGGTGAATGCGGCGGGTGGGGTAACACTTCCCACCCGAGATGTTTTATTGTTTCTTTGACGGGTTTTGCTGTATGACTCGGTGCATTATCATGCAACAAAATTACCTTTCCGTGTCTTGTGGCGCATTCTGGTCGTTTTTCGACCAATACATGGTTCAAATTGATCATTTATTGTCGGTAGGGTTGCGCATCAACAATTTCGCCAGGTTTTAGAAGTTCATGATACACCATCCCCTGCTGGTCCCGTCAAACACAGAGCATTGTCTTTTTTCCGAACCGATCAGGCTTTGCAGTCGATGTTGACGCTTCTCCTGGATGTACCCATGATTTTTTGCATTTAAGATTTTTAAAATAAATCCATTTTTCATCACGTCACAATTCGATGCAATACTGACTTTCTTTCGTATCGTAGAAGCAACGTTTCACGTGTGGTGTTTAGCTTTTCCATCTGCCTGTCATTTTCATTCATGTGGCACCCAGTTTCCACACTTTTGTATCCTTCCTATAGCTTTTAAACGGTCAGAAATTGTTTGTTGTGCAACATTTAACATTTGTGCCATTTGTTTTTGACTTAAAGTGTCCCCTTGCACCAATATTGCTTGCAATTCGGCGTCTTAAAACTTTTTAGGTGGTCTTCCACGTTCTTCATTTCACACATCAAAATCATTATCTCTGAACCGCTTAAACCATCTTTTGCGTGTTGCTTCCGATAGAGCATGACCACCATAACCCTCGACAAGCATTCGATGCGACTCTGCAGCACTTTTCTTCAAATGAAAACAAAAAATTAATGCTTTCCGCAAATCATCATTTTTTGGTACAAAATTCGACATTTTTAACAGGATTAAAAAAAAAGATGTTTGTACAATGACTTGATGCATACTAAATATGATTGACAGGTGTCATAGCAACCAAATAAAAAAATATATGGGCTCGTTCACAATAAACGTTCCCTATCGATACATTTGTATCTTGATGCTCATTTCACACCGGTACACCTGGTAACATTCTTTCACACGCGGTTAGATTGGTTTTCGGATTGGATTTCAATATATACTGACTCACGCGCGGTTAGATTCGGCTCGCCGTAATAATTTGTTTCGCTCTCGGTGGTGAATTTCTATCTACTAAAAACTTTTTTCAAAGTTTTCTGACGTCTCGTCTCTATCGTTCGACGCCAACTTATTTATTTTTATTATTGCCAAGTAGTTTATGTAAATTTGCATAAAGTAGTTTATGTTGTCGGGATCCATCAGTCGTCCATCGCGCGGGACCTGGAAGATATTGGTCCGAATCCAGTAACAAGTCAATGGGTCTTGATTTGTAGAATAGCGGGTCGGCCAACGCCAGCGATGAAAAGCTTCTCCAGTCATGTTCCAGTGACCTTGACGGCAGATCCGAAGTCAATCGTCCCATCACCAATGCCGTTACCCGAATACTTGTTTCCCCTGTTCGGCTTTTCAGTAGCATATCGACCTTTCCTCGGCTGAGTTGTGGATTCGCTTCACCTATGCCACTTATCTTCAACTTCGCCTGCGGCCTCGCAGGCCCAACTGCTGAATGAATGATTCTCGGACTAAGGATGTGCTCGAACCGGAGTCCAGAAGCACCCGACAAGGAACCAACTGGTTTCTGTCGCCCACCACCGTTACGATTGCCGTAGGTAGTAGTGAATCCTGGGCTTGTACTATTGCGCAAGATCCCTCTGATGGTCCAGCCTTTGGTTATAACATCGGAACGTCTACCGACTGATGCAGCAGGGGTTGTCCCGTCCGTTACACTCTCGACAGTTGCCTCTCTCACATTTGTTAATGCTGTGGTCTGGGCTGAGGCAATTTCCGCATAGCCTTGGCGGTGGACGAACCGATCACGCTGTAGAGCTGAGATATTCCTGAATGCACTGCATCGGAACAATGGATGCGGCTGCGCACATCTGGGGCACTTAGCCGTCGCTGCTGATGTGATTGCCGAGTACGTCTTCCTGGATGGGCCAGGTGCCAAACCTCTGTCCCGAACAAAGTGACACTTTGAATTGTTTTTCGCTGTCGGGAGGCTCTCTGGCTCGGTGAGGCGGGCTTCCAGTGATTCGGTCAGCTCCTTGAATGTCGGCATCTCGTTCCTGCTGGTTTCTCGAGTCCATGACTGCCTAGTTTCACTATCGAGCTTCTCGACTGTGGTGAAAACCAACCAACAACTCCAGTGCCCCACTGGTAGCTCCAAAGCCCGAACCTGCTCGAAGAGCCCGTTGATAAATCTGCGAAACTCCGTAGCATCAGGTGTTTGCATAGCTGGAATCGTCATTAATGCTCGTAGATGTGCCTCCACGATGATCTTCCTTTTGTCATAGCGCGAGACCAGTGCAGCCCAAGCCTCCAGATAGTTTGCCGCCGTGACCGGAACATTGCGAACCACTGATAGTGCGTCCGCTCTTAAAGAAGTCCGGAGAAATTGGAATTTCTCGACTGCTGATAACTGGGGGTTGTGGATGAGTGGTTGGTACAAGTCTCGGAACGCCACCCACTGCTGGTAGTCTCCATCGAAGGTAGGCACGTCGATATGCCTCACCTTGATCGGTTGGGTTGTTGCTCCACTCGTGGAATCCATTGCTGTCAGGTCCGTTCACCGCGTAACCAGTCGTTCACCAAGCTGTTCATGAGCATCTGTCTCGAAGGACCAATTTGTAAACACTAAATGTGTCTGTGTTCTTTGCCGTTGACTAAAAACAATGGCAAATCTGATGTGTTTGAAAACCCAAAGGAATTACCTCAATTCGTTGAAATCCCAAAGTTTATCTTCTCGTCAAACAGAACTCGGTGGAGATTATTTTATGTTTGTAAATTAATGCTTTATTTTCCAGGATGAAATTGATTAAACTAGATTAAACAGTCTCGATGAAGTTTTACGAAGAAGTCTTATTTACAAAGGAATGACGGATGATTTAAATATTGTAGCGAGCTTAGGGTTCGCTGGATTAATTATTTTTGAATAAATAAGAGCCGTTAAATCGATTTTTGAATTAATATGACACTTTATTAGTCCGTTAATCACAACCGTCACTTTTACCGTACACAAGGATTTCTTGACTTATCGCTTCCGCACTTATCGCGTATTTTCCTTCTTACTTCTAACTTGAGACTTACGCTTGCTTCGCTTTCTTACTTATCACTCTAACTTATTCTTCCGCTCTGCGTGCGGCGTATTTATACCGTTTTTCCTCATTCTGATTTGGTGTATCGTTTTCGTCCGTTCCATAGTCTTGAATGTTCTATTCCAGTTTTCCAGTACTTCCTAAAATAATCTAGTAGTTTGTTTTGGACTTTCTCGAAGATTCCAGTACTGATTATTTGAATGTCAGTTTGCTGACATTTGTTATTTGTGTTGTGAATGACAACATTCAATGCGACTTCGCTGGTCGCCTCCAGTGCAGCCGTCGTGCGCTGCTCCGTCTCCAAGATAAGTTTATGCAAATTTACTACTTGCAGCAATTATAAATATAGAGAGGTAGAGAGAGGGAATTTTGGGGCTTTTGGGTATGGGACCCGTAACAGAACTACCAAAAATTCTGGATGTCAAAACGCCTTGGTTTTATATGCTATTATCAAAATTACTTCGGATGATATGGCCACGTATTCTTCCCGAATAACTACTTCGGTCTTTTTTTTTTTTTTTTTTTTTTTTTTTTTTTTTTTTTTTTTTACATCTCAAAGGAAAAGTGAACCTATAACACTGAGTCAGCGCCATCAGATATTTTATATTTTCTTAAGCAGGTCCACCAGCCGAGCTCCGAAATATGGTCAAGGATTTCTCCCAAACATTTCACGGAGCCCCTAGCTTAATCGGGTGCTATTTCACCGGCCAGCCGGGGTTTTCGACTCAACATAACACTGTTATTGTGCCTAGGTGCACAATAGTAAGAATCTTCAGTTGAATCTGTGTTTGCACAATCAAACGCAAGACACCAACTCAGTCATTGGGGCTTTCCCTGCCAACCAATGGCTTTCGTGGGAACAGGGAACATCAAGCAAATACTCAAAATCATTGCCAGTCACTGGGTTTATTTCTTTTTTGGAGGAATAGTGCACAAAATTGGAGCACCATCGATGAGACGCGAATATACAGAAGCGTGCCTACATAAATAGAAGCATATACCACCACGAAGTAGGTCTAATTCTTCATCGCTCTTTTTTTTCGTTTCGTTCGGATATGCACACCACCGGACTACTCATCATGCAGTTGGAGTACGAAAGGATTTTCAGTATAGAAATTTCACTGCGGTGTGATAAAAGTTCTGTTTTGGTTAGTTTTCATAATACTCGCTGATTCTTGTGAAAATAAATAAGATGTTTTAAAACATTCGAGTCTGATCCAACTTACCCGATCTACATTCGGATTAGTCAGCTTGCCTACACGCCACGGGGTTTTTTTCTTTTTTTTTTCTTGAACATAAGGAGGCACCACTTCTTTGAATTTCACCTTGATACAAATCTTAAGCGATGTGATACTCTGACCATGATTTCAGTGCCTGTTTCTATCGCTCCGAAGATTGGTCCACAAATTGGATTGTGTTTTTTATTTGTTCTTACATTAGCAAAGTATTCTCAGGTGCCTCTGGGGCGTTTCAAACAGATACACACGGCGGTGGCCTGATGGGTTGCGCTTTGGTTCAATTTTTTGTGATTCTGTCATAGCGTCAGTTCGAATCGCACGTTCTTCACTATCATACCAAACACTATACTTCTTCGATGAACCCTCTGGCAGAATCACTCAAATCTCCGGTGTCTTATAATGATCTTCAAGTGGTCTATTATGACCGCAGCCACTCGATGTTGAACTCCCTTGCATTATTGTTGGTAACATTTCTTGGGACTACAGCCCACAAAGTTCCAAAATCTGATGAGATTATTGTAACTCTAGGTCCGGGAAGTGGATTTTATGGCGTTAAATAGCAAGTTAATTGGTTAACCGACACGTCATCAAGTCGAATCCACCTATAGACAAATTGCGTGGACAATATCCTTATCCGCTAATACTTTGAGGCAGATGACTTTACTGAAAGCTGTTTACAAAAATCTAAACCTTTCAAAGTGTATATAGCGCAAATAGAATCATCTAGATTAAGAAAAAGGAAGACAGAAGCAGAAAATAACGATGTGAAAAGAAATAAAGGACATCAAGGTGATAGGTTGAAATATAAAGATGCGTACAGAAAAAGGATAAAAACAGGCTAGAAATTGAGGCCCGAAAAGGGGTTGTACTAGGAAGGAGAGAGAGAAAGATAAAGAACAGCATAAAAACTATGTTGTAAAACATAGATGGAAGCAACAAAAAAGGATAGACAGAAAGAGGGAAAAGAAGGATGTGGTAGACAAAAAAGGAGACATACGGAATAAAGAAGTAATTGTTAAGGGGAAGTGTAGTTAGAAACGGAACAAGGATATCACAGAAAACGAGGAGCAAGATTGAACGTCCGCCTATATGATATATTATAGCATAGAATGAAGATGTGAAAAAAAAAACCGAAAGAGCGATAGAGTGAAAGAAAGACAGAAACGAAATAAAGAAATGATACTAAAGGCTACAAATTTTGATCTGCGGGTTAGAATCCAACAAGGATCTCAAAATAAATAAAAAAAAAATTAATAAATAACTGGGAGATTAAAAAATCTAGTTGGCGAGGAGTAGATGAGAAATGGAAGGGAACGAGAAACATTATTTTACGCGAGAGAGAAATGTTATTGCATAAAATAAGAAGAGATGATGAAATGAAAGTTAAATATATATTGTATTTAATTCGCTGTCAAATTATTATAGAAATTAAAGAAGTAACTCGAGCATTTCCTATAAGTTTTCATAATACAGACATCGTTCTGTTTTTATAGCTTATTTTATGAATTAACAAACCTATGATCACCACAAGTCTAGAGTAGTAATCTCCCAAATTAACGACAGAACAATTCAGGTATATATAGAAACTTTATGCAGTGCATTTACTTAAAATGTAGAAACGATTTCTCTTGTTGTTCTCTCCTTCTCTTTCTCTCAAATTGAAGTTAACAACACAGGACGAGACGAATTTTCAGAAGCAGCAGCAAGCGTGCAAGCGCTTACGTACTTTGATAAAATCACACGGTTCATCGAAACAGGTAAATCACTACATGAAGTAGTTCTTTAAAATGCCTTGACTTGCAAAAGCAGAATAATGTGATATGTTACGTTTTATTTCGTCAATTCATCATCATCATCATCGGCACTACAACCGGGAACCGGTCTTGGCCTTATTTATTAAGTCCTGAGGCTTGTTAAATTTTCCATAATAATTTATTTCATCAATTACCGAACGAATTAAAGAGAAATCATTCTTTTCGCCGCTTGACATTGTTACACGCACAACCTGGCTGCTTTACATAATTAGTCGGAGTCTCTTAAGCGGGAACCTCATGTAAATAGAATTTTTTTTTGAAAAATGTAATGCGTAGATTAATTTGCAATTAAGGCACAATTTATTTGCGTTATAATATTTAAAGAAAATATTTTTTTAAGACTAATCGTTAACAATAAAACGGTGCAATGGCGGCTTGAAAACAGCGTCTTGAAAATGCGCCGTGCAGCATACAGGCCACAAAAATCATCTTAAACAAAAAATACAAAATGGGTTCTTTAGTTTATGCAAAAACGCTCAGCATGACGTTCCCCTTTTATTAAAATTTGCAAATTTGCAAAAATGGCGAAGTTTTGAAAAAAAAAAAGGATTTTCTTTTATAAACAATTGTTAATAACATTGTTTTAAATAAAAAAATAAAAAATCGGAGCTCGTAACGCTGAGGCTAAATATCTATAGAATTTCTATACCAAACTTCATAAAGATTGAATGATTAGTTTTTGAGCTACGTTGCAGGGCATGCGAAATTGTGCGTTTCGAGAAAAACGCGTTTAAAGTTTGAGTAATAGAAAAATCGTGAAAAAATTCGTTTTTTGCGATTCCAGGGCCATAGAGTAGACGTTCCTCTTCTTCAAACTGTTCTAATTCAGCCGTTTTTTCCTGTTGTCGAAAAGTACGAGCCTCTTTGGTGGCTCCGCCCAATTAGACTGTTTACTTTCTTTTGAAAATAAAGTACAAGGAGGACTCGGATCACTTTCTAACTTTTTGTCTCGTATTTTTGAGGAAATTTCCTATCAATTTAGGCAAAAACAAAAAATGGCTAAAAAATTTCGTTTTACATGAGGTTCCTCCCTTAAGGAATTACGCCATCTTGGCGTTGGGAAAAATAAGTATTAAGAAACCTTTTTTCAACGCAGTCATTTAATATAATGAAATAATCTTTATAGTATTTCTATATTTCACATACATAGTATTTCTACAAATAGTTTGCAATGTGAAAAAAATTGTTTTTTCAAACAGCTGTAATTTTTACAAAAAAAAAAAAAAATCCCCACGTCACACTATAACTGTTACCCTTTTAAATAAGAAAAAGAATTTGTTTTTGTGTTTTAGACAATCCCTAGCAGAGAAATTAAGTACACCATCTTAAAACAGGGCCCCACTTGTCGGCTCATATCTCCGCCATTTTATAATCTTTTTCAATTATTAATATTGCAAATTATTTATAAAAACACTATGTATGTGTGTAAAATACAGATCATTTTGTTATATTTAATGACTGCGTTAAAAAAAGTGTTTTTTTATACCTATTTTTCCGAACGCCAAGGTGGCGTAACCCCTTAATGTAAATGTCTGTAGATGAATTTATACATTAAAAAGTAGCAGTCAGGTTTTGTGTCGAGCTTACGCAGTATGAGTAAAAGCATTAGATATCATTTGGCCCCCATTCTTATTGTTGGTATTCCAATCTCCCGGATTTATCGATATAATAGAGGGCATTTCTCTGGTGTTGAATACAGGTGATTCTAAATGGGCTTAGCTCGATCTCTTTCATCTGGTTAGTGCTAGTGATATCCAGCTCTATACTCTCATCCGTTCTACTTTTTATATTTATAAACACAACAGAATTCATCCATTGACTAATGACGCCATGAGTTTCCCGTATCCAATTGAACATACTTAACCAACCTCTTCGGATCTCATTAATATACTATACAGCGAATTGTGATTAACTTATAGAATTTCGACCTCAACAAGATCTATCATTGGAATTATATAATATGGAGTAAAATACAATGACCCAGTGTTACGTAGATGACGCCCAAGATAAATTCAAAAGTATACACACTGTTGATCAATGGCACTTACATTTTCGAACTATCAATACAGACAACTTGTAAGACGATCAGTATTAGAAAATCGAAAAGAATCAATAAAATGTAAAAGATTTCTTAAGAGGATCCAACTTGATCACAGTCTTCACAGTGTATATTCGTCCAAATCTGGAATTTAAATCTTATAACAGGTCAATTGAAAAGTCCCCGGCCTGACACATAGATGGCGGCACTAGAATTAAATCCATATGATTTTTAGTTAGCCCTAACCTTCAAAAGACGCGTATATATATTTGACAGATGTCGGATCATTAGTTTGTGAATTATAGTATTTTGAGCGAAGCAACTTCTGTTATTGTGAAAAAAATGGATAAAAAGGAATTTCGCGTGTTGATAAAATATTGCTTTTTGAAGGGAAAAAATACAGTTGAAGCAAAAACTTGGCTTGATGACGAGTTTCCAGACACCGCCCCAGGAAAATCAACCGTCAAGAATTGGTATGCTAAGTTTAGACGTGGTGAAATGAGCACCGAAGACGGTGAACGCAGTGGACGCCCAAAAGAGGTTGTTACCGACGAAAACAGAAAAATCCGCAAAATGATTTTGAATGACCGTAAATTGAAATTGAATGAAATAGCAGGCACTCTAAAGATACCAACTGAACGTGTACATCATATCATTCACGAATATTTGGGTATGAGAAAGCTCTGTGCAAAGTGGGTGCCGCGCGAGCTCACCTTTGACCAAAAACAACAACGAGTTGATGATTCGGAGCAGTGTTTGGAGATGATCAAGCGTAATAAAACCGAGTTTTTGTGTCGATATTTGACAATGGATGAAACATGGCTCCATCATTTCACTCCGAAGTCCAATCGACAGTCATCCGAGTGGATTGCACACGATGAATCCGCCCAAAGCGTGGAAAAACGCAACAGTCGGATGGCAAGGTTATGGCGTCTGTATTTTGGGATGCGCGCGGAATCATTTTCATTGACTATCTTGAAAAAGGAAGGACCATCAACAGCGACTATTACACAGCGTTATTGGACCGTTTGAAGGACGAAATCGCCGAAAAACGACCGCATTTGAAGAAAAAGAAAGTGCTGCTTCACCGAAACAATGCACCGTGTCACAAGTCAGTGAAAACGATGGCAAAAATCCATGAATTGGGCTTCGAATTGCTTCCGCATCCACCGTATTCTCCAGATCTGACCCCCAGCGACTATTTCCTGTTCTCAGATCTCAAAAGAATGCTCGCTGGGAGGAAATTTTCGTCGAATGAAGAGGTGATCGCCGAAACTGAGGCCTATTTTGAAGCAAAGGACAAATCGTACTACAAAAAAGGTATCGAAAAGTTGGAGGCTCGCTATAATCAGTGTATCACCCTCGAAGGGAATTACGTTGAATAAAAAAAAACGAATTTTGCCAAAAAAATGTGTTTTACTATGGAAGGCCGGGGACTTTTCAATTGACCTGTTATTAAGTCAGGCACATCTAAAACTACGCTTCGCACGCTCAAACTTGTTAGGATTTCAGCCATCATTAAAATCAAGGGGCAACGTATCCTATCTATCCCTTTTCTAAAGGAATTGTCACGATCGTTGCTTAATTGAATACGGTAAATGCATTCTACCATTATATATTTTGTTGGTAACCACGGGATATGTCAACAGCTTGTTGAAGATCTTGTAAATCGTTAAGGGTTCAATAGATTCCTACTCTTACATTATTTTCTCTTTAAATATCCATATATTTCCGGGTTAAATTTTCTGGATAACCATGCAATCAGAAAGATATTAAGTCAAAGCATCCTTCAACAAGTTCTTGATTCTGTAATTCCTCACAATTTTAGACGAAATAAGTTTAATGCCTAACTGCCCCGAAATACATGATTACGGCGAGAGCAGTTGGACCTCAGAGAACACACATAAACATAAGGGGGCAAGATATTTGAAAATGTCAAAGAATTTAAATACCTGGGAACAATACTGACGGCCAGTAACGAATTGTCGAAGGAAATTAACAAAAGATTACACTCCGGCAACGCTAGTTGGCATGCAGTCAGTAAACTGCTGAAATCCAAACTGCTATCACAGAATATAAAGCTCCGTGTCTATAGAACCATAATCATGCCGATTGTTCTATATGGATGCGAAATCTGGGCTCTCACTAAACGGGAAGAAACAAATTCCGCGTATTCGAGAATAAAGTTTTAAGGGGTATATTTGGAGGTAAATATGACGAGGAGGCAGGACAATGGAGGAAACTCCACAACCACGAAGTGGAAGAGCTGTACCGCAAGCCTACAATAGTGAGAGTAATCAAGTCACGAAGATTAAGATGGGCCGGACATGTGGCGTGTTAACTTTTTCAAATATCTTGGCCCTTGAAGTTTATGTGTGTGTCCCGAGGTCCACCTGCTCGCACCGTAATCACGTATTTTATTGTATCTTTATTAATACGAGGGTTGCCTTTTATATTTCGGGATTAGAGAACAAAAACAAATATTGATCATCGAAAATCACTTTATTGTTTTTCAAAATATTCCCCATGAAGATCTATACACTTTTGCATGCGTTTGAACCAATTGTCGAAGCACTTTTGCCACTCTGATTGAGGTATCACCAACACATGCATTCTGAATGCAGCAACCGCTTCTTCAGGTGTCGAAAACGTTGACCTCTCAGTTTGTTTTTTACGTACGGGAATAAAAAGAAGTCATTCGGTGCCAAGTCAGGACTATACGGCGGATGACCCATCAAATCGATGTTTTGGGTGCTCAAAAATGCAGTTGTCGCAGCCGATGTGTGAGAGGTCGCATTGTCGTGGTGAAGAGTGATCCGTCTTCGGCGGTTGGTTTTCCTGATTTCTTGGAAGACAACTGGCAAACAAATGGTTGTGTGCCACTCAGAATTGACTGTTCTGCGTTGTTCTAGTGGTACGGTTGCGACACGTCCAGTTTTTCCGAAAAAACAGGCGACCATTTGCTTGGAAGTGCTTCGTGCGCGAACAACTTTTGTTGGATTTGGCTCATCTTGAAACACCCAGACAGTCGACTGCTGTTTACTTTCGGGCTCATACGCGTAAATCCACGATTCATCACCTGTCACGATGCCATAGACGTGTTTCGAAGCACCGCGACCGTATTTTTTGAGCATTTCTTTCGACCAATTGACACGAGCCTTTTTTTGGGCGATTGAAAAATTGTGTGGGATCCAACGCGAACAAATTTTTTTGACGGTCAAATGTTTATGCAATATTGAATGTATGCTGGTCCCACTAACGCCTAAGGTTGTCTCAATCTCACGATAGGTCACATGACGATCTTCCAATATCAGTTCGCGCACAGCATCAATGGTTTTCGGAACAACAACTGATTTTGGACGACCTTCACGAAATTCATCTTGGAGTGAACTACGACCACCATTGAATTCACCATACCATCGATAAACACTGGTCCTTGATGGAGCTTCATCGCCAAAAATTGAATTAAGTCCATCCATGCACTGTTGCTGAGTTAATCCAGGCCGAAAGTTGTAAAAAATAATCGCACGAAAATGTTGACGATTTGATTCCATTT
This sequence comes from Microdon myrmicae, assembly GCA_963931805.1. Taxonomy (NCBI): domain Eukaryota; kingdom Metazoa; phylum Arthropoda; class Insecta; order Diptera; family Syrphidae; genus Microdon; species Microdon myrmicae. The sequence continues at coordinate 46,906,331 of OZ007499.1, read as the reverse complement.
TTGGGCCGAGATGAATCTTTTAAGTTACTGTAAACAACACAAATAGCGCTCGTATGTCAAAACGTTCTGAGTGCGTATAACCTCAAAAATGTCCAACTTTACAACAGAGCTGTCAATTGCCGGATTGCAACACTAGGGTTGCCAAATCCCGAAACATAAGAGGCAACCCTCGTATCTAGGCCCACCTCTTCTGCCGCTTGCATGATGATTTCACTGTTTTTACTTACAGTTTTTAGATTGTCGCCCAGAACGACGATGTCGTCCACATATGCGAGCACTTGTGTGACCCCGTTCAGGCATGATCCGGCCATGCTGTCGTCTTGTACCTTTCTGATGACATATTCGAGCACAATGTTAAAAAAACATGGTGAGAGGGCATCCCCCTGTTTTAGTCCGTCCCGGATTTCAAATGGTTCTGAGAGGTGGTTTTCTATTCTAACGCGCCCTTTATATTCATTCATGCAGATTTGAATGATGGCGGCATATTTTTTTGGGACTCTCAGCTCAACCACAATATGGTAAAGTCTTTGCCTTCCGACCGAGTCGTAGGCTTTTTTGAAGTCATCGAAAAGCTGGTGAACCGCCTCTCAGTATTCCCACTTCTTTTCCAGCAATTGCCTTACTGTAAACATTTGGTCGCTCGTTGACAGGTTTCTACGGAATCCGCATTGGTTCTGCGTACGGTGTGATTCTCGCCAGTATGACATTTGTTAGCATTTTGTATGTGGTTGGGAGCAATTATATTCCTCTGTAGTTTTCGCAGTCAGATCTGTCGCCTTTTTTGAAAATGGGGACGACTTCTGAGGTTTTCCATTCTTCCGAAATGACCCCCGTGTCTCATATTGTTTTAATCAGTTGGTCGATCTTTCGAGCGGTTGCCTTTCCTCCATGCTTCATAAGCTCTGCCGGTATGCAGTCGACTCCGGGAGCCTTGTTGTTTTTCAATCGATTTATTGCGTCTACAACTTCGTCGAAAGAGAGCTGTGGGATCTGAGGCTCGGCTGTATGTACGTCTGGTGCGCTTATTTGTGGTTGATGGGTGCGCACATTGAGCAGGTTTTCAAAGTACTGTTTCCATCTTGTGACGATATTGTTTGTTTCTGTGACCAGACAGCCGTTTATATCTCGAATTATTTCGGCTATCCCTCGGTAGCCATTTCTAATTGAATTCATGTCCGCATACATACCTCCGATGTTCTTTGCTCTGGTATTTTCTAGAATTTTTTCGATCCGAGTTTTCTCCCATTCGCGTTTTTAGCATTTGAAAAGTCTCGTTGTCTCTTTCCGAATCGTCGCGTATCTTTCTGCGTTGACTTCGTCATATATTTGTAAGTGGAACACTCTGAGGCATTTACGTTGTTCGATCTTCGGACTGCACTCATGGGCAAACTAAGGCATGGACTTAATTGTTTTCTTAAATTCGAATACCTTTTGGGCTGTTTGTTTGATTACGTCTCTGATCGATGCCCATCTAGTGTAAGCATTATTGGTTTCCTCTTCCTCGCTACTTCCATTCTCTGGGATGCTAAATCTATTCGTTAGTTCCTCTTGATATTCAGCCTTTTTGCGCAGGTCTTTTAGTTTTTATCAGTGTCGTACTTTTTGCTCGTCTCCCGTGACTGCCCATGTGGGTTTGCTGCGAGCTGACTCCTAATTGTGCCCATCACTGGAAGATGATCGGAGTCGCAATCAGCTCCTCTATAGATCTTACGTCAAGGATGTTCGAGTGGTGTCTTTTGTCTATGAGGAAGTGGTGTATTTGGTTACGCGTTACGCCGTCACACGGTGATATCCATGTGGGTTTATGAATTTGCTTGTGTTTGAACATCGTACTTTTTACTACCAGATCTTTTAACGCTGGGAACGTGATAATTCGAATTCCATCTTTTGTGTTTGAGCAGCATGATCTTTTGATGCTGCGAAGGTGATAATTCGAGTTGCATTATCGTTTAAGAGGACATGTCCCCTCTCTTTCTATGGTTGGTTGGAAGATATCTTCCTTCCCAATTTTCGCGTTGAGGTCCCCGAGGACGATTTTAACACCGAATGATGAGATCCCATCAAATACTTCCTGTAGGGTCTCGTAGAACGTGTCCTTCGTTTCTTCGTCGGAAGATTCTGTTGGGGCGTGTACATTTATAAGTACATAATTGTACCATGGGCCTTGTTTTTTTAGCACCGACATTCGGTCATTAATACATGGACCCACACCATGGTACCTGATATAGAAACATGGGTGAAAAGAAAACATGGCGAGCTGAATTACTACTTGACTCAGCTAATATCAGGACATGGATGCTTTCGGCAATACTTGCACAAGTATAAGCATGTGAATCACCCATACTGCTTGTATTGCGAAGGCAAAATAGAGAATGCGGAACACGTACTCACAGAGTGCGTGAGATTCGAGATCACACGAACTATTTTGGAGAGACACACCAGACGGACAGTTACTCTGGCTGCAGTAATAGAATACATGCTTAGTTCAAAACAGGCATGGTCCGTAACCAGTGGTTTTAGTCGGTAAAAACCCGGCATGCCCCTGGATCGGTCTAGAGGTATCTTTTGAAGATTTCCACCTTCCTACCGAAACCAAAAAAAAAAAAAACAACATTTCACATCTTTTACACGGGGCGTAATTTTCTTGCTTATGATGAAGCCGGTTCCGAGGTTATATGTATCGGTACCTCCACACCCGTTGGTTTCGATTACTTGATGTGGGAATCGGACTTCCTGAAGCGCGATCATGTCCATTTTATATTGTTTCGCGATTTCTACGACCGTCTGTATCGCGCCTGGTTTATATAACGTTCGAACATTCCACGTACCGACGCGTATATCCCGCTTTTTCCGTTTTTTCCTACATCTTCTTTTTGCCGCGTCGGTGTTTTCTTAATGTTTTATTCCCTTATGGTAGTGTCGGCTCATCATACCTACGCCTAGCAGGTTTTTCGTGGGGTTGTTTTGTGTATATTGATTATTCCTTCATGAGTCTTGGGGTTTCAAATAGTCCGCCATATCAGAGCCCCGCGTCTGCTTACTGCTCTGATTCGATCCGATGTCAGAGAGGCGCCGTTATAATACAGCCGGTATACCCCTGGCTACAAACCATCCAATGGGCACGGTGACGCGTAACACCGTGAATTAGGGGTGGTAGATCTTTGTGTGTTACTCCTCGCTAGCCTGTCTGCCATGAGTGGCCCTACTGGAAGGATATGCTTCCGTCAACATAGCGTGTGTGATTCATTGTAATTTAAGCCCCCCTACCACGCCAACGTTTCTACCAAGCGGGGAAAGATCTTTTTTATTTAAATACATTATTTAATCTCGATATGTTTAAATTACTTTCTTCTTCGTTGCCTTAATTTGGCGCCAGCGTTGCATTTTCCGAAGTCACAGAGTTTTAGGGTAGGGAATCCTAATCTTAATTCTGCCTCATCTCGACAGAATTTGTTCTTTTATATCATGGCAATTCCGTTTCTCCCTTAAACAGAATTCTCACGAACACATTTTTTTAAATCCTCCAGCAAAACGGAACAGCGTTTCCTATAAATACTTCCGTTCTTGTTTTTGGTCAAAATGATTATTCATCTACTGGCGCAAGGCTAATAACCTCGCCCGGAAAAACAAATTATTATGGAAAATTTGACAAGCCTCAGACTTGTTAAATAAGACCAAGACCGGATCCCGGTTGTAGTGCTGATGATGATTATTCATCTAAGTGTATTTCATGTACGAGTTTATCGAAACAACCTTTGCTGTATTCCTCTAAAAATATTATTGATGAACTCAACTATGTCCAAGTTTCAAAGCAAGCATTACAACGAAGGTAATTCGTTATCATACATTTCCTGTTTTAAGGCAATTTCATTTCACAGTTGTTGCTCTTTTACACCTCGTAAATAATTTCGTTTGGGTTATTTGTCGGATTATGTTGTAAAGAAGTTCATTGAATGGGTAACAATAAAAATAAGCAGCGCAACTAAACAGGAAGTGGAAGCAATATAACTAAAATCTTTTTCATTTGTTCATATTGCATGTTTACCTCGTGTAGTTTCGAGTCTGAACATTAAAAAAATATAAGAAGACTCGAATGTGTTTAGCTAATGATATTTACGGTTCCCTTTGCACCTTAATTTATAATGGAAATCAACTTTGGATTTCGCATCGAAAATAAGTGTGGAAGCCGATTTAGGACTTGAATGAATAAAGCAGACACTAGGAGGAATAGAGTTTCAGGTTTCAGGTACACTATTTTACGGAAAAGAAGTATCAACGTACATTGGTCTTTATACGTTGACTGAAGATTATAATGACGGAAGAACGCATGCTCAGGCTAAGCGTTGTGGTTCGGCTAAAGAACGATCCTCTGTGGTTGTTCGAATGCCTGAAGTTATATTTTAAGGTGAAAGGACTCGCGGACTGATTGTTATCGCCGGAAAATATTTGGAGAAGAGGTATACATTCATCAAGAAGATGAGCAATTGCCGTTATAATATCTTGGCATAGAGGTAGGCAAGATACATTGTGCTTATGTTGAAACGACGGAATTGAAAGGCTTACGTCAGGGTCTGCAATGATTTTTCTATCGAGGATGCGTCACGTTATCTTAAAGGTTCCTGACCAAATACGGGAATTGAATTCTAGTTTAAGACAAATATAGGATATCTAAATTGTGGCCAAATTGGATGGGGCTAATACGTCTTGCATCTCTCAAGAAACGCCATACATTTAGCCGCAATTCTTGCATCTTCAAAGATGTGGTCGTTCCAAGTTCAAGTGTTTCGAATATCAACAACTGATAGTCCGTTGGCTTCGACTATGTGTGTGGCGCTCATGAACAGTGGGTCTACATTGGATATTTTCTTTGACGATAAGAGCTAGCCTTTGTGAGTATTAGTTTTTAATCCTCTTCATTAGAGTGGCACCAGCACGAATATTTCTAGAGCGCTACAATCTACAATTGTTCAAAAACAAGCTATCTGACGCGAATAAAATATGGAACTTAGCCCATATATTCCACTGTCATGAGAGACAAAAAAAAACTGCATTTGAGACTAGAATTAACAAAAATCGTTTTTCTTTTTCTTAAATTTTTATGAAGACTATAATATTTATATAATAAATTATCTTATAATTATTTGGCATTGAACCGAAAATGATAAACACTTGGCATTGCGCTAAAACATTTTATGATAGACCTGTTTCTCACCTCCCGCCCGAACAAATGTACAATTAAAGTTTCTTCGCCCTTGGGGACTTCAAACCACTGTGTCGTGTCAGCTAAATTTCCTCTAACCAACAACGACGCTAACGAGAAAACTCCCAAAAGAACAGTATGGTTCTATGGGAAAGCCAACTGGGGAGGTCTGAACGGCTTTTTGGGAAGTTAAATTGGTTGTTATTTTTCCTCAATGACGATGCTGACTCTGTAGCGGACACATTGACACACGATTCTGCTTGGCATGCGAACCTTTATTCCACACAGGGTAAAGAGTATCAAACCCAAGAGAAATATTTGTTTCGTTCCCGGGTGCAGAGAAGCCATTAAGGCTAAAGAGTTGAGCTTCCGGTTCTATAAATCAAACAATACTGAGGAAAACCGAAAAAGATTTAAAAGAGCTAGAAATGACGCGCCAAGTTCTTGCATGATCAGAGAGTGAGACAAAAAATACTACACTCTCCCACGGGTAGAAGAAACTTCTGGGCATTTGTGAAAAACATTCAAAAAAAAAGATAGAGAAGGCGAATCTACTTGCTGCAAACTCAACGCTGCCTAATACTATATCAGTTCCGCCTCAACTTGAGCATAAGCCGCACACCATGAGCCAGATTCTCTTCCGAACGCGTACTGTTGCCCGGGCACTCAAGGAACTAAACGCAAACAAATCTGCTGGTCCTGATGGCATACCCCCAATTCTCTTGACATAGTCCCGACGTCAGAACCGAGTCCCCGATCAGGCGGATCGCTCGTCTCTGTATGCTCTCAAGTAGGTCGAGGGTATGTTTAGGAGCCGAGCTCCAAACATGAGAGCAATATTCGAGCGCGGGTCTAATATGGGGTTTATATAGGAGAAGAAGTTGGGCCAAGTAACATATCTCTTGGCTCTAAAAAGATAGCTCAGTTTTCCTGAGGCTGACCTGGCGATACTGGGCACGTGTTTATGCCATGATACATTCCCACAGACCGTGACGCCAAGCAATCTCAAACTTTCACCAGCCTCGAGGGCCCAGCCATTCATCATCAGCTGTGGAACCGATGATCCACTTTTCTTTATGAATGTTGTATATTGTGTCTTCGCTGCATTGAAGTCGATGAGATTGGCTCATCCCCACTGCAGGACCCTATCTAGATCCTGATTCAGAGAGTCAATCTGTCTACATCTCAGCTGATGCGACGCAGATGCACCAATCGGCCGAACACTCGAAAAGGAGGAAACAAGCATACTATCATCCGCAAAACTGAACACTTTGTTATCCGTTGTCTCCAACAGATCATTTATGTGAAGCAAAAACAAGGTTGGAGCCAAAATAGAACCTCGGGGAACCCCCGAATTAACAGCATGCATATCCCAACACTCGCCCTCCACAACAACCCGGATCGATCGATTCTCAAGGAAGATCCCCGTCCAGTCGCAAAGCTATTGGGAAAGTCCATATGAACGAAGTTTGCACAGCAATGCCCCGTGCCAGACGTGGTCAAAAGCCTTGGAGATATCCAATGCGACCGCCCTTAACTCACTATGCGGCTCAATCGCAGATGTCCATATATCGGTTATAAGTGTCAAAAGGTCTCCCGTGGACCGCCTGCCATGGAATCTGTATTGACGATCATTCATAAGTCTGTCGCACTCCAAATACTAAACTAACCCTGTATTGATGACTTTTTCCATCACTTTATATAAAATAGACAGTAATGCTATCGGACGGCAATTTTATGGAAGACACTTTTTTCCCGTCTCTGGTATTGGCTGAACTCGAGCGATTTTCCAGCAGGCATGAAAGGTCCTCCATGCATAAGATAACTGGAAGAGTCTGCTAAGAACCGGCGATAGTTCTGGAGCACAGTTCTTAAGGACTATTGCTGGTATTCCGTCCGAGGCTGTTGTCTTCCTCCAATCCAGTTCACGTAGAATGTAAATCTCACATCCCGTATGGAAGACCGCACCGGCGCGATCACAGGTGGGTCCAACGGCCCGGGTCGAGGTTTGAATTCGCGGAAAATAAATTTGCGAACATATCAGCTTTATCCTTTGAATTTGTGACTACCGTCCCACTGTCTGTCACCAATGGAGGGAAAGCTGGATGCGAAGTTACTGCTGACAGCTTTTGCCATTGACCAGAAGGAGCGCGAACTAGTCGGGCACCGAAGGAGTGTATTGGTCACTCTGTCGTTGTGAGCTTTCTTCTTAGTTTCAATGGCCTGGTTGCACGCGTTTCTGGTTCTAACAAAATTCGTTCTGTTAACATCGGTGGGATTGGAGCGCCATTGCTTAAAAGCTTTATTTTTTGCCGCTGTACTCTGCTCGCATTTTTTATCAAACCACGCTTTGTCAGATGAACTTCGTCTAATGGAATGTGGAATATACATCTCCATGCTCAGAAGAATAATCTCTGATACCGACTCCGTGCTAGCGTTAACATCGGAGTTTCCGAAGCACACCTCGGACCATGGAAAGGATGCGAAGAAATCTCGCAAATCGTCCCAGTTAGCAGCCCCATACTTCCATACATGGCGAAGCTGCCTAGACCGGTTATTCGGTTGATATGCAAGTGTTTGCGCGACAGATACCAAGCAGTGATCTGAGTTTCCCAGTGGCGCAGAAACCTCTACGGTATAAATACTTGGTTCGGATGTCAAAAACATATCCAGGGTGTTCGCATAATCGCCTCGGGCATTCGGCACTCGCGTTGACTCCCCCACGAGTTGAGTCAAGTTGTGGCTTACAGCAACCATCTCCGCCAGCCTCCCAGCCTCGTCGGTTCTGTTAAAATGTAACAACCAGCCGGAATTGTGCACATTAAAATCGCCAAGGACAACAATTTCAGAAGCTGGGTGGTTGATCTGTATGCATTCGATGGTATGTATAAGTCGATCGAAAAATGTCGCCGGTCGATCGTCATTCGGGGAGCGGTAAAGAGAACAAAGACATTTAACGGAATTCCTCAGCACGACCCGCAACCATATGATGTCCATATTATTGGGTTCCAACGCCTCCATCCACTGACAAGCCAGATCGGACCGCGCGAAGATGCAGACTCCGCCCCTAAAACGGAATCTCGAATGTAAGTCGTATCCTGAGCAACGAAGATATGTCGAATCAGTTGACGAATCGACCTGGGTCTCAGTTGGGGCAAGGATATCAGGATTCGTTTTTTGCAAATATTGGTGGACGGCGCTTACATTCGTATTGGTGAAACCGATGCCCCCGATGTTACAAAATGCCGTCACCAGTCGTGCCTGGAGAGCGAGCCCGGTTATGCGATGACGAACCTTTTAAAGTTCCAATATTTATCATGAAATCTGCATGATGTTCCCCCTGACATAGTCCCCCCGGAAATCCGAATGGGAAACTAGTTTAGCTCCGGAATTCTTTATATCAGAAGGTAACATCATGACTTATCTCCGTGTCAGTCCGGGCCATCAGCCACACATCCGAAACACCGTCGATTAATTCTCTCGGCGATATCGCGGAATGTACAGCGTGACGGGGTGGTATCTCACCTTGGGACCGACTACCACTTAACCAACCTTTTCTCGAACCGGTCCATCAGCCAAGCTCCCAAAAATGGCCAGTCCCCGATCAGTCGGATCGCTCGTCTCGGTATGCTCTCAAGTAGGTCGAGGGTATGTTTAGGAGCCGAGCTCCAAACATGAGAGCAATATTCGAGCTCGGGTCTAATTTGGGATTTATATAGGAGAAGAAGTTGAGCCGGAGTAAAATATTTCTTGGCTCTAAAAAGATAGCTCAGTTTTCCTGAGGCTGGCCTGGCGATGCTCGACACGTGTTTATGCCATGATACAATCAGTCAGTGTATTGAGTTGGTATTATAAACCTGTTTTTGAAAAGATGCGGTTTTTGAGTTGTTCCAAATTGTAGCACTCAGAAAAAACTGAAAGAAGTTGCACAGTTATTAAATTGTGAGGGTCTCTGGAGTAGAATGTGTATAGCCTGCCTGATCGTGAGTCTCCCTGCCGTTGTAGTGTTTACACATTTAAGACCAATGTACATCGATACCTTTTTTCTTTACCAACATCACCATGACCTCTTCGTACTGTGGTTTGATAGGGTACCATAAAAATTACCTTTTGTGCGCGCGTAAAAGAAAAAAATATCCCTTCTGTCCTTCCAAGAATATTTCCATAAAAGGGCACCAATAATAACTTTATCTCGTACCCTTTATAAAAAAATTTCAAAATCCATTTTGCCGTTAACAATTCTGTTCTGCATGAAGCTTCCCAGCTATCATTCGGAGACTAATGCTAACTTGCTCTCCGTCTCTCTCCTCTCTCCCCCTTTGTCCCCCTCTTTGTTCTGTCCTCGTTTTTTCGGTCTTCCTTTTTAATAAATTTATAGACATTTTATTTACATGGGGAAATCTCCCATAGACAATGCTTCTACTTCTAACTTCGAGTTTGCAACTATAGGTGAGAGAATAAATGTCGGTACTTTATACTTATTGATTATCGAGTATATTTTTTTTATTATTATTTTCGGAACCATATAAAAGCACGGATCCCCCAAACTTTAATTGGGATATTTAAGCAATTGCTACGGAATTATTGTGCCTTAAGTAAACCGAATATACTATCCATATCATTTATAATTTTTACATTATTCTGCTTTTGTCGGAAATTGTTCGAGGCGTTATTTCCACTTTATACATATCACTTCAAAGAATAAACTGTTCCACAGGACGCAACAACGTTGATCTCCGTCGAAAATCGCACCTACAGTACGTTGGAGAACGATACATTCTAAATATAAATTGTTTCGTACATCGAGAAAATCCAAATGCATGGATGTTTAAAATATTTCATCCGATTCGAAAATAAACACACAAAAGGAAAGTATAAGGCGTCGAACGCTCTTCTTACTGAGGCATCGTCACTGGTTCCATTTAGTTTATAGACGTGCGCCGTGGGTAATAGTATCGCTAACAGAACGTGTGGTAAATTTAAGAAAGTAAATTTATTTGGAATTTAATAAAAATATACAAAAGGAGACAATACAATGGCAGATATACCAGAATCGATAAAAAAATGTGCGGCGATGTTAAAGGCAACCAAAAGTGATACGGAGAAATTTGCTGCGTTATTTATGGTCACAAAATTGGTGAAAGGAAAAGATTGTACAGCGGCTGCCAAAAAGGTCTTGTTTGAAGCAATTGGGTTCAATTTCCTAAAGAAGTTATTGATTTCAAAGGATCTACCAAGTGATTGCCCGCCATTGGTTTATAAGAGCGTAGCTTTGTCGATACTCACTTGCTTCTGTCAGGAAGAGGAATTGGCTACACATAAAGATATGATAGACGCAATACCGACTTTACTTGAGATCGTCGAAACTGCTGATGACGACGACTATGACGACAATCTTATTGTAGTAAGTGAAGCGTATAGCTGTTTGAAGAGCATTGCTAGCTACGAATCAGGACAGAATGCATTATTAACAATTGGCGCTATTCCGAAAATGTCTCAGATTTATTCACAGCAGAGTTTCCAAACAGATGAAGCTCTACATTTGATTGTAATGCTAACAAACAAGTTTGGACCAACATCTTGGACTGATGACCCAAAGCCCTTTCACAGTTTAATACAAAGGATCGCCCTCGATATGGAGACCGATCATAGTGAGAGGAAATTTGAACTTTGCAAAATACTGTCATCCATTTTGTTGACATGTCGTCGAGAAATAGTGGCAAACACGTTGGCGGGCGAGATATGGCCTGAAAGTGTTTTCAAGGGATGCAATGATATTCTCAAGAGTAAGATCGGACCGAAACAACGCGATCCAACACTGCATCTGATAGCCACCACCCTTCAAGTTTTGGGTATGCAATGGGCATTCATGGATGAGACAAAACAATTCTTTCTGCTGATCCTGCAACTGGCTGCTATTGAAGTTCGCATGCAAATGGATGAAAAGAAACTAGAGACAACATTTAAAAACGCTGAACTAATCACGTGCTGTTTTGTGATTTTGGAACTGTGCATTGAGCACATGTCTAATGATCAGGTGGATTTGGAACCAAAAGAAAAACAATCCACATATACAGCTCTGAAAGGTGCATTTACTCAAGTACTAGCTGTACTCACGCGAGTCTCAAACGATAAGATCAAAGATAACTTGAATCAGCGTGATAAGGGATTTGTGTGTGCCATCGTAAGAATTCTGTCCGCATGGCTAGCTCAGGAAACGAGTGCAATGCGTCCGGCGATATATAAAATTCTGCCATATATGCTCAAAGTTGGTAATGAAACGTTCTATGATTTGCGATCCCATCGAAAAGAGAACAAGCAAGGTGATCCCCCAATTGATATTTTGAGAGTTATGCTACCAGCTCTTTGCCATTTGGCCGTTGAGGACGATGCCCGAAAAGTCATGTTCACAACAAAACAAGACGAGGTGTTTCTGGAAGTGATCGAATTTTATTTTTCGATTGCCCATTACAAGAAACCTCCCATCCCACGTGCTGAACGTCTAAAGCGCATGAACGAACCAGATCCAGTGCTCACCCCGAAACAACTGGAAGATATGGCAGACGCAAGATCCGCCATCGTTAGTCTATGCAATATTTTAATGAATCTAACCGTTCTGGAACCGAAAATTGTTGAAGAAAGTCCAGTATTCGCGAACTTGCTAAAATTTGTCTACGACAACTTACCAGAATTAAAGGACACGCCCAATAATCTTGTTATGCACGGTCATCTATCAGTTCTTGGCCTCCTGCTTCTCAAACAACAGTCGAAGAAAGTAAAAGCGAACGACTTCTCCATTTGCAGATACATCCAAGCAACCATCCGATTCTTATGGGATGCATACAACATCGATGAATCTAACGATCCCACGGCATTGGTAGTTTCAATTGCATACAAAGAACACTGGATGGAAATATCTGAATTGTGGTTCCTTGGAATGCAAACAATGTGCGGAGTGTTGCCCTTGATACCGTGGATCTCTGAATTTGCCATTGAAAGCGGCTGGGCTGAAGGTATAGTGCAAACACTGAAGAAGGTCAAAATTGGGACTTTACCGCCTAATGTAAAGTCAGCCTACGAGGATTTCCTAAGCCAACTTGTTGAAGTTAATCCAAGTGTCGTTTCTACTTTAAAGAAAGCGGATGCCTTACGTGTTTGCCGCAACCACCGAATGATGGACTTGGGCAAGAAACTTTTCGGCGACTAATTCATCAGCATCAAATTACTTAAAACTGCTGCAAACCTTTTTTATATAACTATTCATTAACCTTAGTCGTAGGTCCTCCTACAAATCATTTATGGGCTGTTAAAGAGTGTTAAAATAAAGTTTAATATTTGAAAATACCCAATTCCGGCTGCTTATTCAATATCTTCGTGAAAATAAACTATTGCGTCAAAAAGAGTAAAAGTGGCTAAGATGTATCATGTACCCGAGCACGCGTCGTTGGCCATGGAACCACGTAGCGCACGAATCTATTTTTGATTCGATGATTCCCTGGCGGCAAGCCAATCAGTTTTTTTACAATGTTCCATGGATACTGTCCTGTACTTAGGGTGTATATTTGTTTATACAAAATAAATGCTCTTGTTGTACTTGAACGATTGCCTGCACCTACCGGTTAGCGACGAGTCAATGACTGCAGGAATAAGATATTTTCAGAGATGCGAACATAAATGCTAATCACCTCACGACGAAATGATTTTTTGTAAACCGCATACAGAGGTGTTCTTTATTTTCGATTGAATAGGAAACTAGTTTATATAAATAGAATTTCTTGGATTCTAAATTTCGATTATATGCTCCGAAAATGAACATGTTTAGGATGCAACCGGAGGAGTGCAATGCTCTTTTAAAACTAATCGCTTTGCCTTTGAAATTTTATTAAGACATTTGTTAATTTAAACGAATAATACAGCAACAGATATTTGGGCGGCTCCGTAATCATATTTAAAATAGATTCCATAGTGGTGTTTGGTGGTGAGAACTATTATCAATATAATAACAATGTATATGTATATTTATTAGAAATAAGTTTACATAAGCTTGAGGATTATAATAAATTGTTATTTTTTCCACTGTGCAAGCCAATTCATTCCAACCACAATAAATTTGAGCTTGTCGGTATTAAATTAGACATTTTCTAACAGGTGTAACTATGTAATACCAAAGGAAGATAACCGACAGTTTTGAACAAGATTGGTGGTTTAAGATTTTTTATCATAGAACATTTCCTGGCCGTTCGAATATAAAGACGCCATTTTTTTTTGTGGGCGGAATTTGATCAATTGCTGCTCTATGACCTTGCCTTTGACATTCTGTCAAAAAGGTAATTCCTCAAAGAATGTTATGATAATTTCGACTGATGTAACCCAGAGATACGTCCGCCGTTGTAACCTATCGAAAATGATTTATAAATATGAACGGAAAATGTACACAAATAGTACCATTATTGGAGTGAAATCATTTCAACAAAAGTAAGTGAAGAATGGTAAGGTGACTCTGATCATCATCATCAAGGTGATGTTTCAGTATTGTAACTGAGACTTCACTCTAATTATGCTTATTTGATTACATTCGGATAACCACTGGGTATTGGTTTTGTGCATATGGATCGGACTTGGTTAAGTTGTACATCCGGAAAAAAGTGGCATTCGCTTTTATATACCGTCTTCGCAAACCATCAAGTCATACGAACTCGCAATAACTGCAATTGAACACATAACCAAGCTAAGTACTTCCCAAAACGATATATTTGCTTTTGGCGATTTCAACCTCTTCCATCTCCAATGGACGTTGTGATACCATCAATGCTTTTACATCCTAAACATAAGTACCAAGGAATGCCTCTTTATAGAGGGTTCCACCGACTCAAGTCTCTGTCAAGTCAATTTGACCTTGTGTTTACGAGGGAACCCTATAATTCCTCAGTTGCCCTTAGTCCCCGCCCTTTCCTACATCCTCTCAACCATTGACAATTACTACCTCCGCTTCTCTTATCCCTTTACCATGACTGGTCAATCTATGCCTCGCCACCCCATGAATACAGTGGGGGTACGAAGTCGTGGTGCCGGCGCACGGCACGGGGTTCCACTTCGTCCCACTAATTGTTCGCTGGTTGGTGCACTGCTGAGAGATCGAAACACTGGTCGCACAAGTGAAAAGTATAAAAGAAAACACCCAGGAACTGCAGCTTGGAAATAAAATACACTGAGTAGTGTCTATTTATTAAGAGGTTACTTTTTTGATTGAACAAAACAAAAAAAAACATGAACAGAAATTACACATAAATATTTTAAGAGTTCACAATTCTACTTTCGACACCTAATACATTTTGTAGTTATGTAAAATCAAATTCACTGCTCGCTACTATAAAAGTGTTAATATAGATAATTCACGCGTTGTTCACCGCGTCTTAAATTTTTGGCTTTCATTGAGTAGGTGAAACTCACTCCGGGGTTTATAAACAAGACTCTGGACTGATGCGTCCCCGCGGCGCCACGGGGAGCAGGAGAAGAACCCACCAGCGTGGCTGGATGTTGAAATACGACTCAGCGATATCAATTCGCTGGCAAGGGAAATTCGGCCAGTGGTACTGGCTCTCAACTTAGGGATGCATTTCCTATCTCAAGAGAAACGTGAAGTCGCTCTTTGGGGGTAGGTAACCGGATCTCATAGAGAAGATCATTATGGTACGCATGTATGTGTGAACATTAGTTCTTTCATGGGACAAGGCCATGAGAACGAATCTGAAAAATCGAAAAGGGGAATGGGCATCAATGAGATGTGAGTTCGGCTAAGTAAACAAGCCGTATCTCATTGGTTAGTGATGGGTTTCTGATTGCTGCCGTGAGGTCATGAGAACAGATCCAAAAATATTGAATGGCAAAGAGATCCTGTAGATCAGTGTCTATGATGTGCATTGCAGCTGTAGTGATAGACCGCAACGCATCGTGGACATGGTGCTAATTGGTTTTAGCATATTGTCTGAGAATTGGTGTTTATGGCATCGCTGCCAGGGGTAAGTACACAATTCCTATTTGCATTTGGTTATGCTAAAGGATTTGGTTTATGCCTTTAGACGCAAGATGCGTGCTTTTGCTTTTGTCCCTTGGATAAAGGTCGCCAGGCAATGTGTATGTAAGGGAATTTATCGTACACATAGTGAGGCTGGGAATAGGCGACGTAATATTTATTATCCCTAGAAATTTGGTTACATTATGTGTGAACCAAATTGTTTCTTTGCAGGAATTCCTCTAGGGAAACTGCTTATGGTAAGATTGGGATTCGGATTTATGATCCGATAAGATATATAGAATTCTTGTAGGAAATTTAAAATGCGAATTGATGCATGAATGTAAGAATTCTCTTCCAAGAGCTTTTAGATAAATACATTAGATAAACTTGATGTGTGAAGCATTTACAGGTGCTAATGCGATTGCATTAGCGGGGACTATGGAAGTTGGGTTGTAGTTATGGGGATACTTCGGGTAAGTAGACAGTGGCGTTTGGCGGAACCGCCACAATACTTTTCCTACAACTTCCGCAAAGCCGATCTGCGCCCTATAAACGAGCACCTTAGCAAAATCCTATTCCGCTTTGACCTTTTAGAAGTTGAAAACGCTACTGCCACTCTCCACAATGAAATCTGTAAGGCCATTTCCCTACATGTCCCATATTCTAGTCATAGGATATCGGTTTCATCGCCCTCATGGTACTCCGTAGTCTTTGAAACAAGAGGAATAATTTGTGAAACATTTTCCTAAGAATCCGTTTCCCCCTAGACTATCCCAACTATCATCATCATCATCGGCACCACAACCGGGATCCGGTCTTGACCTTATTTAGCAAGTCCTGAGGGTTGTTAAATTGTCCATAATAATTTGTTTTTCCGGGCAAGGTCATTAGTCTTGCGCCAACTATATCGGTTCCTTTTATGAATCCTCCGAACTTTACAGCGCCCTCTACCACAATTATCTCATTAAAACTCAAAACAATTTGATCAATGACCCCAAATATTTTTTCCACTTTACTGATTACAAACGTAAATCTTACAGCTATCCTAACTCCCTTTCATATGACTCGACTACTTCAACCGACCCCCAAACCCTTGCCAATCTTTTCGAGCCTTCTTTAAACAATCCTTCACGGATAACTCCTTCGAGTTTAACCAGTATTACTTCTAACATCTGGCCGAATTCTCTCCCGGCCCCGATGGACTGCGTGCTGTCCTTTTAAAAAATAAAAGTTCCTCTTCTCTTTCTCTCCCACCCTCAACGAACTATGCATTTCACAGCGTGAATTCCCATATATGTATATAGAAATCCTCTTATACATGGGTGGACTGAAAAGTTTCCGACTTCGACGTGAAGATAGCAGCACGTCAATAGAAACTAGTGTATGTAGTTGTGCATCTTTTGACAGTTCAGCCATTTTAGATGGGTAGTTTTTATTTGACAGTCTTTTAAGTGAGTCGATGTTTTTTTTTTTTTTTTTTTTGAAGCCAATTCCCTCTTTGCAGTTCACTGTTTTGACTGTATTTTTGTTTCGGGCGTATAATGGTGTATCCAAGTTTCATCGACAGTAATTAATCGGCGCCAAAACTCGGATGTATTGCGCCTAAACTGTGCCAAGAGTGCGCGTGGAAATGTTCACTCGAACACGTTTTTGGTCTAACGTAAGCAAACGCGGCACCCAACGCGCGAACACCTTTTTCATGTCTAAATCTTGATTTAATATGTGACAAACACGATCGACATTTTCATAACCTCTGATATCTCTCTGACTTTAATTCGACGGTCGTCTAGCACAATTTGGTGAACTTTAGCGATGTTATCGTCAGTTGTTGTAGTTTTTGAACGTCCCGAACGTTCATCGTCTCCCAAGTTCTCACGGCCACCCTCGTATTACTCACATACATAAAAAGGGACCCAAAAACGATATATCCAACTATCGTCCCATCGCCGAACTTTGCACATTCCAAATCTGTTCGACGGCTTTTTATACGGAGCTTTTTGTTTCCACTGCAAATCCTTCATCTCTCCTTACCAGCATAACCAATCTAGTGGAGTACTCTTTCTACACCCCCTTCCCTTGAGAACAGCAGCGAAGTCGACGTAATCACCACCGATTTGAGTAAGGCCTTCGACAAAATTTCCCACAACCTTATCTTCTTTAAGCTACCCTCCCTTGGTTTCGAACCCCTATTGATTAAGTAGATTTCTTCCTTTCTTGATGACCGAGTCTACCGTGTCAGATTTAGACCCACTCTTTCCAATCCTTTCCTTCCCACTTCAGGGGTTCCTCAGGGCATTCATCTTGCTCCCCTCCTATTTATTTTTACCATTAACGATATAGACTCTAGTATCAAACACTCCTCCATCTCTCTCTGCGCGGATGACACTAAATTCTTCAAGACGATCCGCTCTCCTCTCGACTCCTCACTTCTCCGTACGGATCTCGATCGTTTTTTAACATGGTGCTAAAACAACAGCCTCGAATTAAATATCGTCAAATGTCACTCAATCACCTACTCCTGTTCTGCTGTACCCCCCCCCCCCCGCAGTTCTTGGTATTAAATGACTATGACTCTTGGAACTTCTGCATTTATATTCAATTAGAAAGGTTCGAGTAGGCGATGGTTATCAAAACCGAATAGGGCTAACTCCTTATTGATTCTATCAAATACGGGTGCTGTTCTTCGGAGATTCGTGGTATTGTTCCGCGCAATTCGGCTTATATGCGCTCCACAAGACAATCCGACGGATCGCACCCGTTTGTGGTTCATCTCCCGACGGCGCGAACATCCCAACATCAGAACTCGTTCCGCTACAGAGCGGGGAAGCTGTGGAACTCCCTTCCCACGCGAGTGTTCCCGGAACGTTACAACCTGCAAGTGTTCAAAAAGAACTGCAACAGTTATTTGATGGCATCTCGGGGCGCCCACTCGGCGCTATCGGTTCGCCTCTCCCGAGAGAAGTCTAATAAAAAAAAAAAAAAAAAAAAAAATAGTTACGGACTATCAATTCATAAATTTAACTACGGACACGAACGCCCGCACACACAACATTTCGACTACCACAAAGCTTCAACTCGACTGGACGATGTGGTGTCTAAGAATGAAATGTCTATGTGGTGATGTGAGACATTAAATAAATGAAATGGAAAGTGTGGGGAACCACGGTGAACCATTGAGAAAACCCAGCTCTCGGTCAAAGGTGCGGGCATCGAGGAGATTCGTTCGTTTGAATATAAATACACAACGACATTGAGCAATGAATCTGTGGCGACTCTAACAGATACACACACAATTTACGAGCAAAATAGTGAAGAGCGCCGAACGAAAAATCGAACAAGAAAATACACCAGAGCCGTATACCACAGCGATAACAAAAATAATTCACATCAGTGGAGTATAGTCGAGTTTAAAAATCAAATTAAAAACACGGCCAGTAGCTTGATGGGTAGGGCTTAGGTACAATTTTTGGTGATTCAAACTGTCATAGAGTCGGTTCGAATCACACGTTCTTCTTCACTATTATTTCAAAGACTATAATTGGTGACTACGACGTGATCTGTACACACAGCATACACTTTCCCATTGTAAACAGAACTTCACACACGATCACGACTTCCACATAGAGCACAGTCTCCGACGTTTTCTCGTTCTCTCGTTCGTCCGTCGTTCGCATACGAATCTGATCGTAACGAAGTTACTGCGGAGGGAGTGGTGTGCCGACTCTAACAGATACACACACAATTCACAAGGAAAATAGTGAACAGCACCGAACGAAAAATCGAACAAGAAAATACATCAGAGCCGTATACCATAGCGATAATAAAAATAATTCACATCAGTGGAGTATAGTCGAGTTTAAAACTCAAATTCTAAACACGGTCAGTAGACTGATGGGTAACGCTTAGCTAAAAATTTTTGGTGATTCAAACTGTCATAGCGTCAGTTCGAACCACACGTTCTTCTTCACTATTATTTCAAACGCTATAAATCCCTTATAGCCGCTTCTTGGAGAGGCATGCTGAGGATGGCTGGACTTAGCAGCGAACCGTCGCAGGTGGTCTTCTGATAACATGAAACCACTTGATGGGGGTTGCAGACGCTGTTTTTTACACTAACGCGCGCACAAAAGGGGATGTTGACGTTTGACAAGATTCATGCACCAAACTAAGTTATGTAATTGTTTAATGAAGACAAGCAGCGGCGAATGCATGTAAATATAACGCTCGTCTTGTTAAACGCATGAGCATTTCGTGTAAATAAATACATGAAACAGAAGGCACAAAAAAAAAACAACCGGAAGGTAATCGCTCGCTACGAGAAGCAACCATCGTGATTTAACATCGGCTTTGGTTGGTATTGATGTCGATGGCGATGGCAATGATTGACCGGGCACAGCCTAGTATTATTTCTTCTTGGGATTATCGTAAAATATCCATCTCTTATTTGCAGTCAAAGGAAAAATCGTATTACAACATTCCTCGAGGCCAGATCAAACAACACTTATTCCCTTATTTCTGAATCATTCCCATGGATTTTAATGGTACAGTGAAATGAAATCGTTGATCCCAAGCGAATGGATGGTCTGGGAAAAGCCGAAATGACGCTACTTTGGCTAGGGTAATATTATCGTGTGAACCAAACTCGAATAATTTGGAATTACCCCAGCCGTTGCATGATTATGAAACAGCGTCGTTTGATTCGACTTGTTGTTGCTAACCGACATGATGTGATTTCCGGTGGAAATCTCATGGGCTAGCAAAATGGAGTTGCCGTATGGCAAAAGGGTAGCTAAACTGAATTATGCATTATCTGCATAGGATAATGAGTTTAGCTATGCGTCCTTTGGGAAAACAATGATTCTCAGGTGAATTACCGAACGGTGGGATAGGGGTTGGTATGACACACTGAAATCGGTCGAAATAAGGCGGAACTTGTGGGTTGGTTCTCCATGTAGTATAGAGAACCCCACAAGCTCGCTCCTCTTGCGTATAATTCGGATTTTTTCAGATTTAAATCTACATTTACAAATTTGTTTACTTATTTATGACTAAATGTTATATCTTGTATTACCGGTATCACTCTTATATTAACTTACAGGCTCTTCGCAAACACTTTTATTTATACAATATTTATATTTTTTCTTCCTTATGCATTTCGGCTCACTGTTTGATTCGGATCTTCATCGAGTAAAGTCTCCAGTTCTTTTTGTGCGATGTTTTTCGTTGGCTGCCCACAGGGAGGCTCGTCTTCAATGCTGAAATTACCCTTCTTGTATTGTCAAAATCATTCCGCAGCTGATTTATCTGTTGGGTCATAGTCACCATAAACTTCCGCACCATTTGATGCCTTTCCGTTGCACATTTCTTCCAATCAAAGCAGAATCATTCCTCAAACTCTGCTTAACATAAAATTGACACATTCAACACGAAAACGAGATTTCGAGGAACTTACTTACTTGGTGGAGTCTTTGTTGTTTCCCTTCCAATCTCAGGGATGGGTTGGATGAGCCGAAAGTACCTTTTCACCACACTATCTAGTTTAACAGGCTTCAAAAGAAAACAGCGCGTTGTAACACTTTTTATTTCCACTTAACGGCTATTTTTTTTTTTTTTTATTTTAAATGACCATCCTGGTCAAACGCTCGAACTCCACACACGTTATCAATTTAGGTATAAATCAAGTTGTGATTAATTTTTTTTAGACACCCTGCAACTGAAGATGAGGTGTTTTCTTAGCTGATAATGTCTTTGCTTGTAGACTTTCCTTTTAAATTTAATCTTCCTTTCTCAGACACCTTTTACTGGTCACCTATTATAAATACTTCCTCGGCATCAACTAGCCTGACCGTCTCGGCCAGTGAATCACAACCAAATCTCTTGTTTTTTCGATCGTCCGATCAGACTGCGTTCTTGACAAGAGATACATTTGAATAAATGGGCTGGGAAACCCTCGAACACCCTTCTTCTAGCCCAGACTTGTCATCCTGTGATTATTTTTTGTTCATACCCTTGAAGGAATCACTAGGAGGAAAAAAATTCGAAAGTAGTGAAGAAGTCGGGGAGCACGTGCGCAATTGGCTAACAACTCTACCTATATCTTTCTACGAACAAGGGATATTAAAGCTTTCAAATCGCTGACAAAAGTGTGTAGATCACACAGGAGACTATATTGAAAAATGTTGATAGTATAGTTAGTGTGTAATATTATTTAATAAATATATAAAAATGAATGACCGTTTATATTTGATTCACCCTCGTAGTATTCCACTACATGAATTCCATATTACGCAATAATCATATCACACACAATGCACTCAGAACCATTTCCTCTTAAATTACCTATCTGTGACGCACAGTCATTTCCCTAGCCAAGCATTATCCAATTACGAATCATTCAAGCCCACAAGTGCACGCATCAGTATACTAAAATATTAAAAGCAAGCGCCGCACGAGGGGGCATGGAGAATCTCTGGCAATTGCTTACGCATGCAAATATGAAACATACGGATAATAACAAACCAGGTGTCATGCACTTGCTTAGGGATTTTCCCAGTAAAAAAACTTATGGCTGAGAAAGAAAGGCAACGAATCATCATCGGTGATTCGAGGTGACGAAATATGCTTTAACCAAGGCCACTGCACTTTAAGTGGGACAATATCGATTAAGCTAAAAGAATGACGAGCCGGGCGATTGCACTTAATATGGGTCATGTATAACGCTTTTTAAACTGCCCATTCGTAATCTCACTTTCAGAAAACGATCATTCAAAACTATATGTTTTTTTTTTCACCGTTTATAGCATGGTTATGCCAATATGTGAATATTTTATTATTGTAAACTGCAAAGCAGACTACTCCAGAGGACAATCTTGTACAGCTTACATATTTATAGAAATCGGACTCTTCATATGAAAGTATTTAGCGGATTTTTGTGAAGTCACTGCTCGAGTGTTCCGCCGAACACTGTTCACCGAAAAACAAAACAACACCGGAGCGGATTTGACACAAATGAAACCCTGTACAAACCTTCTCTTTATAACTTGTTTCATTTTTATTTGCGATTTATTTTCTTTTGGTTTTTCACCTTTTATAGATAGGTATGTTTTACAAATTATTTTAAAGTACACAATCGATTTATTACACCACTTTATTAATTAACTTATTCTTTTAACATGTCCAATGGATTACACTTAGCTTAAGCTGCCTTTAATAATCGGTGCAGGTACTTTTCAGTATAAGTGTTTCGTTTCGTTGGATTTTTTTTTGTCTAATTTATTTAGTTCGCCACCATTTCGATAAAATAGTTTTACTTTATTAAACTGTCCGACGGTTTTTTTGCAAACTAGACTTCCGGTTTTAAAGCTATATGTCATTTGCTCGATTTTGACAAAATAAAACTCGAGGACTTAATACACTTGAACGCGTCTTCCAACTTTAAAATCAACAACTCGTCTCGATTCTCAAGTCGACTGTCTGCCTCGCGGATCACCTCCTTGATCGGTTTCACTATGTCGACTTCCTCGGTGGGGTTCTCTCTGACTGCTCGATATAGACTAATTGTCCCTATCCGAAAAATATCCCATTCTAAGTACTTCCTCGTCTCATCATCATCATCATCGGCACTACAACCGGGGACCGGTCTTAGCCTTATTTAGCAAGTCCACTTCCTCGCCTCTGCAAAAGAAAATCTTTCATCCTGTCTGCTAACAGATTTTCCCATCGTATCTGTTAGCAGCATAAAATTTCCCTTTGCATCTCAAAAGGAGAATTTCCCATTGGATCTGAAAAAGGAGAAATCCTCCTCGGGATCATTATCATTACATTCGTTGCTGGTGGTCGGTATCTTTTTTGCTTTTATTTACAGATCGGGTGCCGCCGCTTATTCTCCGATCTCTCGCTGGTTTTGTTTATCCAACACATCTGGCATGAAGAAAAGGCTCCCATGCAATTCGGATGGGATAGGAACCATAGAATGTAATGCTTTTGTTTGCCTTTCACTCATAAACATCTATCTGGGATAGTGTTTAGAGTTTATGGCTCTATGGCTGCTAATTAGCAGCGCAACGAATCGTTTTGTTTGAACAAGTGTGCATTAGCATTAGATCATGCGAGGGATTTAGGTGCTAATTGCATTTAGCTACCCGAGAATGTATCCCTTGTTCGGTTTACTTACCGACATGGTATTTCATGGAAACATCGTGCAGATGTTCAGGATTGCAGATTGTGCATTGCTGGGATGCGATGCATTTCTGCTTTTTCAATTGTTTTTGCATATGATGGATGAATGCGTTGCAATCCTCACCTAACCTTTGTTTCAGGTATGATGTATGAAACGTTGAATTCGATATTGGAAGCTTTTGGAACGTTAAGTTCCTTGCTTTTTGGTATCGGGTTTAACGTTGTTGCTTGTTTCAGGCATGGCCATGACTCTTGGGACACGTGTCTGTGGGCACGTGTAATGAATAAAGGTAAGTATGTTCCTTGGCGGAAAGGACATCTCAACCCATAGTTGGTTGTGCGGTTCGTAGAACCGCTACAAGTATTTTGCCAAATAATGATCAAGTTTCTCCACATGTACAAATTCATTGAGAATATGATGGCTGTCAAAAAAGCGTCTTCAGACTTACGATTAGTGCCTTCGATCATTGTCGTTTTTTTCCCTTTTTATTGACGTCATCCATTAGGTGGATTTAGTGTGTATACTAAGTGTAGGAATACTTTTTTTCCGGTTTCTTTGGTGAAAAACTACATAGTTTTCTAGGGAAATTAATTTTTTTATTCAAAATATTGGCCATCGTCTTCTACACATTTCGTCGGCCATCGGTGCTGAAGTGCTGCTCTTCGTCTGCTGATTGTTTCTTGTGATACATGTAATGCTTCTGCTAATTGCCGTTGAGTTTGAGTTGGGTCATGATCCAATAATTGCTGCATTGCTCGTCTTCACATTTTTGTGGTCTACCAGAGCGCTCACTGTCTTTCACATTGAAATCACCGCATTTAAATTGTCGAAACCATATCTCACAAAACTTATGCATACCCTGATATATATATATATATATATATATATATATATATATATATATATATATATATATATATATATATATATATACATATTATATACCGTGTACAACTATTTTCATGGGCGGAAATTGGTTTAACTCGTCCGAAGTATGAAATAAAATTAACGATTAACTATTAATCAACAATATTTTGTATATTATTACATTTTTAGCTTGCTGAACAATTGGAGACAACGTACAATTTTCAACCGGAAGAAGCAAGGCAAGTTACTACAAAATTTCTACAGTCCTTCCGAAGATGTCCTGATAATCCGCAGACATCACTAGACTCTTGGCGTTGTTATTTATGGCGTGACGCACTTCCAGACCGTTACAAGTATCTGTCGGAAGAAATCTATTCACAATGGCTACATCTAAGATATCGTTACTTAGCTATTACACCAGAATATATACAAATGTTAAAGCAGTTCCGTTCGCTCGGATACCTCCTAGCACTGATTACAAATGGCCCATCGAATGCCCAGTGGGAGAAAGTTAAGAAACTTAACGTGAGTCAGTTTTTCGATTGCATTTTAGTGTCAGCAGATCTGCCATGGGAGAAGCCTAATCCGAACATCTTCCTGGCAGCGTGCAATTTTTTACAAATAAAACCAGAGGCATGCGTTATGATTGGAGATAAAATTGAAACAGATATTCAGGTACGTATTGTGGACGAAGGTAAATAAAACAAATATATATCTATATTTTGAGATAACTATATAAATATATATTTGTAATACATTTAAATAGCCCGTGTGGCTAAGCGATACACTAAACTTAGAAGAATGTGTGTGACAAGAATAGTTTCTTTCGTGTTGTTTTTATTTTTTATTTTTTCAATGTCAACACATATCATGTTAGTTTTTTTATGTCCCTTTAATCATATATATATATATATACTCTATTTAAAATATAAAACTTAGTGATACATCAACTCATAACAGTAAATCCTTTCAACACTATGGAGGTGATCGTAATGTTCTCCGCTTTTAGAGGCTCTAAAAATGGTACCCGACTAGATTGGGTAAATGAATTTGGTTTGAAATTGATCAATATTTTCGCATATTTGTAAATCTTTCATATAGTTTTTAGTGCACGCATGCGGTTTCTGCAACAGAGTATTGGTTAACTTCGCCCCTTTTGTCTTGCGATGTGTGGTGTAATCATCTTTTACCTTTTGGATCGTTAAAAGAATAATGAGTATTTAGTAAAACCTTACGGAATTTCTTAAGTAAATTATAACTCAATCGAACATTTTACTATAAATTTATTGATTTCATAGTATTTCTTTTAGCTTTGTTGATTTAATCTTCAAGGTTTTGTAGTTTTATGGAACTAACCACTTGCGCTATAGCGCAACAGACTCCCACTTTACTTTGGTTGTGTTTTACGACCAAAGCTCGTCTTTATGGTTCAATAGCAAATATGTTTCTATCTGTTAATTAGTCTTCATTACATCTTCTTCAATTCTCAGCAAAGGATACGTTGGGGGAATCTGTTATCCAGACGGAATCATAGCTAGTATAGTCCTGTTTTCATATAGCAAGAAGTTGAATGGTTTGATTATTCAAATATTTTGGTTGTTTCTTTAGATATTTTCTATCCAAAACTTTCTATACATTCCATTGTTTCTTAGTAATCCAATTTCCGTGGATATCCAAGCAGGTTGTGTTATCTTTAAGTCAACGCTGGAATGCATTGCGCTAAATTGAGAAAACAATTTGCAGCATCCCCAAAAGAAAAAGGCATTCGAAGTATGGTATAACAGCTCCGTTGGGCAAACATGGTAAGTAATTGCTTTAATACGTATTTGCGTGAAGATCTTAAACGGGTGTGCTTATGAGTTGCGTAGAACGTTCAACTTTAACGATACGTATTGGCAGGGTACAAGTATAAAGTTTTTACTTTTACCAAAGTATGGTGTCGTTTTTTTCACAATAGTTGTGAAAATTCGACAAAATACAAGACATTTTTCATCGTTACCTTAAAGGTCGACTAAGGAATAGTGCTGTTGCAATTGATATCGGGATAAAATATCTCGTCTTTAGGAGAAACAAGTATAACAGGATACTGTAACTATACATATACGTGGTGTGATCAAAACATTTTTTTTATTTTCTTAAGAATCATCATTAATTTATCAATCTCTTCAGTTAATTCCAATTTTGGCGACTTAGAAGTAAAAATCCGGCTCGAAGGACCAGAGCTTGCCGATAAAATCCTTCGCGAAGTACTCGTGGTTATGATAGTCAGGTGCCGCCGTGTAGAAGATTTCATTGTGCCGCCTGGAGATGACTTCCCATTCGGTGGGGAGTGCGCGTTTGGTTGTTTCTATTGTTGTCGGACTTGGTTGTCCCTTGTCTTGCAGGTTGAGGAAGGTGCGGTCCTGTGCCGCGAACTGAGCGGCGATGAGTTCCTCAATCGTCATTTGTTCACTGGTAGGTTGTTTATGTTCATAGCCCTTCTGGGGTGGTTTCGCAGTGGTTGTCGTCACGCCTTCGGTGTTCTTACGGGGGGAATGTTCCGGGTGCATCATCCGTGATGGCAATCCGGGTGGAGGGCCGGGCGGCATATGAACTCCTAATTGCGGAGGCATGCCGCCAAGGCAGGGACGAACCGGTGGTGGGGCGGACGGCATTCGCATGTCAGGTATTGGTGGAGTTCATCATTGGCGGCGAAAAACTTGCTGGCGGGGGGATGGCTACATGTGGACCAGTCCGAGGAGCATCATTATCGGGTTTCGAATGACTCGAATCACGTTCCTCGTCACTGCTCTCATTCCTTGGTTGTTAGGCTCAGGGTCGGGTTCCATTTCCCGTTTCTTATGAACACTTTCCCATTCTTTCAGGAATTCATCAATGTTTTGTCCGGATATCGCCAGCATTTGTTGCTATAGTGGACTTGGCTTCGGCAGATCGCCTTCTTCCTTTACTTTAGAGTGATCTGGTCGGCGATTCGTTCTTTTGGCTGGTTGTAGCGGTGCGGCATCTTCTGCATCAGTGTCCAGATCCGACATATCGACTGGATTAGGCGGTAGGCCCGGTGGCACACCACTTTCTTTGCTTTTGTTGAGTTCTTTGGCCGCTTCCTTCTGTATTCACCTTCATTGCGTCTAAGCCATTCTTCTTCTTTGCGCCTGTTTAATTCCTCAACGGCTTGACGCAAACGTTCTTCTTCAGCTTTGCGCTGTTCTTCAGATTTACGTTTCAGTTGAGCTAAACGTTCTGCTTTGGCGAGTCTTCTGCGTTCGGCCAATGCAGCCTTTGTTACTTTCGACTTAGTGACCGCTGATGCCGGCATTCCGTTTGATTTCACTTTCTGTTTTTCTAGAACTATTTTCACTGAACTAGCTTCACTGTTGTCGTGTTGCTCGCTGATGCAGTAATGACTGCTGGCCGCCGATGGACGGTCACAACGAACCATGGGTTGAGGCTGTGTTATTTATTTAGAGGACTTCACGCCGTTGGCCGCCGATGGACGGTCACAACGAGCAATGGCTGTCGAACTCGTTCGGTGCTATTCGTTTAGAGGACTTCACGCCGTTGGCCGCTGATGGACAGTCACAACGAGCAATGGATATTTTTGTGGACAATAGAGGTATTTACATCCTCCTCAAGCAAACGCAAGTCATAACGTTTTCCTTTCCACCTATTCGTCTTTTGGTTAGAGATGTTCCGATACAGTGTCTTATCGGGAATTTTATGAGAATCTTTTATATTCACTTGGTGAATGTTATTTTAGGTTTATGATCCTATAGCGCAGTCTCAAATTTCGAGACCTGATAATAGTTTCGTTCTGTTTCAAACCCAAACAATCTTCAAATATTTATCGGGCACGATTGAATGGGACAAATTTATTATCATTCCTGTGAACTTCTTTCACTTTAAAACGATTTATTGTATGTCGCGTAAGTTGTACACAATTTCTTTAAGAGTTTGGTTAAATTCGTCGAAGTTAAATTCGCCGCTTTGCAAAATAATCTGCACTTCTTAAATCACGCCAATTTTTTCGTATGTGAGAAATTTTGCACCCATAAATTGGAAACTCGAAGTTTTTAGAAGATTGTTGTTCCTTATTTTAAATTTCTGCGAATTGATGAAATCTGAAATTTGCGAGATTCTTTCATGTTGCGAACTGTGCGGCGACGAGTGGATCCAAAAGGCACTGGATCTGGCTCGAAGGTCCAGAAAAAATGTAGAAAAAGCCTTTGTAGGTACTTATCCTGTGCCGTCAATGTTCCTCCAGGAAGTCGATTTCCTCTGCTCCTTCGATTTACTGAAAGCTGACAAGTGATTGTGAAATATTTTTCTTATTAAGAATACGTAACTTTGATTTTTTATTTTTTTATTTCCTTACTATTGAAATAAGTTTCCTTGCCCACAGCCGATGACGTTTATTAGATTCACAAGACCAAAAGCCACATGGTTTAGTACGAATGAATTAACAACGATTAATTAAAAGACAGTTGATGATGCACTATCAGCTGGTTTCTGACAGGTGCGGTGAACATGTTTGTCGGGGAGTGTACTAGACGATGAACGTACTAGATTCTCCCCGCTGCATATAATTGCGAATCCGCAACACCCTCAGTATTCAGACATAATACATTTATGTCAACGATTTTTCTAATCTTGAAAATAATTCTGTAACTTCCTCCTTCATAGATTCTGTTTTTATTTCATAAATTTTTTTTTTCTTTATAAATGTTGTCTTTTTAAGGCTTTACAAAATTTCAGGAAAGGAATGAAGTGGCTAAGGTAGAACAACGGTTTTATTTTTTTATTAATAAAAAGGTATTTAAGTGTGAGTAAAAAAAATCGTTCAGCATATGAAATATGTTTTATTTTTTATCTAACAAAATTTGTGTGAAAAAGTGAAAATTCACACCAAAACATACACAACATTTCCGTCCGTCAAAGAAAATTAGGCCATGGCCGCAAACATCAGCTTCATCTGTAGATACAGAAGTTAAAATTTTTATTTTTAAAAATCTGGTTTATTAAGTCCGCAAAATTTAAAAATGACTATTGCCTTTTGATCACACCACGTATGTCTGTAAATTTAATATTCTTAGTATTTACTTACTTAGCTGCATTCCTTCTGAAATGTGTTACCTTTTTTTTTGTTATTAATTAGACTGTTTTACAATTAGAATTACTTCAGTGCATTTAATTTTGAAATTCGAAGTTTCTTGAAAGTTCATCTCCACCATATCCTAAATACAGTGAGTATGCTCTTAGTTACTTATTCGTATGTGTACGTGTGGACATATTTAGAATTTAATTCGGTATTTGCTTTATTTAAGTGCTTATTTATATCCTATGTTTACAATAATATTGTTTTTACTCAGAATTTTTTACTTACACATTCACTAATCAAGTCTATTTAATAGTTGAATTGCTTGATTCAAAATTCATTCTTGAGTTAAGTTTCAGAGTTAAACTATGTTCAGATGTGAGGTCTCTGCTATGTGGCAAAAAGATCATTCGAAGGGTTCACCCGCAATTCTTTTAGCAAAGTCCTAAAGTTCAGCTAAAATATACATAACTAAGCACTTGAAAAGCATCTATCTATATTAAGCAACTCATAGATGTTTCTCAACATTAGAAATATCTTATCCTATCTATCCGACCAACCCTGTTTTTTTTTTTTTTTATATATATCACGACCTGTTTTAACATTAATATTCCGCACACGGTAACCATGGACATTAGAAGTGTTCTAGATTGCTGTACAGATCTTTGAAATCATGAATATTATAGAATGTATTCAATGTAACAGTCCCAATGAAAGGGAAAAAAAGTATCCACTGCCAAACTACAGGCTACTACCCATATTTGTAACTCAAGGTGTTGGAAAAACAACAAATAAACGAATCACCTTATACATTTTATCATTAGAGTACTTGTGCCCTGGTTTTAATGTATCTTTTTTTTCTT
Organism: Microdon myrmicae; assembly: GCA_963931805.1. Classification (NCBI taxonomy): domain Eukaryota; kingdom Metazoa; phylum Arthropoda; class Insecta; order Diptera; family Syrphidae; genus Microdon; species Microdon myrmicae. The sequence goes on along the minus strand of OZ007499.1, from coordinate 46,876,115 downwards.
CATACCTATCCTAACTCTTTTTATTTCTTTTCTAATCTGATTTATTAATGAAGTTATAATGTAAAAGTTCGGTTAACAGGGAAACAACACAAATAAGTCTATTAGATGATAGAATTTCTTTTCCTGACGTTCACGAGATAATCAAAGGCTTCACATCGCCTAATTGATAAATGCGAACTCATTTTGCTAGCGACAATAGATTTCTTTTTCTTTGCTATTTTAAATAAACTAAATGACTAAAGCCTTTGTAAGTGGGGTCTCATGACATGATGACGAATAATTATCGTTCTTGTTGATCAAATCCGTCCTCTTTATTCGAATGATTTACTGTAATCTGTTTAATAATAAAAAGAAAAAATCTAAATCAAATGACCACATCGCAGAAGGTCCCGATAAATAATAAGAGTAAACAAAAAGTCTAGTATCAATCCTTCAAAAATATTGGAATGGTTAGGTTCACAACATGGTGGTTTTACTTCAATATTGTCACCACAATTTGGTGTGTTACTGCAGCAAACATCGACTTGCAACGACTATACAATTTAACGTCAAATAATGCATCATAATTAGTTACTAAATTGATCAACTCGCCGTTTTATGAAAGTATAACATTTAGTGCAACCGTCCGGCACGAGTCATTCTTCTAACTTAATCGAAGTTGACCCACATAAAGTGCAGTGGCCTTGGTTAAAGCATATTTCGTCGCTTCGGTTCACTGGTGGCGATTCGTTATTGTTTATATGCCTTTCTTTCGAAGGCATTAGCATTTTTACTGGGAAATCCCTAAGCAAGTGCTTATAAAACTCCACAAGAACTTTCCGTATAGGCTTTTTTTCGTTCATACTATCCAACTCTATTCGAATCTACCGCAATTAATGGTAGCTTTAATATATAGCTTTCATATTTATTAGCTGTGAAATGTTGATACACGTTTGATTTAGTATACTTCTATTCGATAAGTGTTACAGTTGTGACATTTAATAACCATTTCACCGACATACTTATATTATAGGAACGGATATGCTACTCCAATTTAATATATTGCGATTCTCAAATCGATTGGCGTTCGTAAGCACCATCAACAAAACTCGGGGCCAATCTTTAGTACTGTGCTGTTAGATCTGGAGAGGGATTGCTTTTACATGGACAATTAGATTTTGAACATTCCAGAGTCAGCACAGACAACGGAACAACAAGAAATATTGTGTAGCCACAAGCATTGTGAAATTAATCCTATTAGAAATGTATGTTTCCTCTTTACTTTCGTTCCCATTTTACTAGACTGAACCACAGTAACACATACGACTGATAAAGACAAATGCATTTTTAAATTTCTTTACTAGTACGCTGATAACTTCGTATCCTGCATTCATACTTACTTGTGGTTCGTCCTGATAGAGTAAATTGCTCAGCTACTATCATCGGTTTCATTCCCATGTTTAAAATTCTGGCGAATTTTTTTCTTCATTTTTCTGGGTCATTTTGGGCTTTTTGCTGAATACAAAATCTAATCGGAATTTTTTTATAAGATCTATGTTGCCTGGTTTTCTTTGCACAATCCGATTTGGTTGATATTGCAAGACATATACAGTTGTATTAAGCAAGTAGAAACTCGGGTTTTTAGTCAAATTAAACTTCGGAAAAGATACTTACACAAAGATTGATTGATATTGCTTGGTAAGAAACTCCTAACTGCTGTGCAAGCTCCTCTTGAGTTTGACATGGATTTTCATTCAGTAAAACTTGAAGTTCTTCGTCGTCAAATTTGTTTACTGCACCTGGACGTGGAACGTCCTGAAGACTAAAATTTCCTTCACGAAATCTTGTAAACTACTTTTTTTACTGTTGAGTGCCCTGTGGCGTTTCTAACAGATGCACACACAATATACGAGGGTTGCATTTTATATTTCGGGATTAGAGAACAAAAACAAATATTGATCATCGAAAATCATTTTATTGTTTTTCAAAATATTCCCCATGAAGATCTATACACTTTTGCATGCGTTTGAACCAATTGTCGAAGCAGTTTTGCCACTCTGATTGAGGTATCTCCAACACATGCATTCTGAATGCAGCAACCGCTTCTTCAGGTGTCGAAAAACGTTGACCTCTCAGTTTGTTTTTTATGTACGGGAATAAAAAGAAGTCATTCGGTGCCAAGTCAGGACTATACGGCGGATGACCCATCAAATCAATGTTTTGGGTGCTCAAAAATGCAGTTGTCGCAGCCGATGTGTGAGAGCTCGCATTGTCGTGGTGAAGAGTGATCCGTCTTCGGCGGTTGGTTTTCCTGATTTCTTGGAAGACAACTGGCAAACAAATGGTTGTGTACCACTCAGATTTGACTGTTCTGCATTGTTCTAGTGGTACGGTTGCGACATGTCCAGTTTTTCCGAAAAAACAGGCGACCATTTGCTTGAAAGTACTTCGTGCGCGAATAACTTTTGTTGGATTTGGCTCATCTTGAAACACCCAGACAGTCAACTGCTGCTTACTTTCGGGCTCATACGCGTAAATCCACGATTCATCACCTGTCACGATGCCATAGACGTGTTTCGAAGCACCGCGACCGTATTTTTTAGCATTTCTTTCGACCAATTGACACGAGCCTTTTTTTGGGCCATTGACAAATTGTGTGGGATCCAACGCGAACAAATTTTTTTGACAGTCAAATGTTTATGCAATATTGAATGTATGCTGGTCCCACTAACGCCTAAGGTTGTCTCAATCTCACGATAGGTCACATGACGATCTTCCAATATCAGTTCGCACACAGCATCAATGGTTTTTGGAACAACAACTGATTTTGGACGACCTTCACGAAATTCATCTTGGAGTGAACTACGACCACGATTGAATTCACCATACCATCGATAAACACTGGTCCTTGATGGAGCTTCATCGCCAAAAATTGAATTAAGTTCATCCATGCACTGTTGCTGAGTTAATCCACGCCGAAATTTGTAAAAAATAATCGCACGATAATGTTGACGATATAATTCCATTTTTGGGCCGAGATGAATCTTTTAAGTTACTGTAAACAACACAAATAGCGCTCGTATGTCAAAACGTTGTGAGTGCGTATAACCTCAAAAATGTCCAACTTTACGACAGAGCTGTCAATTGCCGGATTGCAACGCTAGGGTTGCCAAATCCCGAAACATAAGAGGCAACCCTCGTACAAGCAAATTGTGAAGATCACCGAAAGAAAATCGAATAATAAGATGCATCATGCATCGTATGTCGTATAAGAAGATGCATCGATGCCGTATACCAAGCAATAACATAGAAATTCCACATCAGTCGAATGTACTTGAGTTTAGAATTCGAATTCGTACAGGCGGCAGTGGCCTGATGTGTTTAGTATTGGTTGCATTTTTAGTGATTCTAACCGTCATAGCGTCAGTTCGAATCACACGTTCTTCACTTTCATCCCAAACGCGATAGCCCCACGAAATGTTCACTCAAAGCTGAATTAACCAATTCCATAGCTTGAGCATTTCTATTTCATTTGAAAATCGAATAGAATGCGATGGCGTAAATGTTGTTCATTGACATCCATCGCTTATACAACTGATGCACACAGAATGACAGCTTGTAAATGACTAAAACTTAGTCATAAAAACAGCAATTGAAAGCTATGCTATATATATCCAAAATTGCGAGCGAGTTGGATGCGTACAAGTATGTTTTTAATGCAACCAACTTCAGAGCCGAGTCTCTGCTTGCACACCTATTAAGGGTACATTCTCATCAGTAAGGCCGAAAAATAGGCTATTTTCATGTTTTTTTTTTTTTTTTTTTTTTGAGGAAAGTAATAAATCTAGACACGTGATTTTTCAGGTATATTTATTGTACTTTTAAGTAGCTTTTAAAATTTTTTCAATTAATTTCATGATAACCCCGAGGTAGGGGCACGTTGCGCCGTAGACCGCTGCGAAATAAAGGACCTTGATGGCGACTGTCCTACAGGTCATAAAATTTATCTGAAGCAAAAAATTGAAATAGGTTACTTGTTTAGTATGAGTGTGGTTATGGCATGAACCACGAAAAATGAAATCTATCCAAAAATAACAAAATGGCGACGTTTTGAAATTTATGCGCGCTTTTAATGAATGTTTTCGTTCTGTTTTTTGTTTATAAAAATATCAATTTACAACGTATCGGCATAATTATGTAAAAAATAAAATAAAAATATTATATATTATTATTCATGCGATAGAGAGTTCAATTACGCGTATTTGAAAAAAAAACATTAACATTCGTTGAAAAACGTTGTTTTCCAGAAAACGCGTTTAAAGTTTTAATTGTAGTTCGCTACCTGTTTTGACTCAGTCGGCTCAAAGGCTCATAACTTTTTAACCGTTACGAACTTCGATTTTTCCTTTTAACATGATATTCTAGACAGTTATAGCTATCGAATTCCGCAAAAAAAAAAAAATGTTGACCAAAATTTGACCCAACTGATGAGAATGTGGGCTCCTCGATAGTATAGTGGTTAGTATACCCGCCTGTCACCCGGGAGACCGGGGTTCGATTCCCCGTCGGGCAGCCACTGGCGCAAGACTAATGACCTTGCCCAGAAAAAATAAATCATTATGGAAAATTTAACAAGCCTCAGGACTTGCTAAATAAGGCAAAGACCGGTTCCCGGTTGTAGTGCTGATGATGATGATGATGATGAGAATGTACCCTTAAGGAATTCTATCGAAAAATCCGATGGCAATTATCTCGGATACCCAATATACCGATAAAAAAGATCCCCGATTCCACTTTTGTTGCTCACAAAACGTAAGTGGAACCATTTCACAAATGAAGATAATAACATCATTTAACAAGTCTTTTTGTCACAGTACTACCAAGTTAGAAAAAAAATTTGAAATTCGATATACCCGCGCAATCCACGTTGACATATCCGGGTTGTATTTTTTCACATAAGTATAGGGCTTGACAACTTTGAATTTAATTTGTGAACGCACCTTTTCACTAATCATCGAACTGTCACTGTCAATTTATTCAGTAAACTCAACATTTTCATCATGGTTAAGTACTCGAACGAACAACGTCTGCAAATTATAAAAAATTACTACCGAAAAAAAGTTGTCAAGTTTCTATTGGAGAACCCATTACATTGGCTAAGCTTTGAGATCATACACATGTACTTATTGCGACTCCAATATTATCATTTTGATTGATATGAGGAATTAGTTGAACATTGTACATATGACGAAAATTGGCATCAGTATGAGACGCAGATTATATCAAATCACCATTAAATTGATCGGGGTTAATAGACAAGTCATACAACACTAATTAACAGACATTGATTAGAATCACGAACTATTCAGCGTATTATTAGTTGGTAAGGATCTTAAGTAAGGTTATAATTGACTGTTGCATAATGTATGCTAATTTATTATACTTAGATATGCAACCTACAAACCATAATAGTTTCGTTGTTTCTAATTTTATTTGTACCCAATGCAAGATAGCAACCATTTTCTGCAAATCCTCTTCTTTTCCTCTTTTTCTTTGTCTCTATCTTTCTTTTCTCTTAAGTTTACATTCACATTTAACCAATCGCTCTAAGTAGAAACCAACATCAAATATAATAAAATATCGTACTTAACAATTCGGACACACGTCTTTAGCTTACTTCAAGTAATGTACATCACAAATAATAACACAGTGCACAAATATAAACCTCTTAAATTAAAATCAATTATTTCTCTCTGTATGTATTCTTATAAACGTTTACAAAAAAACAAAATCAAAAACAAATCTCTTTGACAACATCCCACATATATACAACCAACTCCGTTCAACCGATTGTGATACTTTTCTGAACATATATCACATCTACGTAAAACATAAATCTGTTATACCGCTGTGCGTGTATAATCGTTCAGGGAGGAAAGGCAGCTAAACTTGGAGCTACTGTGTGGATTCCAATCAATTTAAAGGATATTCAGGAAGTAGAAGATGAACTGAAGGACGACGACGACTTGAGACCCAATTTAACTGTTCAGAACCTCTGTGACATCAGAAATCACTTCCCAAAGTGTAAAACCAGCGGCAACACATCGCAGCAAAGGGGTTCTATAAGGTACACTAATGAGGGATCGTCACCGTCGAGCCACTCCATACGTCGTAACAACAGTCAAGTTGGAGTAGAAATGGGCAATCCGAACCGCAAGTATAAGGAGTATCGACGAGGATACTCCCTTCCAGATATTGATTGCAACAGTGAAAACAGCTGCGATAGCATTTTTAGCTGAGAATCGTAGTTTCTCTATAACCAACCTAAACTTTATCTGCTATATAGTATACGAAAAGAACTCGTAAAATAATTGTCATATGTGCACCATAAAGAAAACAGCACAAAATAATGTTTGTAATGTATTAAACTAAATTATTTTCAACTATTCGGTAAAAAGAAAGAATTTATAGAACTAAAACTAATGTTCTACGTGTGTATAAATCGATGAATTTTACAAACGAATATTGAAATCAGGAATTTAAAGCCAATATGAAAACAAAACCAACAAAATATAAGCAGACGTATAAGAAAAATAAATCTAATAGCATGAATTTGAATTTATAAAAGAAATAAACAGCATAACAAAAAATAATAAAAAATAAAATAACAACAAAAATAGATAAGCAAAACTTAAAAAAGGCAACAAATAATTAAAACAGATCAATAAAGTCAAATATAAACCTTATACTTTCATTTAAATGGTATTCGAATCTTAATAAGAAACCAATTATATAAAAATAACGCATTACCATAAATTCAAATCAGAGCACGAATATTTCGTAAAAGTAGTGCGGCTGACTAAGAAATATACATATAATTTTGTTTAGCTTTCTTTTCTAGAGCATATACTAGAAGAAAACTTTGTAATTAAAAGAATTTGTTTCCGTATGGTTAAGAAAAGTATAGTATAACTAACGAGCTCGTTATAGTGTGTGAAAGTACAGTACAAAGAATTTCCTCCGAAATATTGTAAAAATAAGAACAGGATATTCGAGATCGAATTACTATTTTTTCACGTACATTTAATAAGTATATACATATAGAGACTTATAAATAATATTATGTAAACTATTTTTGTACATTTCTATAAAGAAACGAAAAACAAAAGTTGACTTATTAACTGTATTATGAGTTAACTTCTCAAACGCGATCTAAATTCATTCATAGGTAGTACATTATATATATTATATTTTTTATTTAAAAAAATATACATACATATTTTTTTACCTAAATTTTTTCAACCCTTGACCTGGAATGCTGTAAATAAGGTTTTGTTAAATAATTGCAGAAACAATCATGACCTGGGGAATTGTACCTTGTTAGATGTAATGATTAGATAGGATAGGCGAATGAGTAATATACTATTAGATTTCTTATAGAATTTCATGTAAAGAAGATGTTATAAACTTATAAAAATTGTTTAATGCTGTTTGAAATTATAAAAAAAAAATATACTTGTTTAAGGATGGAGTTTTATGTTTTTTAAAATATGGATTATCCTTTCAAGGTAAGTTTTTTTTACTTCCTCAACATTGAACAATTGGATGTGTTGGATTATAATTTGTTTTATTAATCTCACGAAAATAGGTCATGATAGTACTGTAGTGATCCTAAATCACTGCTCCCATCCAATCCCCATTATTTCCTATAATCTCAAACTTATTCCCATAGTGAATCATATGAGCGACAAGTTAAACGAAAAGTTAATTTGTCGCACATTGATTCAATTCCTAATTATCTTTCCCTTTCCCATAATCCAAATCATGTTCCCCAATTGAATCAGATGCACGACTAAGTTAACCGAACGTCCATTTGTCGTACATTGATTCAATTCCTAATATTCCTAACATCATGAAATGCTTAACTCCAAATGCGTTTCATGATCTTACCTTCGCGGAATTTGTTTGAACAAATTCTTTTGACTTCTCAGAATCAAATTCCAATTGAAGCACACACAACATGTTTGTGCTTCTTGGAATTATTAAGTTAAATTTTCGACCAATCTCTGTCTCCACAGAGTATAAAAGGCGGCACATTTTGGATTCGAAATGAGCCCATATCATCGGCTCAAATGGAAATACTTCGAGTTTTCGAAAGAAACCTCTTTAGAAGATGCATCAACCACTTTAGAAGGCCTGACGGTCCCTATTATCCAAACTCTCACCTATACGAAGGTGTCTCCATTACCCCTATCGACGAGTACTTGCTACAATTAGCATACAAGTACCTCGAAAGCATTCAGAACAGCGAGAACCTACTTGTACGGGAGTCATGCGTTCTTGACCCTTCTCTCTCCCGATCTCTTCGGATCAGACCACCACAATTTCTTCTTCAGTACAAAACTGAAGAAAGCACCCTTCCCAAAAACATTCCCCTCTATAATAGAGGATTCCTGGACCCATCCCATAGGGTATACTGCTAACATACTACACGCACGCACAGTATAAGACAGCACAAACATACACATACACCGACCAAAGCGCAGATCATCAGACGCCAAAGACGTGATCTGCGTTCACTACCGCACTCAAGACCTACCGGTCTTGTACGATTTCTTTACCACCATCCCTCCATCCAAGTATTTAGAGAACACCTGAACTAACCCTGTCCACACTATCCTTGGGTACCTCTCCCCCTTTTTCTTTTTCAGATATCTCGAGACTGAGCCCAACATCCTCACGGATGTGGTTGATCCTGGTTATGCCAAGCTGACCAGAAGCCAGAGACAAGATGAAGGACACATCTGTCCTTGTCTCGCCAAAGTCGGCCTCTTGCCACCCAATTTTTTTTTTATATTTTGATTCGAAATGAGTTCGAATCCGGAGGCCAAGGCAACGGCCACAACAAATAAATAAAATAAATAATAATTAATAAAATACAAATATACAAATATAATTATTCACTATTGATATATATTCGAGAATCCAATAAGTTGTATCCTTATTCACTACTGAAACTAAATTGAAAATGTTCACTTGTTTAATCTAATCCGTATATATTTTACATGAAGGAGGATCCTTTTCAACCTACGTACACCAGCGGATGCTTCGACTCGACTGACTATAATATTTGTTTAACGTGGAGGCACCTCTTGCCTCCACCAAACACCAAAACACCAACATTTTCATCCATCGCCCCGATGACCATATAAGATATGATCTTAAAAGATGATCACCGAGAGGATGTGCACACACACAGATGTGGTTACCTCGCACGTTCATGCTGTGCATGAGCAAGCGGACCGTGGATATTACATTTCCATAAAAGGAAATGTTTATCCGATTGGTACCGCGTAAGGGATCCATTCTGATCGGGCGCACGTTGCTGGCATCCTCTGATGCGACTTGCCATGGACATGTGTGGGAAACAATATTTCCTTTCTGTGTGCATGGGCAAGTTTGAGTTTCCTATCGGTTACGCAATGTCGTAACCGAATTGGATTCCCAGGGATATGCTGCGTTGTATGCAGGCATGCCCCGGTGGTAATGCTTATCGGATGATGATGCCTGTCGATCGGTTTACCGACCGATGTGCCTGTAGGTCGACACGAAAGGAAAGACATATCTCTTGCATGTGTGCAGCAGAATTTGTTCGGAGACATGTGTAATGAAATGGTTTGGATCTTGTTGGTTGTTTGGTGGTGCAACCAAATTGCTTTTAAGGCACATGATGCATTTAATGAAACCATGCCCTTGTGGAAAAACACATTTGTTGGTGATGGATTTTGCATCAGCGCATTATAGTTCTAAAGCATTTCTGAAGATATTGGTACACAATGGAAGGTAAGTACACGTTTTTCATGTGTTTAAGGAAACTGTTTCCTCATCACAGGTTGTACGGTAAGTAGTGGCGTTCGATGGAACTGCCACAATACTTGCTTATATCGTTTTGAATGCTCTAGGTTGGAGGTTTTTACATGGTTAATGGGAAGGTGAGTAGTTGCGTTCGAAGGAACCGCCACAGGATCATCATGCAGATATTATGATAAATAACCAAACTTTAAGAAAGTCGTCATCGCATAATCGTGCTCTGTCGACGTTCGACTGATAACGGGATTTTGTAACATCGGGCATCAGTTTAACCAATATGAATGTAAACGCCGTCCACCAATATTTGCAAACATCGAAGCCTGACCCATCTTTCGGAGCTTGGGCTGCTCCGAAAGAAAAAGTTGGTTTAGGTGGTTAATCTGTCCCAAGGTGAGATATCACACCGTTAGGCTGTGTGTTCCGTGATATCGTCGAGAGAAATGTTCGACTATATTGCGGAGGTTTGACTGATAGCTCGGACTGAAATTGAGATAAATCATGATAGTACCTTCTGAGTTAAAGAATCCGAAAATAAATTAGTGCCTCTCGTTTTAAGCGTGGAGTCTGCGTCTTTATCCGATCTGATTTGGTTTGTCAAAGGGAAGAAGCATCCGAACCTAATAACTAACATCATCATCATCATCGGCACTACAACCGGGAACCGGTCTTGGCCGTATTTAGCAAGTCCTGAGGCTTGTTAAATTTTCCATACTGATTTGTTTTTTCCATACTGATTTGTTTTTTCCGCGCAAGGAATCGAACCCCGGTCTCCCGCGTGACAGGCGGGTATACTAACCACTACTATCGAGGAGCCTAATAACTAACAACATTTGAATGAAAATCGCGCTGAGGAGTTCCGTACAATTTCTTTTTTGTCTCTATTGCATCTCAAAGACGCTCGACCAGTGACATTTTTCGACCGTCTTTCACGTTCCATCGACTGAATACAAATCAACCACCCGGCTTCTAAAATTGTCGTTCTTGTCGATTTTAATGTGCACAATTCCGGCTGGTTGGTACATTCTAACAGAAGAGGAGATGTTCGTTGTTAGCCACAATTTGACTCTACTCGTGGAGGAATCTACGCGAGTGTCGGATACCCGAGGTGATTATGTGAGTACCCTGGATGTGTTTTTGACATCCGAGCCGAGCATTTATACCGTGGATATTGCTGCGCCACTGGAAAACTCAGATCACTGATTGGTTGCTCAACCACTACCATTTCAAGCGAATAGCCGACCTTAACAGCTTCGTCATGTATTCAGGTTTTTGCGGTAGGACGATTTGCGATATTTCTTCGCATCTATTGGAAAATTGTTGGAAATGATACTTTATTCGTAAGAGTGATATTTACAAATGAGAAGTTAATATTTTAGTCCCGAGTCCACGAGCCAGCCATCTTGTCCGCCGTCTTGGATCCTCGTGTCATCTCTCGCTTGGAAGAGAAACTGCTTCTGATTGGCGTCAGCACTCGGCGTCTTTGACTTTTCTATTCCTGCCCTGGCTTGTTCCTTCATTGCTTTGTACCATTTGCAATCCCGTTTCAGATGTCCTGGTTTCTGGCAATGGTAGCATGTACGGGTTTCCTGTTTGTCCTTCATTTCTCTCTGGAAGTTTGAGCCTTTGTCGAGATGTCCCTTCTTTAGGTCACGTTTACCTGGACCTGCTGATGTGAGAGCCACTTCTGAACCTTCGCTGCTCGAGCCTTGAGATTCTCTCCTTCTCTGGTATTCGTTCATAATTTTCCCTGTTACGTACTCGATTATGAGATCCTTTTCGTCACGGCCCTCGAGCGCAGTGACTAGTCCCGAGTACGATTCCGGAAGACTCACCAGTAGAATAGCAACGACTTCCTCATCCTCGAGTGGCTTGCCTGATCCTCGGAGCAGTGCAATCACTGTCATGGTGGCGCCCACGCGGTCACTCATTGGTCCGCCTTTGTACTGTATTCCCTACAGTTTCCTTCTTAAATATAGCCTGCTTCCGTACGTTGAACGTTCATACTTCTTTGTTAGCGCTTGCCACGCTTTGTACGCTTCTTCCGTATGTTGAATGTGCACCAGCTGATTGTCTTCGACACTCAGTGTTATGTACGCCATGGCTTTGTTATTTTTCTTTTTCCACTCGGTGTCTTTCGGCGTGGGTGCCGGCTCACTCACCGCTTCCCATAGCTCGTCTCGGACCAGCACTGCCTTGAGTTTTGTCTGCCAGGGTGTGTAGTTGGCTCCGTTAGTTACGGACAGCCGCATGTTGGTCACAAATTCAAAAGTAAAGCTAATGTGTTCGCGAATTCAAACCTCGATGCCGGTCTTTTGGAACTAGCAGTGATCGCGCGGGTGCGGTCTTTGATGTGGGATGTGCGGTTCCGCCCGTGTACTCTCCAACGCATTCTACGTGAACTGGATTATAAGAAGGCAACCGGTCCGGACGGAATACTAGCAATTGTCCTTAAGAACTGCTCTAGAACACTCTCCCGTTCTTGGCAGACTCTTTCGCTTATCTTATGTCAGAGGACATTTCCTACCTGCTCGAAGGTGGCTCGAGTGCAGCCAATCCAAAATGGGGAAAAAGTGTCTCCCACATGTTGCCGGAACACCTTTTGGCCCTTACAACCGATATATGGACATCTGCGATTGAGGGGCATGGCGAGTCAAGGGCTGTCGCATTGAATATCTTCATGGCTTTTGACCGCGTCTGGCACGGGGGATTGCTGAGCAAACTTGGTTCATATGGACTTTCCCAGCTTTGTGATTGGACAAAGGGCTTTCTTGAGAATGGATCGATCCGGGTTGTTGTGGACGGCGAGTCTTCGGATCTATATCCTGTTAATTCCGGGGTTCCTCAAGGTTCTATTTTGGCTCCAACCTGATTTTTGTTTCACATAAATGATTTGTTGGAATCAACGGATAACTAAATGTTCAGTTTCGGGGATGATAGTACGCTTGCTTTCCCTTTTTCGAGTTATCGTTCGATTAGTGCATCATCTATGTAGCGTCTCTAACAGATACACACACAGTACACAAGCAAATAGTGAAGAACACCGAACGAAAATCGAATAAGAAAATATATCAGAGCCGTATACCATAGCGATAACATAACAATTCTCATCAGTGGAATATCATCATCATCATCGGCACTACAACCGGCAACCGATCTTGGCCTTGCTTTTAGCAAGTCCTGAGGCTTGTTAAATTTTCCATAATGATTTGTTTTTCCGGGCAAGGTCATTAGTCTTGCGCCAGAGGCTCCCGACGGGGAATCGAACCCCGGTCTCCCACGTGACAGGCGGGTATACTAACCACTATACTATCGAGGCGCTCTCAGTGGAATATACTTGCGTTTAAAAATCGAATTCTAAACACGGCCAGCAGCCTGATATGTTACGCTTAGGTTCGATTTTTTGTGATACTAACTGTCATAGCATCAGTTCGAATCACACGTTCTTCACTATTATCCTAAACGCTATAGCGACGCATCAGCTGAGATGTGGTCAGATTGACTGAATCGGGAACTGGATAACGCCCGTAGTGGGGAAAAGACAATATCGTCGACTTCAATGAAACGAAGACAGTATACAACATTCATAAAGAAAAGTGGACCATCGGTCCCACAGCTGATGATGAGTGGCCAGGCCCTCGAATCTGGGGAAGGCATGAAGTTGCTTGGCGTCATGGTTTGTGGGAATGTATCGTGGCATAAACACGTGTCGAACATCGCCAGGTCCGCCTCAGGAAAACTGAGCTATCTTTTTAGAGCCAAGAAATATGTTACTACGGCTCAACTTCTGTATAAACCCCAAATTAGACCCGCGCTCGAATGTTGCCCTCATGTTTGGAGCTCTGTTCCTAAACATACCCTCGACATACTTGAGAGCATACAGAGACGAGCGATCCGCCTGATTGGGGACACGGCGCTGACACCGGGACTACAGTCCCTATCACATCGAAGGCGCATACCCGACGTCTGTCTGTTTTACAGATATTATCACGGGTACTGGAAAGCCGTGGAACTCCCTCACCGCGGGAGTGTCCGCGGAGGGTTACAACCAGCAACTGTTCAAACGGAACTGCAACAGTTATTTTGTGGCATCTCGGGGCGCCGTGGCGGCGCTATATGTTCGCCATTCCTGAGAGAAGTGTATTAAAGAAAAAAAAACCTCACTTCTTCCACTTCTGGCAATGGGTCCATAGCTCTATTAAAATTACAAATAATACAAACCTAACTCAGTTTGCTGGGGTTAAAACCAAAGCAAGCATTCTGGCTTTCATATTTACTGACCCAACTAGTCTAAAGAGTTTTAATGTAAAATATCATGAGATTTTTAATGTCTCGGTAAGAAAAACGGCTGACAGTCTTAGCCCATCCAGGAACTATGAGCAATCTCAAATAGTCGCAAATCAAGCTGAACAGACAACGATACTACACGATACCTGTAACACACCGCACATTTACACAACAGCCTTATTTCTTTTTGTTTTCATATATTTAAATAATTTAAACAACTTATTGTTGGGGGAAATATAATCAATACAAGCGCAACAATTATTTCCGCAATTCGGCACTTAACTCTGTTTTTTTATTAAAACACACGGTCGTCTTTGCCGAAGGTTTATGACTCACTTTCTTAAAAATGAATTTTTAGCAAAGTACTAAAACCAAGGCTTCTGTCATACAATATGATGCCCCGTATTTGTAGAACAATAATCATGCCGATTGTTTTATGTGGACCCGAGGCATGGGCGCTTACAAAACGAGAAGAGAACAGATTCCGCGTATTCAATAAGTTTTAAGAAGTATTTTTGGCGCTAAATATAATGAGAACAGTGGATGAGGAAAATTTAACAAACCTTAGGACTTGCTAAATAAGGCCAAGACCGGCTCCCGGTTGTAGTGCCGATGATGATGATGATGGAGGAGGCTCCACAGTCGTGAATTGAAAAAGCCATATCTCAAATCAACAATAGTGAGAATGATCAGATCGCGAAATTTAAAATGAGCAGGACATCTAGCGAGAATGTACAACTATAGCATTTTGCAACGATAGTGATAGACATGTGATTCAAACCGACGCTATGACGGTTAAAATCGCTAAAAGAGAACCAATGCTCAACACATCAGACAACTGCCGCCTTGGAATTCAATAGTTATTCTCAAGTACATTCAATTGATGACGAATCGCTATGGTATCCGGTTCTTTGGGTGTTCTTCACTTTTTGCTGGTATGATGTGTGTATATGTTAGAAACGCCACACAACCATAAACCCTGGGGGGTGGCGTAACCTAGTTAGTGGGGTCATGAACTTACGGATTCCTACAGTCCAATAAAAAGTTGTTTATACCACGCTCGACAGTGTCATCGACTCTAAAAACAGCAACAAGGCAACATAAACAGTAAACAGCTATAAAAACGGCAGCAACAGATCAAGACAAACGTTGCCATTTCAAACAGCAGCTAGAAAGGTAAGTGCGTCCATAACTATAGTTAATAACAGCATATAATAAATAGATAACAAAAAAATGAATTAATGATGTGGTGTTTCACCAGAGGCTAGTTTCACTCTCCCTGTTCCTATACCTCCATCGGTTGGATATCCACCAGTTTCTCTCCCTGTATAGAACTCTGAATCTGACAGGATTTATGTGCCATGCGAACTGGAGACATTCATAAGTTGTTCTAGAAGGCCAAACGTTTATTTGTCGGAGAAAAAAACGTCGACTTTTCACTTTATCATCAAGAGACCCGTTACGTGTCTGGAAGAAGTTAAAATTATCCTCAAAACGCTTACATTCTTCGGCTATCGTATGGTACTGGTGCTGCTCCGTACCATCCGCGAACCTCCAGTTAAAAGCATCAGCGGTTTCACCTCCTGGTTGAAACAAATCATGGTATGTTGGTCCAGTGCACAACGCACTGTTCGAATTACAGGTGAACACGATAGTGAAGTCCACGAAGATCCTCATCTCCGGCAGTTAATATAATTAGTTTGGTGGATATCATGCCCCATTTATTCGCGTAGTACCAGCCTGCATATCTTTTAACTTCACACCGAATCTAACTTAAGAGGGAAAGGAAGAAAAAGGAAAAGAAAGAATAAAAGATATTGTAGCGAGCTTAGGGTTCGCTGGATTAATTATTTTGAATAAATAACAGCCGTTAAATCGATTTGAATTAATATAACACTTTATTAGTCCGTAATAACAACCGTTACTTATACCGTACACTTAACGATTTCTTTACTTTATAGAATATTCTGTACTTATCGCGTCTTTTACTTCTTCACTGCTTACTTCTCACTCGAGAGTTTCGCTTGCTTCACTTTCTTACTTATAACTCATCTCCATGGTCTGTGTGCGCGACGTATTTATACCGTTTCCTTATTCTGATTCGGCGTTTCGTTTCCGTCCGTTCCATAGTCTTGAATGTTCTGCTGTTCACGGTCTCCAGTTTTCCATTACTTTATAGAATATTCTAGTACTCTGTTTCGGACTCTCTAGAATATTCTAGTACTGATTGTCATATGCGTCACAATATTGATTTGATTACCATGGTTTAAGCCTATAGATAAGACGAAGAAACTATGAGAATTGTTGTGTGATACGGAGGTTGAGAGCAAATGTGCTAAGGATAAAATTGGTTGACTTTGAGTTAGGGTTCTGGAGATTGGCTTATTAGAACTGTATGTGGTGTGGGGGTAAATAGAGTGGGCGAGGATTGCGTAAATAACGAGGACTGGTGTTAAAGGAGATGCAGTGTAGAAATTTCGCGCACCTAGCCAATCCCGAGATTAGACGGCAGATGAAGAGAATATCGCATTGAGTACGGCGTTCTTCTAATGTTTATAATTAATTAGTTTGAGGCAGTTTATAAAGGGGGACAGAAGCAAGAGTTTTCCCATCTCATTCAACGGAAGGAAAAAGTAAGAAGCGTCGTTAAATGGTCTCAATTCTGCATATTTGAGTCATGTGATGAGGTGATCAGACTTGACTGGCATATTCTAGAAGAAGACGGACAAAAGAAATGTGGAGGGATCGGTTCCTTCGACCAGCGTTTTACCAATTTGAGAGCAGGATTGGTCTTAAGAATTTTTTCGCGGATATGCAAAAGGAAATATAGCTCCTTGCACATAACATGCCCAGGTCCCAAGTCAGAGGACAGGGGTTGGTTGAGTAAGAGGCAGTGACGGGAGCGGAAGGGTGCGCTTTCGTGAAAACCTGGTTGACTGGAATTTGGCAACATTACGTTCCAAGCAGTTCCTCTGGCACCAAGCCGAAAAGCTGTGGAAGTCGATTTGAAAAAGGGAAGAATCAAGTGGAGTACAGATTGTTATAAAAAATGTAGTAATCATATCAATGTTGTTAATCATCATCATCGGCACTACAACCGGGAGCCGGTCTTGGGCTTATTAAGCAAGTCCTGAGGCTTGTTAAATTTTCCATAATGATTTATTTTTTCTGGGCAAGGTCATTAGTCTTGCGCCAGAGGCTCCCCGACGGGGAATCGAACCCCAGTCTCCCGGGTGACAGGCGGGTATACTAACCACTATACTATCGAGGCGCTCTCAGTGGAATATACTTGCGTTTAAAAATCGAATTCTAAACACGGCCAGTAGCCTGATATGTTACGCTTAGGTTCGATTTTTTGTGATTCTAACTGTCATAGCATCAGTTCGAATCACACGTTCTTCACTATTATCTTAAACGCTATAGCGTCGCATCAGCTGAGATGTGGTCAGATTGACTGAATCGGGATCTGGATAACGTCCGTAGTGGGGAAAAGACAATATCGTCGACTTCAATGAAACGAAGACAGTATACAACATTCATAAAGAAAAGTGGATCATCGGTCCCACAGCTGATGATGAGTGGCTAGGCTCTCGAATCTGGGGAAGACATGAAGTTGCTTGGCGTCATGGTTTGTGGGAATGTATCGTGGCATAAACACGTGTCGAACATCGCCAGGTCCGCCTCAGGAAAACTGAGCTATCTTTTTAGAGCCAAGAAATATGTTACTACGGCTCAACTTCTGTATAAACCCCAAATTAGACCCGCGCTCGAATGTTGCCCTCATGTTTGGAGCTCTGCTCCTAAACATACCCTCGACATACTTGAGAGCATACAGAGACGAGCGATGTTGTTAATGGTCGATATAAAAAGGAGGGAGCATAAGTGACAGCCCTGGGGGACATCCGAGGGGGCGAGAAAAGAGTTTGAAAGAGCGAATATGAAGTGTACTGTAGCGGTTCTACGAACCACCACAACCAACTATAGGTAAGATGTTCTTTCCGCCAAGGAACATACTTACCTCTATCCATTACACGTGCCCACAGACACGTGTCCCAATAGCCGGTGATCATACCTGTAACAAAGGTTATACGAAATTGTAGCAATGTTGAACCCGATATCTAAAACCAAGGAACTTAACGTCCTTCCAATACCGAGTTCAACGCATCCATAAATGGTATTCTACCCCAATCCAAAAAGGCAGCAAGCATCGCATCTCAACAATGCGAGAGATCATCGCATGTAAATCGATCACCCAGCCTGGGCAGCAACGCGATGTTTTCCCACGAAATACCATGTCGGCAAGTAAACCGAACAAGGGATACATTCTCGGGTAGCTAAATGCAATTAGCACCTAAATCCCTCGCATGATCTAATGCTAAGGCACACTTGCGCAAACAAACGATTCGTTGCGCCGCTGATTAGCAGGCGAACAATCATAAACGCATAACACTATCCCTGATAGATGTTTATGATGGAAAAGGCAAATAAAGCCTTACATCCCATAGTTCGTGTACACATGCGAAATGCAGGCGATCCTTTGCCGCATGCCAGATGTGCAGTTCAAACAAACCACAGAAATATCGGAGAATAAGCGGCGGCACCCGACCCATAAACAAAAGCAAAAAAGATACCGACCACCAGCAACGAATGTAATGATAATGATCACGAGGAAGATTTTTCCTTTTTCAGATCCGGTGGGAAATTCTCCCGTTGAGATGCAAAGGGAAATTTTATGCTGGTAACAGATACGATGGGAAAATCTGTTAGCAGACAGTATGAAAGATTTTCTTTTGCAGATGCGAGGAAGTAATCAGAATGGGATATTTTTTGGATTGGGACAATTAGTCGAGGAAGTCTACTTAGGAGGAAGTCTACTTAGAGCGTCAGTCTTTATCGAAGAGTCGAGAGAATACCGTCGAACCGCGCAGCACGATAACGCGAGTAAGGAACTGTTCGACCCGAAGTTGAAACCTTGCAAAAGTACGCGAGTAACGAAAGGCATTGATCGAACTGCCACCGAAGGCAAACATCATAAACATTTTGTGCAACGATTAACTATCTTGCGCTCCGGAACAATTAAGTGTGGTATTAGTTAACTCAATTTTCGTACAGCCGTTAATAATAAACAATAAACCCATGTACGCACACTAGTGCCCCTAGTATCACCACGGGTGATCAAATGTGTAAATCTGCGAATCCCTGTATTAGTCAAGCTGGACTTAATAAACAATTAAAATTAAAATTAAAATTCAACACTATTCTCTCCGTGTTTCATTTGTGCTGTTTCCGCTCAGTGTGTTCTTCCTTATGTGCAGACAGTGTTCGGCGGAACAATTACGACCTAGTAGACAACATCCGCCAAAGTACTCTGAACAGCCGTTTACTCAGATAAGAAAAAATCCCCTTAGTCAATGCGGGTTCGAAGCCCAGAGAGAGCTTGTGCCAAATTTTGTGGAAGGGTTTACTGAAATCGGTTGTACTAACGTCGACTTTGTTCGCGTTCTCTAAGGTTAATCAAGACCACCAATAAAGCCGTGTTGCTTGGGTAAGATAAGGGCTTTACAGCAGAAAGATAACGCTTCATACAGAAATCTATCAAAAAGTTTGGGAATGTAGAATGTAGACAAGGCATGTTCGAGACTTCGCCTTTGGGTCCCTTTGTAGGAATAGTGGAGATGAAATGACAGATTAAAGATTAACGAAAGGGGGGCTGAAAGGGCGTAGAGACATTTTTTTATGTAAAAATAGCTAGAAGACCACCTGGACTGGGAGTGAATTTATTTTTAAGTTGAATTGATTTTGTTTTTCAATCGTGGGTGGATCAATAAAATCAATTTCTAGTCAGCCAAAAACTGAAGCCTGCCATTATCGGCTTTAATGCAATAGACGAAAGGCTATACACTCTTCGCATTCGAGGCAAGTTTAAGAACATAAGCCTCATAAACGTTCCCGGACCTACAGATGAGTCCCCTGACGACGAAAAAAAAAGAATTCTACGAGAACGTCGAACGGCCTCCCAGCGCCTACCCAAGATACGATGGGAACATCTTTCTTGGTGATTTGAATGCAAAAAAAGGTCGGGAGCCGATTTTCAGGCACTATGCAGGTTCCCATGACAACACTAATGACAATGGAGTACGAGTCATCGAACTGGCAGCATTAAAGAACATGGTTATTAAGGCAACAACAAAAAGGCTAAACCGAATCGCGAACTGCGCTTTCTTCAGGCACGTCCCAACAATTTCGCCTTAGCAGACTGTATTTTCCGGCACTGGCCGGCCAACGGTGATTTTGTCACTCAGAGGGATTGTACCTCCAGAGCCGGACTCTTCTCTGGATAACTGGGCGTTAGAGTCTTGCCCAGTACAAATCCCTAATCGCCTAACGTCAAAGTAAAAGGAAGGAGAATATCAAAAACGTGGTACAACGAATGTGCTTATTTTCCTTAATCGAATATTTATTATGTCCTATGATTATTCTTTATTATTTGTTAATTCCTCATCTCTCTGGAGCTGGTCTTGATCAAAGCCCATTGGGTAGGAGTGCCTTCGACGACTCCTGCTGCTTCACCGATGTGCCCGCCTTATATAGGCCCGCAGTTGTCCCCTTCTTTCCGCGTAAAGATATCCACAAAGCCACCTGGGTATCACCTTTTCCAGCATTCCAAACCAACAAACATCTTTAATGGACTTCGACAAGGGGAGGGTCTGGCATGCATCCTCTTCAACGACGTTGGAGAAAGCAATCCGTGACTCTGGCATTACAACTAGAGGGACTATTGTCACTAAGTCCAGCCAGATACTTGCCTACGCAGATGACATCGATATCAGCGGTAGATCCGATTCGGCTGTACAGGACTCCTTCACCCAGATGGAGTAGGCGGCACAAAAAACAAAAAAACTGGAACTGTATATTAATGAGGGAAAAACAAAATACATATCGCAGCATTTGCGAAGAGAAGACCTAACGTTGGTCAAACTATCAGGGTAGCGGAGAAATAAGTTGATGTAGTGCAATCCTTTAAGTAGCTTGGGTGAAATTCAACAAAACCTACTATGGTATATCAAGGCTGTTTAAATCCTGAAATTTATCCAGCAAATCCAAACTACTACTGTACAAGACCATGGTCTTACCAGTACTCATGTATGGATCCGAGACCTGGGTGCTCAATAAAAGACACTCTGAACTCTTAGCCGCGTTCGAGAGGAAGGTCTTAAGGAGGATTGTTGGCACCATATCTAGGGGAGAACGATTCCGAAAACGCTACAACCATGAGTTGTACGCGATCTACCTTGAAGCTAACCTTGTAAGAAAAATTAAGCTCGGTAAACTCCGGTGGGTGGGACATCTAGCTCGAATGAGCGAAGAGGAGACTGCCCGGAAAGTCCTTTGTGGCGGAATGTGTGGAAGGAGACAGCGTAGCAGATCTTGTCTGCGAAGGAGGGAAAACGTGGACCAGGGCCCACGGAGCCTGGAAGTGCCAAACTGGATGACATGGGCTCCAAATCGTGACCAGTGGAGAGACTTGCTAAATAAGGCCAAGACCAGATCCCGATTGTAGTGCCGATGATGATGATGATGATGTATATCTGTTGTCGGTCGGGTTTTAGCAGATGTGAGATAATCCGCCGGTAATAAATTTTATTACTTGTTCATCTCATAAATGCTTTATGAGTTTAATTGTTGGTTGGATTGATAATTGTAAAATTGATCAACAAATGAGAATTTTCTTTGAGGGATTCCGTCTCTGATAGGGAATAGCCTCGGTGGTTAGGTATTTAGTGGTAAGGAACAATACGAATTGATGGGGAAAGAGAAATCCGACTTCGCAAACATTTTTTTTCTCACTTTTATTATACCATAAATTATTCTAGATTCTTCGAGACTAGGCTTTTTTATATCGCAAAGCGGTTTTTTCTGTAATGTGTTGAAGGAGCCTAAATCGTGGCCTCGAAAAAATCGTTATTCTTTTGGGATTTAAAAGCTTAAACTCAAGATTGACAAGCTTTAATTAAAAAATTAAACGCCATCATAAAGGGACAGATTTCTTATGCAGGAATTCCCCACCATTTAATAAAAATCAGTGTTGCTGAAAATAAAGGAAAAAACCGAATTCGCGGACGACGCTTCCTCCAGGGACGCCCCAGTCTCTCCTTTAGCGGACTGTATATCCGGCACTGGCCGGCCAACGATGATTTCAAATTGTCGGATTGTACCTCCAGAGCCGGACTCTGCTCTGGGCGATCGTGCGTTGGAGTTTTGCCCGGTGCAAATCCCTAATCGACGAAAAGTGAATACACGACCAAGGAAAGGATATTATCAAAAACGCGGTATAACTTGCTTATTTTTTTATTTATTATAAATTGAATAACCGTTTGTTTTCTTATAATGATCAAATCTGCATCCTTTGCTGCTGGTCTCGACAAGACCATTTTGGGAGAGGAATTCCTGTGACGGCTCCTGCTGTTTCACTTTTTTTTTTTTTTTTACCGTAATTTCAATTTGTACATTTAAGTGATACAGTGCTTTGTTGTGTGGGAGTTTGTAAAAAAGCCCTGAGATCCAGACGTAATCAAACGCCTTTGAAATATCAAGCGAGAGGCACACGGCAGGGCTTTGGTTTTGGAGACCGGTTGTAACATCGTGAGTAAGTTTTAGTAGAGCATGACATGTGGATTGTCACTTACGGAATCCGAACTGAGAGTTGGGGATGAGAGCGTTCTCATTGGCAAATGAGAGAAGATTTTGATAGATCTTCCGTTCAAGTACCTTACTTAGTGTATTTAATAGGGATATTGGACGATAATTGCAAGGGTTATTACTACCACCGGGCTTCTTAATAGGAATTAATACCGCAGTTTTCCAATTCTCTGGGAAGTGTAATACATTAATCATATTATTAAGAAGAACAAGGATGGGAAGCAGATTCGGCGGACGTTGCCTTCTAAATAGAAGGTGTGGGATTCCATCTAATCCAGTTGACTTTTTGTTATTTCCTGATCTTACGATCTCCGATAATTCGTCCGCAGTTAGAAAAGTTGTGGTGTCTAAGGGGTGTGAAGCTATGTTTGTGTTGTTAAATTCACCGATGAAAGGAGTAAAAGATGGGAATAATCTGTTTGAGATGTATTCATTTACGGTGTCCTCGAAGCCAGGAGTTGAGAGGGAATTATTTTGCTGATGAATCTTTGAGAAGTGTTCTGCGATCAATTTGCTATGTCCATATCGGATTGGGCAATATTATTGCTGATTAGGTTTGTTACACACAGAATCCCAATCCCCTAACGAAAATCATTAATCAATCCCAATATCCCAACCTAAAAACATACATACGCATCATATAATCTGCTGCACGCAGAATCTCAATGTCCCAACCTAAAACATTCGCGTATACGCATGCAAATCAAATTACCAATGGTAATAATATCCTGAAATCCATGAAGCAGCATATTCCAAAGTCAAATGCATTAAAATTGCACAAGGCATCGTGAAACATTCCAAACCTAATAATTGCAATTTTGCATTCTACCAGTTCCCACATTTTTCCTAACCATGGAATGAAACCATTTTCACACACACGCCTATACATTCTCACGTACTCACCTGGACGATCGCAACCAACACCCCATCTTCGCCCAGGTAGCCCTACCTGCACACTATGAGAAAATCAGATTCACGTTACCGTGAATCGAAATGTTTTCATGGCCTTGGGGAAAGAATTTTCGCAACTCTGCGATTCTCACCGTCGTTGGCTTAGCCTTCGACTGCCACTGGCGTCAGGTGGCTGTGTGGAGGACAGCCACGATCGTGGGAAAGCATGTACTTTTTAATTTGGGTTTACATATATAAAAAGGGGAGCTCCGTTAGGAATTCAATTAGGATCAGAACACCGACAGGGTGCATCAATTAAAATCAGTTTCCGACAGCCAAAGTTGGCACGTGGACTTAATAAAATAAATTGATCAGGAACAGTACGCTAAAAGGGGTGCACATAAAAATAAAGCAGAAGTTTAATAAAGAAAAATACAGAAAGGAAACCCAAACGTTGTTATTTCAAACACCATCATCCAGCCGCCCATAGAAGTCCCCAGCCATAGCCAAGCCGGAAGATCGCCCCGCTTGCGCTCTCGCGAAGGAAGTCCCCGGCCAGTACCCAGCTAGCCAGCCGGACGCCGACGTCCAGAACCCTTACCTACACAATCAGCTACAGAGGTAACCCAAGGTGCCGGGTTTATTCTGGCTCGAAGTGGCACAGTGACGGCACCTCAAGGAGATGGGGTCCACATCATCCACCGGCCGAGGACAGGTTGCCGCCAACACATGGCTTTAGAAGGCCAGGAGAACCCCACAAGGTTTCACAACAAGGTCCGAGGAAGACACCCACGGGCTAGCCAGCCGGAAGTCGGTAAGTTGTGTGTGTGTTAAATGTTAATACAACAGGTTGATGAGATGATCAATTCGGGGTTTATATTTGCGACCAGTTAATTGATTGATGTTTTTAAAAAGATCACGATTTGGTTTGATATTTTTAAGTGTGGAGATGTAGTTTTAATCTGCGAACTTTTTCAGCTGCTCTTTTATCAGAGTGGGGGAGTATCTTGTATGAAGCTTTCGGCGGAGCTGCTTTTAAGGCGCAATAATTTGGTTAGGATGCTGGGCAAAGACTTTCCTAAATAATTGTGAGGAATGGTTATCGGGGTGTTATTGCTGAGAGTCTCCTTTAGAATTTGCTCTATTCTTACAGATGCTTGATGAATTTCAGTAGGGAGTAGGTTAGATGCTTCCGCGATATACAAGTTAGAGGAACTTATCGCTATGTCCCTATTGACATTTCTCCAATTTGTTTTGGAGAAATTTGGGACAGGGTTTCACGAGTAGACTGGGTCGAGAGAAGGGATTTGGATCGTGGTGTGAACGGAACCACGATCAGAAGGATATATAAAGGAGACTGTAGGTGGACCCGTTGAGTGAACATCATCTCGACTTGAGGAAGAAGTCGATTGTTGACTTGACTGAGCTAGTGACACGAGTTGGATGTAATGGTGAATCAATGTATGTATATGGATAAGACGGGGGGACGGCTAGCAACTGACGAGCATATTTGTTGCATTTATTATCAGTGAATGCTGTATGACGAGCATTCCAGTCTCCGCCGATTATAAATGGAGCGGGAACAGACTGTTGGATTATCTGAGAAATGTCAGCATCTGGGAAATCTGGTTGTCGTGAAGGGTGAATATAAATGGATGCTAAGACGAGCAATTTATTGTTCTCACAAAAAAGTGTAACTGCCGCGTATTCAATGCTGAATATTTCGATGAATCTAATTTCACTGAATTGAAATTTTGTGCCTACTAAGATACCGGTGCCTCCGTGAGATCCATTAGTTCTGGGGTTAGAAACAAAAGTATAATTGCGAATGGAAACTCGGGAATCTGGTTGGAGCTAGGTCTCTGAAAGGAAGAGGATATCTGCGGAACATTTTTCAACAAACAACCGGAGGTGTTGCTTACGCATATTAGAGTAAATGGATTCTGTGTTGGCGGAGCAGCTGTTTCACCGTTGCGCTCGCCTTATATAGCCAGCAGCTGTCTTCTCGTTCGCTTGTTTTTCTCAATCACTCGTTTTCTCCTGAGTGATTTTTCGCAATCGGCATACAGCTGGTCGTCGTTCTCTTCCCTCTTGAGTGGTTCTACAGCTGATCGTTGGTCTTTCCTCTTGAGTAGTTTTACAGCCGATCGTTGGGCTTCAGAGGAACTTGTTTGCTGGTGCTTGCCCTAGAAAATCGCATCGCAAACAATCGATTAAATCAAGAATAAAGCGTATATTTAAAAAACTTTTTTATTGTTTTGCCTTATTAATTTTTTCGCCATTTTGCGGCCACATGCTACGTATGGCATGTTAATAAACAAAATGCACTGAAATTTATTAGAATCGGTTCAGTGGATCCCGTGATTAACTGTCTGCAGTTTGGAAAAAACACTTTATTAAAAATCGACGTGCGAGAGACCACCAAGTTCCAAACGGAGAGCACGTATTTACCCTGTTGCAACTTCTTCTTATTGTTCTTTTAAATTTCATTGATCTTCTTCTCCTTTACAGTATTGGACGATAACTCAGGCAGACGCTGCAGCAAAGCAACATTGTGTCGATTTCCCAGAGAAGCGCTAATTGCTCGACCCCTGGGAAGATGCGACAAAAAAAAAAAAAAAACACATGCGGCAGCTGCTGATTAGACGGGCACATGGAAAAGTAGTATATATAGAGTGAAACCTTTGTAAACCATTGAGCTCTGATAGAGACCTCAAGCGACGTTAGGTCTCTCCATGTTAAATAAATACATGTTAGGTTAAATAGAAATACTGGTTTGTTTTTAAAGTGAAGTTGTTCCGTTTTTTCAATCCGCTCTTTCTCTAGATTTACAGGTACCCCAGAGCACTTACCCCCACTAGTGGTAAGGGGTGATAAAAGTATATTTCTCCATTGTTTAGGCTTACAAAAGGTGCGTTCCCACCACCGGTGATAACAGCGCTCGCGGGGGTAAGAAATATCAAATAAATAGTACGGGTCATCGTACCACAGGCATTCGGTACCACTCGTGTTAGGGCGTAGAGGGTAGGCGTTCTTTCCCTTTTCCTTTCAGCTACCCTTGGGTTATTACGTGGTAACTCCCCTACCACTTTTATCCCATCCAAAAAAACATAAAATATAAAACATTTATACAAACATCGAATTACACAGAAAACATTAGATGAATTTTCACATTTTTAAACTACACATAAAAACTACTAAACAATTTACACTTTAAACACATACCACATTACATTTCGACATTACAAACAATTCACATTTTAAATTAAACATATTATACACAAAACATTAAATTACATAGAAAACATTCATCTATATTTCATATTTAAAATTAGACATATAATACACAACACATTAAATTACACATAAAATACTTATTACACTTTTACTTTACACAAAAGTTAAAATATAAAACTGGCGCAAGACTGATGACCATGCCCGGAAAAAACAAATCATTACGGAAAATTTAACAAGCCTCAGGACTTACTAAATAATGCCAACACCAGTTCCCGGTTGTAGTGCCGATGATGATGATGAAAATATAAAACATTAAACTTAAATACAAAACCCAATTTACATTTTGAATTACACATATAACATATATCGGGATTTCCAATAGGGACTTGACAACTTTGAATTTAATTTGTGAACGCACCCTTTCACTAATCATCCAACTGAGACTGTCAATTTATTCAGTAAACTCAACATTTTCATCGTAGTTAAGTACACGAACGAACAACGTCTGCAAATTATAAAAATTTACTACGGAAAAAAAGGTGGTCAAGTCCCAATTGGAGAACCCATTAAAACATTAAATAAACGCCTAGTTATTTCACCGGCGATGATATCTCCGATGTCGTTCTTGCCCCTAAAAACAAAATATTATGAAAAATTTAACAAGCCTCGAGACTTGCTATGTAAGACCAAGACCGGATCTCGGTTGTAGTGCCGATGATGATGATGATATCTCCGATAAACTCGAGATCGGTGATCTCCATTGATTGGGTCATACGATAACGGTTATGTGGTATGACCCAGTTTTCTTATTGAGATAACGGCGTGTAATGTTATTGTGGGAGCAATGACATTCAGTTGCTTATCGCATTCGCCATGCAATATGTATGTCGTAATATTCGGTCTAACAAAATAACTGACTAAAATTATATTTCCCTAATTGTGCTGTTTAAGCGCAGCTCGCTGTAAAGGTATGGCGTAGAGCGCCGCAGTTAAGCGAATCTAAACTCAAATTTGGTTTATGATTAACTTTATTTCAAAAATGTTGGGGTATTTATACTCCCAATAAATCATTCAATTATTTACACATTTCCTCATTTACTCATACAATTTTTGCTTACAAGCTATAAAATAATAAAATGGAACATCACTCGTACAATTTTGCCGATTATGGTATTTAATATCCTATCACCGTATAGCGAAAGAACAATGACATGAGTTGACCCAATTAATTCGTGAATCACTTTGCCAATGACAAACTCGCAAACGATTGTCATCTGATTCCTTCAAATCGTAACTGGAGCGATTCGTTTGTTTTACTCAATGAAATGAGTTGACCTTGACTTTGGTTGTAAACAACGAATGCTGGTTACTTGAGAAGTGCAAATTGTGACAAGGGCAATTGATTCATTTGAGATTATTGTTTGTGGTCATTTCATGTATATGTTGTCACACTACAGGTGGTTGAAAAACAAAAGAGCCTGTGGTGTAGCACCTTTTTGTTTTTTATATTGACAGTGGGTGTAAAACAGGCAGTAATAAGACTGAGAGTTGTTATTAAAACGACCAAAGGAACTCGGATAGTAAAGTCTCGTTTTTACTACGAAAAAACTGGTTTTGTTAATTTTACTCTTGGAGTGTTTGGCCGCGTGTGGCGAAAGGGGAAATTAAAACCTTAAACAATTTGTAATCCATCATTTACCTTCTCTTTGGAATTATTGTACCGACCTCACATCGGGGTTTTATGGACATACATTTGAAAATGCAACATTTTTTAAATACCACACGAACCTAATCGAAACACCAGCAGAAAAGCCCCAAGGATAACCGAGTGTGACTTGCTCTCTTCCTTACGGTTTGGGGAGTGAAAAGGAGATCGTGAGTGTACACATCTAGGGGCTAGCCGGCAATCGAAAATTCAAACGCCACGCACAGCTGTGAGTACGAATTTTATATTATCGATTTGTATATAGTGCAAATTATATTGCAACAAGCAATTATATTGGCGCAAGCAACGTCGGAAACAAATACAGTCAACAATAATTTTTCCTCCGAGCCGGATCAACAGCAGGTTTCATTTGGTCCATTTCAGCCGAAGCGACACCAACACATTACAATTGGTCCTTCAGCCGGATCATAAACGATTAGTTGCCCCGTTTGAGGCGGAGCGACACCGACAATTACGAGTACACTTGTGGCGGGTCTTTCGAGCGCCACTGCTTACCTCCTCATCTATGATCCGAAAACTTACATCAAGCTGGCAAAGCACCCCGTACAACAAGTATTGTGGCAGTCCCAATCTGAGCGCCATTACTTACCTGGAAGGTAGGCATACCAATTCTTCAATTCACTGCACTTAAATGCAGACATTTCTGCCCTTACGAGTTTTCCCCACAAGATGCATTCAATGCATTTTCGAAAACTCCCTGAGAGAGAAATCTCATTCATATATTTAGGGCGTTATCGTAAGACGCCATCGATATTACCCAAAAGCATAAAATACACCAAGCGCATCATCTCAACATACGGTCTCATCACTAAGCAACCGATACAATGTGAAACGTATTTGGGCACGTTTAGCTCTTGTCCAATTCCGCCGCACATGTGCAAAAGATACTTCTTCTGTTCCTGGTCATCCCAAACATTTCGGTTGGTTAACCGAACGACAGTCGACTTGGAAAAACACGCCAGCCGGCACAATTAATACAAACAAGGGGCAGCACCAACGAGTGGCGGCTAAGGATATACGATCGTCGGGAATGCTTTACGCATTAGCCGATAGCATAAACATCCGACGTCCCCCTTGATACAACGAGTGCAACTATGTTGATCATTCCCTGTGTTTGATTTTCACTTATCTGCATGCATGTTGGCTGGTTATAAAACCCCAACGAGTATCATGTTTAGCGACTGGCTACCGATGGAACCAGAGTTCTCAATGGCAAGGGTGTGATGATGTAAACACCTGCGCGTTCTATGGCTTGTCTAAGCAGTAAGCGTATCTTTCGACGGGGACGCGGGACATTTATACTTATTTATTTTACAGATACGGTGTTTCGTTGGACGATGAAAAGGGATGGAAGATCAGGGTCCGTGACAGTGAATCGGTACTTTAAGTTAAATTTTAGTCAGTCGGAAATTAAACATCACCGAAGTCGGGCTAAGTTTCGCCACCATCTGTGCCGCGTGCGAGTCAGTTTGAGTTTATCGAATGAATGCAGTGTCCTTACGCTTTAAACACGTAACAAATATTTTTATGTTCATAGACCGTTTATAAAATGAATTCAGTGTCCTTACGCTTTAAATACGTAACAAATAGTTTTATGTTCATAGATCGTTTATTAAAAGAATTCAGTGTCCTTACATTTTAAATACATCACAAATATTCTCATGTTCATAGACTGGTTATCGAAATGAATTCAATGTTTTTATGGTTTAAGTTAATGCTTGTAAATAAAATATAAAAGAAAGACTCGAGTTTTATTTTCTTTCCCTGGCGCTAAATAAGGCCGATAGCTGCTGAAAAGTGAAGAGACTTGATTCCGTGCCAATGCTTCGAGTGCGAGTGCGAGTGGTTGTGAACCTGTGACCGTGACGACATCACGACGACCACAACAATACACACAACACGAAACCCCCACACACTCGCCCTATATTAACGCGATTACCAAATGAACAAACTTTCAAGGGTTAAACGAATGTTTACTTTTACACAATACAAATACATTAATTAAACAAATATTCGATGCTGTAGCAAAGAGAAGATGTCAAGAGTGCCTCTACAAAATTAGGAAGCCAACGGGTAACCCCAAGGATCCAAGTTCGAGTTGAGAAGCATTAGGCAAGAATCAGCTAACTTCGATAGCAGTTCACCCAGTTTGTGTTTGGTGTACACCCTGTATAGCCCCCGATTCTCATTTGCTATTTCATCCGCAAGCTTCATGATCCCTTTATGGTCTTCGGTTTCATCTAATACTCTGTGCAAAATTAGAACAACCTCGGGAATACATATCGAACGAAGATTTTGCAGTTGATGCAGACGATTCTCCCATTCAGGAAAATCCTCCTGATTAAATGACTCCTGAATTGGTGGGTCAATAAGCCACCCTCTCTCCGGAAACAGTAATATGTTGAAGAGTGAATCCTTTGTTACTGGAAGTAGAATAAAATTATATTCATATACTTTACATATTCATACGTTCGAAAAACCAACCGACAGAAAGTTTTTCCATGTTGATCAACCAGCACTCAAGCTCCGAGGAATACATATGTTCTTTGTGTTCGGACAAAACTCTCGCTGTGAAGTTCGCACGATTGTGGACGGGTGATTGTTTCTGAGGCTTCTGATGCAATAACAAGCCCCAGTCTTTAAAGTTATCTAAAGCAACAATATATACTTTAAAACTTAAATACTCCTTGACGCTGCATACTTCGCGGTATGGGAATTTATCTGGGTCATTATATAATGCCGTTAAGTGTAATATTGTGTCCTCGGGCACCATATTGAAGGCACCGCGTACACAGTCCATCTTACCGTCGGCTAAGAATGTTCTCAACATCGCGTTCGCTTGCCAAAGCAGCTCACCTCTCTGTTCCGGGTAAAACGTGAGCCATTCAAGGGCCTTTATCTTCTCTTGATCCTGTTTGGAGATTTCACCCGACCTAAGATTCTCGTTTGACGCTTGTGGTTCGGTAATCTGTTGTCGGATTCTTTCAACTGTTCGCGTTGTGATCGTCTCGATGTCTAGTCCTACTTCTAAGCCGTACCTTAAAGCAGCAGCTCGCTCCTCAGTGTCTTTAATTGTGTACAAATACGAAGAATAGACAACGATCTGCATTCGTTCGGGTAGTGCTGCAGTATAAAAAGCAACCAGCTCTACATTGTTTTGGTCCATCAAGGCTTCAACATATGCCTTAACAATCTCGTCAGCTACATCTTCCTTATCAGCTTTTCCAATCTCACGAAGGAAGAAAACTATATGACAGAGAAAACGCAGCATATGTGGACTCAATTTCTCCTGTTCAATCCAAGAGTGCATCTCGTGCAGTAGCTCCGAAGCACTATCGAGGATTATGTGCTTATGTATGATGTGCATCTTGCTGGCAGCCTCAAGCCTTATTCTCTCATTGTTGTGAACCGATATCTCGTTGAAAATCTGTTCTAGAGTCATTTTGTTCTCCCAATATTCTTCGGGCATTAACGATTGCAGCTCACTTTCGACTCGTATATCTATTTGAACCTTGAGGTAGACCCACAACAGATCAAGCCAAGACTTGTTCATGACTGCTTTCAACGAATTTAAGTGTCCACAAAGTGCCGCGGCGATTGCACGATTATATTGATCGAATTTATTATTGTCTGCCATCAACCAAGCACATTTTTTCCAAATATTTCTTCGTGGATTCCCCTCAATTGGTAGTTTTTCATTGGTATTTGTTGACTCGTAGTTGGGATCTTCATGGAGACGCCAACCTTCAAGAATGGCCGCTCTCCAAGTTTGTCCACAATATTTGCATAGAGCCATCGCCTCATCAATACGACCCTGACGGATTTCAGTTAAGATACACTTGGCCAACCTGAGATCGTCTTCCTCGTCTAGTGGATGTAACGGTTTCTTTTCTCGGACTGGGGCATCTGGATCTAGGAACTGAACTATTTCCCCTTCGTTTCCAAAAACTGCTCCGTCTGGGTTTTGTAATTGGAATAAGGTATTCCCCCACGCTACCGTTCGATCAGTGGAATGGCCCAGTTGCACTGCATCAGTCGGTGTATAACAAGCCTCTAGCCAGTCCACAATCATCTGGTATTCCCGAATTGGAGCGTTATCTATAATGAGAATTTATTTCTTTTCAAATATCTTTTACCCTACCAGCACAGGTACTTACATGAGTACAAGTGATTAATGACTTCTTTCTCTGAGCATCCCAGGGGCATGATTTCACCAATTTGATCACTTTGCAGTAGAATTCTATCCTTGTACAAGGCATGCAGGAGTTTCCAGGTGTTGCACTCCTGTGCCAGCCATTGCATTTCCTCCGCACCTGCTTCATTACACGTTCTAGAATTAAAGATTTTTACTTCGTCCAATGCTTTGGAGCACAGTTCTGCTAGATTCTGAATGTTTTGAAAGGCATCAATATTGGTACCGCCTTTCAGCACTTGCAGGAATTGGGAGAACAAACGGTCCACTCTTTCCTTCGAAGCGGGATTTTTACGTTCAAAATATATATTCCTAGATCTTGTCGAGTCGGTGTCCTGCATCAGTTTTGAATTTTCCAATACTGACTGAGAAAAATCGGTATCACTAAAAACCTTGTTTCGAGCTTCACTGAATTGCAAAGCTTCTGAAGGGGTGATTGAAATTGATAGATCACATTCGGGCAACATAACTTCAGTTGGAAGTGTGCTAATGTTTTCAGGATAGAAGTAGCTTGATCGAAAATTAAAGGACGAATCCATTGGAAATCTAAACAAATAGACACTTTTCACTTTAATTTATGTCTCGTTCTAAACGCAACAATCGCGTGGACAAGTTATTTGATTTTTGTTCGCGCGTTGATGAATTTTGACACATCTAACTGCCGGTTCTCTGCTGCCATATGAGGTATTGCCAGATTAAAAAAATATGTTGTTATCAGAACGTTGATAATATTTTTATTGAAGCACTAACTGAGTGTGTTAGACTTCAATACCGGCTGGTTACCAGTTCTAGCTAAAGGTAGACCACCAAAAAGTTTCGAACCATCTGCATAACTCTACGAATAGTGTGTATAATATATTTATAATAGATGACTCGTGGATATATTTCTCGGCAAATGACAGGCAGAGCTGTTTCATTGAAATTTAAATGTGCTAATGGTTGAATCAACAATTACTGCAGTACATAAATGATTGCAATAAAAGTATTTGTTGGTGTTTGTTTATAACTCTAAGTAGTCCGCGTGTAAACCAATAAAACTTTGTCATAGGAGACAGAACCACAAAAAAGGCAGAAGTGAACTTGAAGGTAGCTTTATTAATTGATGTATTGATTGGCAATTATTGGCCGATGGTGTTTATTCGATGAATGTTGATTGTAGACTGACTCATTGGCATAACTGCCAACTCAAAAGGCGACGCTATGACATCATCGTGGTGACAATAGGCCAGTTGGTGCCAGCTGCTGCGCAACTGTTATACATGCGAATGTACTAGATTTCTCCAGTACATTTCAGCACATTTAATTGCCAATCCGCAATATCCCGCCCGCCTTCGCCAATCATTGGCGAATCATCCTGACCGGTGGGCGCCAGAGGGGGGGGGGCTATGCGACTGGCGTTGGCGATGTTCATGCGCTGATTGGTGCTGGTCCGATGCTCTCGCCCCCTCAAATGGGAGGATACTTAGTTTGGACACGGGTCTCGTTAGGGTGCCCGCAGCAGTCCGCAGCGTTGTCACTCTCACGAGTCCGTCTTGGCCAGGGCGCACCTTAAGGATTCGCGCTAAGTGCCACTTGCAGGGGGGGGGGGGGGGGGCAGCTCACTCCTGATCACGCACAGTTGCCGCACTGCGACGTTGGGGTTTCGGCTCTGCCACTTTGGCCTGTGTTGTAGTTCCTGGAGGTATTCTGCGGACCATCGCGACCAGAAATGCTCGTACATGTTCCGCAGTAACTTTGATCGCGACAACCGAGATATGGGGTGTTGAAGTGTGTAAGTCTCCGGGATGGTCGACGTCGGGCCTCCAATAAGAAAGTGTCCGGGTGTTAGCGCCGTCAGGTCAGTTGGGTCACCCTTCAGTGGCTGGAGCGGGCGCGAGTTGAGGCAGGGTTCCACTTGGGCCAGCAGGGTGGAGAGCTCTTCGAAGGCCAGGACTGCGTCGCCGATAACGCGCCTCAAGTGGAACTTGGTCCGCTTTACAGAGGCTTCCCAAATTCCCCCGAAGTGAAGGGCTGATGGGGGGTTGAATCGCCACTCGGTACACCCATTAGCGAGGAGGTGGGCAATCTCGGTGGTTTGCCTTGTTGCCTGGGCGAATAGCCCCCGTAATTCTTTATCCGCGCCGACGAAGTTGGTGCCGCAGTCACTGGTCAGTGTTGCACAGATTCCTCTTCGAGCCACGAAGCGGCGGTAGACGCGGAGGAAGTTCTCTGTTGAGTACCCGGAGGCGGCCTCCAGGTGCACCGCGCGGGCGGCGAAGCATACAAACACGGGGATGTATCCCGTGAACGTGCTCCTGGTTCCACTCTTTGAGCACCTGATAGCCATTGGTCCGGCGTAGTCGACTCCGCTGTGTAGGAATGGCCTGGTGGGCCGCACTCGGGTGGTCGGCAGGACCCCCATGAGTTGAAGGGTCGGTGAGGATGAGTGTCGGCAGCAGCGGAGACAGCGAAAGATTACTCCCTTGACCAGTTGTCGTTCTCGGAGAACCCAGAATCGTTGCCGTAGATGGTTGAGTGACACTTGCGTGCCACCGTGGAGGGTCCTGCCATGGGCATCTCGGAAGAGAGGACGAGGGGGTGCTTTTCATCGGGGTGTAGTAGGGAGTGGCGCAGTCTCCACCCGACACGCAGAATCCGTTCGGGTCGAGGAACGGGTTGAGGCGCATGAGCAGGCTGTCCTTAGCGACGGATGAGTTTCTGGTGAGCGATGCTATTTCCCGGTGGAAGTGGACTATTGGCACATAGGAGACCCAGAGCATGAGTGCTGAGTCCATTTGCGAAGGGGTTAATTCGGTGGGAGTGTTTGCGGGCGCGGTTTCCTCCCCGGCGTGGCTTTTTTCGGCAGTCGCCGGGCAAATTCGGCACATCTGGCCGTCACGCGGACGAGTCTGTGGAGCTGGGAGTATCGCATCAGCAGCTCGTTGTCCTCTCGTGGGGGGCTTATGACGTGGCTGGTTGCGGGGCGGCATTCCAGGTCCACCTCCGGGACGGCGGTGTGGGTGCAAGGCCACGGTATGTTGCCTTTGAGGAACTCGGGGCCGTCCATCCATAGTGACGGCGGGCGCAGTTGGTCCGTTGATGCTCCGCGTAACGCCAAGTCGGCGGGATTCTGGACACCGGCGACGTGATGCCAGTGGGCGCCCGGT
Source organism: Microdon myrmicae (assembly GCA_963931805.1). Classification (NCBI taxonomy): domain Eukaryota; kingdom Metazoa; phylum Arthropoda; class Insecta; order Diptera; family Syrphidae; genus Microdon; species Microdon myrmicae. The sequence goes on along the minus strand of OZ007499.1, from coordinate 46,840,090 downwards.
ATAGTCGTCTGGATTTCAGGGACCCGGTTGGCAACGTAAGTTTTCCATCGGCTCGGCGCACCATGGATCCATGATATGACGACGGTGGAAGCTGACCAGAGGTGGACTGGGGGGTTCTGGGTTGACATAATGGTGAGGGCGCGCTTCATCAGGCGCGTCGGCAGCAGTGCGGCACACAGCTCCAAACGTGGCGGGGATACCTGCTTCAAAGGGGCCACCTTGGTCTTGGAAGCGAGGATGGTGCAAGATGATTTCAACGGGACGCCAAATGTCCTGAGGTAGATGGCGGCACCGTAGGCGGCCTGGGAGGCGTCGGCGAATCCGTGGAGCTCCATCGTTGGGTGGGTGTTGTCGCAGCCGGTCCACCGAGGGATGCGGAGTGCGGGTAGTTGGCGTAGATCCGCGACGAGTTCGTGCCACCTGGATTCCATGGAAGGGGGCAGGGGTTCGTCCCATCCTAGTCCTAGGGGCCACAGTTCCTGCATGAATATTTTGAATCTTATCATGACTGGGGAGATCCATCCCAGGGGGTCGTAGAGGCGGCCGATGAATGCGAGGGCCGCCCGTTTGGTGAGGGCCGCGTTGCCCGTTGAATCTCGGAGATGGAATGTGAAGCAGTCTTCCTGGGGTCGCCTTTGGATTCCTAGAATTGAGTGGGCGTTCGCTGGGGGCCAAGTGGGGCATGTCCCGAGCTCGTCTGGTTGGTAGGGTAGCAGCGACGGGTGGTTGGAGGTCCATTTGCTGAGGGGGAAGCTGCCCGCTGACAGTAGGCCGCTGAGCTGCTGCTTCAGCAGCTGTGCCTCTGTGAGAGTGTCCGAGCCAGCGAAGATGTCGTCCACGTATGTGTTTCTCATGAGCACTTGTGCTGCTAAGGGGAATTGTGCGCCATCGTCGAGAGCCAACTGCTTCAGCGTGCGTATTGCCTGATACGGGGAGCTCGCGAGTCCGTAAGTTACCGTGTTTAGCGAGTAGACCTTAATGTCGCCGGTGGTTGACGGTCTCCACAGGATTTGCTGGTAGTGGCGATCCCGCTCATCAATCCTTATCTGTCGGTACATCTTCGCAATGTCCGCAGAGGAGACATATCGGGACGCACGCCAGCGCAACAGGACGTCAAAGATGTCACTCTGGAGCTTAGGTCCAACATAGAGGCACTCGTTGATGGAGGTTCCAGTCTCCGGCTGGACAGAACCATTGAACACCACGCGGATCTTGGGTGTTTGGTCAGATGCCTTGAACACCCCATGGTGTGGGATAATGAATCCATGTTCCTGGGTGTCCGCACTCGTGGTGTCTACTTGAGTCATGTGGTCAAGTTCGAGATACTCATCCATGAAGTTCTTATAGAGATCGCGGAACTGGGGCTGGCGCTGGAACCTGCTCTCCAGCCGTCGAAATGCAGCGCGGGCGACGCTGCCCGAATACCCCAGCTCCGCCGAGTTAGGCGTTAGTGGCAGTCGTAATGTGTAGCGACCTTGCTGGTCGCGTCTGGTAGTTGAGATAAAGTGAGCTCGCATGCTTGCTCCTCCAAAGTCAGAGCGGTTGGGTGGTGAGAAACTTCCTCCTGAATCCAGAACTTCTCCAGGAGGTCGCGCAGCTCGCGGTCGACACTGATCTGGTGACTGGTTAGAGGGCGGCTGGTGTTGGTGTACCGTGAGCCGCGGGCAGCTGCGCCCGTTAGGATCCACCCAAAGTGCGTAGACTGGGCGATCACGTCGGAGTTGGTGGACTTCTTTAAGCTGGCGGTGATGATTGCCGGGAAGCATCAGCGCCAATGATTAAATCTATGTTTTCTGCTGATGAGACGTCTGGTTCTGCCAATTCTAGGCCCGCCACAATAGAGATATCGCTTGGCAGGAGTCGTGGAGGTGGCACGTAGTCCGACAGATGGGGCAGGATGAGCGCGTCGACTGTCCAGCTTTGCGAGCTCTTGGTCCGGGGCAGTATGGTGCCGGATGATAGGGCCTTTGCCGTCTGGCAGCGGGCGCCCCCGCCTCCATGGACTGGGATGAATGATGTGCGCTGGCGCAGGTGCAGTCGCTGGGCGAGTGCTTCCGATATAAAGGTGGCCTCTGAACAGGGGTCCAGTAGGGCCCGAGCCTCCAGTCGGCGTTGGGAGCCCGACTGGACGAGGACGCGTGCTGTGGCCAGGAGGATCGCCCGGGCAGGCGGGGCGCTGGTCGTGTGAGATGACACCCCGGGGATCTGGCCGCCTTGAAGCTTGGGGCTTGTGCCTCTTTCCAAATCCAGGTTGGTCGCGGTCGTTATGGTATGCAGCAAGGTGTGGTGCCGCCCTTGGCACTGCCGGCAAGTGGATGTCGGTGGACAGTCACGATGTAAATGCCTTCCTAGGCAGTTGAAGCAAAGGCCCTGTTTGGTAACATGCGACCTTCGCTCTTCCGGGCTGAGGGCCCGGAATCCCTCGCACGATCCGATGTAGTGGTTTGATCTGCAGACCGAGCAGCGGGCGGGGGGCTTCTGGGCCGGTGGTGAGGCCGTGTGCACTGAGAGGCGCGCTTTGGTGGTGTGCTCCGTCTGGCCGGGTCTGTTCGGCTGGGGTTGGTCGATGGCGGTCCGGGGCAGCTCGACGAATTCCAAAGCCTCGATCCTTGTTTTCAGGAAGTCATCGAGCTGGTGGTACGTGGGTGGCTGGCTGGTGTTGCCTTGTGCCGTTTGCCAGTCACGAGCGGTGCGGGGAGTCCATGCGCTGTGTTGTTAGGTAGACAAGTATGTCATCCCAGGTGGTCACGGGGCGGCCGAGCGCATCCAAAGTTTCGACTGCATCATTGGTAGTGTCGCGGAGTTGTCGCAAGCCGGCAGCCGATTCCTTTCCGACGACCTGTACCTGGAAGAGGGTGCTCAAGGCAGAGTGAACCAGTGCCCGAGTATTGTCGAAGTATTCCACCAGCTGGTTCCAGGCTCGCTGGTAATTCTCCTCCGTGACCGGGATGTTTTTGATGGCCCGGGGGGGCGTCGTCGCGGAGGCTCGACTTCAAATAATAGAGTCGTTCGACGTCCGTCAGATTAGAGTGATCTGTCAATACCGCCTGGAACAGGTCCTTGAATGGCCGCCATTTCGAGTATTTTCCGGAAAATGTCGGCAATTGCACTGGAGGCAGCATGCGGGGATAGGCGCGGGGCGTCACCACTGCAGCCGCGGCCTTAGATGCTGTCGATGGTTCCATGTTGAGGCTATGAAGCTCTTCGGCGAACTTTGTCATCTCCTCCAGGTAGACCTCCTCAGCTGACTCGAGGAAGTCCTCCATGAAGTAGCGGTGGTCCTTTGTGTCTGACGTCGCCAGCTCCAGAATGTCGTCGTGCCGGTCACGGATTTCTTTCCACTTGCCCTGTAAATTGTCTCTACGGGTTTGTACGGCACTTACCGTTGATGGCCCTCGCTTCTTCAGGTTGGCGAATGCTCGCGACATTTGGCCCTGTGCCGCGTACTGCGTGGCGATTTGTTTCTCCATTGCTTTTGTCGCGTTGGTTTACAAACTTTTATTCACACTGAATGTTTCTCAAAGGGTCGTCGTTTTGTCCTTATTGTTTTTCTTCTTCAGTTCCTTGGTTTGTGTCGAGTCAGGTTGCAGTGTCTATGTGCCGCGAACTGGGCGGCGATGATGCCAATCCAATGAAGCACTGGATCCGTTTCGAAGGACCAGAAAATGTTTGTTTATAACTCTAAGTAGTCCGCGTGTAAACCAATAAAACTTTGTCGTAGGAGACAGAACCACAAAAAAGGCAGAAGTGAACTTGAAGGTAGCTTTATTAATTGATGTATTGATTGACAATTATTGGCCGATGGTGTTTATTCGATGAATGTTGATTGTAGACTGACACATTTAATTGCCAATCCGCAACAATTGGTATCCTGCTGCCATTTCCATAGCTTAGGAATGGGTTGAACACTTATAACCGTTTCCTCTGTTTTATCCTTGCCAACAATCCCCAACTATGTGCAGTAAAAACTACCAAATTATACTTGCTTTGAATGCCACCAATGATAGGTCTGAAAGTCGGATAAGGTAGTACAGTCGGTTGATATCAACGCTAAATGGACTTGTTTGCCAGCTTTTGCGAGAGTTAAAGAGAAAAGTTCTTAGAGTTAGATATTTATTAGATTTGTATTTATAACAATTGCAGGCATGAAAAGCTGTAAATTTATTTCTGATAGCTTTTCTTATATAGGGTGGCGCAAAATTAATCATCCAATTTTGTTTTTGAATTACTTTTTTACTAAACAAAAAAAAAAATGATTTTGAGTGATGGAAATCTTTATTTTAACCTCCATTGATCCATTGGTTGTCTTTTTGTATAATGCAGCCGTCTAGTTCACAAATGTCGAATATGACTGGCGTACGACGCCATTTGAAAAAAAAATATTGTTGATTCATTTTGCGCTACCTTGTATCAACTTATGGTATGTACGAATTTTATAGTAATTTTATAGCAATTTACTTTCTTTACTTATTTATTAAATTTGGTATGTTGCGGATTGGCAATTAAATGTGCTGGAATGTACTGGAGAAATCTAGTACATTCGCAGTGTATACTAGTTGCGCAGCAGATGGCACCAACTGGCCGATTGTCACCACGATGAGGTCATAGCGTCCTTTTTTGTATTGGCAGGTATGCCCAATGAGTCAGTCCGCTACCAGCTATCATTGCGCGCACACCGTGCGAGTCATTGCTGCTGATCCTACATAAATTAATAACTAAATAAACTCAATCTCATGTAGAAAAGTTGAATTGTTGTGCGTTATTAATGATTTATAAACCAAGTCGCATCCGACTTAGATAATAAAAAAACCTAAAGATCCACCTCGAGTTCAGTTTTGGTTTTCTTGTGGTTCTGTTTCGCTGCAAGTTTCATCGGGTCCCTCTCTACAAGGGAACAGCGGGCAACATCAAACATTCCCGTTACAGATATGTTGAACGGTTTCTTATTTGAAGCCAAAGGGAACTCTTTTCCCTACCAATATATCTCAAGACGAAATCACCTCAAGTTTATAAACGCCAGTTATTAGATATTAAGTTTGTTGCGGGGGAATTATGTTTTATATTATTTGATCTTCTTTGTAATATCTGGAGCATGTAGGCGGTTGCAGTAGTAGTAGTCGAATTTTAATGAGTCTAATTAGAGTTTTTATGTACTTATGAGCGAACCCTAAGATCGTGACAGTATTATGTTACATATCTTTGCTTAACTTTACAGGCTATAATGTCTGGCACTGCTACTTCAGTGCCATCGTATTAATTTGCCGTCATGGGTGAGTGCCCTGTTCCTATTTAAGCTTATACCAATAAATATTTAGCCAATTTTTTTTGTGGGGGGATGGGTGAGATACAGGGCAAAGTTACTGATTGCTTTGAACCCGGCGAAGGCCAGAACGATCCTTGTCCCTGTTCAATCCAAGTTGACATGCAGTCTCCACGTGACACCCCTGGATAGCTTATTTTGGCATCCGCCACGTAGTGAACCAATGCGTGCAGCAACATCCTGAGAAAGGTTGGCGCAGGTCTAATAACCAGGCCCGTAAAAATGAATTATTATGGCAAATTTAACAAGCCTCGGATATGGACCAGACACATGACGACGACCACGGAAACGAAAATGGCTAAACGATTTAAGATTTTTTTCATGGAACGTCCGCTCACTATACAGAGCTCGAGCTGCACAGCAGCTAGTCGAAGCCCTGTCCGAATATAAGGCTGACATAACAGCATTACAAGAAATAAGATGGACGGGGAGTGGTGTTATTCAAAGAAACGAGTATGGCATTTTTTACAGCTGTCATGCAAAACACCATGAGCTCGGGGTAGGCTTTCTAGTCAGCCAAAAACTAAAGCCTGCCATCATTGGCTTTAATGCAATAAACGAAAGGCTATACACTCTTCGCGTGCGAGGCAAGTTTAAGAACATAAGCCTCATAAACGTTCACGGACCTACAGAGGAGTCCCCTGACGACGAAAAAGAAGAATACTACGAGAACGTCGAACGGGCCCTCAATGCCTGCCCAAGATACGATGTGAAAATTGTTCTTGGGGATTTGAATGCGAAAATAGGTCGGGAGCCGGTTTTCAGGCACTACGCAGGTTCCCATAGTTTGCATGAGAACACTAATGACAATGGACTACGAGTCATCGAATTGGCAGCATCGAAAAACTTGGTCGTTGCGAGTACCAGGTTTCCGCGTAAAGATATCCACAAAGCCACCTGGGTATCACCTGATGGAGCCACTCACAACCAAATTGACCACGTGCTGATAGATCGCCGCCACTCTTCGAGCCTGATGACGGTACGAACGTACCGAGGTGCCAACGTCGACTCGGATCACTATCTTGTTGGTACAGTTTTCCGAGCGCGGATTGCCTTACGGAGACGTATTGCATCCGCGGATCAGGTTCGAATCAACACGGCTGTCTTACGCAATGAGAACACCAGCAACACCTTTGGTCATGCGTTAAGACTCGCCCTCGAAGATCTCAACGGAGGGAGAGTAAGTCCTGGGGCCAGAATGCCGGGCGTAGAAGAGAAATGGACACGCCTTAAGAATACTGTCATTAGTAGTGCCAACTCCATCTTAGGCAGTAGTCGTAGAGATCGGAACGACTGGTTTGATGATGAGTGCAAACTAGCGACTGAACGTAAGAATGCTGCATACCGGGCAATGTAGCAGTCTCATAGGACGCGGGTACGCGAGGATAACTACAAAGAGCTCAGAAGATCTGAAAAAAGACTTCACAGACAAAAGAAAAGTGCCTGGGAAAAAAACCTTGTCTGTGAAATAGAGAAAAGTAGAGAGCGAGGTCCGCACCAGGCGCGGAAGTTCTACCAAATAATCCGCAGTATGACGCGGTACACACCACGCTGCACTTACTGCAAGGATAAAGAGGGTAATCTGATCACCGATCCTGAAGGCATTCTGGAGGGATGGGAAGTGCACTTCAATGAATTGCTAAATGGTCAGCTCACAGAAGAATTGGAGGCTCCACCAATGCAAGACCAAGACCAAATGCTGCCGCTACCAAGCATTGAGGAAACACTAAAAGCCATTAGACAGCTAAAATCAAATAAAGCCCCTGGAGCTGATGGCATACCAGCTGAGCTGATCAAACAAGGAGGGACAGCGTTACATCACGCAATTCACGAGATCGTGGTGCACGTATGGGAGCAAGAGGAGATGCCGGAAGATTGGCGTCGTGGTATAATTTGCCCCATACATAAGAAAGGAGATATCACACTGTGCAGCAACTATAGGGGTATAACATTGCTGAGTACCGCCTATAAGATACTCTCCACTATCCTACAAGGCCGGATATCCCCATACGCTAAAGCCATCATTGGTCAATATCAGTGTGGCTTCATCCCAGGCAAATCAGCGATTGATCAGATATTCGCCCTTAGGCAGACGATGGAAAAATGTCTGGAATTTAAGATTCCGCTATATCATCTGTTTATAGACTTCAAGGCCGCATACGACAACATAGCCAGGGTAGAACAATATAATGCCATGAGAGAATTCGGCATTCCAAATAAATTGATACGACTTTGTAGGTTGACCATGACCAACGTAACTAGTCAAGTAAAAGTAGCGGGATTGCTGTCCAAACCAATAAACATCTATAATGGACTCCGACAAGGGGACGGTCTGGCCTGCCTCCTCTTCAACCTGGCGTTGGAGAAAGCAATCCGTGACTCTGGCTTTACAACAAGAGGGACTATTGTCACCAAGTCCAGCCAAATACTTGCCTACGCAGATGACATCGACATCATCGGTAGAACCGAATCGGCGGTACAGGAATCCTTCACCCAGATCGAGCAGGCGGCACAAAAACTGGGACTGCACATTAATGAGGGAAAAACCAAGTACATGGTGGCATGGGTAGTGGAGCACGAATTTGAAGTAGTGCAATCCTTTAACTACCTTGGGTCAATAGTATCAGCCGATAACAATATGGAAGAAGAAATACGCGAACGGCTGATTAAATCCAACAAAGCCTACTATGGTCTATTAAGGCTCTTTAAATCCCTGAAATTTATCCAGAACATTCAAGCTACTACTGTACAAGACCATGGTCCTACCAGTACTCATGTATGGGTCCGAGACCTGGGTGCTCAATAAAAGGCACTCTGAACTCGTAGCCGCGTTCGAGAGGAAGGTCTTAAGGAGGATTGTTGGCACCATATGTAGGGGAGAACGATTCCGAAAACGCTACAACCATGAGTTGTACGCGATCTACCTTGAAGCTAACCTTGTAAGAAAAATTAAGGTCGGTAAACTCCGGTGGGTGGGACATCTAGCTCGAATGAGCGAAGAGGAGTCTGCCCGGAAAGTCCTTTGTGGCGGGATGTGTGGAAGGAGACAGCATAGCAGATCTTGTCTGCGATGGAGGGAAAACGTGGACCAGGGCCCACGGAGCCCGGAAGTGCCAAACTGGATGACATGGGCTCCAAATCGTGACCGATGGAGAGACTTGCTAAATAAGGCCAAGACCAGTTCCCGATTGTAGTGCCGCAGATGATGTATATCTGTTGTCGGTCGGGTTTTAGCAGATGTGAGATAATCCGCCGGTAATAAATTTTATTACTTGTTCATCTCATAAATGCTTTATGAGTTTAATTGTTGGTTGGATTGATAATTGTAAAATTGATCAACAAATGAGAATTTTCTTTGAGGGATTCCGTCTCTGATAGGGAATAGCCTCGGTGGTTAGGTATTTAGTGGTAAGGAACAATACGAATTGATGGGGAAAGAGAAATCCGACTTCGCAAACATTTTTTTTCTCACTTCTGTTAAAGGTCTTAATGAGAATTGTTGGCCCCGTATGTGAGGGAGGACGATTCCGGAGACGCTACAACCATGAGTTGTACGCAATCTACCTTGAAGCTAATGTTGTAAGAAAAATCACGCTCGGAAGACTCCGGTGGGCGGGACACCTAGCTCGAATGAGCGAAGAGGGCCCTGCCCGGAAAGTCCTTTGTGGCAGGATGTATGGATGGAGACAGCACGGCAGACCATGTCTGCGATGGAGGGATGGCGTAGACCACGACGCACAGAGCCTGCGAGTGCCAAACTGGATTTACATCGGCTCGAAATCGGGACCGGTGGAGAGATTTTTTAAATAAGGCCAAGACCGGATCCCGATTGTAGTGCCGATGATGATGATTAACAAACAAATGTCAATTTTTTGTGTAAAAAATCTTTTTTTTTTTCAAAAGGTTTCCATTTTTTCAAAAATATTTTTTTTTCAAAATTCCGTACTACATTCTCTAGACATTTTCATGTATGTGGTTTAAGGGGTTTTTATTTTTTGCAGAATCAAAACTCCTCAAGATATTTTGCAAGCCCAGGCACAACTTTAAAAAAACACTTTGTTTTGACAACGGCCGTGAGCCACCAATTTTTTTTTAATTGCACCTTAATACATTTAAAAAGATATGGTAAACTTCGTTTTATTAATAATACATTTTTCCCATCCAAGAAAAAGGTGTGGGGCATGTTTGTAATGCGCCGACAAGGGCGCTGGGTTCACTAAACTGCCCACTCATCTTCAATAGTTCCGCCGAACACTTGTGGTATGTTGCTCGTACGCCTTCATGGGCGTGGGTTCAGCAACACCTCCACTATACTTCACTACTTCGAGAAAACTAAGGATTGTCCAACAAAATTATACACCTTTTTTTATTTAAGAGTTTTCTTTATTGATATTATTTTTAATTGTGTTGTTTCGTTTGGCGACAATTGTAAACGTTAAAAATTCTACTCGTTACATTAACTTATTAGCTTTCATACAATCACATTAAAACATAAATACTGTTTTCAATTTTACACATAGATCGTGTTCGTTACGTTGACACTGTTCGTTACGTTAACTGATTAGCTTTCTTACAATCACACTACAACATAAATACTGTTTTCAATTTTAAATATAGATGCTTGATGACAAATTTAACGTTCACACTGTTCGTCACATCGGTACTGCTCGGCTTCCAATTGATGATAAGTTTACACCTTAACTACCACGCTTTACTTTGATACCGTCTAAATACCGGTAAATTCAAACGATAAATACTGTTCGTTGAGCGGAGCGGGCTAGCTCTTAAATTTGCACTTGCAATTGTCGCGGAGAAAATGGACCGAAAAACTCTTGATTCGTTGATAGCACTCCACTCTGACACACACGTATCTCGACACGTCTGCCCGGTTAGAGAGATACAATCTGACTCCCTGTTGGATGTCTCTTTACAGACATCCGACGAAAACCAAAAAAAACTAAAGGATTCGCCGCCAATGGCGAAGGTCCAAACAAAAGGAAAAGAGAAAAACTCATGTAGCAGATCGAATCCGCTGCTACATGTTTGGGCAAGATAAACTGCCGCCATACGCAAGGGATAGATTCTTTGATTGACGTGAGTCAATAAAACCCTTGCCGAAGGCAGAAATCTATCTTGGAAAAATGAATCGAACATTGGGCATGGCCGTTGTTAGATCATCTAGAATAAACAAATTTCGGTCGTATGATTCGATGCATGTTATCTTAGGGATATGTTAATCCCGTTGAAGGCACTGTCAGGCGAAAGTATCCGCTTGAATGTTTACTTTGTGTAAACTAAAATTGGTGGCCATGACCGATGCTGGTGATCGTTCCAAGAAACGGCAACGGATCATAAAATCGGTCATGCTAAGATCCAAGCAAATATGCGCGCCTGAAAGGCCAATGTTTGATTTGATCTTCTTTACTTTAGGAAAGATAGATCGTAGACATGCCGTTGGAAATCTGGCTTGCAGATGTGCAAGCAACCCGAAATAATGCTAGGTCAATGAATGGGTACGAAAATAACACACGGAAAGATCAGCGTGTGTTGGTGGATATGTGCCATCCATTGTTCGGTCGCGGAAGCTCGGTTGATGAATTGATGTCATGGCAAGATGATAATCTTGCCATGAATTATGCTTTCAGGAATGACCGTGGGGAAGAGGTTTGGAAAAGCCCCCAAAAAAGGTAAGCTGCCTAATATATATTTATGTCGGTTATCCTTGGGGATAACCGAATTAATTCCAGCGAATTGGTTGCCGGTTAATGCCGTAGCAAGGTTGCATAATCTTGCTGAAGATTCGACTTCAAGGTAAGTCGCATCGCTGGGAATGGTGGGGATCGAGCGATGCATGGCTCTTCGGGCCCTGAAAAGCCCCACACACTGTACACAGAAAATCAATCACCAAGCCACAGATCGCACAAGTGAAAGTAAAACACACTATAAGAGGAGTAAATGGTTCTATTGTTTCAATTTTATTTTAACAACAATTTGAAGTTACAGAATTGGTTAGTAGCAATAGTTATGTTGCTGGCGCAAGACTAATAACCTTGCCCGAAAAAAAAAAAATCATTGTGGAAAAAAAAAATTTAGCAAGCCCCTCAGAATTTGCTAAATAAGGCCAAGACCGGTTCCCGGTTGTAGTGCCGATGATGATGAATAGTTATGTTGATTTGAAGTTAAATTTAACAGATGTAAACCATCAGCGTCTAATTTCAGAAAAATAAGGTTCGTGATATGCGCACTACACGGGAAATGAAAGTTGACTCCGGTTTTCGTCGTCGGGTGTTTAACTTTACGACTCTCTAGGGTGTGCGCTCCGAGCACACCCTACAAGGGATGATGGACGGCTCGACCGATCAGTCCTGTGATTGGAATACGACTCAAAGATTCAACCCTCGTTTGGGGTGAGTTTGGTGGTGTGGTGAAAAGGAAATTATATTTCCTTTGACCAGTGACCAATGGAAGGCGATCTCTGGCACGCGGTGGTGTGCGTGTGTGATCGTACCAATCACCGTGTTTATCGTTGCATTTAGCAAAGGATAAACGAAACCTGAAACGAGGAAAAAATAACAACGGGATCGAATAGATCATTGTTTACGCTGTGCATTGTGGCTATCATAGACGGCAATTCAGAGAAATGGTGCCGAAAACAAATAAGGGCATCATAACAGTCGTGGATGAGTGGTGCGGATGCGTTAATAGATGCGTCGCCATTAGGAAAAGGTGCTAATGGGTTTTAATATTTATGGCCCCTGTAATGATTTATTTCTTTTGCACTAACGTAGATGTTAATACTCTTGTACACAACACCTGGAATCCATCTTCGAATCAAACACACATTTTAAATGAAACACTCTTAATTCATATATTTAACATTGTATTTATTTTAAGGCACGCACTTATAATTCCTTATTGTACAATGCTAGTTGATAGACTTCGATTATTCGTTTTAGTATTAATTTATTTATTATAGAGAGTCGATCATAACTTAATCGTTCATCTTTCACTTTAGTATTACACTATAGATGTTCTATCCTAGTTTTATCTTTAAACTTTCAGTTTGGTGTGTCGCTACTAACCATACGCTATTTTATCTTTTATCCTTCACTTTAGTGTTCCGCTATTAACTACTGTTATATACCATTAAGTATCCACTCCGAAAACCAACTTACGTCCGTTCTGGACTTGACACGAAACACAACTCTTATATCTCACCGTCTCGGTTGAGATTCAAAAACCAACTTCAAAAACTAACTCCCAAAAACCAAACTTACGTCCGTTCTGGACTTGACCCGAAACACAACTCTCATGTCCTTTTTTTTTTGGACTTGATCCCAAAACCAGCCTCGTCTTCAACAATGGCCCGAACAACAACTCTCATCCCACTATCGTTGTTCGTTTTCCATTGTACTTTTTCCTAGGTGTGAAACCTGGTTTTTTCACGAGATCAAAGGATCTTTCCTTTTTGCCTGGTCCCCTTTTTTTTGTGTTAAACTCAAAGAAAAATCAATAGCGCGTTTATTTCGCCTATTGTTTTTCTTTTGCCTAATGAAATTTTCCCGTGGGAAACACATGAAGGAGGATCAATGGTGCCGAGGCGCATGTTTATTTTGCTTTATTGCCTTTTCGTTTGTTCTAACTTAATTTGGTTAGAACGAAAACTGGATGACGGCATCTGGTCCGCACATTTGCCTTTTAGGAGTTTTTGTTGGGTGAATCCTTGGTTCAATGATTATCTTTCAGCTTTTATGTGAGTAAATTTAGCGTTCAGCTCAATTTACTTGGCATTTAATTGATTAGCGCAAATTGCACGTTTTAGCTTGATTTGCTTGCTATCAATTTATGCGGGACGAGGTGTATAGGGTAATGCTTTGATTTAGCTAAATGTCATATTCTTTTAAGTGGAATGTTTTTGGCGTGTATCGCCGTTAGTGGTGGAGACTAGCTCCAAAGGAATAAGTATTATGGGATGGGTGGTTGTGGCCGTAACACCCCTTAGACTGCAGTAGGAACCGAGTTCTTGTTTGTACTTGGAAATGCTAGAGGATTCGGTTCCGATGATAACGCTTGGGATGCGGTAATTGTTTGTTGGATAAACGATTCGCGGGTCGGTGTGTTGCAGCTGTATAAACAAGCTGTCCGACATAGTATTTTACGATGACAAGGGTGCCGAATGGTTTGGGGATTTATGATGCCGCATGATGTGAAGAATTCTTTACAGGAAAATTGAATAACGCATTGAAAGTGTGAATGCAGTGAGAATTCTCTTCAGGGATTTTCAGATAACGCCTTGGATGCATTAAATGTCCTTAAGAAAGGAAATGTTTCAGGTATGTTGGTGATTGGGATGCAAATATGGATTGCGAATATGGGGGGTTCTTCAGGTGAGCTTTAAGAACCCCCACAAAAGTACCAAACAAGTGGTCGGCTTTCGTTTCGATAACTAAAATTAACTACAAGTAAATTTTTATTCATTTGTGTCGAAATCGATTTAATAACGATTTTTTAACTCATGGGTTGCCTCAGCGGCCGTTGATTGTAATACAAGAACATTATATACGTGATAAGATGCATTTTATATCAGTATTTGTTCAAAGTTGTTTATTTTAGATTAGAAGCAATAAATATCGTATTCGTAGTAAATAAACAGCTACCAGTTTCAAGTGTGAAAATTTCCCACGAATCATTCACAATGCGACCCACCCCTCTTTCTCTAATTTTCCAGTTCGATAACTTTTCGTATCTGTTTATTTTCGTACAAAATTGTTCTACTGTAAACTAGATGGCAGCACACAATACTAAGTTGCAAAGTTTTACACTTAGCTCCTGTTATTGGCGCGCTCAAGGAAACGGCACCAAGAGACTCCCGGCCTAACTCAGCATTGACCTGGCCTTGGGGTTCCTTCATTCCTACATCACAAAAAAAAAAAAAAATAGATAAAAAAAAAATACTTCGCGAACCTTTCAAACGCCAAGAGTCTACCCTTTCAAATTAATTTAAAATTAATACGAGTATCAGCCAACTCTCATCCGCAACGTTGATGTCGATCCATGGGGAAAGTAAGTGTTGCATTATTCGTTGCTCCAGTTTTTAGTTTTCTTTAAATTATATTCCGAGACTATTGTTCTGCAATATTTGCTGAGAAATACCAACTGATGCCCACGTTTGCCTTTACTAGGCTGTTGAGTGGGTGGCATTGAGAGTGGGTGGCATTGAGAGCGGGCGACTATCGGTGGAGGTGTGAATGGCGGATGGGTTCATGCTTAAGGGGTGATTGGTGGGTTTTTCTCTCTGCTTTTCTTTGCGTTTATCCTGCAACACTTGATGCAGATATAACAATGCCGCTACACGTTGGGTTAGCAAATCTACATCAAATCCTTAGCATACATGGGCCACATGCTCGTTTGTACACTTCAGGTGCCAAGGTGACTTCCTGCTATCCGCTATAATGCTTGGTCTTTACTCCACTATTTATATTAGCATTTTCTTCGCTGGAATAATGTCAGGGGGATCATTCGTTATACTGAAAGCCAGCCAAAAGGGATTTACGAGTATATGAATGTGATTACCATACGGAGGTGTACTGCTCAGTAACATTCTACATTTTGTGTAGATGTGTATTCACATCGCATTCTATTTGGCATTGGATTCTATGCTGTGAACTGATTTTGGATACCTTCAACCAACAGAAGGAATGTTTTATATTACATTTTAATTACCATCGTCAAGAATATGCTGTACTTGCGACATTGGTGCAAAGTGTTATACGTTTAAGTTTTACGTTCCACATTCATTTGTTGGGCAGCTTAGAGTACGCTATCTCACATCTTTGGTCCAGAATGGAATTTCTCTCGAATGGGGAAAAGTTGAAAATATTGTTAATAGAGCGCATGCGGATAATCGGTCATCAAAGTGAAAAGCGTTTACTGATATGAAAACAATAGCACAAAATACTCGATATTAAGAGATGTGCACGTAAGGTACAACAGTAGTGTTGGGAAATTCGGTCACTCAAGTTGGCTTTTCAGTTTAGCTGTTCATGTGTCCCTTTCGATGTAGTGTTTTTTTAGCCTCTTTTGCAATCCCTCTGGCGTTGTTAAGGTGATCCAGTCGAGCTATGTCACACGTTTCCGTATTAAAGTAAGGCAGTTGCATATAATGCTCCAGCCTCCGACCTTCTTTCCACATACAGCTATATAAATGAAGATATGGATATTTAAACTACGTACCATATGTGACTGCTGGTTTTCCTTTCCCGTTGTCTGAGTTTGATGTTATAGACATATGTCCACGGATAGACTGGAATAGTGGGATGCTGGGCGTTGCAGATGGATGGCTCTTATGTGCCTTCCGGTGTTTGCTGTACTACCATTTATTCAACTAGAGAATATAGAGTACTAGGCATTTGAATGTTTGTTCGTCACTTTTTTAGTTTATTTTGTATTACTTTAGGGAAGTATGTATGCCGGGTTTTATGTCTTTGTTGAAGCCTGGTGAAGGTGGAGGTATCACAATATTAAGAATAGTTCAAGGGTAAATTGATAGAAGCAGTGTCCGAAGGGGGACGAAATATATGTGACTCTATTAAAAATTAATCAACCGTAAGCCGTGTGGATTTACTAACATACTATTGGGATTTACAGCTAACGACCGACCACTTTTGATGGTCATTGACGCGCTGTTTTAGGGGTTTAATGCACATGTTATTAGTAGCTAATGTTAATAGAGTAGTCTTCTCCTTTTGTTGGTGTGCGTTCTATCTGCGGTTATTTATTTTTTGATTAAATGACAAACGGCCAGAAAGCATTAAATTTTGGAAACTACCAAGTGGCATAAAGAAACATAGAATTTCCTCTTACACCAGACGATTGAGGGAAATCTTTACTTATATTTATATTTTAAATTATGATATTCTGTTTTAACTTTTATTTTTATTTTTCTTTTATATTTTTCATATTTTATTTTGCATTCAAACTTATGATAAGACAATTTCTTTTTAATAAAAACGAATGAAAACATAGAAAAATAAAAACAGAAATTAAGACATAATTACGAAACTTACAATTTTATATTAATTGTGTTTGTGATATCAACTATATTTTCTTAAATCAGTTTTATATCAAAAGTAAATAGATGGAACTATTGATAATTTGACTATATGGTGGTGTTTATTATATTGCCCCTTCTTTTAGATAACAGCCGATTATCGACAACTTGGTGGTGTGCACGCGATGAAAGATCGATGAAGTCTGCCAAGCGACCGTTGGGCTCATTTAAATCCGGTGACGCGTAGGTGGCGTTCCCCTTTCCAATGACGCGTGGTCAGCTGGTGGATGACAGTCGTCATGTGACAAGCAGAAGTGAACGCACTAGATTCCTCTGTACATTCATTTGTGAATCCGCAACATTTTATTGGCGAATCATCCTGGTCAGAGGGAGAAGGCCCCGTTGGAAATGCTGTGTTCGGGGCTACACCAGCGTGGCGTAGGGTGTGGTGTCGTCGCTGACACAGTCTGCATGTCTTGGTGGAACGGCAGTCGCGGAATTGATGCCTCCCGAGGTAGTTGACGCACCGTTTTTGTTGGGTGGCGTGTGATTGCCGCTGGTCTGGGCTGAGCGCTTTGAATCCCTCGTACGAGCTGATGGAGTGCGATGATATGCAAAACGAGCAGAGGGCTGTAGATTCTGAGCAGGGGGTGAGGCCGTGCGCGCTGAGAGGCGTGATCTCTGGTTGGGGTCTGGATGGTCGTTAGTTACTGGAGAGCACCGCCCGCCAAGCGGGGCATTGTGCACACCTACCCCTTTTGCTGTAGCTGCCTTATCACCGATGTTGCGCTTTTTGGTTGGTTGCACGAGGCCTTGGTTTTTCTAGGTGGTTGGGGTGGGTTTTCCTCGTGCTTCCGTTATCTGCCTTAATGCCTTTGAGTGGGAGAGTTCCGTGGTACCCCTTGATCGTCTGTCGCACTTGCGATTGTTCTGTGGGCGTGGGATAGGTTCCATGGTCGTGTCGCACAGGTGGTCGATGGTGGGTCGCTCCATGGGCCTCTTCTGAGATTCGTGGAATCGATGGCGATGATACCTTTCTTTCATTTGCTTAAAGGGGTTGCGATCTGCAGTCGCATGGTCGACCAGCTCATCTGGATTGGAGTGGTAAGTTACCAACTCACGATCAACGGCCATGTGGTGGCTGGTGACAGGTCTCGTCACACCGGAGCTGGATGACGTGGTGGGTACTACGCCAGGTAGCACCCACCTCAATTAAGTAGCCTGCGCGATGAGGTCGGAGCGTTCGCTTTTCCTTAAACCTTCGAGGATGGCGGGGGGGGGGGGGGGGGGGGGGGGTAGAGGTCTGCTCCAATGATGAGGTCCGCCTTGTTGGCGGAGGCGATGTTCGGGTTTGTAAGGCCCGGGTCCGCGACAAACGAGAGATCCCGTGCCATTGTTTGTGATGGTGGCACGTACGCCGAGAGACGCGGCAAAACGAAGGGCTTCAGTATCCAGTGTTGGGAGATGTGGATGCGAGGGGCGATGGTAATTGTTGCTTGCGCCTTTGCGGTAAGATAGCGAGTACCTCCGACATCATATGTGGGAACGAACGATGCTAGGCGCCGGAGGTGCAACTCTTGGGCGAGTGCTTCCAAAGTGGCGCTGGAACACAGGCCCATCAAAGCGCGAACCTCAACCTTCCGCTAGAGTTCCGACGTGACGATGACTCGAGCGGTTGCGAGCAGTGGAGTTTTCTGAGGAGCGGTGTTGATCTTGTGTGAGCAGATTCCTTTATTGGATTCGATTCTATCAGCGGGTACTGCGCTGATTCCCGGAGATAATGAGGTAGTCCTGTTGATGGTGGTTGTCCGGACATGCAGCAGGTGTGATATCTTCGCTGGCATTGCCGACACGCCCTGCTGGACTGGCAGTCTTCGCAACGGACCTCCGCCGGGCATTTATGAGTGACCAATGACCTTTACAGATGTAGATGTAGTGTGAGGCCCCACAGAACCTGCATAGAGCCTGTTGCCTCCGCGATTCCGCCGGTGTTGTGTGCATCGGAACACGGGGCTCGAGGTTGGGTATCAGACCGGCGGCATTCTAGCAGCTTTCTTGATCGTGATTGACTGATTGAGAGGGATGCGGTTGGCAATGACGTCGATTGGGGCTGTGGATATTGCCGGGAAGAATGGGCCGAGCTCGTATTGGGCATCGATGAGCCTTGCCTGTTCGTCGAGATACACCACCTCGGTCTTGCCGGTGAAGTCTTCCGCGAAGTATCTCTGTTTTTGATGTTCAGGGGCCGCCATGTGCATGATTTTTTCGTACCGCCTGGGGATGCCTTCCCATTCGAGGCGATAGTCGGATTTGTCTTTATCGTGGTCTGGGTTGGTTGTCCCAATTTGACATCTGAACTGCGGTGTGAGTACAGGAACGTCCGGACGAAGGATAGCGCGATGCGTCGCCAACACCGTTGGTAGTGCACACTTGCACCATGGGCACTCGCTCTTTCACTGTTCCGCGGGTTTGAATTATCACACATTGTACAGCGATAAAAAACCGATTGAAGGAATATTAATGCTTGTGATATCAACTTTATTTCCTTAAATCAGTTTTATAATAGTAGTTATGTTTTCTGTTCAATGATGCGTTGAAGGACAGTCAGAGGGTTTAAGTTTAATAATCGACTTATTTTTCCTGAACGTTTGAATTTATCTCCATAAAATTATATTGTACGACAAAACGACGCTTAACGTCCCTTGGCTTTAAATCATAAGGAACCCAAGTTACTTGCTTTTGAATCATTGCCAACGCATGCAATCACTTGGAAATGGCTTGGCAGTAACGCCTAATTCTGATAAAAGCTCTTGTTGCGTTTGGCATGACTCCTCATTGAGCAATGCCTCCAATTCAGCATTTTCGACGGTTTGTGACCTTTCTTCACTTCGACGGTCGTCAACATCGAAATCACCGTCTTTGAAGCGACGAAACCAATCACGTCACGTTGTTTCACTTAGAGCAGCATCTCCGTAAACTTTGTGGAGCTCTCGATGGGCTTCAGCCGCCGCTTTCTTCGAATGAAAGAAGAAAATCAGCACTTCCGCAAATGACGATTATTTAGCACAAAATCAGATATTTTCACACAACGAAAAGTATCATCATCATCATCATCATCATCATCATCATCATCGGCACTACAACCGGGAACCGGTCTTGGCCTTATTTAGCAAGTCCTGAGGCTTGTTAAATTTTCCATAATGATTTGTTTTTTTCCGGGCAAGGTCCGACTCCCCGACGGGGAATCGAACATCGGTCTCCCGCGTGACAGGCGGGTATACTAACCACTATACTATCGAGGAGCCTCTTTTTATATGTATACGGGATATAATAATTTCGGCCATCAAGTGTTTACTTTTAACATCTGGCAATGGCTGCACCCTATATTCGTTGCAATACCAAAACATAGCATTCACACCACAGATCGTTTATGGTGTACCAATTCCCTATTAACGGCCGCCAACCGTCGGCGGACCTGGGAAATTTCACGTCCATCAACCCAAATGTTGATTTATGGTCTCTCCTAGGGTGACCAGATCTGCGGTTTGTTTTGCTTTTACCCCAGATGGTTCGGTTGCCGGCAAGTATTACACAATCAATTGTGTACACAGCCGCAGGTCCATGTATTGTTTGTATACGCAGGAGATGCAGTTGCGACGCTCGCATCCATCCTCGATCACCCGACGATCGTATGCGATGCATACACATACATGCGAAATGTATGCCATATTCCCCGTTCCAATCACGATTGACTGCCTCGAGTTGATCGTGCAGCTCCTCCCCTTTTACGTTTTTTTCTTTGCGACGTCTTTCTGTCTGCAGCGAATGAAAGTCAGTCAGATTTGAAACGCCAAAGTCTTCACGTACATTCGGAGTCGGAGTTTAGTAACAGTGGAGACCGTTAATTGCAGACTTATTTTCTTTAACTTAGTGATCACTGCCGAGTGATGAGTGTCGTCCTCAATCAAAGACCTCGCGCATTATTATACGTCTAAGTGAAATTTAAGACATGCAAAGACTTAATTGTGTTCATCAAAATTAATTATATTAGTGTAACTAATAAGAGTTCCGCGGCGATCCGGAGGACTAAATTAATTAAATCAAGAAGCTGCATAAATAGAGACACGTTCAGTGTCAACATTAGGTGTTATATTCGTTTTTTTTTCCGTTTGCTTTGTTTAATCAATAAGTGCATTTTATGTTATTCCAAACAATAAAGTATAGACTCACCCTAATGCAAATTCACGTCTTGAACTAATTATACAGCAATAGTCCGGCAGAAATAAATAAACATTCAACTAAACAAGACATCGTGTTTTCTTTTTGTATTTGGCGTTTGGATTTTGCAGTGCACCGGCCGCAGGAACTTGAGTGCCAAAGCCAGGTTTAACCAGGTTAATTTAGTTTCGGTCTACGTGTGCCTTTTCCCTGTGAACTACGTGGGTGTTTGTTATCTAACCTGCATTCCTGTCAATGCACCAGTAATAAACATACCCACAGAACAATTCACTTAGTACATCTGAGTCTTTCTAAGGTATTCTTATTTATCATCAGTCTAATCAGCATCATTTTTAAATGAGTCTTCACATACCGTAACAATGTCACGAATATATTGCCAAACTAAAACTTGTAAAATCATATTTTGTACTTTGCCGTTGTATTATCTGTTGTGGGAGCGTTTTTTCATTGTAGGTCAAAGTTGAAGGTCTCCTTTTCCAATTCAACTGAAAATATGCCATTGTCCAGAAAGTGCCACGTGGCACAGGAATATCTGGCACTGAATGCCTGCTCAATCAAAAGTTTTGCTAAGGACAGCTTCACCGCTGACAAGCACTCATCACTCTGCATCAGAAGTGCATCCATCGCTGTACACCTACATACATAAAAATATATCTAGGAAGCCAAATGGACTTGTCATCCTCTGCCGATGTAGATGCATTAGATTTTCCGTATTTTAATTTTCAACATGAATTACTTAGCAGCAGTAAATAAAGAAATTAAAATCCATTTGACAGGGAAGATAAATTTCAGATTCACAGGGATGTGCAATTTTTGGGTTTTAATTAAAATTTTACTCCTGCTGCGATTCATCTACTATGGTTATCTAGTGGATTGTCAGATTGATTTTTTTCGTTTAGTATTTTTGCTTGTTTTACAAGAACGGATCCTTAAAAACTGACAACATTGTTAAGTTGATTTCATTTCTATTCCAATGCTTCACACTGCTTTCAGTTTACCCTGACGTCTAGGATACTTAAGGTTTAGGATAGTGGTGGACAGAAGAACTTCAGCAACAGATACATTTATAATCATCTCATATATATTGTATAATAAAATATGCAGTGAGTTAAGTTCGTTGTTCATTTTCAATTTTGTAGACCTTGTGAAGGCATCCGGAACAATAAAATTGTGTACTGCTCCTTGAAGAGAAGTCCATTGAAACCGATGACAATGCACATCATTTATCTAGATACAACTTTGAGATACCAACCAGAGGAGGTGCGGTCTACACAAAGGCATATCCTTTGTGTACATGTACATTAAAACTTACACTTGTTGGTTTGTTTCGTCGGATAAAAATAAATAAATACATAAACAATTTGGAATGAGAAAAAATACGAGCACAAGTAAATTGCGGTGAATTGGTGTACATCTGTTGCCTGGAGGAAACACGCAACCAAAATCGTTTGTGAGAGGAAACATTTTGTATGCACTTTTGGTCGTGATGTTGTGAATTTGCTGACGCGCAAAAAATTAAAAATAAATTCAAATAATTGGTTCTGAAACTTCCGTTTCAAAAAGGATATTGCCGTGTTTACAATGTGGGGAGATAAAAAAAGGTATTTCGTAATTTAATATATGACAGGCGGAGTTTGTTATTATGTGATTAATCCGATTATGGGATGGTCGAATTTATGGCAAACCAAGGTTGTTGGAGTGAAATCGATCGCAAATAAAGCAATCAGCATGCTCACTGATTTACTTTTTTGCCTGCCAGACATGTTGAGTGAACATATAAGGATGAGTATTCGTTGACCGGGTATCAAGGATAATGAGTTGATTTCAAACACACATCATGTTGTCTGTATGTTGCGGTTGAACTCACTGGCCATTTTTGAGGCCGGGGTATATTGCCATCTTACTATACATTGAAGCCAATGTAACTGCCTACTTACTTACTTTTTGACCAATGGTCTATTCCATTTAGTGTGGTGTTTGGCTAAATGTGGCCATAAATGTTCCTCGAGTTGACAGAGGTCACGTTATACGTGTGTGCCATATGAGGAAAGATTTTCTTCTGAGCATTTCTGGCCATAATATGATTTTATTATTTTTGGAGATTGATACTGGGCAAGTTAATGCAGCTGTACAACTCATAGGGTGCTTCGTTATAACTCCTTCCCCAAATTCCGTTTAAGCAAATACAATCGAATCGAAAAGCGCTTGAAAAGGTATTCGAGACCAAATTTGTTTATTTATTCCCCCAGCTTAACCTTATAATATTTTTTCTATTACTAATCTGCCATACAATATTTCTTAGTTTAGTTAAATGAGGAGCAGAAGTTTTCTGTGAGGTATGAGGAATGTTTTTATAGAGTTTTTCGAGCAGTTGAAGACATACATTCTCTGAGACGTTGCATTTACCCAACACACGAGAGATCAATCCATTGCGAGCGTAGTTTCTGAGATTGCGTGGATTGAGATTAAGATAAATACCTTGGTATAGTACCGGACAGTCAATGCTACCATTCAGTAGTCGATGTTATAGCAAAATCACGTCCCTTTGCTAAAAGTTATATGTCAATTAGCAATATTTTATCTTTGTGTGAAGGAAATCGTATTGACCAAACTTGACTTGTGTACTTAAGAATTAAGCGAACGAATGCTATATAGACGGAATTAGTGGCGCAGGAAATAAATAACTCTTTAGATCCACGTTTTATGAAACCAGTTTGCTCATAGTGAAATATGAAGTAAGTTGTCAGTCACATTTGACACCTAATCCTAATAAAGAGCCAATAGTCATTGTGAATTAAGTATGACCTGGCGTTTGAGGGAGAAGGTTTGTTGCAGTACATTATAGTTTAATATTTAGATGGATGCTCTTTTTATATGTCATCATCATCATCGGGACTACAACCACGAACCGGTCTTGGCCTTATTTAGCAAGTCCTAACGCTTGTTAAATTTTCCATAATGATTTGTATTTTCCGGGCAAGGTGATTAGTCTTGCGCCAGAGGCTCCCCGAAGGCGAATCGAACCCCGGTCTCCCGCGTGACAGGCGGGTATATTAACCACTATACTATCGAGGAGCCTCTTTTTATATGTATACGGGATATAATAATTTCGTTTTGTAAAACGCACCAATAAACTTTTTTTTTTTAAACCGGTAAATGTCAAAACATTAGTCAAGATTTACATTTTTATCATTGTGAAGTTCATGACGAGCAAAGTTTGGAAATTATTAAAAGTTATTACCGAAATTCTGAGTCGTAATCTTAAAAGCACCTAGTCTTTAATTCAGTCATAATAATCGCCTTGTGGCGGTTCTACGAACCACACAAACCACTATAGGTTGAGATGTCTTTTCCACCAAGGAACATACTCACCTTTATCCATTACACGTGTCCACAGACATGTGTCCCAAAAGTCCTTACTCCCACCTGAAACAAAAGGTAACATTCCAAATACCCCAACATTGAATTCAATAGTAAAAATCAATCGAACTTAACGTTCAAAATTCCCTAATATTGAATTCAACGCATCCATCCAATGCATACATTCGATTCATCCGTTAAACGCATTTTCCTGAAAACAAGCAGAATAATCTCCTCATGTAGCTAATAGCAATTAGCACCATAAATTCCTCGCAAGATTCCAAACCGACAAGCGCACGTGCGCAAACAAAGGCTTAGCGATTCGCCCGCCGACCAACAATTCTTGCGATCATAAACATCGTAAACGCCTATCCCACGCTAGATGTTTCTGATTAGGAAATGCGATTTACAAACCAAATCCCACGGTTCCTTTGTTACCCATCTGAAGCACACAAAAACTCTGTTGCCGTAAGCCAGATGGGTAAAGTAAACAAAGCCCATGATAGGATCAAGAAAGAAGTGGCGGCACGTTTGATCTTTCGAAACAAGATTCCTATAAGAAGTTGGAATCGAAAACCAAAATGGAAATTTTCTCTTGAAGATAAGAGACAGATAGGATGGATAGGAAAATTTAGATAAGGCATTTGTCTTAGGGAAAATTAATTCGAACAGATAGTCGAACAGAAAGAACCCCACCGAGGAGGTCGATAGAGTACAATCAGAGAAACCCTACGAGGAGGTCAGTCCGCGCCGCGCATTACGATTGTTCTGATTTTCGCGAGTATAGTCGTAAGTCTAGTTTCACATGGATATAAATGCTGTACCATACTAATAGCGCTAGCGAACATAATCGAAGTAGTGAACGTCACGAATTCAGTGTCAACGGGTATAATTAGAATATCGACCAATACCAAGATAGTGCTAAATAGTAAACTTTCTTAGTCAATTAAGTGATACGGAAGGAACAAACAAAATTACAGGTTCGTGTGTGAATCTTAAAACTGTATCCTAAGTAATTAAGGATAATCAAATTGTGAATTCTGTGTGTGGTTGGCAGCGAAATAGCTCTTAAGAGATCCCCACGGGCGTCAAGGGACTAAATCCTTGAATCATGCAAAAGAAAGAAACAAAATAAAAATTCAAAATAAAACAATTGTTGTCGTGGTTTCATTTGACATTGTTTCCGCTCCGTTTATGTGTTTTGTTGTTTTGGGAGCAGTGTTCGGCGAAACACTTCAACATCAGCCAGCAGTGACTTTTACGAAAATCCGCCAAAGCCTCACCCCTCAGGCTGTAAATAGTGGATAAATTTGGATCAAAACATTTATTATATAACTGTGTCAATGAGACAACACATCGGTCAAAGTATCAAAAATATCGTTGCCGTAAGTGGTACAGCTCAAAAACAGCTAAATCAGTTAATTCCAGAAATTGAGAATCTCCCAAATCACATAGTGGAAAATTGTATTTTCAAATTATTTTGACAAATTAACATCATAATTGAACCATTTGAATCGCCGACGCTTCTCAGATTAGCTCAAGAAAGGTTTAAAGAATATCTAGCTTTAGAGAGTGGCAAGGGGATCGGTTACGATTGATCTCAGCAACGCTTTCAACAAGATTCCACTCTCGGCCGTGAACCCATTCTGTTAAAATGGATTTTTTCCTACCTGGAAGATAGACTCTACAGGGTTCGTTCCAGATCCGTGTTATCTACTCCCTTCCTGGGTACCTCCGGGGTCCCTCAAGCCACTCACCTAGGCCCGCTAATTTTTATACTGATCATGAAGGATATCGATTGGGCCATCAGATGCTATTGTGTGTCTCTTTATGCTGACGACACAAAACTCTATAAGACTATTATGTCACCAGTTTATTCTGTACTGCTTCAAACAGATCTTGGCAGCTTTTCGGTTTGGTGTGGAAAAAACTGCTTAGAACTAATATTGTTAAATGCCAGTCTATGAGCCCTTCACAAAAGCGAGTACGTTATCCTCCCAGTCTTTACTCTCCCCTTAGTCAAACCTTCACCATCGTCCAACCGATCCACGACCTTGATATTTTATAAGGTACTTAATTTTCTCTTACATATTGACGCGATGATCCTTAATTACTATTAGTATTTATTGGCCTGTAGGAACCCGGAAGTTCTTGGCCTCACCGAATCGACTCCACCATCGTTCCCTGTCCTGTGCACTCTCCTACCACGCTTGATCAGTACATCCGATCTCCTCAAGTTCAAACCTAACATTGTCCTCCGAAGGAGTAATAGAATACATGCTTAGTTCAAAACAGGCATGGTGTGTAACAAATTGTATTCTCTGTGAAATGATGCACACAATTGCGACGCGACGAGCGTAGTAACAGGTAAACTCCGTTCCGCCCCACCGGGAGGTGGTTTTAGTCGGTAAAAACCCGGCATGCATCTTTTGGAGATTTCCACGTTCCTACCGAAACAAAAAAAAAAAAAAAAAAAAAAAAAATCCACTCTTACATATGCCTGCCCATTATGGTACCAGATCTCACCATCCTAAATGGAGAAATTACAAGTTTTTGAACGAAAATGTTTCCGGTTTATCACTGCCTTACATCGCAAAATCAACTCATAGTAACAACAATCTTTACAACACCGCAGGCATCGAACGACTGGATAGACGGATCCTAGAACTGTCGATAAATTTCATAGAAAACCTCCCTAACAATCCCAACCCGATAATAACAGATCTACCATCACCCTCCTCCAATACGGGAACTCACTACCATCACTGTCTCCAATTCAGAACCCTCTTCACATCAGGCAGATTGGTTAACGATCTAACCACAACACCGAACAGGCACCCAATCAATTCAAGTGCAGCAACATCCAACCGTTCTCCAAGATTCTTACTTTTTACACAGAACCGAATGGCACCCACATCCTTCAAGAACATACCTGACCATATCCCTTACTACCCTTAATCAAAACAAGATATCCCACATCCACATAAATCAAAATTGTAAATATTATTTTTAAGTTATCAAATTGTCACTATCAATGCAATATCTAATATTGTAAATTGTATATAAGATTAGATTAAATTATGTTAAGTAATTTTAAGTAGGCTAAGTTAAAATAAACAGAGTTCCTGGTTTTTCTTCGGACCTTTTCCAGGAAAAATAAAATTAGCAATATATATGAATCCTAAGCACATGTAAAAAAAAATTGTTTGAAAAATGTTAACAAATAACATGTAAACACTTATTATGTAACCAATCTATTACAAGTTAACTGAATTACTTATTGTAACTTTTAATTTTCGGTCTAATAAATGCAGTATATATATATATATATAAAAAAGGGAGTTGACGATAGTACAACGATCGTACTGGCCAAGGCAGCAACGACCTTCGTCCAGAGCAGAGCCCGGTTCTGGAAGTACGATACGTCAATCAAATAATAACAGAGCGAGTGCAATTTAAGCAGTCGCAGGAAGCGCTGGTAATAATAAAGCGATCTTGACAAATTGGAAAGGGCTTGCTCCACCAATAGTCAGAGAGTTTGAAATAAACTAAGTAATTCACCAATTCACAGCCTTTCAATTAAAATGGATTAACAAGAAATCGCTTAAAAGGTTTACGGGTGTCTGGGAAGTAATTGAACTGAAGGGAATAAGTCATTCAGAGAAAGTAAAGATTTTTTTGCAGACATCTGTCGCTAAGCATTTGTAAAAATGATCCTATCGAGTTGCAATGTAAACAGAGTGAAATAGTTGTGAAATATAACGAAGTTGGAGTTGCATCACAATAATTTGAAAATATATAGGACTGTGTTGAAAAGAGCTATAAGAACTCGAAGAGTTTGACAACATATACAATAAACATACGGGACAGAGATAATGGAATTGTTTCCAAATTTACAAATTCCATGAGACGAACACTTTGTAGAGAAATTACTAACAGTCTTTTTTGTATTAATCAGAATAGACAACTTTCTCGAAAAAAACACTAAAATAAATAGTTTGCAAAGCAGGCTTGTGGCGGTTCCCTTGAACGCCATTTATCATCTTCCTATTACCCCATTTAAAACTCCCATCTAGGGCATATAGGAACCTGAAAAGCATGACTTACCTGCTCATAACGACCAACCACCGCCGAAATGCTTAACCGCGCTGAGGTAAAACACCATCAGCAACACAAGCGTTTCTATAGGAAGGGCAAATTGGTCGTACATCTAGCAACCAACATTACATTAGTTTCTACCAACGAAATGTCTCCTAAGAAGTCGGCTACAATGCCACAGGAGATATTTCTTCCTTTTGGTTCTTTTATGCATGCCCACATCGGTTGGACACACGGACGACAAATACATCGTGGCATACGGCGGTCAACCCAGGCGTTCGGGTTCTTTAAATGGAAACTCGCACCTGGCCGCAAAAAGCGATCGAGAACTCGTCAGTGTAAATACACACACGACGGTTCGACCTCTGTTGACGCCAACAACAACATGCGCTTGATCAGCAATCATGCTACTCGTAGTCACTGATCGTGTAAGCACATTTAACCCTTTTCAGAACGACTTGCCCCAGCTGCGAATGTGTTTATTTTTATTTGATTCGAAGTCCATTGTTCGCATGCTGGGCGACACACGCGATGAGCAGCAAAAACGATCATCGTTTGTGTGTTTCAACCCTTCTTTGGTAGGACAAATTCGAAAAGGAAAATGACCAAATATAGTCATCGAAGCGATGATTGAGTACGTGGTATTCTATCGCTTCGATGAACTTAGTTAATCGTATTTCAGATTCCGTGAGGGCAAGTAGTGCCTTTACGTAAAACCGGAGTCGGCTAGTGATTACCACGGTGCTACAGTCATTATACATTTTTGAACCTTTTCTGTTTAAATAGTTTGAAATAAACGTCACAACCGTGTACACAGAGAATACATACCTCTGTTCCAAGTTAAATAAATCTATTAATTCAGTGCTACATTCATTATACATTTTTGAACCTTTTCTGTTTAAATTGTTTGAAACAAATGTTACAACCGTGTACGCAGAGAATACATCCCTCTGTTTCAAATTAAATAAATTTGTTAATTCAGTGCCACAGCCACGATTGGATTTTGAACCTTTTCTGTAAATTGTTTTAAATTAAAGTTACAGCACCTACACAGAGAATACATATTAAATAAATTTGTTAATTCAGTGCCACAGCCACGATTGGATTTTGAACCTTTTTTTGTGTAAATTGTTTTAAATTAAAGTTACAACGGTTTACACCAGGAATTAATATACCTATGTCAACATAAAGTAAGTTTTGTAAGAATTAAGCTACTATGTTCAACATAAAATAAGTTTTATTTAAGAATTAAAATACTATGTTCAACCTAAAATAAGTTTTACTTAAGAATTAAAAATACTATGTTCAACCTAAAAGAAGTTTTATTAAAGAATTAAAAATACTATGTTCGACAAAAAAGAAGTTTTGTTTAAGAATTAAAAAAATGCCTTTTGCACCATATTAAAATAGTTCTTAATAAAATAAAGAATAAAGACATTAGACGAAAGTGACCCGATGGTTTTTCCCTGATCGATAAGACAACAGTGAACAAAGCTTAACCACAATTCGACGAACGGTGACGGAGTTTGGGACGTTTTGGTGAACCTGTGTCGGGCCGGCACCTACCAAGGCGATAATACCCCGGAGACCGGGGTTCGATTTCCCGTCGGGGAGCCTCTGGCGCAAGACTAATGACCTTGCTCGGAAAAAATAAATCATTATGGAAAGTTTAACAAGCCTCAGGACTTGCTAAATAAGGCCAAGACCGGTTCCAGGTTGTAGTGCCGATGATGAGGATGACAACCAAGACTATTATATAGTTTAATTGAGATTTTAATATATCATTTCAGATAATTGCATTTTAGTTATTAAAATGTTCTTCAGAGAATCGACCGGTTATAGTTCTAAAGTCGATTTAATTTTCCATCGATCCAACAAAAGTTATTATAAAAAACATGAAATGGACAAATGGGCTATAACTATGTACAGTTATCCGTCATAGATCAAACAAAGCCGTCATATCTCTAGCAAATTTTCGAAATTGTTATCCACCTTCTTTTAGTGTCCGGCAACTGAGGAAAACGCCTACTGACCAAGAGAACATCACCAGAGTGGGTAACATATTTTGCCCATCGGAAAACCTCTGCTTGGCACTGGTCCAGAATATTTTTTCATTATAATCCTCTTTTTTGCACTTTCAAATTCGCCCATGCAGTCGTTGTAATCGTCATCATGCCATTACCTTACCACAACGTAAAACTGGTGCCCCCTTGGCGTCCCTATGCGGCGCATATATAAAACTCAAGGCGAAATGAATTAGCATCGTTGCAGCTGTTTGATAATTTTTAGGTTACTTGATTTTTGGGTCATTCATCATTCACGAGGAATGCCCGTTGACCGCTTCGAATGGACTTTCGAACTGAAGATAGCAAAAATATGTAATTAAAGTTTTCAATCATTTTCATATCATGATATAAATAGCTTAATTTCCCTGATATGTCTGAGAGGACTTATGAAACTATGTGAGACTGCAAAGTTACTTTATATATATATTTGTAACTCGGGTGGATATCAGGATTGGATGTTCTACATATTTGAAATTCAGTCTGTAAGTCAGTTAGCAAAATCTTCCAGATGGGTCAGCACTCATACCAGTTACAGCTACGGACTTTTAGATAAGATAAATGCGAGGGTATAATTGAGAAATGCCATCTGCATATGCACTCGTATTCGTTACAAATTGGATTCCGAAGGGCCAAAGTAAGGAACTTTTATTATCCTGGCATTTATAAATCGAACCTTCTATGGAAGTATGTAACAAAAGAAAACTCCTGGAGCTGGTTGAAAAGAACGAAGCTTACTTTTTATAGCTTCAAAAAGGATCTGTTGATCGGAGTTGCAAGGAAGGTTTTCAGGGGAATGTCACGAGCAATTTATTTTGTTCTCAATATTACGGCGTTCAGGAAGTAATTGCTGGTTCGTTGATGGGATCGTTAAGGTAGTTGGGTGTTTGGGTTAATGTATGGTAGGGTTGTTAGAGGGTTGGAAGCATTGAACAACTGTTACACAATCCTGTATTGTAATCTTAAATTGAAGTAAACTCCAGGATTTATGCAATGGCATTAGGTGATTTTATGGTTATGGAACTGTAATTGAGGTTAAAAACAGTGGGGCTTTCATGGAATAACTTTGAATAGATGAAATAGGTTCAACCGAATCGGGAAGTCGTGTTTTTCTGGTAATCACGTTTTTGCCTTGAACATGAAATACTACTTACCAATAATTATAATTGCTAATAGTATTCGAAATACTATTTAGAATTATCAAATGAGATCAATGTGCCACCAATTAATTAAATACCGTTACACTTATGGAGACAAAAATAATTGCATAATTTTGAGTGTAGTCACATTTTATTTGTCTGCTATAATAATTTATAATAAAACTGGTAAACCCGTAGAGAAGGGAGGTCTGTATGAACCACATCAAAACATTACTACAATGTAACCATTATTGATTAAAAGGGTATTCTGGTCTAGACGCACAAATTTAACGCAATTTTTGAAGTGCTGTAAAAAAAAAGCAATCAATATTTTTACTATTCATTTTTTTACAGGATGTTTATTAATATTTCAAGAATACAGTAAAAAAATTGAAAGTAATAAATTCAAAATTCAAAAAGTTAGCAGTGTTTTTCTCGAAATTGTCTTTTTTAAAACAATACCCACGATTTTTCAAATTCACCTCAACTTTAGTATATGTCTTCTATATAGGCTTTTCTATTGCATGAACTATCCTTATCGCCAAATTTCAATGTTAACTCTTTTTTAAAAATTCGAAAAACAAAAAAAAAAAGGGCTACAAAAATAAATTATTTTTTTCTAGCAGTCGCCATTTTTTTTCCAACTTTATTTAGTTCCAACGATGGAGGCATTTCTGTAAATTGATAACCTTTTTTTTTTTTTTTCAGATTGCTAGGAGGGTTGGATCGTGGGTATGGTCGCGTGCCAACTTTTTGAGATCCCCCACTTCATCAGCTGCTAACTTTTTGAATTTTGAATTTTTTACTTTCAATTTTTTTTTACTGTATTCTTGAAATATTAATAAACATCCTATAAAAAAGTGAATAGTAAAAATATTGATTGCTTTTTTTTACAGCACTTCAAAAATTTAGTTAAATTCGTGCGTCTAGACCAGAATACACTCTTAAAGAAAATATATTCAATTGGTCTCAAAGCGAAAACCGTTTTAGCGTCAGTATGGAGTTGATTATTTCATCTATAAATACATTTCATAATGGAATTTCAATTGCTACTTGTATGAGTAGCATAGTTATTTAAATCCGCGAATTATCCGAATTGAAAATATTTTCACAGGTTTAACAATTTGTTACGGGATGTTGGTGTATTTTTCGCACTAAATTATATTTGTTATGGTTGTCCACACTAAAAATGTAACAATTCCTACTGCATTCGTGTTGACACTCCAATTGTTAATCTCATGACGAATTCATTATCTGAATAGCTTGTGTGGAATTTGTGGCTTTCACGCTTCGTGTAGCAGCTGGCATAATGTAAAGTAGTAACATGGTCCGTTTGGGCGTTTGTATAACTCACGAGATACTGAGAAATCTGCAGTTGTCGTTACATGTATGTCTATATGTTAATGCAACAATGTGAAAACATATCAAAATGTCATAATGTTACTATACTATATTATGATGTTGTTATTTTATTGCGTTACTACGATACGAGGATTGCCTTTTATATTTCGGGATTAGAGAACAAAAACAAATATTGATCATCGAAAATCACTTTATTGTTTTTCAAAATATTCCCCATGAAGATCTATACACTTTTGCATGCGTTTGAACCAACTGTCGAAGCACTTTTGCCACTCTGATTGAGGTATCTCCAACACATGCATTCTGAATGCAGCAACCGCTTCTTCAGGTGCCGAAAAACGTTGACCTCTCAGTTTGTTTTTTACGTACGGGAATAAAAAGAAGTCATTCGGTGCCAAGTCAGGACTATACGGCGGATGACCCATCAAATCGATGTTTTGGGTGCTCAAAAATGCAATTGTCGCAGCCGATGTGTGAGAGCTCGCATTGTCGTGGTGAAGAGTGATCCGTCTTCGGCGGTTGGTTTTCCTGATTTCTTGGAAAACAACTGGCAAACAAATGGTTGTGTACCACTCAGAATTGACTGTTCTGCGTTGTTCTAGTGGCACGGTTTTTCCGAAAAAAACAGGCGACCATTTGCTTGGAAGTGCTTCGTGCGCGAACAACTTTTGTGGGATTTGGCTCATCTTGAAACACCCAGACAGTCGACTGCTGTTTACTTTCGGGCTCATACGCGTAAATCCACGATTCATCACCTGTCACGATGTAATAGACGTGTTTCGAAGCACCGCGACCTTATTTTTTGAGCATTTCTTTCGACCAATTGACACGAGCCTTTTTTTGGGCGATTGACAAATTGTGTGGGATCCAACGCGAACAAATTTTTTTGACAGTCAAATGTTTATGCATTATTGAAGGTATGCTGGTCCCACTAACGCCTAAGGTTGTCTCAATCTCACGATAGGTCACATGACGATCTTCCAATATCAGTTTGCGCACAGCATCAATGGTTTTCGGAACAACAACTGATTTTGGACGACCTTCACGAAATTCATCTTGGAGTGAACTACGACCACGATTGAATTCACCATACCATCGATAAACACTGGTCCTTGATGGAGTTTCATCTCCAAAAATTGAATTAAGTTCATCCATGCACTGTTGCTGAGTTAATCCACGCCGAAAGTTGTAAAAAATAATCGCACGAAAATGTTGACGATTTAATTCCATTTTTGGGCCGAGATGAATCGTTTAAGTTACTGTAAACAACACAAATAGCGCTCGTATGTAAAAACGTTCTGAGTGCGTATAACCGTATATATATAAAAATGTTCAACTTTACGACAGAGCTGTCAATTGCCGGATTGCAACGCTAGGGTTGCCAAATCCCGAAACATAAGAGGCAACCCTCGTACTAGATTACTCCGTTACTAGGTTACTGTGTTACTAGGTTATTAAGAGGATGTTAAATAAAGGCTGACACTACTGCGATAAATCTATTTATCAGCTTAAGTCATTAACATTCAACGTAGTTCTTGGAAAGATCCCCCAAAACCATCTCTAAAGCCTTTATAGTTCAATTTGCCCCAGGAAAACTGATACTATTTTTGAAGCATAAGTCGGGGTGAATCTAGCGTGCACACACACGAGACTTTCAAATGATCTTGTTAAAGTTTAAGTATTGTACTTATCGAAATATCGGAATATCAAACAAAATAGTGAGTTGTTTTACCGTTGAACGCGTGTCAATGCGTATCTACACAGCCACTTTACTGAACGTTTCTTCGGTAAGAGCGCTGTCAGGACATCCTTTCAATTCAAATGATTCCCTACTCATTTGAAATGACTAGCCCCAACAACAATCCAATCTCTTACTCATGGTAACATTGTTAAACACCCCACGTAACTCTCCATATGTGTTGGTAGATGTTACCCCACCCAATACACAATATTTCATCATATACCGTTGCTTGCGCAATGCCTGCATCACTAACTTTTATAGGCGAAATTTTACAGGTGTTTTTATTACACGGTTTATGCGGGACTGTTGGTGTTATCACTTGCACGGCAGTAGTGTCAGTGTTTATTGAATACCACTCATATGTTGCTTTTTATATTATTACGGTATTATGCTACGAATTTACAATGATACGATGTTGTTATGTACTATGTTACTATATTACAAAGTAACATGCTACTATATTATTATAAATATACTATAAATGGGGAACGGCATGGGTAATCAATTAATATCATCATCATCATCATCGGCACTACAACCGGGAACCGGTCTTGGCCTTATTTAGCAAGTCCTGAGGCTTGTTAAATTTTCCATAATGATTTGTTTTTTCCGGGCAAGGTCATTAGTCTTGCGCCAATCAATTAATATACAAATTATAAATAAAAAGTAATTAGATGGAGACCTGCAATGAGGCGACTTGAAAAAAATAAAAAAGCGAAAGAAATTGGAAAGCGCCATCGATGTGAAAGGGTCTACTTGAGCAAAGAGAATTTATATGTCACCATTATTTTCAAAAAAATTTGTTACAACACCAACACTGTTGAGAAAACAAGTAATTAATAGAGTAAGTGTTGGTCGATAGGTGACTCGGGCTCGTTGGTCTTCAATGAATAAAAGTCCAGAGTTAGTAGCGATTGATATTATTAATTTATTGTAAAAGAAAAAAAGACGGGAATTCTTCCACACTGTTAAATACCACTGGTTTAGATAAGTGAATTGGTCGTTAAGCGATTTGCTGATTGATAAGGAATACTTGTAAAAATTCAGATTATATTTCGAGGCACGTTTTCCTTTTTCCATTCGACCTTCATCCGTATGAATCCGTCAGTTGATTGGAAGATAGGATCAGTGCCAACTTCAAGTCTAAGAACAAACAGAATTGTCTGAAGTTCGCACAGGTTCACTGTTGTGTTGGGCAAGATCAGCTGTCAATTGATCAATTCTCAACACTCCGCCTTGATCAATTTACGACGGAGCGTCTCAAAGACTCTCCTGTTGAGTGGCTTGGTCAGAATGTCTGCGATCTGCCTGCTGCTCTCGACATGTCGCAGTGTCACCGTCTTGTCGACGTGTTGCTGGAAGTGCTTTCGTGGTATCTCGATATGCTTCTTTCCCTTGCTTGTCTTTCCCTCGTGTGCATTCTGTAACATGTGTATGGCCGACATGTTGTCGACGTGCAAAGTGATTGCCTGGTCGGTTTACAGGATACCCAGTTCCAGCGCGATTCGCTTGATCCAGCACACATCGTCGATTACTGACACTGCTACTCGGTACTCAGCTTCTGCACTTGAGGTCGCTACCAGACGCTGTTTTTGTGAGTACCAGATCACTGGTCCTCCCCTCATCACTAACACTCCGCTTGTCGACTGTCCTGTCTCCGAGTCTCCTCCATAGTCTGAGTCGTTGTAGGCCATGAGTGTCTGGTCTCCTCCAAAGTGAATTTCGGCTGTGGTTTGCCCTCTCAGGTAGTGGAATACACGTTTCACCATCGCCTGATGGCTCCTCATTGGCTTGTTGCAAAATCGACTCAGGTAGTTTACGGCGAAGCTGATGTTTGGCCTGGTGATTGTAGCTAGGTACAATAAGCTTCCTATCGCCTCCCGATAGTTGTTGTTCGCCGGAAGTGGCTCATCGTTCTTGAAGTCTGTTTTCTTGGTAATCATCCCTTGCTCAATTGGTGTGGACGCTGGGTTGCATTGTTCGAGTTTCATCTTCTTCAGTATTTTCTCCGTGTAGCTGGGCTGGTTCACGAAAATACCTTCTTGATCAATCTTGATCTCCATGCCCAAGTATGTCAACTTGTCCTGTACTTTCCTTGCTTATCTTATCCAAAAGCTTGTATATCTGGTCTTCATCTTTTCCAGCTACCAATCTATCATCCATGAAGAGTGAGAGCACAATGCTCCTGTCCTTGTTGTAGTAGATACACGGGTCGTCGTCTGTACATGTCAGGCCTATCTTCCTTTCAAGGTGTGCGGTGACCCTCTCGTTCCACATCCTTGGAGCTTGTTTGAGCCCGTAGAGACTCTTGTCCATCTTGCAGATTTTCCTTGATCCGTCGTCGAATCCTTCAGGCTGGCTCATGTAGACATTCCGTTCCAAGTTCCCATACAGGAATGCCGTTTTGACATCGAATGACATCAACTTCATTTTCTCTGACGCAGCGTGATTTAGAAGCAGGCGAATGGATGCATAGCGGGCTGCTGGACTGAAGGTTTCTCCATAATCCACTCCCTCTTTCTGTTCAAATCCTCTCGCCACGAGTCTGGCCTTGAGTCTCCCGTCTACCTTCTCTCGAAGTACTCAACGACAAGTGATCGGCTTCATTCCTTCGGGACAGTCCAGCAGCTTCCAGGTTTTCATCTCCATGAGAGAATCGTACTCCTCCTGCATCGTTCGTCTCCACTTTTCATCCTTGAGTGCTTCGCTCACCGGGATATCTGCTGTTTCACCGATCGTGGCTGCTCTTGTGCCATTGCCTCGGTTGGACATGTTGGCAACGTAGTCCCCGTACCTTGGCGGTGGTTGCAGGTTCCGACGATCTCGCAAGGTTCTTCCTTCTGGCTGCTCTGCTGGCGGCATTGTCTCTTGTTCGTTGTCGCTTGGCTCTTCGGTACTTTCGTCGGTCTCTTCTGCATATTCATATTCTGTCTGGATGTTACTTTCATCTTTCTTTTTAGTCTTGTCCTCGGGTGCTCGTGCCTGAGGTTCAGTGCCTTGTCTCAGTATCATTTTCTCCTCGTCGAAGATTACGTTGTCGGAGCTGATGATGTCTTTCGTATCTTTCAGATAAACCCTGTAGCAGGGTGAATCAATAACATCCCTAACCAAGATTCCTTCTTCTGACTTTTTGTCAATTTTGCCTCTCTTCTGTCCTTATATCAGTACATAACATTCACAACCAAAGGGTCGCAGCTTTTCAATCTTTATCTTTTTTCAGAACAAGAGATCCGCTGGGCTTTTCCCTGGCACATTGCTGGTTCCAGTCTGGTTGATCGTGAAGATCACATGGTTCATTGCTTCGGCCCACAGTATTTCGTCCAAGTTCTCGGTATGTATTACTGTCCTGACTGCCTTGACAATTGTCCTCATTTCTCTCTCAACCCTTCCGTTCTGTTCTGGCGTGTGCACATTCGTAAATGTGTGAAATATTCCCAGCTTTTCCAACATCTGTTTGGTTTTGGCATTTTTCAATTCAGATCTCAAACACATGACTCTCCTCGCAAGCTGATTTTCCACGAGTCTCAGGTAGCTTTCTATCCTCTCAGGTGCTTCTCCTTTCGTCTTCATGAAATAACAGCTCCGGTAGTGGGTGAAGTGGTCCTTGCGCATAAGCCAGTACTTGGCTCCTCTTAACAACGGAATATTCATTTCTCCAGTGTCGGTGTGTACAAGATCTAGCGGTTGCTGGGCTGTCTTTGGGTTGATTCGGTGTAGGGCTCGATGATTCTTGCTGTGTGTGCATCCCTTGCACACATAGTGGTTCCAGTCATCAATGTGTTTGATCCCATTGCGTTTCAGTATGTCCCTCACATACTATACATTTTGATGGGCGAGTCTCTCGTGCAAAGTTTTGATAGACGTTGTCATCAGACTTGTCTCCTCTTCTGACCTGAGCATCACTTTGTAGAGGTTTCCTTTGCGCTTGGCAATTGCCACAACTTCTCTGCCATCCTAACTGTAAAACGTTGACTGCTTTCCATTTGCCTTCTGAAAGTGTTCCTTGTCCAGCATCTGACTTACTGAGAAGAAATTGAAGTTAAGTTTTGGAACGTAAATAACGTTCTCAAGTATCACTGGATACCATTTCCGACCGTCAAAAGCCTCCATCTCGATGTTCCCGACCGCAACGCCATCCAACCTGGCTGAGTCTCCGATTACTATTGAAATTGGTTCGTCCACCTCGAACAGCTGTGCAAACCACTCTCGATGAGACGTCATGTGCTGACTGGCTCTGCAGTCTTGATACCATGAAGTTGCCCTGTCCTTCGAAATCTCGCTGTCCACTGTTGGAGACAGGAACGCCCTTGGTGGCTTTCCGCTTATAGAGTTGCTTGACTCTTCCTTGGAAGTGCATTCTTTGGCGAAGTGTCCTTTCTGTTTGCATATGTTGGACGAGTAGTTCTTCTTGCAGTAGGCAATGTACTTCTAGCACGGTTTGCCTGTGCACTGCTTGATTATGTGACCTTTTCCTCCACACTTGTAGCAAACGAGCGTTGTCTTGCCCTGGTTGCCCTTTGACGACTACCTTGGCTTCTCACGCCTTGCCAGGAGGGCGTTGTTGGCGTTTCCCTGTGAGTTTGTCATCTCCTTCAGTCGCTCGTCCTCAAGTCTCAGACGTTCGATGAGAGTTTCCACATTCTTGGTTGCTCCGGTCACATTGTGGCAACAAGCAAAATAGTGAAGAGAGAAAATCGAATAAGAAAATACATCAGAGCCGTATACCATAGCGATAACAAAAATAATTCACATCAGTGGAGTATAGTCGAGTTTAAAAATCAAATTCTAAAATCGGCCAGTAGCCTGATGGGTAACGCTTAGGTTCAATTTTTTTCGTGATTCAAACTGTCATAGCGTCAGTTCGAATCACACGATCTTCTTTACTATTAATTCAAACGCTATAATATTATCCCAAGAAATCCCGAAGTGCGCTAGTTTTGGCGGTAGCACACTCATGATCCTTGTCATGATCCAACTTTCTCTCATAGGATCATTTTTGGTTGACACTTTTTCAGCCAGATCCAGGATCTCCAGACAGTTTTCCACTGCTGACTTGCTATCAATGAAGGTGAAGAATTTGATTCGGGACATTTCCAGAGTTCCGCCAATTTTGGTGCTATATAGATTAGTTAATTTGTCTGTCATATCTTTGGCAGTCTTGCAGATGGCAATTTTGTTCGCGATATTGCTGCTTACATTTGGCCTATCAGCGTTTGAGCTTCAACATCCTTCTTGATCCAAGCTGAGATGGTTTCAGGTGACACAGCGCCTGGCGGTCTAAGCTTGTCTCCTGTTACGATTTCGTACAGGTCCTTATTCTTTAGTGCTAGGTTCAGTTTGAATCGCCATGAGATGAAGTTGACGTTACCCTGGCTGTCTTCGGTTAGCATTTCCAACTGGGATTTGGCGGAGCCCATTTGGTTGAGAGGCTGCAATTCGATTGACTTGACCTACGTATATGTTACTCACCGTTAACTTGCTGTGCGATGGCTGCTCCGATGTTTGACGATTTGTGGGTCACGTTGTGCTGCCAGTTCTCCCGCTCTGGGCTGCTTTTGTCGATCTTCCTCCCTTTTTACGGCTGTTCTGGGCCTATAGCGTTAAGCAAGGATAGTGAAGAAGGTGAATTGAACACACGATGAAACGATTGAAAAGCGAAGCAGTGAAGCATCAGACTACTGACCGTGTTTAGAATTTGATTTCCAAACTCGACTATATTCCACTGGTATGAATTATTTTTATTTTATCGCTTGGTATACGGTTCTGATGTATCTTTCTTATTCGATTTTTTTCGTTCGGTGTTCTTCACTATTTTTGCTTGTGAATTGTGTGTATCTGTTAGAATCGCTACAGGCCCATAGCCTGTTGGTCGATAGGTGACTCGGGATCGTTGGTCTTCAATGAATAAAAGTCCAGAGTTAGCAGTGATTGACATTATTAATTTATTGTAAATGAAAAAAAGACGGAAAATCCTCCACACTGTTAAATAGCACTGGTTTATATAAGTGAATTGGTCGTTAAGCGATTTGCTGATTGATAAGGAATACTTGTAAAAATTCAGATTATATTTCGAGGCACGTTTTCCTTTTTCCATTCGATCTCCAGTCGTTTGAATCCGTCAGTTGATTGGAAGATAGGATCAGTGCCAACTTCAAGTCTAAGTACAAACAGAATTGTGTGAAGTTCGCACAGGTTCACGGTTGTGTTGGGCAAGATTAGCTGTCAATTGATCAATTCTCAACAGTAAGCTATCTTTAACACGCAGACGTTGACGTGTAATATATAATAATACTTTTGACAGTGGAAGTTCATTTGATAGCTCAAGGAACATCCACGATGCTAACAACCAAATATTGTATTCTTCATGATTTCCATGGTGCTAAACTATGTAATGGGGTTGTAGAAGATTGTAATACCCATTTTAATGGACTCTTTGTCATGGATGAAACATATCCGTAGATAAGGGAACAAATAAATATTGACTACATGAGCTGAAAAGTCCCGAGATTTTTCAATTAGTGGTGCTACTAGTAAATGAACATGGCTCATTTCGAGAGGCTCATCTGTCACTAGTTTATGCATGAAGTTTCGTGAGATTTCGTCCATTCATTTATAAGCTACAATGGTTTGAGTGACGCTACTTTCGCCTTCGTGAGAAAAATGGAAAAACAGGAAACTCGTATCCTGATCAAACATTGTTTTCTGATGGGAAAAAACTTCTGAACAATCATTGCAATGGTTGTAGAAATGTGTTCCTACATCTGCACCTTTGAGAACAGCAGTTTATAGGTGGTTTAGGGAATTTAATTGGGTCGTACAAGCACTGAAGATGACCCTCGCTCGAAGGCCAACAGAAGACATGAATGCTGAAATTGTAAACCAAGTGCATCGAATTGTTTTCAGTGATCGTAAAGTGAAGTTGTACGATCGTCTAGAGATGAAAAAACTATCGTGCCGCATTTGCTGACCATCGATCAAAAACAGTTAATGATTCAACTGCCGCTTGGTGTTGTTGCGGCGTAATCGGATAAAACTTCTATATATTCATCTATCCCAGAGTCTATTGTTTATTCAAACACTCCCCCGGAAAGTAATGAATAGACATAATATAAATAATCGTCATTCAAAGATCCTATTTTTTGTATCCGGTTGGAACAAAAACGTTTAAAAATTATGTACCGATCTGCCAATAATACCATTACGAAGCGAATCATATTTAGCCAGAATATGAAGCAAAAGATTGCGATAATAATAGTTACGCTGATTTATCCACATTCGTTCCAAAATATAACTGAAGGAACACTGTCGAGTTAAACATTTACCAGGGTCGATACATGTAAAACAATTAACAACATATTAATCTGTAAATATGTCAACGTTACAATATGTTAATGTGGCACTACTGTAAAATATCAAAGCGTCAGAGATGATATTTTTTTCGACCGGGTCCATCAGCCAAGCTCCGAAAAATAGACTAATGTGTTGGGGCTTTGGTTCTATCTTTTAGTGTTACTGCCCGTCATAGCGTTGGTTCGAATAGCACGGTCTTCACTATCATCGAAAACCGCCAAATTGGTAACCCTTTGGTGAAACACACAAATAAAAAAGCAAAACAAAAGATTTAAGAGACCTAGAAATGACTGCAATGCGTATATTCAACGCGCCAAGTTCTTGCATGACCAGAGAGTGAGACAAAAAATACTACACTCTCCCACAGGTACTAGGAACCTCTGGGGACTCGCGAAAAACATTCAAAACTTAGTCTCTTCATCCATTCCATCGATTATAGTCGACGACAGATCAGTCACCACTGCAATAGAGAAAGCGAATCTACTTGCTGCACATTTTGCAGCCAACTCAACGCTGCCTGATACCACATCAGTTCCACCTCAACTTGAGCATAAGCAGCACACCATGAGCCAGATTCGCTTCCGAACGCGTACTGTTGCCCACGCACTCAAAGAGCTAAACGCACACAAAACCGCTGGTTCCGATGGTATTCTCCCAATCCTGTTGAAGAGATGTTCCTCTTCACTCGCTAAACCACTGCGGAAACTCTTTCATTTGTCTTATTCTACTGGCCGTTTCCCACATATATGGAAGTCAGCGAACATTCAGCCAATTCCCAAAAATGGTGACAAATCATCCCCTTCTTCTTATCGACCCATAGCACTAACTTCTATTCTCTCCAAGGTAATTGAATCTCTTATCAACCGTCAACTTTCGAAATATGTCGAATCAAATGACCTCCTTAATGACCGCCAATATGGCTTTCGTAGCAACAGGTCCACAGGAGATCTGATGGCATACCTTACCGAAAAGTGGAGCCATTCCATCCACTACTTCGGTGAAAGCAAGGTAGTCGCATTGGATATTTCAAAAGCCTTCGACAGAGTCCAGCCGTTTTGTCAAAATTGCATTCATATGGAGTTGACAATTCCCTGATCCAATGGATAAGAGACTATTTTTCTGGCCGTTCAATCCAGGTGGTTCTTGATGGTGTCAAATCTGTCTCCCATCAAATTAATGTAGGTGTTCCCCAGGGTTCGCTACTCCCACCCACTCTCTTCCTAATCTTTATAAATGATTTCCTGTCAATTACTCACAACCTAATTCACTCGTTTGCTGATGATAGCACGTTGACTTTCTCATACTCATACGAACACTCCCATCCAAACTCTTCGAATATCTCTACCAACCAGCACATATGCTTGATAGATTGAATTCAGACCTCAACAAGATATATCAGTGGGGATTATCTAACCGAATAGAATTCAATGCACTAAAAACTCAGTGCTGCCTCTTGTCGTCAAAGGTTAACCCCAAAGTAAATATATTGTCTATGAATGGCACTTGCATCGATGAAGCCAAGGAATTATTAATCCTCGGCACTCGAATTATTTCGACTCTTAACTGGAATTACCACATATTTGAAGCTGCGAAAAGTGCAGCCAAATGTATGGGGTTCCTTAAGAGATGCAAAAGATACTTCACTCCATCTAACCTGGGTACTATTTACAAGGCGTATATTCGTCCAAAAATGGAATTCAACTCCCATATTTGGTCAGGCGCATCCAAAACTGAACTACACGTGCTCGACAAGATGCAAAAACGAGCAGTGAAGCTTATTGGGGACCCAGCCGTAAGCGCAATGTATCATGTCTATCTCTTTTCTATAGGTATTACCACGGTCGTTGCTTAACTGAACTTGCTGAATCATAGAGAGTCATTCTTTAGCCGAACTACACGAATGTGGAATGTTCTGCCTTATTATGTGTTTCCTGGTCGTTGTGATTCAAGACCGATATATATCGACACCTCCTTTCCTTATCCACATCCTCTCCTTCCGCTCGCACTGTGGTCTGACATTTAAGGGTACTTCAAAATCCCCTTTTGTGCGGAGTGGAGCAAAGGCGCGTCAATTCCCGAATCAACATAAGTGAAAAGCATACAGCCAAGGAGGTAACTGCGTGTCGTAAGTGTGCTGCCCAAAAAAGTCAAAAAATAAAATTAATTAAAACAAAAAAAAAATTATCTGTTATATCGAAGTTTGTTCTCCGATATAATCATTTAAATAATTAG
The DNA here is from genome assembly GCA_963931805.1 of Microdon myrmicae. NCBI lineage: Eukaryota > Metazoa > Arthropoda > Insecta > Diptera > Syrphidae > Microdon > Microdon myrmicae. The sequence continues at coordinate 46,796,136 of OZ007499.1, read as the reverse complement.
TTATCAGAAGGTTAATTGGGTTAAGTTTGTTTGTTATGTGTTATCAATATTCAGTTATTATTTCAATGTAATATCTAAGCGTCACCCCAGATATTAACATTTGTTATTTAGTTATTAAAATGTAACACCTGAGCGTAACCTCAGATGTTATCATTTATTATTTAATTATTTAAGTATGCTTGTTTATATTATCTATCTTTATATATTTTACGTTTAGGATTTTGGCAGGTTCCTGGGGCTTAGTTGTGGAAATGTTACTCCCCCAGTGTGGCTTGATTTTGCCAGACTTCCTTCTCTAATGGTCGGTTTCTCTTTGGTAACGGACTTCTCCAGTGTGGGGTTCCGTGGTTGGAATAAAACACTTTACTTTACTACTGATGTTTGAGACTTTATTTAACTAGATCAATTGGGAATTTCCATCCCTATACTAATTTGGCAAAGAGAGACAAAAGGAACCCGCTATTCTTGCGTACTGGGCCGCAGCCTTCTTGCTTATTATTTTACACTGCCTACTTTACCCTATAGTAATTTACTAGCAAGAAGACCCTCTCTACTTACGGATGGCCGCAGTCTTTTTGCGTTCAATTACTGAGCCCCTTGCAACTCATTTGCAACCACTTTATATACCATTTTAATTGCTAACAATTGCAGATGGAGTATTTTTCTTACCCAGCGCGTGTAACCTATTCCGAGGTTATTCGCCTGTCATTCGTAATTCGCAATTTTCAATAGTCGCTTAATTGTTCTGCAAAAATTGCAGCAGAATCAATTTATATATTGATTCGATTTGCAGCAGCAATGACCGAACCAATTTCAGTGCATTGCTCTACGTGCAAATCGTATCATACGTTTAATTTGCGACTTATCGCTGCGTCCGCCATTTTCGCTGCGCTCAGCATTTCTCCGACGTTCAACTGTGTCGCAGTCGGTCTTCCTTGATCATGCCGCTGGCGCTCGAATAACATGTATTATACCTGTTAACATGTGTATTCGTAAACTGATACCGTGTAGGATCTTCGTAATACGAAGCCGACTGTAGTGGCCTTCGGAAATGGGTCAAGTGTATGGCTTTGGCATGGATTTATCGTATGCGATATGATTTAATTGGGGAAGGCTTTACTTCCGAATGAATGCGAATTCGTATATTTTGCATTGTATGCAAAATACGAGTTTTAAATGGCTGGAAAAGCGAATATGCGTTGCACGCAGAATACTTTGATTAATGGCTTGATTATTGGATGCTTGAGATATTAATTGTTTTGTTTAATAGGGGGTGTGTAGTGAGGTGTAACATATCCAACAAGTGACTTTTATTGTGATGTGTGTGTTATAGTCTATAAATGTTTATAGATCTGTATTTTATTAATAATGCCATTTATTGCAATTTTACTAATAATGTCACTTATGTTATGGTTTTTTTTTTATGTTAAATGCCAACAATGTTATATTTGAAATATCAATTCAAACATATATATATTTTCTTCCTTCTCCAGGAAACTTTTTAAATAAGTATATATAGATCAGAGGTACTCACGTTTTGGCTGATTTGGCGGTGATTTTACCCCTTGCTTTTCCCGTTGTGCTGCCTCTGGGACACAGTGGTGAATCCTTATTCCTGGTATTCTTCGTTTGTTGCACAGCTCCGATATCGAGTTCCTGCTGATTCTTCCTAATGTTCAAATGAGCCGACGCAGCTTGTTGTATTTGAGTAATTTTATTTACAATTCTATGGCGTACATTTCATTTTTATACAAATTTTGTTCATTTATTTTTTGATACTTTCGTTTTCTTTCTCAACTCCAACTCTTTGTTTCTTAACTCCTTCCTTTTAAAAAAAAACTGCCACCCACTATCTCAACTGTCACCACTGTTGCGTCTCCGTTGTTTTATTTCCCGTTTCCTCTTTGTTCTTATTCCCCACCATTATCCCAACGAAAGAACCACGGCAATGATCAATATCGAAACTATTTAAAGATATCATCGCCGGGGAAAGATATGGGTTTGCATGCACATGTTTTATGTTTTTAATACTAACTGTAAGTTAATGTTTTGTGTACTATGTGTTGAATTATGTGAAATTGTAAATTGTATAAATGAATGTAGTAATTTTATGTTGTAAATGAATGTTATTGTAATTTTTAAATGAATGTTGTGTAATTTAATATTTTATGTATTATGTGTAAATGGAAATGAACATTGTGTTTTGTATTTAAGTTTAATTTGAGAATGTGTTGTTTGTAACGTATGTGTTTAATTAATGTTTAGTAAGGTAAATCTTTAATTGTAAAATGTAAATGAATCTTTTAATTTACAAATGTAACTTGTTTGAAATGTTTGTGTATAATATTGAAATTGTTTAAATGCTTTATATGTTATGTACTTTTGATTATGTTTAATATTTTATGCGTTTCGTTTAATGTTTCTCTCTTCTGGGACAAAGGTGGTGGGGGAGTTACTATGTAACACCTATTACAATCTGTAGTTTATCAATAATGTCACTTATTACAATTTTATTAATATTGTCCCTTACTACAATTTGTATAAATTGTTAAAGTTGAAGATCACTCCAAGTCCTGACCATAGACTCTCTCTTCACCGGCTTCTCTTACACCCCCTTTACAACTATTTTCCAAAAAAATGTCAAACACCAACCCAGACAATACCAGGTCGTATGAGGTAACCATTATGACACAAAGAACGGCAATGATGTAATAACTGGTATGTGCCAGTTTGAATTAATGTTTTATGTTTTATATTTGTAATGTTAAATGTAATGCGTGTTTTATGTGTGTTTAAAATGGACCGTAGATAACTGTTTTATTTGTTATGTAATTTTAAGGTTTATATTTTATGTAGGAAATGGATGTTTTCTTGGTGCGAAAGCGGTGGTGGGGCAGTTACTACGTGACATGTATTTGGCGGTACCACCGATAGAAAACCGTCAAAATACAATATGTAATTTTTTGTTTGTGCCTTTTGTTCGTACTCAGCTCCTCGATAGTATACTGGTTAGTATACCCGCAAATAAAATATCATTATGGAAAATTTAACAAGCCTCAGGACTTGCTAAATAATGCCAACACCGGCTCCCGGTTGTAGTGCCGATGATGATGATGATGGAGGGCTTCTTATTTCACAATTTTGCTAACGCAATATGCATCTAGTTTTTTTATTTTAATTTTATTAATTTTTTATATATTTTATTTATTTTATGTATAGGTATATGTATGTATGTATATATATATATATATATATATATATATATATATATATATATATATATATATATATATATATATATATATATATATATATATATGTATATATATATTCTATATTTTAATGCATTAACAAACAAAAGGTCAAAATAAAGTGGTTAAATCGGCACCACAACCGGGATCCGGTCTTGGCCTATTTAGCAAGTTTCGAGGCTTGTTGCATTTTCCATAAACATTTATTTTTACGGGCAAGGTTATTAGCCTTGCGCCACAAAAAAAAAAAGATGTATACAACAATTAAAACCTAAAATAAAAACTAAAAAAATTACGTTAAATGAACTAAATATTTGGGGACGTGAGGTCCTTTCTAATTACCTTACAGTGTGACCACAAATAATCAGTTTAGTCATTATCGGAATAGAAAGTCCTATGTTGTGACTCTGGGATTCTATACCATATATTCGGAGGCAGGAACACAAACACTGCCTCTCAAACACCCGAAGCCTCTTCATGAAAGGTAGTGTAGAATGAGGACATGTTATACCATACAAGGTAGCCATACATCAATACTGGTCGCATGAATATGAAGTATGAAATTATTTTAATTTTTGGAGCTAAAAGACTACTGCGAAAAAGGCTCCTGGCCATAGCATATACGCTTCTAACTGCGGAAAGGGCAGCTACTTTGTTATTATCAAGGTAAATATACTGATCTAGCAAAATACTAAGGTATTTAATCATGTTGTAGCCTTTCTCTCAGGGAGCGTGTCTCCTGTCCTTAAAAGGACGAGGGATCTCTTTAATATACCGCTCCTGAGAAAGCTCGTTGCAGTCGCCACCATGCTTCCGGGGTCTCCGGGAAGAGTGACGACCGATTGCTGAGCAATGCGATTAAAAGGCCGGATTTTAGATGGGGTTTTATTTTTATCCCCTTATATAATATATTTTTTTGATTGATTTTATTATGAATATAAATTTATTCTAAACGATTAGGGTCCTCATTTATTGACGCCGATCTACTGACTGACTTTTTCGAAATATACTAATATTTGACCGCGTCCTCGGCTATCGGAAGCCAATCGAGACTGATCTTCGAATCTTTTTTTATTTTTTTTTTATTATTTATTTATTTATTTTTTTTTTTAACTCTTTATTACCCGTAATTTTAATTTTTGTAACAACTATTTACATGTAATTATTATAATAATACATACATTTTCCAAACAATGTTTTAAGAGTTACAGGATAGATGTGTGTTTATATATTTAGTAGTGTTTCGTCTTCCTGGAAAAGGTCAGAAAAGCAGGAATTTCTTATTTTTAAATAAGAAAAAAAAAGGAAATTTTCGAATCTGAAATTCATTACCCTTATAAATGAAACCAAATCGAGATTTAGATACTTTGGCTGGAGCCAAGTGTTTGTTTGTTGAGATAAGAATTCGGTTAGGCGAATTTTCGGAAACATGAGCGTGAGTATGAGAATTGAACATCTGGTTCAATTTACCATATGTTTGGATTTGTTTGAGTATCATAGGAAATTGAATGTATGGATGATAAACGAATATTCGATTCGTTTGCCAGGAATATTGCTGAATCGGGATAATGTATTTGTGGATTAGTTGGGTGATTATGGGGAGTTGGGTGCAACATTTGATTCGTTTATCGCGAATTTTCAATTTAGATGATGTTTTGTATGAATCTAAGTTTAGGTGTAGGGATTTGGATGTATGTGTGGGGGAAGGAGATGGTATGGCTGTCCAGAGCACTACAATTTCAGTTATTACTAGGAGGGGAAGATTATTACTTTATACAATGGAACATTTTTTCCAATTCCGTTTTGTATCCCTCGTTGCCCTGAATGGCATATCCTTCATCTCAGCAACAAACCATAATCACATAACTCGAAGTCATAAATCTAAATTCCAGAAATAGATACTATATCAAGTACGCAAGTAAATACCTCTAGGTGAATAGCCTGAGATGGAAACTTGGTGCTCATACTTCTAATATTTTGATGTAAAATAATAAAAAGTTTATCGTTACGAGGAAAAGTCCTTAGTCAAATCTATATCAAAATTCAATTATATATGTATAAATCGAACTGCACTAAATGCGTACATTATATGCGTACATTAAACGTTTCTACTGAAATGACTTTTCACCCCTCAACCATTCTAACTGAATTATGATCATTTTTGTGGCACACAAATTTACTGCCTTGCGTCTTCTTTAACAGAGCTTATATATGCCTCATGAGGGAGTTGTTGATTTTGAACTTGAGACGTAATTGGAAGAATTTCAAAATAATAAATGCGCATCGACTCAAAGAATATTGTTAAATATCTGGGTGTTCATTTGAACACATTTTTGTACTACGGTGAGCACATAAATTAACAGTTGAAGAGGGCGTGAGCGGCATTTATGTCCCTCAAGAACCTTTTATATTCGAACAATCTTAGATCCGATGTGAAGATCATTTGATACCAAGCATTTGTACTATTATATGTTGTGTGCTACAACGGTTTGTTTCCGTGCTTCTCGTATTACCGAGGAAGAGAAACGAACGATGGAATCCTGATTTCTGATGATTGTTGGTCCTGTGAGGGTAGATTTAGATGATGTGCCGGTACGGGCTTACTATTATCTCCAACGTGTTCACTAAATACACCCGGAGAAGACGGTACGACATACGACCAACGAGACCAGTGTTGCTACTCGAAGACAAGTTAAAACGTTGAAAGAAAAAGGCAGTTAATGTTCCATAGAACTTGGGTTTTATTATATTTCACTTTGAATTTAACATTCACTTGTTCCATAAACAATTGTCGTTATCTTATAATTAATTGTTACACATTGAAATATGTTTTTAATTACACACTGAAATATGTTTTTAAGGACGATACCTTCTCCACTGAATTCTTAACCTCGACTGCTTCAAGTGACTCCTATAAGGTGTTCACCTTCTCACTTCGAAAAAATTCGGACTCTCATATCTTTTTCTTCTTTCGTAGGTCAAGACGCATCGCCACTTATCGCTTGATGTTTTCTTGGGGTTTTTGTTTGTGTTAGCCATCTGGCTAATGCAAACATGAGTTTTCGTGCACTTCAAATAGTTAACACAAGGTCCGTGGAAATTGGTTGTTAGTTTTAAAATTGGTGTATTTGCAAGTCATAAAACATCTGGCATGTGAAGATATGCATAAGGATGTTTATGATTGCAAGAATTGTGTGGCGGCGGATCGAATAGATATGCCTTTGTTTGAACACATGCACTTTTGGGTTTTGGATCTTGTAGGAAATTTAGGTGTTAATCGCTTATAGCATACATGAGAAGATATGCATTATGCTGTTTGATTTTAGGGAATTTAATTGAATAAACGCATTGAATTGAATAAATGAATTGAATTGAGTAAATTAATTGAATTGAGTAAATTAATTGAATTGAGTAAATGAATTGAATTCAATAAATGAGAATTTGAACGTTTAGTCCGATTGGGTTTGACATTGAATTCAATGTCGTGTTGGGGATATGAAATGGATTTTGTTATAGGTAGGATTTGTGTAGATGTGGGAGGAAAGTGGTGGGGCTTCTTGGAGCACTACAGTACGTCCAATTTTGACCTATGCGAGTGCAGTATGGTGGAACATTAATCCATCGAATATGGAAAAGCTAAGAATATTTAAAATAAAATGCCTTAGAACCTGCCTGCGGATGTACAGAAGCGAGCATTCAAACTTTCGTCACTACATTTCCAATAAGACTGCAACCGGAGTGCCTAGAATTGATAATACAATTCTGACCCTTGTGAGAAATCATTTCGTCCGGTCGAAAATTGACATTGAACTCTTCTCAGGATTGTTTTATCCTAACCATGAGTATTTCAGAAATACATTGGAAAGTGGATACATACTACCTGAAGCATTTTTATACTTGGATGCTTAAAGGTAACTATCAGATCCCACAAACGTACCAACTATATATCATGTGGCAAGACGAGTAACTGATAAAACAATTAAATATGTGCCAACAAACATCATCATCATCATCATCGGCACTACAACCTGGAACCGGTCTTGGCCTTATTTAGCAAGTTCTGAGGCTTGTTAAATTTTCCATAATGGTTTGTTTTTTCCGGGCAAGGTCATTAGTCTTGCGCCAGAGGCTCCCCGACGGGGAATCGAACCCCGGTCTCCCGCGTGACAGGCGGGTATACTAACCAGTATACTATTGAGGAGCTGCCAACAAACATAGGAGATGGAAATACCATCCTAAGATACTGCGTGAGCATACCTGAAAAAGACAAAACTAATTTTGAAAGACTCAATGGAAGAAAGTACTTCTGGCTCGACTGGGCTGAGATTGGCTGATAAACGTTTGGGAGCCGGTCCTGCTGTATGGACCTCATTTGGCCGACTGGCAAGGAAAGCAGTGGGGATCGGCGGGGCGGAGGACGTGTGGCAGGACCTGATCCACAGGTCCATAGTGGTATTTTGTATTAGGTAGGCTTAAGCTAGGCTTAGTTAGAGTTAATTTAGTTTAAGCTAGATTTTGGTTCTACTAGGTTTAAATAGTTTTATTATAAATAAAAAATATATATACCACAATTGAGCAGAAAAGTTTCCGACAAGACATTTTTTTGTTAAATTTATTTTTATTTTTCTACATAGTCCGTTGTAACTCTACGTACTTCTCCCATCTCTCTAACCCGTCCAAATAGTATTCGGCATTTTTCTTTGCAAAATAACTGTTCACGAAGGTGATTGTCTCCTCATTTGACGAAAATCTCTGTCCTCCGAGCGCAATTTTTAGATTAGGGAACAGAAAGAAGTCGCTTGGGGCTAAATCTGGCGAGTAAGGCGGATGGTCAAGCAGTTTAAACCGTAATTAGTGAATTTTGGGAATGATAGTGAAGAACGTGTAATTCGAACTGACGCTATGACAGTTAGAATCACCAAACATTGAACCAAAGCGCAACCCATCAGGCTACTGGCCGTGTTTAGAATTCGATTCTTAAACTCGACTATATTCCACTGATGTGAATTGTTATGTTATCGCTATGGTATACGGCTCTGATGTATTTTCTTATTCGATTTTCGTTCGGTGTTCTTCACTATTTGCTTGTGTATTGTGTGGATCTGTTAGAGACACTACAACGGAGCGTTGTCTTGGTGAAACAGGATTTCCTTTTTCTGCAAAAGTGGCCGTTTTTTCGCAATTTCTGCATTCAGTTGGTCAAGTAATGATGCGTAGTAAGCTCCTGTATGGTTTTTCCTTTTCGAAGATAATCGATTAAGATAACTCCATGACTATCCCGAAAAACAGTGGCCATCACTTTCTGATTTTGCTTTTTTTTTGGAGCCGATTCCCCCTTTGCAGTCCACTGTTTTTACTGTATGTTTGTTTCGGGCGTATTATGATGTATCCGAGTTTCATCGACAGTAATTAATCGACGCCAAGACTCGGATTTATTGCGCCTAAACTGGGCCAACAGAGCTTTGGATATGTTCATTTGAACACGTTTTTGGTCTAACGTGAGCAAATGCGGCACTTAAATCTTGATTCAATATGTGACAAACATGTTCTTTGGACACTTTCATAGCCTCCGCTATCTCTCTTACTTTAATTTGGCGGTCGTCTAGCACTATTTGGTGAACTTTAGCGATGTTATCGTCAGTTGTTGCAGTTTTGGGACGCCCCGAACGTTCATCGTCTCCCAAGATCTCTCGGCCACGTGTAAATTCAGCTGCCCAAAATGTTACTGTGGTAAATGGTGGTGCAGAGTTCCCATACACAGAGTCCAACTCATCTTGGATTGGCGTACGCGTATTGCCTTTCAAAAACAAAAATTTAATGACAGCTCGATACTCAATTTTGTCCATTTTCACAAAAACATTCACATCGGCTCACTCAAACGACTGTCAAATAAAAACTACTGGTCCAAAATGGCTGAAATTTTGGTGAGTAACTATAAAAAACTGCACAACTACATTCACTAGCTCTTATCGACGAGTGCTAGTATCTTCACGTCGAGGTCGGAAACTTTTCAGTCCACTCTCGTATGGCAATAAAAATAATTTTTTTAGGAAACAACAAAGTAAATTCTAGCAGAATCAAGATATTCATGTAGCATATTGTCGTCTTAAAGAGATATTAAATTCGAAATTAAAATAAGGCCATGATTGACGGAGAAAAAAGTCAACTAAAGCCCATTTTTATATCATATGACACCATACTGGATGTGAACGTTTCTAATCTCCGGCAATTGTGACAAGACAAGATGTGAATGTCAACTGGTAATACATTTGATGTTACTTGGGGAAACGTATGTTACTTAGTGTCTGATGCCATTTGTATCTAGTACAGTTATTTCATTTTCTTTACAATTAATTAGTTGTTTCATTGTAGTTGTTTCAGCTCTGCTTTCTTATGGGGTCATACCATCAATCATTGGTATTGTTTCATACGACAAGACATCAATCTGTTACCAAATGTTTTAGGTTCCAACGGCATAAGACGAAATTACTGAATATACATAGAATGGTTGTATATTTTATATGATACTAAACATTTATGTAACTGTTTACAAATATAATCTCTTCTTTGATGTCCATCATTGAGGATTAAGTGAAAATAAACGTTCAAATAGACCTCGTAGATGTATAATTTATAATATTATAGAATTCCCTCATCATATCATCTAAATGAACGATAAATAAATAACGAATTACGTACGTAATCCAATTGAAGTCGAAACACGCCACCATATTCCGCAATCAAATTAGATATCATAACCCACAGTCATACAAAATTCAATTCGTAAATTATGGGTTGCAAGCATAGACTAGAGGCATATTCATATATAAGTAAAACAACAATCCAACGCATTACACAATCAGTATTCTCAGGTGGCCAAGAGCATACCGCTTCTCGAATGACCTACATCAGGATATTCCAACGCATCCTTAAGCATCAGTCATAATCATTACTATCAAAAGCAGCACGAATACTTACTAACAAACCCAACAACCGAATAGTCCTTCCAACCACTGGCATCGTTCAATATTTCCTCTCCATTGTGGCTCCAGATGTGGAACAGGCCTATTGTTCACCAGATCCCATTCACTAGCTTAAAACAGTATGAAGGTTCTGTGGCTACTATTTTAGTTTTCGAAATGCTTTCATCTACCTTGACTCTTTTTGTTGTATTGTCTTTGGCAAGCACCTAAGTTCTTAAAGGATTAAACGAAGACCTGCATCAAACTTGTAATAGAGGCTTGAGAGTAAAACATCAGTTACGCCAAGGCGAACAGCAAAACTCCTTTAGGGAAAATACATTGATTTTGATACACTATTCCGCACTTTGCATTTATTCGGGTCTAAAGATTGGCAACCGAATTCAAATTTATGACTACACTCTGCCCAAAACTTCTACTCCCCACTTGTCACATGCCGTTGAGTCCACTTCGTTGCCAAAGCATTTTGTCGGTGCTTTGGATAATTACATGAAGTGTGTAGCACGGTCCTAAAACGTCCTGTCGCGGTACTATCGAATTAATAAATTAATCGTCTGATATATCAAAATCAAAATAAAACCAGGATTGGAAAATCAAGATCAACGACAAAACTATTTACCCTTCGAGGCATAACTGTTGGAGTATCTGGCATCTCCAGGTGTGTGCTAACTTAGTTCATTTTATGAATTTAACCCGAGTTTATTATCAGTATGTTGCAGTAAAGTAGTAAAACTGAATGATATGTAGCTTTAATTAGACTAGATTGGCTTAATCATTAGCCCACACGTGTGGTTGGCGGAAGTAATACATGTGTAGTTTACTTTGCTTACCCCGTACCCCACAATTGTTCCCCTCTATATTGTACTGGATTATATTGGAGCTTAGTCCATATAGTTTATGGTGTAAATGGCTGGGGTGGACCATGTGTTTGTCTTTTGTGAGTGCTTTGGGGTTCATGACTGCGCTGGTAAGATTTACCTAAGTGCAACGGGGATGAAACAAGAAAGTACATAAAAATCTTTCCCCTCCTTTACAGTGGCCTGAAGTATAATTTTGCGTGGATTTTATTGAATCCCTTTCTTTATTTGAGAAGATGCTTTGTAGGATATACTCGTATAATAGATCAATGAACTGTGCAGGTGTTCATGTCGTTTTAAATTTTGCGGATCTGAAGGGAATTTAAATATTCTAGCATTAATCAGCGATGTAATTTTTTGATTAAAATCAGTAATCAAAATGTTACAAATGCGTCTGCTTTCTTTTGGAGTTAAATTAAACAATTAAAAAAGCACAAGAAGGTTGATGATGATTAACTTACTAATAGTATTAATTCTACAACCAACAATAATAACTGTAGTATATTTGAAAAGGTATGTGGTGAAGAATATGGCAGCGTTAGCGTGAAAAACTCATTTCTGAGGCACTTTCCAACCGTCAAAAAGGACTACATTGAGCTATTTTCAGTACGAATTCGGTTCTTTTATGTTAACTTTAAGATGGGCTCTGGTCGAAGTACCAATCGTTGACGTAGCGGACTGTCTTTGTTATAATTCCGACATGACGCCTGTTTTTTCTTTTTCGTATTGCGGACTGTATAGCGATCCCAGCGGTAGCCGGCCATTCGATGTTCCCGCCAGAATAAACTTAATGTATTTAAAAATACTTTTATACCACAAACATTAATCTGACATTTCTGACAGTTCTCAGAAGGAACTGAACTGAGCTTAACTTAACTTTTACTTGACTAACATAACACAAACTTGAACTAACTCGATCTACTTGAAACAAAACTTCACTTCAATGCCAAAGTCAGAACTAAACTGAACAACAACAATGGAGGAACTGAACTCTTAACGATAACGGAGGAATTGAAATGAACCAAATTTAAAACGGAACTGAATTCGCCATGCAATCTCCTTTTATAGGACCGTGGCTCTGGCTTCTGTCATATTCCGGAAATTTCCAAACAATTCAACACACTGTAGCTATGGCGTTGTCTAATAATTTAACATGCTGTGGGTTGTGGCATTTTCTAGGAATTAACGCATTGTGGTTTGTGATCTTCTATTCTAACCTTCTGTTTCTGGGTGGGCTGTTTGCAAATCTCTTTCAAGTCCAGTATTCACTGGTTCTAATGTGCTCATCATCATGATTACATGTTTCCTGACTCATCATTTCCTGATTCATCTTTTTCAAAATTGAGCCATTAGCTACTTTCCTGTTCTTAACTCACCTTCTATATGAACTCGTGATATTTAAAGTTTTTAAGTTGCACACTTTTCTCAGCAACTCGAGCTTTGTCCTCTGCTTGGAATCCGCCTTTGCCCCAGGCCTATCTGCTTCAACAACATCGATGGGCATATCCGTCGTCTCACTGTAATATAAATTTAATTACACATAACATTTTATACCCCTGGAAATAATATTTTATTGCTATTAACGCTTGTTTGTTGTAATATGATTTTCTTACCACACTGTGGCACTGTGTTACATGATCCGAATCCATCGGTTGGGCTGACGTTGCGATTCACTCGATGACATTGTAGCGCACAGGCGATGATGCTGGAGGTGCAAGAACAGGATTTTGCCGATCACCCAGTGCCTCCAACGACCCATGAGTTCGTTCGCCTTCCCACGTCGAGTGCTCGGATCATCTTTCACATTTTCATTCATTTTCTTTTCTTGCGGATTAGCAATATACTTATTAAAGAATTCTAGTACGTTTGCATTTGCCAGCTGTCTTTTACCAGCTATCACCCACCAGCTGTCAATGCGTCGTTGAGTGAGACAGAATGATACTTAAGCCTCCCTTTTTTCTAAATTTGAACTCAACGGCTCCGCTCCCGATCCAGCGCTTCTGGAAAACGCTTCGATCATTCTCGCTAACATCACCATATTTTTTCGTGGAAGCACCGCTTTACCTCATCGGATTCCTCCTTGAACGCACCCCCATAACCTCATCGGATTTTTTCGTGGACGCACCGCCATAACCTCATCGGATTCTTTCTTGGACGCACCGCTATAGCCTCGTCGGATTTCCTTCTTGAATGCACCGCCATCACTTCATCGGTTACTCGTTCGTGGACGCAGTCTGATCGCCAGGTATATACACATTTTGCTTTAGCTACGTAAGGCAGCTTAGGTTAGATAGTAAGACAATATATTAATGTATTTTAGTCTTAAGACAGACTTCGGCGAGAAAAGCTCCATTCGTAAAATAAATCAATTCAAGTTTTAAGAAGAAAGAAAAGACTCGCTGAGTTCTTTACGCGAATTGTAAAGTCCTGTTATTCGTAAAAATTAATTTTTGCTTTCGCCCTTTGCTTTTTTTTTTTTTAAATCGTGTTTTTCCTCTTTTTTTTTCTTTCATTTTCGTAATCGTTGCTCCCCTAAGGAGAGATTGTGAGGGCGACACGGAAACTCTTGTCTTTATTGCTCTGCTCGTCTGAAATATCAGAATTGGGACTGTGGCGCTTCTCGTTATAGCTTTACATTGCGCGATAAATTGAACCGAAGATTAAGAAGTGAAGGTGCAAATGTTTAGTGGTGAAAGTGCCAAAGACCAAATACCATGCCAAATACCAACGCCATTTTTTCCCGTGGGTGGACATTCCTGAGCTAATATCGCAGTTCAGACGCCATCGACAAAGACTCTCACTAACGGTTCCATCGAGTTCAAGTGGTCACACGTGTCAGATTGGGGAACTCACCGCCGCTCAGTTGTCGGCACGCGACCTGATGTCTCGCACGTTCCTCAATTTGAACTAAAACAGGCGCTTAACACGCCTCGCCTCGAACCTTCCGGCACCATCAAAAACCTCCACCATAATTCGCCACATCGTCGAAAACAGACGCGTCCACCATCAGAAACTGCCTACAGTGCAGTGACCAACGTTCTCAGGTAGGTATTCGGAATGAAAGCCATTCAAAGACTTGTTCCAGGTAATACTGACGGACCATCCAGATTTTACTGATGTGGAGCGCCTCTATTATCTAAAGGCCAGTCTCCGTTACGACGCCGCTAGCACCATCTAGAATATTCCCATCACGGAGGAGAACTACAAATGGGCTTGGGGTAAATTAGTAGAGCACTACGATAACACTCGTGCCCTGGTCCATTCTGCTCTCAGCGCTCTCTTCCAGATTCGTACTGTCAACCACGAGTGAGCCTGCGTCAGCACTACGACTCCAACCAATAATGCTGTTGAGATACTAGATGCGCTTAGTTGTCCCGTAACGGAATGGGGCGACATACTTATCTACCTGACCACATAGCGCCTGGACCTGTGGCGGTTCTACGAACCACACAAACCACTATTGGTCGAGATGTCGTCGTTCCACCAAGGAACACACTCATCATCATTATCATCATCGGCACTACAACCGGGAACCGGTCTTGGCCTTATTTAGCAAGTCCTGAGGCTTGTTAAATTTTCCATAATGATTTTTTTTCCGGGCACCTTCATTAGTCTTGCGCCAACAACACACTCACCTATAGTTAAATTACACGTGGCAACAGACACGTATCCCCAAAAGGTTTCCTTTCCACCTGAAACAAAGGTAACATGCATCTGGGAGGCAACAACCCGACCAATGGTTCTACGCCTGCACGGCAATCGAAGGACACAACAAACCGGCAAACATTGCCTTACCAAAGACATTTAATGCATCACCCAAATTCCCTGTAAAGAATTCTGTAACAATCATGCATTCAACGCATCGTCCTAAATTCCTGAACAGAATTCTTTACATCATAGACGCGTCGTAAATTCGAAAACCTTATCGGCGCCACTGTTAGCCAGCGTTCCCTGCACACGTGCACACCCCATTTCCCTGGTTTATCCATGGCCTCGGAAGCCTTTTGTCCTTCCTCTTTTCTCAATTCCGTTTTCCCATGAACCTTGTTGCATGAGAAAACAATGGTTCTATTAGCACACGTGCTAATATCAAACCAGAGAGATCCTCGCCAATTCACCACGACAAAGAGAAACTTTACGTTTCTCTCGGGGAGAGAAAACTCACCAGGAGTCCCTTGAGCTTAATCGTTGAATAGGCAGTCGAGATACAGAATCCGCAACGCGAACGGTCTTCCATTAACAGTCTACTTCGAGAACAGTCGTCACTGAGAACCCGAACGAGGAGGTTAGTCCGGGCGGCGCAAGATAATTAAAAGTACGTATATAGTCGACGTGCAACGCTCAGTAAAGTAACGCGCAGTAGAATTACAAGAACTCACGACCGCTGAAAGTTTGCAAGTGATTGAAATATCGAACGGTACAAATATAGTGACGAACGAACTTGTCGTGTGGCGAAGCGATCGGTGTGCAAGTGCATTAAATCTCCAAGTGTAATAATTTGAAAAACAAAAAGGATGAAACAATAAATATAAACAATTGTTAAAACAGTTTCATCCGCGTTTTGATTTGTTACAGTGTCTGCTCCAGGTTCGTTTTTCTTTTGTCAACAGTGTTCGGTGGAACACTTCACCATCATCATCAAACTTTCGACCAAAACATAAAATCCGCCAAAGACCTGTGGGGAAGAAGTAATGTACCAGCATGGGTACTTGGTTCACTTCTTCCACCATCAGAAATACCGTCGAATACAAAACACGATCACCGGAAACAATGACAGAACATAGGAACACCCAGGGAAGCTGCGGCACGGTAAAAGAAACACAAGGTTCGTGCACGTTAATGTTTTAATATCTTTAATTGAAAGTTTTTATAACTATGAAACACGCACTTTCCACTCAATTCGACGTGACACATTTTACAATGATATATTACTTTAAGCGATCACTCACAACAATTCTTTCTACTCTTATATGTGCTACTGTATGCGCAACCGACTAACTTGACTCGAATTCCATCTATCGTTTTCACACCGTACCCGCACCGGTACGGTGGGTAGCGGGCGACTCGCACGCGTTGATGGTTATATTACGACTCAACGATATTCAATCGTTGTCCAAGGGAAATTTAGGGGCATTCACTTTTACGGTGGTGATAACTGGATCTCATAGAGGAGATCGTCATTGTACACATGTATATGTGTACGTCGGTTCTTTTCATGGGTCGAAACCATGATAACGAATCTGAAACAAAGAAAGGGCATAAGTGCGTTCACGAAATGCAAGTTCGGTAAAGCAAACAAAACCGAAACTCGTCGGATGCTAATTGCATCTACTGCAGCTGGATAAATAGCCTGTTGCTATTATGCTGTTGATGCTAAAGCAATTTAGGTATACGATGGCTGGTCGTGTACCGTATTTTGCTGAACGAAAATGGATCGAATTTTATGCATGCTTACATGCGAAGGAATTCAGTTTGTGGCACTAGACGCTAGGTGTGTGTATTTGCTTTTGTTTGCACATGGTGCGAGTTAGGGAAATTGGCTTCAGCGTCGATTGCGTTAATTGAATGCAGCTGCTGGTATTTTATTGCTGGAAGAAAAAGGTCGCCGGCCAATGTGTACGTTAAGAGATTTATCATACACATGGCGAAGCTGACAAAAAAAAATATATATATATACAGCGCAATGTTTATGGTCCCTGGCGAAGGTTACATAGTATGTAATCCAAATCCTTTGTTATTAGGAATGCGCCTAGGGGAATCTGCCTTACACCGAAGGTGTCGTATTGGTTTGAGATTCCTGATAAGGTAAGAAAGAAATCTTACAGGAATTGTATGCGAAGAGATGCATGAAAGGTAAGTTTTCTTTTCCAGGGACTTTTAGGTTATATAAATCTGATTGTTTTAATGCGTGGAGCATTTAAGATGCTAATGCGATTGCATTAGGGAAAGCTTATGCGGACTGGGTAGCAGTTATTGGGCTTTTTTCAGGAAGGCGAACTCTGGGGTTTGGCGGAACCGCCACAGACCCACGTACGGGACGTGAGTGGCAGACATCACAAGGGCATACTACAGAAACCTCTACATACAAGCAGCTCAACATGAAAATTAGGACGAAAAATGGTGCTCACACAAAGAATAGAAATGTCTAAGCATTATAACGAATCTGCTTGCTGCATATTATTTACTCTCGAACTTGAACTGTTACTCATGCACTCAAAAAGCTAAATATACATAAATCTACGTCTACATGGTATTACCCCTACAATTTTAAAGAGGTGTTTGTTTTTCACCCATTAAAACGCTACGCTACGCTTTCCTACCTGTCTCACTCAACTGAACAATTTTCGAGTAGATGAAAGGCTACGAATACTCGATTGATTTCCAAAGAATTCAATTCTTCGTCGCTTATTTCCTAACGAAGATAACGAATTCATTAATAAATCTTCAGCCCACAAAATATCTATCTCGTTAGTCGCCAACTATCAAATAAAAAAACTCACAAATTAATAGGATCATGCCATATACTATGTTGGTGACAATAAAATTTTGACAGAGCTTGTAATTTAATTGATGCATTCAGACAGAGGCATACAACTGCATGTACTAAATTCAACCCAATCCCCAATAGAAGAATGCAACTCATCAATGTTACCACAAATGCACTCAAGAACTCGGAAGTTGCGTTCCTGCTTTCGCAGTGTTCAACCTCCTTGGCCGTCAGCCGCAGTAAGGGACAATCATGATATTGTTATTCGGTTGAAGTACACATACTTTGTCGTGTTGTTTATGGGTTCCCGACATTATGGAGAAAAAAGTAATCACTTTCTTTCATAATTTTGGTTTATTACATTGTACTCGTTTAAAAATATCTGTCAAAGAAAATAAATGTGATTGCGTTGTAGTCTTTAATGAGAAACTGGCCAGTCATGAACTGTATTTCCAAATCTTGCGTTGGAATATATTCATAATTACATCAACTGGCCAACTTTCCGAGTAACGATTTCATTGTACTCGATGTACGTACTAATCTTGATACCACAACTGAGCTATCCTACTTGCTAAAGTGTAGTATTGCTTCGGAACGTTCCATCAAAATCGACTAAAGTGTCCATTACCTACAAAACCACCAGAGTTAATTGATCTCAAAATAGGCATATGAAAACAAAAAATTAATGCAAGTAATGTTGCCCAAGAAAGGTTGGCGCAAGGCTAATAACCTTGCCCGGAAAAACAAATTATTATGGACAATTTAACAAGTCGCGGATATGGACCAGTTACCGGTACTTGCTAACTAAGGCCAAAACCGGATCCCGGTTGTAGTGCCGATGATGATGATGATGGTGATGATGACAATTCTACATCAATTTATTGCCTCATACTGCATTATCACAACAACGATTTAGCAACTGGTATAAGGTGCTCATTTATCGACAAACTTATAGTGCCTGTAACGTTTTCCAATATATGTGTTCGAGAATGAAAAAGTACTTCTATTTCAATACAATGCAAGCCATCTGTTACGCCTTTCGTGAGCTATAAATTCAAAGTCATCTAAATCCCCCACTCCTATATTCTCCTACGAATATGTTAGAGTAGATTGACCCAAATCCTTTATACACATCACAACTATTGAACGGTTACATCTCCAAGCTAAATTCGAATTAGGGCCCAACCTGTTACTATGTTATAACATTTTACGTCATTTTACGTATCATCAATCTTTTACACGAGTGGTCGCATATGATGGCAATATCTTTCGACGGTTTTACATTTCATTGCTTGCTAGATGAACGAAGCGAAGACGATGCGATAAATGTCGAGTTTGATGTTCTCATATATCACTACCAGTCATCGTTGCCGACGGTAGCGTTTGTTATTGGCTTTTTACTATTAAAGGTTTTTCAAATAGCATTTTTCTGAGTTGTACTATCACACACAACGATTTAATTTTGGTAGAACTACTGAAGTAATCAAAATAAAAATATAGATCAAAATTGAGAAAGATACAAGTGCTATTTTGATGGATGAAATCAATAAATCAAATAAAACTGGAGTTCTACGAAGAACCGCACACCCTATTAAACATCTTCATGTTCTAGGTAATTGAATTCAAGAGTCTTCACTAATACCTGCTATACTTAAAAGAGTAGGAATCAACGTGGGATTACAAAACAGAATACCTTCACAAAACTCAAATAAACTGATACCTTCTCATCGGATGTGTACACAATGTATAGGTTTTCAGTAATTTTGATGTATTTCAACTTGTTTGATTTTGGTTGTCCTTACTTCACTGCTTCTTTCCGGATGAGAAAACATCTCGAGATACTTCACATAGTAAGATTCTCATCCACAGGCTTGTTAACATATTGACGTAATAATTCTTTGATTCAATTAAGCACTTAATTGGTACATTAATCTTCCCAAAAATTCTGTTCCTTCTTCTTCTCTAAGCTATCTTACAGTAACGACCACAATTGACATTAAATAAAACAAATATTATTTTATAGTCCTCAGAATTATCTATTGATACCAAGAGCTTATCCTGTACATATCCAACAGAACAACCCGAACACGAATAGAGCTTTCGAAAGATCTGTGTGGAAGTAAAGACCTTTTGGCGTCTATCCAGTAAAATAATAAAATATCATCCTACAACATCAATACAATAAATAATACCAGATACCTGTGTACTTAGCACGACAATTCATCCCTGGCATACCTTAAGGCATATCCCTATAAACGGGTTAACGTAATTTGTCGCAAGGACAGTTCTAGCTAAATTGATTTTTCCATAAATTAGATACTCTACTTAGAACGTCCTGAATCTTAACGAGGGGCCTCAACTTATGCTCGATTGGGAAAATTTCAATATTCTACATAACACCCAGTTAAAAACACAATCAAAGGCAACGTTCGAAGGACCTATCCGTGCACAGCCAGAAGTCCGACAGAGAGTCCTTCAGTAGCAAATAACTTGTTTATTGCATTCTCGTTTGGGGCAAGTATTTCAATCTTGATCATTAATTTGCTATGGGTTGCAGTTTTATTTTAACTCTTTGTAACGAGTTTCTCTTCTCGTCGGCAAATATGTGCGCAATAAGGACTTAGAGATTCAATGTTGAGTAATTTTCATTGCCCCAACCGATCGGAGTGAAGAATTGCCGAATGCCCCGTGACTATGAACATCCTTTCAAACAATTAAAATATTTGCTTTATGACAACTACTTTTTGCAGCATGAATAGGAATGCTGATATTTGATAAGTCGATAGACTTATACTGGCAAGGACTTGGAGGACATATTTGCGAGCAAATGAAATAAAGTAACTTACAAAAACGCACGACCAGAGGAAGGATTGGAGCTATACTGAAGGGAATCACTTTTCAATCTCCTTGCAAATGAAGGTGTTTCTAAGTGACTAAAACGATCAGGATTAGTCTTTTTTTTTCTTGATGGAAGATAAAGTGTTAGGATAATAATACTAAAGTAGGTTCATTTGAGGGCGAAAGAAAAATAATACAAAATGGCGACACTGAAGCGAATCCCATGGACCCCATAGAATTTTATGCGCTTTGCAACATGCACAAAAACAAAACAATAAAAATGTTGTCTTAAACTAGATGGGTACAGCAACCAAAACATACAGCGAAACTTGAGAAAAGGTAATAATTTGTAAATAACAATCAGCTTCTCGAACATACGGTACGTATTTCAGTGTAGAATATAATTTTAAGATGTGGTGAAAATTTTAAATCGATTGAGTGAAAACTGTTTAAGTTATGATATGTGTCGCTTTAAAAAATCGTGCTTCGAGAATATGCATTTTAAGTTTTCAAAAATTTTTTTTTGCAAGTATAAAAAGGTTTTCCTCTTATTTTACAAGGTTCAAAGTATTTTTTACGCCAATAAAAATAGAGATCTTTTTGAAAATCGTCCTGTTGCACTACTCTTTTTGTATGAAAAATAAAGTTAACGACACTCTACAGGACAAATATTTGGTTTTATATATTTAGTTGGCTGCATCAGGAACAACACTACACAGAAACAAAGTATTATATATTTAAGTTAACTCATAAGCTGCAAATCAATGTTTCCAGAGCTGTGGACAAAAGAACAGTCGAGGTGAGTGAAACAACGAATTTAAAACCGGATAAACCCACATATATTATAACTGTAACAGGGGAGAGCAGTACAGACTGCAACTAATTTACTATAAACTTGCTAAACTGGAAGAGATTAACCATCAATTCTAGTCACAAGATAGCGAGGTACAAACCAAAATTGCTGAATAAAAGTCGAAAATCAGTATTTTTGAGGGCAAGGTGAACTGGCATCAACAAAGCCTCCTAATAATTCATTGGAAATTGCGGAACAAATCAACATTGGTGTAGCTTGTGGGGGTTCTCTATTTTACATTGAGAACCAATCCACAATCCTAACCTAAATTCGACCGCTAACAGCGCGTCACCTCAATCACAATTCCTACCGTGGGCTATTTCACCTGCAATAGATAAAACCCTAGAAGAAGACTTGCCGAAAGTCATCAATCTATTCGGTTAATGCACAATTGCATTCAGTGTTTTCTCGCCATACGGCAACACTATTGCATTAACCCATGAGATTTCCACCGGAAATTTCAAAGTCATTTTGGTTAGCAACAACCAAGACCAGATCAAACGGCGTGGTTGCATAATCATGCAACGCCTGGGGAAATTCCAAATTCTTCGAATTTGGTTCACACGATAATATTTCCCTAGCCGATTAAGCGTCACTTATGAGTTCCCTCAGACCATCTATTCGCTTGAGATCAATGATCTCTTTTCGCAGGCGAATAGCACCAGCTACATTTTTCTCTCCTTCACGATTCTATCTCCCTACAGTTCAATGCACTCTGAGATCACCACAGCCATTGCACTAGGGCAGTAGGTCATCCTTGTAGTTGAGTTTTACTTCATAGTTGGACTAAGAAAATACGCTCAGTGGTCGTGGGTCGAACTTAGTGAAATTTAATTCCTCCTTCGTGTTTGTGTTAAAATCTTTTTTTTTTTTATATAACGAAAAAAAAAACAAATAAGAATAAATTCGCCATCGGCATTTCAAATAAACTGGATTCGTGTATAATTCATCATCTCTCACCAGTGTAAAAAAAAAAAAAAAAAAACTGTGTAAAAAAGAAAAAAAAAATCAAAGAATTCATTAAATCAAGAAACTGTATCGCACACAATGATGTATTAAGTGAACGTACGGAGTTTTAAGTTAAATAAAAGAACAATTAATTAACCATTAAACAACTACAGCATCTTTATTTTTTTTTTCTCCATTGGATAATTTTGTTACGAACAATTTTCGGCGGAATAACATCGTTGGGGACAAAGCGAATCCGAGTTATACGTTGACTAACATACTTCTTACCCCCATAAGCTGATGCTTTAAGAATGGCCCAGAAGTTCCCGATAAAGACATTATCCCACGAGAGGTCGATTATTTGCATAGGCTTTGCGGCGTTTCTAACAGATACACACACAATACAAAAGCAAATAGTGAAGAGCAACATCGAAGGAAAATCTAACAAACAACAGAGTCGTATGCCATAGCAATATCATAACAATTCCACATCAGTTGAGTGTACTTGAGTGTAACAATGGAATTCATACACGTGGCAATAGTCTGATGTGTTGGTTCAATGTTTTACTGATTCTAACCGTTATAGCATCGTTTCGTATCTCACATTCTTCACTATCGCAAACCCAATAATTCGTGACCCCGATGAGATCTGTGTACATACGGGACACAATCTCCCATAGGCAAACAGGACTTTAATACTACGGTCAAAATCGAAGTAGTGTCCGGCACGCAGCAGGGTTTTCCAGGAATCCTTCTAAAGACGAAGGCCGCACAAGGAGCGCAACAGGCCCACATCGTCACCATGAACTCCATAAGCTGCAGGTAGAGACCACAAAGGATTTTCACGTGAGTACCGATTCGCGTATAATTCATCATCTCTCACCAGTGTAAAAATAAAAATAAAAACCTGTGTAAAAAAGAAAAAAAAAATCAAAGAATTCATTAAATCAAGAAACTGTATCGCACACAATGATGTATTAAGTGAACGTACGGAGTTTTAAGTTAAATAAAAGAACAATTAATTAACCATTAAACAACTACAGCATCTTTATTTTTTTTTCTCCATTGGATAATTTTGTTACGAACAATTTTCGGCGGAATAACATCGTTGGGGACAAAGCGAATCCGAGTTATACGTTGACTAACATACTTCTTACCCCCATAAGCTGATGCTTTAAGAATGGCCCAGAAGTTCCCGATAAAGACATTATCCCACGAGAGGTCGATTATTTGCATAGGCTTTGCGGCGTTTCTAACAGATACACACACAATACAAAAGCAAATAGTGAAGAGCAACATCGAAGGAAAATCTAACAAACAACAGAGTCGTATGCCATAGCAATATCATAACAATTCCACATCAGTTGAGTGTACTTGAGTGTAACAATGGAATTCATACACGCGGCAATAGTCTGATGTGTTGGTTCAATGTTTTACTGATTCTAACCGTTATAGCATCGTTTCGTATCACACATTCTTCACTATCGTAAACCCAATAATTCGTGACCCCGATGAGATCTGTGTACATACGGGACACAATCTCCCATAGGCAAACAGGACTTTACTACTACGGTCCCGACTTCTGCACAGAGTACCGGGCCACTCACCTGCTCCAATGTTCTCTCGCTCGCTCGTTCTCCACCCCGCCGTTCACGCACGATGTTGATTGTAACAAAGTTACTGAGGAGGGAGTTTTATGGCGTTTCTAACAGATACATATACAGTACACAAGCCAATAGTGAAGAATGTTGTATAATTTTAACAATTTATGTAAACAATATAGTAAAGGTAGTAAAGGGAGCGGGACTTACTTGGGCCTTAGTTCTTGAATGGACCTCTTCGGCGGTCGTCGTTGCTACTGGTTTCCGGTTGCAGGGGGCGTTGATCCTTGTGACACCCCGTTCAGCTGGTTGTTTGTTGATGATGGTTGGTGGGTTTTCACAAATATTGTTTCACAGACCTACTATTATTTAATGTAGTTTTTATAAGCACAAACTTAGTCGCAGTAGTTCTTCTCTTGAGAATGAGAATTCTTTCTAATGTAATTTTTATAAGCACACACTTAGTCGCCGTTGTTCTTCTAATGAATCTGAGAATTGAAGTCGCCGTTGTTCTTCTAATGAATCTGAGATCTCTAATCTATTTTTATTTTTTGCCGCTGACGTTTCTATTTTTTATTCAGAGCCAACGCCTTTTTAAAATTATTTTTACTGCCAAGTAGAATTTGCATAAAGTAGTTTATGCAAATTAGCTACTTGGCGATTTTTCTTTCCTTTACAGGTAGACAGGGGAAGTTTGCGGAAATTTGTGGGTGTTGGGCAAGGACACGGAGGCGGAGTCCGTAACAACAATAACACAGAAAGAAAATCGAATAAGCAAAAACATCAGCCGTATACCCTGCAAAAACATATAAATTCCACATCAGTTGAGTCTACTTGTATTTAGTAATCGGACCCGTACAATTTTTAGTGATTCTAACCATCAGATCATGTGACCGGCGGTGAAATAATCCGTAACCTAGGCGTTCCACAGGGCACCGTTTAGGGTGCTGTTATTTTTTGGTTTACATTAATTCACTCTTTTCTCTTGATTTCCGGGGTTAACTAACTGCTTTTGCGGATGATATTGCTTTGTCGAATGGTTTAGGTAGTCCGCTGGACTTAGTCTCTGATGTTAACTGGGATTTCAAACTGTTGAGATACTAGTTTGCTGAACATAATTTAGTAATCAGTTCTAAAAGTAAATTAAGTATCTTCGGCGTATCTTCCTCGCAAGAGCTAAAAGCCAACTTGTATTTCCACACGCTTGAAAGCTATAGACTTAACCTAACTAAATTCTACTGTTTGTTACAGCATTAAAACACCCCCCCCCCCCCCCCCCCCCCGCCCCGAATCATTAAACCGATTCGCATGGAAATGTTGGCCTTGTTACATGATTAAAACATTGTTAGCGAATTAAACCACCCCCCAATCATTAAACTGATTCACATTGAAATGTAGGCCTTGTTACAGAATTAAAACACCCCCCCCCCCCACTGAATCATTAAATTGATTCGCATTTATATGCTGGCCTGAAAAGTCAACATTATTTGCTATACCACATGAGATTTTCTATGGGAAATCAACAACCTCATTCCCGGTTACCAACAGCAAAGCGTGGGTAAGCGACGCTGTTGCTACATAGAGAAACGGGGTTATCGCCAATTCCTTTGGTCTTTTTCCCACGCCGATATTATCCCAAGCCCAGTAGCGTCCTTTGACCTCGCTCGATACGGCCATTCGCTGGGGATCAAAAACCCAGAGTCAGGTGAAAAGTATGAGCAGTATACTTGTGGGGCTGAAGATTTGGGTGCCGACGTACGCCACAGGTTCGCTATCACATACTTTTCAACCCACCCCAGTTCCCCTTCTCGGAGTGCATTTTGGTTCTGCACTCTGAGAGCAATTCATACATGCCGTCACCTAATTGGTTTCACTTTCGTTCCAAGCGAAAGCAAATCAACCCTGAAATCGTCATGCTCTCCGTTACAGTTTTCCCATTCTCCCTAAGTTCATTGACTGTTGGGTAAATTCGCAAGAGTTTATTCACCTTAATGGACGCCGAAATGGGAAGATGAGGATGAGTGTGCGATAGGAAATGGGCGATCGTGAAAAAAAGCACCTTTCGGTCGGGTAGGTGTGGGTGATGAGTGTCCATAAGTAAGCTGCCGAAGCAGTCGTGAGCGGAGTATCAAAGTGGTTGGTCGTGTGGTGTGCACATTATTTGCCAAAAGGTTAAATTAAATACCCAAAAATTATTAAAGTGGTTAAACATAGACTTAAATTAAATACCCAACAATTTATAAAGTGGTTAAACATAGTCATAAAAATAAATAAACTATGAACTGAATAAATGTGTTTTAATTCAAAATCGAAGTAGTGTCCGGTACGCAGCAGGGTTTTCCAGGAATCCTTCTAAAGACGAAGGCCGCACAAGGAGCGCAACAGGCCCACATCGTCACCACGAACTCCATAAGCTGCAGGTAGAGACCACAAAGGATTTTCACGTGAGTACCCTCAGCAAAAACAAATATATATCGACAATTATATTGAGTGCAGAAAAAGTGTTACGTTTAAAGTGTTACATGTTCAGGTGGTTGCTCTTCGCCTTCTTTCTGTTACAATATAAACTTTTCTTTTTTTTATTGGTTTCGATAGGAAGGTGGAAATCTTTAAAAGATACCTTTGGACCGATCCAGAGGCATGCCGGGTTTTTACCGACTAAAACCACCTCCCGCCAGGCACATATTCCCGTTGATCCCCGCGGGATTAGATACTCCATAGCGAGGCGGGACGGAGTTTAACTGTTATTCCGCTCGCCGCGTCGCAACTGCTGCATCATTTCACAGAGAACATCATTTGTTACGGACTATCCGTCTGATATGTCTCTCCAATATTGTTTGTGCGGTCTCAGATCTCACCCATTCTGGGAGTACATGTTCCGCATTTTCTATTTTGCCTTCGTAATACAAGCAGTATGGGTGATTCACATGTTTATACTTGTGCAAGTATTGCCGAAAGCATAAATGTCCTGATATCAGCTGAGTCAGGTGGTAATTCAGCTCGCCATGTTTCCTTTTCACCCATGTTTCTTCATCAGGTATCATGGTGTGGGTCCATCTTCCCTTGGTGGAAGAATCCCACCTTCGTTGCCATTCTCTTAGGCTTGAGATCTCCAATTGTGACGGCATGCTCCGACGATTGTCTTGGAAGATGTTATGCAATGCAGAGTTTTCTTTAGTTGCAATGTCAAGTGGTGTCGTCCCGACCAAAACATTTAAGGTCTCTTCGGATACAGTTCAAAATGCACAGCATACTCTTACTGATGCCACCCTAAGTGCTGAGTTCACTCCCCTCATGTACGACTTATAGTGTGCGGCTCCTGCCCATATGTGAGCTGCATACATTATAATGGTGGTGTTGACACTAGCTATGAGCTTCCTTATGTGGGGTCAGGGTCCTCCAACATTTGGTAGGAGTCTCGCTAAAACTTTGCATACTCTTGCCGTTTTTTCATTCGTTTTCCTCAGGTGTTCCTTGAAGCTCAACCTGTTGTCGAGTATAACACCAAGATATAGGGACTGGATCTGATTGTTTGTCTTTCTATTTCCAATTCAAGGTGTTCAACTTTCTTACGGCAGCTTATTAAAACTGCCTCCGCCTTATGTCCAGCTAGTTTCAGTCCGGCCATATCTAGCCAGCATTTAAATCTCTGGATTGCTTGGGAGCAAATATTCTCCAGGTCATCAAGATGTTTAGCTACGGCCACTATTGCCAAATCATCTGCGTACCCAATAATTCTAACCCCTTCTGATACATTGACCCTGAGCACAACATCATACATTATATTCCATAACAGCGGACCTAATACAGATCCCTGTGTCATAGAGCAGTCTTCTATCTGATAGATAGTTTGCTAGTATACGCATCAAGTAGGGTGAGACTTGTAGATCGCGCAACGCTTCTAGAATCCGATTCCAATTCACCGCGTTAAACGCATTTTAAATGTCTAGCGTCATCACTGTGTAATATTTTTTTGTACCGCCTAGCCATCGTACTCCAGCTATCGCATTGCGAGCGATGTCGCACACCACAGATAGTGGCTTACCGGTTGATCTACCTTTCCGGAATCCGTACTGCGATTCAGAGACCACCGATGTCCCCTCAGTGAATTGTTCCAGGCGAATGGCAATTATTCGCTCAAGCAGTTTTTCTGTTGTGTCCAGCATGCACAACGGGCGATAAGGCGACGGCGCTTCTGGATTCTTGACTCCTTTTGGTATAAGCACAGGTCGCTGTTTTTTCATCGTTTAGGAAATTGTCCTGTTTGAAGGCAGGTTGTGAAGAGACCGCTGAAGACTTCCAGCTTTTTCGTTAGAGCAGTCTTCACTATTGGCGCAAGGCTAATAACCTTTCCCGTAAAAATAAATAATTATGGAAAATTTAACAAGCCTCGAGACTTGCTAAATAAGGCCAAGATCGGATCCCGGTTGTAGTGCCGATGATGATGACGATGAGTCTTCACTACAGCGTTAGGGATACCATCCAGTCCCGGGGTCTTGTTTTTTTGGACAACCCTTGCAGCCAAGAGCGCCTTTTCAGTGGTCACGAGAGGTATCTCTCCTTCAGTGATACTCCACTCCTCTTGCACTCTCAGCACCTCATCAGACTGTGAGAAGAGGACAGCAACGTTTCTGGCCATGTCAGTTTTCCTTTTTTGCGTTTGATTACTGTTGTTGTGTAGTCTTTTCATGATTATCCTGTAAGCGCTGTCCCATTGGTTGTTATTTAATTCATCCCTTGGGGAGCAGAACGCGTCATATTTACTTTTGCGGATTACATTCCTCAACTCTTCCCGTTTGTTGACGAACTCCCATGCAATTGTGGGTAGGTGTTATGGTTTCTTGCTCTTTGTTGCAAGCGTCTTAACCTATGGCACTTCAATCGCACATGGGCGATTTCTGAGTTCCACCAATACACTGGTTTGATAGCCCCTACCGGTTGTCTCTGTCGTGGCATAGAAGCATCACATGCGGTAGTTAGCCACTTCATGACTTTTCCAGCCTACCTGTTCGCATCGGCGTCTGCGTCAAACTGTGCGGTTTGATCTTCTACTATATAATCGAGCAGTTCTGTGGGGTAGGAAGTATATTACGCCGGCGCACGGCACGGAGTTCACTTCCACTCCCATCGTGACTAATAGTCCGTCGAATACCAAAAGAAAACTTCGCAACACACCGTCCACAAGAAGTAATTAATTGAAACTCACTTTTATTTATTATTAAGGTTGTTTTTATTCACAACAAATCTTACTACATTTAATTAGATTACAGAAAACAGATTTTGATTACACTAGCGATGAAACGGATGAACCAAAAAAATGTAAGACAGAGTACTCTACTTGTATAGCATTATACTCGGGTTACAAGAAAAATTACTTTTAATTGCAAATATTGTATTTAATTAATACGACTCCATACGCGTTCGCGTCCCCGCAGGTCTACGGGGAGCGGGAGAAAAATCGACCGGCGCGGCCAGTGGATGGAATAAGATTCCTCGAGGATAGAACTCTGACTTGAATTCAATCCTTAATTAATGGTGTGGTCAATATCCTCTCGGCTAAGGATATGTTTTCTTACCACAAGAGAAACGTAAAGTCTGTCTTTGTGGTATAGAAAACCAGATCTCGTAATGAAGATCATGGTGTATGGGTGTATGTGTAATCGTGAAGATCACATAGGTTTTCTCATGAAACAAGGCCATGGAAAAACAAAGCAAAAAGACGGTAAGGACAAAGGGATCGTAAAGGTCTTTGTTTATGAGGTCATTGCGGCTAAATAAATAGACGGCGATACATCGAGGAAATGGTGGTAAAAGGAAAGATGGGACAAGGGCATCATAAAAGTCTTGGATGAGTGATGCCCTTGCGTAAATAGACGCATAGCCATTAGAAAAAGGTGCTAATGGATTGGGATACTTTATACAATGAAAATTGTATATCGTATCTTGGGTCGGTGGAAGAAACGAATCCCTTGTCTGCATTTGTATATGCAGGGTAATTCGTTTCTGGCAAAGCACAAAATTGGTGATTGTTTGTATTTAGGAAATGCTGGAGATGCGGTAATTGTTTGTCGATTGAACAAACGAATCGCTGGTCGGTTTAATGCAGCTGTAAAAACAAGCTGTCCAACATAGCATTTTAATGCTGGCAAAGGTTGCCGAATGATTTGGGATTTATGATGCATATGCACATTAAAGAATTCATTTTAGGAATTTTAGATAATGCGTTGTATGCATTAAATGGCCATGGAAAAGGAAATGTTTTCAATTGTATTGGCGAAAAACAATGGGAGTTTGGTTGCAATTATGGGGGGTTCTTTGGGTAAGCTTAAAAGAACCCCCACAGTTCCGCATCGAGGTCCTTCTCTTTCCCTCCATTTTTCTGGGCTTTCTTCGCCAATGTGCCAGTGATGAATCCCCTGTGCGGTAGTATTTCGTACATCTTGGCTTGGTAGTCACTATGGGTGTAGGTGTCCAAAACTCGCCACTCCATACTTCTTGCCAACATGGAGCTTGCAAATGTGATGTCGATTTTGGACCGGCCTCTCTCGTTTATGAAGGTGTCATCGATACCATCATTAAGCAACACCACATCTAGGACTGCGAAGGCTTCAAGTAGTGCCTGGCCTCTACTGTTGGTCCTTGTGCTTCCCCATTCTACAGCCCAAGCGTTGAAATCTCCAGCAACTATAAGAGGGCTCTTATCTCTAGCTTCTTGTGTTACAATAACATATAACCTGTAGTTTTCTAATTGAAAGTGTAAACGAATTTAAATATTAGCGACTTACTCTTGACTCTAGAATGGGCTTTTCACGACACGTAAATACATTGAAAAAATATTTCCAATGCATTCTACCCCTCCCTTTTTTGATGTTCCGTTTGCTCCACTGAGCTTTTGTGAATAATTTATTATGGTATATTCCACTCTAATTACAAAACGAAAATCTTGCACGCCGTTCAGCCAAAAACATTGTTGCCGTCCATGCGAATGTGGCCGGGAATCCATATCGCGATTCATCACAGTGTGCAGGAATTAGACGTCTCCACAACCACATTATACGGATTTTTGAGAAAAGATATTTCTCTCGATACATACAAAGTTCAATTAATGTAAGAACTGAAGTTCAGTGACCAATTTAAGCGTTGGGTCTTTGCCATGTGGATGGACGAGCAAAGACTTGATGAACATTTTTCCCAAAATGTGGTTTTCAGAGACGCAGACCATTTTTATCTTCGTAGCTTTGTGGATACGCAGAATTGTCACATCCGTCGTAATGAAAATCGAAGGGCGATTGTCGAAAACCCTATGCTAAACTCTAACCCTATAGTATTTTTAAAAATCATCGTTTGGAGGTGTGCCGTTCCAAAGAACTTTTCTTATTGAAACTTTTTGGTATTCCTAGCCTCACCTTAATTCATTCAACCGAAGTCTGCTATTTCACATTTGTGCTAGGCTGTGCCTTCAAATCTTACTCACAGAAAAGTTGATCAAAATTGTTAGCTATTCAAAAACTATTGATGCGGCCGGTACTTGAAGTGCTTTTGATTTGTAGTGTGCTTTAAAAATTCGTGAATGCGTATATTATGCATTTTTTCCCCAATGGACCAATGTACTTCCGGCGTTGAAAGGAAAACAAATGTACGAAGTTAAGTAACTGGGAATATCAAAATAAGTATATTGTTACCCTACTTATCTGAGATGAGAGATACGCGACATAAAACGACAAGTTCCGTGCTCTTGTTGGCATCCGGTCGAAGGATATTCCATCTGGTGACTGAAATGCCTATTTTAAACAGAATCAACATGCCCGTCGTTGAAGTGAGGGAAATAAATTTGTTACCTTTTTACAAAGCTCTGCCTGATTCTAGTAAATTCCACTCTAAGCCTGATGGATCCGTATTGTGACAGAAAGCCTCCCTATTAATCCAGGTTCTCGCACTTGATCCTTCCTGCTAACGCCTTTGTGTTTACTTTACCATAGAGACAAAGGCAAGGAATACGTGTTATTTTGATTTGAGTACACGTAACAGGTTAGCAATGTTGGTTTAAAGATGTTGAGGAATATTTCTATGTGTAGATGCAGGTTCTTGATATAAATGTTTCCTTTACGTGCGTCCTTAAAGTTTTATAAATGTACAATATAAGGAATGAGATGAGATATTCGGAGACATATAAGACAATGATGGAAAATCCTTTGCAGTCATCGTTTGGTAGTTGTTCGTTCGCATTCAAGGATATATATTATATATGTATTGTACATATTGGCACGTTTATGGCAACAACTAGTGAAGCATATGGATCAGTTAAATCGAATCTCGAAGTTTTTGTTTGTAGATTGTGCAATATATAACATTTTAAGTTTACCTCGGTGTCCTTTTGTTATTGGTATTATTTTTTTTTTTTTTTTGGGGCAATAACTTATTCTTTTGATCCTTTCGTGTGTATACTTGTGTACTGATTCGGCTTGGAGAGTGCAGTGCTCTGCTTCGGTTCCAGTGTTATTGGTTTTTAAAAACGTCATGTCTCTATCGTAGTTTGAGTGTATTTCTATTTGATGCAACAATTTCAAGAGAAACACAGTCGACGTTTATCGTTGGTCGATGTTTTGGAAAAATCCAGTTCAAAAGCGTAAGCCGATTAGATAGATATTGACATAGGAAGTAGTCGTGAAACAAGTTTATGGGGCAATGGTTACCAGAGGGCTATAAATTTTTCCCCAGCTGAAAAGGTCGAAATGTCCTTTTCCTTTGTTTTTTTTTCTTTTTGCTTTATAAAAAGTTGTACCCATCGAGTGGAGAAATAAATTCAACTTTAGCAATTTTCCATAGAAACAAAATTAAACTTAAAAATGTTGCCGGAAGGCCATCAATGACGATGATGTTTACTTTTTTATAAGTTTTTATTTTTGTCTGTGGAATATTTCACATTTAATGAAGTACCAAATTGTACTTTGACGAGTTTGGATATTTGTTTAAATGTAGTAATTGATATAATTGATTAAAAACGCTTTGTAAAAACCAATATAAGGTTGTATTTGGAGAATATGATTATGAATATATTTGGAACTGCTCCGTAATTTATTATCGTGCTACTATAATTTGTTGGGGCAAAATAGAGGGCCATATTGATATCTGGAGAGACACCTTGAATTTGGTTCAGCCAGTTTCTGTGGTTTGATTTACACTAAGTATCTTTTTTTCCCTCCAAAATCACTTATGCCATGACAAGCAGGTTACTAGTATTTCGTATTACTCTTTCGGATTTAGGATTTAGACAGCATTCATTAACCTGTTTGGTATATACATAGGCCCCTCCTATATGGAACAGACATCCGTTGTCAAAAGGTATTGTACATATTACTGCCTCTGAAACTCATAACCACAATGTATAAAATGCGATCCAAACCAAAATTTCTCATAAGGTAGGGTTATCTATACCGATAATTTTCTCATCAACACTACCCAATACCATATTGGAAGACCTATGAGTAATGCTAACAATTTGATTTCGAAGTGAATTTATCTTTACTTTATATATTAGTTGGCGGTGAAATAAATCCATTAATTTGACATTTGTTTCTAAATTTTATTTAAGATTATTCGGATTATCCGATTTGGACTTGTTCTATTATTGTAAAACTCAACTATACGGGTTTTAGTTTGAGCCACTGCACTGCCTTCGCGGACAAGGTAGGTATCGTTACAACTACCAGAAAGGCACAAAAAAGGCGTTTTAACAAATCAATGACGCTAGACGGGCTAGCGGCACGACAAGAAAACATAAGCAAAGGACTTCAAGGAGTCATCGCAGAGCATAAAACAGAGCCAAGAGCGCAACGGACGAGAGAAACTCTTTCCAAAAGGGTGCAGAACTCCGAACGTCCACGCGGAGTTTTCGATGAAACAGAGACCACCATCCGTGGTAGCTATGAAGAAAAGGTGTCCCACCCATACTTGACGATGAAAGTATGGAAATATACAGAAAGCATTCGAGAACGCGGCGTTTCTAACAGATAAACACAGCACACAAGAAGATAGTGAAGAACAACACCGAACAAAAATAGAATAAGCAAAAGCATCAGAGCCGTATACCATAGCGATAACATAGCAATTCTACATCAGTTGAGTATACTTGAGAATAACGATCAAATTCGTACACGCCGCAGTGGTCTGAAGTGTGCTTTGGTTCTATCATTTATTGATTCTAATCATCATAGCGTCGGTGCGAATCACACGTTCTTCACTATCGTCGCAAACTCTATAATTGGTGACCCCGACGTGATCTGTACACACAACACACACTTTCCGATAGGTAAACGGGACTTTACTACTGCGATCACGTTTTCTGCAAAGAGCACCGGGTTACTCGCTTGCTCTGACATTCTCTCGCTCTCTCGCTCCGTCGTTCGCATACAAAGTTATTTGGGGAGGGAGTAGTGTGGCGTTTCTAACAGATACACACACAATACACAAGAAAATAGTGAAGAACAACACCGAACAAAAATCGAATAAGCAAAAGCATCAAAGCCGTATACCATAGCAATAACATGACAATTCTAGATCAGTTGAATGTACTTGAGAATGACGATCGAATACGTAAAAGCGACAGTGGTCTGATGTCTTGAGCATTGACCCCATTTGTTACTGATTCTAATCGTCATAGCGTCGGTTTGAATCACACAATCTTCACTATCGTCGCAAATGGTATAAGTCCATTAAGGCATCATCTCAAATCTCAACGAGGAGGAATCGATGGCGATGGCAGAGAAGCCATTAAGGCTAAAGTGTTGAGCTACCGGTTGAATAAATCAAATAATACTGAGGAAAACCGGAAAAGATTTAACAGAGATAGAAATGACTGCAATGCGTATATTCAACGCGTAAAGTTCTTGCATGACCAGAGAGTGAGACAAAAAATACTACACTCTCCCACAGGTACTAGGAACCTCTGGGGATTCGCGAAAAACATTCAAAACTTAGTCTCTTCATCCATTCCATCGATTATAGTCGACGACAGATCAGTCACCACTGCAATAGAGAAAGCGAATCTACTTGCTGCACATTTTGCAGTCAACTCAACGCTGCCTGATACCACATCAGTTCCACCTCAACTTGAGCATAAGCAGCACACCATGAGCCAGATTCGCTTCCGAACGCGTACTGTTGCCCACGCACTCAAAGAGCTAAACGCACACAAAACCGCTGGTTCCGATGGTATTCTCCCAATCCCGTTGAAGAGATGTTCCTCTTCACTCGCTAAACCACTGCGGAAACTCTTCCATTTGTCTTATTCTACTGGCCGTTTCCCAAATATATGGAAGTCAACGAACATTCAGCCAATTCCCAAAAAGGGCGGCAGGTCATCCTTTTTTTCTTATCGACCCATAACACTAACTTCTATTCTCTCGAAGGTAATTGGATCACTGATTAACCGTCAACTTTCCAAATATCTGGAATCAAATGATCTCTTCAATGACCGCCAATATGGCTTTCGTAGCAACAGGTCCACAGGAGATTTGTTGGCGTACCTTACCGAAAAGTGGAGTGCTCGGTGAAAGCAAGGCAGTCGCATTGGATATTTCAAAAGCCTTCGACAGAGTTTGGCATCTAGGCCTTTTGTCAAAATTGTATTCATATGGAGTGGACCAATGGATACGAGACTATCTTTCTGGCAGTTCAATCCAAGTGGTTCTTGATGGTGTCAAATCTGCCACTCAACAAATTAATACAGGTGTTCCCTAAAGTGCTGTAGTCTCACCCACTCTCTTCCTCATCTTTACAAATTTTCTGTTGTCCATTATCCGCAACCCAATCCTCTCGTTTGCTGACGATAGCACATTGAGTTTGTCATACTCATACGAACATTCCCGGCCAAGCTCTTCATACAAAAATACCAATCAGCAGGTTATGCTTAATACAGTGAATTCCGACCTCAACAAGATATATCAATGTGGATTATCTAACCGAGTAGAGTTCAATGCTTTAAAACCTCAGTGCTGTCTCCTGTCGTCAAAGGTGAACCCCAAATTAAATATACTGTCAATTAACGTCACTTGCATCGACGACGCCAAGGAACTATAAATCCTCGGCACTTGAATTAATTCGACTCTTAATTGGAGCGACCACATTTTTGAAGCTGCGAAAAGTACGCCCAAATGTATGTGGTTCCTTAAGAGATGCAAAAGATACTTTACTCCATCCAACCTGGCCAATATTTACAAGTCACGGAAGGCATATTCGTCCCAAAATGGAGTTCAACTCCCATATTTGGTCAGGCGCATCCAAAACTGCACTACACGTGCTCGACAGGATGTAAAAACGAGCACTTAAACTTATTGGGGACCCAGCTGTGAGTCGATCAATTCTGTCATTAGAACATAGGCACAATGTATCATGCCTATCTCTCTAAATATATATAATACCCTAATAGGTATTTTCACGGTCATTGTTCAACAGAACTTGCTGAATGTGTTCCGCCTCCTCAGACATTTTCCCGCGATACCCGTCAATCTGAGACTGCGCATCAGTTCCCGTCGCAAGTCAACTTCAGGTGCACAAACAAACATAGAGAGTCATTCTTTAGCAGAACCCCACGAATATGGAATACTCTGCCGGATAATGTGTTTCCTCGTCGTTGTAATGTCCAGGCATTTAAGACCAATGTACCTCCTTTCCTTATTCACTTCCTCTCCTTCCGCTCACATTGTGCTCTGTCACTTAAGGGGGAAGAAATATGTACCGGACACGGGCACTCGATTCACTTCCCTCCCCATCATGCTCTGCTACGAAGTTTCGATGTAAAATGTTCACAAACCGAAAAGAGTAAAAGTAGAAAAACACTAAGGAACGGCAGGACGGCAAATTAAATGCACAGAAATGAAACTCACTGCATGATTATTGTGACGAATGTGCGTTTACTTTTGATTCGGCCCTTATTTTATAACTGCACAGGGGTCTTTAATTTGTTTTTATATCAACTTCACCCGTGACTTAAATTTACACGATTGTATTCAAACATTAGAACAGTTACTTTGGATCGAATATCTTTTGGTAATTACTTGCTCGGACTCAGTACGCGTTCGTGTCTCCGCAGCGCTGCGGAGAGTGGGAGTGGCACGACCGGCGTGGTCGGCGGGTGTAATTGGATTCAATGATTCAACTCTCGTTTGGGGTGAGTTTGGTGGTCTGGTGGTAGATAATCTCTCCACTAAAGATATGTTTTTTCTTACCACCAGAGAAACTTAAAGTCTCTCTTGGTGGAATAGAAAACTAGATCTCGTAATGCAGTTATGGTGGCGAGTGTGTGATCGTTTAGATCTGTGTTGTTTACTCATGAGCGAAGGCAATGGAAAAACAAAGCAGTCAGGCGGCAAGGACAAAGGAATCGGGGAGATCGTGGTTTATGATGTGCATCGCGGCTAAATAAATAGACGACGATGCCCCGAAAAAAAGGGGCTAAAAGAAAAGATGGGACGAGGGCATCATAAAAGTCTTAGATGAGTGATGCCCTTGTGCAAATATACGAATAGACATTGGGAAAAGGTGCTAATGAGTTGTGATACTTTATACAATAAAAATTGTATATCGTATCTTGGATCGGTGGCCGAAACGAACCTCTTGCTTGCATTTGTATATGCGGGGTAATTTGTTGTAAGAAACGGATTCTATATTTGCATAGTTTATGCTTTGAATTCCATTCGGCGGCTATGCGCGAAGTCGATGATTGTTTGGAGATTCAAACAAAGGAGCATTTCTGGGTAAAGTGCTTGCAGCTGTATCAATAGCTGTAAGTCATTGCGAAGCAAATTAGATGGTTATACAATGACGGTTGGTACAACATCTATGCCAATTGTATGTGGAATCTAAGGCGACTCCAGGGTCGAACTCTAGTGTGCGTGTTTACACTAAACGAGAATTCGGTTCTTGGTCGCTAATGCAAAGATGCATTGAAGCCTGCATGAATGCCCTTGTGGGAGAAATTCTTTACAGGAATTCCTAGGTAATGCGTATGTATGATTGGGATCAGTGATAAATTTGGATAGAATTCTTATGGGGAATTTTTAGATTCGAATGAATGAATGAGGGTAAGAATTCTTTTCCAAAAGTTTTTAAATAAATAAATTTGATCAGCTTGATGCGTGAAGCATTTACAGGTGCTAATGCGATTGCATTAGGAGGAAATTATGAAAGTTGGGTAGCAGTTATGGGGATTCTTCGGGTAAGCAGCAGTGGGGTTTGGTGGAACCGCCACAGGGTACTCCAAAGTCCCCGTTAGTGCGCGTGTTTGTGTAAAAAAAAATCTCCTTTGACTTGGTGCTGGTTACTTTAGTTGGCTTAGTTAAAATAGTTCTTAAGCTCTTTAGTTTGTAAGTTATATACCATATACCTTGGTTGTAGGTAATTATGTTGCTTGAATTAAGCCAATAAATGGGGTGGTAGCCCCACTAAATGTAAGCTTAAACTTAATCTTCTAACTTAACACTCCTGTTCTAAACTCCATCTTCTTATAATCCGCTCTAAATCCACTCCACCCCCTCCATGCTCCATATTCAACACGCATCTTACACCAATTTTAAGCTTTCTGTATTCCTTCTCCAACGTTTTATTCATACACATTACAGTATTAATCATTAATTATATAATAATTGAATTGAAATCATTTTATCGTAGCTTTTAGTTTGTTTTGAAGTTATGTATAGTTGAATAAATGAGAGTTCGGCCCACACCAGATGAAAATAAACGCGTTTGACGGTACCAAAAATCAAAACAATGGTCATCTATTACTTCGATTTCAAAGGAATTATCCACGAAGAATTCGTTCCAAGTACAACAATTATTTTCAAGTATTAAGACGTTTACAAAATTGTAATCGGCGTGTGTACCCATAAACCGGTTGGAGAATATCGCAGGATGATATCCTGCGACAATTCTCACTAAAATCTACATTTTTTTTTCGCTTCACCATTCCCAGTACTTGCCTGATCTGGATTCCTGCGATTAGTTTCTATTTCGTAAACTCCATTTGACTGTGAAAAGAAACGGTTTTGCGTTAAGTAACGATATCCACCGGACAATGACCGCCACCCTTAACAAGTTTTTACTTTTCG
This sequence comes from Microdon myrmicae, assembly GCA_963931805.1. Lineage (NCBI taxonomy): Eukaryota > Metazoa > Arthropoda > Insecta > Diptera > Syrphidae > Microdon > Microdon myrmicae. Next base: position 46,757,217 of record OZ007499.1, on the reverse strand, counting down.
GTGTGTATAAATCGGAATGATTTTTTTTTTTTACTTTAAATTAATTAAGTTGATTATTTCAGGAAAAAAATAGGAGCGTTTTACGAATAATTTTCAGGATAGTAGAAATATAGAAACCCCTTTTTTAAATACTTCAGTAGTATTTTACTTATTTTTTCGATAATATTGTATCATTTAAAGTGGAGTACAGAAACTTAGACTAAGTAATTAAATGTAATATTCAGTCTAATAACGAACATTTGGTTTCTGGTATTTTTGAAATCATGGTCAACGAAGTGATTGACGATTATTTAGAGCTTTTCAGCTTTCCTACTTCTGTTACGGACTTCCCATCCAAGACCTCACCCAACATCCACTAATATCCGCAAATCTCTCCTCTTTACCTATAAAATAACAATTACGTCAAGTAGCTAATTTGTATAAACTACGTTATGCAAATTCTACTCGGCAATAATAATAAAAATTAAAGGCGTTGGCGCCGAAAATAAAAAATTTAACGTCAACGGCAGAAAAAAAATGATGATTCAGAATTGAAAACTAAGCGGAGGGGAATATATTAATCAGAAATCGAATAAGGTTAATAAGCAGCGAAAGTTACAAATAATGTACTACCACAAAAAGATACACAAGAAATTGTAAACGGCGATGGGGCACTTTTGAATATTTATGATATCAAAGTCCATAAGGATAATTCTGAGCACGAGGAAATCGATGGAGTTTTAGGGTGATAGACTCCCAATCGGGGTTGTCATCATATGGGTTGTTGGGGAACGACTTCCTGTCTAGAAATTGTAAGATTAATGGACCGGGAAACTGTTTGGAATTTTCCCAAACAAGAATAAATCCGGTAAGGTTTTACATTAAGCTTACAAAGGACAAGAAGGAGATGTCGGGACATAAAGTAGCCGACCGGGAACCCGCACAAAGGGGATCCAAGGCAGTTCAGACCCCAGTCGGTAGTAAACCGGAAACCCTACCCATACAGGGGAAGGGCTGAGAAAACTTGTCGGGCCCCAGTTATCCCACCAAGACGACATCCTACAAGCCGAAGAAAGTTAAAGAAGAAGATGCGTTGGTGCTACATCCACCACCAAACCCTTCGGAGGTACGCATTTTTCTAAATAGATCGGTTATAATACCGGGACGTTCACGAAAAATGCTTAGATATCCCATAGTAATCCGGGAAGAGCTAATCTTCGTACCTAAAACAATACAATCATGGATCTTCCTATGTAATTGTATTGTGGGGATGGCGAAGAGTGCCCAAGTAGAGGTACTCAATACCATAAAGTGTCCTCAAACCATCTACTGGATCAAGGTGGAGTTGCTTCAAACAAAGGACTTTTCCATCTTTCCGCTGGAAGTACGTCAGCTGGAATTAACTCGGATAAAAAACTTTCGGAGGGGGACAACCACAATACTTCAGCCATCTACTCCCGGAGGAGGCATCAACGATTTAATCACCAAAAGATTCAAGGTTGATACAATTGCACGAGGAACTCGACTTAGGAGAAATTCTAAGTCCTCAAGAGTGTCAATCCATGGTGGAAATATGTGAGGAGTTCAATGACAGTTTCCATCTCAAAGGTGACCTCCTGATGTGTCATCATCATCATCGGCACTACAACCGGGAACCGGTCTTGGCCTTATTTAGCAAGTCCTGAGGCTTGTTAAATTTTCCATAATGATTTGTTTTTTCCGGGCAAGGTCATTATAGTGTTGCGCCAGAGGCTCCCCGACGGGGAATCGAATCCCGGTCTCCCGCGTGACATGTACTAGTGCAATAACTCAAGAGATACCGGTGGTACAGGATCAAGCACCAATAAATCAACGAATGTACCGTCTGCCTGAGAGCAAGAAACAGGTGACAAATGAGCAAGTATGGGATATGCTGGAGAATGATATCATTCAACCAAGCAAGAGTCCATGGAACTCACCACTCTTCCTAAGAAAACGGGCCCCCGATGGAAATGCCCGATGGAGAGTTGTGGTCGACTTAAGAAAACTGAACGACAAAAACCATTGGTGACGCGTTCCCTCTCCTTCGAATAGAGGACATTTTGGACCAGCTCAGTCACTCACGCTATTTTTACACGCCGATTTAGCCAGCGGCTACCGCCAAGTCTTAGTGGATCAGAAGGATCGAGATAAGACAGCGTTCAGCACTAATTACGGGAATTATGAGTCCAAACGTATGCCATTCGGTCTAACGGGAGCAGCGGCTACGTTCTAGAGACTCGTGAACTATGTCCTAACCGGTAAATATAACACCAATGGGGACATCTTGAGCCGTATCCCACAAAATTGCAACGAAACTCCCACATTACAAACGTGCAATATAGTAACACGCGCCAAGCTAAGAACTTAGGGGCAGGCGAAGGAACTCAGGAAATTCCAAACGACGACAAGTCTTGTCTTCACGATAACCCTGTGGGAAACGTGCTCTCCTTATGTGCCAACATGGGCACTGGTCCGCGAAGATTTCCACTTAAACTTCGACTCCAAATTAGAACGCATGTGTCACTTATTGTTCAAGGATAATAATTAAAAGATTAACGATGACACTTATTGTTAATGGATATTTATTAAACGATTACATAACTATGACAATTATTGTTACTGGATAATAATTACAAGATTACATAACTATGTCACTTATTGTTCAAGGATAATAATAAAAGATTAACGATGACGCTTATTGTTACTGATAATAATTACAGGATTACATAACTATGTCACTTATTGTTCGAGGATAATAATTAAAAGATTAACGATGACACTTCTTGTTAATAGATAATAATTAAAAGATGAACGATTCCGCTTATTGTTACTGGATAATAATTACAAGATTACATAACTATGTCGCTTATTGTTCAAGGATAATAATTAAAAGATTAACGATGACGCTTAGTGTTAATGGATAATAAATAAATGATGAACGATGACACTTTTTGTTAATTGATAATAATTAAAAGATTAACGATGACACTTATTGTTAATTGATAATAATTAAAAGATGAACGATGACACTTATCGTTAATGGAAATTTATTAAACGATATCTCAACGTCTCGTTAACGAAATTGAACTCCTAAATCAAAAAGAACTACGACTGACTCTCAAAGCACACGACCGCTCATCCACGCTGCTTATATTCCACTCCCTTTCGTATATTCAACGTGGAGGCCCGACTTGCCTCCACGGAATCCATAACACGATTACTACTGCCACCGAAGCGACAGAATTACCAACATTTCACCCATCGCCTCGATGACCATATATGGTAAGATTCCCTTTTGCATTTCGCCCTACAAAAAAAAGGGTTGAAACACACACACGATGATTACCTCTGCTGCTCCTCGCGTGTGTCCACAAGTATGCGAACATAGAATCGATCGAATCGACTAGGTTGCAGCTGGTGCAAGCATCTCATCAAAGGGGTTGAAATGTTTACACGATCAACAACTGTGTAAAGCATTATTGCTGACCGTGTACAGGTTGCTGGAATCTCCACGTAGTCGAATTTTCGATGGTAAATTTCCATTTTGAGAACTCGACTTGGTTGGGCGGTCGGCCGGATGTCCTCATGTATTGGTCGATTGGGTGACCGATCGATGTGGGCATGATATGCAAAGGAAAGATAAACGTTTTCTGCACATGTGCGTACGACGAAGATAAGTACACGCTTTTTATGTATTTCAGGGAACTATGTCTTTATCATAGCTGTAAGGTAAGTAGTGGCGTTCAATGGAACTGCCACATAACTTGTTTTTTATTCATTTTGTATGCCCTAGATGGGGGTTTTTACCTAGGTAATGGGAAGATGATTGGTGGCGTTCAAGGGAACCGCCACAACCCTATTCCGGTCATTTCAGGAAGTACGTCAGCGGGAATTAACTCGGATAAAAAACTTTCGGATGGGGAACACCTCCAATACATCCGCCATCTATTCTCGGAGGAGACATCACCGATTGAATCACCAAAAGATTCAAGGTTAATACAATTGCAAGGGGAACTCCACTTAGTAGAAAACCTAAGTCCTTAAGAGTGTCAATCCATAGTGGAAATATGTGAGGAGTTTGTGGGGGTTCTCTTCATTACACGGAGAACCAACCCACAATTACAACCCTATTTCACCCGCTAACAGCGCACCACCTCAACCCCAATCCCTTACACCAGCTATTTTACCTAAAAGAAGATATATCCCAAACGGACGCATTACTGAATTTATTTTTTATACAAATGATGTATAATTGAATCCAGTACCACTTGCCATACGACAACTCCATTGCGTTAACCCCATGAGATTTCCACCGGAAATCTCTAAGTCATATTGGTTAGCAACAACCAAGTCTAACCAAACGACGTGGTTGCATCATCGCAAAACCGCTGGGGTAATTTTCAAATTCTTCGAGCTTGGTTCTCACGCTCATTATTTCCCAAGCACCAGCGGCGTCCTATTGACCTCCCCCAGACACTGTATTCGGTGGGTATCAATACTCTCTTTATTCAGGCGAATAGCACAAACTACTTTCCATTCCATTTCATTTTCCCCTTTCCTGAGTGCATTGCACTCTGAGATCAACCGATGTCCTAACTAGGTCACTCGGTCATCATCGGATGTAGCGTTCGTGCATGCACGCTTAAGCCAAAGCAACCCCAAAATCATCGTGCTCTCCTTTTGATTCCCTCATTCACCCTATGTCCATCGAATGTCGAATGAATGCACAAGTATTTATTCACCTCGTGGGCTGGGAAGTGAAAGAATGCAGAAGAGAGCACGATTATGATTGGTTGATCGTTGTGCAAATCCCAAATGACGATTTTCATCCCTGATTGGGACGAGTCGATATTCAAGAGTGGGGTGGTAGTGGGGGGGGTCGCGACGCCAGCATGGGCGAGAGTTCTACCTCGTCCCCACCAATCATTAAAGGTTTCTCCGAATACGAAAGGACTGTGTTCGCCGCAAAACGATCGCCACAGCAGTGAAGAAAACATCAAACACCGGAGAAAGGAAACACACTAGAACACGGTTTTTATCGTTAATTGTTGTTTATTGGTGGTGATTTAACGTTTACATATTGTTCTATTTTTACGTAAAAATATTAAGTTAACTTTAGTCTGGTTTGATTATTGTTTAAATGTTCTATTCTATTGTTACTTAACACTCGACACAAAAACTTCACTTATTAAATTAAACGCGCAGACGACTCGCAGGACTTGAACACGCTTTTTGGCGTTGACACACCGTACCGGCGCCGGAATAAAAAAAGGGCATAAAGTGCATTCATGGGATACGATTTCGGTAAAGCAAATAAAACTGTGCGTTGCGGCTAAACAAAAAGACGACGATGCGATGTGGAAATGTGCTAATGGGTTTTAGCTAGATTACTAGGAAATGGTGTTTATGGCATCGCTAGTAAGGGTGGGTATTGAATTCCTATTTGCACTTGTTTATGCTGTAGGATTTAATTGATGCCAAGAGAAGCGGAATGCGTATTTGCTTTGGTCCCTTGGTGTGTAAGTCGCCAGCCAATGTGTATGTAGGGAACATTGTTGTACACATGGCGCGCCTGGGAAAATAGACGGCGCAATATTTATGGTCTCGGTCATGGCGGTTACATTGTATGCAAACCGAATCATTTTGTTTACAGGAATTTGTCTGGTACCGAAGGTGCCGAATTGGTTTGGAATTCCAGATAAGTAAAGCAAGAAATCTTACGGAAAATTGTATGCGAAGAGATGCATGAAAAGGTAAGTTTTCTTTACAGGGACTTTTTAAGATCATAGATTTGATCTATATAATGCGTGAAGCATTTTCAGGTATTAATGCGACTGCGTTGGTGAAGTTAGGAATTTGGCTGAATGTTATGGGGGTTTTGCGGTAAGTAGACAGTGGGGTTTGGCGGAACCGGCACACAAGCACCAGCGGGGTCGGTCACGCCACTTTAAGTCGATCATTAACCACCGGGGCGTGCACACACACGTGTTTTTAGTACCAGTTTACGTGCGGGTCGTGAGTTAATTTTTCCAACTGTGTTAATAGTCGTTAAAGTCGATCTTTCTTTTTACCGAATAAATTTGTTGCCATATATTAGTCGATTTCGAAAGAACCAAGGAATACATTATCATATAGAATCATGTGCATTTAACACAAATTTAACAACAATCAACTGTCAAATTTGAGTGTGTGTAATTAGATTGAACAAAGACTAAGAACAATCACTGGAGGAATAGTAAGGAACTCTATATTAAGTGCTCACAGCAAAATAATAAATTTGTGAATTATTTGATTAAACATTTTTTCGAACGAAGGTGATTCTACAAAGTGGTGGATAAGTGATACCTTAAAATAAAAAAAAAACATAAAAAGAACAAATAAAGAAACAATAACCATAAACAACCCCAGTGCGTTTTTATTTTCTTACTCTGCCTAAGTGAACAATTTCCGTTGACGCAATTGGTGGGATTTAAGTGAATCAGTGCCCCTGCCGGCGCGCTACTTTCAAACCCCCACAAGTTCAATGACATTTTCTACCCCAAAGATGACCGCCTGAAACATACCAGTGCAATAACTCATGAAATACCGGTGGTACAGGATCAAGCACCGATAAATCAACGAATGAACCGTCTGCCTGAATACAAGAAACAGGTGATAAATGAGCAAGTATGGGGTATGCTGGAGAATGAAAATAATCAACCAAATGATACCGTGGAAATTTTAAACAGTGTTAAAGAGATTAAACAAGTTGAAAAGTAATTCGAGATACCAGGGGGATCAAGAATCTGCACCACCTGCAACCCGAATAGCCGAAGTAGCGACCGAGGAACGGTCCAAGACTCACACAAGTAAGCCACTTTCCGTTTTATTATCTTTCATTTAAATTGTTACATCTTTTAACAATTTTTGGCGTAATTATAAATTGAGTGGTAGAGAGGAGGAATTTGGGGATTTTGGGTGAGGCCTCGGACGTGGAGTACGTAACACTTCAACACTAAGGATTTCTAGGGTTGTATAGTTATAAAACCCTCACGGCAACTAACAGCGTGCATAATAATTACTACTCCGAATTTTTAGTTTCTTTGTGTCTCTCTTCTTAGTAATTAAGATGATCAAATGACCTCTGAAGTACGTTAAACCAAACACCCATTAAAGGTATCTGCATTCTGCATGAAAGTAAACAATTGCTACAGACGTTCATTAGGCCAATAAACAACACTGCCAGGGGCGATTAAACTTACCCACTCTTGCCTTGGGGTATATATATATTTTATATTTACAAAATTGGAATAATTATTATCGCCGGGAATACTCCTTCCAACTTTTCTAAACGAAACCTTTATTAAGGAAATGACTGGAGGCTATAAGCAAATGGGGAGATTATAAGGATTTAAAATGTGATAAGCAACAAGAAAACCGAACACCGAAACTCCGACAACGGCAATAACAAACACGGGAATTAATTAGCTCGTCGAAGATAAATTCTATGAGCTCTTTAGATTGCAAAGTCACTTGTAAATTTGTGGAAACTCGGGTTTACTTTGAAGCTCCTCTACTGAGTAGGAAGTAACTCGGATTGAATTTCCATACTTTGTATTCAAGATATTTGACAATATCTTCTTTGATATTTTATCTTACTTTCCTTGCAAATATTGTGATATATTTGTATAATCGTCGCTACCTGTTTGAACAAATTTCTGATTCTAATCAAACCAATTCTTCTAAAAACCACACTATACGCTGAAGGAGTATGATTTCAACACTACTTCAAATCAGTCAAGTCAACAACTATCTTTAAAAAGAGCATTCAACATCTTCTCTTCTAATGTATCGACGTAGAGAAGGAGTTGCAATTTAATGCATTTAATAGGCGAAGGTACAAACATCGACATAAAAAATGGGAAACGGAAGGGAAATGTCGCATTCACTGAGTTATCGCTGAAATTTGTTTACATCCTTGTTCAGCATTGTCCTCGAGTGACAAAATTCCTTTTATTTTCTCCTGAGAGTTGTTCGTTAAGGGAAAAGAAATGTAACTGTCCAGTTTGTATTTATTGCTGATAGAGCGAGGAGTGGCAGAATCAAGCAATTTTCAAACCGCCACTTAAAAAATTTTGCTTTTATCAGAGGGAGATATAATATTTAAATTCTTTCTAAGGGAAAATTCTTGCAAAATTCACAATAAACAACTACACAGCTAACTTGAAGTCGTTTCACTTCACTTTGTATTCCACATTTACTTTTTAAGAAGAATTCTTCATAGAGGGGATGGTCTCGATGTTGGCGAGAAGTTGGTAGAAGTGTATCATCTGTAAATAATAAAAGTTTACACACCGCTATTAACTTTTAAAGAAGCGTACTGTGGGTGCTGTAACTAATGGAGCTTACCTATGTACATATAATAATTAGTATGAATTTACAAATAAGAATAAATAAAACAATGGGTATGAAAAACGACACAGACATTTTTTTTTCTTGTGGAATGAAATGAAATTACTATCATCATCATCATCATCATCGGCACTACAAACGGGATCCGGTTTTAGCCTTATTTAGCAAGTCTCTCCACCGGTATCCGGTCCTTATCCGAGACTTGGGTATTTTAATGTCTTCTTTCCACTACCTGCCATCGAGTTATGTGCCACGCGGGCACCGGTTCACTAGCTTCCTGAGATAATAGTTGCTTGTCACGACGCCGAACATAAATTTGAGGTTTATCTCCGAACGCCGTTCTTAAAATAAATAAACAAACAACTCGCTTTCTCCTTACCTTTATTCGGTCGTTAAATAAATCGCAATCCAACTTTTTACTAAATAAAATGTAAGCTTCGTTTACAAATAACATATAAAATTAGTTCGCTGTTCGGCAGCACTTTGGATATTTACAAATTAATATGATGCACACTGAAGGTTGAATATAAATGTACCTTAGCTAACAGATAACACATAACATTAGTTCGCTGATCGGCAACACTTTGGATATTTACAAATTAATATGATGCACACTTAAGGTTGAATATAAATGTAACTTAGTGAGACGCAACCTGGTACTCTTTACTCTCTCTCATTTTAAAGCGCGACCGTACACTATGACGATGAAATCCTGACTCCTCTATTGGTTTATTTAACGTGGAGGCCCGAGCTGCCTCCACGGAATCCAGAACGCGATTAATTCATTTCGACAGATAATTTCCTCTTTGGCTTGTCGACACAAGGGGATGATTCTCCTTGCAACGGACCCAGCACAAGGGCGCGAAACACACACACGATGATCGCTCCTGCTGCTCATCGTGTGTGTGTCCACAAGTATGCGGACCGTGGATTAACCGAAATCCACAAGGGGAACATTAGCTGGCATGGTTGTAGCTGGAGCTAATATCTCGACGACTATTTTTGTGTTTACGCGATCAGCGACTGCGTATAGCATTTATGATGATCGTGCACATTTTGGTGACATCTCCACTCAGTCGAATTCTCGATGGAAATTTTCCATTTACGAGAACTCGACTTCCTTGCGCGGTCAGCCGTATACCATCATGTATTTGCCGGTCGGATGGCCGATCGATGTAGGCATGTATGCAAAAGGAAAAGATAAAACATCTCTTGCACGGTATATCTCATTGATATAGTTCGGGCAATGGTAACTTTGGGTGCCCAATAAAAACAACTCTGAACGCTTAGCCGCGTTCGAGACGAAGGTTTTAAGGAGAATTGTAGGCCCCGTATGTGAGGGAGGACGATTCCGGAGACGCCACAACCATGAGTTGTACGCGATCTACCTTGAAGCTAATGTTGTAAGAAAAATCAAGCTCTATAGACTCCGGTGGGCGGGACACCTGGCTCGAATGAGAGAATAGGAGCGTGCTCGGAAAGTCGTTTGTGGCAGGATGTATGGAAGGAGCCAGCGTGGCACACCTTGTCTGCTATGGAGGGGTGGCGTAGACCAGAACGCCCAGAGCCTGGGAGTGCTGTGGCGGGGAAGTATGGTGCGCCGGCGTACGACGCTGATTCACTTCCTTCCGCCATCGTCACTATGAATTCCGCCGTAGACTGTCCACCAAGAAGAAACAAAACGAAAACACTTGTGGCTTGTTTGGTAGTCCATCATCATCATGGGCACTACAACCGGGAACCGGTCTTGGCCTTATTTTTAGCAAGTCCTGAGGCTTGTTAAATTTTCCATAATGATTTATTTTGTCTGGGCAAGGTCATTAGTCTTGCGCCAGGGGCTCCCCGACGGGGAATCGAACCCCGGTCTCCCGGGTGACAGGCGGGCATACTAACCACTATACTATCGAGGAGCCCAACTGATCTTTTGGTAGTCCAACTGATCTTTTATTTAATTTTATGATGCATCTATACAAAAATTATTAAACTGGTAACCGAATCTTAAATTTGTGTTTTACACAACTTTGAGTTCGCTGGCGTATAACTCTTCACTGACCAGATGACGATATTGTCTACACTTGTATACTTGTGTGGCGGTTCCGCCAAACCCCACGGTACGCTTTCCTTAAAAACCCCCATAACACCCATCTTCCCATATAATTTCGCCAATGCAATCGCATTCGGCACACAAAAACGCTGCACGCATGTAAGAAATCAAACCCATGATCTTAAATTCCCTGTTAAGAAAACTTACCTTCATGCATCCCTTCGCATACAATTTTCTGTAAGAATTCTCCATGACCTTTTTAGGAATTCCATTACTCCCATTGTTTCCCGCCAATGCATTTGCATTTGCCCCAGAAAACATTTCCTTTTCCAAGGACGTGTAATGCCTTCAAGCATTATCTGAAATTCCTAAAATTGTTCCTTAATGTGCATATGCACCATACATACCAAACATTCGGCACCCTTTGTCTGAGTTAAAATACTGTGTCGGTCAGCTTGTTTTTACAGCTGCAACACTAGCTATTCAATAGACAAACAATCATACATTTCTATCGTCGCCACCACGAATTGCTTGGCATACCTAAATGCAAGCAAGGGATACGTTTCGGCAATTAACCCAAGATACCATATACAATTTCCATTGTATAAAGTATGGTATCCCATTAACACCTTTTTACCAACGTCTATCATAGCGACGTTGCACAGCATAGACATAGATCATGAATCGCCTTTGTCTTTGCCGCCTGCCTGTTTTGTTGTTCCACTGCTGTCGAGCACATATGAATAGCATTGATCTGAACGATCGCACACATACCATGACCTTTATTACAAGATCTGGTTTCCCATACCACCAAGAGAGACTTTACGTTTCTCTAGTGGTAGATAAAAACGATATCCTTATTGGAGAGGATATCGGTGAGTCGCAATTCAATCTTCGAAGCGGTCGGGTCGCTCGCCATCCACCGGCGCTGGTACGGTGGGTTTCCTCGGAGTCGTTGTCATAGTGTTGTGCCTTTTATAAGCGAGACGTTTCCCAATACATTTTGTACAGTGCAGTAAAGTCGCGTAATTACGTGTTCGGTCAATTGACAATTATTAATAAGTTCAAAATACCGCTGAACATAAACAATAAACTTAATTCAATTCAGTGAAACCTTCCGTGTTTTATTTCTTTTTCCTGTTGTGGAGTTTCGCTCGTTTTACATTCCTGTGCTGTGTCCACTACGTGTCGTAGACCCACCGTCATTCCTACTTGTCTGGTGAACGTTTTGCGCGGCGAACAATTCATGATGGAGGAGGAAGTAGAACTCGCACCCATGCCGGTGCCACGACTTCCTCCCCACACTTGTAATTAATCATTTAATTCGCACGAGATGATTCACTTAGTAAGGGAAATTCGGGTGCAGTCGTTTTCACTGTGGTGATAACCGGATCCCGTAGAAGAGATCGTCATGGTACACATGTGTACGTCGGTTCTTTTCATGGGTCGAAGCCATGAAGGGGCATAATATGCATCCAGGAGATGTGTGTTCGTTGAAACAAACAGGTCGAATTTCGTGGGATGCTAATGGGTTTCTGTTTGTTCAGTGCCGCTAGTCATGAGAAACAGATCCAGAAATATAAGAAGACAAGGGGATTGGGTAGATCATTGTCTAAGGTTATGCATTGCAGCTGTAACGATAGCCGCAATACCCATGCACATGGTGCTAATTGGTTTTAGCGTATTCACAGGCAATTGGTGTTCATAGCATCGCTGGCGAGGGTAAACATACCATATCTATTTGCATTTGCGCATGCTGTATGATTTAATTTAGGGTTTAAGACGCGAGATGCGTTACAATGTATGTAAACTAAATCATTTTGTTTACAGGAATTTGTCTAGGGATATTTGCTTGGCAACGTAGATGCCGGAATTGGTTTGGAATTCCTGATAAGCTAATAGACAAATCCTACAGAAAATTGGTATACGTAGAGAATGCATGAAAGGTTTTCTTTACAGGGACTTAAGGATCATAGATTCGATCTCTTTAATACGTGAAGCATTTTCAGGTGCCTAATGCTATTGCACTGGCGAAAACTTATGCGTCTTGGGATGAGGTAATGGTGTTTTTAGGTAAGTCTACCGTGGGGTTTGGCGGCAACGCCAGAGTGCCAAACTGGATGACATCGGCTCGAAATCGGGACCGGTGGAGAGATTTATTAAATAAGGGCAAGACCGGATCCCGGTTGTAGTGCCGATCATGATGATGGTGATGTAATAAAATTTTATCCTGGTTCAGGCGCTCTAACACTGATCGTGGTGGAAACGCACCAACACAACCTCCAGCGCAAATGGGAGGATATTCAAAAGCGGCACGAGGAGATCATACGACTGACCACTCCAGAGACGACCGGCGGCCACTGCTACTTCGTGGAGGGAGTCCTCGAGTCGGCCGAGGAGACTTAACTGGACGAGACCACCAAATTCGTCGAAGCACAGCACGCCCTCACCGCCGACCTTCCGACCATGCCCAAGGCCGGGGCCGACACCACCACACGACCCAACCATTCCCGCAAACTGCCCCAGTACAGCTGCCAACATTCTCCGGCAGATACTCGGAATGGCGACCGGTTAAGGACCTATTCCAGGCAGTATTGGCGGACTGTGGCGGTTTCATGTAGCGCCACTGCCCCGTCGCACCTATTGTGGGGTAATACCCCAAAAGGAGACAATAACCAGAGTAAGGGCATTGTCTGAATTCATTAAATACACACCAGGGGCACCTAGCAGCATGAATTTCACGCCATCGACATGGCAACGAAACATGCAGAAATCTGGCTTTTGGCATTACGTCGTATTTCCTTTCGAACAAGAATAAAAATCTCACGACAACGATGAATTGCTTGTCTGTGCGTTGCATAACATTAAGTCTTGATAGAGATCTCACAGTTTGCAACGCACACCAAGGAATGGCATGCGGCGCCAAAAGACAACGAAGGCAACCCAACCATATGGTTCCCACTACAACATGCCTCTTCGCCAAGGTGCAGGTGACCTATTTGGGTTATCACATAAACGAGCAGGGTATACGACCTCTGCCAGAAAGGGTAGAGGCACTCAACCAGTTTCCCCGTCCCTCCAACGTCCGCGAGTTACGACGTTTCCTGGGCATGCTTAATTTTTATCGGCCAACCTTGCGAAACGCCGCGCATGTCCAGGCCCCGCTAAACGAGTATTTAAAGGGGGCAAAAAAGAATGACAAATCCCCAATTGGCTGGACGGAAGCTGCAGATAACGCATTCCGTCAGGCTAAGACACAACTCGCAAACGCGGCACTATTGCGCTACCCGGTAGAGGGTGCACCGCTAGCCATCCAATGCGATGCGTCGGACACAGCGATAGGGGCCGTATTGGAGCAGGAAAGTAACGGAAATTGGGAACCGCTCGGTTTCTTCTCGCGGAAGCTCAGTACAACCGAGCGGAGATACAGCACAAAATCCGCAGCGCCGGATCGACCCTCCTGGAGGCATATCGACCACACGCGGAAACGCACCGACGCCTGGACGGGATAACACCAGGGGATGGCACGGATTCGATAGCAGGGGTCACCAACAAGGGTAACGACATACAAGTCTACCACTTCAACACAAACAAATACGGCAAACAACCCGAGGGAGGATAGAAGATAAAGACACAACTGCAAAAAATAACCACAGGACCACCCAGATCTTTCGGGCGTGGAGCGTGTAGTGATCCCAAAGAGTGTAGTGATCCTAAATCACTACTCCCATGCAATCCCCTTTATTCTCTATAACCTTAACCTTATCCCAAACTGAATCATATGCACGACAAAATTAACCAAAAGTCCGTTTGTCATACATTGATTCAATTCCTAATAACCCCGACATCATAAAATGCTTAACTATAAATGCATTTCATGATTTCTCCTTCCGGGAATTTATTCAAATAAATTCCTATCAAATTCCCGGAATCCTATTCCAATTGAAGCACACAACATCTTGTTTGTGCTTCTTGGAATTTTTAAATAAGATTTGACAAATCCCGATTACCCAGAGTATAATCGAAATCCAGAAGGCGATCAGTCGGGATCCAGAGGTTGCAGCAACGGCCACCAGTTAAATAAATAAAATAAATAAAACGAATATAAATCAAAACTAATCGCCTATTAATATGGCCACCCTGCCTTAGGAACACCCCATTGAGGTAAGAAAAACAATTTAACAAGAATATAGCCTTACAAGCGGCTGTACTATCTAAAGTCAGAACCATTAAGAACTTCCCCGTCACGGAAGAGCATTACCACCGAGCCTGGGACAAGCTGGTGGACCACTACGACAAAAATCACGACCCCCGAACGGGCCGTGACTGGCAGACAGCGCAAGACAATACCACCGAACCACCCACATACCAGCAGCTCGACGCCTTCGTAAAAACCAGAAGTGAAGCCTTGGAATTCGTCCAGCTGCCCAGGACCACCACCGATCAGTCCCAGCGGACTAGGAGCGATCACCCGGAGCACAACCAAAGAACACGCCTCTCAGTGCACACAGTATAACCCCCTACTCAGAGCTCACCGGCCACCTGCCCGTTTTGCAACTCCCCTCACTACATCGGCTCGTGTGAGGGATTTAAGGCACTCAGCCAGGACCAGCGAAGGCCCCACGTACACCAACAAAGGTTGCGCTTCAGTTACCTGGGGGGGCATTTGCTCCGCGACAGCCAATCTACCAAACGACGCGGACAGTGCCAGGGACGACACCGCACCCGACTGCACGCTGGTACGAAATAATTTCACTTCTTCTGTGAGTTTATGTTGATAAGACTCACTCGTATTTTTTATCCCACAACATTCGGGGGACAACTAATGATGTTTCCCAAAAGGTTCAACATACTATCCAATTTCTTGTCCCGCTACAATTTCCGCAAGGTTTCATGTGTTCCACGACATGTCCCATATATATCCATAGGTCCTACAACACGTTCCAAACTTCCCATAACACGGCCCACGTGCTCCACAGTATATTCCACATGCCACACAACACGTTTTGTAATTTTGTGAGATACTCGAACCTTTTTTGGAACCTCATTACGTCTTCAGTATCTTGGTGTAGCTATCAGTGGGAACTCGTAATAAGAGACCTCTCCCAGGTAAGTTCACGGGACAAGTGAAAGTATTTAGATAAAACATATAAAATGTTATATATACACAGGTGAGCTTCGCCCAGAAGAAACGCTCTGGCCGTGGTGGAGTGTAACGACTTTGGTCTTATGTCTTTTTTTAAATTTCATTTTTAATAATGTTGACTCAAACTTAAACATTTCCAAACTAAAATTAAAAAAATGTATATATATTTCATGATTGAAGGAATCGGGTATATAGTGCGCTACTATCTTACGTACAATCAATTACAAAAGATCTGTCAAAGTTGATATTCAAAAGATTTATTTGTCTTTTCAACAGTTTTCTACGTGCGCGCATCCACTAAATCATTTCATAGTTTCTAATACTTTCCTACTAAGTTTACAAAGTGTTTGTGCATTAAAACTGCAATCACAACCCATTGGCTGCTTTAAGGATTTTCAAAAAGCAAGTTCGTGAATAATAACTAACTACACTTCGAAGGAGTCTCTTAATAATTCTACTCGGTCCTTGTAAGCCCCATCGAAAATACCAACTTCGAAACTCTCTTATACCATCGAATCGTTAAATTTAAATGAGGACAAGTTGCCAAGCTGAAAAATTAATTCGGGAAATCGTTACTATTTTTGTGGCACCTGAAGGAGATTAAATACCCTTTTCATGAGTAATAAAATGACATTTATCGCTGCTAATTTGTTGTATGAGTGAACAGTTGAACATGTTAAATCCCTGAAGTGTATCCTGTCATGTCGAGTTGATATTCGAAAGATCTATTTGAACTTTTATGAATTCCAGCTGCGTACAACGTATTAAGTTACACGGCCGGGAGCAAGAGAGATAATAATAAAATCCAAAGAACCAGTTACAAGGATTAACTGATGGATCAAGGGACCGTTGTGTCAATGTAATTAAATTTTGAATGACATCTAAAGAGAATTTCATCAGATAACTTTAGAAAATACAAATGGGGTGCTCCCAACAGATAGAAAGAGTTCCTTGTGGAACGTGTTATTGAATCCTTATTCACTCGAGTATAATTACAGGAATTAGAACATTAATTATAGGCGACTAATGTCTATTCATGAACACAAATAGCAGCAAATTATTTAAAAGTTGCAATCTTTTCACAAAGTTAGATTTAAAAGCGACTGATAGAAGGATTATTGTGCAAGTTTTTTTAAATTTATTTCTGGAGTAACTTGGTCATTCCACATCCAACCTTCGTTAACGGGCTTTATGTGGAGTATGAAGGTGAATTCCAATAAATGGGGGATGAAGTACACACAGTGTGGTCGTTATATCGTTATATTGTCACTTTATTGAATTCGGGTAATTAGCATATTGTAGAATATTTATTTTTCATTCTTTACAGGGTAGCACAGTGCTATAACCACGCCCCATACCAACTTGATTGATGACTGAAGTAACAGGGCTCATGTAAGAAATATCCAGTGATAGATCTAGTCTGCCTATAATCGCGCGGGTGCGGTCTTCGATACGGGAAGTGAGGTTCCGGCCGCAAAATATTTAACGCATTCTACGTGGATTGGACTGTAGGAAAGCAACCGGCCCGGACGGAATACCAGCAATAGTTCTTAAGAACTGTGATCCAGAACTATCGCCGATTCTTGGAAGACTTATAGCGTTTGAAATAATAGTGAAGAAGATCGTGTGATTCTAACTGACGCTATGACAGCTCGAATTACGAAAAAATTTTTACCTACGCGTTACACATCAGGCTACTGACCGTGTTTAGAATTTGATTTCCAAACTCGACTATACTCCACTGATGTGAATTATTTTTGTTATCGCTTGGTATACGGTTCTGATGTATTTTTCTTATTCGATTTTTCGTTCGGTGTTCTTCACTATTTTTGCTTGTGAATTGTGTGTGTATCTGTTAGAATCGCTACAGACTCTTTCGCTTATCTTATGCACGGAGGACCTTTCCTACCTGCTGGGAAGTCGCTCGAGTTCAGCCAATCCCAAAGAGGGAAAAAAAGGTGTCTCCCACAAAATTACCGGCCGATAACATTACTGCCTATGTTATCTAAGGTGATGGAAAAGGTCATCAACGCCGAGTTAATTAAGTATTGGGAGTGCAACGGATTCCATGACAGGGGGTGCATAGAAGACCTTTTGACCCTTGTAACCGATATATGGGCATAAGCGACTGAGGGACATGGTGAATCAAGGGCGGTCGCTCTAGACATCTCCAAGATTTTTGACCGCGTCTGGTACGGGGCATTGCTGAGCAAACTTCGTCCATATGGACTTTTTCCGGAGCTTTATATTGAAGAGTTGTGGAGATGAATGGAGGATAACACGTGATTGGACGTCCGTGCGCTGTGGCGGCTAGTTGATGAACGAAAGTGATGATGTGCACGTACATCATCAAGAAGCTTTTGCAACTTGACGAAATGCAAAATGGTGGATGTTCGTCAAGTTCAACCAATTTCGTTGTCGCCGGTGTGCGCATCGGATGTTCACTAATGTAGAATATTTGATGTCCAACACTTCCCCTCGATGAGCGCACCAGTGCGAAAAATTTACATCAGTTTTAAGAGGTCGAGACACCTCTCGTGCTTCGGTTTGGATAGGGCCTTAGTGAGAATGTTTTTTTAGTTTTTAAACCATATTTATTTTCCTAATTCTTTTTACATTATAATATTAGGGGTAAATGTTAAACCCTTTTCTACAATCACAGTCCTTAAATTAACTTACTGGCTCTATGCGAGCTTTCTAAATTACACATTACAAGTTGATTTTTATATATGCCTTTCGGCGTACATCTTTTTTTTTTGTTTCTTATATATATATATATATATATATATATATATATATATATATATATATATATATATATATATATATATATGAAATAGGTCATATATTAGAGGGACTCCTCGTTTACATTATTATTTCATTATGTATACATTATTATTTAATTTTTTTTATTTTTTTTTTATAACAAACAAAAAGTTCAAAACGAAACAATAAAAAATAAAATAAGAAATACAAAATAATATAGAATAACAAAAAAGTAATTGGGAAAGGTGGACGGCGGGAGGGGGGACAAGAGGAAGGAGAGCGTTGCTCTTGAGAGGCATACTATATCTGAGGAAGTGAAGTCCTCTCCTCGTTGAGAAGCCACCACCATTTGGGAGATGTTCGATCTTTGGCAGATTTATCTCTTTCACTGATCGCCGTGCTAAAACGCATGCGGTCTGGGGCATTGGAGATATCACTATCATGGAGAATTCGTTTGTGCCTGGCACCACGGAGAGTGTGGTAAATAATCGGGACTCCATGCACGTCTTCGATAAGGCCTTTTTGATCCAAGAAAGGGAACGCTTCTGGGAGAATAAACCCATTCTGGAGCGTATTCTCCAGATACATATCGTTGGGATAGAATGGTCCCGAGATAAGATTATTGTCACTGCACATTGCCGTTGCTGTGTGACGACGAATAATTTTAATTATGAAATTGTCTATCCTATTTAACCCTGATTTGTTATACAGGATTTTGCTGGGATAGAATTTTTTGTATTGCGACTCTGGTGTTCTATAAAGTCCGAGGCAGGAACGCAAACACTACCGTTCGAACACACGAAACTTCTCCTTATAAAGTGGAGATATATTATACCATACTAGGCAGCCATAAACCAAAACTGGTCGGATGAATGCCGAGTACGAAATTATTTTGACTCTGGGGTCAAGAAGACTACTCCGGAATAGACTTCTTGTCATAGCATATGCGCTTTTAGCTGCGGAGAGGGACGCTGCTATGTGCTTGTCAAAATATATATATACTGGTCTAGCCAGATACCAAGGTATCTAACTACAGTTTTCAGTTGCAGTGGAAGGTTATTGTTACCTACAATAGAAACGTGTTTCCAGTTGTATTTTGTATCCCTCGAGGTCCTGGATGGGGGCGTTCTGAAAAGGATAGTCTCGGTTTTCTGGAAATTAATCTTTAATTTCCAGTCGTCGCAAAATTGTATTATTTTGTTGAAGTCATCTTGAAGGTGCCTATTGATGACGTCTATTTTTCCTCCTGTTCTGTACACCACTATGTCATCGGCGTACGCAATGGCGTTTTCGAGAGAACTCACTAGATCACTAGTGTAAATATTGAATAGAATGGGAGAATTCACAGCTCCCTGATGTAAGCCATTTTTAATTTGGAAGGTTTTGTTGGAGAGTATGTCCCCGCATTTCACCACAAAATGTTTGTCCATTATCATATCATAAATGACGTATAGCAGATATTGCGGCCTACCCAGGTTTGTTAACTTATAGACAAGTCCTTCTAACCATACGGTGTCGAAAGCCTTTTCAAAGTCAACCAAGCATGCGCCTGTACATTGTCGCTTTGCCTTGTTCCACTGTATATCGGAAACAAGTTTCGTCGCTGCATGAACTGTATCATGTCGCACTCTAAAGCCAAACTGGTTGTTGGAGATGATATCGTTTTCATCACACCAACCTATCAGTGCTTTGTTTATAATTTTTTTCGAATACCTTGCTGATGTTGGGAAGCAGGCTGATCGAGCGGAGATTGGCTGGATTGCTCTTATCCTTACCCTTTTTGGGGATAGGGTGGACTACTGCAGTCTTCCAAAGGGTTGGATAGTGTGTATTGTTTAGAGCGTTGTTAAACAAAGTAGTGTATATGTTCACTGCTTCGCGAGGCAAGTGCCTTAGAACCACATTTGGAATGCTATCTATTCCAGATGATTTCTTATTTTTTATTGAGCTAAGTATGTTTCTAAGTTCATCCTTGCGCACAAACATATTTGTATTTTCATTTCTGACGGGAGAATCCGGCCTATTATTTTCGCCAAATGTGATGAAACTACGGTTTTCGGATCGCCGGATGTGAAGTTGATTGCGCAGCGAGCAATGTCTTTGACGGGCATTGCTTTCAATTTCAGTGTTAGCATGAACTGATTCGTTAACTCTGTACACTGCTTCGAAACAGGCTCCAATTGAATTCGCTTTCTTTTGCGGATCTTCGACTACTATTACTTCATCATTGTAGTTGATGTGCTCTAAGGTGAGTCCTGCGTTCAGCATTATCTGACAATTCTCGGGAGTCCGTGGAATTCGGAGACAGGAAATGTCATTGTGATCTTTTCCTCGATATATTTTCTTGATTTGTGAAAACATGTTCGGTCCGTTTGCTTGAACAGCTCGAATTCTGTTGCTCCACTCCTCATTTATTACTGCTCGGTGATTATCCCGGATCAGTTTTTGAAGATTTTTAATCAAGGACTTGATTGTTTTGATTTCATTGCTATTTGGGTCACTGAACTGCCTATAGCACAATTTCAGCTTTGAGAGCAGGGTGCTCTTTTGCCTGTACAAAGCATCGATAGTTGCATATCTGTATCGGTGGGTATAACCATCCATATGAGCTACTTTGGGGATGGAACGATTCATTGTGTTAGTAACAATATCGTTCATAGTTAGAAGGTAATGATCGATTTCATCATTACGAAGGTTTCTATTAGTCGGTGGGTCTATGCCCATGTTCCGTATTTCTCTTTTTACTATGCGATCGAAACGCGACCAATGTACTTTCCGGAAAGAATGTACCTGGTCGTACTGCTCAAGTAGATGGTACTCGTTTGGCACGTGTATTACGGCTCCAAGTCCGTAATGATCGCTATCGTACTCAATTGTGCGAAGACAATTTCGAGTAGTTACCTCGGTATCTGGTAACTGAATTCGATCATCTGTCATAAGTAAATCCAGGAAGGAGTTACCTCTTGGAAAAGACAGTGTACTTGTAGCGTACAATTCTAGTTTATGCTCGATAGTATTTGTTTGCGACCGATCAAACAAGGCATTGCCTCTGGTGTTCGAGGTCAGATAGCCCCAGGCACTGTGCTTGGCGTTAAAATCACCCGCCATTAAAAAGTAATTGTTTTCCGAATCTAACTTAAGACTCCGGAAAAGCGTATCGATTTCACAGATAAATTCGGTACCTTGAACAGATTCAGGAGCGTAAGCAGCGACTATATATAGATGCCTTTGACTTTTTAGCGGAATATCTATAATGCATGCCTCTAGCACCTGGAATTTGTGTACTTCCGTGCTGTAAACGACCTTATGGTGAAGACCTTTCTTAACTAAGATAGCGACCCCACCCCCTCGAGAAGAGTGTGGTCGATCTCGTCTAATAACGTTATAATTTTTGTAGCCCATCTTGTGCCCTTGTTTAGCTTAGTTTCGCTAGCCAAGAGCACATCTGGGCATTCGGCTTGGAGCAGATTGCCTAAATTATCCCTTCTTTCGATGTGAATTAGTGAATTTACATTCACAGCAATAATTTTTAGGCTTAGTTCAGATGGAGGGTTGACGATTTTGATATGGAGAGTTATTTGAGAACAGGGTTGAATAGAGAGTATCTATTCGTGCTCTTTGTTCAGTCAGTTTTTTTTTGAAATTCGGCAAATTGTCCTTGCATGGTTAATAATATTGTTATTATTTCTGAATGTACCTCTGACGCAGGCATTCTTCCATTACTATATGTATGTTCCATGGATGCTGGTTGCTTAGGAGTACCAGCCATTTGTGCATATGACACACAAGGAGCCACGAAATTGTTGTAAGAACGAGTTTTCATTTTTTTCTCTTCTTCAATTTGTTTCATCTTGGATTCCAAATTTAATTTTATTTGTTTAGTTTATGTTTCATTAATATGATTTGGTTTTCGTGAAATAAAATCGATCTTCCAGAAGAACAATACGGGAGTTTCATACGTGACCTCGTGCTATCGTAACCAAACTTGACAACAAATTCTTCCCTCTTTCAGGTGCATGTCAGAAGATGATACTAATAGTACTGTGACGGTTCCGCCAAACCCCCATAACTTCGACCCAACCTTATAAGTTTCGCTACTGTAATTGCATTAGCACCTTAAATGCATGACGTATCAAATAGATCTAATTTATATAACCTAAAAGTCCCTTTAAAAGAATTCTTACCTTTCATGCATTTCTTCGCATACAAATTCCCTACAAGAATTCTTTCCATTATACAGGGGCATAAAACAAAACCTATTCCATACCTTCGGTTGCCAGGCAAATTCCAACCTTCCCAGACCTGCACCGCAATCTCCCCGCGGCAAAAACATTTCCTTCCCAAGGATAATTAATGCTTTCGATGCATTACCTGGAAATGCCCGTAAAGAATTTTTCCTACAAAGGCATTCATACATGTATCAATGCATCTCTGCATTAGCGACCAAGAACCGAATTTCCAGTTAGTGTCGCCATAGATGCCATGCATAATTGAGACAGATGGTATACCCAACTGTCATTGTGTAACCATCTAAATTACTTTCCGAAGACTTGCAACTATTGATTCAGCTGCAAGCACTTCTCTCGGAAATACTTCTTTGTTTGAATCTTCAAACAATCACCAACGGCGCGCTTAGCCGGCGGATTGGATTCAATAGCATAAACATATGCAAACAAAAGAATCCGATTCTCCCAGTCGGCAGAGATACGATATACGATCTCCATTGTATAAAGTATCCCAAATGCATCTACTATCTAATGAGTTCCAACTTGTTTACTCAGTTGAACTCTCAGAACATAAATTCCCATTGTTCTACATATTCCTGGATCCGTTAACCATTGACCTTCTCACATAAGCAAACACAAGCCCAATTAGCATCTGATGAGATTCGGCTTGTTTGCTTAGCCGAACTCACATCTCATGGATGCCCTTTCTTTGTTTCAGTTTCGTTCTCATGGCTTTGTCCCATGAATGAACCAATGTACACACATACATGTATACCACCATGATCTTTATTACAAGATCTGGTTTTCTGTTCCACAGAGAGAGACTTCACGTCTCTCTTGTGGTAAGTAAACCATATCCTTAGTGGAGAGGATATCTACCACCACACCACCAAACTCACCCCAAACGAGGGTTGAATCAATGAGTCCAATTACATCCGCCGACCACGCCGGTCGTGCTGCTCCCGCTGTCCGTAGTGCTGTGGACACGCGAAATTTCAACCGTGAGTGTAGTTTATTTTATTCGTGATGATGAGGTAAAGTCTAGTCGCTAGTACGGTGTACGCGAAAAATCGAGTGTGAGCCATCAGCGGGAACAAATAGTTCATATATAATAAAAAGTTATCAAGATCTTCGGTATCTATTGAACTCCGTAATAACCAAATATCTTGATGTAGTGACAGTCAATAAATGTAACTTCAGTTGTTTGTTGTTTTTTTTTTTTTTTGTTACAAACAATAGTTTTTTCCTTAAGTGGTTCCTTACAAAATGTAAAACAGAACAAAAAATAAACCGAATTGTAATGAACTAAATTGTGCGTTTAATTACCCTTTACTCCTGGTCGTGAAGCAACGTGACGGCATTTCGTTCTTTTGTCGGCGGAACAACGGATGAACTTTTAGTGATGATGGGGATAGGTGTGAACACGTCCCGTACGCCGGCACAGATACATCTTCCCCACAGTACGTATTCGCGTGTAACGACAGTAGTGTCCGTCTTTATTTCAATATGGTAAATACCAAACTAGAATAGCTCATTGCTGAACGTACGATCCAACACAAGTGTTCTGTTGCAAAAGTATTTTTAATCCCTTAAGAGAATTTAAATTATAATCAATTTACTTCGCAAACGAATATAAAGAAACTTAAAATCATTACCAGCAACTCTTAGCCTTCACATTTTACGGAAAAATGAAAGAATTGTGGTATTTGGTAAAAATCAACATTCATTTACTTACCTGCAAGTAGAAGAGGAAAACAATAATCTATCCGGGCCAACCTCCAAAAATACACGTCTTAACCACGTACAGAGGAATCCCTCTTCTCTCTTATGCATACTCTGGTACACACTAGATTGTAGCCATCGTTGGCTAAACGTATTTGGATTGTTTGTGTTTATCTTGGCAGTACTGCCTCTTAATATCAACCGCGAACACAAAGCAGCAAAGCAACAGAGCAACAAAGACAACAAAACAAACAAACTTTGTATTCTGGCCAAATGTATTCACGTATCTCTAATCCCTTCCGATTTGTTTGTCTTTGAATTGCGGAATCGAAATACCTTGAATTAGGACACTTGTTCCAGGATCCTCTTGTTTATAAGGTTTTTCTAAAGACTGCATCTGGCAATCACACAACTTTACCTGAAATAATCTTTTAGAATTAGATTTCTATTTAGTCGCCAAAGCATACACTAATCTTTTTTGATGTGGCTTCAGTTACTCTTCTTGTGGATTTATTTGAATTCAACTACAAGGACATGAGGAATGACGAAAATACAGGCAGTGTGGATTAAACGAAAAGCACGTGCAGTATGCACAAGGACATTCAAGTAAATGCTGGTTGGTTGACCATCGTTCAAGTAAAACAATTTGTATGTGAATTCTACGGGAATGTTTGTTTGGTGTTGTTTTTGACTTTGTATTTCTGATTTTTTTATCCTTTGATTATGATTTCTAATTAATCCTAGAAGTGTCCAATGAAATGTCATTTCATTATAACAGGACATTTAGAGATCCAGTTAATTTATCACTTCAAAAAACAGTTTTAATTTACACACGGAATGGCGTTAGTAAATGACACAATTACCCAGGTTTTACACAAAACCCCAATTAACCCAATTTACACAATTTAGCCTCTAAACCGTTGGTACTATACGATAATAGGGCAAAATATAGTCGGGCACTTTCACGGCGTGTTGCTAAATATCCCTCCCCCTGTCTAACCCACCTTTGGCGCAATATCGATTTCGGTATCATACACCCGAGGAGACAGAACCGACGGCAAGCTTTCATTCCTTGATATGATACCAGCTAAATATCCTCGACCACTTCATGCGGAGATTTATTACATTATTATTATAGCTAAACCTCTGCAGTTGTTGATCGTTGGTAATAGGACTCATTTGGCATGTCCTCTAACACATGTTCATTTCCACACAACATTGTGATCCATAAATTATCAATTCTTAGCTCCCAGCTCATTATTGAGGATTTATTGAGGTGTTCGTATCTAGTTGAACATTGGTGTAAATGTCAGGCAATGAGGGTTACTGTAATCCTGGTCGCTTAACCTATATCTCATCCCCCAGTCATCTTTCAGGACTCGCCCGCGCATGATTTAAATAGCACTTCAAAATTCATGACGTGCTGTGAACTGAATTATTTCCAATAAGTTAGATATTAAAAATGATAGCGGCGTGCTTATGAATCTGACTGACTGCCGGATTAGGGTATCAAATATTGTTGTATGACTGCTCGGTCAAGGATTTTAATCCGCTATGTTAGCTTTGATAAAAATCAATTTTCAACGACAGGGATTAATTGAAAGGCTACAAGTTTAATCGTTTTAATACAAATTCCTAAAAAAATGACAATCCTATTAGAGGTGGAGGATCCAGTGGAATTTTTTTTTTTTGCACAACTGGTGTTGAATATTAAAAAGGCTGCCGTTTCACGTTGAGACTGAAGGAAAAAAGTACTATATCCGCTGAGTGTCGTCTTTCATCGCCCTGGAAATGAGTAAACAATGAATAATGTGATGATTTGTGCGAAAAAACTGTATTTGTTATATACCAAGATTAGTAGCACATTTCTCAATATGGTCGTCCTCTATTATTAAGGGTCTCTTTAATGTCCACATAGTATAAAAACATATCCTTTTTATTGGAGTGTGTGCGCAATTGGTATTTGCAACAGTTTTTAGGTATTTGGGAAGATTTTTGTTATTCATCATTTCTTTAATAAGTTTTTATAGAAACGACTTATTATTGAGGAACTCAAGATACAGTGCAACTAATCTGTTTCGTTACATTATTAAAAGCATTATGACAGCGGAGGGATAACAATGTTAAGTTGGACTGTGGGTTCTTTGTCTCTTAGGTAGGGTGCCTCGAAGGCACAGGTTCACCAGTTTCCCCACAAATGGTTTGGATTGCAACGTCTACAACCTCGCAGGGCTGTTATTCACCGGCACGCTGCCTAATTTCCTCAAAATAATACGATTCTTTTTTGCACCATTTAAAAATGCAATCATTCATTCTTTTTTGATCATGTGACTGTTTCACAAATAATATAACTTAAATTACGTTAACTTAAGAGGCTGGCTTTCAAGTGCTGGTAGAAATAAATAAAATGATTACAAACGTATTTTCTATCGTAAAGTTCAGGACTAATTTTAATGAGGTTTTAACCTCGCCAGTATGTACAGAGTTCACTTTTACATACATAAACTGTTTACAAACTTATTTTATTGTTGATCGAAATTGAAGTTACAAAATGGGACACTAGTTTACTTTTACAAAGGTACAGTGTTAATCACAACCACAATGAACTGACATGGCTGTAAAGATTTTAATTTCCACCAAACTACTGATTCAATTTTTACTTATACCGAAAAACTCCAGGAGCTCGTCCACCGACTGTTGGTAATATTCGACTCACTATTTAACGTGGTGGCAAGATTTGCCTCCGCGGAATCCGTATCGCGATTAACTATTATTCCTCGAAGACGACAGCACAGCAAATTTTGTACATTGCTTCGGTACCCGACAAGGGATGATCTTCCTTGCATGGGCCCAGCACAAAGGGGTGAAACACACATACGATGATCGTTTCCGCTACTCATGGCGTGTGTCCACGAGTATGCGGGCCGTGGATCACCGAATCCACAAGGGGAACATTAGCTGGCATGGTTGCAGCTGGTGCAAATATCTCGACATAGAGCTTTAGGTGTTTACACGATCAGCAACTGCGTACAGCATTTATGCTGATCGTGCACACCCTGGCGGCATCTCCAAGTAGTCGAATTCTCGGTGGTAATTTTCCATTTAGGAGAACTCGACTTCCTTGGGCGGTCGGCCGCATGCCATCACGTATTTGTCGGCCGGATGACCGACCGATGTGGTCATGTATAAAAAAGGGAAACATGAAACATCTCCTGCACGTGTGCGGCTGACTCGTAAGGGAATATCTCATTGATATGGTTCGGGCAATGTTGGTTGCTTGATGGTGCAACCAAATTGCTCTTACTTGTGGAAGATACTTACTCCTGATGGAATTCGACCAAAGACATGTGTAATGAATTGGTTCGGTTCATGTTGGTTGCTTGGTGATGCAACCAAATTGCTTATTAGGAACATGTCTGTTTGGTGCTGATGGATTTTGCATCAGCGAATATTATGAATTTACAGCATTTCAGGTATTTATAGTACAAACAATGTAAAGGTGAGTACATGCTTTCCAGGTGTTGGTGCTCAAGAGAGTAGTTACCTGGATGGTTAATGGGAAGGTAAGTAGTGGCGTTCAAAGGAACCGTCACAGGACATCGAGGAGAGCGGATTGGATGGTCGAAAGTGGAAGGAGGGCGCACGGGACACGGAACAATGGCGGAGTCGAGTCGCTGAGGTCATGAACTTTCGGGTTGCTACAGGCCATATTAATGACAGCGGAAAATTAGTTTGGTATATAAGTAAAAAATCTCTTTATTCTTTAAAGAGTTATAAATTCTCTGCACATTACACGAAACCAAGCTATCCTTCACCAACGCCACATATGACGAACGCACTCTTGATCTATTGTCTTTATTCAAAATCTCATTCCTATTTGATTTTCAATAATCTTCGTCCAACTTCAAAAATTATAAATTGAACGCCAATTAATTAAGAGAGGGTGCAACGCTGACTCATCTATTGTTTTCCAACATATTATTTGTAGTACAAACACCTCCATTATTTTTGCATGATATTGAAGACTTTATTTAGCATAGTTAGCGTGATCCGATTCAGGTCAACTAACCACCGTTTTGTTCGATAACTTTTTTAAGGTAAATTCATTATGCCTCTCGCATAGATACCCCTATCCGTATTAGCAAAAACTTGGGCCAGTCGATTTTCTCAAGGTTCTCTTAAGGCAAATATTTCTCCAGCAAAATCATTCGCCATAAACAGGAACAGGCGGTATTCATTTAACGCCAGGTCTGGACTATAGGGTGAACGCATAAGAACTTCCCAACTAGCTTCTGGAGTTTCTGGCGCGTCACTATCGATGTGTGTGCCCCAGCGTTGTCCTGCTGGAATACAATTCCTCTCATATTGGCCAAATCTGGCCGCTTCTGGGGTATTCCTTCCTTATTTCCCTTATAAGCTATTCCACCTGTAAATCATGTTAAACGGACGCATAGCTAAACTCATTATCCTGTGCAGATACATTTTTTTTTCGCCATACGGCACCCCCATTTCGCTAATCCATGAGATTTCCACAGGAAATCGCATCATGTCGGTTAGCAACGGCATAGTCTGATCAAACGACGCGGTTGCTTAATCATGTAACCGCTGGGGAAATTATCAAAGCATTTAATTTAGTTCCCATGACCAGATTTTCCTAGCCAATTCGGCGTCCTATTCACTTTCTCCAGACACTCCATTCGCTGGGGATCAATGCTCTCTTTTCGCAGGTGAATAGCACCAGCTAAATTTTCCTCTCCTTCACAGTTCTGTTCTCCGACAGTTCAATGCACCCTGAGATCACCATATTCACAAAATTAGGTCAATGGATTATCTTCAGAGCTGTATTGATTCATTGGCGCAAGACTAATGACCTTGCCCGGAAAAAACAAGTCATTTTGGAAAATTTAACAGGCCTCAGGACTTGCTAAATAAGCCCAAAGACCGGTCCCCGGTTGTAGTACCGATGATGATGATGTATTGATTCATGCACACACAACCAAACTCACCCCGAATCATTGCACATTGTGTTTCTGTTCTCTCATTCTCCCATGTTCGTCGACCATCGAATTAACCGACGCATTCACCACACATCGACGGGCGTGGCAATGAGAGAGCAGAAGTATGATCTCTATTGGTTGTTCTGTGTGCAAAAATTAAATTACCCATCTTCATCCCTTTTTCATCATCATCATCATCATCATCGGCACTACAACAGGGAACCGGCCTTGGCCTTATTTAGCAAGTCCTGAG
The DNA here is from genome assembly GCA_963931805.1 of Microdon myrmicae. Taxonomy (NCBI): domain Eukaryota; kingdom Metazoa; phylum Arthropoda; class Insecta; order Diptera; family Syrphidae; genus Microdon; species Microdon myrmicae. Next base: position 46,727,672 of record OZ007499.1, on the reverse strand, counting down.
GCTTGTTAAATTTTCCATAATGATTTTTTTTTCCGGGCAGGGTCATTAGTCTTGCGCCAGAGACTCCCCGACGGGGAATCGAACCCCGGTTTCCCGCGCGACAGGCGGGTATACTAACCACTATACTATCAAGGATCATCCCCTTTTCAGTCAGTCGCTATTCAACTACCGCAGCGTGTGCATGCTGGTGCACACGCTCGTGCGCGAAGTAAAAGGATGTGTTTCAGACGAATTTAGTGTCTCGTTAGTCAATCGATAAAGAGAAACGCGTTGCCTTTTTAAAATAGACTGGTTACAGATACATATTTGCCACGAAAAGTCAGTTTAATTATATTCAAGAAAACAGTTAAATTTTATCAATTTATTCGTGCATGTGAAATCATTGAATGTTAAATAAAGAAAACATTAACCAACTAAACATCACCAGTGAATTTTATTTTACTCTCTTTTGACGATTTGTGGATAATTTTGTGATCTAGTGTTTGTCGAAGCATTGATGAGGATTCAAGTGAAACCGTGCCATACGTTGGCATTAAGACTTCTACCCCACAAGTATATGTACGCTTCAATATAAATTCTGAATAAACAGTTTGGCTGTAGGGAAGCAGCTCATAGTAAACGAGTCCCTGCACATCCTACCAAACACACCAATCCGGGATTGGCCACCATTCCCCCGGCTCACTGCGATTCTTTTCACTTGAAAATGTCGTAAGTAACCGACTTTTCATGACCAGTCCCTATCCGCTTCAGAAATGGGTCGATTCTGTTATTATTCAGCAGCAATTCGCAGATGGAAATTCGGTTCATCAGGTTTTTTTCCCGTTAAATCGTATGGCACGCATACATCGAGTTTCTTTTTGTATCAACCTTATTCAAGTAGTTCTAATTGGTTGTTTGTGCAATGTTTAGCTCCTGGGCAATCGAAACAGTTCTTACATGATGGTCGCCTTCCAGAGCGGGGTGCGTCTTTGAGTCAAAATTACCAAATGGAGTCACGCAATCACAAAACTCTCTGAAAAATGTTTTTAGTACGAAATCTTATCTTTCTAGCGCCATCTAGCCTAACCCAAGCACACTTAGTAGGTGTATGCACAAGTTTTTTCCGGTTTCTTTGGTAAAAAAAAATTAATTTTTTTTTATTCAAAATATTGGCCATCGGCTTCTGCACATTCCGCCCATCTTCCAGGTAATTTATAAATAGCATGCCAGAAAAGCTGCTGTCTTTCGCGGCAAACCATTCATCGAGCCATTTTCCAACTTCTTCGAAAATGAAGTGCTAATTTGCGAGCTCGAGCCCCATGATGCGAAAAGGTGATAGTCAGATCGCGATAAATCAGCCAAGCGATTTCAAGGTGTCTTTCACTAGTTTTGCTGTGTGCTGCGTACTTTTCGCTGGTGCCGTCTCTTAGTTAATCCGGAAAAAAACGTATGCATACAACTGGTATTGATCTTCCCCGTTGCTCGAAAACGTCTGCTGATTGTTTCTTGTGACGCTTGTAATGCATCTGCTAATTGCCGCTGAGTTTGAGTTCGTCATCATCCAATAACTCCTACAATTGCTCGTCTTCACATTTTTGTGATCTACCAGAGCGCTCACCGTCTTTCACATTGACATCACAATTTTTAAATTGTCGAAACCAGCATCATCATCATCATCGGCAGTACAACCGGGAACCGGTCTTGGCCATGTTTAGCAAGTTCTGAAGCTTGTTAAATTTCCCATAATTATTTGTTTTTTCCGGGCAAGGTCGTCGAAACCATGTCTCACACATGTTAATTGATGGAGAGTGTTCACCAAATGTTTCTACCAGCAAACGATGACGTTCAACAGCCTTTTTCTTTTGATTAAATAAGAAAAGAAATCCGTGCCGCAAATGTTCTTTTTCAGGCACAAAACTCGACATGATCACTGAACGTTAAAACAAAGACGCTAGTTTTTGGGCGACTCAACTTGTGTGATACAAGATAGAAGTTCTGCTAAAATGAGTAGATGGCAACCAGTTTGGTTTTAAGACAGGTCATGAAACCAAACATGCCGCAGCTAAACTGGTCTCCGACATACAATGGAATAAATGTAGGAACCAATGCTCACGTGCCTGTCTGATCGACTGGGAAAAAGCCTTTGATACCATCTGGACCAAAGGTTTATATTACAAACTCGTCAGACATGGCATACATAAGCCTTTATTATATGTACTTTACGGTATGTTAAAGAACGGGGGGTTCGTGGTCAAAAGTGATAATATGACCTCTAATAAAACGTATAATGTCAAGAACGGGTTGCAACTGGGAGCGGTACTTTCTCCGATTTTTTAACATTTATATTAGCGACTTGTTGGATGCACTTCCGCATGCTATTGCGTACGCAGAGGATCTCATAATTTACAGTGTGGCGGTTCCGCCAAACCCCACTGACTACTTACCTAAAGAACCCCCATCTCTACCACCCAATCTTATAAGTTCGCTAATGCGTTCGCATTAGCACCTTAAATGCTTCACGCATCAAATTGATCAAGTTTATTTAGCTAAAAGCCCCTAGAAGAGAATTCTTACCTGCATGCATAACTTCGCATTTAAAATCCCCTATAAGAATTCTCTCCAAACTTATCATAAATTCCCTGAAAGAAAATTCATCGGTTCACATGTAATACAACCGCATAATCAGGGAATCTTACCCTTGAGTTGGCTAATCCCAGCCTCAACATGTGTACAATAAAAACTACATACATACACATCGGCTGGCGAACCTTTTACCCAACGGTAGACAGTCCAGCGCAGCTGTATGTAATTAGCGAAATAGACGTTGAGACTAATTCCCTAACTCGCACAATGTGCAAACAAAAGAATGCTGTCCTTCAAAGGCTTTCTGGTGATACCACAAACAATCCACATCGTTTGTGGTGTCCCAAATGCATTTCCCATTTAATGAGTTCCAGCTTATTTATTAACTGACCCTAATCACAGACCGATTCATTGGGTGGTTTCTCCTTTGTTCTTTTTCCCTCGCTGTAGGTTTTCTTTATCCTTGCTGAAATGCATCGATAAACACGGTGATGCGTAGGAACACACATACACACCACTGCACCAAAAGATCGCAGTTCCTTGGTGGCCACACCTGTGGCGGTTCCGCCAAACCCCACGGTTCGCTTTACTAAAAAACCCCCATAACTTCCACCAATCTCCTAATTTCACTAATGCAATCGCATTAGCACCTTAAATGCTTCACGAATTAATGAGATCGAATTCTTAATCTAAAAAGTCCCTGGAAAAGAAAACTTACCTTTTATGCATCCCTTCGCATACAAATTCCCTGTAAGAATTTCTCTCTACCCTTTCGAGAACTCCAGGCAAATTTCAGCTTTCCCACACCTGCACCGCAATCTCGACCCAGCATACCTGAAACATATCCTTGTACAAGGACATTAATGCTTTCACCAGCATTACAGCAAATTTCCTAAAAGAATTCTCAGGCATTCATAATTCAATGCATCATATTTGCTTTCCTAGAAGAATTCCTTAAAGAACAAACCTCATATCCCTGATAGAAATCATATCGGTTACAGTACCATGTAACCATCATAGTCAGGGATAATGATCATTGAGTCGACTATTCCCAGCCTCACCATGTGTACAACAATGTTCCCCACATACACATTGGCTGGCGACTCTTTGTCCAACGACAAAGCAACTTCTAGCAGCCTATTGAAACAGCTGCATACAATTAGCGCTAGCCGCTAAAACCAAATTTTCTAGCACACACCGTGTGCAAACAAGACAATTCTGTTCTACCACAGGCATTCTAGCGATACGATAAACAATTTAAACTGTTTGACGTGTCCCAAATGCAGTTCCCATTTAATGAGTTGCAGCTTATTTATTCAGCCGACCCTCATTACAGGCTGATTCCTTAGGTCGCTTCTCCCTTTGTTCTTTTTTTTCTCGTTTCAGGTTTCGTTTATCCTTTGCTACACGCAACGATAAACACGGCGATGGGTACGATCACACACGTACCACCATGATCTGCAATACGAGATCTGGTTCTCTGTTCCCACAAGAGAGACTTTACGCTTCTCTGGTGGTAGATAAATCTTTTCCCTAGTGGAGGGAAATACTTTCTCTCTCAGGGAAAATGCCCCTAAAAATTTCCCTCGTAGCGAATCAGATCTGCACGAGATGATTATCTTGAAGTCAAATTCCATCCGCTGACCACAATGGTCATGCCGACTTCCGCTCTCTGGTGCACACGGAGACGCGAAATACCCCGCCGAGTTTCGTGTAGTTAGAGTAATTTATATTAATGACAGTAGAAATAAAAAAGTGATGTACATCCAACCGACTTTATATTAAATCCGTGATCGAAAATTGTGTATTAAAATCCAATAAGTATAAAACGTAACGAATAAAGAATTAACATTAACTAAATCAGTGCGTTTCATTTTTCTATTGTTGTTCCTCTGGTGACCGTTCTTTCGGGTTCAGTGTTTTACGCGGCGAACAATTGATGGAGGAGGAAGTGAACGGAGTGTCCGTGCCAGGCACAATACTTCCTCCCCACACACCTTTAAGAGAAAAATTTTCTCTCTCTCTTCCTTTCCTTAACCCTAACCGAAGATGGAATTCAAGTCCGAGTTCTATTTTCGGGGAGCCGTTTTACACCCGTCGACCGAGCAGGTCGCTACCGCTCCCGCTCCCCGGTGCGCACGGGGACGCGAATATACCCCGGAGTCGTTATTTTAGTGTCGAGTCAGAATCCATACCCCGTCGAGTCGAGTAAACGCGCGTTTGATTAAAAATAGTGTTTTTATTCAGATAAATCGTCTGTCAAAATTATATTGCAAAATTATAAAAAATAACAATTTACAACAAAACCTGTGCTCAGTGCGTTTTATTTTTCGGTGACTCCCATCAATGTTTTATTCGCTGTGCTGTGTTTGTTCTGCGTTTTCGACTTAATCCTTGGTGACCGGTTAATGGCGAACCGATGAACTAATAGTGACATTTGGAGGACGAAGTAGAACCTCGCGTCGTACTCCGGCATCACGACCTCGTCCCCCTCAACAGAATAGCTCCGAAAGTTGAGATCATGAAAAGATTACTACAGCGAAACTTCTACAAAGTGCAGCGCTTTTGCGACGACTGGAAACTTAAGATCAACTTCCAGAAATGTGAAGCCATCCTTAAGAGTAAAGTTTTTCTGTCTCTTCCTTTTTCTTAACCCTAACCTAGGATGGGATTCATGTCAGAATTCCATCCTCGGTGAGTCGCAATTCAATCTTCCAATCTTTAGAACCCCATTATATAAAGCCACGAACGACACAAAAAAAAAAAAACTGGCGAAAGTTAGTTATCGTGGGACCGCATGGAGATAAACTGGAAACCAAGAAGGTACTTAAATACCTTGGCATCTGGCAAGACCAATATCTATATTTCATCCGACATGTTGTAGAGGCTGCTTTGGCCATAGCTAGGCAAACTTTTGCTATGACAAGGAGGCTATTTCACAGTAGGCAACTTGACAGCAGGGTAAAAGTCATACGCTACATGACGCTAATCAGGCTAATCCTAATATATGGTTGTCCAGTATGGTTTAACATAGGTCCAAATTTGATGGAAAAGATTCTGGTGTTTGAAAGGAAGTGTCTCAGGAGTTGTTTCAGATTATAACTATCACGGAAATCGGCCTATAAAAAGTACTATTCAAATGAGACTTTATATAATGAACCCAACATAAATAGGATGGATAATTTTATGATCAAATTAATCAGATGACATGTTGCGAGAGCAATGACATAATTTTCGGGGCCTATTATCCAAATACCATACTTTGTACTATGAGAGCGGGCATCGCATCGGCTTTGTTCCACCAGAGGCGTTCCCTGATTTGGACATGAATGGGCTTATACAGAATGGATCCGGAATTCTGCTGATTTATGATATAAGTCGATCATCTGTAGACGGGCGATTGCGCTACGAACGGGAAGTCACGCGCACCGAAGAAGAGTTCCTGCGCTTCAGTAGGGCTATCTCCCAAAGAGACCGGGACGATAATATTAAACAGCATCAACAGTTCTGGTGGTTGAATGACAAATAAAGATCTGAGAACCAATGTCAGTAGATCACTGCATCATCAGCCAGCTTACATAGACTTAGCTTTTCTAGAATTGGGCTAGTATAAGATTTAATTAAGTTCTTTTAAATAAAAACAAGAAATAGAAGTAAGTTAAATTTTAAGAAAAAATAAAAAGAAAAGTTCGGCACAAAGTTTTTCTAATTTTTCTTTGTCACAAATATTCATAACTAAAGCCGCAAACAAGGTTCTGTCGCCGAAAAGCAAACTACACAATAGTCATGTAATGTTTAGCTTAGAGCGTCGGCGTAAGACCAGTAAGTTATTATATAAGATAATTAAAGTAGAATTTAAGCATTTTTTGTTTAGCATATAATTTAGAAACCAAGAATATGAAACGAAAATATTGCAAAAATGAAAATGAAAAAAACATGATCATATATATTAGTCATGTTGCGGAACTTGTGGGATATAAAATCGAACATTTTGTGGAACCCCATTAGTTGTCTCATGACTAGTGGTAAGAAAATATAAATGAATATTACCCATATAAGTTTGTGATATAAGCAAACAGGTTTTGATAATTCAAGCTTGTGTTAAAACTTTTATGGAATAAGGGTTTATGCCACTGTAGAGACCCGAAAACCGATCACTTATTTTATATTTTCTTTGGATGGGAAAAGATGTGTTATTAACAAAACGAAGCTTACACATGTTTATATATATCTATTAAGGTGACTTTTTTCTTCAAAAAATACAAAATGGCAGGACACAGCCGTTGAAAAAAACGAGGTTTTAAAAAGTTGCTCCCGCGCTTGCAAAATATCTTGAACAATTTTGATAGTGCAACAATAAAATAAAATCTTCTTAAACTACATGAAAACGTCTAGTATGAAATTTTGAAAATATTGACTTTTCAAAAAATGGCAAGCTTTCGATTTTTCGACATTTATTTATTATTAACTTTTATAATTTTTAAAATTTATTATATTTTTAATAAAAACTATGTCGTACGGCATACGCTGTGGAATCTAATTAAGAAGCTAGAGTTAAAATTTGAACTCAATCGAATAAAAATTGGGGGAGTTATCTTGCAGCAAACGAATTTGAAAAACATATAACAATTTTGCGATAATCGCGTTTAAAATTTTAAGTTCTGATTTATATGCTTTAAACTTGAAAATTTATATTAATCATTTTTTTACCGTTAGTCAGGAATGCCAGCATCATAAAAATTGTACATTTACCGAGCGTACCGTTTTTGCAGCACCCGTCAACGACCACTTGGCTTGACTGATTCTCGTTTCAGTGTTTTCTATGCAATAATTGTAAGAAATAAAGCCTGTCGGCAACTTCAGGACCTCCATTATCATCATATACCCTTTGTATACCGAAAAATCCATCCACGCAATCCAGTTGTAGGTTCTGTCTAATTTTATACCAGGGTGGGGTGAGAAATTTCCGGCCTGACCTTCAGATGGCGCCAGCGGGTTTAATGTTTGGTTTGTATTCTATTCATTGTAGTACTATGTCTCATTATCTTGTATATATATTTTCAGCACGATTGATTTGTTAGTACACATTTGAGAGGCCCTGTGGCGGTTCCGCCAAACCCCACAGTTCGCCTTCCTAAAAAAACCCAAATAACTGCTACCCAGTCTACATAAGCTATCGCTACTGCATTCGCATTAGCATCTTAAATGCTTCACGCATTATATAGATCAAATCTATAATCTAAAAAGTCCCTGTGAAAGAAAACTGACCTTCATGCATCTCTTCGCATATAATTTTCTGTAAGAATTTCTTTCTACCTTTTCAAAAATCCCAGGCAAATTTCAATTTCCCATACCTGCACCGAAATCTCCACCCAGCATACCTGAAACATTTCCTTCTCCAAGGACATTTAACGCACACAACGCGTTAGATATAATTCCTAAAAATAGTTCCTTAATGTGCATATGCACCATAAATACAAAACATTCGGCACCCATTGTTATCAATTGAAATGCAACGTCGGGGGGCTTGTTTTTACAGCTGCAACAAGCCGACCGGCGATTCACCATCAATAGACAAGCAATCATCAATTTCGTAAGTCGCCACAAACTAATTTTCCTGCATATACAAATGCAGGCAAGGGATTCGTCTCTGCCACCAATCCCATTAGCACCTTTTTTCTTCCCAACGTCTATTATAGCGACGACACACAGCGTAAACACGACCCTCATTACTGGACGAAGCATTTGGTCGCTTCTCCCTTTGTTCGTTTTTTTCTCGTTTATCCTTTGCTAAATGCAATGATAGCACGGTGATAGGTACGATCACACACATACCACCATGATCTACGTTACGAGATCTGATTTTCTCTAGTGGTAGGTAAAACATATCCTTAGTGGAGAGGATATCTACCACGACACCACAAAACTCACCCCATAAACGAATCATCTCTGCACGAGATGATTATCGTGGAGTCTAATTTCATCCGCTGGCTGCCATGGTGGTGCTAACTCCCACTCTCCGGTGGGCACGGAGACGCGTACATACCGGAATATACCTCGGAGTCAGTGTCGAATAATAAGATTAGTTGTACTTGGATTAATTAAAGGCAACGTGCGTGTCGTGATTTCGATGAAGCTGTAACAATGAAAAAATGATCTAACTAAAATAAATAAACAGTGCTCCTGAACATTAATAATAACAAACCCGTGCGTCAGTGTTTTATTTGTTCGGGTGTTGACTTTCCAGGTAAACAGTTTTCTGACAGTGTTTGCCGGAACATTGTCGAAACTTTTAGTGACAATGATTGATTGGGGAAGAAGTGAACCGTGTGCCTGTGTTCGGCACAATAGTTCTCCGCCCCACAGCCCCACAACTCAATTCACTCGTTTACTGATGATAACACGTTGAGTTTCTCATACTCATACAAACTTTCCCCAACAGACTATTCTCAGTTAATATCAGGACATGGATGCTTTCAGCAATACTTGCACAAGTATGCAAAATAGAAAATGCGGACCATGTACTCACAGAGTGCGTGAGATTCGAGACTGCACGAACGATTTTGGAGAGACATATGAGGCGGACAGTTACTCCGGGTGGAGTAATAGAATATATGCTGAGTTCAAAACAGGCATGGTCCGTAGCAAATGATACTCTATGTGACATGATGCATCAGTTACGACGCGACGAGCGGAGTAACTGGTAAACTCCGTCCCGCCCCGCGATGGAATATCTAAAAATCTAAAAGAAGGTTCTGCGGGGATCAATATATGTGCCTGGCGGGAGGTAGTTTTAGTCGGTAAAAACCCGGCATGGGCCGATCCAGAGGCATCTTTTGAAAATTTCCACCTTCCGGCAGAAACAAAAAAAAAAAAAAAAAAAAAAAACCCTTCGAACGTCATTACCAATCAGGAGGTTATACTTAATACATTGAATTCCGACCTCAACAAGATATATCAATGCGCATTATCGAACCGAGTAGAGTTCAATCCCTTAAAAACTCAGTGCTGTCTCCTGTCGTCAAAGGCGAACCCCAAAGTAAATATACTGTCGATGACGGGACTTCCAACTATCAATTCTTGGCACTCGAATTAATTCGATTCTTAATTGGAGCGACTACATATTTGAAGCTGCGAAAAGTGCGGCCATATGGATTTAGTTTCTTAAGAGATGCAAAAAATGCTTCACTCCATTCAACCTGGCCACTATATACAAGGCGTATATTCGTCCAAAAAAATAATTTCAACTCCCATATTTGGTCAGGGACATCCAAAACTGCACTACACGTGCTCAATGCAAAAACGGGCAGGGAAACTTATTGGGGACCCGGCTGTGAGTCGATCAATTCGTTTGAATATCGGCGCAACGTATTGTGCCTATCTCTTTTCTATAGGTGTCATCACGGTCGTTGCTTAACTGAACTCGCTCAATGTGTTCCACCTCTTCAGACATTTTTCTGCGATACCCGCCAATCTGAGAAAGCGCACCATTTCACGTTGAAAGTCAACTCAGCGAAAAAAAAGAAAAAAACAACAGAGAATGACAGTCGTTAGCCGAACCACACGAATGTGAAATGCTCTACCTGATTATGCATTTCCTCGTCGTTGTATTGTCCAGGCATTTCAGACCAATGTACATCCATACCTCCTTTCCGCATCCACTTCCTCTCCCTTCGCTCGCACTGTGCCCTGACATTTAAGAGTACTCCAAAATCCCACTTTGTGCGCGCGTTTGTGTAAAAAAAAATTTCTGACTTTCTTTTTGATCGCACAGTTGTCAAAGACCATAAATAGTCATGGCGCAAGACTAATGACCTTGCCCGGAAAAAACAAATCATTATGGAAAATTTAACAAGCCTCAGAGCTTGCTAAATAAGGCCATGACCAGTTCCCGGTTGTAGTGCCGACGATGATGATAAATAGTAGATCACCACGATGAAGCTGGTAGGAGAGACTATGGGGGTTCTTCTAACCTACCCAAAGAAGCACCCATCTATCTTATTCAACTCCCCATCCCTCACATAGAGGTTATTAGCTTACCTGCAATCGGCAGCGTTAAGCTACCTTTCAATCACCATTCATTTCCTGAAAAAAATGACACAACCTATGGCAAGACCATCATCTTTCATAGCATCAAGTAATATTGCCGCATCTCACCAGCGTAATCGGTTCCTCTGGGCGGCAGCATATCCATCAAACACACAGCAATCCTCCTGTGTTTACTTGTTCCAACAATTCGTTGGTCCCACGGTCAAGCCTTAGCAAGTCACTTGCTTGTATAGCTGCATGACTGATTGCACGATCCGTCGCCTTATCGAGGAACGATCATCGCATCGGTCATGTCTAACGATTTGCTGTCTAAACAACGAACGGCCACGATCCTCACACTGGCTATCAAACAGAACGCTTCTGTATACACGATGTATAAACAGAAGAAGCTATTTTGGCCTACACGCCGACATTCCCTAGCATAAACGAATCGCTAGTATAAACATAACAAGCTTTTTCGGTCGCCATTGAGCTACCATTCGTTTGCACAGCTGACCTGGTCGAACTCCCTTCGTCGCATACAATCTCTGATGCAATTCCGTAGGTCCAAAGACAAGCTGGGTAAGTGTACTCTTGCACATCTATAAGCCAAATTCCTCATGATCGGTCGCCCAACCGATAAACGATCATCGGATAGGACACGACCCATAGTTGATTATCCAAACAATCATATCAATGGTCGTGCCCTACGATTCGTTTCCCAAACCATACATGCACCTATCCATCCTAGCCTTTGCCATCGTAAGCGAAGTTCAGTTGACTTAACATCAACAGAAAAATCTATCCTCTACTGTTTATGATCGCAATGCAGGCAGCCCCCGGTACACGATCATCAGTTGCAGGTTTGGATTCCCTTCGGAGCACCCTTCGCATTATCGTTGTCCGCACTTCCAGTGTATGGCCACCCCAACCAGATCTGCACGATCACATGGAAGTACTTGACATCAAACCGAACTGATTTCTCATTGACTGCCACTGGGATGACATATCGGATTTGTTTTCCACCACTGCGGGGGGGAATCCACCCCAGTGCGACTGGCGATATGATTCGTCCCCATGGGTCAGCAAGTCAAATCTTAACCACCGCTGCGTGCACACGCGAAAGAGTTTCAACAATCATCCCACGCCGTGTACACACACGACCAGTACTCCGATTTCAGTCGCTGAACCGATCACCACGGTTGTCGTTAAAATTGTACTTTTGACTTCCTTTCGCAGTCGTGCATATTTCAGTTTTTCTTGGCCCTTGGGTCTAATAAATTGTGCGAATGTAGAGTTCTCTCCGGCACGGCAAGAAGTGCGAACACTAATTTCACGGAACTATATCTTGTGGAAACCAAAAACTTAAGAAAGCATTAAATTAATACATCTGTAATTGTGGAACTATCTTGTGGAAACAAAAGTTAAGGAAACATTAAATTAACATATCTGTAATTGTGGAACTATATCTTGTTGAACCAAAAAGTTAAGGAAGCATTAAATTAATATATCTGTAATAGTAGAACTAAATATATTGTTGAGAGAATACTTGCGTAAAATAAAACTAAAAAAGGATATTAACAATAAAAGCAGTGATCATCAAGCGTTTTAATTGTTCCTGTTTTCCTTGGTGCATACCGATCCGTTGCCTTTCTTAAGAGTGACGTTGGTGGAGTGAAGTGGACCAGTGCCGTACGCCGGCACCCATACTTCTTCCCCACAAGACTTTCAGTCCGTTACAGAGTTAACGTATTTTCTCCAATTTCAAGCGAAATGAAAAAGAAAATCTAATCAGGTTTTTTTTCACACTCATTTAAGAGCGATATTTACCTACAGTCTTAAATTGATGTCATTTTTGTTTCCTTCTAACGGCAACCATCGATTTAATAATTAGTTCGCACCTTTTATTGACTACTATGTTATCATATTAATTAACAACAACTTTGATGTTACCGCTATCGCCAACATTCGTAGAGCCTACCATGTCTTGAATTATGTATGTTGTTAATGCGTAATAAGTGGCTCCCTGTATAAAAAGGAAACGCTTCTTCAAAAGAATGTACTAAAATTAACCGCCATTTTCCTTTCAAATGCCGACCTATATTGAATCCTCGTATCCACAAGGCTAAATGCAAGGATATTATGATGTTTTCTTACAACTCAAATGTAGTATTGAGGAAGAAGATCTTATATTAAATGAAACTTCCAGGCTTCGCGAACGACTTTACCATCACCCATCGTTTCCATTAAACATGGTATACACCCTCCTATCATTTTCATTACTACAACATCAACACGTACGTGATCACTGGTACATCTATTATACCTCAACCGGGTGCGTTAAATTCTTCCAAGGAAGCTGCTATAACCGTTAGCGAATTTATTGTTGGTGTATAACGTACTCAGGTTTAAAAATACATTCAACTGACTAATGGCGGTCAGCTCTAAATTGCTACGAAATAGAATGCATTTTAAATGTAGACGGACGCCCACGCCGGGGATATTGCGGATTTAACGTCATTCACGTCACATCCGGTAAGAGGACGAATCCAAATTCGTGTAAGGCTGTTTCACCGAATAACTATTGGGATCTATTATTATTTATAGCCTACGAAATGAACCCGAAATGTTATACGTTTGACCAAAGTCATCTTCCACCCGCAGCGGTTTCGTTTCAAATAGATTTATTGGCATTGGCTTTTAATAAATTGTAATCCAAACTTTATATCCTTGTTCTATTTTTGTGATGTTTTTTTTCAAATGCCCGAAATGCGCTGCAAGCAATACCGAATTTTATTGCCTGGATTCATGTACATCATCTGGGTGCTCAGCCTGCCGCTATTAGATTCTTATGGGGAGAGTGAGGGTGGTCGAATGTTTCAGTTCTGGCAGCAAACCGACAGGAACAACTACTGCTAAAACCAGTAGTGTTGTCCAAAACGGATCTATCATTTTGATAAGAAAGGAATCTATTTCCGCTTGATGAGGCAAGAACACCAAGCGAGTTGGTATAATGCAAAACGGCTGCTTATTAATCTTAGCGGTAAGAATGGCAGCTCGGGAATGAATTTTGACTGCCTTGTTAAATATGCAACAAAGGCTGTCAGGAAAACGCACTTGGCATGCTATGCAATAGACGGACAATGAAGGGTGCAAATCCTGGCAGCATAACATGAGATAATTTTGAAAAATAATTTCCAAAATATTTCACTGTAATGCGAAACAATGACTAAACAAATGTGGATAGAAGTAGACGAGCAGTCTTTCACGGCACTCTCATCGGCAGTTCGCGGGAGGCGATGCTTAATTCAAAGGAGCAGTGGATTTAAGTTTGAGCTACATACACAAGTCCTATACCCTAGGATGGATAGGAATTGCATTGTAAGAAAGGAATGAGCTGTGGTACGGGGAAAATGAAATCAATGATGTCTGTAACGACCAGGAGAACATTTTCGTTGTTGAGGCGAATAATAAATTTCTGAGCTTTACAAGTTAACCAAGGGATGCGCACTACTACATTGGCGAGGAAAGGTATAATATGAGTTATGGTAAAAAGAGTACATGAAGTAATTGAATTCTACTGTGTTTCGAAATAATTTTAAGCATTTTAATATGTGAGAGACATAACTTAACTTCACATTATCCAGAACGCAAAAAATTTGCAGCTTAAAATACTGTGTAAAAACGCTATTGAAAGCGTTTACATTCTAAGAATAAATTTATTGGATTTTCCTTTGGTTTTTTGGATTTGTTAGGATTATGTAGTGTTCCCTGCATAAACTCATTAGTTAGTACTGCTTGAGGTGTAGGAAGATAAATGAGGCAGGGATTTTAATGTTGGGATAAAAAGGAACAGTTCGTTGATTTCCCACTGTAGCGATCCTAAATCGCTACTCCCATCCAAATCCCCAATATTATCAAATCCTAAATTTCCTAATTTCATATTGAATCATATGAGCAATAAATTAACCAAAAGTTAATTTATCGCTCGTTGATTCAATTCCACATTAAAATCCATATTGAGTCACATGAACAACGAATTTAACCAAAAGTTAGTTCGTCGTGCATTGACTCAATTCCCAAAATCCTGACATCATGAAATGCTTAATTCAAAACGCATTTCATGATTCCCCTTCCCAGAACCTATCCAACCAAACCCTTAACAAATTCCCAGAACCTATCCAACCAAACTTCTAACAAATTCCCAGAACACAACTCAAATTGATACGCCCAAAATCTTATGTTTGCTTCTGGGAATTTTGACAATAAAATCGTTGACAATTCTCAACGTAAAATACAATAAAAGGGCGGCAAATTTCAATTTCCCGATTAGTTGGATTTCAGAGGCCGAACCTGTGGCCAACGAAAAATACAAATTAATCAGTAGATCACCAGTGGTCGAACCGCTGACCGACTGCATAATTAGTAAGATTCCAGAGCCTGCACAATATATCTATAAAACCGAGTTACAAAAAATACAAAATAAGCACTTCTTAGCAAAACAAAGTTGCCTTTTCGTCTTTGGTGTCTTCCGCATTTGATTACAGTTTTTCGGGTTAACTTGGCTTCGGGATTTTCAGAGTTTTTACAGTGATGTATCTGCGTAATTAACCAACCAAGTGCCAGTGAGGTCAAATGATGTAAATTCATCCGACGCACCCAGTACATCGGAACACTCCGCAGCTCCACAAAAAGGGGAACGAAGCACACAGTGAAAAAACGTTTGCACGATACAAATCCCCTTTTCCCACTGAATGTGGGTACAAGATTTCAACTACCGAAAATCACCTGAAGCGCTCGCAGAATCTGCATAAGGAAATTAACTACCTAAAAGGAACTGACTGGATGGATGAGCCGCTGGAAAAACGCATTGGTCACAAATAAGGATTGATTAAATTGTACAAACACGATGATTCGCCTATTCTCATACATTCACAAAATCTTCAATGTTGACTATGAAAAGGACTTCCGTCAGGAGCTAGAAACATCGGGGGATTTCCTATAAGGAGACAAGGCACAATAACTACGCCGCCTCCTCCGCACAACCCAACAAATGGCGCAGCCGGTAGGATTTAGGTAAGGCCACAGAGCGGACGGTTCTGGTAAGAGCCAATAAATCCTAAATCCTACGAACCTACCAAAGAGATCCAACTACATCACCAACAAAAAAATAAAAACAAAAAAGAAAAGAACAAACAACCACCGTCAAAAGTACCCATCCAAGGACTAAACTTGAGGACAAATAAATCATCAATGAAATTACCCGGGATTGGACCCAGATTAACTTGGGAATAAACGGAAATCGATGAGGACTTATCGACAGTAGGAATTTTATATCACAATACGATCCAGAAAACAAAAGATGAGCAGACAGACAGAAAAGAAGAAAAATCGAGAAGAAACCCAAGCAGAAGCAGTACAATAAGAAAATCCCAAAAAACAAATAAGTGAAAAAAAAGGAAATTGAATGCCAAATCACAGGGACATAAACCAACAAAGAAGAAACTCTTCCCAAAACAACAATTTCAACAAAACAGCAGCTCCAACAGCGGCAGCAGAAGCAGAACAACAAAAAACAGATCTAAGTAAGCTTTTTATTTTCTTTTACTAATAATTTCATAAAGATATTTTTTTATATATAATCTATAATCTAAGCTCGTCCCAAAAATATTATTTTAAAACTCAAACAAACCAGCCCTTAAAATTCTGTCCCGTCTATATTTGTGCATATTGTGTGATCGTCAATCTTCGGAAAGCACCCCTTAACACATTTATTGTAAAACACCTTTGAAGTAGTGCTTGTCCTCGTCCCAAAAACATGCCCTTATTATTCCCCTTCTTTTGCAACTATACTAACCTAACTTCTGGATCTGTAGACTGTTATTCCACTTTCCACTTTAACTCAAATCAAGTCCGTTTATTCTAAAATATGGCCGTGATTTACACAAAGATCGCGAAGCTGTCAGCACAGCTAATACCCATCTTCTCCGGGGAATTAAATCCGCACATAGCTATAGAATTAGAAACATTTTTGGATTGTTGTAAGAGGGCTTTTCTACAAATATTCCCTACTAGGCTGAGGAAAGAAGCTTCTGCCCTATTCGCGTCCACTCCGTTCGCAACGTTTCAGGAAGCCGAGGATTTGTTAAGAAAAGTTTATTTACCAAGAGAAAACTATCAGGATCTGATAAATAAGTTTTAGCTATTCGACAAAACCCGGCAGAGGCACTTATCCTATTTCAGTTACGACTGAAGAAGTCATTAAGGGAATGTAGGAAAGCCGCGGAGCTAAAATATGGTTCCATACTGTCTGAGGCAGTAAAGACACAATTAGATGACTTTGCAAAAAGCATCTACATGAATGGGTTGATAAATCCGTACCATCGACAATTTTTAGTATTAATGGGCGATGCACCGATGGAAACGTTAATGGAAAAAACATTGGAGTTGGAACAAATCCAACAACCTCAGCTGCCGTTAATCTCTTCGCAAATTCCACTTAATTCTCCTTCACCTTATTCACCAATAGCACCTCCAACTCCCTATAAACCGATTCTAGATACGCAAATGGATCAGTCTATGGCACAAATAATGCCCAATACCCCAGATGTGGAAACAATACCACACATACAACTAATAGCACAGGGGATTCCACACCTAGAGGCGCAAATACCGCCAGCTGACCAACCATACAGGGGGACCAAAGAATTAATGGAAGCAGACCCCTCAGCATACCTCCGACACATGCAGACCCTCTCAGCAGGATAACCTGCGGTTCCTGCAACAAAAAGGGGCATGCCTATGAGGATTGTGTGAAAAGGAAGAACACACCCTTTTGCACACACTGCCAGCAATTAAATCACGATATCCGTGAGTGTCGGCAATTAGGGGAAGTAAAAAGAGTTCTGCACGTAAGGCAGACTGGCGACTTCTCTGGCCAACACGGAGACAATCTAGGATCCTGTCAGCAAAAGCAGAAATGGGAGTCGCAAGTTCAACGTCAACCTGCAGAGAAATCCTCTACTTCCAAACAAAGAAGGTCAAAACCCTTGGTGGCAAAAAGGAACTACCACATCAGGACCCCACGCGGGCCGTTAACCAGCGCCCCAACTGTCCAACTACCTATATAACAATAACACAACGCTAGTAGTGGACACCGGCGCTGAAATCAGTCTGATCAACCAAAATTGCCTTAGCAAAACATACTGCAAAATAAATCGCCAAGAAGCCTGCACCTTAGAGCTATTTGGAAACATTAGGACCTTGGGAACCTGCAACGCCAACTTCCAATTAAAAGGTAAGCCCAAACTCCCATGCACATTCCAAGTAGTGAGCAATATGCCCGATCTTCCAGAAGACGGTCTACTGGGAAATGACTTCCTGTCAAGGAATTGCAACGTGGAGGGCCCCAAACAACGCGTCACTTTTCCTCGCACGTAAAGAAACCCTAGCGTATTTAGCGTGTCAATAAAATGTTCACACCTTGAGAAAAAGGCACCTGAAAATAAATACGCGAAAGGAAAACAGGAGCAAGCCCAAGGTAAGCGCAAAATCCTCAGGTTAAAAAGGAACCCCAAGGAGCTAAGTGGTAATGTCAAGGATATTAACCAAATAACAAACACTTCATCAACAAATTTAACAAACCCGCGCCCTGACTCCTCACAAAATAAAAAATTATTGCAAAAGCCCACAACACCTGAAAAAATAATAAACCTCAATGAGATCGCGGAAATACTCAGGGTTTATCATAATTCCCCTTCCGGTGAACATCTGAGCATCACCAAGTCGTATAATAAAATACGACAAAGATACTGGTGGCCGTCCATGCTCTCTGACATTCGGAAATATAGAAAGCAATGCGAAGAATGTCGTTCTTCAAAGGCAACCGCATGCCCCGGAATTGAAACAAACCCGCAATCGTTTCAAGTGGGAAACGGAGTGTTGATAAAGTATAAAAACCACAAGCGCAAAGAAACATCCATCTGGAAGGGCCCCTTCCTCATCACAGGAATAACTAAGGCAAAAAATGCGGTCATCAAAATAGGCAAAAGATCCGTGGTAATCCACAACAATAGACTAAACCTTATTCCTAAATCCTAACCCTTCCAATACCCGTGTCCTACTATTAACCCTAGACGTATGCTATCCCCAAGGTGTACCACAGTCCAATAACCTACCAGTTAAAGATATTTATAAATACACAATATGGACAGAAATAACAGACGACAAAAAATTTGTCAAAAATAAAAACTAATAAATGTTATACACAAAGAAGATATTAAAACAAATGTAATGAAATACAAATAAAACAAAAGACACATTAACCGTCAATGAGGAAGACAATTTATAAATAACAAACAAAATTGTAATTATTTCAAAAATATATGTAAACCCTAATTAAAATCTAACTTAAAAATACGAAAAGTATGAATATTAAGAAAAAACCAAAGAACAAACAAAACAAACATTAACCCTCAATGAGGAAGACAGTTTATAAACTAAATTGTAAAAAGAAGAAAGTAGCTGAACAAAATTATTGGCAAACCCAAAATAATTTAGCCCATTATTATTACCAACTTTTATATTAACATTAATTATTAATCTTAACTATTTAGCATTAACAAACCTTACAATTATATGAACCTACTTTTAAACTCACTAAAAAAAATAATAAAACACAAAATGTACATATCAGATAAATAATATCCTTTATCATTATAAAATGTGCTCTATATCCACCACTAGAATAAGACCTTCTTAAAAATAAATACACATTTACCTATTAAGTTATTAATCTAGCATTACGTCCAAATCAAAAAATTATAAATATCAACATCTTATACCCTTAAGCCTATGTTAGAAAAATAACATTGTAAAACACAAATTAAACCAAAACCTTTACTAAGTTAAAACCCATCTACTTACCTTTATAACACATATGCCCATTCTTAATCTCTTCTAGATTAATTTTCGATACTAAATCGCTACTCCCATCCAAATCCCCAATATTATCAAATCCTAAATTTCCTAATTTCATATTGAATCATATGAGCAATAAATTAACCCAAAGTTAATTTATCGCTCATTGATTCAATTCCACATTAAAATCCACATTGAGCCACATGAACAACGAATTTAACCAAAAGTTAGTTCGTCGTACATTGACTCAATTCCCAAAATCCTGACATCATGAAATGCTTAATTCAAAACGCATTTCATGATTCCCCTTCCCAGAAGCTATCCAACCAAACCATTAACAAATTCCCAGAACCTATTCAACCAAACTTCTAACAAATTCCCAGAACACAACTCAAATTGAAACGCCCAAAATCTTATGTTTGCTTCTGGGAATTTTGACTATAAAATCGTTGACAATTCTCAACGTAAATACAATAAAAGGGCGGCAAATTTCAATTTCCCGATTAGTTGGATTTCAGAGGCCGAACCTATGGCCAACGAAAAATACAAATTAATTAGTTGAAGTTCAGAGGCCGAACCCCTGGCCGCAAACCTACCATATTCTAAATGTAATAAAAAGAATTCAAACAAAGAAAATAAAATAATTCAAAGTCAAAGCCGGACATTTTTCACTTTCACAGCATATACGACGGGAAGCTTGCGCTCGCCGCGCGTCATTTAATTATTCGGGACTTACGCACACCGAGTCTCCCATCCGGAAGCACCCAAGCCCACCGAAGGAAGTTGCGAGGGCACACCAAAGGAGGTAAGCTAAAATGTCCAACTTTAAAAATATAGCACCTTAACACCATGCAGCAATTACACATTTTGATTTTTTGAAATTTGCATGCAAGTTACTCTAAAGAGCGATTTGGACGCAATTGACTGAACCATATACAGGTGTTGGCAATCGAACGGCCAACAATGAGGGTAAGGATGGTCGACCCTGGAGATGGATTCCTTGCAACTTCTATTGTCTTCGAATTTACACTGGGGATGTTAATCGGGTGCGTTCGGTCTGTACATGTACTTTCTTTATTATTCATTTACAATTACAACTTACTGGATAACTGATTATTAAACAAAATGCGACTAGTCTTCCAATTTTGCTGGTGCATCAGTTGCACCCCTGGTCGGCAGCCTGACAGTTGTCGAGAAACGCTGACGATCAACTCCCAATCCGTTGGTCACATTTGAATTAATGTGACAGCTCTCTGGCACTGAAGCACTGTCAGCTGGTTGCTGACAGGCGTGCCATGTGTGGTGGTTGGGGAGTGTACTAGACGATAAACGTACTAGATTCTGCCATCTGCATTTAATTGCGAATCCGCAACAGCAATCTAATAAGGCTCATCGTACTATGTGAAGCGGCTATACCCGAGAAATCTATTTTAACTAAATAGAAAATAAACTCTCATTCGGTTGAATCCTTAACCCGATGCGAACACTTACAAAGAAGTAATCATTTATTATGGGAATTGCCATAATATCAACAAAATTGCCAAAGAATTGCGAAATCACTATTTCAGCTTTCGTGAGCCAAAAAATTAGAGGTATAGAAAACAAACAGGAGAGTATAAAGTTCTCAAGTAAAGCATGATCCTGTTTAGTTCAGTACCGAAACCTTTTTTATCATTTCCGGTGATCTGGCTGTATATGAGGATCGCCCTCATTCGAATGAACATTAATTTCAATCTCCAAAAATTTTGACAAATTGCTTCACCAACAAAAAGTTAACGTACAATACAGATGAGGTGCTACAGCAGGCATTCCTCAAGGATCAGTATTTCGTCCACTCTTTTGGAATCATATGGCGAAATCTTACTACTACCCGAAGTTGAAATCATTCGATTGATCGACGTTATTACGATTGATGCCTTTAACAAACATACACATGACATATTCGATTCATCGACGACTGTCCACAAAGCGTTGGACAAAACCAATCTATTACAAAACTGAAGCAGTCCCAATAACTAATCGAAAGTGTGCGAAATATGTAAACGTTCAGAACACAACATACGAACAAAGAGAGCTGTCATGTACTTCGAAGTGATGATCGACAATAATCTATAATTTAGTCACATGTGGTATATACAGTAGAAGTAGTTCAAGATATCAAGATATCAGCAAATATTGGTGGTTGGTAAGAGGACTACTGTTAGCGGCGCATCATGACATCTCCAGCAAGACGGCGCTTCAACACATCGTGTCAATTCCCAGGAGGTCACAACATGAAATAACCCAGCCAAGTCCTGAGAAGACGCCACTTCGAAACAACAGCCAATTAATTCTCAGGAAGACGCAAGGTGAAATAAATACGTCAATTCCTAGGAAGTGACTTTGAAGTCGCACACACAACATTGGCGACAGGGAGTATAAAAGCCGAAAAAAGTTATAAAGCTCTTGATTCTCTGACTTCATAAAGGATGACCGGGCGGACGTGGTTCTTGTAACCGAAACTAGGTTGCATCCATGTCACCGTCCCACTTTCCCAAACATTTCAATGATTCGAAGAATCGAATCCTCACTGGTGGCCCAACCATCAACGGAGGTGGCACCTGTATTCTACTTAATAGCGAACTTCGCCTTGAAGCTATTGACCTCCCACATTTCGAGTCCATAGAGGTTGAACTGCATCTAGCTAATAATGGTAGAGTGGATATATACTCCGTATACCGCTCGCATAAAACCAATAATGACCCCATTAATCCCGAAGATATCGGCAAATTAATAACGTCCTCGGGGCATACACCCTTCATCATAAGCGGCGATTTCAACTCCAGGCATCCCCACTGGAATAATTCCGTCTCTTGCGCAAACGGCACAAAGTTGTTCCAATGGTACACCAAAAACTGTCATGCCCTCAACTTGGAAATAGTCGCACCTACGGTTGGTACCCGAGGCAACTCCACCCTGGACATATTTATTATGTTCAAAGACTTACTTCCCCAAATCACCCCTCCCCAAGTATCGGCGGGTGTATCTGACCACAACGCTGTGACCATGTTCATCCGCGGCTATCGAGCATCCCGGGGTCATGTCAGATACATACCCGATTATGGGCGCACAAATTGGGACAACTTCAATATTACATTAAACGAACAACTCCACCAACTCTCTCTCCCCACTGACAGGAACCTAACGATGGTTGAGATAAATAACGCTGCAACTCGACTTCACGAGATTCTAGTTGAAACTTCTGAGACTCATGTCCCGAAGTACAAACTTGAAAAGATTCCCCTTGACGACCTCACTCTTCGTGGCTCTGCAGAATGAGATATCGTCACCGCTTTACGCAAAGGGAGTCATTATTGCGCGCCATTATTCACAATATTGGCACACTCATAAAACAAAGAATCCAAAACAATCGCACCCGACAATTGGAAGACAAACTGAAGAGTATTCAGATGGACTAGAACATTTATAAAAATGTTAAAAAGATATGTGGCACCTCTCCTATCACTGGAGCAA
Source organism: Microdon myrmicae (assembly GCA_963931805.1). Taxonomy (NCBI): domain Eukaryota; kingdom Metazoa; phylum Arthropoda; class Insecta; order Diptera; family Syrphidae; genus Microdon; species Microdon myrmicae. The sequence continues at coordinate 46,704,650 of OZ007499.1, read as the reverse complement.
TCATGCACAACGGTCTTGTTGTCAATACTCGTAATGATGCCAATAAAGCAAACATCATCGGAGATCATAGAGAACGAATAATCACAAGCTCACTCTCGAGGATGGCGACCCGGAAACTAATGCAATAATTAGTTCAGAGGTTCACAATAAATTAGACGCTTTTAACGAGCCAATCGTTGTTTTTAACTCAGCTAACAGTGCATACTTCGAAGACACACGTAATAACAATCACGGCTTCGTCACACCAAATACCCTACAGAACCTAGTTAAATCTCGAAACCCCAAGAAGTCACCCGGTATCGACAACATGTCCTACCACTCGTTGCGAAGGGTTTCTGCTTTATTCTTTATAAAGCTCTTCATTCTGCTCATGGGGTACTTTCCCCAACCTTGGTAGCATGCTGGTGTCTGCCCAATAGCAAAAGCTGGGAAACCAAATTACCACCCCTCACGCTTTCGTCCTATTTCGCTCCTCACCTGCATCAGCAAAATATATGAACAGTTTATATACGAGAAGCTAAATAAATTAATCAGTGTCAGGAACATAATACCTGACTTCCAATTTGGATTTAGAAGAGCGCACAGCACCACCCATTACCCACCATTACGGTGAGCCTGGACATTGAAAAGGCTTTTGACACAACCTGGATCGTAGGTCTCGTTTTTAAATTACTGACTACTGGCCTCAGTAAAACGCTGTGTAGTATCATCTACCAGTTCGTTTTAAACAGAACCTGCCAAGTTCGAGTGAATGGAAAGCTTTCCCGAACTTTCAATGCCGCTGCAGGCGTACCACAGGGCTCCATTTTAGGCCCCATCTTATTTAATATCTACACCTCAGATATTCCTCGCCCTGTGGATGGCAGAGTAAACCAGATTTGCTACGCGGATCACGCCCTAGTGTACACGTCATCTAAAAGCCCAAAACTCACAACAAACCGACTCAACCGTCATCTGGACGAACTGTATCAGTACTACAGTCGATGGAAAATTCGACTTAATCCATCTAAAGCAGTAGCTATAATTCTGAGTAGTAAACACTCCAACCTACTTCCCGATATTCACAGAATATCCGAATACAAATAGGAGGTACTGCGATTAGACCACAGGACGGGATGAAATATCTTGGGGTCATGTATACCCCAAAAATGAATTTCATCAAATATGTGACCCACATTCTTCAAAGGGGCCTCGGTCGGTCTAAGCAACTGCACAACGTCTTGAAGTGGAGCAACAAAGTTGACACCAAAGTTAAGCTTCTTTGCTATAAGCAGTTAATCCGATCTGGAATATCATACGTCTTTCCCATATGGTTCTGCATATCTTCGGCCCAAATGGAAAGACTTCGAGTTTTCGAAAGAAAACTCCTCAGAAGATGCATCAACCACTTTAGAAGACCTGACGGTCGCCATTAGCCCACATACACACCGACCAAAGCGCAGATTATTAGACGCCAAAGACGTGATCTGCGTTTATTACCGCACTCAAGACCTACCGGTCTTGTACGATTTCTTTCCCACCATCCCCCTATCCAAGTAGTGAGAGAGCAATTGAACTAACCCTGTCCACACTATCATTAGATACCTCCTTCCCCTTTCTTTTCAGATATACTGAGACCGAGCCCAACATCTTCACGGATGTGGGTGATTCTGGTTATCGCAAGATGACCAGAAGCCAGAGATAAGATGGAGGACACATTTGTCCTTGTCACCCCAAAGTCGGCCTCTCGCCACCCCATTTTTTTTTTTAAAGCTCTTGATTAGACCGCAGGACAGTACGAAATGTCTTGAGGTTTTTTATACCCCAAAAATGAATTTTATTAAACATGTGACCCAAATTCTTCAAAGAGTCTTCAGTCGGCCTAAGCAACTGCACAATATTTTGAAGTGGAGCTACAAATTTGACACCAAAGTTAAATGTATCTACTATAAGCAACTAATCCAATCTGGAATATCGTACGCCCCGTATGGTCTTATATATCTGTGCGGGTACGTGGTCGGTGCGCCAGCATGGTCGCTGGGGTTCTACCACGACCCCACAAACCTGTTCATCGATGACACACTGCTCGTCATCGAGAGAAGATTGAAAGACGGAACGAACGATCACCACAAGAAGAATAAAAACGCTAAATTATTTTTATTTTTATTATTTTTATTTTATTGTTCACATGGTGCAGATGATGCGGCAGTTGAGTAAAATGTGGAGCGGACACAGCACAGCAAAATGAATATACAGTTTTAGTAGTTGTTATAGTTATTAATTTGAGTTTATTGTAGGATAGCGTGTAACAATGTCATCTTTACTCTACAACTCAGTATAAACATTCACTGAATAAGTAATTATACACGACATGAATTTTATTAATTATAGATGACCTCAAGATATTTCGTCTTGTCCTGTGGTCTAATCGTAGTACCTCCTATATGTATTCGAATATTCTGTGAATATCGAGAAGTAGGTTGGGAGTGTTTACTACTCAGAATTATAGCTACTGCTTTAGATGGGTTAGATCGAATTTTCCATCGACTGTAGTACTGATACAGTTCGTCCAGATGACGGTTGAGTCGGTTTGTTACGAGTTTTGCCCTTTTGGATGACGTGTATGTTACACTAAGACGTCATCCGTATATCATATCTGGTTTACTCTCCCGTCCACAGGGCGAGAAATATCTGAGGTGTAGATTTTAAATTTGATGGGGCATAGAATGTAGCTTTCCATTCACTCGGACTTGGAAGGTTCTGTTTAGAACAAAGTGGTAGATGATACTACACAGCGTTCTACTGAGGCCAGTATTCAGTAATTTAAAAACGAGACCTTCGATCCAGGGTTTGTCAAAAGCCTTTTCAATGTCCAGGCTCACCGCAATGGTGGGTTCGTTATTAAAGAGGCTGTTACGTGCGTCCGCCACCCCATCAATTAATTGTTTGTAATTTGAATATAATTTGTTTAAAGTGGTATGATGGTAAGGTGGTGGAGGAATTGCACTATCCAGAAGTGAGTTTTCGAACACGCCCCGATTCGGGTGCGGATCGTGCAGTTCTTCGAGTTCGAATTCGGTTTTCGAAGTGGACGTGAATGGGGAGCGAAAGAGAGAAAGGGTTAACGTTTTTTTTGATGTACGGGTTTTTTGTTCACGTTCCGTTGTCGACCGGTTTTTTGGAGACAGATAGAAAAACGGTTGTTAACGGTAGCAAGGAAAAGAAGGCAGAAGTAAAAAAAGAAATTGTCCGGTGTGTGTTAATCCTTTTTGTAAAGAAACAGAATAAAAAAAATGTAAAGAGAGAAGGAAATTAAAACGAAAGAAAAAGTGAAAAGTAGTTTTTTTTTTTTCATCGAAGAAAAATTGCAGAAGGGCAAACTTTGACGTTAAAGTGATTGCGGGTCTTTCCTGTGAAATTGTGTGGCTTCAGTCGTTGCTTTCTGGGTGTAATAAGCACGGATTCATTTAACAGCGGTTGTTCGGCAAGCTAAAAGTAACTAATCAGTGCCGCATCGGGAGAACATCCAGAGGAGCCGACACTGGATAATCTACAAACTACATTGCTGGATTTGAACTAGAAGACATTTAACGTTGTGTTACCTATTGGGCGATCTTAGTGGATATACAACTCAGTGTTTACGAGATTGTGTTGCAAATGGTGTTGCAGATTCACAAAGGGGAAACTAGAACACATTTCGGAAACAAAGGACGGCACATAAGGATCCCTCTACAGCAAAAGCAAGAGCCCTCTGAACCGGTTGGAGCCGTGGCTCGGCATCGGGACGTCGAGATGAATAACGAGGTAAAAAGAAAAAATCTAACATTTTCACACTAAATCCCCACAGCGGAAGTGCAAGGCACGTACTATAATATTACACACTGGCTTTTAACAAATTATCATACTACAAGGCGCAGACAGACGTGGTTTTGAAATATGTTGAGACCTATAGTGGTGCTGTGCACTCTTTTAGATCCAAATTGGAAGTCAGGTATTAAGTTCCTGACACTGTTAAAGTTATTTAGCTTCTCGTATATGAACTTTTCATATATTTTGCTGATGCCAGTGAGGAACTAATAATGTTTCAAGAAAAGTTCGATATTTACATCCTTTATCGTGTTTTATATGTTGTAGAACATCTGAAGGATTATCTTATATTGTGGGACATATTGTGGAAAATCGTATGTGGCATATCTGCGACATATCTGGGACACCCCTGAGACATTTTTGGGATATCTTTGTGATAACTTAGGACATACTTGAGAAATCTTTGGGACATATGGAAAGTGTTGAGGGATATTGGAATGTTTCGTGTGAACTGTGGAACATGTTGGGGAACGTTTAGTATTGCCAACAAAATGCCAACTACTTTTCTTATACTTTGCCACAAAGATATAGAATCTTCATCTACTTAATGCCTTATGTTATTAAGATTTTATAAAAAATTTGTTAAATAATACTGTTGCGGATTGGCAGTTGGATGTGCTGGGATGTGCTGGAGAAATCTAGTACATTCACAGTGTTGTTACTGAATTGTAAACCCAGTCGCATCCGACTTAAACAATATAGAAATAAAGATCCACCTCGAGTTCAGTTTTGGTTTTCTTGTGCTTCCGTTTTGCTGCCAGATTCATCGGGTTCTTCTCTACAAGGGAACAGTGGACAATTGCAAACATTCCCGTCACAAATACTGTTACAAATATATGTGTACTTAGAGCGCAATTATAAATAATTTTACATCTCAACTAATCTCGCGAAAACTAAACCAATATTCCTAAAACAACATATATTAACATAATTAATTAGGAAAACCAAAGTCATTCGTATGCAACTAAATTTCAAATAGAGTTTCTGATTAGAAAACTAAAATAAAGTCCTCTTACTATGTTAAACAGTAAACCAGCACAATTCTACGAATCCTGATTAAAAAACTTAAAGTAACGAAAAAGGGAATGTACTTCTTTTGGTTTCCAATGCTCCACAAGTTTCTTCAAAGCAAATTTACCTATTTTCCTAGTAAATATCCATGATAGAGAACCCAGATTCTGCTGGTCCAATCTGGAAGCCACCTCATTGCAATACATCCAAGGATAAAAAACCCCTACTCGAGTTCAGTTTGAGTCACATGCAAAAAGACTAAATAAAACCGTAACTCTTCCATTGTTTCCAGCATGAGACTATCCCAAGGACAACTCACTAATGAAAAGGGTGATCTGCTAAAATAGGTGCTCATACCATTTCCTGAGCTCGTCATCAATGCTTCAATGAGACAGAACCCATATTTGCTTTTGCCTTGTCCTTTGTCTTTTTTTGGCATCTTTTAAACTACAATCAATAAAGTCTTATCTGTAATCAGTCACCTCAGCAAGGGTTGGCATCCTTAATTTTCTTATGTTCTGAAAACCGAAGCGAGTTTTGTTAATTACTGAAAGCAACGAGATTCTACTGATACACGTGTAGATAAAATGTGGAAAAAGGAAAAAAAATTAAACAAGGTGTGAAAAGTTGAAGGTTCAAAGTAGATTTAGATTAACATTTGAAGACACAAGAACCAGCTTAAAAGAATTAATACTTGAATGAGTAAAGAAATGAAATGCTATTTAGAAGTTTTTTCAGCCGTAAAAAAAGGTGAGATATAAATGAGAAGAAAGAAAATGAAAAAGGTGTCTACTACTTTTGCAATTAAGGTAACCAAGATACATTGGCCAATATTCTTGAGGTATATGGAAGCGCTAATTGTACTGAGTTGTTTTTCGAAAATGGTTAAAAAATGGTTTCCTAAGTTACTAGGTTTAAGGGACGTGGATGGTGTCGAAATATATAAAAAAAAATGCGAGTACTTTGTTATTTGTCATTTTTTGTTCAGCACTAGTTCGGGTATGCATGCTTCTGTGAGTATTTCCATCAATCATACTCATGCAACCACAATGAAGTACACACCACTAAAAAAATTATAATAATAAAGTAGTATGTCAGAACATTAGTGTAACAATCCATATCTTATATAGCCAACTAATACAATACACTATCCCATACACATGTCCGCGTTCTTGTGCTTTGGTTTTAACACTTTCATAATGTGGGTTCGAATCACTCTTCTCATTACTATGGCCAAAGTGTTATAATGAACAGGATATTGTTCAGGTTATGTTTATTTTTTTTCTCTCAGGAGTGGCGATCATGTAGCACTAAATCAACATGCTGAAATGCTAATAGGTAACTACGTCGTGAAGATGAATTTGTGACGTCGGACGTAGAGAGCAGTACTGTGGGGGGTTTCTCTATTCTACATGAGAAACAACCCACAATTCCAACCAACATTTCCTACCTAATTTCGACCGCCTTTCAGCGCGTCAAATCAACCCCATTTCCCCCTACTTACCTGTTCACCTGCAAAGCATGTTTCCACCAAGGACACATAGCCAAACTCATTGTACCACGCAGACAATGCATAAATGAGTTTAGTTTACCTTTTTGCCATACGGCAACTCATGTCCATGTCGATTAGCGAGAACCAAATCCAGCCGGACGAAGTTGTCGCATCATTGCAGATCCGCTTGGCAAATTTATCACCACATTCGATTGAATCACGTGATAATATTTCCCTAGCGTTACTTCGGCTTTTCTCCAGACACTTCATTCGCTGGGGATCAATGTTCTCTTTTTGCAGGTGAATATCACCAGCTCAATTCCCCTCTCTTTCTCAGTTCTGTCTTCGTATGGATCAATGTACACTGAACTCACCATACTACCGAATCAGGTCAATGGGTTCCGCTCAGAACTACATTGATTCATGCACATACAACCACATCCACCCCAAGATAATCATACAGCATGCTTCTGTTCTATTATTGTCCCGCTCTCTTTGATCATCAGATTACCGATGTAACCTACCACACATCGAAGGACGTGGCAATGAGAGAGCAGAAGTATGTTCTCTTTTGGTCGTATCCAATTTCTTCCCTTTTCAAGTCAGTCGATTAACGTGTTTAATCAAGGGAGGTGGTGTCTCAAATTGCCACCGCGTGTGCATACTCATGCACACGCTGTTCCGCGGACATCCGAATTTCAGTTGTAGAGTTATGTGTTGTGTGACCGCATCGGAATGTTCTCACTAGTGAATATTTTCAATAAATTAAAACGCTTGCTGGCAGTGCTATCTGTTATCTTTTGTATTGATTACTTTGGTGTCTTAACTCACTTATTCGAATTAGACTTCAATCGTTTATTTATCTATCCACTCGAAGGAGATGCCGTCCAATATGTGCATCGGATTCGGTACAACCAGGAAGTGGACGTGCGTCCCATAAATGTTTACAATTACACATTCCTCAATAAAGATGAACATAAATCGATGCCGCATTTTGAGAGACGAATGGCTATACGACAAACCTGGGGTTACGAGCAACTCTTTTCGGACGTGATTATTCGAAAAAATTCTTCCCACGGATCGATGGGAGATATAAGGAATACGTGCCGTACGTCGGCACATCTACCCTTATACCCCCACAGTACGTCAAAAGTATTTGATTGAAGTTTATAGAGTTTGGGATGATAGTGCAGAACGTGTGATTCGAACTGACGCTATGACAGTTAGAATCACCAAAAATTGAACCAATGCGTAACATCTCAGGCTACTGGCCGATTGTAGGAATTCGATTTTCAAACTCAAATACATTCAACTGATGTGAATTATTATGTTATCGCTATGGTATACGGCTCTGATGCATTTTCTTATTCGATTTTCGTTCGGTGTTCTTCACTATTCGCTTGTGTACTGTGTGTGTATCTGTTAGAAACGCCACCCTACTCCCTCCTCAGTACATTTGTTACGATCAGCTTCGTGTGCGAACGACAGAACGTCGGAGCAGGCGAATGTGCCGATGCTCTATGCGGAAGTCGTGATTGTGTCGTGAGGTTCTGTTTACTATGGGAAAGTGTGTGCTGTGTGTACAGATCATGTCGATAGGTCACCAATGTGGGGTACGATGTAGATGTGCCAAACACGTGCACTCGGTTCACTCCTATCCCCATCAGGTTGTATCGCTGGATAAAGTTCGACCAGACACAGTGGAAAAGAAACATTCCGGGTTGTTAATATTCTTTTATTGTTCTTTTTTTTATTGTCAAGATGGAACGACAAAATGCGTAGGAAGTGGAACGGACACAGCACAGCACAGAAAGGAATAAACACTCATTTTGTTAGAAATAAACTTTTCTTCACGCTGTTTATTGTTTATTAATAGTTCCTTTAGAGGTACGTTTGACAGAGGCTTTATGATATTTTCCGAATGGACAATTTTGTTCTTAAGTAAAGTCTCGACACTATTTGCTGCTTATCAATAGTTTCCATTAGAGGCACGAATAATAGAGGCCTTACGCGGAAATATGCATTTTACGAATAGGAGAACTCACGCAGCGACTTAATTTGACTCGGAGTGTGTTCACTCTCCACTGGGATTTAAAAAAAAACTAACTCCTGCGTGTGCACTCACGTGCACACCCCGTGGTAGTTGACGGAACACCTCTCATCGGCGTGAAGTGCCGTGGTTGTGGTTGAGTAACGACTGGTTCAATCGGGGATGAAACTCTGATTTTGCACGACGATCAGCCAATGGCATCGCGCTCTCCTGTGCATTCCTCAATTCTCTCCGCTCATCGAGGTGAATAACTACTTGTGTATCCGTTCGACAGTCGATGGGCATATAATGGATGAAGAAATCAAAAAGAAAAGCACAATAACCCAGGGTTGAGCTGGCTTTGGTGTGCGTGTACCAATGCAGCCACTGAGGATGGCCCACTGACCTAATTCGGTGACTGTGGTGATCTAAGGGTGCAATGAACTAGGGGAAGATGAAAATCGAAAGGAGAGGAAAATGGTTTGTGCCATTCACCTGACAAAAGATATCATTGATCCCCAGCGAATAGAGTGTCTTGGGGAAGTCAATGGGGCACCAAATCGGCTAGGGAAATATTACCGTGGCAAACACCCTAAGCAATTCGGTAATTACCCAAGCCGTTGCACAATGCTGCAACTGCGTCGTTTGGGTCGACTTGGTTGTTGCTAACCAACATGAATTGCAATTCCCGGGTGAAATCTCATGGGTTAGGGGAATGGAGTTGCCGTATGGCAAAAGGGAGCTGAATTCTATCATGCATTAATTGCATAGAATAATGAATTTATCTATGCGTCCATTTGAGAAATAGAATATTTCACGTGAATTACCTGGACGGTGAGATAGGGGTTGAAATGACGCGCTGTTAGCGGTCGAAATAGGGCTGAAATAGTGGGTTGGTTCTGTAGCGGTTCTACGAACCATACAACTCCTTACAGGTGAGTTATCCTTTCCGCCAAGGAACTTGGCAGCACACGTGCCCACAGACACGCGGCCAATAGTCACTACAATACCTGTAATAAAGGCTATATGAGATTGCAACAACGTTGAACCCGATACCAAAAACCAAGGAACTTAACGTTCAAAAGCTTCAAAGATCGAGTTCAACGCATCCATACATGGTATTCTACCCAGTTCAAAAGGGAAGCTAAAGCATCTCATCTAAGCAATGCGTCAAATGCAGAAAGCATCGCATACAGATCTCTCATCCTAAACATCTGCACGATGTTTCTAAGGAATTGCATCTTCGGTAAATTAACCGAACCAGGGAGGCATACTCGGGTAGCTAAAGGCAATTAGCACCACTAAATTCCGTGCAAGATCCCAAAACCGACAGGCGCACGTACCCAAACAAAGCCATTGCGGAGAAACAGCGATCGATTAAAACGCTGTTCCCATAGGGCAAAGCAAATATAATTATCCTACCCGAGGATAATTATGGTGGACAAAAAGGGATCGCTAGGAATAATAAACCGAACAACGGATGCCTATTCTGGTGGCTATGAAAAATCAACACTATCCCAGATAGAGGTTTGTGATGGGAAAGGCAAGCAAAGCCTTACATCCCATAGTCCGCGTACACATCCGAAACACAGGCGACCTTTGCCGCATGCCAGATGTGCAGAGCAAATAACATGATTCCGACCACCGACGTCGAATGATGTTAACGATGATAAGTAGGTAAGAGTTCCCTTTTCCAGATCGTATGGGAAATTCTCCCTTAAGATACAAAGGGAAATGTTATGCTGTTAACAGATACGAGGGGTAAATTCTGTTAGCAGATTGGATGGAAAAATTTTTCTTTGCAGATGCGGGCTGATTAATGCAAAGGGGATATTTTTAGGATGGGTCCAGTCAGTCAGATTTTGATAGCCATATCGTGTAGCCTATTTCGAGCAACCAAGGAGGTTATATCGAGGAGCAGATAGTTCGAATGTCCGTCCAGAGAGGAGAACGATAGAGAACTCCATCGAGGAGGTCGACAAGAGGCGGTAATAAAGTAGAAGCGAGTAGGACTACGTTGCGAGTGTGTCGGAAGTTTTGTGTGTGTTTTGGTAGTTAAAATAAAAACTAAAAATAACTTTGATTTTCGAAATACAAATTAACCTTAGTGACGCAGAGCTTTTCCGAATCTGGTTGAGAACTGAAAAAAAAAATTGTTCCATGTTATGAACTTTGTTGTACATATTTAAGAAATAAAATTTACCTGAATATCCCTGACAGTTTCTAAAGAAAGCCTTTTTGACGAAAATTTATATTAAATACCTCCATTAACCTTGAAAATAGAACTTGAGGGGTATTTTTCTCACTCAGATTATTGCTTGCTATCTGTCGTGCAAGCACTTGCATTTCAAGCCAATACCCGACCTAAGCAGTTTCGTTTTGAATGGAGGTATGGGGCTGCCAACTGGGACGATTTGCGAGGTTTCTTCGCATCTTTTCGTGGCTTGCGCGGAGTCGGTCACAGAGATTATTCGTCTCGAGATGGAGATCTACATTCGAATCAAACGATATTCATCTGATAAATCTAAAAAATTGGAGCAGGTTACAACGGCATAAAATTGAGTTTTTAGACAATGGCGCTCTAATCCCACCGAGATGAACAGAACAAATTTTGTTAGAATCAGAAACGCGTGCAACCAGGCGATTGATACCTCAAAGAAGGCCTACAACGACAACAGTGACTAATAAACACCTTGAGTGCCCGACTGGTTCGCGCACCTTCTGGTCAACGGCAAGGGCTGTCAGCAGTAAGTTCGCTTCCACCTCTTTTCCACCATTCGTGACGGACATCGGGGCGTTAGTCACAAATTCAAAGGATAAAAGTAATGTGTACGCGAATTTATTTTTACGCGCATTCAAACCTCGATCCCAGTCTTTTGGAGCCACCAATGATCGCGCCGGAACGGTCTTCGATGTGGGATGTGGGGCTCCGCACACGCACTATTCAACGCATTCTACGTGGCTAGAATGTAGGAAGGCAACCGGCCCGGACGGGATAACAGCAATAGTCCTTAGGAACCGTGCTCTAGAACTGTCGCAGATTCTTCTTCACTTATCTTATGCACGGAGGACAGTTCATACTGACTGGAAAATCGTTCGAGTTCAGCCAATCCCAAAGAGGGAAAAAGTATTTCCCACAAAATTACCGGCCCGATAGCAATACTGTCCATGTTATCTAAGGTGATGGAAAAGTTCATCAATGTCGAGTTAAGTATTTGGAGTCCAACGGACTTCTGAATGATCGTCTATACAGATTCCGTGTCAGGCGGTCCACGGGAGACCTTTTGACCCGTATAACCAATATATGGACATCTGCGATTGAGGGGCATAGAGAGTCAAGGGCGGTCACATTGGATACCCCCAAGGCTTTTGACCGGGGCATTGCTGACCAAACTTCGTTCATATGGCCTTTTCCAGCGGCTTTCCCACTGGATGAAGAGCTTCCCCGAAAATCGACGATCTGGGTTGTTGTGGACGGTGTTTTTTTTTTTTTTGCTTTCGGCAGGAAGGTGGAAATATTTAAAAGATACCTCTGGACCGATCCAGAGGCATGCCGGGTTTTTACCGACTAAAACCGCCTCCCGCCCGGCTCGTATTCCCGTTGAGCCTCGCAGAACTTAATTATATATATTCCATCGCGCGGGGGGGGGGGGGGGGGGGTTACCTGGTACGCCGTCCTTGCGTCGCAACTGCTGCATTATTTCCCAGAGAATACCATTTGTTACGGACCATGCCTGTTTTGAAGTCATCATGTATTCTATTACTCCTCCCGGGGTAACTGTCCGTCTCATATGTCTCTCCAAAATCGTTCGCGTAGTTTCGAATCTCACACACTCTGTGAGTACGTGTTCCGCATTTTCTATTTTGCCTTCGTAATACAAGCAGTATGGGTGATTCACATGTTTATACTTGTGCAAATGTTGCCGAAAGCATCCATGTCCTGATATCAGCTGAGTCAGGTGGTAATTCAGCTCGCCATGTTTCATTTTCACCCATGTTTCTCCATCAGGTATCATGGTGTGGGTCCATCTTCCTTTGGTGGAAGAATCCCACCTTCGTTGCCATTCTCTTAGGCTTGAGAACTCTAATTGTGACCGCATTCTCCTTATGCAATGCAGCGTTTTCCTTAGGTGCAATGTCAGGTGGCGTCCTCCCGGCCAAAATATTTATAGCATCTTTGGATACCGTCGGAATACACAACATGCTCTTAGTGATGCCAGCCTATATGCGGAGTTCACTCCCCTCATGTACGACTTATACTGAGCAGCCCCTGCCCATATGTGAGCTGCATACATTATAATGGAAGTGTTGACACTGGTTATGAGTTTTTTTATGTAGGGCTGGGGTCCCCCAACATTGGGTAGCAGTCACGCTAAAACTTTGCATACTCTTACCGTTTTTTCACGCGTTTTCCTCAGGTGTTCCTTGAAGTTCAACCTGTTGTCGAGTATAACACCAAGATATAGGGACTGGATCTGATTATTTGTCTTTCTATTTCCAAATCAAGGTGTTCAACTTTCTTGCGGCTGCTTATTAAAACTGCCTCCGTCTTATGTCCAGCTAGTTTCAGTCCGGCCATATCTAGCCAGCATTTAATACTCTGGATTGCTTGGGAGCAAATATTCTCCAGGTCATCTAGATGTTGATCTACCTTTCCGGAATCCATACTGCGATTCAGAGAGCCCCAATGTCCCCTCAGTGAATTGTTCCAGTCGAGTGGCAATTACTCACTCAAGCAGTTTTCCTGTCGTGTCCAACATACACAACGGGCGATAAGACGACGGCGCCTCTGGATTCTTGACTCCCTTTGGAATAAGCACAAGCCGCTGTTTTTTCCATCGTTTGGGAAATTGTCCTGTTTGAAGGCAGGTTGTCAAGAGACCGCTGAAGACTTCCGGCCTTTTTGTTAAAGCAGTCTTCAGCCAATCCCAATCCCGTCTTTTTGTTGTGAACGGCGAGATTTCGGATATGTATCCTGTTAATTCGGGGGTGCCTTATGGTTCTATTTTGGTTCAACCTTGTTTTTGCTTCACATACATGATTTTTCGGAGTCGACGGATAACAGTGTTCAGTTTTGCGGATAATATACGCTTATTTCCTCTTTTCGAGTGATCGCCCGATTAGTGCATCAACGTCGCACCAACTGAGGTGTAGCCAGATCGGCGCTCTGAATCGCGATCTGGGTTGCATCCTGCAAAAGGACGATCTCGTCGACTTTAATCCCACGAAGAGATAATATACAACATTCAGAAAGAAAGGTGTATCATAGGTGCCACAGATGGTGGTGAATAGCCAGGCTCTCGAATCTGGGAAAAGTCTGAAATTGCTCGGCGTCGCGGTTTGTGGGAGTGTACCGTGACATAACCACGTCTCGAACATCGCCACATCCGCTTCAGGAGAAACTGGGCTATCTTTTTAGAGCTAAGAAATATTTTACTCGGGCTCAAGTTCTTCTCCTGTATAAATCCCAAATTGGAGCCCCACTCGAATATTGCTCTCATGTTTGGAGCCTAAGCATACCCTCGACCTACTTGAGTGCATACAGAAACGAGCGATCCGCCTGATTGGGGACACGGCGCTGACATCGGGACTACAGTCACTATCACATCGAAGGCGTCTAGCCGATCTCTGTCTGCTTTACAAATATTATCACGGATATTGTTCTTTGGAGATTTGTGGTATTGTTCCGCGCAATTCGGTTTATATGCGCTCTTTAAAACAATCCGACGGATCGCATCAATTTGCGGTTCATCTCTCGACGGCGCGAACATCCCTGCACCAGAACTCATTCCGTTACTGTGGAATTCCCTCCACGCGCAAGTGTTCCCGAAACATTACAACCTGCAACTGTTCAAAAAGAACGGCAACAGTGTCGGCGCTACAGGTTCGCCTCTCCCGAGAGAAGTATTTAAAAAAAAAAAAACAATTTTTTATGCCACGTTGTATTTGCACTGATGGCGATGCCGAGCATATATCTTCCATGTGTTCGAAGATTACTTTTATCAAAAGTTGTAGGACTAATGTATTTTGTTTCTTATAAACGTCGCAAAATGTCTCTTCTTTCCGTTGAAATGCATAACATTGACCGTTCCGTACTGAAAATGTTTGTACAAATCTCTACTTCGATGGTCAATCCTATTTTGCATTTTCTTTTTATTCCGTATACCTTGACAAATTATATCCCAAGAATTTGTAAGAATTTTCTTAAGCATCCTCTGCTCTCCGCTAATGAAAAAAACACTTTAAAAACAGTTTTCCTGGAAATGAATCTTTTTTAGAAACAATGCACAGTTAATGCACCCGCCGAGCCTATTTCAACAATTCTTGGTACGATTTGTTTTGTTCTATTGAAGCTCTAACTTGTCACGAAACTACTAAGCCAGTGTAGTGCTCTAAAAAGCCCTACCACCTTTTTCCCCCATTCCTACATCCAAATCCCAGCAATATTACAGTAAAAGCTAAAAACGAATCAAAACCCTAAAAAACCTAAACCAAATCCAAAATTCGCAATGAACGAATCAAACATCCGTTTATCGCTTAGCATTTGCCCCCACGGCATAATTTAATCTAAAATCCTAATTAAAATCAAAATTCACAATAAACGAATCAAATATTCGTTTATCGTTTTACATTTGCCCCACGGCATCATCAAAATTCAAAATCCAGAGATACGTTATCTCAATCTGGTAAAATCCATCAAATTGAACAAACAGAAACCCGAATTCCTTTACATATCCACATCTGCACAATAGTTTCATAAGAATTCAGGAAACTGAATTCTTATCTTAAACAAACACTGAGCATCTCACTCAGGATACAAAAATCGGGATTTTGGTATGAAATTGTGCATTTTTGAGATACAAATCTCGATTTGTTTCCCTTTATAAAGGAACAGTAAAATGATATCTGCTCCTCGATAGTATACTGGTTAGTATACCCGCCTGTCACGCGGGAGACCGGGGTTCGATTCCTCGTCGGGGAGCCTCTGGCGCGAGACTAATGACCCTGTCCGAAAAAAACAAATCATTACGGAAAATTAAACAAGCCTCAGGACTTGCTAAATAACGCCCAGACCGGTTCCCGGTTGTAGTGCCGATGATGAAAATGATATCTGGAAGCAGTATTACAGTGATATCAGAGCAGTCGTATCCTGATACCTGGGAGCAGTAGTAACCTGATATCGAGGCAGTATTAAGTCATTCACAATTTAAATCCAATTCTCAAGGTATATGCATCTGTATCTGAGAGCAGTATCCGAATATTCCTAGTGCCTTGGAGGCATCACCCCCAGGAGAAGTTATTAAATAAAATTATAATTAAACCTAAAGCAATTTTTCTCATTATTCTGGACTTGTGCGTCGTCACAAAACGTTGGCTGTTTTGAACCAGAGACGATTTTCGGCCATAGAAAAGGAACCGGTGAGTAGAGTGGTGGCAAGCCCACAAATGCAACTCTTAGAGCGTCCAATCGATTACGGGCATCACCAGAAGGCACCAGGTTCCACGGCACAGGGACGCTATTCTCGAAGCGGCGTCCCAAGATCGATCGGTATCTGCTCTTCCCTCAAGGTTTGAGGAAGCACGGCGGCAACCGCAACGGGTCCCCTCAGGAGCTGTCTTAAAGAGATAGATCCCCCATCCTTGTCAGGACAAGGAGACATGCTACCTGGGAGCGAGGCCAGTAGTAACAATGACTACTACACCAGGGTGGTCCCGTTAATATATTTTAATAGTTCCTTTTGGTATTACACAGGGTCGGCCATAAATGTTTGCACATTTGAAACACGAATAGAAATAAAACTAGAAATGTTATTTTGTTGATCATTTATTTAACGTAATAAACGTTTATTGAGATTTATTTTTAAAAAATGACATCGTCGATATGTGCTCCGTCTCGTCGTTGGCACTCCTACAATCGACTATGCAAACCTTGGAAAACTCGCTGACACGGTATCGGGGCTATCTCCTCGTGGTTGTTTCCTTTTAATTGGGATATGGTCGTCGATTTATTAAGGCACACTCGACTTTTCAAGTATCCCTTGCCCCAAGTTTTGATTAAATTAACACTTGGACACACACGTACACAGCGTAATCCTTATTCAATTCTAAGGCGTCGTACAGTAACGTAGAAATCGTTGTATTTGTAAAATTGTTTTACACAAAAAGCACGCTGTTGTCCCGTGAAACGCTCCATCGTGACTAATATTGCATTAAGCTTTAGCGGATTATTATGCTGTTCAAGTGTTCCGCCAAACACTGCTTGCCGCAGAGAAAAACATGTACACACAGAGCGAACGCGGTTACAAATGAAACACCAAAAAAATTGTTTTGAATTTTTATTTAATCGTGGTTGTCTATTGTTATTTTGAACTATAAGTTTCGCTATTTTTCTTACGAAATAACTGCCGAGTAATTTATCGAAAAGAATGTTCTTATCGTATCTAAAAACACATTGTAGGCGGTAACAAATACGAAAACAAAATCGAATCACACTTAATACGGCACACATTCACTTTTGATGACACGAAAAGTATTAAAGATTCTTGGCGCGGATTGACCTCCTCGGCGGGGTTCTCTGGTCTCGTCTCTGGACGGATAGTCGATATAGACTTCTCGTCTCGGTGACGATCCAAATTAGACTCCTGGTCTGCCCAAGAAAAATATCACGATTCAGATTTCCGATCTGTATTTGCACCGGAGGAAATTTCCCATTTCATCTGCTAACAGAATTTCCGAATCTCTGTTAGCAGCGTGTTATTTAATCCCAGGGGTAATTTGGATGCCTGAAAGGGATCAACACGTACATCATCATCACCATCGGTGGTGGTGATAGCATTTCATCTCAACGGTCTTCTGTTTTCGCATCACATCTGGCGTGCAGAACGGAGATGATTGTTAGGACGTACAGTGCATGGGTTGTTTGCCTTTTGTAAACATACACCGAATTCCATTAGATCTTTCTAATGGATGTGAAATACAAAAAAGCCACCATGGAATAGGAGTAGTTCCCTTGTAGGTTTTAAACCTCCTTAATTTTTCGAATTATCTCGTTGAGATAATTACGGTTGCCGTTTCTTTTGTTTGCCGATGGATTTGGTGGTCTTTGTGGCAGACCACCCGCACGTGCATCCGTTGGTCGGCTAATTTGCTGGCGATATAATTCCTTGGAAACATCGTGCAGATGTTCGGAATTGAAGATTTGTTTCTTCAATTGTTTTTTTTAATATGATGGAAGAAACGTTGAACTGGATATTGGAAGCTTTTGGAACGTTAAGTTCCTTGTTTTTTTGATATCTGGTTCAACATTGTTGCAGCTTCCTATGACCCTTGTTACAGGTATGATTAGGAGCTTTGGGACACGTGTCTGTGGGCACGTGTAATGAATAAGGTAAGTATGTTCCTTGAAGGGTAGGAACCTTACCTGGGTGGAATTGTGCGTTCGTAGAACGCTACAGAGCTACGCACAATTCCCCGCCACTCGCGCGCCCCTCCCTCTGACGGTGTTTAAGAAATCAAGTGTTGCCATTTGCAAAAATGTATGGCCCACCCTATATCTCTTCCAAGCATACTGACAAGCAAACTGAATCTCCGTGGTTATGTAATATCTGATATAGTTATAACATGATTGTTCCTTCAATAAGAGACAGACATAATTCGCACAAAAAATCATGTGCCTATTACGTAGGCTTCTTTGTAATGGGCACTCCAAACGACTTAATAATGAAACCAACAAACAAAGTAACAGTTGGAAAGTTCAAACACATTTATCACTCAGGCAAAGGTGTTGACAATCAGTGTTACGAGAAAAAATGATTCAGCATTCTTACATTATTGAAATAAGGTGTACCTCCAGTGTAGGTGAATCCTAGTCCATATATCCTTTTTATACCATATGTTTTGCAGAAGTTTCATCTGGAGTTTCACTCCTTAGTCCTGCAAACATGAATAAATAAAGCATTGTTATCATTATCTTCACATCTTGATTTAGATTCCTTCAACTTCCTGAGGGAACCGTTGAGAATTATATCTACGTTATTGAAAAACAAAATTAGATGACCCCTTTAGATGGCAAAAGATCATAAATTACGCTTTTAGTGTGCCATGTGCTAGAAAGGTAAACCTGAAATATTATGTGTAGTTGGTCGCTTACTTTTAATTTGTCTCATTTCACTACATAAAACCTAACTAAGCGGAGAATAATAAAATATTTATAAGTGCGGTTCAAACTTCCAAGAAGGATCAAGTTAACGGTCCATTTCAGGCTGAAATTGAAAGCTGCGCCGTTGGGCAAAACTAATAAATTAAATCTCCTGGCAATACAAAGACGGCTACGGCTACATAGGGTAATTTTAATGGGAATTTATGTATGGAGTGGGGAATGTTTGTGTGCGGTAGGCATTTTGGGACTAATTAATTAGGGGGGGAGGAGAGGGACGCAGATTTGTATTGCTGCAGTACAAGCTTCAGAATATTAAAGCAGATTATCCAAGGACTACGGTTTGAGGAAGGACGATCATATTTTTGTTGCGGTTCCTTTATTTGAGTACCGAACGGAAATTGGTAATATAATCGACATTCACTTGTGGTTATGCCACCCCGTTTTATTTGTGATTTGTGAAAATTTGGAGAAACTGCTTTAAAGTTGATTGGTCGATATTGTTTTTAACCTAATTTGTGGTGCTGAAAGTAAGTTGCGTTTTTTCTTACATTGATTTTTCGTTAGCCAGACGTTGTTCTCCTTGAAACAGGAGAAAGAGGGCAATAGTGTTGAAAAATTTTAATTTGAATTTCTGAAACTAATTGAGCAATTACAGGAACATGGAAATTTATTTTGGAGTATTATTTATTTATTTAATTTTACAACTAAAAAAAAGCCGATTGTATTTCCATTATTCGTTTTCGTCACACGGCCTATCTGCAGTGTACCATGGATTTTTTTTATGGTTGCGTCAAAGGATATGTAATCTTCTAAAGATATCACGGGCCCGAATCTTTTTTTTCTAGTTTTTAAAACACATTTATTTTCCTAATTCTTTTTACATGTAAAATATTAGAGGTAAATGTTAAACCCTCTTTTACGACCACAGTCCTTAAATGAACTTACTGGCTCTATGCGAGCTCTCTAAATTACACATTACAAATTGATTTTTATTTATGCCTTTCGGCGTACATCTTTTTTTTTCTTATATATATGAAATAGATAATATATTAGAGGGACTCCTCGTTTACATCTATATGTATACATTATTTTATAATGTTTTTTTTTTTATTTTTTTTTTTTTAACAAACAGAAACTTTAAAACGTCACGAAAAGGTAAATAAAAAATAAAATAGAATAGCTACAAAATATGTAATAAACGCAATGGGGAAAGTGGACAGGGGGAGGGGGGACAAGAGGAAGGAGAGCGTTGCTCTTGAGAGGCATACTATATCTGAGGAAGTGAAGTCCTCTCCTCGTTGAGAAGCCACCACCATTTGGGAGATGTTCGATCTTTGGCTGATTTATCTCTTTCACTGATCGCCGTGCTAAAACGCAGGCGGTCTGGTGAATTGGAGATATCACTATCATGGAGAATTCGTTTGTTCCTAGCACCACGGAGAGCGTGGTAAATAATCGGGACTCCATGCACGTCTTGGATAAGGCCTTTTTGAAACAATAAAGGGAATGCTTCTGGGGGAATAAACCCATTCTGGAGCGTATTCTCCAGATACATATCGTTTTGGATAGAATGCTCCCGAGATAAGATCATTTTCGCTGCACATTGCCCTTGCTGTGTGACCACGAATAATTTTAGTTATGAAATTGTCTATCCTATTTAACCCTGATTTGTTATACAGGATTTTGTTGGGATAGAATTTTTTGTATTGCGACTCTGGTATTCTATAAAGTCCAAGGCAGGAACGCAAACACTACCGTTCGAACACACGAAACTTCTCCATATAAAGTGGAGATATATTATACCATACTGGACAGCCATAAACCAAAACCGGACGGATGAATGCCGAGTACGAAATTATTTTGACTCTGGCGTCGAGAAGACTACTCCGGAATAGACTTCTTGTCATAGCATATGCGCTTTTAGCTGTGGAGAGGCTATATATACTGGTCTCGCCAGATACCAAGGTATTTAACTACAGTTTTCACTTGCAGTGGAAGGTTATTGTTACCCACAATAGAAACGTGTTTCCAGTTGTATGTAGTATCCCTCGAGGTCCTGGGCAGGGGCGTTCTGAAAAGGATAGTCTCGGTTTTCTGGAAATTAATCTTTAATTTCCAGTCGTCACAAAAATGTTTTATTTTGTTGAAGTCATCTTGAAGATGCCTATTGATGACGTCTATTTTTCCTCTCATTCTGTACACCACTATGTCATCGGCGTACGCCATGGCGTTTTCGAGAGAACTCACTAGATCACTAGTGTAAATATTGAATAGAATAGGAGCATTCACAGCTCCCTGCTGTAAGCCATTTTTAATTTGGGAGGTTTTGTTGGAGAGTATGTCCCCGCATTTCACCACAAAATGTTTGTCCATTATCATATCATAAATGACGTATAGCAGATATTGCGGCATACCCAGGTTTGTTAACTTATAGACAAGTCCTTCTAACCATACGGTGTCGAAAGCCTTTTCAAAGTCAATCAAGCCTGCGCCTGTACATTGTCGCTTTGCCTTGTTCCACTGTATATCGGAAACAAGTTTCGTCGCTGCATGAACTGTATCGTGTCGCGCTCGAAAGCCAAACTAGTTGTAGGGGATGATATCGTTTTCATCACACCAACCTATCAGTGCTTTATTTATAATTTTTTTGAATACCTTGCTGATGTTGGGAAGTAAGCTTATCGAGCGGGCATTGGCTGGATTGCTCTTATCCTTACCCTTTTTGGGGATAGGGTGGACTACTGCAGTCTTCCAATGGGTTGGATAGTGTGCATTGTTTAGAGCGTTGTTAAACAAAGTAGTGTATATGTTCACTGCTTTGGGAGGCAAGTGCCTTAGGACCACATTTAGAATGCTATCTATTCCAGATGATTTCTTACTTTTTACTGATCTAAGTATGTTTCTAGGCTCATCCTTGGGCACAAACATGTTTGTATTTTCATTTCCAGCCGAAAAATCTGCTCTATTATTTTCGCCGAATGTGATGAAACTACGGTTTTCGGATCGCCGGTTGTGAAGTTGATTGCGCAGCGAGCAACGTCTTTGACGGGTACTGCTTTCAATTTCAGTGTTAGCATGAACTGATTCGTTAACTCTGTACACTGCTTCGAAACAGGCTCCACTTGAATTCGCTTTCTTTTACGGATCTTCGACTATTATTAGTTCATCATTGGAGTTGATGTGCTCTAGGGTGAGTCCTGCGCTCAGCATTATCTGACAATTCTCGGGAGTCCGTGGAATTCGGAGACAGGGAATGTCATTGTGATCTTTTCTTCGACATATTTTCTTGATTTGCGAGAACATGTTCGGTCCATTTGCTTGAACAGCTCGAATTCTGTTGCCCCACTCCTCATTTATTACTGCTCGGTGATTATCCCGGATCAGTTTTTGAAGATTTTTAATTAAGGACTTGATTGTTTTGATTTCATTGCTATTTGGTTCACTGAACTGCCTATACAACAATTTCAGCTTTGAGAGCAGGGTGGTAATAGGTTTCTATTAGTCGGTGGGTCTCTGCCTATGTTGCGTATTTCTCTTTTTACTATGTGATCGAAACGCAACCAATGTGCTTTTTGGAAATCGAGAAAGTGTATCTGGTCGTACTGCTCAAGTAGATAGTGCTCGTTTGGTACGTGTATTACGGCTCCGAGTCCGTAATGATCGCTATCGTACTCAATTGTGCGAAGACAATTTCGTGTAGTTACCTCAGTGTCTGGTAACTGAATTCGATCATCCAGGAAGGAGTTACCTCTTGGATAAGACGGTGTACTTGTAGCGTACAATTCAAGTTTATGCTCTATCGCATTTGTTTGCCACCAATCAAACAAGGCACTGCCTCTGGTGTTCGAGGTCAGATTGCCACAGGCACTGTGCTTTGCGTTGAAATCACCCGCCATTAAAAAGTAATGGTTTTTCGAATCTAACTTGAGACTTCGGAAAAGCGTATCGATTTCACAGATAAATTGGGTACCCTGAACAGATTCAGGAGCGTAAGCAGCGACTATATATAGATGTCTTTGACTTTTTAGAGGAATATCTATAATGCATGCCCCCTTTTTTTTTCTTTTTTTTTTTTTTTTGATGCGTCAACGGATGTGGAATCTTCATAGATACTAGCAGCCCGTGCTACTAGCATGCACGATTCGTGTACCTGGAACGACGGTTCCAAGTCGCACGCCTGCGTACTAAGCCACACCCTCGCTCCCGTCAACCACTCTCCCCGCGGGACTGCCGTTAGGTATTACTTCGCGGGGCTGGTTAGCTTTGTGCTTTTTTAAGCTGCTCTCTCCATGTCGGCTATTTGAGCTTGTCTTATTTTCTCGATTCTTTTAAGTCCGAGTTGCACTTTTGTCACATAAGTGCTTATCTCCATCCAGTTATCCTCGGAGCATAGCATCTGCTCTATGAGGTCTTGCGGGCCTGGGAGATTGGGTCTTCCTTCGTTGAAGCGTCTGCCGTGGAACACCACATGCTACGTATGTTCTTCTTGGTTTGGACATGCTGGACACAACGGTGAGCTGCTGTGTCCAAAACGGTGCAGATATTTGCGATATTCACCATGGCCGGTCAGGAACTGGGTAAGATGGTAGTTGCAAGCACCGTGGTCTCTCTTCATCCAGGTGGCGATAGATGGGATTAATTTGTACGTCCATCTGCCTTTCGTGGTGTTGTCCCACCGAGTTTGCCATATGGTTAATGAGGTTGCTTTCTCTTCCTCCTTGATCTCATTGACTGCTGTTGGTTCAAGTTGCCTTGACGTTCTCTTGTTGTAGATTCTTAACATCTCGTCCGCAAGGATATCAATTGGAACCATTTCGGCTACGACAAAAGCAGCTTCGTCCGAGATGGTTCGGAAACCGCTGATGGTTCTTAAGGCACAGAGTCTATAGACTGACGGCAGCTTTTTCCTCGCTTCCTTCGTCGTCAGTATACTGGCCCAAACAGGGGCGGCGTATAGTAGGACCGAGGTCACTACTCTAGACATCAAGATTCTTCGTGGATATCCAGGTCCTCCGATGTTTGGTAGTATTCGAGCAAGTGCTGCTTGCAGCATTGACGCTCTTTTGCTAGAATACTTGACGTGCTCTTTGAATTGTAGCCTGTTGTCGATCATAACTCCTAGATATTTTATTGCGTCTTTCGATCTAATAATTTGATCTCCGACCCTTATATTCATGTGTTCCACCTTTTTCGGCTAGTTATTAAAACCGCCTCTGTTTTGTGGTCTGCTAGCTCGAGACCAGCGGATACCAGCCATTCTTTGACTTTCACCACTGCCTCGTTAGTAGCTGCCTCTATCTCATGAATATGTTTTGCCACTGTCACAAGGGCAATGTCGTCCGCAAAACCTATCAACTGGACCTGTTGTGGCAACACCAATCGCAAAACGCCATAGTACATGATGTTCCATAAGATGGGTCCCAGAACTGATCCTTGTGGAACTCCTGCTGAGACGTTGTGGTATTTTACACCATCGTCTGTTGCATACCTCACCTTCCTGTTAGACAGGTAGCTAGAAATTATTCTCTGGAGGTAGTGTGGGGTGCCCATTCTGTGAAGCGCTCTATTTATGACTGACCATTTTGCCGAGTTAAAGGCATTCTTTATGTCCAGTGTTACAACTGCACAGTATTCCTTTGTGCCCCAGCGCCATCTCTCTCCACTTATTGCTTCCGTCGCAATGTCAACTACTCTCTTTATGGCATCGACGGTGGAGCGGGATTTTCTAAACCCGTATTGTTGGTTCGATAAGGCTCTTTTTTCTTCTGCTACGGTTAGAAGTCTTTCGTATATCACTCTTTCCAATATCTTTCCCATAGTGTCTAGAAGGCATATTGGGCGATATGATGAGGGTTCTACGAGTGGTTTTTTACTTTTTGGTAGGAGCACCAAGTGTTGCAGTTTCCAAGTTTCTGGAAAGACACCTTCCTCTAGACACGTTTGCATGGTGGTTATAAACGTGTCCGGTCGACTTTCAGCTGCCGCTTTCACCGCCTTGTTTGAAATTCCGTCAGGACCCGGCGCTTTGCCGTCCTGTATCCTCCTGCATGCTGACTGTAGCTCGTCTGCCGTGATTCTCGGGATGTCCTCCACCACTGTCTCGCTTATTATGTCGTAATGTGGGGATGTGCCTTGTGGGAATAGTTGGACATGATATCTGCGGGGACCTGGAACCATTCAGCTTACTCATTACCATCTTGTATGCCGTACCCCATGGATTTATATCGGCTCCTTCGCATAGGCTTTTGAAGGACCTCGTTTTGCTGTCCTTGATCGCTTTTTGTAGATTGCGCCGTGCTGACCGGAACTCTTCCAAGTGCTCTTGGAAGTTGGCTGTCCTCCTAGACCGCTGCACTTTGCGTCGGGCTTGTAGACAGCGAGTCCTGAGTGCCTTTATTTCCTCATTCCACCAGTAACAAGGTGTAATAAATTCTCGGTTGGATCGCCTGGGCATAGCTACATCGCACGCTGTCGTGACAGCACGGATGAGTTGGTGTGACTGGGCTTGGGCTGTTTCAGCATTGGTTACATCGTTGGTACTCAATATTAATTCAAAGGAGTCTTTGTCAAAAAATGTGTCTTTCCATTTCGGGCCACCTACTTGGAGACTCCTTCTACGTTTGTTTTATTGTATATTGACTATAATGGCCTGATGGTCGCTGTGCGTGTATTCCTCGCTGACCCGCCATTTTAACTTACGTAGGAGGGAGTTGCTCGCAAAAGTGATGTTAATGACCGACCCTCTTCCTCCATTACGGTATGTATTTACCCGCCCGTTGTTTGCAATGCCGATGTCCAGAGATGCAAAGGTTTCCAACAGCTATCAGCTGATCGGCTGCCCCATTCCACTGCCCATGCGTTAAAGTCGCCGGCTATAATCACTTTAGGCATTCGTTGGGCATCTGTCACCAAATTGTCCAACATGGCCTGGTATTGGCTAAGGGACCAACTCGGCCTGGCATAACAGCTGTAAAGATGTATGCCATTAATTTTTGCCCTGACAAAGCCCTCGGCTTGTTTGTAGACGTCTTGAAACGCATGTCTTCCACCTAACCATATAGCTGCGGTATTTGTTTTGTCGCTCACCCATATGTTGTTGCTGAGAGCCTTGTACGGTTCGCTGATGAGAATGACGTCAGCTCTCTCCTCCCTAGCTGTTTGTTTCAGGATGTCCTGAGCTACCTCACAGTGATTGAGATTAATTTGGATAATCTTCATATTTGTTTCCCCGTGATTGCTCTCCTAAATACAATCCATTTACTGCTGCCAGCTATATGCTTCGCCTCGTCTGGGTGGTCCTTTTTACAGAACATGCATAGGGGATCCCGCCTACAGTCTCTTGCTATGTGGCCCTCAGTTCCACATCTTCTGCATAGCTTGGACCGGTCTTCATCGCACTTGCATTGTTTGGCAATGTGTCCGAACTCAAGGCATTTGTAGCACTTTCTCAGCACCGTCTGCATGCCTCTAACACCTGGAATTTGTGTACTTCCGTGCTGTAAACGACCTTATGGTGAAGACCCTTCTTAACAAAGATAGCGACCTCAACCCGTCGAGTAGAGTGTGGTCGATCTCGTCTAATTATGTTATAATTTTTGTAGCTCATTTTGTGCCCTTGGTTTAGCTTAGTTTCGCTAGCCAAGAGCACATCTGGGCATTCGGCTTGGAGCAGATTGCCTAAATTTCCCTTCTTTCGGTGTGGATTAGTGAATTTACATTCACAGCAATAATTTTTAGGTTTAGTTCAGACGGAGGGTTGAAGATTTTGATGTGGAGCGTTATTTGAGAACAGGGTTGAATAGAGGGTATCTATTCGTGCTCTTTGTTCAGTCAGTATTTTTTGAAATTCGGCAAATTGTCCTTGCATAGTTAATAACATTGTTACTATTTCTGAATGTGCCTCTGGCGCAGGCATTCTTCCATTACTATATGCATGTTCCATGGATTCTGGTTGCTTAGGAGCATCGGCCATTTGTGCATATGACAGACAAGGAGACGGGCCCGAACCTCTGGCGTGGAAGATTCACAGAATTGTCCAGTATGTGACAGCGCTACGCTTACGTACTAAAACACGCCCTTACCACTTTCCGTCCGGGATTACCCGCGGACTTTCTTTTTTGTAAAAGGGCACCACGAATTTTTTTTTTACTATCAAAACCTATTCCAAAATTTAGTAAAACTCATTTATGATAAAATGTAATCTAGCTTTTTTTACACTAAAAGAGACTATTTGGAGTATCGTAAAAAGTTAAAGTGCAGTGGAAGTGTATGAAAAGTGAGATGAAAGGAGGAAAAATATCTATGTAAATCCTGTCTTGAATTCCTGGACATTATAATAACATGATGTGATTGAAGATTCCAATTATGTTGTTCGACTAAAAACGATTGTTGTTGCTAAAACGAAAAGAGAAAACCGAAACAACAAACGGCGCTTCGCTAGCGCTGCCTCAGTCTCTCTCTGAGTGGACTGTATTTTTCCCCGGCACTGGCCGGCCAACGATGCTTTTGTCAATTCCAAGGATTGTACCTCCAGAGCCGGACTCTTCTCTGGATTGGCGGGCGTTGGAGTCTTGCCCAGTACAATTCACTACGACCTGCGAAACGAATAAGAAAACAACAACACGACGAAGGAGAGAAGATATTGAGAACGCGACCCAAATTATTCGCTTATATTCCTATTTATTTGCTGATTATTTACAATAAAAATCTGTCTCTTTACACTAGTCTTGAACAAGACTTATTGGGCAGGAGTTCCTTTGACGACTCCCACTGCTTCAGCGCCGCGCTCGCCTTTTATTGCCAGCAGCTGTCTCCTCGTTCGCTTGGTTTCGATAAATCACTCGTTTCCTGTTGAGCGACTGGTATACAGCTGTCTGCCATGCTCCTCCTTCTTGAGTGCTTGTGCGACGACGTCGAGTGCTTGTGCGCTGGTGCCCAGTGGTTGTGTGTCGATGCTGAGTGTTTTGTGTGCCGGTGTCGAGTGCTTGTGCGCCGGGAAGTATGCATCGCCAACAGTCTCCCCCGCAGTGCGAAGCACTTCAACGTGTGGCGGCGATGTTGTCGCTGGAACCAGCACTACTACGCGGCGGGTTGGCCTTCGTAGTGTTCCCCATGTCGTCCTCACGTCCAGAACTCTGATCCTTCCATCGGGTCCGGGATATACCGCTTGCACTTCCCCACGGGGCCAGGTATTGCGGGGCAGCGATGAGTCCACTACCAGGACTATATCTCCGACTTGTGGGTCGGTGGTATCTTGGCCGGAGATTCTTCTTGGCCTCAATGTCGGCAGGTATTCTTTTACCCATCTTTGCCAGAAGTGGTCCGCCAGTCGCTGCGCCGTTCTCCAGTTCGTCCTACCGACGAGGTCATGGTCGTCAAACTCATCAGGTGCCATCGCACCACAAGAGCGCCCTAGCAGGAAATGGTTCGGTGTGAGGCTCTCTTCGTCGTTCGGGTCCGTGCTGACGTGGGTCAGTGGGCGTGAGTTGACGACGTGTTCTGCTTCGGTCATCAGGGTGTACAGCACCTCTTCTGGCGGCGTCCTGGAGTGTAGAGTGGCGGTCAAGGCCGTTTTTACCGATCGCACGAGCCTCTCCCATGCCCCCCCCCATATTGGGGCATCCTGGTGGTATGAACTTCCATCTGATGATATGCCCGTTATTGGACTTCTCCAGCTCCTTGCTTGCCCCGGTGAAGTTGGTCCCGTTGTCGCTCCAGATGGTCCTCGGAGTCCCTCTTCTTGCGGCCATCCGTCGCAGGGCCATGATCATGGAACTGGCGCTGAGAGAATTGGCCAGCTCCAGGTGTACGGCTCTCGTGGTTAGGCATGTAAACAGCACTCCCCAGCGCTTCTCGATCCTTCTTCCGATAGCGACCTGCATTGGTCCGAAGTAGTCCACCGCGGCGGCAGTGAACGGGTGTTGGTGGTGGTGCAGTCGTTCGATCGGTAGGTCTCCCGTGGGTGGCACTTGAGGGGTGCATTTGTGGACTCTGCACCATTGGCATCGGTGTATCACTCCTTTTGTGGATGCTCGTAGCCCTAAGATCCAGTATCTCTGCCGAAGCTCGTTCATCACGGTTGCGGTGTTGCCGTGAGCGAACCTCTTGTGATAGTGGTCGATCAAGAGGCGACTCAGGCGATGTTTCCCGTCCAGCACAATGGGATTTGTTCTCCAGCCGTCGATCGTTATTTTTCTCGTCCGGGACCTCAGCTTCATCACTCCATTTTCGTCGAGGTAAACATCTATTTTGCGCAGACGACTCGAGCTTTCCGGTGGTCTTCCTTCTCGCAGGCGGGCCACGTCTCCTGCGAAACTGTCCTGTTGGCTCATTCTGACCAGTTGCTCTTCGGCCCTTTCCAGATGTTTTTGACGAAGGGGTGCGAATGTCTTCCTCTCGGCTTTGGAACATGTGGGTGTTTGTTGCCTTCGGGACTTCGGTGTTTTGGCTGATATTCGCCGCTCTCTCTTCTCTTCTAGCGTGTCTATAAATTGAAACACGCGTGCTGGGGTTCTCAGCAGACGCAGCCAATCGGAAAATCGTTCCGGATTCGGTGTGGATGGTTCGACCACTCTCGCCGCGGCTACCACTTGGGGGCTCTTTTCTTCTCCAGTGACTGTCGCCGGGCTCGCCTCGAAGTGCCGGTTTGGCCACTTGTCTTCTTCCTCGTACAGAAACGCGGGTCCCTTGAACCACCTCGCTGTGCTGCTGAACTCGTTTGGTATCCCTCTGGTAGCGTCGTCAGCTGGGTTTTCCTTCGTCGGCACCCATCTCCAGTCCCGTGGTCCTGTCAGCTCTTCGATTTCCGCCAATCGATGGGCCACGAAAGTCTTGAACTTGCGTGGCTCCGATTTTATCCACTGCAGTACTGTGCTGGAGCCGGTCCAATACCATTTCTCCGATATTTGGAGCCTAAGCTCCTTCTCTATTGTGGCCGCTAATCTGCTTCCCAACAAGGCAGCCTGTAACTCTAGTCGGGGCATGGACAATGGTTTTGTCGGAGTTACCCGGGCTTTACCGGCGATCAGGGTCACGCTCACTCTTCCATCGGGTTCCACCGTCCTCCAATAAACTGCGGCTGCGTATGCCTCTTCGCTGGCATCGCTGAAAGTGTGCAGCTGACCTTCTTCCTGACTGCTCGACAGGCACCGAGGAATCCTCAGACCTTTGAGGATGGACGTCTCTTTTAAGTAGGTGGTCCAAGCGGTCCTCTGTTCCTCTGGGATCTCATCATCCCATCCGATTTTGGCGCGCCAGACGTCTTGGATCAGCTTCTTCCCCTGTATGAGCACTGGCGTTGCGAACCCCAGTGGGTCGAAGGTTGACATCACCGCGCTCGTGACTTCCCTCTTGGTAGGCATTCTTCTCCCGGTGAGGACTTGTGGGGGGGTGTTCCGGAACTCTACGTTGAAAGCCAGGATGTCCTCCGTCATCATCCATCTGAGCCCGAGGGTCTTCTCTTCCTTCGATAATTCCACGGCTTCTGACTGGGGCTGCTCCTGAAAACCTGAGAAAATTTGGGGTTGATTACTACTCCACCCTTTGAGTCGGAATCCCGCCTTAGCATGGATCCTCTCCACCGCCTTTGCCACGTCCCTGGCTTCTTCTACCGTCGCAAAACTCTGTAGGTAGTCGTCCATGTAGTGGTTTTCACGGATGGCTTGCGCCGCTCCCGGATGTTCCTTCTCGAAATCCTTTGCGTTCTTGTTCATCACATAGATTGCGGTCGATGGTGATGAGGTGGCTCCGAACACTACGGACGTCATACGATATTCTTCCGGTTTTTTTCTTGTGTCTCCGTTGCGCCAAAGAAACCTTAGGCAGTCGCGGTCGGCTTCGCGCATCTGGATTTGGAGGAACATTTCCTTGATGTCAGCGACGACGGCGATTGGTCTTTCTCGAAATCTGACCAGCACCCCCACGATCGATTGGAGGAGGTCCGGTCCGGGGAGTAGAGCGTCGTTAAGGCTCTTGCCGTCGAACTTGGCTGCTGCGTCGAGTACTATCCGCGGTTTTTTCTTCGTCGGGTGTATCACTGCAAAGTGCGGGAGGTAGAAAGTCCTTCCGGTGATGGAGTTCGCCGGCGCCTTTTCTGCATACCCGTTCTCTAGCAAATTGTCCATTTGCTCCAGGTACATCTTCTTCAGGTCCTCGTCTTGGCCCAGTTTCCTCTCGATATTCAGAAGGCGCCGATAGGCCTGGCTATAGTTGTTGGGCAGCATCTCATCGTCGCTTCTCCATAGAAGGCCCGTTTCGTATCTTCCGTTCGGCAGTCGTCTCGTGGTTTTTTCCAGAACCTCTATGGCCCTACGGTCGACGTCGTTCTTGGGGCGTCGTGGTTGCACTCCCAATGCTTCGATTTCGAAATGGCGTCTAACGAGCGATTCTGTCTCGTCTTCCTTAGTCCTGCCATAGTTGACGAATCTCACCGGCGCGCTGCTCCTGGCCTCGCACCCGTGCAGAACCCATCCCAGGCAGGTAAGCGAAGCGACTGGTTCGGTGCGTCTCCCCTTCCTCAGACTCCTTGTGACTATCAGGCCCCAGTTGTCCTGGCCGATGAGCAATTTAGGTTCCTGTTGGGTGTAGGTCAGTTGGTCTCCGAGGTCTCGTAGATGCTCGCAACTCTCAATCGTCTCCTTCTTCACCTCCTGCTTCGAAAGTTTAAAGTTAGGAAGGGTTCTTACCTCGATCGAGTATCCGGTCCGGCCATGGGCTCCTTTGACTCGCACATGGACTCTTTGCGAGTCGTTCCTCCTGATGCCCAGTTCCCCGACTGTCTCCAAAACGAGCGTTTCTCGCCTGCCTTTCGCACCGATCTTCTCGGCGACCGACGAGTCCAGTAATGAAATAGTGGATCCCTCGTCAAGCAGAGCCAATACTCGAGCCGACCCCTTGGGTCCGTAAACGTCCACTGGAACCATCTTCAGGTAGGCTTTGGTGCTACTAATTGTGCGCATGGAGGTGACCACCTCTCCTCTAGTTTGCTCGTGGTCGTGGCCTGATGGCGAGGTGTCCTGGTGTGACCTTCTTCCTCTTCTGGGTGCTATTCCTGGTGGAAGTTCGCCCGGGTGGAGGATGACGTGGTGTTCCCTTGAACATCTATCGCACGGTGGTGCCCTGCAGTCTGCCTTTCGGTGTTTGGAGCAAAGGCATTTAAAACAAAGCTTTGCCGTTTTTGCCAGATTCCATTTTTCCCGATTACTGGCCTTCTTGAACGTGGGGCATCTGGGGGTGTCGTGGTCCTTCAGACAAACCGGACACTCTGGTTTGATTCCGCTCCCGGGTGCATCATTCTCTCGAACGGCGTGGATCGATCTCCTTCCTGAACTGCGCCGTCCTTGGGATGATGCTCGTTGATGGTAGCCTCCTCTCGGCTCCCATGATACTTCTGGTGGGGCGAAATTGGCACACATGTCTGCCTCTACCTTCATGAAGTCGCTGAAAACCCTCAGCTCCGGCTGGTCCTCTCCTCCATGGCTGTTGTAGTACGCGAACCACCTGCACCTCATGGATGACGGGATCTTTGTCGCCAGTTCTCTTACCGCCTCGGGTGCGTTTAGAAACTGCTGCTTGCCCAGCGCTCTGATGGTGGCCACGGAGTTCATAACCCGGCTGGCGAAGACTCCAATATCGCTCGGGTCTTCGGTGACCCGAGGCAGGGCTCTCAGCTTTGTCAGCTTCGCTACGGCCAACGCTCCCGGCCTTCCAAAGCGAGCCTCTAGTCCTTCCATTACCTCTTGGGGGTCCTCGGCGATAAACAGGAGGCTTCTGACAGCCTCTCTTGCTCTTCCTTTTAGAGCTCTCCGGAGACGCGCCAAGTTCTGCGCGTGGGTGAATCCGACGGAGGTATCAACAAACGATCTCCTGAAAGCCAGCCACTCTTCGCTGGCACCGTTGAAGTCAGGTAGTTCCACCATTTGCCTCGAGGTACTTGCTCCGGGGTGTGTTCGCAAGAGCCTGGCTATGGTCTGGGTCAGATCCTGGATCTCGCTCCTTCCTTGATCGCGGTGTGGTGACCTGTCTTCTTGGGCTAGCTCCTCCTGCCTTTCTCCGGGCGCTCTCGGCAGTTCGTCCCATTGATTGAAGGGGTTCCGCTGGTACTCGTCCTCGTCTTCATCAGCCTCGCTCTGGCTCGCCTCGTCCTCGGAGTCTATCCTCCGCAATTCGAGCTTCTCCCGGGCCACCTTCGCCCTCGCCTCTTCCGCCTTCGCCTTCGCCTCCTCCGCCTTCGCTTCGGCCGCCCCCAGTTCTCGCATGGAGACTTCTAAACTGGCCGCGGCATCAGCTCGCCTCGACGACTTCATCGAGCTTCCTCTTGAGCTAGTGCTTCGCGTTCCGCGCCACGCTTCGACCTTGGCACGGTTGTCTTGGGCCCTGTCTTCTCTGGCTACGCTGGTCTTCTGGGTTAACGCTTCGTACGTTAACTTGGTCCCCCGCCTGGGGGTGTGGGGTTCGGATTGGATCCCCCTTGCTTCGGCCGATCTCGTTATCGGCATCCTCATCGTATTCGTCTCTTCGGTCACGTGCGCTGATCCCCTTCTTCTGGCGAGCGCTCCGACAGGTCCGTCATATTCTCCTCCAAGTCGTGTGGGAGATTCTTCTCCTGTGGCGCTTGCTCCACGTCCTCCAGTGGGGAGCGGCAGCGTCCTCTTTGCCTTAGCCGATCTCGTTATCGGCATCGTCGTCTTATCGCCGAGATCCGGCTCAAAGGACCAAAAATGTTGCTAAAACGAAAAGAGAAAACCGAAACAACAAACGGCGCTTCGCTAGCGCTGCCTCAGTCTCTCTCTGAGTGGACTGTATTTTTCCCCGGCACTGGCCGGCCAACGATGCTTTTGTCAATTCCAAGGATTGTACCTCGAGAGCCGGACTCTTCTCTGGATTGGCGGGCGTTGGAGTCTTGCCCAGTACAATTCACTACGACCTGCGAAACGAATAAGAAAACAACAACACGACGAAGGAGAGAAGATATTGAGAACGCGACCCAAATTATTCGCTTATATTCCTATTTATTTGCTGATTATTTACAATAAAAATCTGTCTCTTTACACTAGTCTTGAACAAGACTTATTGGGCAGGAGTTCCTTTGACGACTCCCACTGCTTCAAAAAAAAAAAAAAAAAAAAAAAAAAAAAAAAAAATTTGGCGAGAAGGCCGAATTTGGCGAGACAGGACATATGTGTCCTTCATCTTGTCTCTGACTTCTGGTCATCTTGCGATAACCAGAATCACCCACATCCGTGAGGATATTGGGCTCGGTCTCGCGGCATCTGAAAAGAGAAGAAAAAAGGGGGGGTATCCAAGGATAGTGTGGACAGTGTTAGTCCAAGTGTTCTCTAACTACTTTTATAGCGGGATGGTGGGAAAGAAATCTTACAAGACCGGTGGGTCTTGGGTGCGGTAGTAAACGCAGATCACGTCTTTGGCGTCTGATAATCTGCGCTTTGGTCGGTGTGTATGTTTGTATTTGTGCCGTCTTGTACTGTGCGTTTGTGTGTTGGTTTGTTAATTGTAGACCCTATGGGATGGGTCCAGAAATCCTCTATTATAGAGGGGAATGTTGTTGGGAAGGGTGCTTTCTTCAGTTTTATACTGAAGAAGAAATTGTGGGGGTTTGATCCGAAGAGATCGAGAGAGAGAAGGGTCAAGAACGCAAGAGTCCCGTACAAGTAGGTTCTCGCTGTTCTGAATGTTTTCGAGGTACTTATATGCAAATTGAAGCAAGTACTCGTCGATAGGGGTAATGGAGGCGCCTTCGTATAGGTGAGAGTTGGGGTAATGACGACCGTCAGGCCTTCTAGAATGATTGGTGCATCTTCTGAGGAGTTTCCTTTCGAAAACCCGAAGTCTTTCCATTTGAGCCGAAGATACGCAGGACCATATGGGAAAGGCGTACGATATTCCAGATCGGATTAGCTGCTTATAGCAGAGAAGCTTAACTTTGGTGTCAACTTTGTTGCCCCACTTCAAGATGTTGTGCAGTTGCTTAGACCGACCAAGGCCCCTTTGGAGAATGTGGGTCACATGTTTGATGAAATTCATTTTTGGGGTATAAGTGACCCCAAGATATTTCATCTTGTCCTGTGGTCTAATCGTAGTATCTCCCATTTTTATTCGAATATTCTGTGAATATCGAGAAGTAGGTTGGGAGTGTTTACTACTCAGAATTATGGCTACTGCTTTGGATGGATTAAGTCGGATTTTCCATCGACTGTAATACTGATACAGTTCGTCCAAGTGACGGTTGAGTCGATTTGTTGCGAGGTTAGGGCCTTTGGTTGACGTGTACACCAGGACGTCATCCGCATAGCATATTTGGTTTACTCTCCCGTCCGCGGGGCGGGGAATATCGGAGGTGTAAATATTGAATAAGATGGGGCCTAGAATGGAGCCCTGTGGTACGCCTGCAGCGGCGTGAAAAGTTCGGGAAAGCTTTCCATTCATTCTAACTTGGAAGGTTCTGTTTAGAACAAACTGGTAGATGATGCTACACAGCGTTCTACTGAGGCCAGTATTCAGAAGTTTAAAAGCGAGACCTTCGATCCAAGTCGTATCAAAAGCTTTTTCAATGTCTAGGCTTACCGCAACGGTGGGTTCCTTATTAAAGAGCCGCACGCAGACGTGGTTTTGAAATAAGTTAAGAGCCATAGTGGTGCTGTGCGCTCTTCGAAATCCGAATTGGAAATCAGGTATTAGGTGCCTGGCACTGACAAAGTTATTTAGCTTTTCGTATATGAATTTTTCATATATTTTGCTGATGCAAGTGAGAAGCGAGATAGGGCGAAAGCTTGAGGGGTGATACGTTGGTTTCCCAACTTTTGCTATTGGGCAAATAATAGCGTGCCTCCAAGCTTGGGGAAAGTACCCCATGTTGTAAGCATGGTTGAACAGAATGGAGAGCTTTATAAAGAATAAGGCAGAAAGCCTTCGCAACGAGTGGTATGACATGTTGTCGATACCAGGTGACTTCTTGGGGTGTCGAGATTTGACCAGACTCTGTAGGGTATTTGGTGTGATGAAACCGTGACCATTATCACGTGTGTCATCGAAGTATGCACTGTTAGTTGGGTTAAAGACAACAATTGGCTCGTTGAAGTCGTCCAACTTACTGTGGACCTCTGAACTAACGATTGCATTAGTTTCCGGGTCGCCATCTTGGAGAGTGAGTTTGTGATTGTTTTCGAAGTTCTCTCCGATGATATTTGCTTTATTGGTGTCGTTATTGACAACAACACCATTGTGCATAATTGGCCCAGTGATGCGGGAGGTGCCACATATCTTTTTAACATTTTTATAAACGTTCTGGTCCATCTGAATACCCTTCAGCTTGTCTTCCAATTGTCGGGTACGATTGTTTTGGATTCTCTGTTTTATCAGTGTACCAATATTGTGAATAATGGATCGCAATAATGGCTCCCTTTGCGTAAAGCGGTGACGATATCTCATTCTGCAGAGCTTTTTACGCTCCCGGATGAGATGAAGAGTGATGTCGTCATGGGGAATCTGATAGGTCTTTTCAAGTTTATACTTCGGGACATGAGCCTCCGAAGTTTCAACTAGAATCTCGTGAAGTCGTTTTGCAACGTTGTTTATCTCAACCGTCGTTAGGTTCCTGTCAGTGGGAAGAGAGAAGTGGTGGAGTTTATCGTTCAATGTAATATTGAAGTTGTCCCAATTTGTCCGCCCATAATCGGGTATGTATCTGATATGAGCCCGGGATGCTCGATAGCCGCGAATGAATGTGGTCACAGCATTGTGGTCAGATACACCCGCTGAAACTTGAGGAGGAGTGATTTGTGGAAGTAAGTCTTTGGACACAATAAATATTTCCAGAATTGAGTTACCTCGAGTACCAACAGTAGGTGCGACTATTTCGCAGTTGAGGGCATACATATTTGCGGTGTACCATTGGTACAGTTGTGTGCCATTTGGGCAAGAGACAGAGTTGTTCCAGTGGGGATGTCTGGAGTTAAAATCGCCGCCTATGATGAAGGGTGTATGCCCTGAGGTCCTTATTAGTTTGCCGATATCTTCGGGATTAATGGGGCCATTATTGGTTTTATGCGAGTGGTATACGGAGTATATATTCGAACAAAGAGTCCCAGCAGAGCCCCAGACTGAGGAGCAAAGAGTCCCAGCAGAGCATCAGACTGAGGAACAGAGAATCCCAGCAGAGCTCCAGACTGAGGAACAAAGAGTCCCAGCAGAGCGCCAGACTGAGGAACAAAGAGTCCCAGCAGAGCGTCAGACTGAGGAACAAAGAGACCCAGCAGAGCGCTAGACTGAGGAACAAAGAGTCCCAGCAGAGCGTCAGACTGAGAACAAACAAAGATACCCAAACAACCCGTATGTCAAACATTTGCAATTAAAAAACATACACAAACTCGCAGTAAGCTCTGTAACAAAACACAAAAACAACCAAATTAATAGAATCCTTTTTAGAAATAAAGCAAAGACCGATCTCTCAAAAGCTACCACTAATCCTCCATCTTTCGAAACGTTTCCCTTCGGTCGTTTCATTACACAGATTTTGAACCTTGATACACAACCTAATCCTAAGAAAGTATGGAAAATCTTCCACAAGTTTAGGGAAAAGCTTAAAACAAATAGATCTTCTCTTTTAACTCAAATTTTAGATATATATATATATATATATGTAAAATATGAAAAAAAAAATTCTTAAAACACAAAAATATAAAAATGAAAGAATAAGCATATAAACAAAACAAAATGTTTACATCTGTTAATCTTAAATATTTAAAGGCTATGACTAAACAAATTTTCTTTAACATCCTTACAAAGATCAAAATTGTTAGTACATAAGACAAAATTCAAACAATTATAAAGTAAAAATCAAAAAAATTATGTAAATATAAAAATGAATACTAATACAAAAAAAAAAACAATTTTCTTTTACGCTCAAACGAAATTTAATGATTGTTACTAAGTAAGATTGAACTCAAATATAATAATAAAGAAAAAAAAAGTAAACCAAACTAACTAATACTACATCTTAAAACAAATGAATAAGGAAAATACCCCTAAGTTAACTACCAGATAAATTTAACATTACATATAGCACATAAATAAAACTAATACAGACTTAGAAAAACATAGACACAAACAAAAATTGACATGTAACCAACCGACCCTCCCAAATAAATTTAGTCAAAATAAATACAAAAATGAAACTATAAAAAATTGTAAATAACATTTATATCCACCACTAGAATAAGATCCTTTTAAAAATAAATACACATCCACTTCTACTAATTTGTTAATCTAGCACTACGCCCTAATCAAAAGAGTATAAATATTAATGTACCATACCCTTAAGTATATATTAGAGAAATAACATAGTAAAATACGAACCAAAAATGTTAAACCAAACTGGAACAAATGTAAACTATCGCGAAGTTGAAATGCCACCGCCCTTTGCTTTTCACCCGTCCCAGAAAATGAATCTCTTCTAAATTAATTTTCTTTTCTAAAGGGGGGAAGGATGTAGCGATCCTAAATCGCTACCTCTATCCAAATCCCCAATAACATCAAATCATAACCCAAATCCCAAATTCTCTATTGCCTCATATTCAAATTCCATATTGAGTCACATGTACAACGAATTTAACCAAAAGTTAATTCATCGTACATCGGCTCAATTCCCAAAACCTTGACATCATGAAATGTTAAATTCAAAATGCATTTCATGTTTCCCCTTCCCAGAATCCATCCAACAAAATCCTCAAACAATTCTCAGAACAAAATTCCAATCGAAGCACGCCAAGTCTTGCGTGTGTTTCTTGGAATTTTGACAATAAAATAGTTGACAAAAGTCAACTACAAAAACTATAAAAGGGCAGTGGTTTTCAATTTCGGGATCAGTAGAATTTCGGTGGCCGAACCGCTGGCCGATTATCAATCGTAAAGATCACTCTTGTACTTTTAGAAAAGAAAAGAATGAAATTTACTAAAATTGTTTCGAATGAACCGTTCGCGTCCTTCATTTTTTACTATCGACACTCCGGGCTCTTCTCCCACCGTTTTGGGAAAGCACGGCACGGAGTATTACATATCCCATGAGCACGTTCGTTCGATTTTATACGTTAAATTGGGCATGATACGGCCATGTTGCACTCCTGTACTTCCGATCACACGTTTATGAAGTGCATCATAACTGATGAAGAGACATGGACCTAGGAGTACAATATGCAAACAAGCTAAAAAACATTGAATTGGAGAGTAAAAAATGAACTGAATCCGAAAAAATCAAACAACTGAAAAGGATGTTCATTGTATCAATTTGCATTTCACCTCTCAATAGCACGTATATTTTTGAAACAATACTCATTTCGTTATACCAACGTCGTATAGGGCGTTCATTTACCGCTACATCCTTAAATGCGTCATTAATGTTTTTCATTGCCAATGACGCATCATGTCCCATTTTAAATTCATAAAAGAAGAGGGTTCGAATTTGGACTGCCAACAGCATGGTAAACAATTCCTAGAAAAAAACATAACTGTACTTGTAACGAACCCTAAAATTCTCACACGTCAAACACACATACCACTTTACTTTATAAAAAAGGAAAATTAAACGTTCTGGTGATGTTCACTCGAGAACTTCTTATTTCCGACAGCGAAAATCGGACATTTCATGTTCTACAACCTAATAATAATGATATTCAAAAACAAAACCATTAACTACGGAACGCTTACATAGACTTAGATTGAGTTTAGATATTAGGTTTAGGTTTAGGATAGAGTTAAGTTAAAAAAAAAGTTTAAGTTAGTTTAGTATTTAAGTAAGATATAAGGTAAAAGCAATAACAAAAACGACGCTTTTTCTGTTCCTCAGCTTCTTTGTAACCAATTAAGTTCATTAAAATGCATGTAAACAAAACAATCGTAATGTCGAAAGACAAATTTTCACCCTTTAAGCGTATGCATGTAACTTAGAGAGTTCTCAAGGGACCAGTAAGTTAGGAAATAAGATATCGTAAACCAGAGTTTAAACATTTTTGTCTAGCGAGCAAGTAAAATAGAATAATAGGAAGAAATAAAACATGATATGAAAAATGAAAAAAAACACACAAAACTCATTTCGTTATGGAATGAGATTTCTTTTCGGTGAGAGTGTTCTCAGAGCTTTACAACCTACAACTGTCAAGATGAACTCCAACAAATGAGCTGATGGTACCGACTCACCCACATAAACTTGCCTTTTCTAGGAGAAGTATATACATAAAAGAAAAATCCTGAAGACTTCAACAAAAATGTCATCGTTTTTAAAGAGGCTGAATCACTCACCAAGAATTGTTCGGTATAGTGCGGATGCTCATTGCGTAAAAAGTCAAGGGTTTTAGACCACTTCATAAAACTGTTTGATCTATAACCAACTTTCAAATAAATTGAAATATGAACAAATTTAATATTTAGTAAAACAGCTACAAGCAGTTATTCGGCTGTTGAAGTCTTGAAACTCTCAAGACCTTATAATAAGCTGGTTACATTTCAAAAATCCCGACTAGAGTTATTTTGATCTTGTCTCATGAAATTTAAAAAACGATTAGTGAAAATTACATTAGATATTAACATAATTGCCGGCTTTTTCACTTATTTTTAACACAGCCTCGTATTATTATCTGATTCATATAAAACAACACATTCATTGCCTAGAAGCCACAAACTGGTTTCACCGCCTGTCTCAGTATTTTGTTGCATTCCCCAAACGGTGGGTGATAAAACCTCGAGGGCGAGAGAAGAACAAAAAAAATCAGTAGTTATGTCCATTATAAATGACATTCAATTGGCGTCGAAAACGCCCTTGATTCCTAATAGCAGAATAAATATTATGCATCTGCAGTCCCATATAACAGTTCCTTACTCATTTGGGGAAGTTAGTCACACAACAGACCCATAAAAAAATCCGCTGCCCAAAAGAGTTAAAATCAAACAAAAGAACAGGTAGACTCTCAGATACTTTATGATTGTATTCCCACTAAACGTATTCGAAACCAATCCTTTTGTGTGACAGAATCCTCCAAGCGCCCAAGTTGAAAGCCAAACATTTGGAACATTGCCTCAGTTGAATATTTCAAGGTCGGCAGTTCATCCTTGGTTTTTTTTTTCGACTGAGTACTAAATTTAAACTTCCACTGCACTACGCCAACTTAGCGCGAGTAAATATACCCTCATTATCCTCACATAACACGAATGTCCGCATTTGTCGAATTAATTTTGATTAATTCAGAAAAAGCACACATATGTCCTTGGCTTAAAGAAAGCGAGGATATTGATTATCATCACTTGAATAACTGCCGAGAGTTCTGTCTTTCATTAAAATGCCAAATCAACGGCCCAACAGTCGACCGGCTGCATGCACTCTTGTGGCTTATAGCTTATTTATGTCGAAGTCTGCAGAGGTGACAAATTCTGTTACGTGCAAGGAATTCCCGGATTGTCGGAGTAGTGTCGCATTGGAAAGGTTTCCTTTCTTTTTAACCAACTCATGCTTGCCCGAGAAGCAACACACACAATTGGCCAACAGGGCAAAGCGGCAAAAGGAAACGTTTGGGATACATTTCCACTTAGCTCGACTGCTGCAATGAGAGAAAAAGTAAGTAAATAAATAAATAAATAAAAATGATTGGGAGCATAAAAGGTCGTCTTGATGACGAGAATACTTCCAAGACCCTCGAGCGGGTAGAATGTAGATATTAGGAAAAACTTTGGATTGGTATTCCAAAAAAGTAACCGTTGTACAGTGACGTTGAGTTTTGGCGAGCGACTCTCTGGTTGCCTGAAATGAATTTATAAGAACGGTTCTAAGGGATTTCGTTTTAAGTTCTCAGATTTTATTTATGTAGAACTAGAGATTTATCTTTATCATTGGCCTTAGTTACTTTTTGGGATAAAGTACATTAAATGTTACCCATATCAGAAAAAAATTCAGTCGGAAAATCAGGATTATTGGAGTTAGTGAGTTCGTTTTTTGGATAGTGAAAATAAGAATTTAAGCGGGAATGAAAACGTCCGCCCATATTAAGAGTAAGCAGAAGTACTGATAAAGGGGTTTAAGAACACTAGTATTGAAGAAATAAATGTAAAACTAAAGATTCCCATCCCCAGCAAAGGGTTATGCACTGCAATTTTGTCCAATTTATAATTCCACTGTTGGTGTCCAAGTTTCTTAAGTTTTAACTGCTACGAAAATACCTATTTTCAGCGAAAAGTAGCTAAGACGAAGAGTTTTGGGTTGACCAATATTTGTGGTTTAAGATGTAATATCTCCTCTGTTTCTGCTCATATATCTGAAGAAAATGGAGTCAGGAAGCAATACACACTTGCGTATGGTGTTAAAGTAGTACAAACTATTTAAGAAAATAGACGTTAAAAAACACATGACGTGTATTAAGTGTTATGATAATGATCTCACTGAAGGTCATTCCAATAGTGACATCATTAAATTTAAATTCGAGGAAAAACCCTCATATAATTTGGAATGGGGATGAAATCCAATTTAAGTCTATCGAACATTTTGCATTTCATCACTATCGTAGTAAGGGAAATGGAAAATTATTGATAAACATCCGTACCCACTTTGCCTTTTAGCGTAATCGTGCTAGTAGAAATGCCAAATAACTCTATTCTGCGATTTAGATTTTAATTTGAACTTTGCATGCAACATAATTGCGAAATAGAAAAAGGGCTAATAGGTAAGCACTTTGCACTACTGTCACCGAAATATGTTCACCTTTTTGGAGCCACGTATAATCGCACAAGTACAATCTTCAAAGCCCATTTGCTGTTCGTTATCAGCGCAAAAAGCA
This sequence comes from Microdon myrmicae, assembly GCA_963931805.1. NCBI lineage: Eukaryota > Metazoa > Arthropoda > Insecta > Diptera > Syrphidae > Microdon > Microdon myrmicae. The sequence goes on along the minus strand of OZ007499.1, from coordinate 46,662,282 downwards.
ACCGGACCGGGTGCAATACTAGCAATAACCTTTAAAACTGGTGTCACAGAACTGTTACTAGTTTTTTTACAAAATTTTTCCCATGCTCTGAAAACCGTTCTCCACTGTTGAAGAGCCGCTCAAATTCAATCAAACACAAAACTACAAAATTACTGAATAGCTTTCCTATCCATGTTATCCAAGGTGGTGCAAAACGTTATCAATACCGAGTTGGTTAAATATTTGCACACCTAATCCCCAATACGGATTCTATAGCTTGCGATTTCGTGGGAGATGTTTTCAACTATGTGACTAAGATCTGGACAAGCGGCCACTTGGAAGAGATGGCGAGTCAAGAGGAGTCGAGCATTGGATACCTTAAAATCTTTTCATCGCGTTTAACATAGAGCCTTATTTTGGGGTAATATCGTTTTGAGATTTTTTTTCACGTTTTGTATTTTTATGAACTTAAACACTCTTTAAGGTATCCAAGAATGATACAATAAAAGTCGATTATGAGGGGGAGAAACTTGTAAGCGTTGAAGCAAAATTAGCGGTTTTCGAATGCGTGTCTTTATTATTCTTTATATAAACTATTCCGACACTTATCAGTTTCCAGATTTTAATTTTGACTAATAGATGTCTATTCTATCCCAATTTTAAGGCTGAGCAAACAGCTGTTTGTAGAAAGTCTGTTAAAACTATTAGTACGTTAAAACCACTAGTAAATCTACAAAACTAGAAAAATCTTTAACTTGAAATATCTCGTCTCCATGTTTTTCAAATTGGGTGCAAAGTAGCTCCCTCAATTTTTATAAGATTGACTTGAAATTTTAACTGCAACTTTAAAACAATATTTTCTAGTGTCCTTTTTTTTGAAAGATTTTATAAGCGACTTTCGGTCGATTTTTTCGAAAAAACATGAAAAAAGTTCAAATGAACGTAATTTTTTTTAAATCAATTTTTCGAATTTTTTTTTTTTTTTTTTTTTTTTTTTTTTTTTTTTTTTCTTAAATATACTTTCCTCGGGACAGACGAACCTATAGCGCCGGCACGTTGCTCCGAGATGCCACAAAATAACTATTGCAGTGCTTTTTGAACAATTGCAGGCTGTAACGCTCTGGGAACACTCGAGCGGAAAAGAGTTCCACAGCTTTCCCGCTCTGTAACGGAACGAGTTCTGATCCAGGGATTTTCGCACCGTCGGAAGAAGAACAGCAAATTGGTGCGATCGTGTAGCACATATAAACTGAATTGCTCGGTATAATACCACGAATTTCCGAAGAACGGTACCCATGATAACATCTGTAAAACAGACAGAGGTCGGCTCCGCGCCTTCGATGTGACAGCGGCTGTAGTCCCGATGTCAGTGCTGTGTCCCCAATCAGGCGGATCGCTCGTCTCTGTATGCTCTCAAGTAGGTCGAGGATATGTTTAGGACCAGAGATCCAAACATGAGAGCAATATTTGAGTGCGGGCTTAATTTGAGATTTATACAGGAGAACTTGAGCCGGACAAAATATTTTTTTGCTCAGTTCTCCTGAGGCCGAGCTAGCGATATTTGATACGTGTTTATGCCACGATATATTCTTATAGACTGCGACTGCGAGATCTGAACACTTTGTTATCCGTTGACTCCAACAAAATCATATATGTGAAGTAAAAACAAGGTTGGAGCCAAGTTAGAACATTGAGGTACCCTATAATTAACAGGATACAGATCCGAACAGTTGTTACGGACCTCGCGTCTATTTCCCCACCTAACATCCACTAATTCCCACAAATTTCCCGCCTCTACCTGTAAATGGAAGAAATATCTACACTATGCAAATTCTACTTGGCAGAAACAAATAATAAAAAACGGCGTTGGCGCCGAATAAAAACTAAACGTTAACGGCGAAAGCAAAAACGTTTCATTCGACGTAAAACTACGAACGAGGATGTCTGCTACGTTGAACATCGGAAGGATACATCTCGCTATTCTCAGATAAATAATCATATTAAGTCGTTCTAAAGGTTCGATAAAACCTTATAGAGTACTAAATAGTGAAACGAGAATAATTGAAAATCAGTTAGACGAAAACGACAAAACTAAGAGATACACACATCAAATAAACAAGAACAACAAGCTGAACAGGGGAGCACAACGCTCAACGCTCAACGCCCCCTGCAACCTGTCAGCAGCGGAGACAACAACAGCAACAACGACCGCTTCACGGTCAATACAAGTAAGTCCTTTACTTACTATTATATTTAAATATATTACTTTACCAATATATATTGTGATTAACTAAATTGTGTAAAATATCTATAACACAGTCGCCGTCCACAACAACCCAGATCTATGGATTTTCGAGAAGCTCTTCGTCCAGTCGCAAAGTCGCTGGGAAAGTCCATATGAACGAACTGTGCTCAGCAGTGCTCCTTACCAGACGCGGTCAAAGGCCTTGGAAATATCTAAGGCGACCACCCTCGACTCACCATGCCGCCTAATCGTAGATGTCCATATATCGGTTATAGGGGTCAAAAGGTCTCCCGTGGACCTGTGGGGAGAAAGTAGTGCACCGGCGTACGGGGCTGATTATCTTCCTCCTCCATCATCAATTGTTAGCCGCGCAAAACACCGAACCGTATGTCATCACTAAGAAATGAACGAACGCCGCCTCGTTCGTTCGCAACCACGGGTAAGGGTGCAAGATAAACACCAGGACACTGCGACACAGCTGGGAAATGAAACCCCTGAAATAAAACACTCAATAATGTTGGGAATATGTCTAAACATTTATTGTATATCACTGCCGCGGGATTGTTTAATTTTAATACAGGTGATAACGCGAGCAATTGTATTTTTTCAACACGCGACACAAAAAAAAAAAAATTACTACACGCTCAGATACTCGCGACTCCGAATTTAACGTATCTCCGCGTGTACCGACGGAGTACGGGAGCGGCACGTGACCATGGCGGTCCGTGGATGGAAGACGACTCAACGATATTTTATCGTTTGGGGTGAGTTTTTGGTGGTGTGGTGAAAAGGAAAAGAAATTTCCTTTGACCAGTGACCAATGGAAAGCGATCTCAGGTACGCGGTGGTGTATGTGTGTGTTGGTACACATCACCGTGTTAATCGATGCGTTTTGCCTGAAACGGGGAAAAAGGAACAACGGTGAAACGACCTACAGCATCTTTCGGTAATGAGGGTCGGCTGTCTAAAAAGCAGCCACTCATTAGATGCTAAAAGGATCGTATACATGATTACCTGCGACTGGGAGAATCGGATTCTTTTGTTTTGCATATATTTATGCTATTGCATCCGATTTGACGGCGAAACTTGGCGTCGGTGATTGTTTGAAAATTCAAACAAAGCAATGTTTCCTGGTGAAGTGCTTGCAATTGAATCCATAGTTGCAAGTCTTCGGAAAGCAATTTAGATGGGTACACAATGACGGTTGTGTATACCATCTGCGTCAATTATGCATGGCATCTATGGCGACGGCTGGATCGAATTATAATGTGAATATCTACACTAATTGGAAATTCGGTTTTTGGGTCGCTAATGCAGAGATGCTTTGTAATATATGAATGCCCTTGTAGACGCAATTCTTTTTAGGGATTCTTTATAATGCTTGTATGCATTAATGTCCTTGGAGAAGGAAATATTTTCAGGTGCCAATGCAATCGCATTGGCGAGAATTAATGGGAGTTGAGTTGCGGATATGGGGAGTTTTCAGGTAAGTGGGCCGTGGGGTTTGGTGGAACCCCCACAGACCGCCTGCCACGGAATCCGTATTGACGATTATTCCGTTGCACTCCCAATACTTAATTAACTCGGAGTTGATAACCTTTTCCATTACCTTAGATAACATAGCCAGTAATGCTATCGGCTGGTAATTTTGTGGGAGACATTTTCTTCTCGTTTTTGGGATTGGCTGAATTTAAGCGACTTTCTAGTAGGTAGGAAAGGTTCTCCGTTCATAAAATAGGCGAAAGAGCCTGCCAAGAACCGGCGATAAATCTGGAGCATGGTTGTTAAGGACTATTGCTGGTATTCCGTTCGGCCGGTAGCCTTCCTACAGTCCAGTCCACGTAAAATGCGTTGAATAGTATCCGGGCGAAACCTCACACCCCACATCGAATACTCTACCGGCGCGATTACAGGTGGCTCCAAAAGATCGGCATTGGTGTTTGAATTCGCGAAAAAATTGGTTTTATCTTTTGAATTTGTGACGAACGTACCGCTGTCTGTCACTAATGGAGGAAAAGTGGAGGAATCGAAGCTACCGTTGACAGCCGCTGCCATTGACTAGAAGGGACCGGAGTCAGTTAGGCACTTAGCGAGTATTTCACTCTGTCGTTGTAAGTCTTCTTCGCGCTATCAATCGTGTGGTTGTGCGGGCTTCTGATTCTAATAAAATTCGCTCTGTTAACCTCAATCGGTGTTGAGCACCGTTGTTTAAAAGCTCTATTTTTGACGCTGTAATCCGCTCTCACTTTTTATCAAATCAAGGTTTGTCAGATGAACTTCGTTCGATGGAATGCGAAATGTATATATCCATCCCGAGAAGAATAATCTATGTGACCGACTCCGAGCATGGATCGACATCGGACTCTGCAAAGAACACCTCCGAAGATGTGACGAAATCTCGCAAATCGTCCCAGTTGGCATTCCCATACCTCCATACATGGTGAAGCTGGTTAGGTCGGTTATTCGCTTGAAATGCAAATGGTTGCGCGACCGATATCAAGTAGTGATCTGAGTTTCCCAGTGGCTCAACAATTTCTATGGTATACATGCCCGGATATCAAAAACAGATCCAGCGTGTTTGCACAATCACCTCGGGCATCCGGCACTCGCGTAGGTTTGTGGGGTTTCTCAATTCTATATGAGAATCAACCCACAATCTCAACCACAATTTCCACCTTATTTCGACCGCTTTCAGCGCGTCATACATATCCATTTCCCTTATATGTTATTCACCTGAAATACATAATTTCCCCAAGGACGCATAGCTAAACTCATTATCCTATGCAGATAATGCATAATTGAGTTTAGCTACTATCTTCGCCATACGACAACACTATTGCTCTAACCATGGGATTTCCACCGGAAATTCCATTCGTATTGGTTAGCAACAACCAAGTCAAACCAAGCGACGCGGTTGCATCATCATCCATTGGCTTGGGTATTTACCAACATTCCATAGAGTTTTTCCCATGGTATTATATCCCTAGCCGACGCGGCGTCCTATTGACTTTTCCCAGATCTCCCATTCGCTTGGGATCAATGACCTCTTTTTGCAGGTGAATAACATCAGCTAGGTCCTCCTCTCCTTCGCAGTTCCATAGCTGTACCACTGGGTCAGTAGGTCGTGTCAGTAGATGCACTTGATACCAACACACACAACCAAAGCTACCCCGAGATCACAGCACATCATGTTTCTGTTCTCTCATTCTCCATGTCCGCCAATTACCCAATTGACTGAAATTACCACACTTCAACGAGCGAAGCTGAGAGAGCATAGGCGTGGTCTCTTTTGGTTGTCCTGTGTGTAATGTGAAATACAGAATTTCACCCTTTATTCATCAGTCAGATCTCAAGCACCATCGCACATAGCCACGCTGCCGCTCAGGCAAAAAGTAATTCCGTACATTTTAAAGAGTCGGGTGTAAAATTGTCGCGAAAGTTTTCACGGTTTTTAACAAATTCTCACTGGACCTGACCCTTCAAATTGAACTATTACCTACTTGCTACCAACACGTTTTACATCGTAATTATTTTTGAAACAGGTGCAAATTAGTACCGGAATACCCTTTAGCCGTAGTGAAAATAAAGAACAAATAAAAAAGAAACTAATTGAACAACTAAACCTCGGTGCAGTTTCATTTATTTAATCTCTTCTCGTGGACTTCCCGAGGATGATTTTCGCGCAGCAACATCGTTGGGAACACGAGTGAATCCTGTGCCATACTTTGGTACCTACTTATACCCCCACAGGTTCCTCCACGACTTGAGTCAAATTGCGGCCAACAGCGAACATCTCCGGCAGCCTCCCAGCCTTGTCGGTTCTGTTAGAATGAACCAACCAGCCAAAATTGGGTATATTAAATCGCCAAAGACGACAATTTCAGAAGCCGGGTTGTTGATCTGTATCCAACTGACGGTAGGTGAGAGTTGTTCGAAAAATTTCGCTTCACGATCGACATTTGGGGAGCGGTAAAGACAACAAAGAAATTTAACAGTATTTGTCCGCACGGCCTTCAACCACCCGATGTGCATGTTATACGGTGCCAACGTCTCTATCATCTGGCAAGCCAGATCGGACCGCCCAAAGACGTAGACTCCGCCCTTAAAACGGAATCTCGAACGTAAGTCGTACCCTGAGCATATATAGAATCAGTTGACGAATCGACCTGGGTCTCATTTAGGGCAAAGATATCAGGTTTCGCTGTCTGCAAATATTGGTGTAAGGCATTTACATTCGTATTGGTGAACCCTGATGTTACAAAATGCCATTATCAGTCGAACGTCGACAGAGCCTCGAGAAACGAGCCCGATTATGCGATGACGGATTTCTTAAAGTTCAGTTATTTATCATAGTATCTGTATGATGTTCCCGCTGACATAGTCCCTCCCCCGGAGATCCGAATGGGGAACTAATTTATATTAGATGAACTGAAGGTCTCGTCGGCATCGATTCCACGGGTCCCACAAGAGGGTCATGGAGCGACCGAACATCGACCACCTGCAAGACACGACCATCGAACCCACCACACGCCCGCAGAATCATCGCGGGGGCGAGAGACGATCAAGGGGTATCGCGGAACTCACTCACTCAAAGGCATTAAGAATCGCGGAAGCATGAGGAAAGTTCACCCCAGCCACTCAGAAAAACCAAGACCTCGTGCGCTCAACAAAAAAACGTAACAATAGTGATGGGGCGGGTCTAAAGTCGACCGCTTCAATGCACTCTACCTCAGTCAGGGCACCAGGTGTCCGGGCCCCTGCCCAAGCCCAGCATCATCAAGGCCAACAGCTATCACAGGCAGCCACAACAAAGCGGGTAGGGCCGCGTAATGCCCCGCTTGGCGGTGGGCCCCCCAGTAGCTAACGACCACCCGGGCCCCAACTTTAGATTACGCCTCTCAGCACACACGGCCTCACCCCCTGCTCAAAATCTATAGCGCCCCTGCTCTTTTTGCGAATCATCGCACTCCATCAGCTCCTGTGAGGAATTCAAACCGCTCAGCCCAGACCACCGGCAATCACACGCAACCCAACAAAAACTGTGCCTCAACTGCTTGGAGAGTTATCGGTTCTGCGACTGCCGTTTCACCAAGTGTCAGCGACGACACCACGCCCTACTCCACTCTGGTACGCCCTCAAACACAACATTGCATCGCCACGACTGCTCGCGAAGTTGGACCATGAGATCCTTCACGTGCCCATTGATCGTGGGTTGCGACCTTACAACTCCGACCCAGATCAACTGGCTGGTTCTGCCACCACAAAGCGCAATGTACCGTAGCGCGTGGAGGAAAGGTCCCGCCGCCATCGGCCCTATGGACCATCCCAGAGATTCACGAAGCACACCATCAGCGACCACCTGCGCGACGCCACCAGCGGATACCCCCCCAACCGGGCCAAGTAACCATAAAGGCAAGGGATGATCCCAAGCCACCAAAAGCCTCACAACAACGACCACCATCGGGTTGAAAAATGAAACACACCACTAATCGCTCAGCGCTCCTCGTGGCGGGCGGCCTTCTCCTGTAACCCTCTGTCCAGCTCATGGAAACGTCCTCATCTCACTCAACTACCAGCAGTCCACACCTTACCGGCACCAAGCACAACCTCGGCCTCGGGGCCCTCTCCCCTTGACCAGTAATATTCGCCATAATTCGCGAAGGCGGGCGGAATGTTGCCGATTCGCAAATGGATGTACTGGAGGAATCTAGTACGTTCACTTCTGCTTGTCACATGATGACTGTCACTCGCCAGCGAGTATGCGTCATCGAAAGAGAGAACGCCACCTAAGCGTCACCGGACTTGAACAACCCCAACGGTCGCTTCGTCCAGTCTGCATTCAACCGCCAACGCGTACACATCGCCAAGAAAACCAGCGTTCGAGATCACAACGGTGAGTTTTGCCTTGCCTCACCGAACTGTTTCCAGTGACTTTTCGTGCCGTAATTTACGTTAGCGGCCTTTTGCTTTCGGTACATGTATTGTGTGTGCAGTCAAATAAACAACTGATACCGAACTGTTTCCATTGACTGTTGCTCTCGTAATTTGCATTAACGACTTTTGCTTTCGATACATGTGTTGTGTTGTGCAGCTAACCCAACAATTTATGCAGAACAAAAGAAGGATAAGCAATTGCATACATTAATTTGCGGAAATTAGAGAGTGAAAGTCCACACATCATGTTTTGTTTTTCTGATAGTAAGGATTTTCTGAGGTAAGGAATCATAACCCCTCCACCCCCGAAAATAGCCCAACATTTACGGGACACTTTTCATATAAGGAAATACAAAGGATCATATATTACAATATAATTATAATAGTTTTTAAGTTAAGTTATATTTAAGAAATAAATAGTTTTATGTTAACAATTCGGCTTCAATTGGATTTATGGTATTAAAAATTATATCAGTTATACCAGTTAACGTAACAAAACCCAAAAGCACAACAAAATCTTGATTATCCAGCGCCGTACAATTGAAGTATACCCTATGTTGCATATACGAGTCTATAGTTGAACAGAATTTTCCCTTTTCAAGTTCCCAGTATAGTTCTGTACAAGTATGGTGGATGTAGCCTTCAAAAAGTTAAGTACAGAGAAAAATCTTTTCCATTATTAACAAGAAAATATTAATATTTTATGGCTACCGGCCCCAGAGATAAAAATTCATTGGAAAATATATTTAATAGATGCAAGATAAATTTAGCAATACGCTCTCAAAAAGAATCCATCTTCCTGTGGGCTGACTAATCTTGCCATAGCATGTGCTCCTTGCTCGGAAGAAGTAGCTAAAATAATTTCAAGCAGCGAAGGCTCTATATTGAATGTCAGTACAGTTCAGTATTCCTAGGAAACCATGAGTAGGGGTTGTAAGTAGTGATGTTCGAAGTTTGTCGTTAATTTAATGGCTTGGCAAAAAGTGGAAAGGTATCCTCCAATAGGAAAAAAAATGACAACAAAAACTCCAACTTTTGGTTCATATCTAGTGCCTCGAAATTTGCAATTTCTAAAAGAACTCTTAGTTTCGCTTGTGATGTATTTAATGGATCCATTGGGCAAGCAGCAAACTTTCCGATGCGGAAGAAGTTTGCGTAGGCTCATCAAAATTGAATGACACTATTGCGTTGAGTTTGCCTGTCATTAATGATATTTATTATAAATCAATGTTTCAAATGAAAGTTTTGCCTCCTATAGAAGGCTACCACCAAATGAGAAATTTTAATTTTTTTGTACAACTTTGCGGTAGTGGAGAAATATTTTGCCGACCACTTGTTACGAAATATGAATTTATAAATTAAATACCAGCGTGGCATGCTTTGCTTTCCGACAAAGCAAAGTTATTTAAATCCCCTATTATAAATGATAAGCAAGTTTTTAGGCAGTAATATTAAATGTAGAAGTATAGATAAATGCACTAAGCGGTTGGAAGCAAATTGATATTCCAATTGCTTATACGAAACATGTGCCGTAAAGTGAATGAGGGGTATCATTAAAAGTTAGAGAATGTTGCAGGTGGAGGAAGACCCAGAGAACAGATAAATAGGATATCGAGGTACTGGTTCGTCAATGAGGAAACCAAGGTACTTGACCACCAAAGTGGCGCTTGCTAGTATTGAAGACTAAGCTAAATTATCAGTCTTTCGAAAACCTGTGTTTGCGAACAACAGGCGCTGTACGCAAATTCCACGAACAATGGATATTGTCGTGGGCGGGCTGGCGTCAGGAACAATTAGCAGCGCTCGTAGCGTGCAACGATGATAGTTGCCTTTGACTGAAAATTAATAATTTTAATGATGTTAAAAGGGAAAAGAATACCCCAATTTGATTGACGGTAGAAATCCCAGAAATAATCCCCAAAATTGATGAACAACACGGTGTGCTTCTTTTGCAATTATTAACTAATATCTATTTCTATGGATTATTATGCTTTACAGTGATTATAACGTCTGTGACCGATGTCAACAAAAGCTAACGAAAGAAGAATCAAAACATAAAAATGGTTGTCAAGTGACAACCAACAGAATTCATAAATGTCAGCTGAGTGCTGACATTATTAAAGGTGATGCCACATCTAGTTATTGCGAATTCGCTGGTTTTTCGAATGCGAATCCGCAACAACCTGTCTCAAATGAAAGCGATGTTCAATTTTAGTTTTCGATCGTATGAGAATATCCTCGGTATAAGCGTAAATACTTCTGGAAAGTCTGTGCTGTATTCCGCAGGCCGAAAGTTATCACTTTGTCCTAACGGCGTAGTAGCTGTTAGGAATGTCTTCTGGGGCTACTGGAATTTAATAATAAGCACTAGCGAGGTCTAGAGTGGCAAAGATAGATCAATCCTGCAATCTCCATGAATAGTGATGTATGTGTGTTATTGGGAATAGTGACTGCAGTCATGGGCGTCACCTGTTCGCTATTTTACATTACTCTTCTTAACCAGGGGAAGGAGGCTTTGTTGTCTTACCGGAGAACCGATGTCTGAATATGATGAAAAACACCCGCCTTAGTATGTATAGATTTATTAAAAGGAATCTTCACATCAACGAATTCGCTCAAAATGTTAACGAACGGACTATAAGCAATAGTGCTCGACAATGTGCAAGTTTTTCCAGCTTTCGAATATTCTGGTCTGGGATTAATGTCCAGTAATCTATTATGCGTTCAATCTACAAGCAGATTATAATATTTAAATAGGTTGTAATATTTTGACATCAACAATAATGAAATCCCAACCAATGGCTCCCGAAGGCCTAAATCGAGAGTAAAGAGTTTACGTCAATATGTCGCTATAACTAAGTTATTTGCCGTAAATATTTTTACATGCTAGGAAATCTAAAAGCAGGTACGAATGATCGTAAGAGGGTGGAGATATCACCATGTCAGATATTGTCATTTAATGTCAGAGTGACAAAAGTGTTGCTGGCCATTTGCGCTTTATCGACGGTCGCCGATACTAGTTTAAGGAAATCGCCTAAGCAGAAGTTGACTGAGGTCAATTACAGGGTTTGTTGCAGTACAGCAACAAAGCATAAACGATCAAAAATTCAAAATAAGAGGAAAACATCAAGCCGCCTCAAATGTCACTCGGAAATCCCAGATTGGTTTCTGGAGCGTGATGTTAAAATGCCAGCAGTGATTCTAAACGACAAATTGATATCAGATGCACGGCTCGGCACCTTACCAATCAAATCGGAACATTTCTACAGTTTGAATTAAGCTGGTGACTCTATGCCAAACTCACCGAAAAATCTACAGTTAAAGGTGGATGATATGGACGAAGAATGTTATCCTGCCATATCAATGAAAGCTGTTACCATCAACACATGTCGTCTATTCGACATACCGTCAGGCATTTAGCGCCTAAGCTTATACCTCAATAAAAATCAAACTATGAGGTTGTAGCGTTCTACGAACGCACAATTCCAACCAGGTAAGGTTCCTACCCTCCAAGGAAATACCTACCCTGCAAATGTTGCACGCGCCCCACAGACGCGTGTCCCAAAATCCCACCTTAGGGCACTGAAACATTTAGCCAACGTAGAGCCCGACACTAAAAAGCAAGGAACTGAACGTCCCAAAGCTTTCAATGTCAAGCTCAACAGTTCGAATAAAGCATACCTGAAACAAAGGAAAACATTCATGCATCCGATCCTCAAAGACCGAAATGCGCCGCACTCCAGCACTGCACAATCGAAAACCCTGAACATCTACACGATGTTACAAGGATTTGTTATCGCCAGCAAATTAGTCGACCAATGGATGCACGTGCGGGTGGTCTGCCACAAAGGCCACCAAATCCATCCACAAACAAAAGAAACGGCAACTGTAATTATCTCAACGAGATAATTCGAAAAATTTAGGAGGTTTAAAACCTACAAGGGAACTACTCCTATCCCATGGTTCCTTTTTTGTATTTCACACCCGTTAGAAGGATCTTCAGGCATCCAAATTACCCCTGGGATTAAATAACATGCTGCTAACAGAGATTCGGAAATTCTGTTAGCAGATCTAATGGGAAAAGTTGTCGGTGCGGATATAGATACGATCCGTATCAGGTCTTTTTTTTTTTGAATTGAGATAGACAGTGCCATTTTGAGTTACTGTTTTAGAGGCAGTATGTTTAACGTCTTTTCTAACGATGATTTTTATACGGTGCTTTCGGTGCCTTTTTTTGACACAGTTTGTTTGTTCAATAGTTACACAGTTTTTGCTTTTCATAGTTGGTCATAGTCGATCGTGAAGAAATAAAGTACAAGGATCTCATGAAGTCGATCCACGCGTAAACCTCCGTGTTTTATTTTGTTCGATGAGTTGTTTTGATTGATTTTCATTGTATTTTTCGTTGATCTAATGTACGCTATTTTGGAACGCCAATAACACTGGTGCTTTTATATTTGCTGTTCTCGTCGAGGATGATCTCGACACAGAACAGGTTGTTTATACCCCCTGGCGTTCACACCTAAACCTCTATAATAGAAACAAGTCACGACAAAATTAATGCTATCTGAAATAGGTGAACTGCTTCGTCGTCGGTTACAAAAGGCAGTGTAAGAACGACGGTTCCTGGAATCGTGTGATCTAACCCTACTAATTTCCAAACGAAGTTCTTGAAGTTCCGCTCTCATAACGGTAATTTCTTCTCTCAGAAGAAGTTCTCGTGTTTATTCGGCCGAAGATTTACCCAGAGGAACTGTTGGCATTTATTGAACCTAAGATGTATTAGATGTGGCGATCTGAACTGGATAAGTCTGTACTTGACCAGTTCCAAGTATCTCACCTGTACTCGGATCTACTCTTTGGCACTCGGACGTTCTGTGGAAGATTTTCATCTGCTGTAGAGCCACATAAGGACCGTAAATATGGGAGCAACGGCGATGACTTTATTAGAAGAACATTAGTTTTCTTAATCAATCCGAAGAATCCGTGAATGCTTTTAAAGCTATAGCCTTGGACGCGGAGTAGGGATTGAATTGCCATAGAAAGAAATTTTATTCGCTCTTCCGTAATAATATAATTCCACTTCGAAAATATTCTCCACTTGAACGAATCAAAACTTCGGATCATCAGGTGAAACGTTTGGCAGAGTAACAAGTTTATCGAAAAAAACGACCGCCAGGAATAACCGCATGCGCAGAATGGGACAAAAGGGAAGGTGCTGCATTAGATAGTTGCCTCATCCTGCAACTATGACCGTGTGTGTGGCATTTTTGAGATCTCAGTAGTTATGCAAAAATAAAAATTGAACCCACAATTATCCCTCTACCAAAGCATAATAACAAAACTGATACAATCCACGGCTACCGCCCCATTTCCTTACTGCCTTGTTTAGGAAAAGTATTGGAAAAAATTGTCGCTAAGAGACTAAACTGGTACCTAGAAAAATATAATCTGATAAGTACCAAACAAGTCGGTTTCAAACAAAGCAGGGGAACAATGGATGCGCTTCTTCATATAGATAACCATATTGTTGGTTCCCTTTCCTGCAAGAAACATACATCCATTTTATCAATAGACTTCGAAAAAGCATTCGACCGCATCGGTCCACACGTCATCCTCCACAAATTACAAAAATGGAAAATAGGACATCATATGTATAACTTTGTTAGATCCTTTCTGAATAATAGAAAATTCAGGATCAAATGTAACGGCGTGTTCTCTGGCGTCCATAATATAAATACTGGAATCCCCCAAGGATCACCGTTATCAGTAGTATTATTTAAGAAAGCGTTTGAAGAGTTAAATAGCATTATCTCTAAACATAAAAATGTAAAACATTGTCTCTACGCCGACGATCTTATATTATTCACAAATGTAAACGACCTAGAAGTAGCTAGCAAAACTTTCGAAAATATCCTATCAGACATACAAAAATGGTGTAACTATTCAGGCTCAAAAATTTCGAGCGTGAAATCTAAAATATTACATATGTGCAAAAAGAAACATTGTAACAAATCTTTATTAGTAAATTGTGAAAACACTTACATTAGGAATGTAGATACACTAAAAATTCTCGGCCTACAATTCGATTGTAAATATAATTTTAAGAATCATTGTCTAGCCCTTAAGAAAAATCTAGTGTTAAGGTTAAACATACTGAAATATTTGTCATCTAAAAACGGCTCAGCCCATACTAACACACTAATAAACATTACTAGAGCTCTCCTACTGTCAAAAATAGACTATGGCCTACTAATATACGGTAATTGCAGCAAAACAACGTTACAGACAATTAAATCTCCCTACCACGCAGCAGCCCGCATAAGTACAAGGGCTTTTCGGACCACCCCAATTACGAACATCCTAACAGAAAGTGGACTCCCGGCCATAGAAAATAGGATAAAAAATCGGTCGTCCAAACTAGCCGCAAAGTTTCCCGCAATAGCCTCAACGCCCATTTTAGAGGACATTAAACGAATACTTAAGAGAAAACGACCTCAAAAATATACTTCGGCCTTAGGACACTCAATAGAACTGGCAAAAGAACTGCTCGCCACACCTACACCACAAAGACAACGAGCACATTCTCCCCCGTGGCTAATACCAACAGATTGTGTAATAGAAGACCTATCACAGCTCCCCAAAAGCACGACTAACCAAGAAGTATACCAACAACACTTCCAATTATTACGAAACAAACACCGGGAATGGGACCTACTCTTTACCGACGGTTCCAAAATAAAAGAAGGTACAGCATTCGCCGTAGTAAACAGAACAGATACAGTCATCAGAAAAGGACTTTTACCCGAATTCTGCTCCATCTTTTCAACCGAAGCAACAGCAGTGCTGGAAGCAATCAAATTAGTTGAGAAAAATAAAACACTAATTTGCACCGAGAGCCTGTCCGCCATACAAGCAATACAGAACCCGAATAACAAAAACCAAATAATCCACATGATTCAGGACAACTTAATCCGGAAGCAATCCAAAGTAAAACTGCTCTGGGTCCCTGGTCATAGTGGTATAAGGGGAAACGAAGCAGCTGATATCGCAGCCAAATTGGCTATAAAGGAGCCATTAACAACTTTCTACGTGTACAACAATAAGGACATAGACAAGTACTTTGAAAGGGAACTACGAAAGATAGAACAATTGAAATGGTTAAATTACTACCATACATATGTAGCAATAAACCCTAATAGACAACCCGTCACCTACCCGACAACATCGCCCGTGCAACCGATCAAATGCTTTCTCCGCCTGCGCCTTGGACATACACGTATAACCAACCAGTATCTCATCAATAAAACCAACCCACCCACATGTCACATCTGCAGATCTAACTCCACATTGTCATCCAAACACATCCTCTTGGAATGCGAAGGCATAAAAGCCCTCGCTCACCGACATCTTCAAGACGACATCAGAAACATCATCTCCGACCCAACCGCAACCAACATAGCCGAGCTCTACCACCTAATAACCCTAGTTAAGCTTCAAAACGTAATTTAACAAAGAAAAAAAACAAATGTACACATAAATATTTAATGCCAAACTAGCCGAAAGCCTTAGTTGCTAGCGCTATTAGATTTAAGTTATTATGTAATTTACTTACATGGTAATAAATAAATAAATAAATAAAAAAAAAAAAATTGAACCCGTTGGCAAAATTGACCTGTCTAAGACAGATTGAGAATGAATGATGATCGTGAAGATGAAATCCTATCCAAAGTGTAATTTAAATAAAAATGAAATTTATAAATCTTTATTTAAAAAAAAAACATATTTTTTTATATAAACCAGAAATCACTGCTCAAACGGTTTTGTAAAAAACAAAGTTGTTTCCTATAATAAATTCATTAGAAGCTTTTGCATCAAGAAATAGATACTTTCTGGTGTGGTTTGTGAAATCATCATCGGACTTTTTTTCAAATGCAAACAAATCACTAACAGTGGATGGTTTGTGTTATCGATCAATATTAAAAGATTTTTTATGGACAAAAATGGATGAAATAAGTTTGCGAAACATGTTTTTCCAACAATATGGTATTCTGTCAATGTATGAAAAAAAAAATGCTTTCAATTCAAATACTTTATATTTTATTTAACTTTAAATATATATCTTCTTTATTGGGAAACCCTTTATGTGAAACCGCATTTTACGTTCGTGTGTTTAGACTGCAAAATGAATATCTACGTCTACCTAGTACTTATGATTATAATTTTTATATGTTTTATTTAAAGCTCCCCTTTAGTTAAATTGTAAGGAGCCGTCAAGACGCTGCCTTCGCTCCCTACAGCAATCGAATTGGTATATACTTCCTAATTAGCACCTTTTGGAAATTTCACCACACTTGTCGAATGGCTACAAACTTTGTTTACAATCCAGGACCTGCAGTTATTGTTCGGCCACACGCCTTTTCTTCAGTGTTCGAGCATTTAAAGTGTGGATCCGAATGTCATTGTCCCTTATTTGTTTGTAATAGTCGACATAGATAAAGCTGCCAGTACTTGCTCAAGAGCCTATAAATGAATTTTTGGTGTGGGTCAGTAAATTACGCCACGTAGTATTCTCCCAGGCTCCTTCAAGGATTCCCAAGAAAAATATCCAAATACAAAATATATCACCCTTCGCACGAAATGGTGAAAACCCAACGACTTTTGTTCTCGCCTGCTACTTTAAGTATATTGTTTGCAAATATATTCCACCATGAATACGAAAATATTTTTCATGATGTTTTTTTAATGTTAATATCTTATGACACAGAAAGGTACTCTGTGCCTTCGAAGAATAAATCAACTTCCATCGTTAATTTTATGGCGCGTCTTGAAGGGTTCACTTAAATGTCTATCATTAGCTTCAGGTAAGTATTATATGCAGGTTTTTTAAGAGCCGGTCCTCTCACTTATTTATAGTTTAGCTCATTTATTTCATTTCTGTTTTTTAATGAGCATCAGAGTGTTGAAGTTTATATTTGAAAGAAGCAGGCAGCGATAGACGCATAAAAGCGATGAGGATGCATTTTATGTTTACTGCTGATTTATGTTAAAATAAATTATAGGAAAAGCCGCCGATAAAATATATTTAGGATGTAAATGACTAGAAAACGTCAACATTTTAACAACCTAGTGTGATAGGTAGTTTTGATAGGTGTTGATTGCTATGACTGCCTTCTCGTCCTCAGACTACTTTTTGGATTTTACGGAGAGACCCATAATAACATTTCAATATTTTTCAATTCACACATATTTCAGGATGTTGAGATTCTTTCATGAAGGTTCTTTAATAAATATTTTTCTTAAAAAATAATAAATCCTTTTATAACAAAAGAGAACTAGCTATTAACAGGCATGCGTTGCAATGCGACTTAAAAGAATGAAAAGCTGTGCAAGAAGAAACTCGACTCCGAAGTAGGTTGCATTAAAAACATACTTGATTGCATCCAATTCACTCGCCATTTTGGATATACTCGTATGTAGCTTCTTAGTCTTTGCTGTTTGTATAACTAAGTTATAGTCATTTACAAGCTGTTAACCCTTGTACATAAGTTGTATGAGATGTGTGGGGGTATAGGTGTAGATGAATGTGCCGACGTATGGCACGAATTCCTTATACCTCCCATCGATCCGTGGGAAATGTTCATCTTTATTGAAGAATGCGTAATTGTAAACATTTATAGGACGCACGTCCACTTCCTGGTTGTACCGAATCCGATGCGCATATTGGACGACATCTCCTTCGAGTGGATAGATAAATAAACGATTGAAGTCTAATTCGAATAAGTGAGTTAAGACACCAAAGTAATCAATAAAAAAGATAACAGATAGCACTGCCAGCAAGCGTTTTAATTTATTTAAAATATTCACTAGAGACAACATTCCGATGCGGTCACACAACACATAACTCAGATTATATTTCGACTAATTACAATTGTAATCCTACAGTGTAGGATGTCCGCGGACGAGCGTGTGCATGAGCATGCACACGCGGTGGCAATTCGCGACACCACCACCTTTGATTAAACACGTTAATCGACTGACTTGAAAAGGGAAGAAATTGGATACAACCAAAAGATAACATACTTCTGCTCTCTCATTGCCACGTCCTTCGATGTGTGGTAGGTTACATCGGTAATCTGATGATCGAAGAGAGCGGGACAATAAGAGAACAGAAACATGCTGTACGATTACCTTGGGGTGGATTTGGTTGTATGTGCATGAATCAATGTAGTTCTGAGCGGAACCCGTTGACCTGATTCGGTAGTATGGTGAGTTCAGTGTACATTGATCCATACGAAGGCAGAACTGAGAAAGAGAGGGGAATTGAGCTGATGATATTCACCTGCAAAAAGAGAACATTGATCCCCAGCGAATGAAGTGTCTGGAGAAAAGCCGAAGTAACGCTAGGGAAATATTATCACGTGATTCAATCGAATGTGGTGATAAATCTCCCAAGCGGATCTGCAATGATACGACAACTTCGTCCGGCTGGATTTGGTTGTCGCTAATCTACATGGACACGAGTTGCCGTATGGCAAAAAAGGTAAGCTAAACTCATTTATGCATTGTCTGCGTGGTACAATGAGTTTAGCTATGTGTCCTTGGTGGAAACATGCTTTGCAGGTGAACAGGTAAGTAGGGGGGAGTGGGGTTGATTTGACGCGCTGAAAGGCGGTCGAAATTAGGTAGGAAATGTTCGTTGGAATTGTGGGTTGTTTCTCATGTAGAATAGAGAAACCCCCCACAGTACTCCCCCGCCAGTGACGTAGTCACGAAATAATGGTAGGGCGGAAGGAGTAGTTTGATGGGTGTCGAAAGGAAGTGAGGTTGGTGATGGGTTGAAAGGATGGCTAGACGCTTGAACGATAAGGTAGGTCTTCTCGCTTCGGAAGGCGCGGTGGTGAGGTATTGGAACTGTCCTGAGTGACGAGTTCTTTGCTCGGTGGGCCTGGGTCGATACAAGGAGTGGACACGTTGTTACCGCGTTGATGCCACATGGGCAAGGGGTATGCGGCGTGGTCCACTGACCTGTTATGGGTCATTTGGACCAACAGGTTTGTCGTCCGAATAGGTCAGGGCCTATTGGGATGGAAGAGGTTCGAGCCAGGGTTCATCGCATCCGCGGGAGTCCCTAGAAAGAAGAATTCTTGCGTGGGAGTAATGGTGGTAGAGGCGGGCGTCCTGACTATTGTTTGCTACTCGGAGTAGCGGGTGGATAGCAAGGAGCTGGCCTGGGGAGTCGGGTATCCTACTGGTTGTTTGCTACACGTAGTAGCTATGGTTCAGTGAGGAGCCGAAGTTGTGAAAGGGCGTGAAGCCGAAAGGATTGAATGGGGGCGTCGTGTGCCAGTATGCCACTACGGGCCAGTAGGTCGAACTATGTCGAATGGTTTGGTCGGTGTCGAACGATGTCGACAGGGTTGCGTAGGGTTGAGGGACGGCGAGCTGGGTTACGTGGAGTCGGCTGGTGGGCGTCGTTGTGCCGAGGTTGAGAGAGAAGTCGGTTTGAAAGAGAGGGCGGAGTCTGAGGAGTGTTGCGTGAAGTTGGGCGGAGGAGAAGGGTGTCGGGTTAATGGAGTGAGATTGAGCCGATGTCGAGGAGGTGTGTTAATGCGGTGTTGTGCGTGGGTGTGTGCCCGGAAGGGGCTTACAATGGTTTATAATATGATTATTTACAGTCAGTTATTTTCTAGGGATTATATGCTTAATTACATACAATATCTTATTTATTAATTACACTTTTTCTTAAATATAATAATAATAATGCAAAAAAATATTTTCTTTGATTATGAAATAAAATTAAGTAATGTTCACAGATTCAATTAAAACTAAATGTGTTAAAAAGTAAAAAAACCGTCTTCATTGACGTTGTTAGTGAACAATTTATGTTGTATTGTACATCTAGTGTAAAGAGAACGTTTACTTGTATATATGGTATTCGTTATTGTTTATGTGTATATAGAAACCTTAAACTTATAGATTTCACATAGATTTCCCAACGTATATGTATATTTGTTTGTTTCTTTCATTGTTGGAAATTTTTTTGCTTATGTTGGTTTTGCTATGAAAATAATTTATATATCGTTTAAAACTAGAAACAGTTTTATATGTATGTATATACACATCATTGCTGTAGTAAGATTTCTTATGTTAAGGTTTTTATGCATTAAGTTTTATATCTGCTTCTAGAATAGCAGTAGTATCTCAATTTTTCTATCAGTTATAATTTCAGTTTCATAGATTTTAAAGCCTATTCTTAGGATTTGCTGTTTCTGATCGAAACTTCTTAAATACGAAATTTCCATAAATCAAATGTTTTACAAGAAATTCATTAAGTACTTAAAGCGAATAGTAGAGATACTTATTCTTAAATTGTAAAAAGAAGATTCAATGAATTAAAAATAATAATAATGATAATAATAATAATAAACAAGCACTGCTTTTGGCTTTAAAATTATGCACAAGAGTTTCATGATCTTTCGTCATGCATTGTTACTTAGGTTTACACATTCTGCTTAATTCTATGCTATAATTCTAATTCCTTACTACGACAAATTTGATATAAGCAGAGGAATGATAATTAAAGATACTCCGTATTCACATACAAAAACACATTAAAGTAAAAACTTAAAGCTAAATCTAGGGAAAAAGTTGTTTAAACTACTGTACTACATTATTTGCATTGGTGTTTTTTGTTTTTATTTGTTTATAATTTTTTTCAATCTGGGTCTCGATCAGGGCTATTCCCTAAAAATTTACTCGCCTGTGTCGTTGATATTGGTGATGGCGCAGATGATGAAGATGCAGATGCTGTCCCTGATGGGGTGATAATTCTCGCTTAATCCTCATCTTTGAAAATTTTCACTTTTATGAGTCACGACGATGTATCTGTTGCTTGATTCTGCCACGCCACTTTGTATATTCTTTCTTCAATATATTTTTATTGTTTTGGTAGGAAAATTTCACTGTTGTTTTTGTTGGAAATTTTATTAAAACGTCTTTTGATTGAGATTTTGTTTGGTTTATTTAAAATTTTTATTTTTTATGGACAATTGTGTTTTTTATTTTTGATGAAATGATGAAATATTTCCTTTTAGCACTTTTATTTTTAATTTAAAAATGTTGTCACTGGTTTGATTTATCAGAAGGTTTTTGTTAAATTTATTGAAATTTATTGTCTTTTGATTTTTTTGCTGAAAAATTGTTCCTTTTGGACACGTTTCACTGTCTTTTTTGTTGAAATTTCTTGAGTTTTATTTTGTTGAAGGCTGCGTTATTCTACGTCCGGTCACCAATGTGGGGGTATAAGTAGATGAATGTGCCGACGTATGGCACGAATTCCTTATACCTCCCATCGATCCGTGGGAAATGTTCATCTTTATTGAAGAATGCGTAATTGTAAACATTTATAGGACGCACGTCCACTTCCTGGTTGTACCGAATCCGATGCGCATATTGGACGACATCTCCTTCGAGTGGATAGATAAATAAACGATTGAAGTCTAATTCGAATAAGTGAGTTAAGACACCAAAGTAATCAATAAAAAAGATAACAGATAGCACTGCCAGCAAGCGTTTTAATTTATTTAAAATATTCACTAGAGACAACATTCCGATGCGGTCACACAACACATAACTCAGATTATATTTCGACTAATTACAATTGTAATCCTACAGTGTAGGATGTCCGCGGACGAGCGTGTGCATGAGCATGCACACGCGGTGGCAATTCGCGACACCACCACCTTTGATTAAACACGTTAATCGACTGACTTGAAAAGGGAAGAAATTGGATACAACCAAAAGATAACATACTTCTGCTCTCTCATTGCCACGTCCTTCGATGTGTGGTAGGTTACATCGGTAATCTGATGATCGAAGAGAGCGGGACAATAAGAGAACAGAAACATGCTGTACGATTACCTTGGGGTGGATTTGGTTGTATGTGCATGAATCAATGTAGTTCTGAGCGGAACCCGTTGACCTGATTCGGTAGTATGGTGAGTTCAGTGTACATTGATCCATACGAAGGCAGAACTGAGAAAGAGAGGGGAATTGAGCTGATGATATTCACCTGCAAAAAGAGAACATTGATCCCCAGCGAATGAAGTGTCTGGAGAAAAGCCGAAGTAACGCTAGGGAAATATTATCACGTGATTCAATCGAATGTGGTGATAAATCTCCCAAGCGGATCTGCAATGATACGACAACTTCGTCCGGCTGGATTTGGTTGTCGCTAATCTACATGGACACGAGTTGCCGTATGGCAAAAAAGGTAAGCTAAACTCATTTATGCATTGTCTGCGTGGTACAATGAGTTTAGCTATGTGTCCTTGGTGGAAACATGCTTTGCAGGTGAACAGGTAAGTAGGGGGGAATGGGGTTGATTTGACGCGCTGAAAGGCGGTCGAAATTAGGTAGGAAATGTTCGTTGGAATTGTGGGTTGTTTCTCATGTAGAATAGAGAAACCCCCCACAGATGTATGTCAATAAGCAACATATACGCCATTGAACTATATTCTGTTTTCAAAGGAAAAAAGCATTTGCTCAAGTAAATTGTAATTGATTAATTCAACTTTGTGTGAGCCTAATGTGAGTCATTCAACAGTAAAAAAGTGGTTTGCAAGATTTCGTGAAGGAAATTTTTGTCTTGAGTGCGCTTCCAAGGTCGCTTATAGGTGCCTTTGACTTTTCAAAGAAAATCTATGATGCAGGCTGCAAGCACCTTGAACTTGTGTACATCGTTTTTTTCCGGAGAGGAGAACATCATTAGCTGCTAATGGATTGTTTTACGGCAATTTGCTTATCGCCAGGGATTTGATGTTGGCCGACATCTGGCGCAGCTGTGCCAACCACTTGTGTTTATCTATCTAATGGATCGATACACCATTTCTATACTGGGGCGTGTCCGTCGATTGCCTTACAGGCGTTATGAAATATTCGAGACTTAGGGCGCACGTATTTGTGGAGGGGAGCTCTGTAACGGAACGAGTTTTAATACAGGGATGATCACGCCGTCGGGAGATGAACCGCACATTGGTGCAATCGGTCGGATTGTCTTGTGGGGCGCATATATACCGAATTGCGCGGAATAATATGGCGGTTCTTTAATACATTCCCAAAGAACCGCCCATCCTCTTAAATTAACCACTTTCCTCTTTCCATGCAAAGCCATTGTACTTATCTTCAATTAGGGGCAGCGTGGGCTCCCCCGCAGCATCATACCTGAAAGGAATACCTACCCGACGGCATCCACACATTCTGAACTTTCCTGGTTCATATTGCGTGAACCAGTTCATCTCCTATCGGCTCAGCCTGTCTTCAATTACGATAAACAAACGCTGGCCCGCGTATTGTTGACATAGCTGTAGCCGATATTCTTTCCACAGTTCACAATTGCATATCGCGCCTATACCCTTGGGTCCTCGACAGTTGCGACAATTCCCCGTTTTCGGCTATCAACCGATCATGAATTTGGGCATGGATATGGTCATTGTTTAGGTAAACTTACCCATGTCTTTGATGACCCGCCTGAAAACCTAAATTAAACATACAGTATCTCACTGTGTTCGTTTTACTTACCAACATTAATCTAAACATATGGCCATCCAGCCTGACCCTTTGCCGCCGTCGACGAGGTTTCTGCTGACTTATGTCAACAAAATAATGTTCCTCTTTGTGCACCGGAGCCATACGCCTAGATTAAATACTGCCTACATCAGATTTCGAAGGAATCTTAGGCAAATACAACGACGACCCCTTTATAACATAGGCACATCAGGTGCATCATGCGTGCCACCATTTGATCTGTGAAATAGCGTTTTTTGTGTACTTTGAAACAAAAATCTATTTCGATCCCTGGCATACATCATCAACGATGTATGGGTACATCGCCGCAGCCTCCGATAATCGTACGTTTGTTTAATCAGGTGTCCACCGATCACCGCCCTCATCGCAAGGCATCGTACTTGTCCTATACGGACACATATAGAATCCTCCCCTATCGATGGAATTCGCGGCCATTGAATCTGATGGATGTGAGTTGCAGCGTTGGGTCAGAAAACATTATTTCAAGTGCACACACGCACTGAGAGTCTGGGAGCCTTCACCACAATAGTGGTTTTATTTATAGTCGTTGCCCACGGAGTTGAATTTGTTCGCCAGTTGAGTCGGCGTTTTGTGTCGGTGTTTAACAACGGATCTGATGATCAATTGAATTACTTACAACTGGTATAATTCTCGAGTCAAAATTGTAGTAAGTCCGATCGGTGATATAAATGAAATCATTTACGACTGGTGAAATCGCCTCAAGTTTGTCATTAAAAGTTTAATTCAGCAGTACGATTTACTTGGAACTAGTAGCAGTGTGTTAGTGTACCACAGTGTCAAATTTTATGTAACTTTCATAATCAGTGTTCTTAATGATATTCACCGATACCAATAAAAAAATCATCACCATACAAACTACTGAGTTTTAATTTTCCTTTCCTTTGAAGAATGGTTTCAGGGACACGCAGCGGAATTTTTGGACACATTAATAAAATGACTTAGTAAGTGTTTCTGTTTCCGCCATCGTTTCCTGCGCGATTAGTGTTTTGTCTTCGACATCGGTGGTGTTTTGCGGATGCCATCGTAAAAACCACCTACAACAATGCCACGAATCTCCGAAGAACAGTACCCGTGATAATATCTGTAAAACAGACAGAGGTCGGATACGCGCCTTCGATGTGATAGCGACTGTAGTCCCGACGTCAGTGCCGAGTCCGCGATCAGGCGGATCGCAGGTTTCTGTATACACTCAAGTAGGTCGAGGGTATGCTTAGGAGCAGGGCTCCAAGCATGAGAGCAATATTCGAGCGCGGGCTTAATTTGAGATTTATACAGGAAGAGAAGTTGGGTCGGAGTAAAATATTTTTTACTCTAAAAAGATAACTCAGTTTTCCAGAGTCTGACCTGGCGATGCTCGATACATGTTTATACTACGATACCCTCCCACAGACCTTGGCGCCGACCAACTTCAAGCTTTCCCCAGATTCCAGGGCCTGGTCATTCATCACCAGTTGTGTTGTATACTGTGTCTGCGTTGCATTGAAGTAGACGAAATTGGCCTTTCCCCACTGCAGGACTTTATCCAGATCCCGATTCAGAGAGTCAATCTGTCTACATCTCAGCTGCTGCGACGTTGATGCACTAATCGGCCGATCACTCGAAAAAGAGGAAACACGCGCACTATCATACGCAAAACTGAACACCTTGTTATCGGTTGTGTCCAACAAATCATTTATGTGAAGCAAAAACAAGGTTGGAGCCAAAACAGAACCTGGAGGCACCCCGAAATTAACAAGATACAGATCCAAAATCTCTCCTTCCACAACAAATCGAATCGATCGATTTTGGAGGAAGCTCTTCGTCCAGTCGCAAAGGTGCTAGGAAAGTCCATATGAACGAAGTTTGATCAGCAATTCCCCGTGCCAGGCACGGTCAAGAGCCTTGGAGATATCCAATTGACTCACCATACCCCTCGATGGTAGATGTCCGTATATCGATTATAAGGGTCAAAAGGTCTCCCGCGAACCGGCTGAGGCGGTTCTACGAACCGTACAAACCACAGTATGCTGAAACACCTGTCGTTCCACCAAGGAACATACCCACCCTAGCATAAACCACACGTGTCCACAGACGAGAGGTCTGCCAACGATCAAGTAAGTCCCATTTATGGTATACATTCTTAAATTGTTACCATTATATAACACCAGGTCTGCAGGGCGTAGATCTAATAACGCAAAGGCCTCAGAGTGATCCACTTTGATTCGGAAAGGGACAACGAGAGTTTCCAAATACAAAAACCGCGAATGGCAGAGGAAGCGGATCGAAAAAATCGTAGAAAATGCCAGACCAATGGACATTAGATGTATGTATGCAAGCATAAATTCAATTAGGAATGGCAATAATAAATTCAATGAGTATTTTGGCTTATTCAAGACGCAAACGGCTGTCTGGTCATAGAAACAAACAATAACGTCACAAGATGGAAGCAGTACTTTGAAAACCCGCTCAATGTGCGCCCCATCAACCACAAATAAACGCACTAGACGTACATACAGCCGAGCGTCAGATACCAGAGCCCTCTTTCAACGAAGTTGTGCACGCAATAAATCGATTGAAAAACAACAAGGCTCCGAGAGTCGACTACATAACGGCAAAGCTTAGGAAGCATGTAGGAGAGGCAAGCGCTCGAAAGATTCACCAACCCGTCAAAACAAAATGGGATAAGAAAGTTACTCCGGAATAATGGAAAACCTCAATAGTCATCCCTATTTCCAAAAACATCGACAGATCCGTCTGCGAAAACTACAGAGGAATATCATTGCTCCCAACCACATACAAAATACTAACAAATGTCATACTGGTGAGAATCACACCGTACGCAGAAGAAATACTGGGAGACTACCAATGCGGATTCCGTAGGAACCGGTCAACAACCGACCAAATGTTCACAATAAGGCAACTGCTGGAAAAGAAGTGAGAATACGAAGAGACGGTTCACCAACTCTTCTGACTGTCCAGTCGCAAGGCAATGACTTTACCATATTGTAGTTGAGCTGGGATTCCCGACAAAATATACCGCCCTCATTCAAATCTGCATGAACGATAATAAAGAGCGAGTTGGAATAGAAAACCACTCTCAGAACCATTTGAAATCCGCGACGGACTAAAACAGGGCAATGGCTTCTCATCATGTCTTTTTAACCTTGTGCTCGAATATGTCACCAGAAAGGTACAAGACGACAACATGGCCGGATCATCCCTGAATGGGATCTCACAAGTCCTCGCATAAGAGGATCGCCGTTTTGGGCTATAATCTAGAAACTGTAAGTAGAACAGTGAAATTATCATGCAAGCGGCAGAAGACGTGGGCCTAGAAATAAATGAAGACAAGACAAAACAAAATATATTACGGCGAGAGCAGGTGGACTTCAGGGAACATGCAGTAGCCACATTTGATTCAATTAAACTAACATTGGATTGAATGTTAGTTTGGGGATATCATCATATTTATTTAGCAAGTCCTGAGGCTGGTTAAATTTTCCATAATGATTTGTTTTTTCCGGGCAAGGTCATTAGTCTTGCGCCAGAGGCTCCCCGACGGGCAATCGAACCCCGGTCTCCCGCATGACAGGCGGGTATACTAACCATTATACTATCGAGGGGCCCAGTTTGGGGATATGGATGCATGATATTGGATGGATGTGTATGGAAATGCTGTTTGTATGGTAATATATATGGGGGTGGGAACTGGTGGGGCTTGTTGAAGCACTACAGATACACATAGAGGTCAGGGGCAAGATATTTAAAAAAGTTAAACAGTTTAAATAGCTGGAAATTATACTGACGCCCAGTAACGAAATGTTGAAGGAAATTACCAAAAGACTGCATTCTGCCAACTGTAGTTGGCACGCAGTCAGTGGACTGCTGAAATCCAAACTGCCATCACGTAATATAAAGCTTCATATTTATATAATCATAATCATGCGTTACTTATTGACGGCAAAGAGTTGTACAGTAATCGTCTTTACAGTTTAAATTTGTCTGTTATATATTTCAGTCGGATTTATGGGTGATGAATTTCTGACGAGAGTGGCGCCAAGAAATATATAGGTGACAAGGTTAGGGTTTCTAATTATTAAAATGTGTGAATGTCGGTACGGAAGTTAGATTTTAAAAAGTATCTGTCGAATTAAATTAGAACAAATCGCGAAATCGTTTCGATACGTAACAGGTCATGTTACACTTCTAGTTTAAGTTGATCTCATATATGATTAGATAGTTCGTCTGTTGCGATTTCAGCCGACACAAGCGACCTTAGTGAAGAACATAGAACCAAAATAGGATCGCAAAAGGTAATCATTGGATTCGCATAGGAGAGCTACGACTTAGCACTCCACACTCTCACAGTAGTGAATTTTAACATCCCCGTGTATAAGCGGTCGTAGTCTGATGCGCCTGTGCTTTGTGTCTAATTTGTTCATGGTATAAGTTGTTGTTCAGTATTTCGCAAGGACGTTATAAGTCTACTGGGCCAAAGACCTAAGATAAAATAAATATTAAAATTAAAAAAGCTTTAAATCGGTGTAAATCGTCAGAGGAACACAATGTGTCTCTTCACTGCCTGCAATGGGGATTTACTGCACTCCATAGCAAATTTAAAGTTTGGTATAAGTTGTCTACAAACAGATTTATAATTTTTGAAAATCCAATCAACTGCAGTTCCTGTTTACTTGTGAAATAGCCACGAAATTCAAAAAATTCTTTTACGTCCTGATGAAGGATTGCCCTTTAGCAAGTGAATTTTAACAAAACGCTCTGTCAATCAAGTTTCTGTTCAACGAAGTATTCATGAATTCAACTTCTTATACAAGTTTATATTTTTCCTCCAAATGTATCTCTTATCAGTCAAGGGATCCTATTCCGGTTACATTGTACTTCATGCTTATCACAACAGTTTCCTGTAAAATCGTTGTTCTGTCAGTTTATGTTCCATTTTACACATCGAGTGGTTGGATGTTGATTGAGTCCTGTTCTTCACCCGATTCTGTAGCTTACCGTCATATCGCTATCTATGGTAAATTATACATATATATATATATATATATATATATATATATATATATATATATATATATATATATAAACGTATACTTTTTTACAGCCGAAAACGCACCAACAAACACAGGCTCTCTACATCCTGGGTTTTTATTCTGCTTCACAAGTTCGGTTATTTGAAAAAGAATTGAGGAAACTTCCAGAAATAGGAAGGTTATTCCGGTCTGGGAAGGACTCCTATGATTAAATTGATAGATATTTTTATTTTACTTGTCCGTTTATCTGTTTTTTTTTGTAGGTTTAAATTGTGTGACGACAAGAAGCTCAAGTGAATTGTTATGGTGTCATTGATATCGTCCATGGTATTTTGATTCCATTCATAATTATCAGTTAAAGTTTTGGTAGACAGGATATTAAAACATTATCTTCTTTGGAAATGGAAGAAAAATTAGAATCTAAATTAAATGATTTCTTTAACAGAAGGAAATGAAACTTGCCTGTGAATCCATAAATTATTCAAACATTATGTCACGGTTTTGAGAGGAATTTCGACTGCTTTCCATAAATTCTTGTGGTTATTCTATCAACACTTCCAATGTACGAGGGTTGTCTTTTATATTTCGGGATTAGAGAACAAAAACAAATATTGATCATCGAAAATCACTTTACTGTTTTTCAAAATATTCCCCATGAAGATCTATACACTTTTGCATGCGTTTGAACCAATTGTCGAAGCACTTTTGCCACTCTGATTGAGGTATCTCCAACACATGCATTCTGAATGCAGCAACCGCTTCTTCAGGTGTCGAAAAACGTTGACCTCTCAGTTTGTTTTTTACGTACGGGAATAAAAAGAAGTCATTCGGTGCCAAGTCAGGACTATACGGCGGATGACCCATCAAATCGATGTTTTGGGTGCTCAAAAATGCAGTAGTCGCAGCCGATGTGTGAGAGCTCGCATTGTCGTGGTGAAGAGTGATCCGTCTTCGGCGGTTGGTTTTCCTGATTTCTTGGAAGACAACTGGCAAACAAATGGTTGTGTACCACTCAGAATTGACTGTTCTGCGTTGTTCTAGTGGTACGGTTGCGACATGTCCAGTTTTTCCGAAAAAACAGGCGACCATCTGCTTGGAAGTGCTTCGTGCGCGAACAACTTTTGTTGGATTTGGCTCATCTTGAAACACCCAGACAGTCGAATACTGTTTACTTTCGGGCTCATACGCGTAAATCCACGATTCATCACCTGTCATGATGTCATGGACATGTTTCGAAGCACCGCGACCGTATTTTTTGAGCATTTCTTTCGACCAATTGACACGAGCCTTTTTTGGGCGATTGACAAATTGTGTGGGATTCAACGCGAACAATTTTTTTTGACAGTCAAATGTTTATGCAATATTGAATGTATGCTGGTCCCACTAACGCCTAAGGTTGTCTCAATCTCACGATAGGTCACATGACGATCTTCCAATATCAGTTCGCGCACAGCATCAATGGTTTTCGGAACAACAACTGATTTTGGACGACCTTCACGAAATTAATCTTGGAGCGAACTACGACCACGATTGAATTCACCATACCATCGATAAACACTGGTCCTTGATGGAGCTTCATCGCCAAAAATTGAATTAAGTTCATCCATGCACTGTTGCTGAGTAAATCCACGCCGAAAGTTGTAAAAAATAATCGCACGAAAATGTTGACGATTTAATTCCATTTTTGGGCCGAGATGAAGTTTTTAAGTTACTGTAAACAACACAAATAGCGCTCGTATGTCAAAACGTTCTGAGTGCGTATAACCTCAAAAATGTCCAACTTTACGACAGAGCTGTCAATTGCCGGATTGCAACACTAGGGTTACCAAATCCCGAAACATAAGAGGCAACCCTCGTACTGTGGCGATACCAAACTCATCAACCTAATAAAAATACCATCTCGATGATTTTATTCGTCTAACATCACAA
The DNA here is from genome assembly GCA_963931805.1 of Microdon myrmicae. NCBI lineage: Eukaryota > Metazoa > Arthropoda > Insecta > Diptera > Syrphidae > Microdon > Microdon myrmicae. Next base: position 46,631,556 of record OZ007499.1, on the reverse strand, counting down.
TATGGACATCACAATACTCAGACGATTACGTTTTTTTCCATTCGATAAAAAAGAACTAACAAATAAAATCTTGCGTGAATCAACTCTCAAAAAAAGAAAAATAAATAGATAAAATTACTACTACTACTATTAGTATTTATTGGCCTGTAGCAACCCGGAAGTTCATGACATCACCGACTCGACTCCGCTATTGTTCCCTGTCCTGTGCACTCTCCTTCCACGCTTGACCAGCCGATCCGATCTCCTCAGGTCAAGTTTAGTGAGGGCAGAACCCTCATTTATTAGGCTTAATCCAAGCATAAATTGATATAATACCTTACAGACTAACTTAAAAACTAAATTTAAAAATAATTAAAAAACGAAAAAAAGGAGAAAAAAACAGGGAGGTGAAGAGGACTGGGCAGTAGGACTAGGGATTACAAAAGTTACTTTAGAATAAGTAGGAAGGTAATAAGGTGGGTAGGTGGCTGTGCACGTGATAGGATGGCGAAGACCGGGTAGTAGGATAATGGGGCCGGATGATAGGAATGTGTACGGGTAGTAAGAGAGAGATGGTGGGCGGGGCAAGGTCACGGGGGGAAAGAGAGAAGACAACGTTTGAGAGCATTAGAAGTGAGGCAGAAATCGAAGGAGGTAGGGTAAGAGTTTGCCCGCTTTAGCATTCGTGAAATTGGTTCATTACAGCCGTAGGATGTGTGGTGGGAGGGTAGATAGAAGAGACGAGGGTTTCGTAAGTTACGGGGGTTGGTGTTGAGTGCGATGGCGGAAAGCAAGCTAGGGAAGTTGATTGTGCCGGAGAGGAGACGGTGGATGAAGAGGATATCGGCAAGAGTTCTGCGCTCCTCAAGTGTACTGAGGTTGATCAAATGGAGCCGGCTTGTGTATGGGGGAAGAATCCGAGGATTCTCCCAGTTCAGTCCACGGAGGGCAAAACGCAGAAATCGACGTTGCACGCTCTCGATTCTGTGGATATGGGACGAGCAGTGTGGAGACCAGACCTGACTGGCGTATTCAAGAAGGGGGCGGACGAAGGCTATGTAGAGGGAACGGGAAACGTAAGGATTTGAGAATTCCTTAGACTAGCGTTTCAAAAACCCTAGGGCGGAGTTGGCCTTAAGAATGATATCATCAATATGTGGGATGAAGCTGAGCTCCCTGTCAAATAAGATTCCGAGGTCACGTATTGAGGATACGTATGAAATCTGCTGGTTAAGCAGGAAGTAGGAGCGAGGAGGTGGGGGTGGACGTTTGTGGGAGAATGTCATCATCATCATCGGCACTACAACCGGGAACCGGTCTTGGTCTTATTTAGCAAGTCCTGAGGCTGTAATGGAGTGACATTTGGCAACATTGAGTTCCAGGTAGTTATTACGGCACCAGGTTGAGAAGCTGTCGAGGTCCTGTTGGAGGACTGAGGAGTCGAGGGGAGAGATGATTGTTTTGTAGATTTTGCCGTCGTCCGCATAGAGGGATATGGATGAGTGTTTAATAACAGAGTCGACATCATTGATGGTTAGGATAAAAAGGAGGGTGTCTACACGGTAGGATCAGTCTTTCAGATAAGAAGATAACCATTTGATCAATAGGGGTTCGAAGCCTAAGGAGACAGCTTGAAAAGGATGAGATTATGGGAGATTTTGTCAAAGGCCTTGCTGAAATCAGTGGTGATAACATCGACTTCGTTGCCATTCTCTAAGGCACGGAGAGTGTGTGATGAGAATTCGATCAGATTCGTTGTGGTCGACCTACCCGAAAGGAAACCATGCTGGTTGGGTGAGATGATGGATTTACAACTAAAAGATAACGCATTGTAAAGAAGCTCCTCGAACAGTTTGGGGATATGAGATAGTTTGGCGATGGGTCGGTAGTTGCTGATATCATTTTTAAGTCCCTATTTATGTATGGGGGTGACATAGGAGGATTTCCAGATACTAGGGAAGGTCCCTTGAGAGAGGGATAGGTTGAAAATCTTTGATAACGGGAGAGAAAGAGAAGTGGAACAGTGCTTTAAGAATACAGATGGAAGTCCATCGGGTCCGGGGCTGAACTCGTCTTTGAGTAAGTTTAGTTTCTCCTCAACTACGTGACGCTGAATAGATTGAGGAGAGAAGGGACCGAGGGAGAATTCGGGCACGTCATTGAAATACGACGGATTGGGTTCGAAGGAGATGTCTGTGAAGGATTTATTGAAAAACGACGCGAACAGGTTGGCAATAGTTAGGTTGTCGTTTGACGTCGTCGCGCCATAAGAGAGGGAGTTAGGATAGGCGTCGGATTTACGTTTATAATTTATAAAGTGGAAAAAGGATTTGGGATCGCTAATCAAATTGGATTGTGTTTTAATAAGATATTTGGAATAGAAGTAGTTGTAGAGTTCGGAAAATTTATAAAAGGCCCCGGGATAGTTAGAGTATTTTTCAATGGATTGCATTTTGAGGAAAATATTCCATAAGTTATTCCTTTTGTTGCGAAGATTGCGGAGATTTCGGTTGTACCATGGCGGCGAAGAAACCGATGACCTGCGGCGAGAATAAGGGACATATAAGGCGACGGCATAGTAAATCTCCTTATAGAGAGTGGCCGTGGCTTCTTCTACACCCAAATGATCAAAGCGAAACGCTGTTTTGCTAAGATGTTCATTTAGGAGGCGGAAATTAGCTTTATGGAAGTTGTAAGAAAAGCAGCAAACCTTACATTGTCCTCCATCTCCGTCGCGGTCGTCCTGCCGGTCTGTTTCCCGTTGGTCTGTGGGGATGGATGGTCTGTGCGTCGGCATGGACGCGGATTCTACCATCCACCCACTACTTCCACTATCATAATCCACCAATTGTGATTGTTCCGCCGGACACAAAAGGAAAAGCACAAACAGAACTCGACGACGCAGCGCTCACAACAGGAAAAGGAAGTAAAACGCACTGATTGTCTATTGTGATTGGTTTTATTTTACTTTTTTTTTTATTTTATGGATGTAGTTTAATTTTATTGTACTTAATTGGGTCAATCAAACAAAATAATTACACCGAACGTAAAAGGACGCACAGAAACAACAAATGGGACATTAAACTTATTTTGATTAAAAACAATCTTTCTCGACTCAACGTGTTTACGACTCGGGGGGATATTCGCGTCTCCGTGCGCACCGGAGAGCGGGAGATCGTGCGACCAGCGTGGTCAGCGGATGTTAAAGGAATCAGCGTTGGTCTGCTCGATGCAGAGCCACTTCACAACCGGGGGTGAGTTTTCTCGAGAGAGAAAGTGTTTCTCTCGTGGTGAAAACAAGGAAGAAAGACTTGGCAATGTGTGTGTATGTGTGAGTGTAGATCACATTGGTTTTTTCATACACAAGGCCATGGGAACGAATCTGAGACAAAGAAAGGGAAAATGTGCATTCATTAGATGCGAGTTCGGTAAAGCAAACAAACCGAATCTCCTTGGATGATAATTGGTTTTCTGTTTGCTCTTGCCGCTGCTGATGAGAAGCAGATCCCGAAATATGAAAAGACAAAGGGAAGTTTAGGTCTTTGTCTGAGATGTGCATTGCGGGTAAATAAAGAGGCGGCAATGCAATGTGGATATGTGCTAATGGGATTGGTGGCAGAAACAAATCCCTTGCCTGCATTTGTATATGCAGGGTAATTAGTTTGTGGTGACTTACGAAACGGATGATTGTTTTGTCTATTGAAAAACGAATCGGTGGTCGGCTTGCTGCAGCTGTAAAAACAAGCCGTCCAACAGTGCGCTTCAATTGATAACAATGGGTGCCGAATGGTTTGTATTTATGATGCATATGCACATTAAGGAACTATTTTAAGAATTTTAGATAATGCGTTGTATGCATTGAATGTTCTTGAAAAAGGAAAATGTTTTCAGGTGCCAATGCAAATGCGTTGGCGGAAACAATGGGAGTTGGGTTGTAATAATGGGGGTTCTGCCTGCTAAGCTAAGAAAGAAATCTTACATGAAAGGCAAGTTTTCTTTTCCAGGGGCTTTTTTAGATTACAGATTTGATCTCTTTAATGCGTGAATCATTTAAGATGCTAATGCGATTGTATTTGTGAAATTAGGAGATTGGGTGAAAGTTATGGGGGTTTTTTAGCAAAGCGAACCGTGGGGTTTGGCGAAACCCCCACAGGTCTACCGTCAAGATTTCTACACGCGGTCCTATCGTTGCCCAATCGCGCCACACGTCCGGCCCATCTTAATCTTCGCGATCTGATTACTCTCACTATTGTAGGTTTGCGGTATAACTCTTCCAATTCGTGGTTGTGAAGTTTCCTCCATTGTCCTGCCTCCTCATTATATTTACCTCCAAAGATACCCCTTAAAACTTTAATCTCGAATACGTGAAATCTGTTTTCTTCCCGTTTTGTGAGAACGCATGTTTGGCATCCGTATAGAGCAATCGGCATGATTATGGTTCTAAAGACACGGAGCCTTATGTTACCTGACAGCAGTTTGGATTTAAGCAGTTTACTGACTACGTGCCAACTAGCTTGCATGATGATTTCACAGTTTTTACTCATATTTTCTAGATTATCGCCCAGGACGGCGATGTCACCCGCATATGCGAGGACTTGTGTCCCCATTCAGGGATGATCCAGCCATGTTGTCGTCTTGTACCTTTCTGATGACATACTCGAACACAAGGTTAAAAAGACATGGTGAGCGGCCATCTCCCTGTTTTAGTCCGTCCCGGATTCCAAATTGTTCTGAGAGGTAGTTTTCTATTCTAACTCGCCCTTTGTTTTCGTTCATGCAAATTTGAATAAGGGCGGTATATTTTTTCGGGATTCCCAGGTCAACTACAATATAGTAAAGTCTTTGCCTTGGGACTGAGTTGTAGGCTTTTCTGAAGTCAACGAACAGTTGATGAACCCTCTCTCCATATTCCCACTTCTTTTCGAGCAATTGTCTTATGGTGAACATTTGGTCGCTTGTTGACCGGTTCCTACGGAATCCATATTGGTAATCTCCCAGTATTTCTTCTGCGTATGGTGTGGTTCTCGCCAGTATGACATTCGTTAGTATTTTGTATGTGGCTGGGAGCAATGATATATGTTTGTTCAACATGCGTTGAACGCAACTTCCACGAACAATGGATATTGTTGTGGGCCGGGGGGATGACGTAAGGAAGTGCTGTCTCCTGTCGTGTAGTGATGTTGGTGATTGTGCTGTGAACCTGGCAGCGGTCGATCCTTACGTCTGGATCATTGGCTGCACCGCGAACTGGCGGTGGTAGCCGATCCACAGATCTGTATTCTCGATTGCTGGTCGCCGCGAACTTGTCGCGGTGTGGCGGTAAGTAACTGCTGGGGGCAGCTTCTGTTTGCGCCACGAATTGGGCGGCGGTAATTGAGTGGTAATTGAGAGTCTTTTTTACCTGTGAACCTGGGCGGTTGATCCTTACGTCTTGATCCTTGCTGACGTGTGCCGCGAACTGGTTGCGGGGTGGTTAGTGGTATCTGCGCAGGGGGCAGCTTCGTGTTGCGCCACACGCTTGGCGGCGGTCGGTCATTAGGCTGGACCTTCTAAGTTAAGGTAACTGCACTGGGGGCAGCTCGAATGATGCGCCACAAGTTTGGTGGCGGTCGGTCCTTAGGCTGGACCTTCTATTCACCAGCACACGGTATTCGTTCTAAAATTGCTAAAGACAATGCTGTGAAATGGGAACAAGAGTACCTTAACCAATTGTCGACAGAATCTCCATAAATAATCCTCCAAATAAGAAAACTAGTTGTTTTGATGATTGATTATACTTTTAAAATACTTTTATTTCAATTGATCGGTCGGATATTCAAGGATTCGCTCCGGTTACACATCTGATTGTTCCAAGTAGTTAACGAAGAGAGAGATATTGTCTGTTATTTTCTTGCTTGACAACCAAAGACACGATTATGTCAGCTGGTTGCTCACATTTGTTATTTGATTGCCACGGGTAGCATTCAGTTGCGAATTCGCTGGTTGTATCCAGTGCAACAATATTCCTCTGTAGTTTTCGCAGTTAGCTCTGTCGCATTTTTCGAAAATGGGGACGACTATTGAGGGTTTCCATTCTTCCGGACTGACTTCCTTATCCCACTTGTTTCTGTCACCAGACAACCGTTTGTGTTTCGGATTATTTTGGCTCTCCCTCGGTAGCAATTTCTAATTGAATTTATGCCGGCATATATACCTCTGATGTTCTTTGCTCTGGAGTTTTTTAGGATTTTTTCGATCCGAATCTTCTCCCATTGGCGTTTTTTGCGTTTGAAAAGTCTCATTGTCTCTTTCTGAATTGTCGCGTATCTTTCTGCGTTGACTTCACCATGTCTTTGTAAGTAGATCCTTCTGAGGCGTTTACGTTCTTCGATCTTCGCCCTGCACTCGTCGTCAAACCAAGGTTTAGACTTAATTGTTTTCTTAAATCCTAATACTATTTGGTTTGTTTGCTTGTGTCTCTGATCGATGTCCATTTAGTGTCCACAGTACTGCCTTCCTCGTCCTCACTACTCCCATTCTCTAGAATGCTAAATCATCTATTCGTTAGTTCGTCTTGATATTCAGCCCTTTTGCTCAGGTCTTTTAGTTTATCAATTTCGAACTTTTTGCTCGTCTCCCGTGACTGCCCATGTGGGTTTGCTGCGGGGCGACTCCTGATTTCGCCCATCACTAGAAGATGATCAGAGTCGTAATCTGCTCCTCTATATGATCTTACGTCAAAGATGCTCGAGTGGTGTCTTTTGTCTATGAGTAAGTGGTCTATTTGGTTATGCGTTACGCCATCGGGTGATATCCATGTGGCTTTATGAATTTGCTTGTGACTGAACATCGTGCTCTTCACTATCAGATCTTTTGACGATGCGAACGTAATAATTCGGATTCCATTATCATTTGAAACGTTGTGTAGGCTATCTTTACCTATAGTTGGTTGGAAGATATCTTCCTTTCCAATTTTCGCATTGAGGTTGTGGGGAGGAAATATTGTGCCAACACGGACACTCGGTTCACTTCCATCCCTATCGTCGGTTGCATTGTTCAGACGCGGGAAGGTAAACCAGAAAAACACTGAACAAAACTTCACAACATAGGAAACAAGTTCAAAATACAGGAACTGCAGAAAATTAAACGCACTGATTTCTTTTTTGTTTTATTCTTATTGCTTAACACTTTCATTTGATTTGTCTTATTTTATAGAACCATTACATTTATTTTTAATTTAATAATGGTGTTTCCGCCGCGGGGATGTACGTTTACGAAACGCGACTCCGGTTTGATTAAGACTCCGGGTATATACGCGTCTCCGAAGTGACGGAGAGCGGGAGTGGACAACGACCAAATCGGTCGGCCGATGGTAAAAGACTCTCCGAGGATAGAACTCTGACGTGAATTCCATCCTAGGTTAGGGTCAAGGAAAGGGAAGAGAGAGAAAAACTTTTCTCTTAAGGGTGTGGCCGCCACAGAGATGCACTCTTTCAGTGCAGTGGTGTGTGTGCCTAGAAGAAAGAAAGGCATAAAGTGCATTCCTAGGATACGGTTTCGGCAAAGCAAATAAAACCGAAATCGTCGGATGCTAATGGGATCTTTGTTGGAACATGTGCGGCTAAACAAAGAAACGACGATGCGATGTGGAAATGTGCTAATTGGTTGGTGGACAAAACAAATCCCTTGCTTGCATTTGTATATGCAGGGAAATCCGTTTGTGGGAAACGGATTCTATATTTGCATTGTTTATGCTTTGAATTCAATTGATGCCAAGAGACGCGGAATCCGTATTTGCTTTGGTTTGCACATTGTGCGAGTCAGAGAATTTTATTGCTGGAAGAAAAAGGTCACCGACCAATGTGTACGTAAAGAAATTTATCGTGCACATGGCGAAGTTGGAAAATAGACAGCGCAATAGTTATGATTCTGGTGAAGGTTACAAAGTATGTAATTCAAATCATTTGTTTACAGGAATTCGTCTAGGGGGATTAGTCTGGCAACGTAGATGCCCAAAATGGGTTTGGAATTCCTGATAAGCCAATAAGGAAATCTTACAGAGGATTGGTATGCAAAGAGAATGCATGAAAAGTAAGTTTTCTTTACAGGGACTTAAAGACCATAGAATTGATTTCTTTAATGCGTGAAGCATTTTCAGGTGCCTAATGCGATTGCATTGGCGGAAACTTATGCGGATGAGGTAATGGGGGTTTTTAGGTAAATGTACCGTGGGGTTGGCGGCATCGCCACAAGGTCCTCGAGGAGGATTTTAACATCCAATGATGAGATCCCATCAAATACTTCCTCTAGGGTCTCGTAGAACATATCCTTCGTTTCTTCGTCGGTAGATTCTGTTGGGGCGTGTACGTTTATAAATACATAATTGTACCATGGGCCCTGTATTTTTAGCGCCGACATTCGGTCGTTAATATTTTACATCTTTTACATGGGGCGTAATCTTCTTGGTTATGATGAAGCCGTTTCCGAGGTTATGTGTATCGGTACCTCCACACGCCAGTGTAAGCCCGTTTGTTTCGATTACTTAATGTGGGAGTCGGATTTCCTGAAACGACGATGTCCATTTTATATTGTTTCGTGTTTGCTACGACTGCCTGTATCACGCCTGGTTTATATAACGTTCGAACATTCCATGAGCCGACGCGTATATCCCGTTTTTCCCTACGTCTTGTTTTTGCCGGGTTTCAAATAGATAGATAGATAAATAATTAAGTAAATAAATAAATAAATAAAATTAAATTAATAAATAAATAGTAAACATAAATGAGTAAATATGTAAATATATAGAATAAAGAACGAAATAAAACCCATAACTGAATCAAATTGATCGCTGGAAATCAGCTTTTCTGTTCATCTACTAGATTTTCTTTGCCGCCTTTCGATTATATACTCCCGTCTAAAAAGTGTATTGTCAAATGGAATTCTTATTTTCTCGCGAATTATGAACTTTCTGAATTTGAATTCGTGAAGTTAATTATATACAGTATATCCTGTCTCTGTAAGGATAAGATGTTCGATAACATTAACGGCTTTTCTCGTTCTTAGCCATGCCACGTAATTATAAGAGCACCAAATATTTTTCAGCGGCTCAAATTACCCTGTCATTTATAGTCAATGAAATTACCCACATGACAAGAAAATACCTTTACAGGGATTTCGTTCAAAATTATGTATAAAATACTTCAAAAAGATTGTGTTCATGGAACTTCTATGTGGATACAAAAAGGTATGGAAAGCCGCCCGTTTTCAATATACCCTTATTTCTATAAATGTTTTCAGATTCCTTTACGACGTTATGTAAATTAATGAGATTTTTTTTTCGTTTTGTTTTAAATGCCTTTAACATTTTTAATCAAAATGTTATTGCAGGTAGGGGTTCCTTGGATTTGCCAGTATATTACTGCTCCAAAAACTTCAAAGAACTGTTCACCTCACTTGCTTGGGAACCAGGCAGTGCATGTCCTTCTCATTTTTTACGTTTAACTTTTTGATTCCATCAACAGATTTGTCAACGAGGAATTTTTATTAATTTCCTGCTTCAGAAAATATAGCCCTGTAATTCAGACAACCGTCAATCTTAACTGCCATCTAATTTGTGACTTCTTCAGTTTGTAATGTAGATTGTTTAAGCGTTGAAATAATATGAATGATTAAAGCTCTTTACAATAATGATAATCATGTTTGTTACACACACAGGCACTCATGATTAATCGGATTCACTTAATGTAAATCTCATGTGTTGATTAATCTGTCCTTAATCAACACACCAAATTATTTTGTCGGTTTCTGTAAAAATGCATAAACAGGCATTGCCGTTGGATTCTAGTCCGTAACCCAACACAGCACATTAAAAACCAGCTGGATGTATATTTGGAGCTCAGCTGCATCTCTAGACATGGAATCGACGACATAGCAAACGGACTGGAACGAACTCGGCAACACAGCATATACCAGATCACAGTAGGTCAGTATCGTTTAACTTAATAGTAAAATACGTGTGGACATAAGAAGAAACCCAACAGTGATTGAATTAACAGCTAGTATATAGCAGAAATAAGTGGAACTTGGTCGGTGCAGTAATATATTTGTCCTAAGAATCGAATGTCAGTTTTATTAACATTGTCCGTAGGGTAGCGGTGTGGTACATAATATGTTTGGGATACAATTTTAAGTCGAGTAATTTTAAGATAATCTGCTGAACCCCTGCATTATCTTACAGCAAATATGATCAACGATAAAGCTCACCCAGATCACCGTAGAATACTGCAGATTTGAAATAGGGATAACCGGATTTTCTATACCCGAAATAAAAATTCTCTTCCAGTACATAGTGCTACCCAATACGAAATAATTATTCCCAGTCGAATGGAACGCCACTCAATACAACACACCACAACTAAAATACTCTTCGTTGCATATTTATTCCAAGCCTAATAAATATTCTCGGTCGAATGTTTTTCTCCAGAACACAATCATCATCATCATCGGCTCTACAACCGAGAACCGGTCTTGGCCTTATTTAGTAAGTCCTGAGGCTTGTTAAATTTTCCATAATGATTTATTTTTTCTGGGCAAGGTCATTAGTCTTGCGCCAGAGGCTCCCCGATGGGGAATCGAACCCCGGTCTCCTGGGTGACAGGCGGGTATACTAACCACTATACTATCGAGGAGCCCACAAGCCTAAATAAATATTCTCGGTCGAGAATACTCCAGAACACAATACCATATAGATAATCCGACTGGAGAATTGGATTTCTGGATTTCATAAATTCCCAGAAAGAATTTATCAAGTACTTACCCATCATAACTATTTTCTGAAAGGAATTCACCAAGACCAAACACAATATCCCTGAAAAGAAAACTTATCGGTTCACATATAATGTAACCGCATAATCAGGGAATCTTAACCTTGAGTTGGCTATTCCCAGCCTTACATGTCTACAACAATGTCTTACATACACATTGGCTGGCGATTCCATTGTCCAACGGCCAAAGCAGCGTCGGGCAGCTTGTTTGTTCAGCTGGAATATACCCGACCACGATCCTTTGTCTAAAAGAACAATCACCAATTTCGTTCTTTGCCACAAACGAATTACCCTGCATATACAAATGCAAGCCAGGGATTCGTTTCGGCTACCGACCCAAAATATGATATACAATTTTCATTGTATAAAGTATTGTAATCCATTAGCACCTTTCTCTAATGGCTATTCGTCTATTTACACAGGGGCATCACTCATCTAAGACTTTTATGATGCACTCGTCCCATCTTTTCTTTTAGCACTTTTCCATTTACTTAGCCGCAACGCACACCATAAACAAAGATCTTCACGTCCCTTTTGTCTTTACCCGCTTTGTTTTTCCATCGCCTTCACACATGAGTTGAACAATATGATCTTCACGATCACTCAAACACACGTACCACCATGATCTTCATTACGAGATCTGGTTTTCTGTTCCACAAAGTGAGACTTTACGTCTCTCTTGTGGTAAGTAAAAATATATCCTTAGCTGAGAGGATATCCACCACCACCGAATCGAGGGTGAATCAAGAGCCAGATTCCAACCCTCGATCGAGTCGAAATCCAACCACCGATCGCGATGGTCGGTTCACCTCCCGCTCTCCGTAGCGCCACGGAGACGCGTACGTACCCGGAGTTAGTGTTGCATAATAAAAAGTAGTTATACCAGAATAAATTAAAACTAACGTGTGTGTTCTTTAGTTCGGTGAAGTTGTAATAATTATTAAGCCTAAAAAAAAAAGACATCTAACTAAATTAAAAATCCAGTATGTTGCGGATTCGCCCTTGACCATCCGGCGAATTCGCAATTAAATTAATTGTGGCACCACCTGAATCAGATATGTGGCATCACCCAAGCAATGTCAGCAAACAGCTGACATTTTAGAATTGATTCTGTTGGTTGTCAAATGACAACCATTTTTCTTTTATGTTAATTTCTCTCTCTTCTTTTAACCGTCGACCAGACCATTTGAGTTCTTGTTTCAATCTGTAAAATTTCCATCAATCGTGTAAAATAAATATCAGTATTACTACGAGGGTTGCCTCTTATGTTTCGGGATTTGGCAACCCTAGCGTTGCAATCCGGCAATTGATAGCTCTGTCGTAAAGTTGGACATTTTTGAGGTTATACGCACTCAGAACGTTTTGACATACGAGCGCTATTTGTATTGTTTACAGTAACTTAAAAGATTCATCTCGGCCCAAAAATTGAATTAAATCGTCAACATTTTCGTGCGATTATTTTTTACAACATTCGGCGTGGATTAACTCAGCAACAGTGCATGGATGAACTTAATTCAATTTTTGGCGATGAAGCTCCATCAAGGACCAGTGTTTATCGATGGTATGGTGAATTCAATCGTGGTCGTAGTTCACTCCAAGATGAATTTCGTGAAGGTCGTCCAAAATCAGTTGTTGTTCGGAAAACCATTGATGCTGTGTGCGAACTGATATTGGAAGATCGTCATGTGACCTATCGTGAGATTGAGACAACCTTAGGCGTTAGTGGGACCAGCATACATTCAATATTGCATAAACATTTGACTGTCAAAAAAATTTGTTCGCGTTGGATCCCACACAATTTGTCAATCGCCCAAAAAAAGGCTCGTGTCAATTGGTCGAAAGAAATGCTCAACAAATACGGTCGCGGTACTTCCAAACACATCTATGACATCGTGACAGGTGATGAATCGTGGATTTACGCGTATGACCCCGAAAGTAAACAGCAGTCGACTGTCTGGGTGTTTCAAGATGAGCCAAATCCAACAAAAGTTGTTCGCGCACGAAGCACTTCCAAGCAAATGGTCGCCTGTTTTTTCGGAAAAACTGGACATGTCGCAACCGTACCACTAGAACAACGCAGAACAGTCAATTCTGACTGGTACACAACCATTTGTTTGCCAGTTGTCTTCCAAGAAATCAGGAAAACCAACCGCCGAAGACGGATCACTATTCACCACGACAATGCGAGCTCTCACACATCGGCTGCGACAACTGCATTTTTGAGCACACAAAACATCGATTTGATGGGTCATCCGCCGTATAGTCCTGACTTGGCACCGAATGACTTCTTTTTATTCCCGTACGTAAAAAACAAACTGAGAGGTCAACGTTTTTCGACACCTGATGAAGCGGTTGCTGCATTCAGAATGCATGTGTTGGAGATACCTCAATCAGAGTGGCAAAAGTGCTTCGACAATTGGTTCAAACGCATGCAAAAGTGTATAGATCTTCATGGGGAATATTTTGAAAAACAATAAAGTGATTTTCGATGATCAATATTTGTTTTTGTTCTCTAATCCCGAAATATAAAAGGCAACCCTCGTAGAAGAAAGCAACCGACGAGTAATCTATTATTTCTGCGCAAAGGTAATCTTTTGTCCATAGGCATCAACTTATTAGCATTTGTTTCCAGCCACGGAAGCAACGTCGCTGCACTTCAAAGGAGAACCGTGTTCGTGTTCTCAACGCAACTACACCAGAAGCTCCACCGTGTTCAAAACGCGTGTGTTCAGCGCTTGTCTGACACACGTATCTTTTTTTGGCCAGGAGACACCATCGTGTTCCTGACCGCGTATATTCAACGCTTGTTGGATACACACAATACAATAAAAACCATTAAGAAGATAAATTAAATAAACAGTGCTCTGGAACTAATAAACCACACCTGCGTGTTTTATTTCTCCTGTGTGGGACGTTTTTTCTTGGTGAACCTTTTGCAGTGTTGCTCAGTGTTGTATCCGGAACTATTTACAGCGGGATTTATAATGCCGATGGCGGAAGGAAGTAAATCAGCGCCATACGCCGGCGCAACCTACCTCATCCCCCACAAGCTCCTCATTTTTTTTCCGATGGAAGTTGAAGATTTCGATTTAAGCGATGTGTTGTATTAACAAGAACAAGATGGGGCCACATGCTACACATTAGGATTAGCGTTTGCCTTTATTGTGTGAAAAAATCTCAGGGCACGTATTAGCGGAATTTAGTAATATCAATTGACGCCACGCAATTTGACGCCTCCAGAATTTTATCTTGTGCGTCTAAGTGAAAAATAAACAATCACACAAAAAAATAATAAAAACCACCTCAAATATTTGGGTTCCACATAAGTGGAAAGAGATAAACTCAACTGAGTGAATGAATATTTATATTTATCTGAAGCACAATAAAATCGACACTTTATTTGAAGATAACCTACGTAAAATACTTGGTACCCTGATGAGCGAGCTCGTAAATTTGTTTGTTTGCAAGGATACTATAATTCCTTTAACAGCATCCAATGTATGATCAGTCGACGTAATCACTTAATTTGGGTAGAGATTATGCAGAGTACTTGTTGACACCAATCCCATTTATGAATGATAGCTCCTTAGCTGTGTCCTCCGCTCAACTGACTACTGTTGCTGGTCCAAATAAAATCAATCATCTGCCAAGCATCAAATTATACCTTGCAAGCTCCTTTGAAAGTGTTGTGCACAAATATACCCTTTTCACCCCGTGAAACAGAAATCGCTTGGGAAGATGCAATCATGAACATATATATTCCAATTGTCGAACAGAATTGGAATCATATATTCACTAATCCTTATTGTCCTAACACCAACACACATTTTATGAGGTTCAATTAATCAAATTGGAATTAGGATCTACAGACAACTAGATTGTCCTTAAACGGATGTGGAGTAAATTCAATGAGGAATCATGGTATATCTGGTGAATCTACAACCAACTCTGATTTTACGTGCAATCACAGTCGATGCGTGGCAGTTATCAACGTCAAGGAATATTGATTCAACTCGCAGTTGTCCCGTCTGTTTTTCAAACAATAAAATGAAGTATTTTTTGGAAGAAAATCGAACATCTGAACTGGCTAATTTATTCTGTTTGAAAGGCAATGGGGCAAAATTATTCCAGGAATTAATCCAAACATTTACGTTATTGGTCGTTTAAGAAGTCTAGGATAGTCAGTATAAAATAGCGAGCGATTACGCATGATAAGTTAAGGTGTATTAGATTATGAGTTTGAACTTAGTATTAGGGGTAAAGTAGCCTGGCGATAGTGAGGGAAATACAAGTATGTATATATATGCCCTAAGTTAATTAACGAATGCCGACACGACTGTTATTCGAAGATTTGTTGCCTTTACGTTCCAGATAGGATGTTTATAAGATCTTCAAAAGGTGGCCGTCTACAGACCATTAGTTAATGAAAACATGTATGTGTTATTGTCATGACATGCTATGACGAGGTGGTGTCTTCCCTGAAACAGGATGATGCGGCGGTAAATATTTCCCCCATAGTGCAAGGCACTCCTTCTTGTGGTGGCGATGCCGTCAACTCCAGTGTTCTTGTGGCGTTTCCGCCAAACCCCACGGCCCACTTACCTGAAAAACCCCCATAACTACATCCCAATCGGCATAAGCTTTCGCTAATGCAATCGCATTAGTACCTTAAATGCTTTACGCATCTAGGTTATCAAATTTATATAACCTAAAAGTACCTGTTAAAGAATTCCTACCTTTTCATGCATCTCGTCGCATACAAATTCCCTACAAGAATTCTTCCATTATACAGGTGCATAAAACCAAAACCTATTCATTGCCTTCGATTGCAAGGGAAATTCCAACCTCCCCACACCTGCACCGCAATCTCCCCACAGCAAAAACATTTCCTTCCCAAGGATAATTAATGCTTTCAATGCATTACCTGGAAATGCCTGCAAAGAATTTTTCCTACAGGGGCATACATACATGTATCAATGCATCTCTGCATTAGCGACCCAGAACCGAATTTCCAATTAGTGTAGATATTCACACTAGAGTTCGATCCTGGCGTCGCCATAGATGCCATGTACAATTGACACAGATGGTATATACAAACCGTCTTTGTATAACCATCTAATTGGCTTTGCAATGACTTGCAACTATCGATACAGCTGCAAGCACTTTACCCAGAATTGCTCCTTTGTTTGAATCTCCAAACAATCATCGACATCGCGCATAGCCGCCGGAATGAATTCAAAGCATAAACAATGCAAATATAGAATCTGTTTCCCACAAACGAATTTCCCTGCATATACAAATGCAAGCAATAGATTCGCTTCGTCCCCCAACCCATTAGCACCTTTTCCCAATGGCTATTCGCCTGTTTACACAACGGCATCTAAGACTGTTATGATGCCGCCGTCCCATCTTTTCTTTTAACACCATTTCTTCGATGCATCGTCATCTTTTTATTTAGCCGCGATGCACATCATAAACTATGATCGCCCCGATTCCTTTGTCCTTGCCGCCTGCCTGCTTTGTTTTTCCATTGCCTTCGCATATGTGTAAACAACACAGATCTAAACGATCACACACATATCACCATGACCTCCATTACGAGATCTGGTTTTCTATTCCGCCAAGAGAGACTTTACGTTTTTCTGGTGGTAAGTAAATACATATCCTTAGGGAAAGAGGATATCTACCACCACACCACAAACTCACCCCAAATGAAGGTTGTATCGCAGAGTCTTATTACATCAGCAGACCAGCACGGTCGTGCCGCTCCCGCTCTCCGTCGCGCGGCAGAGAAGCGTAGGTCGTGTCGAGAAAAAAGTACTTCACCTTGTTTAAAATTTATAAGAAATAAATTTAATATTAATAATAAGTTGAAGTGAAGTATAAGAACACTAACATATTTGATAATGGCTGAGAACAAAGTGGTTTTTATTAAGAGAATTATCCTTCACCATTTTAAAGGGAATAAAACGGAATAAAGTAAATCATCTTGCCCGGAAAAACAAATTATCATGGAAAATTTAACAAGCCTCATGACTTGCTAAATAAGGCCAAGACTGGTTCCCGGTTGTACTGCCGATGACAATTCAAAACTAAATCAGTCTGTTTCCTTTTCCTGTTGTGGACGTGGCATTGTGGAGTTTCGCTTGTTTTACTTTCCTGTGCTGCAGTTTCCGGGTTGTTATCGTTATCCTTCCGCGTTTGATGAACAGTTTCCTTTCAATGTTTGGCGGAACATTGCAGGGACCTTAGTGACCGTCGGATGGGGATAAGAGTGAAGCGAGTCTCCGTGTGTGGCACAATACTCCTAATCCCCACATTCTGATCTCGGGTGGGCCATTTCCAGGTGTCTCTCGGGCCAAGTGTTTCATGTTTCGTGACCTGCTCGCCGCCAGTTGAACTCGCGACCGTTGCGCTTCCTTCTTTAGGTTGTAATCCATGTCGAGCTTTATCATTTCTGCAAATAGATGAGCATCTATACCTTTCGTACCTATTCCGCAGACTAAAAGTCCATTTACAAGCCTCTTCACTGAACTCTGTATTATCAGGTTTCCGGTTAGAATTTTGCTCTCCTCTCGTAGAACCCGTTTTCGAATCGCAGCACATTGAATTGGGATTCACGTTTCTAAGATTTATATTCATATCCTTTTGAAACTCTAGAATCTAAGATATATACTCCTATCTTGACGAATTCTTAAAATTCTTACCCTAATTTTCTGTTTGGAGTACAACTTTGTCCTGGGTATACCCACCTCATCAACGTCACCATACATATCTACATCACTCTTCTCATTGGAGATCTTATATTCGGGATAATCCTTTAATTTATCCGCCTTTATTTGACCTACTGTCCCTTCGCCTTTCTTATATTCGTGAACGATGTTCATCCAATACTATCAGCGTTTTCAAGTATTTCGCTCCACATTTTCTTTGCTGTGCCAGGGAATTCCTCTTTTTTTACAATTTATTCTCGGGAACTTTTTGTTTCTTTGTTCGGACTCTCATCCTTTTCCAGTTTCTTGTAGACCTCCTCGCACTATCTTTCGATCTTCTTATCGTCATCACCGCCATTGAGATCATCAGTTTTCGAGCGGCGGGACTGTTTTCCAACATACTTAATTTCGTGATGGGACCGGATTAGCACTTCACCCCATCTTCTATTTGCCAGCAATGGTTGATATTGATATTTGTATTGATATTTACTGTAACTCCACTTCCGGCTTTGCATATCTACAGGATCCATCCTAAACATGTGAGGGAAGATCGGTTTGAGAATTGTTCCTTTTTTTAATTTCATGATCTACTATACTATAAACTCGCTGTTGTCCGGTCCTATTAGTATTTTCAGTTCCTCCTGTGTTAATTGGTGTTCGATACTCTGCTTGCTTCCCCAACTTCTGAGCTTTTCCTTCTTAATTTCTTGTTTGGAAAACTTCAAGTGGTTGATCATTCTTTCTTGTGGCTCCCTTTAAAATATACTCTAACCCTCTGGGAGTCATGTCTTGACTCCCGAGAGTTTAAAGGATGAGTGCTTCTCGCCTGGCTTCTGCACCAATTTTCCTAGCGATTCCTCATACTATTTGCTCCGATACTATACACCGGAATATTATTCTTCTTTATACTAAACATTTTCATGACATTTGCTTGCTTCTGGGAAAAAAATATGGAAAGTCGATTTTTTGTTTACTTACCGTACAATTTTTTTTCGGTTCGCATCACACACTCCACCACTGCCAAGAGTTGACTGATTCCTATATGTCACTGATATTATAATTATACTGTTGTGGGACCATATTTGTTAAAACAGAACTGTTGTAATGGTTTAGTTTTATACCCTTGTATGCAATATTATCCACCCGTATACAATGAACTCCTATACTATTAGCTCATATGATGCAAACTCTTATACTGAAAATTCTCACCCGGCAAACTCTTCTGATGAGAATTCTTATACTAAAAACGCTTATACTAAAAACGTTTATACCGCAAACTCACACAATACAAGTCAAGTTTGCTGTATAAACGTTTTCGGTGTGAGTTTACAGTATGAGAGTTTGTAGTATAACAGATCCCAGCATAAACGTATACAGCATAAGAGGTTGCAATATAAGATTTTTCAGTGAAACAGATTATTGACTATTATAAGAGTATAAGTGGCAATTGTATAAGATTTCATAATATAAAACTGAATGTTACAACATTATGTAAGTACAACATCAAATCATTATAGCAGTTTTAAGAGTCAGTTAGTTGCCTCGTGGCAGCGATGACGAGCGCGTCGACAACTGAAAGAAAAAAAAAACATTTTGCGGTGCGTGAATAAAAACTCATCTTTTCATGTTTCGAATAAGCAAAAACAACAGAACCATATACCATAGCAAAAACATAGTAATTTCACATCATCATCATCATCATCGGCACTACAACCGGGAACCGGTGTTGGCCTTATTTAGCAAGTCCTGGGGCTTGTTAAATCCTCCATAATCATTTGATTCAATTAAACTAACATTGGATTGAATGTTAGTTTGGGGATATCATCATATTTATTTAGCAAGTCCTGAGGCTGGTTAAATTTTCCATAATGATTTGTTTTTTCCGGGCAAGGTCATTAGTCTTGCGCCAGAGGCTCCCGGCAGGGAATCGAACCCCGGTCTCCCACGTGACAGGCGGGTATACTAACCACTGTACTATCGAGGAGCCACCAACCACTGTACTATTTTACATCAGTATTGAGAATAACACTCGAATTCCTACACGCGGTAGTGTTCAAATTATCCTCTTCACTATCCTTTCTAAACGCTACAATCCAAACATGTGATTTGAACACACAGTACACACTCTCCAATAGTAAACAGGACTTTACCACTTCGACCACGACTTCTGGACAGATCTCCGGCCCATTCGCCTGCTCTGACCTGCTCTAGCTCGCTCCTCGCGCCGTCGTTCGCACACGAAGTTGATCGTAACAAAGTTACTGGGGAGGGAGTAGTGTTGCGTATCTAACAGATAGACAAACAAATAGTGAAAAGCAATACCGAACAAAAATCGAATAAATAAAATCATCAGAGTTATATACCATAGCGATAACATAGCAATTCTACATCAGTTGGGTGTACTTGAGAATAACGAACGGATACGTAAGTACGGCAGAGGCTTTATGTGTTGAGCACCGATTCAATCTTTTAGAGATTCTAACGGTCATAGCGTCGGTTCTTATCACACGTTCTACACTATCATCGCAAACGTTATAATTGGGGACCCCGAAATGATCTGTGTACAAACAGTATACACTTACGGAGCCTCTGAGCGACGATTTAATGCGGAAATAAACAGGACCTTATTACAACTTCTGCACAGTGCACCGGCTCACTCGCCTGCTCCGACGTTCTCTCGCTGGCTCCTCGCTCTGCCACAACATGTACTGTATAGCAACAAGTAAAAATAGCGAAGAAGAGCTCAGAAAGAAAATCGAATTAGCAAAAATATATACCAAGCAATAACAATTACCATTATTTGGCCGACGGCATTGTGGCCGGTGTTTCCGGCGTATGCCGCCTTTGTCGGATGTGCTGCCATGACCCTTGGTTTTTTTTTTCTTATGACCTCCAGCCACCCCTGTTTTACCGTGCAGGTCTGTCGGCTCTGGCGTTGACGTGTAGTCGTGGCCACTTGTGTGCGTGTTGGGGTGGGTGTTACTGGGAAATTTCGTGGTTTTTCCCACCTCACCCTGTATCCGCACTTGCTCCGCATGTGACGTTTACGGCCACAAAACTCGCAGCAAGTTCGAATGCTATACACTCGGTGGTTTGATGTTGCTGGGTGCTAGGAGGTAGAGGGTTGAAGTGGTCCGGGATGTGTTTTCCTCTTGGACTCCCTCTGCTGGTGTGGTGGCATATTCTGCGGGGTTGGTTTGTTCGGTGGAGGTGCGGGATTGCGTTATGCCGTGCCCATATTCCTTGCAATTCCAGCAGAACGGTATATTACGCCTTCTCAGGCACTCGTCGTATAAGTGCCCCCTCTTATTAAAAAAGCTGCATGTCACGCGTGCAACCATCGGGTACGACTGACGAGCGCCTTGGATCTGTGTGGTTTGATATTTGTAATACTGGCCACTTCCGCCCCGTTGTAGTACCGGGGCTCCAGGTCCTACTGATGGGAACTCACCTTGTGGTTGGTACGGGTGTATCGTAGACATTGGCAGGAGTTGACTTACAGGTGTTCCCAGTCCATACTGGAGTTGACCTGCAGTCTGAGTAACGTCGATTGACCTACCTGAAACGTACCCAGTGCATTGACACCCCACTCACAGGTGGGTATTGCTCGTGAAGCAATTCCTGTTAATTCTGTTTTTGGTTGAGGCGAAATACTTACTGGTGAATTCAAAGAAGGGGGGCAACTGTAATGCGCCTCCTGTGAATACTGTGGTTGGTTTGTTTGTGTGTGGGTAGTGTCACTTATCCTATCATAAATTTGGTAGGATCGGTGGTCTTGTGGAGTGGTCGTCTGTGGATAACCAAGGGTGGGGGCTGGAAACTGTGTAAGAGTGCACGGGTGCCGAGACTCCCATGGCAGAGAAATCGCGATCTCGCAAGATCTTCTTTTGGGACTGTTTCATTTGGATGAGCCGCGTTAATGTATCATTGTGAGGGCCATCTCTGATAAGCAGAAGATAATATCGGTACTGATCCTCTCTAATACCAACCATTATCACGGACTTCGCCATTCTCTCTATTTGGATGGCGAATTTGGCACCGCTTGCCTGTCCGTAACAATGCTCCGCCACCTCCCTGCAACGCGCAATGGCCTTCTTCGCATGGGAAACAATCTTCCACAGAGAGTTGTCGGATTTTTGAAAGTTGTAAACACAACTCTTCATACGATTCTTGCGGCTGGTACGCGTTCTTTAGGTGCTGCTCAGGAACGTCTTGCGTGCCGCCACACTTATCAGGTGGTAGATTTCACCATCTAACTTCAGGAGCAACCACGTAAGGAAAGTGGGTTCCTCCTCCATCGCCAAACAGCTAGGGGTCTTTTTCCAAGCTTCTATGAACATTTCAAGTTCGATAGTCGCCATTGGAGCCTTTTGCCCAGAGAACACTGGGATCATCTTTGATATGAGGAAAAACATTTTGTCCCCTCCCGACCTTGTGTTTGTGGGCTCTGGTGGCACAAAAGAAGACGCCTTCGCTACCTCTAGGGTATCCCGTATAATTCCGTATATCTGCGTTCTTTTGTTGAAGCCTCTTGGGAAGCTGTGACAGGGGTATAAATCGATAGTGTGGCTAACTGGTCCTCCTTGGTTTGTTTCCTCGTTTTCATTTGGAGGAACGGGTGTTGAAAATAACACACAAACCAGACCGAACACAAAACTACAAGAACAAGGGTGGAAGCAAATGGGTACGTTAAGAAGAGAAAAACGAACACCGTCGCAGGTCAAATGAGGATACCTATATTAAGGGGGAGAACAGAAAAACAACAGTGCGAAACCCCAATAAACAAATACATGAGACAATCCCGGAAATAATACCAAATGTTGTTATTTGCTAAGGGGATAGGGTCTGTTGTATATACCCGCCTGTCACGCGCGAGACCGGGGCTCGATTCCCCGTCGGAGAGCCTCTGGCGCAAGACTAATGACCTTGCCCGGAAAAAACAAATCATTATGAAAAATATAACAAGCCTCAGGACTTGCTAAATGAGGCCAAGACCGGTTCCCGGTTGTAGTGCCGATGATGATGATGATAGGGTCTGTTGAGCTTTGCCTTGATTTCCTTTTCTTTTTCTTGTATTCTTATTCTGTTTTGTTTTTATTGCTTCCCTTGGACAGATATTCGCTTCCTCTTCTATGTGTAACAAACACTTCTGACTTGTTCTTTTAATTGTTTTATTTTCTTTACTTGAGTCTATTTTAATTTACACCTTTTTAAATGTAAATTTGTCTTTCTTTATTTTTAACACTTTTTGTTATAGATCCTTTTTTCTTGTTCTTATTTCAAATTTAATTTACACATATTTAGGATAAATTTGTCTTCCTTTATTTTCAAGACATTTTGTTAAAGATCTTTTTTTGTCTTATTTCAAATTTAATTTACACTTATTTGCGCTAAATTTGCCTTTATTTATTTTCAACACATTTTGTTATAACAACCGATGAACACCCATTAGGTCACGGGGACATTATTCAGCTCAAGACACACGCCAGTCGACAACCTATCAACCACTACTTGCTACTTCGCTGACTACTTTCGCAGATATTATCGACTGACCACAATTCACTCCTGACCCACTCCTACCCAACAACACGTACTCTCTTCATGATCGTCTGTGGCGGTTATTTAATGCCTGTCTAAAGAACCATCCATTTCTTTAAAACAACCTACTTTTCCCTCACTCCATAAACCACTGTACTTACCTGCATTCGAGCAATGTAAGCTTTCTTTCAAATAACTTTCACCTGAAAGTAAAACCGCAGCAGGCATGCACATCAAACAAGTTATTTCATTCATATTGCATGAACCGTGCCAGACAATCGGCTCGGCTTGTCAGCAATTATAAACGATAAATACTCGCTGGCCAGCGTAATTGTTGACACAGCTGTAGCCGGTATTCTTGCTGCGGTTCATGAGTGAATATTGCCCCAATCCCAAGGTTCGCTACAGTTGCGACCAATTTCCTTTATCGGTTATCTACCGATCATGGGATTTGGGCACGAATATGATTGACGTTAGACAATCATACCCATGATCATGTCTAATGATTCGTTGTCTAAACAACGACCAACCACTATTCTCAAGCTGGCTATTCTAAACGAAATGCTTCTGTGTACTCTACGTAAACAGAAGAATTTATTTTTGCCTGCATGCCAGCATTCCTGTGCATTATCCAATGCCTAAAATAAACATGCACCCAAATCTAGTAGCCTTTGCCGTCAATCAAAAATCGATCCCCTATCGTACGGTGGCGATACAGCCAGCCCGTACACCGATCATCATATTTGACCAGGTGCATGTTTGTTTTTCCTTTCCTGCGCCCAGCGAGTGTTTGGGTGTCTTTCTAGACAAGGAAAGATTGTTTTCCCCTGCGATGATATGCGTGGAAACTCAACGCAATCACCAGAGGCTGGGTAGGCGTCGCCCAACTCGAGGAGTCAGATCTTAGCCACCGAACCGTGCAGAAGTATCCAATTTAACGTTCGAAGTGTGCACACACCAGGAGTGTAGAGTCATCAGATAAAATCGTGTTGGTCTGATTGTCCGGTTAAATATATTTATTCCTGTTCAAAATCGATTTCAAGCGTAGTAAACGTACGAATTAAATGTGGCGGTGTCTGGTATATCGTTGTGTGGCTCTTTGTGTTTGTTTTCTTTTCGCTGTACAACGATTTGATATTTAAAAAAATTAATAATTTTTAAAAGCTGTGTAAAATTAAATTGAAGTATTATCAATAAAGATTAACTCCAAGTGACAAAATCAGAGTGTTTATTCTTCTCTCGGCGGAACTTTTAGATTGTTTGGGGAGTGAAGTGAACCAGTGTCGTGTCAGGCACCTACTTCAACCCGACACGTCCATTTTCAATCGGGCCGTAATCGTAACTGGAAAAAATCATTTCTGTGACTCAATGACAAGAGTTGACCTTGAATCATTGCCGGCACCGAATGCATGTCATATGACACTTGCAAACCGTGATTGGGGCAATTCATTTAGCTAATATATTTTACATGATCATCTGGTGATCGCATTGTTACACTAGAATAACGTAAGTGGATAAATATGTGGCAGATCAGCGCAAACCACAACCTTCACGCAGTCGTCGCAAGCAAAGACTCACACCGAGAGTGGTTTTCGACTAATTAAATCAAACACACTCTCGGTCACCCTCACACACAAACGAGAGTCACGGCTGAATTGGCGTGGGGTCGACGCAGTACTACGTGAGTCTCGCTCACACGTAGAACGAGAACCGACGCCGGATCTTTCCTGCCAATTTCGTTTGACACACACCACAAGTGTGGACAATTGGCGCGAATACTTAACTTGCAGATCACTCGCCGCCGAGGCCGGACGGTTTTAGAAACCCCGACATCACCTGCAACCGCCCACAGGCTTCCTCGACGCCAACGCAAAAGACATCAGACGCCACCAGGGATTCCAGCGCCTGCGGCCGTCTCAATGTCAAGTACGATTTGGGGACCAGAACCCAAAAATAATAGGAGAAAAACTTACATAACGTGAGAACTGTTTTACATTCGGTAGAGAGTTAACAAATAACTTACGCCCTTTGGTGTGTCCAAATGAACACACATTTTGGTCCTTCGAGCCGGATCCAGTCTGTGAATCCCATCCACTGCTGCCAGCTCGCAGCATATAACAAGGTCGCGGGACATTAAAGTCCAGACGCAAAGACCCGCCAGGAGTTTGAATTCGAGAGGAAATTCGGTCAAATTCGATGACAATGCCGGCGTCATCGACCAACGCCAGATCGAAAACGGCAAAGGCCGCATTGGGTGAACGCCAGAGCCTGACCAGAGTGGAAGTACATCTGAATACCAAGACAACGCTCCCTGCTAAGCCGAGGCTCAAAACAATGGCCAGAATCGCGGGAATAAAGACCAACTCATGGCCGAACAATTAATCAGCGCCCAGTTCGCCGATGGGAACGGGTGTAGGGTGCATTCCTCGATCTGGAAAAGCGAGGTCCCACAACGTTGTTCGCGGTGGAAATGCACCAACATAACCTCCAGCTCGAATGGGAGGACATCCGAAGCCGAAATGAAGAAATAATCCGCCTGGCCAATCCAGAGACGATTAAGGGCCACCGCTACATCGTGG
This sequence comes from Microdon myrmicae, assembly GCA_963931805.1. NCBI lineage: Eukaryota > Metazoa > Arthropoda > Insecta > Diptera > Syrphidae > Microdon > Microdon myrmicae. The sequence continues at coordinate 46,605,945 of OZ007499.1, read as the reverse complement.
AAGGATTCTATGGGGCAGCCGGCGAGACTTACATGGAAGAAGCCACCAAATTCGCCGAGGTACATCACGCCCTTACCGCTGAGCTTCCGACATCGTCCAGGGCTGCGACAAACACTTTCAGTTGGCCACATGTCAGAAAACTTCCCCCGGTGCAGATGCCAACGTTTTCAGGGAAATATGCGGAATGGCGACCCTTTAAAGATCTGTTTCTAGCGGTACTGGCAGACCACCCCGAACTTGTGGATGTGGAGAGACTATATTATTTGAAGTCCAGCCTCCGGGACGAGGCCCTCAGAGCCTTGCAGAATATTCCCGTGACAGAGTAAAATTACCACCGAGCTTGGGATAAGCTGGTGGATCATTACGATAATACGGTGTACCGGTGTGAAGTGAGCGTCAAGATACAAATGTATCGATAGGGAACGTTTGTTGTGAACGACCCCTTATATTTTTTTTATTTGGTTGCTATGACATCTATCAAACATATTCAGTATGTATCAAGTCATTGTACAAACAACATCTTTTTTTTTTAATCCTGTTAAAAATGTCGAATTTTGTATCAGAAAATGATGATTTGCGGAAAGCCTTAATTTTTCGTTTTAATTTGAAGAAAGGTGCTGCAGAGTCGCATCGAATGCTTGTCGAGGCTTATGATAATCATGCTCTATCGGAAGCAACATGCAAAAGATGGTCTAAGCGGTTCAGAGATAATGATTTTGATGTGCGAAATGAAGAACGTGGAAGACCACCAAAAAAGTTTGAAGACGCCGAATTGCAAATAATATTGGATCAAGATGACACTTTAAGTCAAAAACAAATGGCACAAATGTTAAATGTAGCACAACAAACAATTTCTGACCGTTTCAAAGCTATGGGAAAGAACCAAAAGTGTGAAAACTGGGTGCCACATGAATTGAATGACAGGCAGATGGAAAAGCGAAACACCACATGTGAAACGTTGCTTCTACGACATGAAAGGAAGTCATTGCATCGAATTGTGACTGGTGATGAAAAATGGATTTATTTTAAAATTCCTAAACGTAAAAATTATGGGTACATCCAGGAGAAGCATCAACATCGACTGCAAAGCCTGTTCGGTTCGGAAAAAAGACAATGCTCTGTGTTTGGAGGGACCAGAAGGGGGTGGCGTATCATCAACTTCTAAAACCTGGCGAAACTGTTGATGCGCAACGCTACCGACAACAAACGATCAATCTGAGCCATGTATTGATCGAAAAACGACCAGAATGGGCCACAAGACACGGAAAGGTAATTTTGTTGCATGATAATGCTCCGAGTCATACAGCAAAACTCTGTCTGTTTTACAGATATTATCACGGGTACTGCTCTTCGGAGATTCTTGGTATTGAAGCACTCTTGCGATCCAGTGGTCGAACTCGCGTAAAAAGAACGGCTAGTTTTAAACTGGACATAGTTTAACGGTCGTGTTCGAAGTAAAAACGTAACAATTGGTGTCAGAAGTGGGATCGCGGAGTGGTCGTGGACAATGGTAAAGTTTGCCGACCTAAGAATACCACAATTGAGGGATGAATTGGTATCTCGACGATTGCCCGGAACAGGACAAAAGGGGGAACTGCAAGCACGATTGCGGAGGGCTCTGGAGGACGAGGGTATCGAAGTTGAAACCTATGAGTTTTACCAAGGTGCTACGGGACCTTCATCCGAGGTCAAGGAGTAGTTGAAGGAACCCCAACCAACTCTGGCATTCGACATGAACGTGATTTTGCAAGCAATGGCCCAAAAATTGGCGGAGCAGTCTTCACGTATGGAAAATCAAATGGCGGAACAGTCCTCAGGCATGGAGAATCCGTTGACGGGACGCATAGAGAAGCCGCTGACGGAGCAGTCCTCGTGCATGAAGAACCAGTTGGCAGAACACACTTCACAAGTTAAGGACCAACTAGCGCACATCGAAGGAAATGCCGCTAAGTTGCGGGCAAGGCAGGACCAAATGGAAGGCGAACTACATCGCTTGGAATCGAAACTTAGGGAGTTGGATATTCATGTGCGTGAAAGACAGTCAAGCGAACCAGTTACGACTGTCAATGCGATGAAACTTAAGGCCCCAACCTTTGATGGAACTGTGCCGTTTAGTGTTTTTAAACTACAGTTCGAGACGACAGCACAAACTGATCATTGGACAAGGACTGACAGAGTGGCAGCGTTGGTGGTATTGCTGAAAGGCCCCGCCGTCGGTGTGATACAAACTGTTCCTGCAAGTGATCGTAGCAATTATGACGCAATAATGGCTGCTATTGAACGGCGTTACGGCAGCGATCATAGGAAGCAGATGTTCCAGATAGAGTTGACGAATCGCCACCAAAAAGCAAACGAGCCGTTACAAGAATATGTAATGGAGATAGAACGGCTCGCGCACTTGGAAAACGCAGATGCACCCGCGGAGGTAATCGAAATACTCAAAACCCAGGCGTTCGTCAACAGTTTGAAGGATGCAGATACAAAACGAGCAACGTACTCTACGCCGAAAAGGACATTCGCGGAAACAGTGTCGTTTGCATTGACACAGGAAACAGCAAGTCTGTTAAGGAAACCAATGCATAGAGTCCATCGCGTGGAAGTGGAACCGAACGAATCCCTGGAGAAAAGTGTGAGGGATCTCATAAAGACTATGACTCAAATGATCTCAACCGGACGCAAGGGCTCCGACGGGAAATGTTATAATTGCGGAAAAGCTGGGCACTTTTCACGGGTTTGTGATGCACCACGCAAGGTAAAAGATAATGGAGGAAAGCAGAGGACACCAAGAGGACAGCATGGAAACGCCGATGCACTCTCTCGACGCCCATGTGCAGTGGAGTGTAAACATTGCTCAAGGGCTGAACGATGTGAAGGGATAGTCGACATCCGCTTATTGAGTCTCGGACCTGATGCAGAATGGGACTCCAGTGCTATGAGAAAAAGCCAACTGGACGATGCCGATTTGGTCAAGATCCTGAAAGCAAAAGAATTGAATGTAAGATCACCAAAGGAAGGAATGTCATCGGAAAGTCCAGTGGCCAAGGCGTATTGGGCGCAATGGGACAGCCTGAAATTAATAGACGGAGTATTACATCGTCAATGGGAAAGCAATGATGGTAGATACACCTCCGACTTAATTGTTCTACCAAAATCAAGGATAGCAGCCGTGTTGGAAGAATTCCATAATGGACCAAGCGGAGAACACCTCGGCGTTGCAAAAGCCCTGGAGAAAATAAAACAACGGTTTTACTGGGTGAATGGCCGGAATTCAGTTGCTAACTGAATTAAAACCTGCACACAATGTATGGCAGCCAAGGGCACAAAAGTCAAAAGCAGAGGGAAGTTACAGCAGTATAATGCCGGGGCGCCATTTGAGCGCGTCGCAGTGGATGCAGCCCTTTCCCTACTAGTGACTCCGGCAACAAATATGTACTCGTGGTGATGGACTATTTCAGTAAGTGTCCCGAAGTGTATACGATACCAAACTGTAGCCGAAGCTTCACGCGTCACGCGATTTGGAGTACCGATCGAGTTACATTCGGACCAAGGGAGGAATTTCGAGTCTGCTGTCTTCCAAGAAATGTGCTCACTGCTGGGCATCAAAAAGACACGGACGACAGCTCTGCACCCGCAGTCGGATGGAATGGTTGAGAGATTCAACCGTACGCTCGAGGAACATTTGCGAAAAGTTGTCGACAAATGTCAGCGTGATTGGGACAAGCACATCCAAATGTTTTCAATGGCATACCGATCAGCAGTACGCGACACTACCGGACACCCACCTGCACACATCATCTTTAGTATAGACCTGAGGCTCCCATCGGACCTGAAATTCGGTAGCAACGGTGCCACTATTAAAGCCGGAGGCAGCTATTGGGAGGTGCACCAATCCGAGATGGACGAAATACACCGTCTCGTGAGGCAACGGACGCGGTTGATGAGCAACAAAATGAAGGATCGGTATGATCGAGCCATGAATTCCGAGGGATTCCAAGAACTGGATTTAGTACTATAGCGTTTGAAATAATAGTGAAGAAGATCGTGTGATTCGAACTGACGCTATGATTTGTTTCGTTCGGTGTTCTTCACTATTTTTGCTTGTGAATTGTGTGTATCTGTTAGAATCGCTACAGTGTCACAAATTCAAAACCGACACACTTGTCAACCGTTAGCGTGACCTCATGGCGTCACACCGAGCCTTAAGCCAACTAATACGGCATCAACACACCGATTCTGGAGCCATCTAGAGGAATACTGGAGAATACACGAAACTGGCGAAAACGTCAGAAGGAGACGGCACCACGTGAGAGGACGTGCAAGAACCAAAAGTAAAAGGAGAGCTACAGGAGACGACGGATTGAGGAATTTAACCGAGCAAAAAGAGGTTGTCCTTGTCTTGCGATCCAGTGGTCGAACTCGCGTAAAAAGAACGGATAGTTTTAAACTGGACATAGTTTAACGGTCGTGTGCGAAGTAAAAACGTAACAATATAATAAACGGCTTTCCTTATTTGGGAAAAGATGAAAACAGAGTTCCTTCAGTTCCCCTTGGGGAGTTTGTCGCTCTGAAATTAGTAGAACCGTATACAGGTCGGGGAAGAAATATAACCATGGACAATTTTTTTACAAGCATTTCGATAGCGACTAAACTTTTTAGAAAAAAACTACGGTTGTTGGAACAATTCGAGCAAATAAAAGAGAGCTGCCAAAATTGGCGAAACAGAAAAAAGACGAAATGACACGTTTCTCAACAAAATTATATCGGACAAATAATTGTACTCTGACAGTTTACAAGGCTGAACAAAATAAAAAGGTATTGATTTTTTTTTCTCAATGCATAAATCGGTGAAAATTGAAAAAAATGCTGCCTGTATATCAGAGACAATTAGATTATATAATAGCACCAAATTCGATGTAGATGTTACAGACCAAATGGCCAGAAAATACTCTGTAAAATCTAAATCTCGGAGATGGCCACTACAAGTATTTTTCAATATCCTAGACTTAGCCGGGATACATGCATGGGTTTTATATAAAGAAACAACGGGAAGTCTAATATCAAGGCAAAACTTTTTATTTCAATTGGGAAAAGAACTTATAAGTGAATATCAAAAAGAGCAACAGCCAGGCAAGGAAGAAGAGCCAGCAGAAGCAGCCAGAAATATTAGTGCACGAACAAGTGATCGGAAAACATGTCAGATAAGATATTGCAAAGACAATAAGACTAACAAAATCTGTCTTAAATGTAAAAAGTACGTATGCGGCAAATGTGCGAGTGAGAAGCCTATAATTAAAAAAAAATGTTGTAATAAGGAATAAAATGTAGATAATTTATTTTTAATTAAAAGAAACTATATTTTTAATTTCTACCTTGAAGCTCATATTGTAAGAAAAATCAAGCTCGGTAGACTCCAGTGGGCTGGATACCTAGCTCGAATGAGCGAAGAGGAGCCTGCCCGGAAAGTCCTTTGTGGCAGGATGTATGGAAGGAGACAGCGCGGCAGACCTTGTCTGCGATGGAGGGATGGCGTAGACCAGGACGCCCAGAGCCTGGGAGTGCTAAACTGGATGACATCGGCTCGAAATCGGGACCGGTGGAGAGATTTGTCAAATAAGGCCAAGACCGGATCCCGGTTGTAGTGCCGATGATGATGATGATGATGATATTTTTAATTATTAAATAATTATTTTCATCATTTTATATTAAGGGATATAAATAATTTCAAAACCGGTCATTTGACCGGTCACGGTAGGAATAGTTATACATGCAATGCTGGTAGGTTTAGTGTTAAAAAAAAAACGCTCACTTCATACCGGTACACCGGTACCTAATAACTCCGAATTTTGACCTCTTCATCATCAAGGCAATTGTTGAACATTGTACACGCAAAAGGCCCCAACATATCACCCATTTTTTTTCGGTTTGCTTTTTGACCGCCGAGTTACTCCTTCCTAAGTTGTTTTCTATTTTGAGAGCATTTTTTCATTTTCAATTTCAGTAATAATTTTACAATTTAGCCGAATGATCGATAAGGTGGAGTATCCACCTGCTCTCTTGCCCGCCTATAACTATAACAAATTGTTTGCTTGAAACAAAAAAGCTTTTTCCATATAATTTTGCCTGTTACAATAAAGAACGAACCCTGTAGTTGCATTTCCCTATCACAATTTCCCAAATGATCCCACTGACAAACCACCAGTAGTCCCACAATCCAGTTTCTATGTTCCTCTATTACATACATGAACCAGTTTGGTGACGCACCCGCATCGATTGACAGGTGGCCCCACAGTCAAATGCCATTTCCATGACACTGACGTTTGGAATTCCGTTCGAAGTCATCAGTCTTGCACTATCAACAAAAGGTCTTCTTGTAGGGAGGATGTTTTTTCGTGTTTAATCCATTAATGCCGCTAGTTTCTCATTCGATTATTGCCGATTGCGTTAATTAGTGCGTGTAGTTGCCGGTGCGCTGCGTGGCGTAGTGATTGTGTCTAGTGTTTTGTGGTTAAATCATTTTGTAATTCGCTAAGAAACATCTCGACAGTCGAGAAACGTTGAAAATTTTCTCGCCAATTTTCTCTTAACTCGCGCGTGTCCTCTAAGAGCAACGATACATTTAGTCGGCAGAGCAGAAATAACAGTACTCGCAAGTGTTTTCTGTCCGGTGGTTTTTGGTTTTCGGTTTTCGGGGTGTGTTCTCTCTTCGTTATCGAATTTTGCGCGATATCAAAAGGTGGATGTGATAAAGTGCGTTGCAGTACGTTGATTTAATAGATTAGCCGCAAAGATTGGTGAGTACCCTGCCATCTAGCTTATCATGCTTTCTACCCTTAATCGCATCTTTTGGATATTTATTTTTTTGTTTGTTTTGTTATCAAAGTTTTCCTACAGAGTAAAGAGTTGGCGAGCGATTGTCTCTTCAGTGTAGTAAAGAGCGTGAGGGTGTGAGTGAGTGGGGTGGTTGGACACCTGCTCTAATATCATATGGTGCATTTGGAAACTGGTTTGTTTGACGGGTGGAAGTGAAGTGTTGATAGAATTTCCAAGAAGGGTACGGGGTGTTGTGTTGGCCGTTTCCTCAACAAAGAACTTACTTCTATGTGATGTCGTGTAAGGGGGCCGTGGGGGTATAATGTATGCCATTGCGAGGACGAAGTAGAGTTTCCTCCATTCAAGGCCGCTGCTTTCCACTTTGAATATAGTCACGGCCTTCGCCAGTTATGAGGATTTCAAGTTGACCCAACATCATGCAGCTCGACATGCCCTTGGGTAACTGCAGGGAATCCAGTTAAAAAAATTAAAGTCTGTAGAAATCAATGGGGTGTGGGGTCACCAGCGCAAAGATTCAACGATCAAGGCTGTAGGTTACGGGGGTCATTAGGAATGCGATTCGCCGAGGTTCTAATTGCTGTTGTTTGTGTGCACGTACACGAACGGCTGTGGGCCTTTTAACATTGTATATGCTGTTTGCAAGTCATTGTTATTTACTGCTAATTTTTTTTAACATTTTCTTGCAAATATTTGCAACACTTCTGAAATTATTTACTTTTCAAAGCAATGTTTTTGAAGGACTTATTTAAAGACGACGGTCTCACTGATATTGCGTCCTTCTCCATGGATTCAAGGTAGACTCCATGATATTAAGCTGTTCCATCATTTTGAGTATTCACCCCAATATCACTCTAGTTAGCTTAGGGTACGGTTTAATGTTAGACTGGAATAGGTACATTCAACTACCGCCTTCAAAGCGACTCTGTCTTTAGATAAGTACCTTTATTTGCAGATTTCAAATTAGTTAATGATTTCCCTTGCCTGTGTTCTCTACTTAAGCTTTTCATCGGGTTAGAGCGGCAGGTGATATTATTTCTTTGTATATAGAATGGGCAAATCGTAAACTACCGAAGGACGCTTTCTTAATCTACAAGATGTCACCGAACGGCTTTTCGGGTTCACTGTCATTTTGCGATTCGATGACGGAAATGGTCAATTTTGCGTTCGAGTATTATTAGATATCTACAGATCTACACCCTCTGATAACTGGTTGAGAAAACCCTCTGATTATGGCGTTTCTTGATAATTTTGTTTCGTTTGTATTGCAAATATTGCTGTTAGGTATTCCTTACCAATTTCTAAGAAGATTCTAATAATCATAAATCCAATTTTTTCCTTAATTTTCTTCGAGTTTGCAATTTGTCCCTAATTACCCTCGTCAAGTGGTTGAGACAGGTTATTAACACTTTGGAATTTCAGTTTCGGATTGTGACCAGTCTTAGTGATTTGATTTAAAAGAAAGTATATAAACACGTCGTGATACCTGGAAAGAGATTAAAGCAAACGGAGATCCAAAATATTAAGAAACTCGTCAAGATGGATTTTCTGTCAACAAAATTCTGCGTCGCAGTCGTACAGTTATTTCAAACTATTTAAGAGATCCAGAAAACTTCGGCGAAAGATTCATACCTGGACGAAAATATAACTTACAACCAGCAGATCGGCGATCCCCCCCTACGAGAGCGCCAAATTTTACAACAACAACAAGGAAAACGCAGTATTAGCACCGATTTCAAATGATCACAAAAAACGAAGGACTTGTCTGCGTGTGCTAGCTGATGCGGAACATTTTCAAAGAAAGCGTTTGAAAAGGAACTACAACGTGATCGCGATGCCCGTTTGACATTTGCCAGGATGAATAAATGAATGAAGTGAGGGCAGACCCTCATTTTATTTCGATTATTATTGTCTTAAAGCTCCTCGATAGTATAGTGGTTAGTATACCCGCCTGTCACCCGGGAGACCGGGGTTCGATTCCCCGTCGGGGAGCCTCTGGCGCAAGACTAATGACCTTGCCCAGAAAAAATAAATCATTATGGAAAATTTAACAAGCCTTAGGACTTGCTAAATAAGGCCAAGACCGGTCCCCGGTTGCAGTGCCGATGATGATGATGATTATTGTCTTAAAACTAACTTATAAACTGGGGAGTGAGGAACTAAACAAAGATGGATAGACAATAGTATAAGCGGTAGGACAGGGAAGGGCGAGGATAGGCCGAAGGCTAAGATGTGAGTATGAGTGCGGGTTGTGAGAGTATAGATGGCGAGCGGGGTGGGGTCAGGAGAGATAAGACAGGAGACGACGTTTGAGGGGGGGAGGAAGTATTTTGCCTTACACGGACACTCCGTTCACTTCCTCCTCCATCATAAATTGTTCGCCGCGTAAAACACTGAAGGAAAAGCACAAACACGATCACACAAGTAAAAATAAAATACTCGATTGTTGGCTGTTGATCACCACTTTAAATTAATTTTATTGTTTGTTTCTTTATTTAACGATAAAATTATCGTATATTTCACTTAGGACTTGTGGGGATTATTCTTTTAGTTTTGAATGTATATCAAAATCAAAATTTTGAATGTAAACAAAATGACAGATTTTAATCAGTACTTTCACCAACTTTAACTAAAGTTATTTGTACAACGCGAACACGACTCCGGTATATATTTGCGCGTCTCCACAGTGACGGAGAGCGGGAGCGGCATGAACATTGTGGTCAGCTGATGGAATTCGACTCAACGATATTCAATCGTTTTGGGGTGAGTTTTCCTGAGAGAGAAGGTGTTTCTCTCGTGGTAAAAACAAGGAAGAAAGACTTGCCAATGTATGTGTATGTGTGAGTGAAGATCACATTGGTTTATTTTTCATACACAAGGCCATGGGAATGAACCTGAAACAAAGAAAGGAAAAAAGGATCGTGGAATTCTTTGTTTATGTGAGAGGTTACTGGGAAACAAATCCAGAACTATGTAGGATAAAAGGAATTTATGGCCTGAGAGTTCAACTGAGTAAACAAGTTGCAACTCATTAGATGGTAGGTGCACTTGGGATACTAGGATGATTGAATTGTTTGCGTATCGCCAGAATGCCTGCTGAAGGACAGCGGTCTTTTGTTTACTCATGGTGTGAGTTGGGGAAATAGTATCATGGATGGTGCTAATTACACGCAGCTAGTGTTGGACTATTTATCTCAGGCTAAAAGGATCGACAGGCGATGTGGGCATAGATAGTTTTTATGTTTTACAGGGAATTTATGGTAACATAAGAGAGAACTCTTACAGGAATTTGTATGCGAAGGGAATGCAAGAAAACGTAAGAATTCTTTTACTGAAGCTTTTTAGATTATACCTTAGACAATCCTAGATGCGTAAAGCAATTAAGGTGCTAATGCGATTGCATTAGCGAAATTATGTGATTGGATGGGAGTTATGGCTTTTTTTTTAGGTAAGTGAACCGTGGGGTTTGGCGGAACCGCCACAGTGGTTTCGGAGGTTTTGGACGTTAGTCTAAAATGTGATGAGGGAGAGCAGACTTGGCCAGTTGATTGAATCTGAGAGAAGACGGTGGATGAACAGGATGTCGTCATGAATTCTGTGCTCTTGAAATCTGTTACGGTTAATTAGGTGGATACGGCTTCTGTATGGGGGCAGGCTGGTTTAGGTAGTAGGTAAGATACCACCGCGTCACGCTATACACTCCGCGATATCGTCGGGAGTAACGATTGGCTATGGTTCGGATGTATGGCTGATGGCCCGAATTGACACGGTGATAAGTTCTGATGATACCTTCTGAAATAAAGAATTCCGGAGGTAAACTAGTTTCCCATTCCGACCTCCGACGGGACTATGTCAGGGGGAACACCCTCTAAATGTTTTGATAAATAACTGAACTTTAAGAAATTCGTCCTCGCATGATCGGGTTCATTCTCGAGACTGTTTTTTTTTTTTTTTGTTTTTTTTTTTTTTTTTTTTTTTTTTTTTTTTGTTTTCGGTAGGAAGGTGGAAATCTTCAAAAGATACCTCTAGACCGATCCAGGGGCATGCCGGGCTTTTACCGACTAAAACCACCTCCCGCCAGGCTCATATTCCCGTTGATCCCCGCGGAACTTTCTTTTAGATATTCCATCGCGGGACGGGACGCAGTTCACCTGTTACTCCGCTCGTCGCGTCGCACCTGCTGCATCACTTCACAGAGAATACCATTTGTTACGGACCATGCCCGTTTTGAACGAAGTATGTATTTTATTACTCCTCCCGGAGTAACTGTCCGTTTCATATGTCTCTCCAAAATCTTTCATGCGGTCTCGAATCTCACGTACTCTGTGAGTACGTGTTCCGCATTTTCTATTTTGCCTTCGCAATACAAGCAGTATGGGTGATTCACATGTTTATACTTGTGCAAGTATTGCCGAAAGCCTCCATGTCCTGATATCAGCTGAGTCAGGTGGTAATTCAGCTCGCCATGTTTTCTTTTCACCCATGTTTCTATATCAGGTATCATGGTGTGGGTCCATCTTCCTTTGGTGGAAGAATCCCATCTTCGTTGCTATTCTCTTAGGCTTAAGAGCTCTAACTGTAGCCGCATTCTCCGACGATTCTCTTGGGAGACCTTATGCAATGCAGCGTTTTCTCGAGACTGTGTCGACGCACGACTAATAACGGCGCTTTGTAACATCAGTGGCACAGGTTACACCAATACGAATGTAAACGCCGTTGTTATGCGCAAAACCCTCCACCCCTCAACATAAAATATCCTCAAATAAATATTGGATTCAATATCAAACAAATTGAAATAAACGTTCAATTTTCTCACATTGAATTCAACCTAAAAAATCCAATACGTGGTAAAGGAACTCAACAGCAGGAATCACATCAACAACAACAGCAGGAACTATATCAACAGCAGGAACCATCTCAGCAGGTGTCAGTTAAAAAAAAGGAGAAACTACCTCCTATCTACATTAGTTACATGAAGACAAAGGATCTCATAAAATTGGGCGAGTTGACATGTAAAACTTTTAAAACTAAACGTATAAATAGTTTTAGGATAAGTTTAACATGCGATGATTTAGAAGGCTATCGCAAAATTAAATCGGCATTGGGGAAATCGAAAAGCGAGTACTACACGTACACCCCTAAATCGAAGAAAACTGTCTCCATGCTCCACAAAGGAGTTGATCCTTCCTTTACTCCCGAAGAGGTGCTCGAAGAACTAAAAAGCTTCGAAAACGATACCTTGAAATTTACAGGTGTGAAACCATTTTCTACAGCAAATTCTAGAAATCACAACCGTAAGTTGCCCCTCTTCATTGTCTCGCTAAGCCCCAACAGTAAAATTGATGGACATAGATATATTAAATACATTAATCACCAAACAATAAGTTGGGCGAGAATAAAGAACTCCGACCGCGTATTGCAGTGTATGCGCTGTCAACGTTTCGGCCATGTGGCAACAAATTGCAATATGCATTTCAGATGCGTCAAATGGCTAAATAATCATATCATTGGAGAATGCCCATTGGGTAAAGAACAGCTCCCGTATAGAAATAAACTATTCTATGTCCTCTGTAACAGCTCAGGTCATCCTGCTAACTTTAGAGGTTGCCCTAAATACCAACAACTAAAATCAAAGTTGAAATCCAGAAAGAAGCAAGTTGAAGAAGAGAACCGGATGAAAACTCGCTCTTACAACAACTTCGTGGCACCAAGTGTGTCATACGCCCAAATGACAGGTGCAGTAAAAAATGCACCAATCTTAGAACAATCACGCAATATCATTAAGACGCCTGCTCCCGAGGCGCAGACTGATATAACAGCTATATTACTGTCCATACAAGGACAGTTTGCTGCGTTGGATGAAAAATTCGAAATGATCGAAAAAAATACCGACGGAACAAGTGGCTCGAACGGACATTATCTATTCGACCCTGTTTCCAGACGAACCCGCACTTTAATCATAACGTTCACGGGGCTGAATTAACCCTAAACATTATTGCTGTGAATGTTAATTCACTAATCCGCATGGAAAGAAGGGATCATCTCAGCAATCTGCTGGAAGCTGAATGCCCAGATGTGCTTTTGGCTAGCGAAACTAAGCTAAACCAAAGGCACAAATTGAGCTACCCAAATTATAAAGTAATTAGACGAGATCGTCCAAACTCCTCTCAGGAGTCGCTAGCTTACTTAAAAATTGTCGTTTACAGGAGAGGTGTATACAAGTTCCAGGTGCTAGAAGCCTGCGTTATAGATATTCCTTTGAAGAGTCAAAGGCATCTATGTATATGTGATCTCTGCTTATGCTCCCGAAGCTCCACAGTGTATACAGTTTATCAATGAACTTGATACCCTTTTTCGAAGTCTCAAGTTAGACTCGGAAAATAGTTATTTCTTTTCGGCGGAAATATCAATTCCCAGCACAGTGCTTGGGGTAAACTTATCACAAACACAAGGGGCAATGTGTTGTTCGAGTGGTGGAAAACAAATCCTATCGAACATAAGCTGGTATTCTACGCTACAAGTACTCCGTCATATTCAAGAGGAAATTCCTTCTTGGATTTACTGTTGCTGGACGAGCGAATACAATTATTAAATACGGATCTAACTACTCGATATTGTCTTCGTACAATTGAATACGATAGCGATCGTTATGGACATGGCGCTTTAATACATGTCCCAAACGAACACTCACTAATCTTCATAATGACGAAATTGATCATTATCTTTTGACGATGAACAACATTGTTACTAATACAATGGATCGTTCTATCCCAAAAGTGTCTCACATGGAGAGCCATACAAACCGATACAGAAACGCAACGATCGACGAGCTGTATAGGCAAAAGAGTATTCTGCTCTCTATGTTAAAACTGCTCTACAGACACTTCAGCGACCCAAATAGCTAGGAAATAAAAACAATTAAGTCACTAATTAAAAACAAATTTCGCTACGCAATAAACTTAACAATTGGTGTCTCTTAAGTCGAAGTTTCCCTATCTTTAGTGAAAAAAATAGAGTGGCTTCCCCGCTTAGAAATCGAAACACTAGCATAATTGTACACAAGGATGAGCTGACGGACATTCTTAAATCCATTAAGAACAAAAAATCTTCTGGAATAGATAGTATTCCAAACATTGTTCTAAAGCATTTACCTCTGGAAGTAGTGAACGTTTACACGATTTTGTTCAATAACGCTCTAAATAATGCATATTATCCAACCCAATGGAAAACGCCAGTATTCCACACTATTCCTAAAAAAGGCGACGACAGGATCAATCCAGTCAATCTTCGCTCGATTAGTTTGCTTCGGATCATCAGCAAGGTATTCGAGAAAATTATAAATAATGCATTGACTAACTGGTGTGAGGAAAGTGGTATTATTCCGAACAACCAGTTTGGTTTTCGATCGCAACATGACAGAGTTCATGCTGCGGCAAAACTTGTTTCCGACATACAGTGGAACAAGGCGAAGCGACAATGCACAGGGGCCTGTTTGGTTGACTTTGAAAACGCTTTTGACACCGTATGGTTAGAAGGGCTGGTATATAAGTTATCAAATCTAGGTATGCCCGAATATTTATTATACATTATCTACGATATGATAATGGGTAAACAATTTGTGGTGAAATGTGGAGATGTAATCTCTAACAAGACCTTTGACATCAAAAACGGCCTTCAACAGGGAGCAATGAATCCTCCAATTTTATTTAACATTTACATTAGTGATCTAGTGGGTTTCTCTTAACCATGCAATTGCGTATGCCGACGACATTGTGGTGTATAAATCTGGCGAAAAGATTGATGTTATTAACAGACTCCTACAATATGATTTCAACAAAATCAAACGTTTTTGCGACGACGGGAAATTAAAAATAAATTTCCAGAAAACAGAGACTATCCTTTTCAGAACGCCCCTGTCCAGTGGATCAAGGGATACAAAACGGAATCGCAAACAATTTTCCATCGCAGGAAATAATAATCTTCCCCTCCAAGTAAAAGCTGTAGTCAGATACCTTGGTATCTGGCTTGATCAGTATCTTTACTTTGAAAAGCATACAGCAGCTACAAACGCATATGCAATAACGCGAAGTCTCTACCGTAGTAGTCTCCTGGACCCCAAGATGAAAATAATTGCATACTCTGCATTCATCCTACCTGTGTTAGTGTATGGCTGCCCGGTATGGTACAATATATCCCCATTCTACATGGAGAAGTTTCGGGTGTTCTAGAGGCAGTCTTTGCGTTCCTGCCTCGGAATGCACAGAACCCCAGGGTTGCAATATAAGAAATACTTGGGATAGTATGACAAATCAGGACTAAACAGAATAGATAACTTCATTGTCAAGATTATTCGTGGTCACACAACAAGGGTAATGTGCAATGAAAATGATCTCGTTTCGGGAGCATTCTATTCCAATGATATGTATATGGAGAGTACTCTCCAGAATGGGTTCATTCCCCCAGAAGCGTTCCCTTTCTTGGATAAAAAAGGACTTATTCAAGACGTGAAGTCCCTATTATTTACCACGGTTTCCGTGGTGCCAGGGTTAAACGAATTCTTAACGATAACGATATCTCTAATTTTCCAGAGCGCCTGCGTTTCAGTATGGTGATCGGTGAAAGAGATAAATCAATAAAAGGTCGATCTCATTTCAACTGTTGGTGGATCCCTAATGAGGAAAGAACTATACGTTCCTAAACATAGTACGCCTTTCAGCCGCACCCCCCCCCCCCCCCCCTCCGCCCTACCAACAATTCCCAATTTATTTTTTTTATTCGTTTTTTTTCGTAACATTGTGCTCCCATCTCCGTCGCGGCCGTCATACCGGTTTCTTTCCCGTTGGTCTATCGTCAAGAATTCTACGCACGGTCCTATCGTTGCCCATTCGCGCCACTTGTCCGGCCCATCTTAATCTTCGCGACTTGATTACTCTTACTATTGTAGGTTTGCGGTATAGCTCTTCCAATTCGTGGTTATGGAGTTTCCTCCATTGTCCTGCCTCCTCGTATTTACCAAAGATACCCCTCAAAACCGTATTCTGGAATACGCGGAATTTGTTTTGTTCCCGTTTTGTGAGATCCCATGTTTCGCATTCGCATAGAGCAATCGGCATGATTGTGGTTCTATAGACACGGAGCTTTATGTTACATGATAGCAGTTTGGATTTCAGCAGTTTACTGACTACGTGCCAACTTGCGTTGCTGGAATGCAGTCTTTTGTTCATTTCCTTCGACATTTCATTACTGGCCGTCAGTGTGGTTCCCAGATATTTAAATTCTTTAACTTTTTCAAATATCTTGCCTCTGACGTTTATATGTGTTCCCCGAGGTCCACCTGCTCTCGCCGTAATCATGTATTTTGTTTTGTCTTCATTCATTTCTAGGTCCACCTCTTCTGCCGCTTGGATGATGATTTCACAGTTTTTACTTACAGTTTCTAGATTATCGCCCAGAACGACGATGTCATCCGCATATCCCAGCACTTGTGTGACCCCGTTCAGGGATGATCCGGTCATGTTGTCGTCTTGTACCTTTCTGATGACATACCCGCTTGGTAGAAACCTTGGCGTGGTGTGGGGGCTTAAACTACAATGAATCACTCAGGATATGCTGACGGAAGCTTGTGTAACCTTGTATAAAAAGACACGGTGATAGACCATCTCGCTGTTTTAGTCCGTCCCGGATTTCAAATGGTTCTGGGAGGTGGCTTTCTATCCTAACTCGCCCTTTGTTTTTGTTCATGCAAATTTGAATGGGGGCGGCCTATTTTTTCGGGATTCCCAGCTCAACTACAATATGGTAGAGTCTTTGCCTTGCGAGTGAGTCGTAGGCTTTTTTGAAGTCAAGAAACAGTTGGTGAATCGTCTCTCCGTATTCCCACTTCTTTTCCAGTAGTTGCCTTATTGTGAACATTTGGTCGCTTGTTGACCGGTTTCTACGGAATCCGCATTGGTAGTCTCCCAGTATTTCTTCTGCGTACGGTGTAATTCTCGCCAGTATGACATTTATTAATATTTTGTATGTGGTTGGGAGCAATGAGATTCCTCTGCAGTTTTCACAGTCAGATCTGTCGCCTTTTTTGAAAATGGGGACGACTATTTTCCATGCTCCCGGAGTGACTTCCTTATTCCATATTTTTTTAATCAATTGGTGGATCTTTCTAGCAGTTGGCTCTCCTCCATGCTTCATAAGATTTGCCGGTATGCAGTCAACTCCGGGAACTTTGTTGTTTTTCAATCAATTTATTTCGTCTACAACTTCGTTGAAAGAGGGCTCTGGGATTTGAGGTTCGGCTGTATGTACGTATGGTGCGTTTATTTGTGGTTGATGGGGCGTACATTGAGCAGGTTTTCAAAGTAGTGCTTCCCTTTTGTCACGATATTATTTGTTTCTGTGACCAGAGAGCCGTTGCGTCTCGAATTATTTTGACTCTCCCTCGGTAGACGTTTCTAGTTGAATTTCTGCCGGCACACAGACCTCTGATGTTCTTTGCTCTAGAATTTTCTAGGGTTTTTTCAATCCGAGTCTTCCCACATTCGCGTTTTTTGCGATTGAAGAGTCTCATTGTCTCTTTCTGAATCGTCGCGTATTTTTCTGCGTTGGCTTCAACATATCTTTCTAAGTGGAACACTCTGAGGCGTTTGCGTTTTTCGATCTTCGCCCTGCACTCATCGCCAAACCAAGGTTTGGACTTAATTGTTTTCTTAAATCCTAATACCTTTTGGGCTGTTAGTTTGATTATGTCTCTGATCGATGTCCATTTAGTGTGCACACTGATAGCTTCCTCTTCCTCACTGCTCTCATTCTCTAGGATGCTAAATTTATTCGTTAGTTCTTCTTGATATTCAGCCCTTTTGCTCGTCTCCCGTGTCAGCCCATGTGGGATTGCTGCTAGGCAACTCCGGATTTTGCCCATCACTAGAAGATGATCGGTTTCACAATCTGCTCCTCTATATGATCTTACCTCAAGGATATTCGAGTCGTGTCTTTTGTCTAGAAGGAAGTGGTCTATTTGGTTAAACTACGATGAAACACTCAGGCTATGTTGGCGGAAGCACAAAGATAAAGTAACTTTGAAGCACCGAAATTGTTTTTATCGATCGACTCACTTGCCGCATTCGTGACATGCCGTTCAGGACAATCTCCAGCGACGGTCCCCTAATTTCAGGAGACCACATGCTATCGCCCTGCTCCAAAATCCTTGGCCGAAATTCGTCTTCGCGCGATCCGATCTGGCTTGACAGAGGATGGAGGCGTTGGAACCCAATGTTTTTGACTATGTTTCCAATGTATGGCTGATGGCCCGGACTAACACGGAGATAAGTTATGATGGCACCTCCAGAGATAAAGAATTCCAGAGGAAAACTAATTTCCTATTCGGATCTCAGGGGGAGCATCATGTAAATATTCTGATAAATAACCGAACTTTAAGAAATTCATCATCGCGTTTTCAGGCTTGTTCTCGGGGCTTTATCAACGTTCAACTGATAACGGCATTTTGTAACATCAGGGGGATCGGCTTCACCAATACGAATGTAAACGCCGTCCACCAATATTTGGAAACAGCGAAACTTGATATTCTTGCCCTAACTAAGATTCAGATGGATTCGTCAACTGATTCGACATATATTCGTTGCTCAGGATAGCACTTACATTTGAGATTCCGTTTTAAGAGCGGAGTCTACCTCTTCCAGCGGTCTGATCTGGCTAGCCAGTGGATGGAGACGTTGGAACCCAATAAAATGGACTGTTAAATTACTTTGTTGTCTTTACCACTCCCACAATGGTGAGAGACCAGCGATATTTTTCGAACATCTTTCGTGTACCGTCGACTGGATACAGATCATCCGCCCGGCTTCTGAAATTGTCGTCCTTGGCAAATTTAACGTACACAATTCCAGTTGGGTGGTGCATTCTAACAGAACTGACGAGGCTGGGAAGCTGGCGGAGATGTTCGCTGTTAGCCGTAATTTGACTCAACTTGTGGAGGAACCTACGCGAGTGTCGGAGTTCGAGGCGATTCGACATTCGAGGCGAACATCCTGGACCAGATTTTGCAACCGGAGCCGAGCATTTTTACCCTGGAAGTTACTGCACCACCGGGAAACTCACTGCTTGGTATCGGTCGCGCGAGTTCATTCAATTGAATAACCGACCTAGGTAACTCCGCCATTTGCGGAGGTATGGGTCTGCCAACTGGGACGATTTGCGAGGTTTCTTCGCATTCTTTCCGAGGTGTTGGTCACTGACACTATTCTTTACGGGATGGATATATACATTCCGCAATCTATCAAATGAAGTTCATCCGATAAGCCCTGGTTTGACAAAAAATGTGAGCAGATTATAGCGGCAACAATTAAAGCTTTTAAACAATGGCGCTCTAATCACACCGAGGTTAACAGAACGAATTTTGATGGGAATCAGAAACGCGTGCAACCAGGCGATCGATACCGCGAAGAAGGCCTGTGGGGCTTCTTTAAAATCTTCTCCAAGAAACACCCACTTCCTCAACTTAACCTGTCTTTTCCCTCATCCACAAGACACCATACCTACCTGCAATTTTGGGCAGCGTAAGCTCCCAGCAGCATTTTTCATACCTGAAAGGAAATATCTCCGACGGCATACATAGTTCTGAACTTTTCTGGTTCATACTCCATGGACCAGTTTACATCTCCTATCGGCTCAGCTCGTCATCAATTAACGATAAACAAACGCTGGCCAGCGTATTGCGGACACACCTGCAACCGATATTCCCTTCTACCATATATAATAGTATATCTTATCTATTCCCTAAGGCTCGCTGAGTTGCGACCAATTTCCTAATCACTATACAACCGAGCATTTGATTTAGGCATGAACATGCTCATTTGTTTACCCACGTTCATGCCCTATGAAGACCCATCATCTAACCAAACAAATAACCCATAGCTACCGTCGCTGAGTTTTCTGTTGAGTTAACGTCCATGAACAATTTTCCCTATTCTGCTATAGAACCATTCGGCTAAAGCAAATAGATTCCCAATCTTTGGTGGAACTATCGCCACCAGCAGATATCGCCTACAACGGCATTTCCCTGAAATCTTAAGTAAATACAATGACAACCCATCGCAACATAGGCACATAATGAACATCGTACATCCCATCATTTGACCTTTGAAATAGCGTTTTTGTTTACCTTAAAGCAAAAACCTATTTCGTTCTCAGGCGCGGGTCATCGAGGATTTATGACCACATTGCCCGCAGTCCCTTATGTTCGTTCCTTTATTTATTCAGGTGCAGTATCGTTCGTTGTCGATACTTCCAGCGAATGGGGCATCGTACATTGACCTGTACGGAAACATGAAGAATCCATCTAGATGATGGCTGGTGGAAGTTGATCTCGACGAACACCGACGAGTCAAATTTCTATCACCACAGCGGACGGCCCCACCGCTTAACGATACCTTTTCACCAGCCGCGTTACAAAGTAGTCAAGTTCTTAACACGGTCAAGATACGCGATTCCAGAGTGCGAGTTGGAGTACAGTGTTTCTTTTTAGTCATCGAGTCAAGAAATCCGTTTTGTTCTTTTTAAAGTGAACCTTCTGTTAAATTTCAATGATCCTGAAGGACTGTAGGCGCCCATCGTCAAAGGATAAAGTGATTAATATAATAATTCCAACTGATGTGGAATTGCTATTTTATTGCTTGGAAAACGGCTGATGCTTTTGCTTATTCAATTTTCTTTCTGTGGTTTTCTTCACTACTTATGTACTGTGTGTGTATCTGTTGGAAACGCCACAATGTCACATCGAAGGAGCAGGTAATTTAGTAGAGTACTGTCCCCCAGGTCGACGTCACGGCGAACAATATCATTCACCCTGTACACTTCTTGAAAGATAGCCCCCACAGCATTCACTTTTCCCAGGGGATCTTCGATCACAAAGAGCTCTTCGTTGAGGGTGGCGTTCTTCGGATCTAACATATACCTAGTTTTCTTAGCATTTGTCTGTGGTCTTCAGTACGTGGTATTTGGAGACACTGAATCTCATTATGATTATACCTCCGAAATATTTTATTTATTTGAGGAAACATTCTGGGGTTGTTGGATTTTATAGCCCGCATTCTATTGTTCCAATACATGTTTGTAGCTAGCCCAGACTTAGCTTGTATTAGGTGCTGGAGGTTTTTCAATCTCGACTTCAGTCATAGTATCTCCTGATCGTATCTCTCTGTGAAACGACTGTATATTACTTTTAATTTAGACAGCAGTTTGGTTTTTTAATTGTAGTGTTATTTTTCGTATTGTTTTGTCCATTGTTTGTTTTACGGTTTCACCCATTTTTTATATATATTCGTCAATTTCGTCATTGCGCAGATCTTTATTTGCTGGTGGATTAACAGCGTTCGACCGCAGTTCTCTTGTTAGAGTTTTGGTGAAACGCGGCCATCGCATTCGTCCGTATTTGAACGGTTGCGGAACCACACATACATCGAGTTCCAAGAGATCGCTCGGAGGTCTTATCACCGCAGCAAATGCACAATAATCGCTATCGTAGTCAATCGTTCGTAACCAATTTCTGTTTCGTCTGATAGTATTTGCAAGTTTCAGTCATGTGCCAATAAATATAATGTCTAAGAAGGATCCTCATCTGGGAAACGATGGATATTCCGTAGCTAGTAGGTCAGTTTTATATTCAAGGTGATGTTGCTCTAACCAGGTAGCTAATTGATTTCCCCAATCTCTATGTTTGGCGTTCAAATCGCCACCCACGATGAAATGGTTCCCTTCCGAGTAAAGTTGCAAGCATCTAAAGAGTACACCCAACTTCCCTGTTGAAGGGGTTGTGGGGGTTTAAAGTTGTGTGTCTGGCACGATACGGATTCACTTAAATCCCCAACGATGTTTCGACGAATAGTTCACAAAAATCCAGGAAAAATATAAACGCACTGTGGTGGTTTTTTTTTCTAATGTTCTTTTTATTATTTGTTATTTTTGAATTTGTTTTTTTTTTACAATTCTCCAAACGGACCTGGACTTTTATTGTTTAAAACCTAGATGTCATAATGTTCTTATTGTTATCGTTAGCACATACAATACTAATTATTTAATTAATAGACACTATTTGTAGTACGATGAACAGAAGGTTCACAAGGGAGTAAGGGTTTGACTAGGACGGTAAATCAGTTGTACTCGCGTAGAGACAGTATTCGATTTTGGGGAATGAAATTTTACTAACTTTACTTTGTAGTGCAACTAACTCGACAGCACGATGGTTGAGACTCGACTAAATCCAATCAGGGATGAAAAATTGACTTCTTGGCTATGCACAACGATCAACCAATCGCGATCATACTCTCATCTGTGCTTTCTCATTTTCCCCGCCCATCGAGGTGAATAAACCCTTTGGCTATTTCAATAGTCGATGGACTAGAGAGAATGAGAGAACCGAAACGAAGAGCGCAATGATCCCGGGGATGATTTTTCTTTTTGCATGCACGAACGCAAAATCAATGGTGACTGAGTGACCTAGTTTGGAGATTGGATTGATCTCAGAGTGCAATGTACTCTGAGAAGGGGAAAATGAAATGGGATGAAAAGTATTCTGTGCTATCCACCTGATCAAAGAGCTTATTGATCCCCAGCTAATAGCGTGTCTGGGGGAAGTCGAAGGGACGCTGCAATGGAGTTACCGTATGGCAACAAAGAGCTGAATTCAATTATGCATTATCTGCATAAAATAATGAATCCAGGCCACGCGTCCTTTTGAGATATATCTTTTTTCCAGGGAAAATAGCCGACGGAAACTATTGGGTTTGAGGTGGTGCGCTGCTAACAGGCGAAATTGGGTAGAAATTGTGGGTTGGTTCTCCGTGTAATATA
Organism: Microdon myrmicae; assembly: GCA_963931805.1. Lineage (NCBI taxonomy): Eukaryota > Metazoa > Arthropoda > Insecta > Diptera > Syrphidae > Microdon > Microdon myrmicae. The sequence goes on along the minus strand of OZ007499.1, from coordinate 46,583,256 downwards.
GAGAACCCCCACAGGGTATGCGTACGATGGAATCTGCGCACTTCTCCACAATATATAACCTTATGTTGGGAGACCTTTTTTAACGAAGATCGTTTTTTGGACAAAGTTATATTTAATCCTCAACATATTCGCCTTCGAGGTAAATACACTTGGTATAGCGATTTTAAAAAATCTTGACGCCCTTCCTGTGGTACGAAACGTCCAAGCTTTAGACACAATTTTCGGTTTCCGCGATGACTTCCTCATACGATTTGACTCACGCTCCCTGGAGCCACCGCTTGAGGTTTGGGAACATATATACTCGCTGGGAGCCAATTCTGGAGAATACGGTGGGCAAGCAAGCAATTTATATCGTAATTGGTCCAATTGGTCGTCGCTTTTAAGGCTGTATGTGACGGCATGTTATTGTGATGGTACGGCACTTTTTTCTTCGCCATATGGACCCATTTTTTTCTTTATTTTGTCGTTCAATTTGTCTAATAACGCTGCAGAATACTCTTCTGTGACTGTTCTACCCCTCTGCAGTTAATCGATAAAGATTATCCCATGCGCAACCCAAAAATGGAAGCCATAACCTTCCCAGCCGAGCGTTGGTCTTTTGGCCGCTTTGGTTAGCTTTCGTTGCTTCCTAGCCACTCTGCAGACTCCCTATTGAATTCAGGCGTATGGTAATGGCCCCCCCTTTCCTCCATCGTCACATAATCTCGGATAAACTCCGTTCGATTTCGCTGCAACAACATCAAACTGGCCTTGAATCATCAACGCACTGCTCTTTTTAGTCGATGGTCAGAAAACGCGCCGATAGCTTTATCATCTCTAAAAGATCGTAGAATTCATTCATTCATTTCATTTTTGTTCCCACGACTCTTGGGGTTTCAAATAGTCCGCCATATCAGAACCCCTCTTTGATATGGTAAGGTCTGCTTACTGCTCTGATTCGACCCGGTGTCAGAGAGGCGTCGTTATAATACAGCCGGTATACCCCTGGCTGCAAACTAGCCAATGGGCACGGTGACGCGTAACACCCTGGATTAGGGGTGGTAGATCATTGTGTGTTACTCCTCGCTAGCCTGTCTGACATGGGTCGCCCTACTGGAAGTGTATCCTTCCGTCAGCATAGTCTGAGTGATTCATTGTAGTTTAAGCCGCCGTACCACGTCAAGGTTTATACCAAGCGGGTATGTCATCAGAAAGGTACAAGACGACAACATGACCGGATCATCCCTGAACGGGGTCACACAAGTGCTCGCATACGCGGATGACATCGTCGTTCTGGGCGATAATCTAGAAACTGTAAGTAAAAACTGTGAAATCATCATGCAAGCGGCAGAAGAGGTGGGCCATAGAAATAAATGAAGACAAAGCAAAATACATGATTACGGCGAGAGCAGGTGGAACTCAGGGAACACATATAAACGTCAGAGGCAAGATATGTGAAATAGTTAAGAAATTTAAATATGTAGGAACAATACTGACGGCCAGTAACGAAATGTCGAAGGAATTTAACAAAAGACTACACTCCGGCAACGCTAGTTGGCACGTAGTCAGTAAAGTGCTGAAATCCAAACTGCTATCACGTAACATAAAGCTCCGTGTCTATAGAACCATAATCATGCCGATTGTTCTATACGGATGCGAAACATGGGATCTCACAAAACGGGAAGAAAACAAATTCCGCGTATTCGAGAATAAAGTTTTAAGGAGTATCTTTGGAGGTAAATATGACGAGGAGGCAGGCCAATGGAGGAAACTCCACAGCCCCAAATTGGAAGAGCTATACCGCTAACCTACAACCTATTCTACAGTGAGAGTAATCAAGTCGCGAAGATTAAAAAGCCGGACATGTGGCGCGAATGGGCAACGATAGGACCGTGGGTTTGACCTTGAGAAGATCGGATCGGCCGGTCAAGCGTGGAAGGAGAGTGCACAGGGCAGGGAACGATGGCGGAGTCGAGTCGGTGAGATCATGAACTTCCGGGTTCCTACAGGCCAATAAATAATAATAATAATAATAATACTAAGTAGGTTTGAAAACCAACTCCGGACCGTGCGTAGAATTCTTGACGGTAGACCAACGGGAAAGAGACCAGCAGGACGGCCGCGACAGAGATGGGAGGATAATGTTAGGTTTGACCTTGAGGAGATCGGATCGGCTGGTTAAGTGTGGAAGGAGAGTGCACAGGGCAGGGAACGATGGCGGAGTCGAGTCGGTGAGGTCACGAACTTCCGGGTTCTTACAGGCCAATAAATAGTAAAACGTATCCCGCTCATTTGTTCGAGATGCCTCAGGTAACACGCACAACTTTACTTTAAGTTCATTTAAAACAATTCGATGCAGTTTCTTTACGATTTCTGCATTGGTAGCCTCTTTTGGTCTTCCACAGCGATGTGGGTCTTCGGTGTCTGTACGACTCATTTTAAATTCAATAAACTACCGATAAACTTTTGTTCTCGAAGGAGCAGATGTGGGATAACATTTATTCAACCATTACAGTGATTGTTCAGCAGTTTTTTCTATCCGAAAAAAATGTTTGATAAAGATGCGATATTCCTGTTTTTCCATTTTTTTTACGAAGGCGAAAGTAGTGTCACTCAAACGACTGTAACTTGTAAACGAATGGACGAAATGTGACGAAACTTCATACATAAACTAGTGTCAGCTGAGCCTCCCGAAATGAGCCATTTGCTAGTAGCGCCACCTATGGAAAAATCTGGGCACTTCTCAGCCCATGTAGTATCCTAAAGAATTCTTAGATTACATTTGTAGATAGTAGATAGATTGGAATGGGACAAATGTCAAGAAGAATTACTCATCAATCTACATGGTTAAAGAAGATAAGTAAGAGTACGTATTCGGCCACTTGTTGTGTTTAGTAGGGGTTAGTTTCAGGATGCGAGTCTCCTGATCCTTAAAAGGACAAGGCGATCTCTTAAAACAGACCGCTCCTGAAATCTTGTCCTACAAGGGGTCGTTAACCGTGCTTCCTCTGATCCAGAGGGAAGAGTAACGTCCTTTTGGTTTGGCCTCAGTCTTCGCAAGTCCGCTGGTTTCCGTGGTGGCCAGGTGATACTCCAGATCTTCAGAAGTATTCTCTTTGAGGGAGTACCTATACTTTACTCACCAGAAAAATGAAAAGAATGCTCGTTTTTCCTTTTTGTATTTTATTTATTTTTAATTTGAACTTCGCCCTTCTCCAGGATATTTTCCTTCAGGGACAACGGATGATATTTAACTGCGGCCCGGAGATCACTATACTATTCCTTTATAAAGGAAAAGGAATCGAAAATTGTATCCCAAAGATACACATTTTCGTGCAACAATCTCGATTTTCAATGCATTTCGTGCGATGCTCATTGTTTGTTTTAGATAAGATTCAGTTTTCTGAATCTTCATCAATCTATTTGCATGTGAGGATTTGAAATGGTATTTGGGTATTGTTTGCTTGTGGCAAATTCGAACATCTGGTGTGATTTGCCATGGATTTGGTTTGTTTAATTTTCTAGGGAAATTACCAGATTGAAATGTATTTCTGGATTTTGAATTGAGATTATGCCGTGGGGCAAATGCAAAGCTATAAACGAATATTTGATTCGTTTATTGCGAATTTTGATTTTAGTTTTGGTTTTTTGATTAAATTATGCCGTGGGGGCAAATGCAAAGCGATAAACGAATATTTTGATTCGTTTATTGCGAATTTTGGATTTGGTTTTGGTTTTTCAGGATTTTGATAGGATTTAATGTTTTGATGTAGGATTTCTGGGATTAGGATGTATGGATGGGGAAAAAGGTGGTAGGGCTTTTTAGAGCACTACATCCTCCCCTCCTTGAAAAAAAGAAAATTGATCTTTATGAGATTAATTTTCTGGAAAATGGTGTGGTTGAGGATAAAGGATGATAGTATCGTGATTCCGTTGTATAGGCCTGATATTTTCTAACATAGTAGCTTTATGTATAGAATATTTATTATAAATGTGTAATTTTTGTAGTTTGTTTCTTTCTTATTATGAATGTATTCGTGTATCGAAGTTTCCACGATGGTTATTTATATAATTAGAATATTTTCTTTTGAAATTTTGTACAAATATAATTTGGTTTTTTAGGTTTGAATTTTCTTAGTATAAATGTGCTTAATAGTAGTTGTTGGTTATCCAAAAATAAAGTTTTTATTTGATTTTATTTTATTTTGAGTTAAGGGTATATTCGTTTAGTTCGGTTTTGGTTGTATGTACAATAGACATTTGGTTTAAAATGTCATATAATTTGTTTTTTTTCATGTTGGTTAAACATTGTATTAGAAGGAAACATTTGATTCTAAAAATTTTCGTTTTGATTTAAAGTAAATATTTTCTTATTTTCTGAGTATACGTTTTAATTGTATACTGTTTTATAATTATATAAGTATTTTAATTCATTATTTTAACATTATTTCGTATTGTAACTTTTGGGTTTTTTTTTTTTCTTGTTTTGGTGTATTACAAGAAATTTTTATTATTTACATATTTTATCTCTTTTTGTTTTTTGAGGACTTTTCATTGTCCTTATTTGTCGTGCGTTTATTTATATATATAATTTTTTTTCATGTATTTGAACGTACAATTAAATTCTACAACTTTCTTTCTTTGTTTTGAGTTATACAAAAATGTTCTTACTTTCTTAGTATGGCTTAGTTGAAAACTATTTTGTACTTATATAAATATTAAAAATTCTTATTTTAACATTGTTTCGTAAGTTTCGTTTTTGTATTTTCGTTTTTTTTTCTTCGTATATATATATTGTGTTTTTCCTTTTATAACTTAAGATTATTTATTATTACAAAAATTTTTTTCAATTAAGTCAGTCATATTGTCTGATGTTTATAAACTTATTTTATTAAGTGAGTTACTATTTGTCTTCATATATACATTTTTTTTTGTTTTGTTTGTTTATTTTGGTTATTTAAAATGCTTGTATTTACAAAGTGATTTGTTATTTGTTTACAAGTATTTGAAAAGGAAAATGTTGAGGCAAATTTTAAATACATTATCGTGGTATTTTGGTAGTGTTACTTTATAATTTTTTTTGGTTTACTACACGTATATGCATTTATTTATTTCTTTTTTTTTTTGTAAGGTTGTCTATACATATATACCTTTGCCTTCCCTCAACTTTTATTTTTTTCTTTTGGGAGTTTCTCATTCGTGATTGCCTAATCCACAAATGGTTTTATATTGTTGTTGTGGACTATTCGGGTACCTTTCCCTATTTTGAGGATTGAATTTTCTTCGGATAGGATCTTGACAATTTCGTAGGGGCCTTTCCACAGGGAGGTTAATTTGTTAGGTCTTGAGTGATTCTTTAATAAAACCTTGTCGCCAACATTAAATTTCTTACGGCCTACTTTTTGGTCGTAGTATGCCTTAGATTTTTGTTTTTTCTCTATCAGTATTCCCTTTGCTGTACGATAACCATGTTGTAATCGCATTTTTAATTCATTTGCGTAATGGTCGTAGTTATAAGAGCTTTCGGGGTTTTGTCTGAGAGAACTGGGTATTTCGGCTGGGAAACCATATAGTAATTCATGCGGCGTGTAGCCTGTATTACTGTGGGGTGTAGTATTATACACAAACATTGCGTACGGTATCCAGGTGTCCCAGGTGAGAGGATCCTGGTTTACATAGTGGCGGAGGTATTCCACCAGAGTTCTATGGCTCCGTTCTAGTGCTCCATTCGTTTGTGGATGGTAGGGTGCTGTGTTTAGTTTTCTCATTTTAAGTAAGGAACAAATGTCCTTAAAAAGTGCGCTGAGAAAATTAGCACCTCGGTCAGTTAATAGAGAAGATGGTATGCCGTGCTGGCAGACGATATTTTCAACGAAAATTCTGGCCACGTCCTTGGTTTCGGCGCTGGCCAGTGCGTAAGCTCCTGAGAATTTAGTCAAATCGTCTTGAAACGTTAGTAGGTATTTATTTCCATTATAGCTGACTGGTAATGGTCCTACTATATCTAAAGCAATTCTTTCGAAAGGTTTTGAGCTTGTTGTGGTTATCTTCATAGGAATTCTAGGATTCCTTCCACTTTTGTTTATCTGGCAGGAAGCACATTTTCTAATATACGCTGCAACGTCAGCGGTCATTGTGCGCCAGTAATATTTTTGCTTCAATCTATTGATTGTTCGGGTGGCTCCTTGATGTCCTCCGAAAGGTGAGTTATGGTATTCCGCGAGTAACTTTTGTATTTCGTTAGGATCTGTTAGAAGCTTCTTTTTATTGGAGAAAACGTACATTGTCACGTTGAGGTGAGCAAAAGTTTCTTTTAGCAAGTTATTGAGTGCTACTTTTGGTTCGTTTTCTATGAAGGGGACTAAAATTCCAATGGAATTGAAATTCCGGTCTTCGCAAATCTTCTTCAGATCAATAAGGGAACTCTTAGCGGTTTCCTGGTCCCTTAGGTTTCTGAAAGGCAATGGCAATGTGATGGCACATAACCCATCTTGCTCATGAAACGTAATTTTACCTACGTCTGGCTTGGTGAAGTTTGGGATTCTTCCTGCCAGGTTTTCTTCCTCAGCAGAGTCTATCAATGGGAGGATTATAATACGTAGTCCAAGTTTCTTCTTGGTATAGATGGAGCCTGTTTGTTCTTGCCATACAAGATTGGTAGTATCTTTGTATGATTGTGCAGCCACATCTTCTTCGAGTTTGGCTTTACTTCGTGTGGTGACGAGGATATTATTTTTAATGGGATTGACTGGGGTAGTCATTGTTATACGGCTGAGAGCATCAGCATTTGCATTTTGCTTTCCTTTTTTATGGACGATTGTGTACTCATACTCTTCGAGTAGAATTCTCCATCGCATAAGTCTGGATGTAGGATCCTTTCGTCCTATAAGCCACTGTAGAGAGCTATGGTCAGTTACTATTGTGAACTTTCGTCCGTAGACATATGGTCGGAACTGTGCTAATGCAAAAACGATTGCTAGTAATTCCTTTTCAGACGTTGTATACCGTGTTTCGGCGTCGTTTAGTGTTCGGCTAGTGAAAGCAATAGGTTTATCTTGTCCTATTGTACCTTGAGATAGGACTGCTCCTAACGCAACATTGCTAGCATCCGTAGTTATTATAAACTCCCGGTTAAAGTCTGGATAAGCCAGTATTGGTGGGGTAATAACCTTTCTTTTTATAGTTGTGAATGCCTCATCACAAAAGGCATCCCAATGAAATGGAACATTCTTCCTGAGTAATTTGCTTAAAGGTTTTGCCAGTTCGGCGAAATTAGGGATAAATTTTCTATAGTAGCCTACAAAACCGAGAAAAGATTTTACATCTTTTTGTTTCTTGGGCGTTGGAAACGTTTTCACCGCTTTAGTTTTTTCTGGATCTGGTTTTATACCTTCCTTTGAAATAACATGCCCCAAGTAGGTGAGCTCTTTCCTTATGAAGTGACACTTTTCTGGTTGTATTTTCAGATTGTGCCTTTGTAATCGCTCGAAAACTCTGGTAAGTCGGGAATTGTGATCGCGTAGATCGTATCCGTAAATTACAATATCATCTACATAGACGAAACATTCTATTCCTTGGAGACCCATGAGTACATTATTCATAAGCCTTTGGAATGTGGCAGGTGCGTTTTTAAGTCCGAAGGGCATTCGATTATATTCGTAATGTCCGAAGGGTGTGCTAAACGCTGTTTTTGCCTTGTCTCTATTGTCCATGCGTATTTGGTGGAAACCATTTGCTAAGTCTAAAGTGCTAAAATATTTAGCTTTTCCTAGTTGGTCCAAAATATCGGTAATATTGGGCAATGGATATGCATCTCCGACTGTTATTTTATTTAAGGCTCTAAAGTCGACAACCACTCTCCACCGTTTTGTCCCATCAGGTCCTGCCTTCTTGGGTACTAGTAAGAGAGGGAAATTCCAAGGACTGAAACTTTGTTGTACTACTTCGTCCTGAAGCATTTCATTCACCTGTTTGTGAATTTCTTGCTTGGAGCTATCTGGTAGGCGATACGGTTTTATATAAAGTGGGGGCTTTCCTTCCTCAGTGATGATCTGATGCTCTATGGCGTCAGTATATGTGAGGTAGTCACCCTCGAGAAGAAATAGGTTATTATAAGTGCGACAGATATTCAGGATAGATTTCCTTTCCTCCTGGTTACAATGACGCAACTCTAGGAGTGATTCTAGCCGTTCAAGCCTATTTTTTAGAAGATTTTGGGTTTCGTCCGCCCTTAACACATTGTAGTCATCCAGATCTTCCCATCCGACTTCTATGTCGTTGGTGCTTATTTCCTGATCGGTGTCTAATGTGTTCATTAATAGTACCTTTATTTTGTTGTCCTGTGGTGTTGTCAAACTATTACCCAGATATATCCCTGGCATGATCTCGGATTTTTTTATAATCAGTTCTTGACTGAGTTTTCCTTTAAATGGAATCTCCATTATTTGTTGAGATCGTGAATGCAATTTTATGAGATCGATTTTGGCATTTCGTTTTAAATTTACTGGGGATATTGGAGTTTCAGGTTCATGTTTTCCTGAACTCAGTTTTTCAGCAGTTTCCTTAACTTTTTCGTTACCACAAACTTTATTTAAATGGGAAGAGGAAGATTCAAGGCTGGTTGGTTTCGTTGTGTTTGTCACAGCATCAGATCCGGCCCGTAGACAAACGGATTCGGATGTTGACTCACGAACGGTGTTAGCCAATTTTTCATGAATGCCTATGTTTTCAGTGGAAGACGCCTCGTAAGGTGTAGCATTCTGAATATTTTCCTTGACCTCGTTATTGTTCCCTAAAGGCTGCTCGAGTTCTACCATGGTTCTCTTCTTCACAGCGAATTTAAGGAATCCCTTTTCAAAGTTAATGTGGCACTGGTGCTTCGCAAGGAAATCGCTTCCCAGTATGCCATCGTGTTGAAATTCTACATTGCTTCCCACTACAAAAAGGTTATGCTTAAAGGGTATGGAGTGCCTATCAGTTCTGAATTCGAACTCCCCCAATACCTTTCCGCATGTGCTGACCGTTTTCCCTGCAATGGTGGATATAGTCACTGAGTCTGAATTGTTTACAGATTGTTCAATACAAGGATTATCTAATTTAATCAGGCTGATGTCGGCGCCTGTATCGATGAGGAAAGTCGAGTATTGTTTATCCGATGGATTAAATTTTACACGTATTACTGGCTCCTTAAATTCAGGGCAGAAAAATACGCGCATTTGAAAATTTACATCGGGATGTGTAAAATTTTTGATAAATTTTAGTGTACGTTTATTTAAATTTCGTCTATAAAGGTGAACATATTTTCTATAGTTCCCTTGATTGCTTCACTATAATTTTATCCCTTCTGGGCACTTATATGGATATTCCCATTAGGAGAGGAAAAAATATATAAACTAATTGCATTTAAAAGAAAAAATCAAATTTTAGAGGGTCGTGTGAAAAGAACAATTTTGAAAAAAGTATTTGAACATTCAATTTATTCTTGGCGTCTCCTTTAGTTAATGATTTCGAAAATTTAAAATAAAAAAAAAATTTATTTATTTTGGAGGACGATTACTACGCAAAAAATGACAAACTTAAATGAATTTTATCTTTATTTTAATTATCAAATTTAGTTCACTTTCTGTTTCACTTTTCACTTTAATAATAAAAATTTTCTTTTACCTGTGGTTGTTGTAGCTGCGACAGGAATCGGTTTTTCTGTTGACTGGGGTTCGCTCCACTGGATGTATTATTTTATTCTTCTCTGGTCCTAATCACTATCGTCAGGATCTAGCAGCAAATTTCCTGATGATTATGTTGTGCTGGTGTATAAGGAAAAAGATGTTTCCTCTTTTCCACGGAACTCGTGGCAGTTTTCGTAGCACTTTGATTTTATCTACTTTGCCGGTATCCAAGCCCCAGGCAACGCTTTTAAATTTCAATATCTTTCCGGTGTCAGCCCCGGTATACGCTTCAAAAAAAAAAAAAAAAAAGGTTTTAATGTTACTGTTCCGGTGTTAGCCCCGGAATACGCTTTAGAAGAAATTTTGCTTCATTGTTTTTGTTGTTAGGGGATATCGCAAGTATTATCCCGCCAGTTTTAAATGTCTTCCTTCAAGCGCCTGGAGTGCGTGTCTTTGATGTCTTCAGGAATCAGTTATAGAGGATTTTGAAATTCAGCATTATCGGGACGTCCTTCGTGGATAATTTTTCCAGTATTCTCTTTGGTAGGGGATTGTTGGATAATCCCCGAGTCTTCTTTGGTAGGGGATTTTGGGTATCCCACGCGCTGCCACCAAAATTTTTTGTTGTGTTTAGTAGGGGTTAGTTTCAGGATGCGAGTCTCCTGATCCTTAAAAGGACAAGGCGATCTCTTAAAACAGACCGCTCCTGAAATCTTGTCCTACAAGGGGTCGTTAACCGTGCTTCCTCTGATCCAGAGGGAAGAGTAACGTCCTTTTGGTTTGGCCTCAGTCTTCGCAAGTCCGCTGGTTTCCGTGGTGGCCAGGTGATACTCCAGATCTTCAGAAGTATTCTCTTTGAGGGAGTACCTATACTTTACTCACCAGAAAAATGAAAAGAATGCTCGTTTTTCCTTTTTGTATTTTATTTATTTTTAATTTGAACTTCGCCCTTCTCCAGGATATTTTCCTTCAGGGACAACGGATGATATTTAACTGCGGCCCGGAGATCACTATACTATTCCTTTATAAAGGAAAAGGAATCGAAAATTGTATCCCAAAGATACACATTTTCGTGCAACAATCTCGATTTTCAATGCATTTCGTGCGATGCTCATTGTTTGTTTTAGATAAGATTCAGTTTTCTGAATCTTCATCAATCTAATTGCATGTGAGGATTTGAAATGGTATTTGGGTATTGTTTGCTTGTGGCAAATTCGAACATCTGGTGTGATTTGCCATGGATTTGGTTTGTTTAATTTTCTAGGGAAATTACCAGATTGAAATGTATTTCTGGATTTTGAATTGAGATTATGCCGTGGGGCAAATGCAAAGCTATAAACGAATATTTGATTCGTTTATTGCGAATTTTGATTTTAGTTTTGGTTTTTTGATTAAATTATGCCGTGGGGGCAAATGCAAAGCGATAAACGAATATTTTGATTCGTTTATTGCGAATTTTGGATTTGGTTTTGGTTTTTCAGGATTTTGATAGGATTTAATGTTTTGATGTAGGATTTCTGGGATTAGGATGTATGGATGGGGAAAAAGGTGGTAGGGCTTTTTAGAGCACTACACACTGACCAAAAAGTCATAGTTTAAATTTGAGAAAAACTGTCGACAAAGACGTCCTTGTTTTAATTAAATGAAAAAAAGTATATATATCAAATTGGCGACAAAGACGGTCGTATTTTAACTAAATGAGAAACAAAGAATTCAAGTCGAACCGTTGATAATGATTACCACTGCACTTTTTGTTGGTTTGTACTAACCCCAAAATCATTATGGAAAATTTAACAAGCCTCAGGACTTGCTAAATAATTCAATTGGCTATGGCAGCGTTCCCCGTTCTGGGCACCTCCCCTCGAGGCTTTGCCACCTGATCCGGTTTTCTCAAGGTCACGCTTAACATTGTCCGCATATGTCTGACGCGGCCTTCCTACTAGTTTCTTTCCAGTTGGTCTGCCTTTAAGAATGCTATAGACCAAGGGTGATCAACCTTTTTAATCAACGAGCCAATTTAAATTGTAAATTATTTTGGCGGACCGCACATAAAATAACACTTATTAATAATTTACAAAACTTTATTTACAATAAACATTAGGATAAAAAAAATATAAAATTTACAAAATAGTAAAGATTTCATATACAAATTTTAATGCAAAATAAAAACAAACACGAAAAGAACAGAAAAACGAATTTACTTGAAATTTTTAATGAGAAATTTGGCACTGTTTTTTCGATACAAGCTGATCAATATCAGCCGGAATCGATGAGGTAGCTACAAGCACGCAGCTTTCTAATCGTGCATCACCCAGTCTTGATCGGTTGTCATTCTTGATTAATTTCATGGTTGAAAATAATTGTTCGCAAACATATTGTTGCGGATTCACAATTATATGCTCGGGGAGAATCTAGTACGCTCATCGTCTAGTACTCTCCCCGACAAACATATTCACCACACCTGTTGACAGTCCATCATCAACGGTCAATCAACGATCAACTGTCAAGCTGGAATCAATGTAATTGGATTTGGGAACTTTGAATTGGATTTTGTACTTTCGCACGCCACCATGTGGCTTTTGAACAAATAAACATTAACTGCTGTGATAATTGTGATTCAGACGATAGTTTTGAATTAAATTGATATAATGAACTAAACCAACGAACGTTTATTTATTATCCGGGTGTAATTCGCTTAATACAACCCATGTCAACGGTTCAGTCAGTGTATAGTGCAGAAATACAACAAACATCCAAACTGACTAATTTGGCCGACGGTATTTTTGCACTGCATCGAGCAAAGGCCAAAGTGATCATCATTGAAGAATTTGTCGACCCTAGGCGAAGTTCTACAAAAAAGGTATTACTGTTCCTTTCCATTTATAAATCCATTTGGTTTCAGGCATCGTTGACCCGGACGCCATGGCCTCATTCCTCGCGCCGTGCTCATATTTAACGATTCCCCGACGACATTCCTCGTTCGGCGAAAACTCTGCGATCTCAAAGGACGACATTCCTCGCTCGGCAACGAGATATCGCACATTTTTCTGGTCCTTCGAGCCGGATCCGGTGCCTATTGGATCCACTCATCGCCGCCCAGTTCGCGGCCCAACACATCAACAACAATTACAACAGCGATAACAGCTATTCAACAGGCAGCTCAACATTAGCAACAAGCTGAACATACGCAGCAGCAAAAATATTAACCACAGGCCCCGGCGAGATAAGCTATTTCGAAGCGCATCTACTACTCTGAAGTTAAAGCTTATACACGTAATCGAATACTGCAGAAGCTTAGTTTCCCAAGAAACTATTTCAACCAGTCGACTGGTCCAACATAAGTACAAAGTGTAGTGTGCAGTGAAATCAAACCGATAAGGGTTCGGCAACGCAGGCGAAGAGCAGATTCATTAATAAATCGAAAACGTTTCGCGTAGTCGTGCTTTCTGCGCCGTAAATGCAACAAAGGAAACGTATTTTCAATCGCTTGTGTACTAATCATTTAGTACACGTATTTGTATATCTTGTCCAAGATCATTAAGTTCACATTTTCGATTTGCAGTGTTGAAAATTCTACACCATTGAAATTATGTTCACGGGGACTACTCAACAGCATTTTTTTGTTCGCATTTTGCATTTCTCGTCAAAAGCGGAAATTTCTCAGAACTCACATATGTTTTATAAAAATTTTCGATGTTTACTGAAAAAAATACATTTTTTAATTCGGTATTATTCTGCATGTCAATCACTTTCATTTGAAAGTCTTTGGGAACTGTATCCACATGGATATTAAATTCCGTGGAAACCGCTGTCTTCTCAGCTTTGAACAATTGGAATCGTAATTGAAATTCGTTGATTAAAATGTCTATATATTGTGCGTATTTTTGAGAAGTAGTAACGTTTTCTTTTTCTAAATGTGGAAAGTGAGACACATTATTCTGCAAAAGATGTTGTTTCCACAATTTTAATTTGCGCTCATACCCCTAAATTTTATCATACACATTGTTAATAAACTGTCCTTTGCCTTGAAGTCCCACATTAAGATTATTGAGATGCTGAGTCATGTCGATAAGAAACCCAAAATCACTTTTAGTGTAACAACATATCCATGAAATGACCATAAACAATAATCTCAAACGAATCGATTGCCCTTGTCACAATTTGCACTTCTCAAGTAAATAGCATTCGTTGTTTACAATAAATTCAAGGTCAATTCATTGCATTGAATAAAACAAACGAATTGCTCCAGTTTCGATTTGAAGGAATCAGATGACAATCGTTTGCGAATTTGCCACTGGCAAATGATTCACGAATTAATTGGGTCAACTCATGTCATTGTTCTTTCGCTATACGGTGATATGATATTAAGTAGCATAATAAGCAAAATTGTATGAGTGAAGTTCTAATTAAGAATTTAATAGCTTGCTAAGCAATATTTGTATGAGTGAATAAGGAAATGTGTAAATAATTAAATGATTGATTGGGAGTATAAATACCCCAGCATTTTACAGAATAAATTAATCAAAAACCAACCTTCGGCTTTGATTCACCAACTGCGGCGATTTCGCCATCAGATTTCAGCGAGCTGCGCTTTGTACAGCAACAATAGGGATATAGAAATTTTTGTCAGTTGTCTAAAAGCTTACACACTCATCCATTCTTTATTACCAAAATGAGGAAAGGCATATCCCTTCATATCCAGGAACAATTGTATTTCGCTTTTTAAGTTGTATACTCTTTTTAGCATTGCACCTCTACTAAGCCAACGTACTTCGGTATTAAAACGGCGTCTCCCTACTCAGTTTCTAAATCTTTCAGAAATTCTTTAAATTCACGGTGATTTAACGCGCGCGACTTTATAAAATTGATTAGTTTAATTCAGTACCTGGCTGACTTTCAAACAGACAACTTGTCTCACAGTTTGCTCGTGCTATTTATTTTAATCAACCGTTATTTTCACATTAATTATCACAATTTAATTATCATTATCTTGTTTTCTTTGCCTCGTTTTCCGCATACAAAAATTTGAACAAGTGTTAAAACCATTAAATTACGGCCCCTGGGCCACGTGTGTTAAACAAAATTAAGCGCAAACGGTTCCGTTACGACCCCGTTATTGGAGGCCAAACGCCTCCCGATAAACTTTCAAAAGTGAACAATAGGGTGCTAGAAAAATCTAAAATGTGTTCAAACACAAACTTTTTTCAACCACTTCAAAGTCTGATGGAAGACTCTCCTGAAATGGATCCGATCAATGACGAACAGTGCGCAGAACTTCCTAAAGAAACCGTTCCGCCAATTGTGGTGTTAAAAACAACTAGTGCTAAAGTGCGTGATATCTTGAGCAACATTAAGATAGACAAATACTTAATTAAAAACATATCGCTTGGACAAAAAATATTTGCTCCAACAATGGACATATATAACAAAATCAGAACCGAACTCTTACGGTTAAAATGTGAGTTTTGTACCCACTCGCGTAAGGAAAATCGTCCATTAAAGGTAGTGTTATCCGGACTAGACTTGATAAGCAACGATATAGTGAAAAACGAACTAATTGCACTCGGGATTAAGTGCCTAGATGTTAAAACCATCACAATAAATTCGTCAACAAAAGCTCTGTACAAACACTACTTGTACATCGTCTACATTCAACGCGGTACAATTAAATTAAACAAACTAAAACGGAACTACTCAACCTTGTTCAAAACCATCGTTCGCTGGGACCTTAAAAAACATCATCCAGGTAAGGTCACACAATGTCACAATTGCCAGCTTTACGGTCACGGCTCGATGCATTGTCACATAAATAGCTTCTGTGCAATCTGTTCGGGAAACCACAAAACATCCGACTGCAAAACGAATGAGGTCATCAAGTGTGCAAATTGTAGTGGGCCACATAAATCCACCGATCCAGAATGCATAAGCCGAAAGCAGTACATAGACATTCGCCGCAAATTATCCACACGTGGACGTGGTACAGGAAATACAACGTTCCTACAGCCTCCGAGTGACAAACAGCAGCCACTGCCCGACCGATTATCCATTGATAATTTTCCTCCACTACCCCGATCTGTGCGTCAACCTTCACGTCACGTCATCAAACCCAGCAACCTTCCAACAGTGATACGACACACACGAAGAAAAATCCGTCTGAAACTATAACTAATGATAACTTGTTCTCATTTACTGAGATAAACTCTCTTCTTAATGAAGTTGTAACCAAGCTTAGTGCTTGTCAAACTAAAGCTGACCAATTTAACGTCATTACTTCATTAGCTATTAAGTACATATACTCGGAAAAAACATGTTAAGAAACTCTCTTAACATCATAACTTGGAATGCGAGAAGCATCAAAAACAAAAAGCATGCATTTTTTAGTTTCTTGATAAATTTTAATATCGACATTGCACTTCTTTCAGAAACCTGGCTCAAACAAGACATTTCTTTCTCAAATCAAAATGACATATGTTATCGCCTAGACAGGGTACATGCTAGTGGTGGAGGTGTCGCCATTGTTGTGAAAAAATGTATAGAACATTCCTTGCGTCCTTCATTGCACCTTACGTTAATTGAGGAAATTAGTATAGATGTAACATTAAGTGATAACTCCAAGGTGAGTCTTTTTTCGGTCTATTTCCCTGGAGGAAATAGAAACATTGAGAAATCTAATTACTTTAAGCGGGATCTGCAAATATTGTATAGAGTCAACACTCGAAACAAGGTAATTATTGGTGGTGATCTAAACTGCAGACAACAGTCGTGGAATTGTCTTAGGCCAAACTGGTGG
The DNA here is from genome assembly GCA_963931805.1 of Microdon myrmicae. Lineage (NCBI taxonomy): Eukaryota > Metazoa > Arthropoda > Insecta > Diptera > Syrphidae > Microdon > Microdon myrmicae. The sequence continues at coordinate 46,566,822 of OZ007499.1, read as the reverse complement.
GGTAACAATTTACTAGATGTTGCTGAATCCAGCCCAAGTTTTTCCATACTTTATCCACTTCTCCCCACCTATATCCTAGCGAGTGCTAACAAGAACCCCTCAACTCTTGATCTATATATCACTAATGTTCCAAATTACTGCACAGTACAGCGTTAAGTTCAGACCACCTTCCGATCAGCCTCACAGTGAATCATACAGTAGCTGTAAATCGTACCAGTTTATACCACAACTATTCCGCCACCAACTGGAATTGTTATAAATCATATCTAAACACGAACTTGGTTCTAGGTACCAGCCTAAATTCAATAACCTGCAGCGAGCACATTGATATCCTATGTAACAATTTTGTTTCTGTTATCAATAGAGTGACCGATCTTGCGATACCTAAATGTTCCACTGCTCCAGTTGATAAGGCACCGCTTCCTGAAAATATCTTACATCTGATTAGGCTACGAAACTCTGAAAGAAGAAAATGGCTTCGTTATAGAATCGATTGTTTTCTAGTTAATGTTAAAGTCTTAAATAATATCATTAAAAAATAAATCTCAACATATAGGAACAAGTGTTGGAATAAACACCTTTCCTCTCTTGACAAACCAAGCAAACCGTTCTGGAAAATATCAAAAATTATGAAAAAGAGAGGGTCAAGTATTTCTCCGTTTAAAGGTCACGACAAGTTGTTTATATCTTCAGTGGAGAAATCGAACCTACTTGCTAACACGTTTAGTAAGAACCACTCCATATCTATGCATCTAAGCGACGCCTATACTGAGGCTGAAGTTGCTAACACTATCCATGTACTTTCTCAAACACCAGCTGAAAGTACTTACGCAACTAATATCAGCAAAGTTAAAAATTGATAAAAAAATCGAAAAAAAAAAGGCTGCAGGTCTCGATAATATTAACAACAAATTAATCGAAGCACTTCCACCTGCTGCAAGTAACTATTTAACGTTCATTTTCAACGCTTGTCTTAAGAATTGTTATTTTCCGGACTGTTGGAAAACAGCAAAAGTAATACCTATCCCGAAACCCGGCAAACCGAAGAACAGCCCCGAAAGTTACAGACCTATTAGTCTACTTAGCTGTCTAAGTAAGCTCTTAGAAAAAATCATTAAGGAAAGGATTGATCGTTTTGTGGAAGACAATAACATCTTACCAAACTTTCAGTTCGGTTTCCGTAGTGGTCACAGCACAATCCACCAAGTCTTGCGCATTAAAAACCACATAGCTGGTAAATTCATCGACACGGAGTCAACGGGACTGGTTCTTCTAGACATCGAAAAAGCCTTTGATACGGTATGGCACGATACCTTGATTTATAAGCTACTGAAGCTTAAGCTGCCTATGCCGCTTATCAAAATTATCCAGAGCTTTCTTCGTTCGAGAAAATATGTTGAGTATAGGAACCGACATATCCTCTACTCACCAAATCCACTATGGTGTACCCCAAGGCTCGGTCCTTGGTCCCATATTATTCACATTGTTTGTCGCAGATTTACCATGTCTAGGTGAAAACATTCAGGTAAATAGCTATGTTTGCCGATGATACGGCTATTTTCTCTTCGGGTGCCTTATTCACTAATGTCTACAACTCTTTGCAAGCAGCTCTAGCCAACTAACAGTATATTATGGAAATGGAAAATAAAAATAAATGGTAATAAAACACAAGCTGTCTGGTTTTCGAGATGTAGGAAACACAGCTACCTACCAAATGGCACTAAACTCAGTATGTGTGCAGTTGAATATTATTAGGTATTATTCTAGATAAAAAACCTATCTAGCAAACACACATCACTACCACAATTGACAAAATAAACAAAGTCGTAAGAGTTCTGTATCCATTAGTGTGTAGAAAGTCAAAGCTTAGCCTCGAAAATAAAATTATAATTTTTGAAACCATTTTTCAAGCTATACTCCTGTACGACGCCCCTGTATGGTGTAATTGTGTTCGCACACACAAAATAAAATTGCAAAGGTGTCAAAATAAAGTATTGAAAATGTTGCTGAATTTGCCATGGCATTATTCGACACATGAACTACATGAAAACGCTAACGTTAAATTGGTAGAGTTCCTTATTGACAAAATCAAAGGAAATTTTTTCGTCAATCGTTCTTTTTCTGACAATGTTCTCGTTTCCCGTCTTGCGTTATCCTAAATTACTACATATGTACTCTGTATATGAAAATTATATCGAGGTCATTACTATATAAAATAACCGGAAGCCAGTGCAATATTAGTCTTAAGATTCAAATAAGGGTTTTTTATTTTAGTTTTCCCTTAATTTATTATTTGTTATTCATTAAAATTGTGCTATTGTCATTATATAGGTTTAAGATTATAGTTGTAAAGGAATTGCTATCCTAAATCTCTTAAGTACTAGTTGTAATATATACCATAAATGTAATTATCTACCAAATAAAATTGAATTGAAATTAGTTTAATTATTGGTACTGTGACATTTAGCAAACTCTATCTTTTTGCACACACATTTTCCTGGTGAATTATCCAGTGGTTAACGAATATTTCCCTTCCTGTGGCCTTCCTAATGTCTTGAAATAGACTTCCCGATACTCCTACCTCCATGCTCGACATTGCTCGTGCTCCATCTGCCAATATACCAATAATCCTTTCTAATAAAATTGAAAATTTTTCCAACACCGATTTTTGTCCCTTGCATTGGAATTAGTGAACACAATTCTTCGGTGATATTAAATTTAGTGTCAATACCACGTAAAAATATAGCCAGTTGTGCTGTATCGCTAATATCACAACTCTCATCAAGTGCCAAAGAACAGTATTCGAATTTTGCAATTCGTTCACGAAGCGTTGTTGCTATGCTCTCGGACAAGTCTTCAATTCTCCTTGCAATGGTGAATCTTGATAAACTAATGTTTGAAATAATATTTATTTTATCAGAAAATGCAATTTCTGCAACAGCAGTCAGACATTCTTTTATCATCTCTGCATCCGCAAAGGGTTTAATTTTTTTTTTTTGCTAGTATTTGACTGACTTCAACAAAACTAGCCTTTACTGCCGTATTTGATAAAATAGCTTGATTTTTTAAAATATCCCGTTGTTTTCCCACGGTTTTCTCCATTTGATTAAACTTATCTATCCTTAGTTGTCCTGTTAAGTTTTTATATTGTTGTTCATGTTTTGTATCGTAATGCCTTTTTACGTTATATTCTTTTAATGTCGACACAGTCTCTGAGCATATTAAGCATACAGCTTTATCACAAAAGAAAGTGAAAAAATAATCAAATTTCCACTTTTCTTGGAAATGCCTGTGCTCAGCCGTAACCTTTCGTTTTTTTTGTTTGCTTTTCCGAGATGCTAGTATGGGCTAAAAATTTGAAAGTTAAAAAAAATGTAGTAAAACTTAATTTTTAATGAAAAACTCTACCTTTTTGACACTAATATTGCACTCACGCCTTTCAAGAATTACAAGAATTGCTAAAATGGCTAGTTAACAGCTTACCAGTCTGACTGATTGTGTGACAGAAGCAAACACAAACAAGCACAGACGCGGCGCGTTCGTATTGCAAGTTTGAACAAGTCGCTGACAAGTAAGTAACTCGTCACAAAAAATTGCTTCTGTTTAGCATGTACTACCATTTTATTATAATTAATTTTATAATAATAACCGGTCAACTGAAAAGTCCCCGGCCTGACACATAGATGGCGGCACTAGAATTAAATCCATATAGTTTTTAGTTAGCCCTAACCTTCAAAAGACGCGTGTATAAATTTGACAGATGTCGGATCATTAGTTTGTGAATTATAGTATTTTGAGTGAAGCAACTTCTGTTATTGTGAAAAAAATAGATAAAAAGGAATTTCGCGTATTGATAAAATATTGCTTTTTGAAGGGAAAAAAATACAGTTGAAGCAAAAACTTGGCTTGATGACGAGTTTCCAGACGCCGCCCCAGGAAAATCAACCATCAAGGATTGGTATGCTAAGTTTAGACGTGGTGAAATGAGCACTGAAGACGGTTAACGCAGTGGACGCCCAAAAGAGGTTGTTACCGATGAAAACATTAGAAAAATCCACAAAATGATTTTGAATGACCGTAAATTGAAATTGAATGAAATAGCAGGCACTCTAAAGATATTAACTGAACGTGTACATCATATAATTCACGAATAATAATATGCACAGTCAGCCGCGAACTCTCTTACGGAGAACACCAGTTTTGAATAGTGCGTCAGTAAAAAGGTGAAGTGACTACCTATTTAAAAAGTAAAAGTATTTCAAGAGAAATTTTTGACAACAGATAAAACTCCTAAGAATTCACAAACAAAACACAACAAAGACACATCAGGTAAGAAACCCAAAATATGGCCCTAGGGCCAAGCCAGCATACCGGCAACAGGTTCCTCGAACTGGGAGAATGCTCACTCTCAGGCTCTGCAACCAACGTGCCAACAAAAAAGAAAAGACAATCCGGCAGCCCATTGTCTTTCGATTTCCCTGCTTTGCCGAACAAAGCAATTTTAAAAACACCTCGGTTTATTCAAATTCACCCAACCGATGCTTCAAGGCCACTAACATCTGTTAACGTCTTTGTGCTGAACAGAATAATTGATTCTATTAGTACACAGTACGAAAGAATAACCCTGCTTAGGGATGGCTTCATACTAATTACCAATATACGGGAAATGCAGCAAACCTAACCTACAACTAGTGAAATCCCCCTATCACGCAGCAGCCCGAATAAGTACAGGTGCATTCAGAACCACCCCAATAACAAACATTCTAGCAGAAAGTGGACTCCCGACGATTGAAAATCGAATGAAGTACCATTCAGCCTAGCTAGTTGTCAAACTTACCGCCACACCGGAGACACCCATAGTGGAGGATATTAACCACATCCCAAAGGTACTTGTCGGCCCTAGGACAGGCAATATTACTTGCGCACCAATTCCGAATAAACATTAAACCACAAAAGGCAAGGACAATTCACCCCCCATGGTTATTATCACCTAAGATATTCAACACCGATTTAAGCCTACTCCCAAAAACTAGAACAAATAACCTAGAATACCAACAACATTATCAACATATCAAAACCCAACTAAACGTTCAATTTGCTCACATAAAAAACAGGGAAATATAATCATTGAACCAAGGGTTCACCACAACAACCCCTAAGAGCCAAATGTGCAGGCCAGATGCCGTCCTTCAAGCAAAACCATTGAGTATCATAAAAAATTGCGCGCCAGCAATTTTACGAGACCTCAGAAAAATGATTATCTAAAACAATTAAAACAACCAACGCCAGTTTTCGTTTTAACAAAATTAAGTTAAAACAAACAAAAGGAAAATATTCGCCTTTGTATCGATTCCCCACGGAAAAGGTTCTTGCCCATTCGGCTACAATAAACAACATAGAGAATCAGAAATGCCCATTAGCACAATTCTCTATTTGTATTCCCTAACGTATCCCTACAAAAGGGATCCTTGCCGAGTCGGCTAGAACAAACAACAGGCATCATAAAACGAATTACACATTCGTTTAGCGCATATCAACATAGAGGATTATAAATGTGCATTCGCACGATCCTCTGTTGATTTTTCCCTTTGTGTTTACGCGTTTGATCCCAAGCCGGGAAAGATAAAGAAAGAAGCGCCAATCCTTCGATCTTCAGGATGAAGAAAAAACAGGTCTTCGTTTGAGAGTTTGGTTTTTGAATCTCGACGGAGACGGCGAGACTTTGGTGAGTTGAATTTTGAATCTCGACCGAGACGGTGAGATAAAAAAAAGAGTTGGTTTCGAAAAGTTGACCCGGAAGGTCAGGAGTTGGTGTCAGGGTTTTGAAGTCCGTTGCGCGAAAAATACAAGATAACGAGAATATCACAATAAAAAAGGTGGATGTGCTGTGATTTGGTGTTGTGAAGGATATAACGTCGCTCGTGGAGTTATCGTGTAGTAACTTATAAATTAATGTAACGAATGACTATTTCTAAGTGAAATTTAATAAAAGTGATCGCTGAAATAAAACAAAGTGTGTTTCAATTCACATAAAGTGTGTGGTGCTGAGGAAAATCATTACACTAGTGCTATTAGTTTTAAGTTACCATCTAATTTACTTGCATTGTAATAAATAATAATAAATAATAATAAATAAAATTTGGGTATGAGAAAGCTCTGTGCAAAGTGGGTGCCGCTCGAGCTCACTTTTGACCAAAAACAACGACGAGTTGATGATTCGGAGCAGTGTTTGGAGATGATCAAGCGTAATAAACCCGAGTTTTTGCGTCGATATGTGACAATGGATGGAACATGGCTCCACCATTTCACTCCGAAGTCCAATCGACAGTCATCCGAGTGGACTGCACACGATGAACCCGCCCCAAAGCGTGGAAAAACGCAACAGTCGGCTGGCAAGGTTATGGCGTCTGTATTTTGGGATGCGCGCGGAATAATTTTCATTGACTATCTTGAAAAAGGAAGGACCATCAACAGCGACTATTACACAGCGTTATTGGACCGTTTGAAGGACGAAATCGCCGAAAAACGACCGCATTTGAAGAAAAAGAAAGTGCTGCTTCACCAAAACAATGTACCGTGTCACAAGTCAGTGAAAACGATGGCAAAAATCCACGAATTGGGCTTCGAATCGCTTCCGCATCCATCGTATTCTCCAGATCTGGCCCCCAGCGACTATTTCCCGTTCTCAGATCTCAAAAGAATGCTCGCCGGGAGGAAATTTTCGTCGAATGAAGAGGTGATCGCCGAGACTGAGGCCTATTTTGAAGCAAAGGACAAATCGTACTACAAAAAAGGTATCGAAAAGTTGCAGGGTCGCTATAATCAGTGTATCATCCTCGAAGGGAATTATGTTAAATAAAAAAAACGAATTTTGCCAAAAAAAATGTTTTACTATGGGAGGCCGGGGACTTTTCAATTGACCTGTTATATTGATGGGAGAAAGTCGATAAAATAAATTCAATTTTAGAAATGCTTAGCGGGTCGCAAGCGGCCCGCGGGCCACGTTTTGCTCATCCCTGCTATAGACGGTTCTGTCGTTGCTACATGCCTGACCCGTTTTAATTTCTTGTGTTTCTCAAATCGTTCCTACAAATGTTCACTTTTAATTTAGAAAGAGCGGTCTTCCGAAGTTGGTTTTGTGTCGTGATGAAGACAATATAGCGTACTAGCATGGGCCTTTAACAAAATTTACTTACAATGCCGATTGTATACTTTTGGGTATTGTTTCTTTTCGAAAATGTGGAATCAGATGTGTGGGGTTTCTTACGAGATGCAAGTAATACTTCAATCCTTACCACCTGGCTCACAATTCACAAGGCATACCTTCGTCATAATTTGAACTTTAATTCTTATGTTTCGTATGGGGTATGCAGAGCAGCGTTGAACGTGTTCGAAACGATGCGAAGATGACAGTGAAACTTACTTGAGATCCAGGAGTGAGTCCTCCACTATTAGAATATACGCGCAAATTACCTGTATCTTTTCTCTAAATATTATCATGATATTTTGTCGTCTGTCTGAGAATACACGCCAGTTTACGTTAAATATAAATTTCATACGTTCAGTTAAACGTAGAATATCGTTGTTCAGCCGAACCACACTAGTGTGGAATGTTCTACCTGACAACGCGCTTCCTCGACGTTATAATTTCCAGACATTGAACACCAATCTACATCGATGTATTCCCTCTTCAACCTCTCCATTTTCTTTTCCCCAGACTGTTTCGACATTTAAGGACGCTTTAAAATTTGTGGCGGCATCTCACTTAAAAACATGTCATTGGTGATAAAATATTGCAACTACTACGTAGTGGATGAAGTGCGTTATCAGGATTATTCCTTATCACCCAAGTTTTGTTGGATATGCAAGTAGTATTTAAATAACCATCTTCTGGTTCAATTTGGTACACCCAACTACGTTTTAGCAACAAATTGCCTACGGTTTATATAAATTTCTTCGGAAACCGTCCGTCACACAATCGGTCATTTCCTACAAGTTTTTTTATTTATTTTGCTGCACTTCAAGGTCTTCATCGTTTATGTTCCCAAGGTAGTTAAATAGCGAACTTGATGTGAATTGCGGGTGAAGGATCCAATTTATTACATCAAGGATATCATTTGTTATTCAGGACGTAACCAAGCCCATGGACACGACGTTATATCTTACATGTTACAAGTTCGTCAAAGTACATACCTACAAATTCTCTCTTCATTCACTAAGATTCTTTACTCTTATTTTATTTCACTTCTCTTTCGTCGTCTCTTTATTGAAGAAAACCAAAAAAAAAAAAACATAAAACATTTTAAAAAAGTTGTTCGTTGCCGATTTTCCAGGATATAGTATCCTGCAGACCGGCAAACAATGTCCCAACAGTCCAAGGTTGTAGCATTTACGTATTTCAGCCAGAATAAACAGTAAACGATGTATAAAAACGAGTACCAGAAAAGTTTGAAATATCTACACTTCTTGCGCTTCAGGATGCAATACTTTGTCTGGTTGTGTGCGGCAAAAACGCAACTTCTATGTTAATGTGCTCCACTCCTTTGGGGGTGGCCATGGGAATATAGCTGCATTCAAGGTGTACGTACGTATTAAATATACGGATCCATTCATTGTGCCTTGTAGTTCTAAAAAGGTGGCAGAGTGACTAATGTAAAAGAACGATTCCTATGAATACGCCTCATAGGAACTACGGGCTTTGCCACCTATTCGTAGGTGTTGCCAGCCTCAACATCTTATCACTCATCTGTTTAATTAAACTTAATGGGTTCCTTTTTTTTCTCAATTCCAGGGTACCAGCGAATCTCCAGCGGAAGGATAATTAAATGCACGTTAGTACCATCACCTCAACGTCGGATATATTAAACCATTCCCGCTAATATCGTGTGGTTTATATATAGTTCGGTACTACGGTGAAGTGCGAAGCCGGAACAAAACAATTGAAGAGTGCAACGGCCATTTTATCGCACAAACACAAATATAAATACAAACAAGGACATTGCAACAGTTGGCGTAAGGCCAATAGTAAAACACGGCTACTCACAATAATCCTTCCATAAAAGCCAACAAAACAGGACACAAAATCGGTTATTGTACTTTACCATTTTTGTTTTTCGTCTTCGTTTTCATTCTTTCAATGGATTAAGTTTCTGCATCGCGTAGATCTCGTGTTCCCTCTTTTAAGCCTTGCATCTTCGAGTGAACATCCTTAGAAAAGGAATAACCGGAATTGCTGTGAATTGTAAACATCCTTTGTGAATCGGTGTGTAGTCTATGAAAGTTTCGATTTGTTTCTGTCACATGACCGGTTTGAGTAGTTACATATCCGTATAGTAAATACTCGCGTTTGTAAAGTATAACGTCGAAGGACAACTTGTGCAAGGGAATATAAACGACAAGCGTGTTTTTGTATTGTATGCCATTGCTTTGAGTCGCTGCCATCATTCCAGTTGCTGTACGTCTATAAGCCATGGCCGAGGACGAAGTGCTGTTCGACGATGTGTACGAACTCTGCGAGATAATTGGAAAGTAAGTTTTTTCTATCAATTTCCATTAAAGTGTCAGTGAAATGTTTTACTTTTTGAAATCAAAACCATTAGAAGTTGTTGGGAATACTAATTCGAGGAATCTTTCGACAGACAATGATCAAGGGAATTGGGGGGCAAGACCTAGTTTTTAGGAATATACCCTGCGGGCTTTCAAAGTTGCCTAGCATTCCATATTTGCTACAAGAATCGGTAATTAGGCAACTTAATGCGAGAGTTCAAATTAATGAATATGAACTTCTAATTTTTGAGGCAGTAGCACGTCCATGAACTTGTTACGTAGGGATAAATGCGGGTTGAGTGTGAGATGGGAGGACATTTGAGGGCGGTTCCAGTTTATGAATTGCTCATGCCGTGTAATAATTGAGTCCCAAGTTTCATAAGTCATTTGTTTTGATATGTAGGCTAATTTGGTATCAAGGGTTGCTTCTAATTTATTGATTTCCTTTTAAGAAATGGTCGGTTAGACGTTGGATATGGTACAGAGGCAAGCAATTACTCGACACAATAAAAAAGAATTGTTTCCTCTGCGCAGTAACAAATTGGTTGTAAGAACAGTAAGTTCGTTAAGTCTAATGTTCACTTTTGTTATGTTCGGTACCATTTAAGAACGGCATACAACATGTCTATAAGTGCAGATAATTGCCAATTTAAATTACAACATCCTGTGTTATTCTTACACTAGGAAGGTACTGTCAACCAAAGTGAGCCCAGAGACATAGTTAATCGCCGATTTAGGCTTTGTTTTATAGATAGGTGACAACATCATCATCATCATCATCGGCACTACAACCGGGGACCGGTCTTGGCCTTATTTAGCAAGTCCTAAGGCTCGTTAAATTTTCCATAATGATTTATTTTTTTTGGGCAAGGTCATTAGTCTTGCGCCAGAGGCTCCCCGACGGGGAATCGAACCCCGGTCTCCCGGGTGACAGGCGGGTATACTAACCACTATACTATCGAGGAGGTGACAACATATTACGATTTAAATAGATAAATTAATTTCATCAAGATGTATTCAAGTCTAATATCTTATTCAAAAATTTACATAAGAAGGTTTTACTACCACTGCAAAACGCAATATTTTGTGACCCCGACGACACAGCTAACACATTCTCCCATAATAAGTCGCCGCTTTCTCACAAAGAAATGGTTTCTGCTCAGTCCGCACTGCGTACAATGCACACATTAATCTTACCAACGCTCTTTATAAATTATTCATTATCCTATGAGAGGGAGTAGTGTGACGAATCCAACAGATAACGCATGGGTAGTATAGTGAAGAAGATAACACTGAAAGAGAATCTAAAAAAATCATAAGAGTCGTATTCCAGAGCATTAACGTACTAAATTATGTTGCGAGTTAAAATATAAATATTGTGGCCGTAGTCTGATGTCTCGGTGCTCTAATTCTAATCTTTTCATAGTGTGGGTTCGAATCGCATTTTCCCTACCATTGCTAAACACACTAAAAGTTTCACGACTCGTCTGTGCTACTTATCGAACACGTGCACCACGACTGAATATATGTGGGAATTGTATTCCAGCTTTGGATCTGTTGCGGATTCGCATTGGATGCAACCATCAACAATCAAGCGAACAACAACTGTCAGCAATCAGCTGACAGACAAAATAAATTAAATCTTTCTGTCAAGCATTTTCGTTTAACTCTCTTTCTTGCTGTTTAACTTTTGGCGACCACGGTCAACAACCAATCGATTAACACCTAATTAATCAATGTAAATAAACCAAATATTTAAATACGATTGAAAGCACAAATAACACCATTGTACGCCAGGAGACACCATTGTTCCTGATGTCATTCCCACAGCCCATCAACAAGATCCAGCTGTTAGTGGAAGTTGCGTTCGACGCTTGTTGATCGCAAAGAGATCAGTACATGAAATGCGACCAGGTTCATTGGGGTAAAGTATTTCTTGTAAATCAAGAAACTATAAATTTCGTTCCGCTTTTCGCAGTTTTAAATATGTGGTCGTTCATTAAGCTAGAATCAGATTAATTCGGGTGATAGAAATCTTTGGCCTCATTCATTTTAATTTTTGCAACATTTTTTTTATTCTTAGTTTCTAAATTATATACCAGACAAATAATGCTTAAATTCTAGCTTAATTATCTTATATTATAACTTACTGGTCCTACGCAGACGCTCTAAGGTAAACATTACATAGTCCTACTGAAGCTCAAGAGCTCTTCTTCGGTGCGCGTGACATCCCGGTCGTAGCACAATCGCCCGTCTACGGAAGAGCTATTCAAATGATCATCATCATCATCATCGGCACTACAACCGGGAACCGGTCTTGGCCTTATTTAGCAAGTCCTGAGGCTTGTTAAATTTTCCATAATGATTTGTTTTTTCCGGGCAAGGTCATTAGTCTTGCGCCAGCTACTCACATGATAGATCAGCGAAATTCCGGATCTATTCTGTATAAGCCCTTTCATGTCCAATTCAAGGAATGGCACTGGTGGAACAAAGCCGTTGCGACGCAGGCGTTCATAGTATAGAGGGTTTGGATAGTAAGCCCCGAAAATTAGGTAATTGGACGAGCTTATTGCTCTCGCAATATGTCCTCTGTTTAATTTAATCATAATATTATTCACTCTATTTATGTTGGTTTCATTATATATAGTCTCATTTGAATAATACATTCTTGGTCCGATTCCGGTGTCGGATATAATCTGAGACAAGTTCTGAGACACTTCCTTTCGAACACCCGAATCTTTTCCATCAAATTTGGACCTATGTTAAACCATACTGGACAACCATATATGAGCATTGGCCTGATTAGCGTCATGTAGCATATAACTTTTACCATACTGTCAAGTTGGCTAATTTTAAATAGCCTTCTTGTTATAACAAAAGTTTTCCTCGCTTTGCACATGGCAGCCTCTACATGTCTGTTGAAATACAGATATTGATATAGCAAGATGCCAAGGTATTTAACTACACTCTTGTTTTCCAGTTTGCCTCAATGCGGCCCCTCGATAACTAAGTTCCGCCAGTTTTTTCTTGTGTCGTTCGTAGCTTTATATAATGGAGTTTTAAATAGGATGGCTTCACATTTCTGGTAGTTAATCTTAAGTTTTCAGTCGTCGCAATAGCGCTACACTTTGTTGAGGTCTGGCTGTAGTAAGCTATTTATGATTTCAACTTTTGGGGCTGTTCTGTAAATTATGAGATCGCCTGCGTACGCATTAGCATGCGGAAGTGTGTGGCGGTTCCGCCAAACGCCACTGTCTACTTACCCGAAGAAGCCCCCATAACTACAATCCAACTCCCATTGTTTCCCGCTAATGCAATTGCATTAGCACCTGTAAATGCTTCACCCATCAAGTTTTCCTAACGTATAATCTAAAAGCTCCTGGAAGAGAATTCTTACCTTCATGCATCAATTCGCGTTCAAAATTCCCTACAAGAATTCTGTCCAGCTTATCGGATCATAAATCCAAAACCCTATTCGGCACCTTCAGTTGCCAGGCAAATCCCAACCTTACCATATGTATTTTCCCTAGATGAATTCCTGTGAAGAAACAATTTGGTTCACACATAATGTAACCATTATAACTAGGGAGAATAAATATTGCGTCGCCTATTCCCAGCCTCACCATGTGTACAATCACTTTTCGGCAATATTCGCGACTCCTTTCAACTCGTTCGACTACTTTCGACTCTCTTCAACTCCTTTTCTGGCTTTTCGTTGAATATTGGCGCATAACGTCCTCCATTTCGACACACCTGACTCACCTTTCAACCCCGTCCACAACACTCGACACCATCCAACCTCACACGCGATTTAACTCGACCACCTTAGACTCCATACAACCTTTTCGACTCTGTCGACACCGCTCAACCGTTGCAGCTCCATTTAGCCCTTCCGACCCGACTAGACTCCACAAGCCTCAACACAATCTCGACCCTTCTTATCATTTTGGCACAACAATGGCCATCTCCAACTGACTCCACGCGACCCAGCTCGCCTTTCCTCGTCTCTTCGTAACCCTCTCAATCACGGCTCCTCATAACCACAGCTACTACGCGTAGCAGCATTCAGCAGGACGCCTGTCTTCACCTCATTACATAGACTTCAGGACCTTCCTCCTTGGGTCCCTGGACGTCTCCCAAGCGTCTCAGCAACACTGGTTGGCTAAGCAAACCGGTTCCACCGGCCTGAGAGCCTACCCTAGAACACCTTACACAGGTGTCTCTACCCAGCCCCATCCTGGAACACTTCATGCAGGTATCCCATCCATTAGGCCCCACCAAGGCCCGATTCAAGCGGCAACCATGGGCTAAGAACGGCCCACAACGCCGCCTACATCTCAGGCGCAACAACCACCCTTCGAAGCGCGCTTCCATTACCCTAGGGCGCCCTGCGGTTGGGCACAACCAACCATCCACCAGGCGTCCCCTCACTAGTCGCCTACCTCCAACCAAGTGCGATTGGCCGGCTGTTGCCGTTCGGCGAGGTCGCAGCGACCATATATCGGACTCCGTCGTCGACACCGGTGCCGATATGCCAGGTCCCCCCTCAACCGGTAAGCCGCGTAACTGAGTGTCCGCCCCCTTCACCAGTCCCAGCGGCAAACAATTCGTCATACTAACGTATGGACGAAAGACACCGACTCTGGACTCAGGTCTCCTTTCCATTCCGCACACGCTACTCCGTCACTGCGGGTGGGAGCAGATTTCCGATAGGTTCCGACCTAGTCGGACGATAAGCCCATTGGTTCAAGCGACCCACAACAGGCCAGTGGACCACGCCGCACACCCCTTGCCCCTGCGGCATCAACGCGGTAACAACCGAGTCCACCCTAGTATCGACCCAGGCCCAAACCATCACCCAGGAACTTGTCATCACGACAGTTCGCCTAACTCAACCACAGCACCTCCCGAAGTACGCAGGGCCACCTTGAATTCCAAGCGTACAGCCTTCCTCCCAGCACCGCACCACTCATTCGAACAGCACTTCAGCCCTACCTTTTTTCGCGACTATGTCCCGGGGGGGTCCGTGGTGGTCCCGCCAGACGGCACTGTCTACTTACCGGAACAACCCCCCATAACAACAACCCAACTCCCATTGTTTCCCGCTAATGCGATTGCATTAGCACCTGTAAATGCTTCACGCATCAAGTTTTCCTAACGTATAATCTAAAAGCTCCCGGAAGAGAATTCTTACCTTCATGCATCAATTCGCGTTCAAAATTCCTTACAAGAATTCTGTCCAGCTTATCGGATCATAAATCCAAAACCCTATTCGGCACCTTCGGTTCCCAGGCAAATCCCAACCTTACCATATGTATTTTCCCTAGATGAATTCCCGTAAGGAAACAATTTGGTTCACACATAATGTAACTATCATAACTAGGGAGAATAAACATTGCGTCGCCTATTCCCAGCCTCACCATGTGTACAATAAATTCCCTTACATACACATTGGATGGCGACCTTTTCACCCAACGATAAACAATCCAACACAGCTGCATACAATTAGCGCCATAGACGCTAATATCGATTTCCTTAGCACGCACCACGTGCAAACAAAAGAACGCTGTTCTTCAGCAGGCATTCCGGCGAGACGACAAACAATTCAAATTGTTCAAGTATCCCAAATGCATCTAACAGCTAATAAGATGTAACTTGTTTACTCAGTTGAACTCTCAGCTCATAAATTTCTTTATGTCTGTTAATTTTCCGGATCCGTCTCATGACCTCGGAGCAAACAGAACTCCAATTAGCACCCAATGAGATCCGGCTTATTTTCTTAGCCGAACTCACATCTCATTGATACCTATTATCCCTTTCGATTTTTCCGATTCGTTCTCATGGCCTTGTCCCACGAAAGAATAAAATGTTCACACAGACATGCGTATCACTATAATCTTCGCTATGAGATCCGGTTACCTACCCCCAAAGAAAGACTTCACGCTTCTCTTGGGAATAGGAAACGCACCCTTAACTAAGAGAGCCAGTACCACTGGCCGAATTTCCTTTGCCAGCGAATTCACATCGCTGTGTCGTTTACCACCACTTACCATTTCGCGCAAGGAGAAGTAGATATCGCCGAATCTAAATCCAACCACCGATCGCGACGGTCGGTTCACTTCCCGCTCTCCGTAGCGCTGCGGAGACGCGTATGTACCCCGACTCGTGGTTTTAGTGTTGCGTCTTATAAAGTAATAGTATTTGTAATCGATTAAAAGTAATTCGAATCTGTTTTCTGCCATCTAATTAAGTGTAGCAAGATTTGTAGTGAATAAAAAGAACCTTTTTACAATAAACTAAATCAGTGTGTTTCTTATTCTTCCTTTTGTGGACGTTGCGTTGGGGAGTTTCGTTTATGCTTTTCTTTTGGTTTACGGCAGACCCTTTAGAACTTGTGGGACGAAGTGGAACCGCGTGTCGTACGCCGGCACCAAGTCTTCGTACCCCCACGAGTGCGTCTAATAAGCCGCTAATATAATGGTTAAAAAATAATCGGAGAAAGTATCGGTCCCTGTTGCAAGCCATTTTTAATATTTTACGTTTTATTAGAGGTCACATTACTACATTTGACCACGAACCCCCTGTTCACTGCCCTCCTCCACGTCCTGTTCTTTTTTTCTCCATTGTTAATTTACGCGGTTTTACTTCATGTCGCAATAAGGTTTTTCGTGGCACTTTTTCTTTTGTTTGTTGCTGTGCGTTTTTCTTCTTCTGTGTTCGTGCTGGTACTCCGGTTTGTTTTCATAACAAAGAAAGAAAGGCGACGTGCCTTACGAACCTCGACGAAACTCGGTTTCTACGTAACCTGACTCGAACTCACCTATCGCTGACCAAGAGTCTTTACACTCGCGCTGAATGATTTAAAAACTAGTTGCTTAACGAGCAATATATTGTTAGTTATTATTTTCACATTTCCGACTGAGGTGATAGATTTTATTTCTTTTGGTTGCGAATTATATTATTTTTCGCGCTTCACTGCAATGTTTATAAGTTTATTATATGTTTTGTTTTGAAGAGAAGACCTAACGTTGGTCAAACTATCAGGGCAGTGGAGCCCGAATTTGAAGTAGTGCAATCCTTTAACTACCTTGGGTCTATAGTATAACAATATGGAAGAAGAAATACGCGAACGGCTGAGCAAATCCAACAAAGCCTACTATGGTCTATCAAGTCTGTTTTACAGATATTATCACGGGTGCTGTTCTTCTTGGCATTGTTCCACGTAATTCAGTTTATGTGTGCTCCACAGGACAATCCGACGGATCGCATTCGTTTGTGGTTCATCTCCCGACGGCGCGAACATCCCTGTATCAGAACTCGTTCCGTTACAGAGCGGCAAGCTGTGGAACTGCCTTCCCACGCGAGTGTTCCCGGAGCGTTACAACCTGCAACTGTTCAAAAAGAACTGCAACAGTTATTTGATGGCATCTCGGGGCGGCCACTCGACGCTACAGGTTCGCCTCTCCCGAGAGAAGTCTAATAAAAAAAAAAAAAAAGGCTCTTTAAATCCCGAAATTTATCCAGAACATCCAAGCTACTACTGTACAAGACCATGGTCTTTCCAGTACTCATGTATGGATCCGAGACCTGGGCGCTCAATAAAAGGCACCCTGAACTCTTAGCCGCGTTCGAGAGGAAGGTCTTAAGGAGAATTGTTGGCCCCGTATGTGAGGGAGGACGATTCCGGAGACGCTACAACCATGAGTTGTACGCAATCTACCTTAAAGTTAATGTCGTGAGAAAAATCAAGCTCGGTAGACTCCGGTGGGCGGGACACCTAGCTCAAATGGGCGAAGAGGAGCCTGCTCGGAAAGTCCTTCGTGGCAGGATGTATGGGAGGAGACAGCACGGCAGACCTTGCCTGCGATGGAGGGATGGCGTGGACCAGGATGCCCAGAGCCTGGTAGTGCCAAACTGGACGACATCGGCTCGAAATCGGGACCGGTGGAGAGATTTGTTAAATAAGCCCAAGACCGGATCCCCGCTGTAGTGCCGATGATGAAGATGGCATGGTTTGTTTTGTTTGTTTGATTTTCAGTTTTTTGTTTTGACTGTTTTTTTTTGTGCCAATTCACTGAGCGCCACACTTCATCAACTTGACAATCCCAAGGAAGCTATATAAAGGGTGGGCCATGCATGTTTGCACATTTGTAACATGAATAGAAATAAAACTAAAAACGTTATTTGGTTGATCATTTAAAGTAATAAACCTTTATTGAAACTTATTTTTTTAAAATGACATCGTCGAGATGTGCCCCGTCTCGTAGTTGGCACTCCTGCAATCGACTACGCAAACTTTGGAAAACTCGCTGACACATGCTGCGAGGTATCGCGGCTATCTCCTCCTGGATGTTCTCATCGCTTCTTCTTGAGCGTGGCCGCCCTGTCTGTTTAATATTCGTTGTCGATCCTGTTTGCTCGAACTTCTTGACCCAAGCTTTGATTAAGTTAACACTTGGACACTCACTTACACGGCGTAATCCGTATTCAATTTTAAATAGGCGTCGTACAGTAACGTAGGAACCGTTGTTTTTGTAAAATTGTTTTACACAAAAAGCACGCTGTTGTCCCGTGAATCGCTTCATCGTGACTAAAATTGCATTAAGCGACGCACAATTCCACGCCACTCTTTAGTGGATTTACTTAGTGGATTGATTGATTTAATATTAATCAATCCGAAGGGGATTCACATTACGTGATCCGAAATTTAACCGGACTTGGTCCGGTATGAATGTTTAGGTGGGGGGTTTTGGTACGTAGCACACTACCCCCTTTACAAAATTAGTGTTATTCTTTAAAGAGGAATAATACGCCTTGGGTGTAGAAAGGACGAGTGTGTGGTGGAGCGCGACTTGTGTTCGTGGTGATTTACAATACACGTTTAGCTGTATATTTATTTTATTATACTAATTTATATATAATATTTTAAAAATTTAAATTTTTTATTTGTTGTGGGTGGTAGAGGCAGGATATGGGCTGGTCAAGCTTTAGTTGAACCGTCCGTTCTATGGCTTTCGAGCTCTTACTGTTGTTCGATCAGAAGAGTTAATTGTCCGAACCGGTTCTTTTCAGTCGCTGAACGTAATCGTGCAAGGTTTCTGATTTGTGCTATCCATTTGGACACCTCGCAAATGAATGGAAGACTGAAAAAATGATTTCAAAAAGGATGCATCCCGCATCTCCCTTTTCTAATCGATATATAGCAATAGCTTCAATTGCGTCAAACGTTACAGGGGTTGTTTAGGGCGACATGCCACAAAGTGTATTCAAACACTTGATCTCTTTAGCGATTGTTACTATAGTTTTCGCTGCTACAGGCGAGCAGGCGATCTAATATGGTGTACCCCAAAAGCAAAATCGTCGCTTTGTATATTTGCAGAGCATTTATCAGACTTTGGCGTAGCGACATTTTCTCAAAATCGCATTCTTTTGGGCTTTAAGAATTTCGTATTCAATGGACGAGTGAATATTAATTAATTAAAGAGGAATAATACTCCTTGAGTGTAGAAAGGACGAGTGTGTGGTGGAGCGCGATTTGTGTTCGTTGTGATTTACAATACACGTTCGGTTGTATATTTATTTTATTATACTAATTTATATATTATCTTTTAAAAATTTGAACTTTTTATTTGTTGTGGGTAGTAGCGGCAGGATATGGGCTTTTCAAGCTTTAGTTGAACCGTCCGTTCTATGGCTTCCCAAATCCTACCGGCTGCGCCAAATTCTTACACGTTAAAATGGCTGCACACAAAAATAAATAACTTAAATTGGTACCCACGGTTTTATTTTTTCTCTTTTTCACCTCTTCGTCTCTTGTAGGGGTTGTTACTCTTTGTTTGCTCCTTGTTACATTTCCTTTGGGAGGGTATTGGCTGATGTATCCTGGTTGAAGCTCACTATCGGTAACTCAAAAAAAAAAAAAACAAGTTGAGGAGTTCGCACAATTCCTTTTGTTTTTCTTGTCAGTTAGTTCCCTTACGCAGGGTGTAGGCCGGCCTCGTAAATAGTGGTTAGTGGCACTTCGCAAGCTTCAGGCGGTGGGGTGCACGTTATCCTTTCACCTCCTCAGGTACAGATCCGTTTTCAAGTTTTATTTATTTATTTTTTTTTTTTTTTGCCAGATCCTTTGCCTTTAGATGGTTAAATGATGATATAAGTGACATTATATGAGGTCCCAGAAGTTGTTTAACTCGAACTCCTTCGTTGATTAACAAACATGTATTTGAATTCCATCAGTTATGTTAAAGAAAACAAGGAAATAGCAGTGGTGTTATTTTGTTTTGTTTTTTAACATTAGTTTAACAAGATGATTCTTTTCATTGAGTAACTCCCAAAAACACCGCGCGCAAAACTCTACAAGTCTTTACTTTCCACAATACCCAGACCTTTTTTAATACGACTGTCCTGGTCAATCGCTTGTACCCAACTCCCTTGTTTTTGTGTTCGCGCAAATCGAAGGATACACCCTTTGTTTGCACCATTACTCGCCCACCCGAGATTCATTCATTTTTCTTAATCTTTATCCGGATTGGGTTGTTAAAAAGGGAAACCAACAAAGGCACCAGTGTTTTACGCGAGTTATGGTTTCCGCGAGTTTTCTCTCCGCATTAGAGCACTCCCAGCAATAAAAGAAACCAATTTATAATAGTCACTCTTTTCTCTTTATTTATTATTTTTTTTTTAAATTTATTATGTCTTCTTTTTTGCTTGTTTTTTGAACTTTACACATTTTATAAATTCTATTAAATATAATTTTCCATTACTTATAGTTCACAGTGTTCTTTATTATTAAATACATATATTCGATCTTATGTATTCACTTCTATTATTATTGTTCAAATTTATTAGGCACTTCTTCCTTTCTCTATTAATTCTTCACCACTTTTTCTTTAATCTATACACTTTAACTTAGCACTATGCGACAATACTTTTCTTTATTTCGAGCTCGCAATGTTTCTTATCGTTAATTACATATATTCAAACTTATCTGTCCACATCGATTATCATTGTCAAAAGCAATTAGGCACTTCTTCCTTTCTTTATTTACTTCTTCGCCACTTTCTCTTTATTCAGTGCACTTTCACTTATCTCTATGTGAACGGTACTATTCTTTATTTCGAGTTCTCAGTGTTTCTTATCATAAGTTATATAGATTCAATCTTACTTGTTTACTTCAATTCATCATCATCGACACTACAACCGGGAACCGGTTTTGGCCTTATTTAGTAAATCCTGAGGCTTGTTAAATTTTCCATAATGATTTGTTTTTTCCGAGCAAGGTCATTAGTCTTGCGCCAGAGGCTCTCCGACGGGGAATCGAACCCCGGTCTCCCGCGTGACAGGCAGGTATACTTCAATTACTATTGTTAAAAGTTATTAGGCACTTCTTCCTTTCTTCACCAATCCTTCACTCCTTTCTCTATTCTTCGCTAATCACTTACTTCCCGGACTCGTCGTCACTACTCAACTTTTCACTTCTCCGATACCACGATAGAACACCTCTTCATCAAACCACCTCAAAACATTCTGCCACCTAATCTGTTTGTACCCCTTCTCGTTACCTTGGGGTCAACATCTCCCGATGACGATAATGCAATTTCGGTTTGGCTTGACCGAATTTTCCGATTTGCAATTGCGTTGAAACGCGGCGTCAGCCGATATACCTCCATCGGTTTGCGTCACAGTTCAACATCCGCAATTGCAAATTGGCCTATTAAATTTTTGTATGCAATTACTTATTTCTTTTTTTATGCTTTTTACGCTATATTGATTGTGACGAAATGTGGGGCAATGAATTGCATTATCGCTGGGGGTTGTCCGAGTTCAGAATCGGTTGGCGTTTTTTTTTTTTTTTTTGGTTTAAGTGTATCATAGACCTCATGTACAGCATCTTTATCCATGTCGTCACTGATACACTTAACACGCGCACTTAAGCACGGAACAATAAAACAAAGGATTCTGCGGATACGCATTTATGATCCTAGATGTCGATGCGCGATAAAATGAACGTGCGGTTCGTTTTATGGCACCATTTGGTTGTTCCGAAAATGGTTTTGTTAAAAAGGTGATAATGGATGTTGAGTTTGTGGGACCAAATTTGTGCAAACAAAATCTTAGAGAAGCATGAAATTGCAGACGCGCATTTTATGATTACCAACGATACTTGTACAACATCTCTGAAGCGACAATACGCCTAATTCATACAGAGCGATGGAGCGGAATGTGTGCAGGCCGTTTGTGAGGTAGTGACGTAACGTCCTGGTTTACTATGGCAAGTGTTTTCATGTTTATAAATCACGTCGGCGTCCTCCCTTATAGCATTCTAGGGAATAGTGAAAACGTGATTTGAACACACGTTATCAAAAGATTAGAGTCAAAGTACATCCAGTACCGACCACGACCAGACAGTACAGAGCACGACGCAACTACACAAGGATGTATCATCACACAGATCTAGTATAATATCTACATAAGGTCTAACTGCCATGTTAATGCTCTGGTATATTATGCTAATAATTTTTTTTTTAATTCTCTTTCGGTACTGTGCGCAAAATTTTGAAAACAGTACAATGTTATACCATTTCTACTTCTACTTTAAGAAAAGGAACCTTCTATTCACGTTCGAGCTCTTACTGTTTTCCGATCAGAAGAGTTAATTGTCCGATCCGGTTCTTTTCCAGTCGTTGAACGTAATCGTGCAAGGTTTCTGATTTGTGCTATCCATTTGGACAACTCCCAAATGAATGGAAGACTGCAAACATGATTCCCAAAAGGATGCCTCATCTCCCTTTTCTAATCGATCTACAGCAATAGCTTCAATTGCGTCAAACGTTACAGGGGTTGCTTAGAGCGACATGCCACAAAGTTTATTCAAACAGTTGATCTCTTTAGCGATTGTTACTATAGTTTTCGCTGCTACAGGCGAGCAGGCGATCTAATATGGTGTACCCCAAAAGCAAAATCGTCGCTTTGTATATTTGCAGAGCATTTGTCAGACTTTGGCGTAGCGACATTTTTTCAAAATCGCATTCTTTTGGGCTTTAAGAATTTCTTATTCAATGGACGAGTGAATATTAATTTGAGTGACGAATATCCTTCTGGGTGTTTTTCGATGGTATAAAATCATCTTATTTTAAGACTAATGCTGGTGTCGCTGGTGGGCTTCGTTCTAACACTTTTTTCACATTTTCATCAAAGATCTCTTATCGCTCGTCCAAACTCCAATTCATTCTTTTGCTGACGGCAACACTTTGACCATGGTTCACTGCGTCGAGTATGCTCGAGCAACCCCACGAGACTACTTTCCCAAGCTGTTTCGTTCATCTCTTAAAAATGGGGAGTATCTACCCGTTTGATTTATTTTTATTAAAAATTTCAAGTTGAAACCTCTCTCTTTTATCTCAAGTAAAATAATTGTGTCACGAGTTTAGTATTACAAAGCTCCACAAGAGGTGTTCATTATCCAATCCGGTTCTGGGTTCTAACTCACATCAACCTTGGCTTCTTTTTTTCACAATTCCCTATCTTCAAGTTTAAACGCTACAACGTGAATTTAATAACAGCCTCTCAACATAAATCCTTTAAAGGGTATTTTAATCCTGTTCCAAAGCTCACTGCTATCAATTGCCATATGTCGTGTCTTCCTCCCTGTTTCCCCTATCCACGTCTTGTTAATCCTTAGAGCTCGTAAAAAGCTATATTCTCATTTCAATCATTCAAATGTCACAATTTGCTGACGTATGCTTAGAATCCCCTAAGAAGTAGAATGACACTACCCAACTTACCCATTTTATCACATTCATGTGTGTATTTAATCCTCTGGAATATTTCAAGTACTGCGCAGCAGACATTGAGGCATGCATCCACTGTTTGTTGGGCTAAATTTCGATAATACACTACCGACCGAAACAAGCTATATGAGAATAATCATTAAATACTTTGTATACCCAAATTAACAATCTAAAGGACCCATCACCTCAGCTCCAACTGTTGGAGCTCTCCTTTTGTCGGGCCACTGATAATCGAATACGCACTGCTCTCTATTAGGACTTGGGTGTCCTAAGCAAACTGCTGATGTTATGTGATGCGATTTAATACAAAGCAGACGTCTGTGCGCTATAAACGCAAAATTAGAAAGCTGCTTTCAAGGATATCATGAAACGTAAAATCTCGGATTATCGCTTTCACCCCTCTGTCAATTGGAACCACGTTGCGTAGTTTTCGTTTCGTTGCACCGATAGAGCACCCTTAATGTGGTTGTGTCCCAAGGAAGTTGATCCTGACGATAGGCATTCCCTTGAATTGGCTCTTCTCATACAACTAATTACGTCCAATTAGAAAGACACTTATCATGTGAACTGTTTTTTCGTCTCTAGCAATAATTGGAAAATGGTACTTGGAACTACGATTCATCACGAGGATGGAATCAGTCTTGACATCCACGATAAGTCTGCTGTAAATTTATTCAACTAAATTTGGAATGAGGGTCCTTTCATCCTTTTGATTGGTAATCCTGGCAGGGTTTAGGTTTCTTTGTTAATGGGGTGTTGGTATAGAAGTTTGATTGATGTTGAGGCAATTTGTAATGCTTAAAGGCGTTAATCAGATAACTGCTTGGTGACAAAGAAGAATTGGTTAACATATTTCTTAATTAGATGACTGTGCAACTTTAAGAACAAAATTCATTGGACGCCAGTGAATCAGTTGCCTGGTACTTTTTCTCTGCGTAATGTAATAGCTTTAGTCTTTGGAGTTTAACTGTGGATACAATTTGGGTGCTATTTTCGCTTTAATCGAATTGGCTTTGGGTCAATACTATAATTGTCTACTAAACATGTCCCATCGATAATAGTTTCCTTTACTAACTGTTGAATGCGAAGCTAATTTATATTTCCAATGAGAATATTCGTGTCTGATTAATTACATACCTTCTACGCCGAAAGGCATAACAAAATTGATAATGTATAATTTAGAGTGCTTGCGAAGAGCCACTAACTTAATAATGTACGAATAATATTTCTAAAATAGAATTTAACATTTAGTCTTAAGTAAAATCTGTAGTTGAATTGTCAATAAATGTGGAGATAAAACAAACAAAAATTAATTACATACCTGATTTGAAAAAAATTATTTATAGTTTTTTTTTACGATGAAATGAAGAATGTGACTCGAACCCACGCAATGAAATGCTTCGAGTTGTGAAAAGAGAGCATCAATATATCACAGCTGGTCGTCTGTAGACGAGAATGTTTTTTCTCGCTACTCTTTAAGCTGTGGAGTTACTACAATATTGTAGCGAGCTTAGGGTTCCCTGGATTAATTATTTTTAATAAATAAGGGCCGTTAAATCGATTTTGAATTAATATAACACTTTATGAGTCCGTTAATCACAACCGTTACTTTTACCGTACACAACTATTTCTTGACTTATCGCTTCCGTACTTATCGCGTCTTTTACTTCTCACTTATCGCTTGCTTCACTTTCTTACTTATTGCTTGTCTCCATGATCTGTGTGCGACGTATTTATACCGTTTCCTCACATTCTGATTCAGTGTTTCGTTTCCGTCCGTTCCATAGCCTTGAATGTTCTATTGTTCATAGTCTCCAGTTTTCCAGTAGTTTATAGAATATTCTAGTACTTTGTTTCGGACTTTCTCGAATATTCTAGTACTGATTGTCATAAGCGTCACACTACCCTCCGCCTAGATTAGTTCGTCCCGAACTAAGTTCACTGGTCTCCTGGGTTAACAAAAGTCGCCAGTTGGTAGCGATGTACCACTTTCATCTTGGCGCTTGGCGGTGGAAGTTCTTGACCTTCTTCCAATTTTTTTACTGCTCTCCTTTTCGCGTCAGCTCTAGCCTGCCGCCATTCTTTCTTTTCCTGACGACGGAAATCCTCTTGCATTTTAGGGATCTCATGCGAATAGTATAAGAGAAAATGCATGTGCACACCCTTAAGCTCTTCTGGAGTTTGCGCATCACGTAAGCGATGTAGATCTTCATCTTTAATTACACGCATATCATCTGGTATTGGAGCATCTGTCGATTTCATAACCGTATCCAACTGGTAGTTCCGCATCTTTTCAAATAACTGGATCGGTTTGTTCTTTGAAGCTGACAGTAAACACCAGCGTGCATCGTAGTAATCGTCGCACGTTAATTCTGGTTTCACGTGTTCTTCTCTATAGAACGTAATGAACGGCACCTATAGCTGTTGATTACGCCTACAATCTACGGTTTGCTTGATCTTTCCCCCCGTATGTGGTGGCTTACAATAGCGATCTCGACCTCCAACATCCGTTGATCTCTCTTGTTCGGAAACCGTTGATTTACAAAACGCCTGTTTGTAAATCCATTCAGCTTCATCTTGTAGTTCATTGGGCCTTTCTGGAACAGACGTAACCGGAACTTCGCGCAATTGGATTCGCTCAGGAATATCCGTTTTACGGATTTCATTGTCCAAATCCGTAAAGTGACCCCTTTCCAATTCACTAGGTTCGTATTCGGGTTCATATCCGTCCTCGTCATAATTAGTGAAATCCTCATAGTCGAAATCTACACCGAAACTGTCCTGACCTTCTTGCAATGACGCGTCAGTGACTAGAAGTCGTCTTTTCTTCTTCTTCTCAGCAATTGGTTTTCCTTCGTCGTCTACAATAAAATCCTCAGCATGAGAGTCCGGTTCCTCATCATCAAATGTTTTGACGCCCCAGTTTCCCTGTGACTACGTTTAGAGCGGCGTTCAACATCGTCTTCGTGGTCGAATGGCTGTTCGGCTATAGCCTCACGTGCTGAACTTTCATCGACGTGCTGTTCCTCTCCATCACTTTCTTCGTACTGTGTACGACGCAGACGCTTGGAACGCTTTCTGCGTTCGACTTTCAAACCAAGATTCTCTTCAAAAAGGTCACAGTCGTCGTCTTCCAGTCGGTCGTCCAACTCGTCGTCATCATTGTAAATCCGTTTCGGGGAACGGCCTGAAGCATCAGTGTCTTCACCATCACTGCCGTCCTCTTCAATCGGGTTATCATCGATGAGATCCTTCAGTTCTTCACGTAACACATCATCGTCATCTTCCTCCTCTTCCTCACTGCTGTCGGGCATAGCTTTGCTCTTCCTGAGTTTCTTCCTTTCATGTGGCTCCAATTCCTGCTCATCCTCAGATTCTTCCGCTTCCGAGTCCCAGAATTCTTTCATTCACTGCCTTTGGGCATCCGATTTTGCATTAACCTCTGCAGCTCGCGCATCCAATTTTGCCTTAAACTCTGCGGCTCGCGCATCCAATTTTGCCTTGAACTCTGCAGCTCGCGCATCTAATTTTGCCTTAAACTCTGCAGCTCGCGCGTCCAATTTTGCCATCATCATCCTGAACATCTCCGAAATATCCAATGGTGGCGAACTCTTCTCCGTTGCATTGGCACCACCTTGACTCGCTGTTTCTTCTCCATCCGGACAGTCTGGCCCACTCGTAAAAGCATCTGTGCCGACATCAATATCCTCTTCCCCTATTGCTGCTTGCAGACGCTGCCAAAGAATTGGCTTCTCTCCTCTGCTATCCAGGTTCCGGTCCTCCAAATGTCGATCTGACATCGTCACAATACACTTCCACAGACTTATTTATTTCACCAATAATTAATCCCACTTCTGACACCAATTGTAGCGAGCTTAGGGTTCCCTGGATTAATTATTTTTAATAAATAAGAGCCGTTAAATCGATTTTGAATTAATATTACACTTTATTAGTCCGTTAATCACAACCGTTACTTTTACCGTACACAACGATTTCTTGACTTATCGCTTCCGTACTTATCGCGTCTTTTACTTCTTACTTATCGCTTGCTTCACTTTCTTACTTATTACTTGTCTCCATGATCTGTGTGCGACGTATTTATACCGTTTCCTCACATTCTGATTCGGTGTTTCGTTTTCGTCCGTTCCATAGCCTTGAATGTTCTATTGTTCATAGTCCCCAGTTTTCCAGTACTTTATAGAATATTCTAGTACTTTGTTTCGGACTTTCTCGAATATTCTAGTACTGATTGTCATATGCGTCACAATATGTTATGCGATTCCGCTACGTTATTTGCGGGTTCTATCTCACTCCGGTTACGTATTTTTGTCGTGTATAATGTCTCCTGGAATCGCCACAGATACCGTCTTTCGACATTTCTCCCGAGGGTGCATGCGACCTATTTCGTCGTTCGTATTATTGCCGCTCTTGTAGTTTGCATAGTTTCTGGATGAAGTTGTCAAGCGATGCGCTGATGATTTCATGTTCAGTACCATTCCGTAAGTCCATCTCCTGTGCCAGACGTGTCCCAATGACATTGCGATTGGCTAACACTCCATTCTCGGATAGCCAAGAAAACAGTTTTATATGCGCTGGAGTTACTTATGATTAGTTCACGCAGCTTGTTTATTTTCGGTGTCGCTTTTTCATCCAGTTCCACTATAAGTATAACACATTACACACATACTTGTCACAAAAAAGCACGTTTTCACTGACAATTACGGTACACTACATCATTTCAACATTTATTGATCTGTAGGAACCCACTAATTTATGACCGCATTAACTCGTACATCCTTTACATTATCCCATGACAGTTTAATGAAGTGCTTAATTGTTGTTGACATTTGGAGTCTCTGGGCTTCACCACCTTACCCACTTAGTGTTAAATGTTGACATTACACTGAGAAAAATTTGTGTTAACACCCACAACCTTACAACTAAGCTACTGCACAAGTTTTCGTGCGTTGTAGACGCGTGCAACTCTTTATTTTGAACTTATTTACATGACCGTCTTTGTCGACTGTTTGCAATCGAGTCCAAAAATATGGAATTTAAATTCGGTCGGCGACTCCCACCGTTTTCGATCGTGCAGATCAATGGGTGCTCTTTTGAATTCATCTAACTTTTTGTTTCTGAGGCTAAGTACAATCTGGGCACACTATATATTACTACACTAAATTTTTATTCAATTAAAATAAGATCTGTGGGGAAGAAGTATTGTGCCAGGCATGGGCACTCGGTTCACTTCTTCCTCCATCATAATTATCGGTGCCTTGGACACCACACGAAGGCAAGCAAAACTGTTCGAAAGCACGATCACCGAGAACAATGAGGAAAACACTCTCAGGAACAATAGTACGGTAAATTCACACACTGGTTTATTGATTAATTAATTAATGTTTTTTATTGTAACAAGGTTCTTTAATTGGATTACATTTTGTGGGGACTTTAGTAACGACGATGGCGACCAGTGCAAACAGTGCACCGATCAACAGCAATTTAGAGTTCATTGTTTTAAAATAAAGTTACTTTTCTCACTTATAAATTCTTTTTCACTATCTCAAGCGAACTGCGACACAAACTCGCCAAACAATTGGAAACCGACAAGTTCGAAACACCTCTCACGACTCCGGGTATTATTGCGTGTCCGCAGCGCTACGGACCGCGGGAGCGGCATGTGACCAACGTGGTCAAAGGGTAGAAAACGACTCAACGATATTCAATCTTTGTCGAAAGATTTCTTAAATTAAGGATGCATTTCCTGTTCCGATATAGAAGATCGCCACGGTACACATGTATGTGTGTACATTGGTTCTCTTATGGATCAAGGCCATGGGAAAGAATCTAAACAAAGAAAGGAAAGCTGTGCATTCTTCGGATGCGAGTCCGGTAAAGAAAACAAAATCGAAACTCGGATGCTAATTGGATCTTTGTTTGAGATGTGCGTCGCGGCTGAATATATAGACGCGACGCATCGAAGAAATGGTGTTAATGGGTTTTAGCTAGATTACCGGGAAATGGTGTTTATG
Source organism: Microdon myrmicae (assembly GCA_963931805.1). Lineage (NCBI taxonomy): Eukaryota > Metazoa > Arthropoda > Insecta > Diptera > Syrphidae > Microdon > Microdon myrmicae. Next base: position 46,537,454 of record OZ007499.1, on the reverse strand, counting down.
GCATCACTGGTAAGGGTAAATATTGAATTCCTATTTGCATTTGCTTATGCTGTAGGATTTAATTGGTGCCAAGAGATGCGTATATTTGTTTTGGTCCCTTGGGTGTAGGTCGCCAGCCAATGTGTTTGTATGGTGATTTATGATACACATCATGAAGCTGGGATAAGCCAACTCAAGGGTAAGATTTCCTGATTATGCGGTTGTATTATATATGAACCGATGAATTTTCTTTCAGGGAATTTATGATAAGCTTGCAGAGAACTCTTATAGAGGAAGTTATGCATGCAGGTAAGGATTCTCTTTTCCAGGGGCTTTTTCGATTACATATTTGTTCTTTTTAATGCGTAAAGCATTTAAGATGCTAATGCAATTGCATTAGCGAAAGCTTATGCAGACTGGGTGAAAGTTATGGGTGTTTTTTAGGAAAGGGAACCGTGGGGTTTGGCGAAACCGCCACAGATCCGTTAGCATCTATGACATTCTTCCAATGTGATACGAGGTAAAATATTCCTTTCTCGTAGAAGTGAATTTTCAAAGGCTTTTATGACCTCTGTTCGGTTCCGGAAGACCTTCTGCAGGCAAAATGAATCCACATTGCGGAAAAGATGGTAGTCCGTTGGGGAAATGTTAGGAGAGTACGGTTGATGCGGAAGAATTTCAAATCCCAACCGTAACTGTTTTTGCACCGTTACTTGTGAGATATGGGACTCGCATTGTCATGCAAAAGAATCGGACCGTGCCTATTGACCAAGATGGGTTGCTTTTCAGTCTATTTGGCATGCAATAAGTCGATTTCCTCACAATATTTGATAGCGTTTATCGTTTCTCCTAGTTGAAGAAATGAAAAGTGGATTGCTCCTTTCGATGTCCACCAGATTGTCAATATAACCTTTTTTGGGTGAAGATCGGGCTTGGGGTGTGTTTTGGTTTTCCACCCGCACTCAACCACTGCCCAGATTTTGTACGGTTATCATACAGAATCCATTTTTCATCACAGGTGACTCTCCGGTGCAAAAAGGGTTCAGTTTGGTTTCTTAATCTAAGCGATGAGCAGATTTCCGGGCGCCTCCGTTTTTGGGACTCGCTCAGTTCATGGGGTACCCTTTTATCGAGTTTCTTTACCTTTCCTATGAGAGAAAGGTGTCGACTTATTGCCATTGGGGATACTCCCATGCTTCGAGTTTGAGCTGCCGACAGCATGGTAAACAATTACTAGAAAAAATAACTGTACTTGTAAGGAACCCTAAAATTCTCACACGTCAAGCACACGTACTGTGGGGGTACGAGGTCGTGGCACCGACATGGGCGCAGGGTTCTACCTCCTACTCACAAAAGTACCCTGTCGACCACTAAAAGAAATCTGTTCACCAGCAAGGGGGTTCATAACACAGCACAGCGAATAAAACACAGGGAATAGATACTATATGTTGATGGCTTTTATTGTTTTCTTTATTCAGCATTAATTGTGGACTAGTTATAACGTAGAAATTAGTTTATGAAACGAATACGAATACGAAACTAGGAACCAGTTTTAAAATATAAATTGCAATGCTGCTCGGAATAAAGGATCACTCGACTGTGCGCGTAGAAAATCGCGTGTGTAAACGTACCGTACCGTATGCACGTGATGAGTGTAATGAGACTCCACGATATTAAATCGCTATCAATAAAAATTCGGCCAGTGAGACCGGCTCTCTCGAATTAAGGTACACATGTATGTGTGAACATTGGTTCATTCGTGGGACGAAACCATGAGAACGAATCTAAAACAAAGAAAGGGCATAATCTGCATCCATGAGATGTGAGTTCGGCTAATGAAACAAGCCGAATCTCATTTGATGCTAATTGGGTTTGTGTTTGCTTATGTGAGAAGGTCAATGGTAAACAGATCCAGGAATATGTAGGACAAAGGGAATTTATGATCTGAGAGTTTAACTGAGTAAACAAGCTGGAATTCATTAGATAGTAGATGCATTTGGGATACTTGAATGGTTTGAATTGTTTGCCGTATCGCCAGAATGCCTGCTGAAGGACAGCGATTTTTTTTTTTTTTTTTGTAGATAGTACATGCTAGGGAATTAGTTTCAGCGTCTATTGCGCTAATTATATGCAGCTGCGTTGGACTGTTTATCGTTGGGTAAAAGGGTCGCCAGCCGATGTGTATGTAGGTAAATTTATTGTACACATCTTGAGGCTGGGAATATCCAACTCAAGGTTAAAATTCCCTGATCATGTGGTTGCATTATATGTGAACCGATGAGTTTTCTTTTAGGGAATTTATGATAAGTTGGGAGAGAATTCTTATAGGGAATTTGTAATTCGAATTAATGAATGCAGTTATGAATTCTTTTCCAGAAGCTTTTAGCTAAATACATGTGGTGTGTGAAGCGTGAAGTATTTACAGGTGCTTTATGCGATTGCATTAGCAGAAAGGTATGATGGCTGGGTTGTAGTTATGGGGGTTCTTCGGGTAAGTGTACAGTGGGGTTTGGCGGAACCGCCACAGTACCATTTTACTTTATAAAAAAAAAAGAAAATTTAACGTTTTGGCGATGTTCACTCGAGAACTTCTTATTTCCGACTGAGCGAAAATCGGACATTTCATGTGGTACTACCGAATATATGTATATATGGACGCTCGATTTCAATTTTCGACTAAAAGAGTGTCTCCATAATTAAATAAGTATATATATTCAAACAATCGGAATATATTCTACATATATATATTCTACATAAATACTACAATCAAATGACAAAAAAAAATCGAGTTTGTGGTCGGTCCTGAGGAGAACCTTCCCTTAAGGTGCTTTAAATGGTGAATATCACTTTTCGCGAACTTATGAATGTGCTAATATCTAATAGATAATATAATATGTCATTTCTTTGACCATGTGTCCCAGTGTAATATAGTCTGCCCAGATCAAACCGATAACAATAAATCTTCATTAAATCCGCCACTTGCTCAACCATATTCACTGAAGCGTATGATTTGCTTACTGAGTTTTTAATTTACTTTGAACTCCTTCTGTGAGTTGTTAACAGGATCCTGGTCTTTAAAAATGTACTCACCAGGGTGTATTTTCCACTTCACACTTCTGCTATAGTAATCTTTTTGTAGCCACAATCGCACTGTAAATTTCTTGTGTAACGAATCAGAAAACCATAAAGCAATTACTAATAATTCTCTCTAATAATAAGAACGCAGTTCTCTGTTTGCGAAGAATTAATTATACGTAAGCTTTCCTTTCCGTTTTACAGCCATCTCTTTTGAAGTATTGTATTTGAGGCCTATAATGCAGGGACTGCAAAAACGCTGACCCGATTAACAACCTTTCCTTAAATGTGAAAGCAATTCAAGCTTAAGAAAGGGTCAGGGAACAAATGGTTACTCTCTCGATTTAACCAGTCGAAAATGGAACAAACAAAAGTAAAGGGATTACCATAGCGAATATTCAGTTAATTAGATTTTAATGAACGGCGTCCTTTTAAAGGCAACTGGAAAAAAATTGTATTGTACTGTACGGTGGTCAAATAGTTTTCGCGTCGATTTTTAGCGTCATAAAATGTATGTCCAGTATATTTAAAATCGTTATCTAATAATTTTATCTGTCTTCAGGCATTTGTTAGTCTACACATTCAAATAAGCTGGTAAATATAGTCGAAGATTTTATTGTTAAATCAAAACTTAGGGAGTCCTTGATTTTGTTGATGTTTTCATCAAAAGTTGAGGTTGAAGGCATTCCTTCAGACCTTAAAAAACACACGTGTTCATTGTAACCCTTTTGTAATGTTTCAAAGGCACGAACGTACCAGAATAAGAAATTTAATTTTTAGACAAAATTGGATAGAAATCCGACTGGACAAAAAGTACTGAAATTTTTTTTTTTTTAAGTACGCGCGGTCTCTGTTGTAGTAGCTATACTTGGGAGCATATTGTTTTTGTTCTTTATGAACGAGATCTCTTTATAGATCCCCCAAGTTCGCCCGTAGGGGTCGCCGGCGTGCTTCCGGAGTAAATCGGGGAGAGTAGCGACCGATCGTTCGGGGGACATTGTTTGGTGAATAGCGTTCTTGAGCCGACCTACCCAGCGGCTTCCGTAGTGCTGGTGGTGCTTGCAAGCAGTAAAACTGACAAAATGTTCAGTGGGTTTTTACTCCGACTCTACTCACCAGTTTCTTGTGTTGGAGCAGTCAAAACTTGGAAAACGCATCTTTTTACTATCTACTTTTATTAAATTTAATTAACTTGTTCTCCTGGGATACTTCCTCCAGGACACTCGCTCTTGAAATACTGCCCACGACAGATCTTTTTTTCTTCTTCTTTTTCTTATTTTTATTTACTACATTTATTTGACCAAAAATTAAGAATTACAATAAGTAGTACAGCTAACTTATAATAGATTGGTTACATAATAAGTGTTTACATGTTATTTGTTAACATTTTTCAAACAGTTCTTTTTTACATGTGCTTAAGATTTAATGGGATTTAGATACATTGTTAATTTTGTTTTCCCTGGAAATCGTCAGATGAAAAACCAGGAACTCTGTTTATATTAACTTAGACTACTTAAAATTACTTAACATAACTTAATCTAGCTTACTCTAATCCTATTTACAATTTACAATATTTGATATTGCAATGGCAGTGACAATTTGAGGACTTAAAAATAATAATTACAATTTTCATTTATCTGGGTGATGGTAGGTCTGTTATTATCGGTTTGGGATTGTTAGGAAGGTTTTCTATGAAATTTATTGACAGTTCTAGGATCCGTCTGTGGGGAGCGAAGCTTTGTGCACCGGCGTACGGCGCTGATTCTCTTCGCATCCCCATCATTCACTAAATGTTTCACCGAATACAACGCACAAACACGATCACCAAGCAAAGGAAGTAAAACGCACTGATTAAAAGTAAATGTTCTTTTGATGTGTTTATTTATTTAAAACGGTTAGTAACAGAACAAGCGACAAAAGATTCTCATATTTCCCTAGGACTTATATTTAATATTACTTTAAAAACTATTACCCACACGCCTCCGGGTATTTTTACGCGTCTCCGAAAGCCGGCGGAGAGCGGGAGGGGCATGTGACCATGGCGGTCAGTTGATGGAAAAACGACTCCTAGGAAACCCACCGTACCGGCGCCGTTACGATGGATGGCAAGCGACCCGACCGCTTGGAAGATTGAATTGCGACTCAACGATATTCAATCGCTCCTTGCCCGGAAAAAAACAAATCATTATGGAAAATTTAACAAGCCTCAGGACTTGCTAAATACGTCCAAGACCGGTTCCCGATTGTAGTGCCGATGATGATGATGATGATGATGATATTCAACCGTTGAGGTGAAGATCGTTGGTAGTACACATGTATGTGTGTATATGGGTTCTTTCATGGAACACACCATGACAACGAATCTGAAACACCAAGAAGGGGCATAATGTACATCTGGGAACAAATATTCTCCAGGTCATCTAGACGGTACTATCGCCAAATCATCGACATACCCAATAATTCTTACTGCTTCTGGTACATTGACTCTGAGTACACTCTCATACATGATATTACATAATAGCGGGCGAAATACAGACTCCTGGGGTACAGCCGCTGTTATTTTATATTCCTGTGGTCCTTCATTGGTGTCTTAAAGCAGACTTCTATCTGAAAGATAGTGTGCTATTATACGCACCAAGTAGGGTGAGACTAGTAGATTGCCCAAAGCTTCTAGTATCTGATTCCAGTTCTCCCAGGTAAATGCATTTTTAACGTCTAGTGTCATATCAGGGCAGTATTTTTTGTTCCTCTTAGAATCCTGGCTTAAAAAACGGTTAAGCAAGTCGTTAATATAAAGCACAGGAGCAGCTGTGGTTTTAAAAGCAGTTTTTGTATTCAATACTTCCCATTTCATAAAGTTTTACTTCCTGTGTCAAAATATATATTCTCCTGTGCTAAATATATATTTTTTATTTCACCAACGAAATATGTTTCCTTGATGCATTCGCTTGCAGGTATACAGAATTAAAACACCTTAGCACTCCCTATTTTTTCCTACCTCCTAGGTTCCTCTCTTTCTTTCCTGACTGCGGTGTAACTTTAAAAGATATTAATAATCCCCTCAGCGCGTGGATATTAATACAAAAGTAAAGAGAGTTGAGTTCATGACTTTATGCTTTCTTGGTTAGTTTTGGTTGAAAGATTTCCCCTGCAACGCGATACATTTATTATCAAAAACCCTGCAAAACTGTAAACAGAGTAGGTACATGTACATCCTCCTTATTTGTGGTACTGAACCGCGCCTTTATTAAATCATTCTTATGGAAAATTGGTATACAAACAGTCGGTGGAGCGACTTCTTTGATGTGGGTGTATGTATCTTAAATTTTCTACTTGATTGCGCTTCACTGTTTTGTGATACCCAGCGAAAAGGTATTTTTGTTTGTAATTCGAATAATTTAGAGCCATCTTTGGGGATCCTTATGCTAATTGATTACTCCAAATGTTCGTCTTTGATCTGTGGCACTATAGGGAGAATATTAAACTGATTTATTTGGAAAACCAACCTTATTTAATTTTGTAATTATCTTATAATCCGCTTAATCACTGTAATACATAGGGTGTTGTAATAAACTCAGAAAACCGAAGATAATTCGTGGGGAAATGCCTCCGATGGGGTCGCGTTACTTATTATCAAAATATGATTGCTGGTGTTGAAAAACCTGATTTTTTTTCTATTGAGCAAACTTGTAGACAATTTTTGAAGTGTGCTAGAATATTTATAACTTTGCAAAGTTTTGGAATCAGATACATGGTCCGCCATCAACCGATTCAAAGAAATTGTAGGTTTTATCTCACTATGATCCCCAATACCGACTGTCGCATGCTAAAAGCCGTTCTGTGTAGTTAACCAAATTCACATATTTTCTTCGATGAAGTCTAGTTACCAATATTTATTTTTATTCTTCCGACTCGAATCCTTGAGCTTTCGCTCGGATATACTCACAGAGTGGTTTAGGTTAGTATTTTCATCCGTCGAATCAATAAGTGCCTAAAGAATACATTTGTCGATCGCTATCCTAGCAACCGATACATACTCGCCTAAACACGACCGTTTCGTTTAATGTTTTGGGTTCTTATCTTTCCATATCGCGGGTGCAGACGAAGTGGCCTTCCTTTCAGCTTTTGCCACAATATGTAATTTTCCGTATGTGTTGTGGCAGACACGTCAAAGACCTAATTCTTAATGCAATTCCTGGCCCAGAAGCAAGTGTATATTTCACGGTACAATATTAAAACATCGATATTTTGTCATATAACTAATGTTTTCATAAATCTTTATTCAAACTTTTATGTTTTGTTATTTCATTTAGAAGAGAATTGCTTTTATTTATTCAAACTTCACTGAGATGAATGAGAAAAATGATTAATTCATCCCTTTTATTGTCTTTGCAGCGTATTGTATCCCTACCTTACTTTCCCCTGTGGCGGTTCCGCCAAACCCCACAGTTCGCTTTCCTAAAAAACCCACACAACTTCCACCCAATTTCATAATTTCACTAATGCAATCGCATTAGCATATTAAATGCAGCACGTATTAAAGCAATCAAATTTATATAACCTAAAAGTCCCTGGAAAAGAAAGCTTACCTTTCATGCATATCTTGGCATACAATTCCTGTAAGATTTCTTTCTTACCTTATCAGGAATCTCTAACCAATTAGGCACCTTCAGTGCCAAGCAAATCCCCCTAGACGAATTCCTGAAAACAAGATGATTTCGTTTGCATACAATGTAACCATCATAACGGGGACCATACACATTGCGTCGTCTATTTCCCGTCCTCACCAATTGTATCATAAATCACCATACATACACATTGGCTGGCGATCTACACCCAAGATACCAAAACAAATATACGCATCTCGCATCTCTTGACACCAATCAATCCCACAGCAAAGGGAAATGCAAACAGGAATTCAATACCCTACCCTTACCATCGATGCCGTAAACACCAATTCACGGCAATCAATCTAAAACCCATTAGGACATTTTCACATTGCATTGCCGCCTATTTATTTAGCAGCAATGCACATCTCAGACAAAGCCCCAAACGTTCCCTTTGTCTGTTCATATTTCGGGATCTGCTTCTCATCAGCAGCAGTATAAGCAACCACAAACCCAATTAGCATCCAATGAGATTCGGCTTGTCTGCTTAGCCGAATTCACTTCTCATGGATGCACATTTTCCCCCTCTTTGTTTAGATCCGTTCTCATGGCGTGTCCCATGAAAGAACCCATGTACACACATACATGTGTACTACCAACAATCTTCACCCCAAACGATTGAATATCGTGGAGTCGAATTTCATCCGCCGACCACGCTGGTCGCGTGCCACTCCCGCTCTCCGGTGCACACGGAGACGCGATATATCCCGGAGTCGTGAATGTAAATACCCGAGTGATAACTAAATAATTGTTATTTTTCTGTATAAACAGTAGTTATTTTCTTGAAGAAAGCCAAGATTCAACCTTCTTGTATCACATTTAATGTTTGAATAACTTTCGTAAAGTTGCGAACGCATAACAACCAGCGGACGTGTACGCGTGACTTCAGTGGCTTATTAGATTAATTTACGATTCCAATCCGTAAAATTACGAATTAATATAACAAAACAAATCCATTAAAACACTTGGATATATCTCAACCAATAAAAGAACATTTCCTAAAGACAACCTCTAGTGTTTCTTTTTTTGTGCCGAAGTTTCCTGGGTGTTGTCGTTCATCCTTACGCGTTTGTGAACAATTAACTTGGTGCTCTTTTGTTGCTGTGATAAAAGGTGGAACAATCAGTGATTCACGGTGAACAGTTTGTGGGGACGGAGTAGAACCGTACGCCTGCACCACGACTTCGCCCCCGCCCCCACTTGGTCATATTTCCTTTGTGTCGTGATTTTCATCATTGATTTTCCTTTTTACGTTGTTAACTTGTTCTTTTGTTATATCTTGTATTTTTTTTGTGTAGCGCAACTTGGTATTGTGTCGAGTTAAGTTTCTATTTTCCGTCGTAACCTCTACCTTCTTTAATCTTCTAATCTGTCCTTATCTCAGATCAAGATCAGTACCAATATTAGATCCAGGGTAGGTTTTGCTGTATGTAGACGAGCATTGTCATACAGCAACATCACTTTGCGCTTCCTTGGCTCGTAAATGGTCTTTTTTCTTCTATAGCATCACTTAATTCAATCAATTGGGCCTGATAATATTTTCCTGTAAGAATTTGACCAGGTTCCAGTAGCTCCTTTCCAATTCCACCGAACACGGAGTAACACTTTCTTGGCAAGAATATTCGGTTTTGCAACTGGTGTTGGTGGCTTTTTTTTTTTTTTAAATATTTTTTATTTTTCTTTTTATATTCTTAATTTCTAAATTAAAGGCTAGACAAAAAATCCTTAAATTCTAGCTTAATTATCTTATATAATAACTTACTGGTTCTTCGCAGACGCTCTAAGCTAAACATTACTTAACATTTGTATAATTTGCCTTTCGGCGACAGAACTTTGGGGCAGTACTGATAATTAGTTGAAATACAAAGAAAAATTTGAAAAACTTTGTCAATTTTTTTTTGTTTTTTTTTCTTAAAATTTAACTTACTTAACTTACCTACTTTTTTTTATGTAAAAGCACTTAACCTAACTTAACTTAAATCTTATACTACCCTAATTCTAGAAAAGCTAAGTCTATGTAAGCTAGCTGATGATAGTATGATTCTATACCGACTTTGGAATCCAGGTCTTTATATGCCATTCAACCACCAGAACTGTTGACGCTGTCTAATACTATCGTCCCGGTCTCTGTGGGAGATAGCCCTACTGAAGCGCAGGAGCTCTTCTTCGGTGCGCGTTACTTCCCGGTCGTAGCACAATCGCCCGTCTACAGATGATCTACTTACATGATAGATAAGCGGAATTCCGGATCTATCCTGTATAAGCCCTTTCATATCCAAGTCAAGGAACGCCTCTGGTGGAACAAAGCCGTTGCGACGCAAGCTCTCATAGTACAAGGTGTTTGGATAATAGGCCCCGAAAATTAGGTAATTGGACGAGCTTATTGCTCTCGCAATATGTCCTCTGATTAATTTAATCATAAAATTATCCACCCTATTTATGCACGCTTCATTATATAAAGTCTCATTTGAGTAATACTTTTTATAGTCCGATTCCGGTGTCCGATATAATCTGAGACAACTTCTGAGACACTTTCTTTCGAACACCCGAATCTTTTCCATCAAATTTGGACCTATGTTGAACCATTCCTTGGCAACCATATATGAGCATTGGCCTGATTAGCGTCATGTAGCATATGACTTTTACCCTGCTGTCAAGTTGGCTACTGTGAAATAGCCTCCTTGTCATAGCAAAAGTTTTCCTCGCTTTGAGCAAAGCAGCCTCTACATGTCTGTTGAAATACAGATATTGGTCTAGCCAGATGCCCAGGTGTTTAACTAAACTCTTGGTTTCCAGTTTATCTCCATGCGGTCCCACGATAACTAGCTTTCGCCAGTGTTTCCTTGTGTCGTACGTGGCTTTATATAATGGAGTTCTAAATAGGATGGCTTCACATTTCTGGAAGTTGATCTTAAGTTTCCAGTCATCGCAATAGCGCTGCACTTTGTTGAAGTCTCGCTGTATTAACCTGTTTATGATCGCAACTTTCGGAGCTGTTCTGTAAATTATGAGATCGTCTGCTTACGCAATAGCCTGCGGAAGTGCATCTAATAAGTCGCTAATGTAAATGTTAAAAAGAATCGGAGAGAGTACCGTGCCCTGTTGTAAGCATTCTTGATATTATACGTTTTATTAGAGGTCACATTACCACTTTTGACCACGAACCTCCTGTCCTTTAACATATCGTAAAGTACATGCAGTAAAGGCTTATGTATGCCATGTCTGACCAGTTTGTAATACAACCCTTCGATCCAGACGGTATCAAAGGCTTTCTCCAAGTCGATCAGAGAGGCACCTGTGCATTGGTTCCTACAATTATTCCATTGTATGTCAGAGACCAGTTTAGCTGCGGCATGTGTGGTTTCATACCCGCCTTAAAGCCAAACTGGTTATTTGGAATAATGCTGTTGTCGTCTACCCATTTTACCAGAGCTTTGTTAATGGTTTTTTCAAATACTCTACTGATGCTTGGGAGTAAACTTATCGAACGGTCTGTACAGTCTTTGCCCTTTTTTGGGATGGGCTGAATGATAGCCGTTTTCCAACGCGCGGGATAATATGCATTATTCAACGCGTTGTTAAACAGGATATATATATATATCTATTGCCATTGGGGGCAGGTTCTTGAGTACAATGTTGGGTACTCCATCTATTCCCACTGACTTTTTGCTTCTTACTGAGTCGAAGATACTGTGGATTCCTTCCCTTGTTATTAGAAGACTATTATCCACTACACCATTGGCATTAATGTCAATTGACAGATTATCTTCACTGAATTCGGTAAAACCTGAATTCTCCGAGTGGTGTTGGTGGCTGGACGGGATCAATTCATGTTTTTCGCCGTTTTAGGATTGTCGTACAAATCCACTTTTCATTATCCGTAACGATTTTGAGCAAAAAATACTTTCTTTTGTATGGAGAAAGCAAATCCATGCAGACATCAACTCTTCGTTTTTTGTTTCCTTTCGTTAGGATGGCGATCCGGATTCTAATGCAGTCATTAGCTCAGAGGATCACAATAAACTAGAAAACTTTAACGAGCCAATTGTTCCCTTCAACTCAGCTAACAGTGCATACTTCGACGATACACCTGATAGTAGTCACGGTAATAATAATGATAATAGCCACGTCATATACCCTTCAGAACTCATTTTAGTCTCGAAACCCTAAGAAGTCACCCGATATCGACAACATGTCGTACCACTCGTTCTGAAGGCTTACTGCTTTATTCTTTATAAAGCTCTGTTCAGCCATCCCTTTGGACGGGAGAGTAAAGCGGATATGCTATGCGAATGACGCCCTAGTGTACACGTCTTCCAAAAGCCCTAAACTCGCAACAAGCCGACCCAACCGCTGTATTACAGTCGATGGAAAATTCAACCTAACCCATACAAAGCAGTAACCATAACTCTAAGTAGTAAACACTCGCGACCCACTATTCACAGAATATTTGATACCCATAAGAGGTACCACAATTAGACCACAGGACAGGATAAAATATCTTTATATCATTTATATCCCAAAAATGAATTTCATCGAACATGTGACCCGCATTCTTCAAAGAGCCCTGGGTCGGCATAAGCAACTGCACAATATTTTGAAGTGGAGCAACAAAGTTGACCCCAAAGTTAACCTTCTCTGCTATAAGCCTCTAATGCGATCTGGCATATCGCACGCCTTTCCCATATGGTTCTATATATCTTCGGCCCAAATGGAAAGAATTGGAGTTTTCGAAAGGAAACTCCTCATAAAATGCATCAACCAATCTAGGAGGCCTGATGATCGCCAATACCCCAATTCTCACCTATATGAAGGGGTATCCATCAATCCTATAAACTAGTGCTTGCTACAATTAGCATACATCATCATCATCATCATCATCATCATCGGAACTTTCCGGGCATGCTCCTCTTCGCTCATTTGAGCTAGGTGTCCCGCCCACCGGAGTCTACCGAGCTTGATTTTTCTTACAACATTAGCTTCAAGGTAGATTGCGTACAACTCATGGTTGTAGCGTCTCCGGAATCGTCCCCCTTCACATATGGTGCCAACAATTTTCCTTTAGACCTTCCTCTCGAACGCGGCTAAGAGTTCAGAGTGCCTTTTATTGAGCACCCAGTTCTCGGGTCGATGCATGAGTACTGGTAAGACCATGCACAGTAGTAGCTTGGATGTCTTGGATACATTTCGGGATTTAAAGAGCCTTGATAGACCATAGTAGGCTTTGTTGGATTTGACCAGCCGTTCAAGTGTTTCTTCTTCCATATTGTTATCGGCTGATACTATTGATCCAAGGTAGTTAAAGAATTGTATTACGGTGGGGTAGTTCAATTCTATATGAGAATCAACCCACAATCTCAACCACAATTTCCACCTTATTTCGACCACTTTCAGCTCGTCATACCTACCCATTTCCCTTATATGTTATTCACCTGAAATACATAATTTCCCCAAGGACGCATAGCTAAACTCATTATCCTATGCAGATAATGCATAATTGAGTTTAGCTACAAACTTCGCCATACGGCAACACTATTGCTCTATCCATGGGATTTCCACCGGAAATTCCATTCGTATTGGTTAGCAACAGCCAAGTCAAATCAAGCGACGCGGTTGCATCATCATCTATTGGCTAGGGTATTTACCAACATTCCACAGAGTTTTTCCCTTAGTATTATATCCCCAGCCGACACGGCGTCCTATTGACTTTTCCCAATTCACCCATTCGCATGGGATCAATGATCTCTTTTTGCAGGTGAATAACATCAGCTAGGTTTTCCTCTCCTCTGAAATTCTATCTTTGCACGGTTCATTGCGCTCTGACTACACCATAGCCGTACCACTGGGTCACTAGGTCGTGTCAGTAGCTGCATCTGATACCAACACACACAACCAAAGCTACCCCGAAATCACAGCACATCATGTTTCTGTTCTCTCATTCTCCATGTCCGTCAATTACCCAATTGACTGAAGTTACCACACTTCAACGAGCCAAGCTGAGAGAGCAATAGGCGTGGTCTCTTTTGGTTGTCCTGTGTGTAAAGTGAAATACAGAATTTCAGCCTTAATTCATCAGTCGCTATTCAATCTTCCTTGAGATCGATCACGTCGCTTGCCCACCAGATTCCCATTCTACGTCGAGTGCGCACACGCCAACCAGGTCGAGTTAGTATCAACAGGTGTTAGAGTCGTGTATAGTTTTATTGTCCGTTTATATAACGAAACCACCAAGGAAAATCAATAATAAATATCGGTGTTACATATCTATTCGGACAAATTATAATAAACCACCAGCATTTAAGTTATAAACAATTTCCGTGAATGTAATTTATAAGTAACTTCTGTGAATTGATGTTATAAACTATTTTAAGAAAAAGAAAAATTAAATTAAAAAAAAAGAACATATCAACAACTGTGAATTTTATTTTACTCTTCTCTTGGTGACAATTTTTCGGATCATCGTTGGGTGTTTCAGTGGACTGCGCGCCCGTGTCTGGCGCAACTACTACAACCCCCACACTACTTCAAATTCGTGCTCCACTACCCTGATAGTTTAAACCACGTTAGGTCTTCTCTTCGTAGAAGTTGCCACCATGTACTTAGTTTTCCCCTCATTAATGTGCAGTCCCAGTATTTGTGCCGCCTGCTCGATCTGGGTGAAGGAGTCCTATACAGCCGCATCGGATCTACTGATGATGTCGATGTTATCTGCATAGGCAAGTATCTGGCTGAACTTGGTGACAATAGTCCCTCTAACTGTAACGCCAGGGTTACGGATTGCTTTCTCCAAGAGGAGGCAGGCCAGAATCTCCCCTTGTCGGAGTCCATTAAAGATGTTTATTGGTTTGGACAGCAATCCCGCTATTTTTACATGACTAGCTACATTGGTCATGGTCAACCTACAATGTTGTATCAATTTGTTTGGGATGCCGAACACTCTCATGGCATTATATAGTTCTACCCTGGCTATGCTGTCGTAGGCGGCCTTAAAGTGTATAAATAGATGATATCATGGTATAATAAATTCCAGATATTTTTCCATTGCCTGCCTAAGGGTGAATATCTGATCAATCGCCGATTTGCCTGGTATGAAGCCACACTGATATTGACCAATGACGACCTTAGCGTATGGGGCTATCCGATCTTGTAGGATAGCCGAGAGAATCTCAGTCGGTACTCAGCAATGTTATACCCCTATAGTTGCTGCACGATGTGATATCTCCCGACTTATGTATGGGGCAAATCATTCCGCGACGCCAAACTTCCGGTATCTCCTCTTGCTCCCATACGTGCACCACGATCTCACGAATTGCGTGATGTAAGGCTATCCCTCCTTGTTTGATCAGCTCAGCTGGTATGCCATCAGCTCCGGGGGCTTTATTTGATTTTAGCTGTCTTATGGCTTTTACTGTTTCCTCTTGATATTGCTTTGGTGGAGCCTCCAATTCTTCTGTGAGCTGACCATTTGGCAAAAAATTGAAGTTCACTTCCCATCGCTCCAGAATGCCTTCAGGATCGGTGATCAGATTACCCCCTTTATCCCTGCA
Organism: Microdon myrmicae; assembly: GCA_963931805.1. Classification (NCBI taxonomy): domain Eukaryota; kingdom Metazoa; phylum Arthropoda; class Insecta; order Diptera; family Syrphidae; genus Microdon; species Microdon myrmicae. The sequence goes on along the minus strand of OZ007499.1, from coordinate 46,522,186 downwards.
GTGAGGCTAGCATGGTGTGTACCGCGTCATACTGCCGATTATTTGGTAGAACTTCCGCGCCTGGTGCGGACCTCGCTCTCTACTTTTTCTATTTCACAGACAAGGTTTTTTTCCCAGGCACTTTTCCTTTGTCTGTGAAGTATTTTTTAAGATCTTCTGGCTTCTTTGTATTTCTCCTCGTGTTCCCGCGTCCTATGAGTCTGCTGCATTGCCTGGTATGCAGCACTCTTACGTTCGGTCACTAGTTTGCACACATCATCAAGCCAGTCGTTCCGCCATCTCCGAATACTGCCTAAGATGGAGTTGGCAGTACTAATGACAGTATTCTTAAGGTGTGTTCATTTCTCTTCTACGTCCGGTATTCTGGCCCCAGGACTTACTCTCCCTTCGTCGAGCTGTTCGAGGGCGAGTCTTAACGCAGAAGAATTTTAGGAGAACGTCGAACGGGCAACTCAATGATGATGATGAGATAATAACGTCCCCTTAAGAGATTCAAGAATACTGCAGTCGCAAAAGTTTATGTTGAAACTTACGTACTTAGTTGAACCATATCATTTTGAATTACTCTGCCTGATCATGCATTTTCCAGTCGCTGCAATGTCTAGGCATTCCAGGGCAATGTACATCGATTCATCTTTTCCCTATCGTCGTTTTTGTCTTGCTCTCGCCCAGTGGTGTGATATTGAAGGCTACCCCAAAATCCCTTTTTGAGGGCCCACTAGTGGAAAAAAAATTCAAAATATAACTTAATCATCAACTCTAAAATCGATGACGGTGAAGATGCGTGGTAAACATTTGCCTCCTTAGATTGTGTTGAGTTTTACTCATTGCGTATTTTTTGTATATTGTTCAAAGTCATTTATTTATATAAAGGACTTGGATCAATCAAATATATATTTTTCGTTTTGTTTGATGTGCCTCGGATGTTTCCGGATACAGATTCGTTTGAATTGTCCAATTGCCGACAGAACTCATCTGAATTGATTATTCGGTTCCTTGGTAGGAGCTCAAAAAACACCACACGTTTCCAATCCCACGATACTGAGAGTATAAGCTTTCTCTGATGAAGTTTTACTTTTGAAGACGTTTGAGGTGAATAATTACCTCGAGGCCAAGCCCATTTGTGTTCCCTGTTGTTGTAAACAATCTACTTCTCATCACCGGTTTTAATTTTTTTCAAAAAGGGATTGTTTTCCTCCTAGATAGTATAGTGGTTAGTATATCCGCCTGTCACGCGGAAGACCGGGGTTCGATTCCCTGTCGGGGAGCCTCTGGCGCAAGACTAATGACCTTGCCCGGAAAAAACAAATCATTATGGAAAATTTAATAAGCCTCAGAACTTGCTAAGTAAGGCCAAGACCGGCTCCCGGTTGTAGTGCCGATGATTATGATGATGATGATGATCGTTTTCCTCACGTTTCGCAGATATTTGTACGCGCCGTCAAATGAACCAGGTGTGTTCATGAGGAATCCTAATATTGAGTTTGCTTACGTACCCGAATTTTTTTAGGTGGAGCTGAACATTTTTTGAGTGATCTTCTATGGTTCTGCAATCTTTCATCCGCTACGTAGTTGTAAATTTATCAATGCCATTATTTTATGGTCGTCAATGTCGGTGGGCGTTCTTGACCGTGGACCATCTTTGATATCAAAATTACAAATGCGGAATTTTTTGAAACTGTTTAGTGCTGATGTTGTACCATTGTCACCGTAAATTTTACACAATTTTCGGCAAACTTGACGTGCGTTCTTCTTTTACGGAAGTAAAAGAGTAAAATGTCGTGAAAATGCACGCTTTGTTGTAAAATCTCCAGAAACTAATGTTGAGGTGCTATATTTTGAATTAAGAACCTTAGCTTACCTCCTTTTGTGTGTGTTGTTGTGTCATCTCCTTTGGGGTGATCTACTGGGGGGCCGTTTATCGGTTGGAGTGGACGGCGTGAAAGGTGTTATAGCGTTTGAAATAATAATAATCATTATTATTATTTATTGGCCTGTAAGAACCCGGAAGTTCATGACCTCACCGACTCGGCTTCGCCATCGTTCCCTGTCCTGGGCACTCTCTTTCCACGCTTGACCATTCGATCCGGTCTCCTCAAGGTCAAACCTTTGAAATAATAGTGAAGAAAATCGTGTGATTCGAACTGACGCTATGACAGTTTGAATCACGAAAAAAATTGAAACTAAGCGTTACCCATCAGGCTACTGACCGTGTTTAGAATTTGATTTTTAAACTCGACTATACTCCACTGATGTGAATTGTTATGTTATCGCTAAGGTATAGGGCTCTGATGTATTTTCTTATTCGATTTTTCGTTCAGTGCTCTTCACTATTTTGCTTGTGAATTGTGTGTGTATCTGTTAGAGTCGCCACAGTGTGCCTTCGCAACTTCCTTCTTCTGTGCGTGGGGGCTTCCGGACGTGGGGCTCGGTCTTCGTAAGCTCCTTGGCAGGGAAGGCGGAGTCTCCTGTTATGGCACCAGTGGGCACTCCCGGTGTAAGTACATTATTTTCCCTTGGTCACCGGGTGCCGCTTCTCTGTCATTGGGGGTTCCCGTACTAGGGTCCGCAATAAAGTGTCAAGATCTCTTTACTTTTTAGAAGATGTTTCCACTAGTTACATCCACGCACGGGGAGCACGAACTTCCCGCCGATAGAATATTCCGCGGAAATGAAAAGGTCCGGCATTAGCTTGAAGTTAGACTGTCTTTTTATTTTACCTTTATCGATTGAGTTTCTTTTAGTTTGATACATTGAATTTCTTATTCCGCATTTGGCGTGAATCATCATCGGTCCATAGGTTCGGCCTCCTGGAACTTGACCGACCGTGAAATTAAAAAAAATAAAAATGAGGTCGCGACAGGCCGACTTTAGGGAGACAAGGACAAATATGTCCCTCATCTTGTCTCTGGCTTCTGGTCATCTTGCGATAACCAGAATCACCCACATCCGTGAAGATGTAGGGCTCGGTCTCAAGATATCTGAAAAAAAAGGGGAAGGACCTATCTAAGGATAGTGTGGACAGGGTTAGTTCAATTGTTCTCCAACTACTTGGATGGAGGGATGGTGGGAAAGAAATCGTACAAAACCGGTATGTCTTCAGTGCGGTAGTAAACGCAGATCACATCTTTGGCGTCTGACAATCTGCGCTTTTGATCGTGAAATTGAAATGTCATCATCGTCATCATCGGCACTACAACCGGGAACCGGTCTTGGCCTTATTTAGCAAGTCCTGAGGCTTGTTAAATTTTCCATAATGATTTATTTTGTCTGGGCAAGGTCATTAGTCTTGCGCCAGGGGCTCCCCGACGGGGAATCGAACCCCGGTCTCCCGGGTGACAGGCGGGTATACTAACCACTATACTATCGAGGAGCCCCTATACTATCGAGGAGCCCGAAATTGAAATGTACCGCCCTTTTATTCTTTTTGTCGTTGGGATTTGTCAAAATTTTTATTCTTACAGGTTTTGTGTGCTTCAGTTGGAATAGGGTTCTGGGAAATGACTAGGAATTTATTTGAATAAATTCCTGGAAGGGAAATCATGAAATGCATTTTGAGTTGAGCATTTCATGATGTCAGGATTAATGGGAATTGGACCAATGCACGTCAATTGGACTTTGGTTTAAATTTATCGTGCATATGATTCAATTGAATGAATTCAATGAGTTAATGTGAAATTGAATCATTCAATGTGCGACAAGTTAACTTTTGGTTTAATTTATCGCTCATATGATTCAATACGAAATTTGGATTTGGATTATAGGAAGTATTAGGGATTTGGATGGGATTATTGGCAGTATTGGGGATTTGGATGGGAGTAGTGATTTAGGATCACTACACTAACCATATCGGTCCATTTTTTATTACGAATGAAGTTTAAATTGTCAGCTATTAAACTATACATCACAAACATATATGTGACTACAGTACTACCAAAACTATACTAACACCATCTGTTGCAAAAATACACAATTACTTTTTATTTAATAAAATATATTATCACGAAAAGTATCCCTTGTAGAATCCCAATTCACTACAAGGAATTATTTGCACATATTTGCATGTATCACTTTGTATTTCAACAATACCACGTACATATATATCTTTACCAAAACTCTATTTGCTACAAAAAGGACATTTCATGCAACTCCATTCTAGCACTAATATATCGAACGCTAAAATTTATATCGTTTTTCTATCCAATTACCTTAAGGAATTACCTCAACCTTGAAGACTTATTTCTCCTGAGAGAAAATTTCCAAAGGAAAGAACAAAAGCTATATGAGTAGTATTTCATATAACAGATGCACAAACGCATGCATCGCTTTGATTACACAAATCCAAGACTTTATATTGCAAAAGCCTTTGCTTGCTCAACGTGTAAATGTATGATTCTATTGATATGAACTTGGACCATATGGAGTCGTTTTGCAATCCCGTATGGCCTCGCTGGTCTTATTGAAATCGTGTTTTACATATGATAAACCAAACTCCCGCACATACTCATGACTTCGTCTCATAGTTCCAGCTGCCGAACACAATCTGCCATACAAACCGCAGTGATTGGATGTCATTACTTTCAAATCCTGCTTATTGATTTCCACACCAAAAGAAGTACGATGTCCTCTTTTATTCAATGTGCCAAGCTCATGATTGTGGTTAACTGGTTGAAATCGGTTCAAAAGTCCACAAATCATCCTTGTGTGAAAACGACGGTTTTCAATGATTCACCGAAGCAGAGCTGGTGAGTCGAAACGAAATTCATATTCAATTCCAAATCCGTATCCTAATCCAAAAGCTTTCTACAAGCTGGATTGAGGTGTCACAAGTGCTGCAAATGAATTATATGTGCATGAGCATGCCACAACTCGTTGCTCGTTTGGGTTGTTATAAGTATGCACCAAGAAAGAAAAACCTCAGGAATACGAGTACTGATCCAACTGAATAATTTCGAAAAGTTTTCTAATCCGCATCTCACCAGAGATTTATATGCGCACACTTCGTCTGCTCGTCTAGGATTGGTTCGTGGCTCATGGGTCGAGGATGCAGGGCAGATCATACTAAGGCGTTTACACTAAAAGAGAATAACAAATTGTCTTAAGAGCTATGCACCTATCGTATTGTATCTTGTTTGTCGTTTTTATTTCTACTTTTAAATTCCGACAAGCAAAGGGAGGAAACGGGGGGAACGGACAGAAGAAAAAAAAGAAAAACGTAAATATAAAAAATTCTTAGTACCTCGGCAAATCAGCCGACTAAAAGTTTAAAACTCCTGAAAAAGGAGGACGAAGTCGCAATGAGTTATAATTTTACCGTCGGTCAGCGCACAAATTCTACTTCATCTTGTGCTGCTAGAAAGTTGTTAAAATGTTTTACACTTTGACGAAAAATATTCCTTCGAGGAGGATTGTAAGGAAAGTTTTTGGCTTACATCTCAAGGGAAGAAAACCTAGGCAAAAAGAACAACATAAATGACTTAAGATCGTGGGGGATATTATGTTTACATTGAAGCGAACATCCTTCGTCCCTAATGGAGTACTGAAGTTTTGCTAAACTTTATTTCTAAAGTGAAGTAACCGTTTGCTCTGCTAACCGAGATTTTTCAATGCATCCTTGTTTCGAAATAAATTCATTTGTGCGCTTATTTAACATTTCATAACGTGTAGATTTCGTAATAAAGTACGGTGGGGTTTTAAGATACTTTTACCATGCCCTTTCATACTGTTTTCTTGGTGCGAGAAAAAATGAACTTGCAAATGTACGGCACGGCATGGTTTATCGTCGGATAGTAATGTTATGCTGTGTTATTGGATTTGATTCCTGACAAATCCGCTCGCCAGCAGATTTGAAAAGTATTTTATGGATCCAATAACATAGGCTTCTTGAAGTTCAAGCCTGTTCGACACGCTATTTTAGGGATGAAAACACGTATACTACAGAAGATGGAATTCGGTACAACAAAATATGTCGAGGCCTTTTACATTGGGTCATGGCAGGGGGCGGGGGGCATATAAGTTCGTCCGTATGCATTGTTCAAATTCATTTGGAACTGAAATTGGAAAAGAATTTTCCGATTTACTGTCACGTTTTCGGGCAAGGAATATAAAATAATTTGGTTTGATTCCGCGCTATTTTATTTGACAAGTTGAAGATTAAACGCTTTGTTGGATGCCAATTTTGAAATATCGGTTCCTTTTATTTCGCAGTGTTAATTCGATTTTTTTCTTTCTCTAACATTGTGTGCTAGAATTTTGCTTGACGTTTAGGCACATTTTATTTATTAAAATTGTATCGGTCAGTGTTCACTGAACATATCGTCAATTTTTGTTTTTTATATATCACGTCTCACCAAACGTCGTTCGAGATGTCCTTAAATGTCCAAACACAGTGTGGCGAGAAGAAAAGAAAAGCAAACAAGGTGGACTAATGCATATTGTTACTAATGTTTGGAAATTGTAACGACACATCAGGCAGAGCGTAGCCAAACGTATGCAGTTTGGTCAACAACGATTGCTTGTTTTTATCTGATGTCTAAAACGAAATATTTTAAACAGAATGGACGTATATTTAGATCAGTGGTATGCATAAACCAAGTTCATTTCAGCAATCGAAAAAGTACCTAAAGAAAAGCATACGTCACGAATACGTCACTCTTATGTTGAAATCGTCGAACTTAACGGCCGAAATTTGAATCTTCTTTTACTATCCGCTTTTGTAACGCATCAAGGATGTTCAATGTCGTTATCAAGAGGTGGACTATTAACTGAATTTTCGTTTTAGACAAATATGCGCCTTATAAATTGAGGGCAGATGGCATGCGGAGCTGTATTTCTTGTATCTCTTAACACACTATCGGCCGATAACAGTGAGCTTATCTCACACGATTAACGAGCGGAAATGGGTGAAGTATAAAAAATGGGCTTTTTGGAAAACATGTAATGTCTTCAAAACTAATACCAGATCCAATTTCTACGAAATTTGGAACACAGATAGCACACTGTATTTGGAATTTACTTTTATATTATTTAATTTAACCTATTGTATAACATGGATTAAACAATATTTGTTAACTTTGGAAAATTTTGGAACTTCACCTAGTAAAACAAATGCGTAATAATGTATAAATATATAATATATATATAATAAATATTTTATAATATATATAAGAAATAATTTATTATTTAGTTTTTATATAGTAATTTTTTTCACCGTAATGTATTTTTTTGTGACATTTTTGAAAACACAACGCTACGAAAGTGAATCTGACACAAGTTAAATTTTTCTTTTCCCTCATTTTTTTTTTGCGCTAACTCGCGCACAAAGGGGATTTTAAAGTACCTTTAAATGTCAGGGCTCCTCGGTAGTACAGTGGTTAGTACACCCGCCTGTCACCCGGGAGACCGGGGTTCGATTCCCCGTCGGGGAGCCCCTGGCGCAAGACTAATGACCTTGCCCAGAAAAAAATAAATCATTATTGAAAATTTAACAAGCCTCAGGACTTGCTAAATAAGGCCAAGACCGGATCCCGGTTGTAGTGCCGATGATGATGATGATGATGATGAAATGTCAGAGCACAGTGCGAGCGGAAGTGGATAAGGAAAGGAGGTGTCGATGTATATTGGTCTTGAATGTCTGGACATCACAACGGACAGGAAACACATAATCAGGTAGAACATTCCACATTCGCGTGGTTCGGCTAAAGAATGACTTTCTATGTTTATTTGTGCGCCTAAAGTCCACTTTCAACGTAAACTGATGCGCATTCACAGATTGACGGGTATCGCGGGAAAATGTCTGAAGGGGCGGAACACATCCAGCAAGTTCAGTTGAGCAACGACCGTGGTAATACCTATAGAAAAGAGAGAGGCATGATACGTTACGCCCGTGTTCTAAGGGCGGAATTGATCGACCTACGGCTGAGTCTCCAATAAGTTTCACTGCTCGTTTTTGCATCCTGTCGAGCAGGCGTAGTGCAGTTTTGGATGCGCCTGACCAAATATGGGAGTTGAATTCCATTTTTGGACGAATATCGTCATCATCATCAACGGCACTACAACCGAGAACCGGTCTTGGCCTTATTTAGCAAGTCCTGAGGCTTGTTAAATTTTCCATAATGATTTTTTTTTTTTTTTTTTTTTTCGGACAAGGTCATTAGAATATACGCCTTGTAAATAGTGGCCAGGTTGGATGGAGTGAAGTATCTTTTGCATCTCTTAAGGAACCCCATACATTTGCACTTTTCGCAGCCTCAAATATGTGGTCATTCCAGTTGCGAGTCGAATTAATTCGAGTTCCGAGGATTGATAATTCCTTGACGTTTTCGATGCAACTGCCGTTCATCGACAGTATATTTACTTTGTGGTTCGCCTTTGACGACAAGAGCCAGCACTGAGTTTAGGGCATTGAATTCTATTCGGTTATATAATCCCCACTGATATATCTTGTTGAAGTCTGAATTCAATGTATCAAGCATAAGTTGCTGGTTGGTAATGGCGTTCGAAGAGTTTGGACGGGGGTGTTCCTATGAGTATGAGAAACTCAATATGCTATCTTCATCAAACGAGTGGATTGGGCTGTGAGTAATTGACAAGAGATCATTTATAAAGATCAGGAAGATGGTGGGTGAGAGTACCGGACCCTGGGGAACACCTGCATTAATTTGATGGGAGACAGATTTGACACCATCAAGAACCACTTGGAATGAACGGCCAAAAAGATAGTCTCTTATCTATTGAATCGGGGAATTGTCCACTCCATATGAATGTAATTTTGACAAAAAGGCTGGATGCCAAACTCTGTCGAAGGCTTTTGAAATATCTAATGCGACTACCTTGTTTTTACCGAGGTAGTGGATGGAATAGCTTGACTTTTCGGTAAGGTACGCCATCAGATCTCCTGTGGACCTACTGCTACGAAAGCCATATTGGCGGTCATTGAGGATGTCATTTGATTCCAGATATTTCGAAAGTTAACGGTTGATAAGAGATTCCATTACCTTGGAGAGAATATCAGTTAGTGGTATGGGTCGATAAGAAGAAAGTGATGATTTGTAACCCTTTTTGGGAATTGGCTGAATGTTCGCTGACTTCCATCTATTTGGGAAACGACCAGTAGAATAAGACAAATGGAAGAGTTTCCGCAGTGGTTTGGCGAGTGAAGAGGAACATCTCTTCAAAAGGATTGGGGGAATGCCGTCCGGACCAGCGGATTTGTGGGCGTTTAGCTCTTTGAGTGCGCGGGCAACAGTACGCGTTCGGAAGCGAATCTGGCTCATGGTGTGCTGCTTATGGTCAAGTTGAGGTGGTACTGATGTGGTATCAGGCAGTGTTGAGTTGGCTGCAAAATGTGCAGCAAATAGTTTCGTCTTCTCTATAGCAGTGGTGACTGGTTTGTCATCTACTATAAGCGATGGAATGGATGAAGACACTGCGTTTTGAATGTTTTTCACGAATGCCCAGAAGTTTCTACTACCTGTGGGAGAGTGTAGTATTTTTTGTCTCACTCTCTGGTCATGCAAGAACTTGGCGCGTTGAATATACGCATTGAAGTCATAGCTCTCTTAAATCTTTCCCGGTTTTCCTCAGTATTGTTTGATTTATACAACCGGTAACTCAACTCTTTAGTCTTAATAGCTTCTCTGCACCCAGAATCGAACCACATATTTCTCTTGGGTTTGATACTCTTTACTCTGTGTGAAATAAAGGTCCACATGCGAAGTAGAATCGTGTCTGTCAATGTGTCCGCTATAGATTCAACATCGTTATGGAGGAAAAATAACGACCAATTTAACCTCCCAAAAAAGTCGTTCAGACAGTTGGCTTTCTCGTAGAACCATACTGTTCTGTTGGGAGCTTTCTCATTAACGTTACTGTTGGTTAGAGGAAATTTAGCTGACACGACACAGTGGTCTGAAGTGCCCAAGGGCGAAGAAACTTCAATTGTGTATCTGTTTAGGTGGGCGGTGAGAAACAGGTCCAGTGTGTTGGCAAAATGACCATATATATCTGGTACCCGTGTTGGCTCATTGACAAGTTGAGTTAAGCTATTTGAATTAGCAAAGAGCTGGACATATTGATCTTCAGGTGTTGTGTGTCCGGAGTGACGAAGCCACTGAGAGTTATGCACATTAAAATCACCCACAATAACGATTTCGGTGTGCGGATATAGGGTCAAGATCCTATCGATAGAATCAGACAGAGTATCAAATTCGTTAAAGGATGCGTTTCTATCCAAGTTTGGGCTTCTGTAAAGAAAGCAGTAATGTATGATATGCTTACGAACGTGAAGTTTTAGCCACGAGAAATTAAATGCTGGGTTGGAACAGAGTCCATATTGTGGCAGAAGCTGATAAGCAATATCATTTCGTATATATGTGGCTATACCACGATGTGGAAAGAACAGTGGCACTAAGTGATATCCAGGCAGATTAAAATCGGAAATATCTGTATTAGTAATTACCTGGGTTTCGCTAAGTGCATGGATAGTTGGATTCTGGCTAGAAACATGGGCAGACACAGAAGAGAAATTGCACCTCAAGCCGCGAATGTTACACAAATCAACGCGAAATTCCCGCTCCATTGAAATGGCCCCACACAGAAAACCAATACCGCCTCGGGAAAGGATGCAAGTTGGGACCAGCAATAGATAAGCGAAAGCTACCACTACATGTGTTATGCTCTTATAGTACGTGCCCCACTAGATCCGTGTCGAAATCCAGGTCACATCCCTTCCATGATGAACATTAAGCCACTCAGACATCAAAAACTCTCCAAAGATATCCAAAGATAACATTGCCCAAACACGGCATTGTCTTTGTGGAATTTTCTTTTTGTCGGCAGCAAAAACTTTTATATCTTCATATCTCTGCAAGTCTAACAACAAACGGCCAGAAGGATCTCTACTTAATGTTCAATTCAATTCAAGTCAATCTTTATTAAGTTGATAATACGCTCCTCGATAGTATAGTGGTTAGTATACCCGCCTGTCACGCTGGAGACCGGGGTTCGATTCCCCGTCGGTGAGCCTCTGGCGCAAGACTAATGACCTTGCCCGGAAAAAACATATCATTATGGAAAATTTAACAAGCCTCAGGACTTGCTAAATAAGGCCAAGACCGGTTCCCGGTTGTAGTGCCGATGATGATGATGATGATGAGATAATACGTTTACAATTTAAGATTTTACAACTTGTATCTTAGAGTTTTAGGACAGAGCAATTCCTTTACAACTATAATATATTTTCTATATAATGAAAAATAGCACAATTTCGATGAATAATAATTAATAAATGATTAAGGGAAAACTACAAGAAAAAACCCTTATTTGAATCTTAAGACTAATATTGCACAGGTTTCCGGTTAGTTTTTTTAGTTTTTTAGTTTTTAAACCACATTTATTTTCCTAATTCTTTTTACATATTATGTGTAATATTAGGGGTAAATGTTAAACCCTCTTACAATTATAGTCCTTAAATTAACTTACTGGCTCTATGGGATCTCTCTAAATTACACAGTATAAACTGATTTTTATGTATGCCGTTCGGCGTACATTTTTCTTTCTTATACATATGTGAACATTAAATAGGTCCTTTACATTTATATGTATACATTATTATTATAATTTTTTTTTTTAACAAACAAAAACTTCGAAACGAAACGAAAAGGTAAATAAAAATAAACAGCAACAAAATTAGTGATAAACGTAATGAGAGAAGGCGCCCACGGGGAGAGGGGACAAGAGGAAGGAGAGCGTTGCGCTTGAGAGGCATAATATATCTGAGGAAGTGAAGTCCTCTCCTTGTTGGGAAGCCACCACCATTTGGAAGATGCTCGATCTTTGGCTGATTTATCTCTTTCACTGATCGCCGCGCTAAAGCGGAGATGGTTAGTATGATGTAAAAATGACCGCGATAGAATAATCATGAACAGAGTACATAGGTAGTGATTTAGGATAACGCAAGACGGGAAACGAGAACATTGTCAGAAAAAGAACAATTGACGAAAAAGTTTCGATTGATCTTGTCAATAAGAAATTTTACCGATTTAACGTTAGCGTTTTCATGTACTTCATGTGTCGAATAATGCCATGGCAAATTCAGCAACATTTTCAATATTTTATTTTGACACCTTTGCAATTTAATGTTGTGTGTGCGAGCACAATTACACCATACAGGGGCGTCGTACAGGAGTATAGCTTGAAAAATGGTTTCAAAAATTATAATTTTATTTTCGAGGCTAAGCTTTTGGCTTTCTACACACTAATGGATACAGAACTCTTACGACATTGTTTATTTTGTCAATTGTGGTAGTGATGTGTTTTTGGAAGATAGGTTTTTTATCTAGAATAATACCTAATAATACTCAACTGCACACATACTGAGTTTAGTGCCATTTGGTAGGTAGCAGAGTTTCCTACATCTCGAAAACCAGACAGCTTGTGTTTTATTACCATTTATTTTTATTTTCCATTTCCATAATATACTGTTAGTTGGCTAGAGCTGCTTGCAAAGAGTTGTAGACATTAGTGAATAAGGCACCCGAAGAGAAAATAGCCGTATCATCGGCAAACATAGCTATTTACCTGAATGTTTTCACCTAGACATGGTAAATCTGCGACAAACAATGTGAATAATATGGGACCAAGGACCGAGCCTTGGGGTACACCATAGTGGATTTGGTGAGTAGAGGATATATCGGTTCCTATACTCACAACATATTTTCTCGAACGAAAAAAGGTCTGGATAATTTTGATAAGCGGTATTGGCAGCTTAAGTTTTACTAGCTTATAAATCAAGGTATCGTGCCATATCGTATCAAAGGCTTTTTCCATGTCTAGAAGAACCAGTCCCGTTGACTCCTTGTCGATGAATTTACCAGCTATGTGGTTTTTAATGCGCAAGACTTGGTGGATTGGGCTGTGACCACTACGGAAACCGAACTGAAAGTTTGGTAAGATGTTATTGTCTTCCACAAAACGATCAATCCTTTCCTTAATGATTTTTTCTAAGAGCTTACTTAGGCAGCTAAATAGACTAATAGGTCTGTAGCTTTCGGGGCTGTTCTTCGGTTTGCCGGGTTTCGGGATAGGTATTGCTTTTGCTGTTTTCCAACAGTCCGGAAAATAACAAGTCTTAAGACAAGCGTTGAAAATGAACGTTAAATAGTTACTTGCAGCAGGTGGAAGTGCTTTGATTAATTTGTTGTTAATATTATCGAGACCCGCAGCCTTTTTTGATCTCGATTTTTTTATCAATTCTTTAACTTTGCTTATATTAGTTGCGTACGTACTTTCAGCTGGTGTTTGAGAAAGTACATGGATAGTGTTAGCAACTTCAGCCTCAGTATACGCGTCGCTTAGATGCATAGATATGGAGTGGTTCTTACTAAACGTGTTAGCAAGTGGGTTCGATTTCTCCACTGAAGAAATAAACAACTTGTCGTGAACTTTAAACGGAGAAATACCTGACCCTCTCTTTTTCATAATTTTTGATATTTTCCAGAACGGTTTGCTTGGTTTGTCAAGAGAGGAAAGGTGTTTATTCCAACACTTGTTCCTATATGTTGAGATTTCTTCTTTAATGATATTATTTAAGACTTTAACATTAACTAGAAAACAATCGATTCTATAACGAAGCCATTTTCTTCTTTCAGAGTTTCGTAGCCTAATCAGATGTAAGATATTTTCAGGAAGCGGTACCTTATCAGCTGGAGCAGTGGAACATTTAGGTATCGCAAGATCGGCCACTCTATTGATAACAGAAACAAAATTGTTACATAGGATATCAATGTGCTCGCTGCAGGTTATAGAATTTAGGCTGGTACCTAGAACCAAGTTCGTGTTTAGATACGATTTATAACAATTCCAATTGGCAGAATAGTTGTGGTATAAACTGGTACGATTTACAGCTACTGTATGATTCACTGTGAGGCTGATCGGAACGTGGTCTGAACTTGAGGCATTTAGAGTTAATGGTACTGTGCATTAATTTCGAATATTAGTGATATATAGATCAAGAGTTGAGGGGTTCTTGTTAGCACTCGCTAGGATATGGGTGGGGAAAAGTGGATAAAGTATGGAAAAACTTGGGCTGGATTCAGTAACATCTAGTTAAATGTTACCTCAACAGTTTGCGCTAAGAGAATTCTACGACTGATGCCTGCAGTTTAGATCACCACCAATAATTACCTTGTTTCGAGTGTTGACTCTATACAATTTTTGCAGATCCCGCTTAAAGTAAGTAGATTTCTCAATGTTTCCATTTCCTGCAGGGAAATAGACCGAAAAAATACTAACCTTGGAGTTATCACTTAATGTTACATCTATACTAATTTCCTCAATTAACTTAAGGTGCAATGAAGGACGCAAGGAATGTTCTATACATTTTTTCACAACAATGGCGACACCTCCACTTTGGCGGATCGTTGGTCTATACTCGATGATGCAGTGTTCCGCCGAACACTGTTCGCAGGAAAACAAAACGAAACCGGAGCAAATGATAGCGACGATTAAAACACTTGAATTCCTTGTTCATTTTCCGTGGTTTTTATTTTACTGTTGGAATTCGTCCTTCTGTTGCACAATTATATTTTGTTATGGCAAAAATGACGCGTAACTTTTAATCGAATCTACGATAACACTAAACTTCCGACACACTCGCAACGTTTCTTTACTTCTTCAAGCTCGCGTATCCTTCTCTCCGCCCTTACCGCTGCTCCTTGACGAAAACTCGTCTCGGTGACGATCAAAATCAGACTGTCTGTCTGCCCACACAGATATCCAGATTCCAAACTGGTATCTGTATCTACACGGACAAATTTCCCTAATTGCTCTGCTAACAGAACTTCCGAATTTCTGTTAGCAGCATGTTATCACGTCCCAGGGGTGATTTTTCATTCCTGAAGGAAGAAACTCGCTCATCATCGAACATCATTATCACCAAAGCATTGGGGACGTTCAGTTCCTTGCTTTTTGGTGTCGGTCTCAACGTTGGCTGCGAGTTGCAGGCCCTATGGTGGGACTTTGGGGGCACGCGTCTGTGGGCGCGTGCAACGCTCTCAGGTAAGTAAGTTCTTTGAAGGTAGGAACCTTACCTGCGCGGAATTGTGCGTTCGTAGAACGCTACACCACCACTAGCATGTACCCTGTCTAGGCGATAACATATGTAATTTTGATGTGAGAAAGAAATGTCTTGTTTGAGCCAGGTTTCTGAAACAAGTGCAATGTCGATATTAAAATTTATCAAGAAACTAAAAAATTCATACTTTTTGTTTTTGATGCTTCTCGCATTCCAAGTTATGATGTTAAGAGAGTTTCTTAACATGTTTTTTCCGAGTATATGTACTTAATAGCTAATGAAGTAATGACGTTAAATTGGTCAGCTTTAGTTTGACAAGCACTAAGCTTGGTTACAACTTCATTAAGAAGAGAGTTTATCTCGGTAGATGAGAACAAGTTATCATTAGTTATAGTTTCAGACGGATTTTTCTTCGTGTGTGTCGTATCACTGTTGGGAGGTTGCTGGGTTTGATGGAGGCCAGAAGCCCAGGTGGATGAATGAGGTGGAGGTAGATGTACAGATCGGGGTAGTGGAGGAAAATTATCAATGGATAATCGGTCGGGCAGTGGCTGCTGTTTGTCACTCGGAGGCTGTAGGAACGTTGTATTTCCTGTACCACGTCCACGTGGGGATAATTTGCGGCGAATGTCTATGTGCTGCTTTCGGCTAATGCATTCTGGATCCGTGGATTTATGTGGCCCACTACAATTTGCACACTTGATGACCTCATTCGTTTTGCAGTCGGGTGTTTTATGGTTTCCCGAACAGATTGCACAGAAGCTATTTATGTGACAATGCATCGAGCCGTGACCGTAAAGCTGGCAATTGTGACATTGTGTGACCTTACCTGGATGATGTTTTTTAAAGTCCCAGCGAACGATGGTTTTGAACAAGGTTGAGTAGTTACGTTTTAGTTTGTTTAATTTAATTGTACCGCGTTGAATGTAGACGATGTACAAGTAGTGTTTGTACAGGGCTTTTGTTGACGAATTTAATGTGATGGTTTTAACATCTGGGCACTTAATCCCGAGTGCAATTAGTTCATTTTTCACTATATCGTTGCTAATCAAGTCTAAACCGGATAACACTACCTTTAATGGACGATTTTCCTTACGAGAGTGGGTAAAAAACTCACATTTTAACCGTAAGAGTTCAGTTCTAATTTTGTTATATATGTTGCTAGGTTTCCCTCTCATTCGTATTTCTTTCCACGGTTCAATGTGCTCCGACTACACCATAGCCGTACCACTGAGTCACCAGGTCATGTCAGTAGCTGCATCTGATACCAACACACACAACCAAAGCTACCCCGAGATCACAGCACATCATGTTTCTGTTCTCTCATTCTCAATGTCCGTCAATTACCATATTAACAAAAGTTACTCACACTTTGACGGGTATGAGGTTGAGGGAGCAGAGGCGTGGTCTCTTTTGGTTGTCCTGTGTGTGGAATGAAATATGAATTTCACCCTAATTAAAACAGTCGCTATCCAACCACTATCGAGTGAAGTCCCGCCGCTCGGGCTCAAAAATTAATTCCGAAAATTTTAGTCAATCGATATACATCCTCCGAAGTGTGTGCACACAGAACGTAGAGAATAAAGGTTGTTGAGAGTCACTGGTGCTATATCACCACGTTATTAATAAAATTTGATGTGCAATAATTCGCGGTAATAGATAAAACATTTGCTGTGCAATAGGTTGTGACCAGAAAACTTGGATACTCATTGTAAATGGGCACCAGCTTGATCACCAGCATAACAAAGGATAATAAAAAGCAAAGAAATATTTTCAAGAACAGTAACTCCCGTGTTTTAATTTCTCCTGTTTTCTCTGGCGCGATCTGTGTTTTGTTTTCGCCTCTGTGCCGCAGTTATACGTTGGGAAGAAAGTGAATCTGTGCCCATAATAGGCATTATACTTCTTACCCCCCACAGATGGACTAATGCATATTGTTACTAATGACTGAAAATTGTACCGACACATCAGGCAGAGCGTAGCCAAACGTATGGAGTTTGGTCAACAACGATTGCTTGTTTTTATCTGATGTCTTAAGAGAAATATTTTAAACAGAACAGACGTATATTTAGATCAGTGGTATGCATAAACCAAGTTCATTTGATCAATCGAAAAAGTACCTAAAGAAAAACATAAATAAACAGAATACGTTACTCTTATGTTGAAATCGTCAATTTTAACGAATTCTCTTTTACTATCCGGTTTTGTATCGCATTAAGGATGTTCAATGTCGTTATCAAGAGGTGGACTATTAACTGAATTTCCGTTTTAGACAAATATGCGTGTTGGCGATGCATCACGTCGACACGAATTCCCAGGAAAGGCAAAGCAAGCGCCAGCACACCATTTCCAGGGAAACGACGATCAGCGCCGCACCGATTCCAGGAAGCCACGTACGTGTCCTATGCGGGCATATGAGAAATCCGCCCATTTAACTCCAATTCGGGGGCCCATTGGCTATCACCGAGGAGAAGGTCGGACTGGCTACCCTTAGATTGAAGAATCCATGTTTGTGGCGGCTGGTGGAAGTTGAGACGACGATCACCAGCGAGTCAGATTTCTATCACCACAGCGGACTGTCGCGCCGCTTACCGTTAGCTTTTCACCAGCCGCGTTACAAAGTAGTCAGTTTTTTTTAACACGGTCGAGATACGCAATTCCAGACTGCGAGTTGGAGTACAGTGTTTCTTTTTAGTCACCTAGTCAAGAAATCCGTTTTTTTCTTTTAAAGTGAACTTCGTTTGACACTTTCAACGAGCCTGAAGGAGTGTAGGCGTCCATCAGTTAAAGGAATTATATATTGAACTCTCAGTCAAAGGATTAAGTGAATTATATTGTGAACTCCCAGTGTTATGCGCATGTGCCGATGCCATAATGTAGATAAAATAAAGAACACTTAATAACTAAATACTTGCATGCCATTTTATTTTTTTCGCTTGCTTGAAGTTTGTTTTATTTTGTGGACAATTTACAGAGAAACCAATGGTAAACGTTGGGGCGTTGAGTGGATCTAGTGCCCATGTTTGGTACATATAACCAACCCACACAGGCCCACGTGTCTGTGGGCACGTGGGGTTGAGGACACGGTAAGTACGTCCCTTTTGGCTGGGTGAAAGGTATTTAGCCCCACAGTGGTTTGTGCGGTTCGCAGGACCGCCACAACCCTACCAACATTGCCTTAGAGAAGCCGTGAGTCCTCGTTCTCACTTTAATAAAGATGTGTGAGAATGACAGATTGTTTGGGCTATTCAATATCTTAATTTCTTGATTATTGCAAATGCTACCCTTTGATTCATTTCATCCTGGAAAGGCGGTATTCATCCAGAATAACTTTGTGCCAGTTTTCAGGTGTGTTTCCGGTATGAGGACCATCGTTATATTTTGTTGTTGGAGGAGCTTAAAGAGATCTATTCTTCTTGAGTAATCCACAAGAGACGAAATGTTAAGGGTTAGAAATGGAGCCATTTTAAAAATCCATTCCGATTACTTGATTGAGGAATTCCAAGTACTGCAGTTTAGGCTGGGGGTTATCAGTTCACCTTGCCGCATACCTGGCTTAAGTGCAGTTATCTTTGCTATTAATGCACATATAATCTTTCTGTGGTGCACTGTGGGGAGGAGAAGTATTATGCCGGACATGGGCACACGGTTCACTTCTTCCCCATCATCACTGTTGTTCACTAAGTAACGTTCCGCCGAGCACCAAAAGAAAACTTCGCAACACCCGGAGCAAGTCAAAGAAAACACACTGATTTGGCGTAAAATATTTTATTGTTTCCACTGGTTATTATGTTTAAAATTGAGAAGAATAATGTGAAGCAGAATTCATTTTTCTCTGGTTGCAGCACTTTTCCACACAAAAAGGATTACTTTTGGAAAAACTTTAGTTTACACGCTGGTTTCGGGAGCACAATTAAATGAATAGCTTGTGTTGAACGAATGTTTCAATGGTTGCAAAGTAAAAAAAAAACGACTCGCGGAGGCAACAACTCAAGCGATTACAATCGATTATCGCTTCCCTGTGCGCACCAAGGAAGCGATAGGAGCAACGACCTGCTCAGGTCGAAAGATGGAAAAGGACTCAGCGATAATCATCTCGTGCAGCGATGATTCACTTCTTGGGGTGAGTTTATGGTATCGTGGTAGATATCCTCTCCAATAAGGATATCGTTTTTACCTACCACCAGAGAAACGTAAAGTCTCTCTTGGTGGAATAGAAAACCAGATCTTGTAATGAAGGCCATGGTGGTATGTGTGCGATCGTTCAGATCTGTGTGGTTTACATGTGCTCGAGGGCAATGGGTAAACGAAGCAGACAGGCGGTAAAGACAAAGGGATCGAAAAGATCGTCGTCTATGGAGTGTATCGCATCTAAATAAATAGACGACGATACAGCGAAGAAATGTGGCAAAAGAAAAGATAGGACGAGGGTATCATAAAAGTCTTAGATGAATGATGCCCTTGTGTAAATATACGAATAGACATCGGGAAAGGTGCTATGCGCGAAGTCGATGCTTGTTTGGAGATTCAAACAAAGAAGCAATTCTGGATAAAGTGCTTGCAGCTGTATTGATAGTTGTAAGTCATTGCAAGGCAGATTAGATGGTTATACAATGACGGTTTGTATATTCCATCTGTGTCAATGGAACATGGTATCTATGGCGGCGCCAGTGTCGAATGTTAGTGTGAAAATCTACACTAATTGGAAATTCGAGTTTTGGTCGCTCATCCAAAAACGCATTAATACATGTATGAATGCCCTTGTAGAAAAAAAAATTCTTTTTAGGAATTTTAGGGTAATGCTTGTATGCATTAATTGTCTTTGGAAAAGGAAATGTTTCAGGTATGGGAAATTGGAATTTGCCTGGGATTCTTGAAAAGGTAGAAAGAAATTCTTACAGGAAATTATATGCGAAGCGATGCCTGAAAGTAAGTTTTTTTTCACAGGGACTTTTTAGATTATAGATTTGATCTTTATAATGCGTGAAGCACTTAAGATGCTAACGCAATTGCATTAGCGAAAGCTTATGCAGACTGGGTAGCAGTTACTGGGGTTTTTTCAGGAAGGCGAACCGTAGGATTTGGCGGAACCGGCACAGCACCACCGTGCTTCCGGTTCCCCGGGAAGAGTGGCGTACCGTTGGCGTCCTTTATTGATATGTCGAAGGTGTGTATTTTGTCCTTCCGAACAAAATACCGAAGGTGTTGTCGCACGATTATACTGATTCACTAGCGACGTAAGTGTCTTTACACACGCGAAAAAAAATATTGTTTGCTAATAGTCAATTTCATTAATCGGGAGAGGACCAACCAAATCACTATTTGAACAAATGCTGCGACCAACGAATCTTTGTTTTTGAACAGCCATTTAAAATGTAAACGCAACTGTATCTTTCGTAAAGGAATCAATTTAATACTTCGATTTTCATAACTTTGGAGGAACTCTTCTCCTTACGCATGCTACTTACTGACTCAAGTTTCTAACTGTCTGCTACTCGTCGAGTCCGACTCTTGATTCAGATTCTATCTGTATTTTTTGTTATCTTTTCGAAATCCGGACGCATCGCCACTTATCACCGATCTTTTTTGGGGTTTGTTTGTGTTATCCATCTGCCTAATGGAAACAAGAGTTTGCGTGCACTTCAGATGGGTAACACAAGATCCGTGGGAATTTGGGTTTGAAATTGGATTTTGGGAATATTGGTCTATTTGCAAGTCATAAAACATCTGACATGGTATGCATTATGATGTTTAGATTGCCTGAATTGTGTGTTGGCGGATTATATGGCCTGAATTGTATGTCGACGTGTTCATTTTTGGTTTTGGATTCTAGCATTTAAAAGCGTTAATTGCACATACCATACATTTGAAGATATGCATTGCACTTTTTGGATTTTAAGGAATTGAATTCAATGTTCGAGAATTGAACGTTTGGTTCAATTTGCCTGAGATTGAATTCTATGTTAATTTGGGGATATTGAAGGAATTTTTGGATGGGATTTTTGTAGGCGGGTAAATGTGTATGTAGGAGGAAAATGGTAGGGCTTCTTAGAGCACTACATACATGCATTCATGCCGAATATTTCTTTAGACATTTTTAAAGCGTTAAGCAAGGATAGTGAAGAAGGTGAATTGAACACACGATGAAACGGTTGAAAAGCGAAGCAGTGAAGCATCAGACTACTGACCGTGTTTAGAATTTGATTTTTAAACTCGACTATACTCCACTGATGTGAATTGTTATGTTATCGCTAAGGTATACGGCTCTGATGTATTTTCTTATTCGATTTTTCGTTCGGTGCTCTTCACTATTTTACTTGTGAATTGTGTATGTATCTGTTAGAGTATGAAACCCTTTTTGTGTATTGTGTTCAATGGGCGCTGAGATGCTTTGCTGTTTACGAAAGAAGTCTGCATACCTGACTTTGTTTGCTCTTTTTTTTAGTTTCAAATCCACATCTATATCCAATACAATTACAGATTTTACTTAAAACAAAATGTTATTATTATTCTATTTAATATGTATCATTCCTACATTAAGGGGGTATTCTGGTCTAGACGCACGAATTTAACGCAATTTTTGAAGTGCTGTAAAAAAAAGCAATCAATATTTTTACTATTCATTTTTTTATAGGATGTTTATTAATATTTCAAGAATACAGTAAAAAAATTGGAAGTAAAAAATTCAAAATTCAAAAAGTTAGCTGCTAATGAAGTGGGGGATCTCAAAAAGTTGGCACGCGACCATACCCACGATTCAACCCTCCTAGCAATCTGAAAAAAAAGAAGATTATTAATTTACAGAAATGCCTCTATCGTTGGAACTAAAAAAAGTTGAAAAAATGAACAGAATGGCGACTGCTCGAAAAAAAAAAAATTATTTTTGTACCACTTTTTTTCGTTTTTCGAATTTTTTAAAAATAGTTAACATTGAAATTTGGGGATGAGGATAGTTCACGCAATAGAAAAGCCTATAAAGAAGACATAAACTAAATTTGAAGTAAATCGGTTAAGTAGAACTTGAAAAATCGTGGGTACTGTTTTAAAAAAGACAGTTTCGAGAAAAAGGCGTTTGAAGTTTCACGTAAAGTTTCTCGCGGCCTAAGTCATGAATTTATATTTTAGGCTTACGTTTATTCAATCTGCCATTCCTGCTGCATACATTGGACCTTCCTCGACTTCGAAATAAGCACCTTTTCGCTTCTCTCTTCCAACCGAGCAGTTCTGGCCTCCTTTGTTGCGTTAGACGCTCGTATCTCTGACCGGTCAATACGGGCATTGTCTCGTTTCCCAGCGAATGAATAAGCTTCTGGACCAATTGTGACTCCCATAAGCATCATTATTTTTAAAAGAGGAATGTAGCCTTCATTGAATATGCAAACAGCAATAAACGAAGCAATTTCAATGACGTGAGTTCCGGAATGAATATGTATGAATAAGGTTAGAATTCAACTGTTGTAAACTCACACTAAATATAAAAGGTAATTTAAAAATACATAAAGGTTACCTTCGGTTATTGTATTTCAATACATATATATATAAAGGTTTTACAGGAAACAGGGCCGCAGGTTGACAGAAAGTCCCTAATGTCTTTTGTTCGATTCGTTCCGGTTAGAGGGCGCGTCAGCAAAACAGCCATACCTCCGAAAATAATTTGAATTTTCTAAAATCCTCTTAAAGACATATTCTTAACTTGCTGGCTCTTCGCAGGCACTCTAAATTATACAGTATCTATTTTTTTTTTTCTTGTGCCTTTCGGCGTATAGTGTCGTTTGCGCGGTTGGCTGCTAGATCAGGTTTTGAGAATTGAGCTCTTTTTTTGTTGTTATTTATATTTAGGACATCTAAGGTAATTTACAAACTATTTGTTTGCAGTTGTCGCAGTGACAAGCTGACACTCTCCCGGTTTTCGTGGTTGCCCACAATCAACGTATTTACTAGTAAAGTACCTGACGCAGTTTATGGCAGCGTGTCCGAAGGATTGACATCGGCGGCATTATATTGGGCTAGAGCTTCCTTTCGGCATTTCCTAAAAAACAGGCATGTGATAAATGTGTTTGAGGACACCTTAAATTGGCATAACTGTCCTCTATTCCGACGTGCAGTTTGTGTGCGATCTGTCATTTAGTTTGTTTACAGTGCACATTTTTGGGAATCGACTGCAGTTCTCTTTTACGAGTGTGTCTTCTATAGACTAAAAACGGGTGCCTCAAAGTGGAAATTTGAATTTTGGAAATAAAAAAAAGTCAGTCGGAAGCAGTTTGTCAGGGATTGTCAACCCTTTAAACGGGCTTTTTAAATGATCAATTCCCAGGGCTTTTAACAATAAAAATTGGATTTCATATTTTTCGATGATACACCGCACAATTCAGGTGGACAATTATTCGAACCACAAGCTACATGTCCCAAGCGCACGAAATACATTCCTCGTAGAACGCTGGTTTTCTGATACAGCTGAAAAATTTGTAGACGCCGTGCCGAACTAAAATGTTCTACGATGAAATGTCCAATACCGAAAATACTATGACTGTTTTACTGTTTGATCCCTCATACCTACTGGAAAAAATACCTCTAATTGAATTACTATATACTTAATTTTCGTATGCCCTCTCCGCTCGCAGTGTGCGTTATCAATCAACAAGGGCTCAAAATCCCTTTTGGACACTCGTTTCCATCAACAAGAAAAAAGAAAAACCTGCTATTGATATATGGCTCAATCCATTTTCAACTGTCATAGTTGGAATGTTAATTGGGAAATTTAACGTACAAACTACTCTGTTGAAACTCATAATATACATTATATATGTTATAATAAGGACGTTGCCAACGGACACTCAAGCCTTCACTATAACTGTGCCCAGTGAATTTTTCGAAGTATTTTGTATCACAGCTGATTCGTCGAACAGGCAATTGTAGATATATAGTTATAGCAATATAAGAATCATCACCAGCGACAATTCGCTTTACTATTCTTTATAAGGTTTTGACGTTTTTTAAATAAGTTTTCTCTTTTGGATCAAAAACAAATGTGCTTTTATGTCCCGATCCTTGACACACCGGACCACTGAAAATCGAGTTATGAAATCCGATTGCCGTGTAGGCAATCACTTATTTTCCACGCAATTAAACGCAAACGACCACTGACAACGTCGAGGCAACTTCAATAAAGTGCTCAATTTACATTTATGACCTACAATATCCTTAGCTATTCCCTTGGAATATTCAGAATCACTAGAGTACGGCAGCAAGGGACAAGTTATACGTTCTGCAATCGCCCCGGATATCAATGGCATTAAAGTTTCAGTAGCAACTGCAACGTCCAGGAGCTCACGCAGCAACAAAGATTGAAAATATTAAGAGGACGAGGTACAGAGGCTATGGTACAGTTACTTAATTATTTACCTTCGAACTGAAACAAAATTAACTTTTAAATAATGGAGCAACCATTGTGTCCTTCGACAAGGTGCAAATATACCTACGTACCTATATAACAAATCTATATAGGGAGCTTCTCCGATTTAATGGGCGTATTAAAATATTTCGATAATCCTAGAGAAGTGGCTAAATTAAAAATTCAACAATACTGAAATTAACACTCTCACGACATTTGAAAAAAAATGTTGGTCTGTGCAGAAGGGGATGGGTGGGGGCGTTTTCGACACAAGTCAATTTCAGCCAGATGGCAAACGGGGAATTACTGTCAACGTTCTAGTTTAAAACTTTTATAAGGCATCAAATGATCTGGAGAATGGCCAGGCTTTACATCCTGCTGGTCCAGTCGTGGCGTTGTGTAAGAAGGCCATCGAAGGAGGCATACATTACTGAGAAATGCGAAACAAGCAAAGACTCTTAGTGCAATTAAAGATTTTGTCGCTAGAAGATAAGTCATCCATTATTCAAAATTACGTAAGAAATAGGATTACATCGCAGTGGTTCAGAGTGTTATCCAATTTTGATAATTCGGCTATAGCTATCGAACGATTTTAAGCAGCTCTGTCGATATGTCGACACAGTTATGTTATACCCAGTGGTCTGTTTCTCGTGGGAATATATTTGTAAATATTGCCAAATGTACTATAAAACAGAAACTAAACTAGGCTTTTCAAATAAATACCTGTATAAACAAACTGTTGGGAGAGAATTGGGCTATTGATGAACTTGCGAAAACTATCCCATTAAATACATTGACCGGGTAATCTGCGAATATAGTCTGCAGTTGTTCTCTTCTCTTAAATATATAATATTTGACGTCATTACACAACAGCATAGTATTCTTAAAGGTATTTTAGTAGTATGAGTATTCTGCTCAATATTCTATGTACTCACGATCAGCTACCATATGATTATTTTTTACTAGTTTACTTTTTGAAGTTATTATTTCATTTTTAAAAAAAGTTATTATTTTATTTATTATTTAAAAAGTTTATTTAGATTTTTCTATTAAAAAAAGAGTAATTCCACATAGCTAATATGGATGAAAATATAAATAACATAAAAAAAAACTCAAATTAAAACGTCAGTGACAATACGAGGGTTGCCTCTTATGTTTCGGGATTTGGCAACCCTGCATGTGTTGGAGATACCTCAATCAGAGTGGCAAAAGTGCTTCGACAATTGGTTCAAACGCATGCAAAAGTGTATAGATCTTCATGGGGAATATTTTGAAACACAATAAAGTGATTTTCGATGATCAATATTTGTTTTTGTTCTCTAATCCCGAAATATAAAAGGCAACCCTCGTAGATATCAATTAAAACATCAGACTGATTAACGGAAAATATTTTATGTTGCGTGTGAGAGGAACACGATTGATTGGGGCAGATGTAAGAAAACCTCAAATAAAACTTATTGCTGTAGACTGTTGATTAGTTGATTTTTTACGGAAAATGTCAAAGCACTGAATAGCAGAATAGTGAGAAAATAAGCAAGGTGAATACCAATGTAATAGTTTTTGAATAGCTGCGTCACGAGAAGCATAACATGCCACCAACACTGTTATAAGTGATAAAACTAAACACTCTACCAGATAGAAACAAAGCTATCAAATATTGTGAGGAAATCTACATATTGCATGCCAAATTGGCTGAAAAGCAACCCATCTTGGTCAATAGGCACGGTCCGATTGTTTTGCATGACAATGCGAGTCCCATATCTCACAAGTAACGGTGCAAAAACTCTTGCAGTTGGGATTTGAAATTCTTCCCCATCCGCCGTACTCTCCTGACATTTCCCCAACGGACTACCATCTTTTCCGCAATCTGTATTCATTTTGCCGGCAGAAGGTCTTCCGGAATCGAGTGGAGCTCATAAAAGCCTTTGAAGATTTCATTGCCTCAAAAAGTCAGCACTTCTACGAAAAAGGAATATATGACCTTGTATCACATTGGAAGAATGTCATAGATGCCAATGGATCCTATTTTGATTGAATAAACATTTACGGAGAATTAATATTGTGTTTTAAATTTTTACTATAAAATCGGACATTTCATGTGGTAGAAGCCAATATATGATGCTCCACGAGGGCAACGTCATCGATGTGCGTGCAGCATGTGTTACTTGCTAAAGAGGATGATGGCATGAATCCTTCATTGATTGAACTGGCTGACTTATATCAAAATAAAATTGCCTTCTCTACGTTTTTGGCGAATGATCCCCTTTGGACACTCTGTGTGTGTGCTTCAGCGTCCTTGGTGTTGGATCTGCGACTGTTCATCCAAAGATCATATTCGGCAGAACGGGCGTTTGGAATCCCAATCGAATTTGACCGGCGGAGAGGAGTTTGAAATCTTACTCTGCGCCAGTCAGCATGTCAATAGTCAATGGATGTTGTTAGGCACTGCCCAAGCGGTTGTGTTCACTGGCACCTTTGGTTGGTCCGATATAATCTTAGGTACAATGTGGGCCTGTGGGGAGCGAAGTCAATGTGCCGGCGTACGACACGGAGTTCTACTTCGTCCCCATCACTTTATGGGGCATGAAGTCTAGTCGCTGTCGTTAGCGCGGGTTCTACTCCTACCACCATAGTGTCACGCACGGTCTTGTCACCAATTTGGAGGTAAACGTTCGATTGTGGCTTGGTTGATAATGGAGCGGAAGATCGATTTGTGCAATGCACTGCCATGGATACGGTTCTATCCGTCAAAAGAGAATAAAACACATTTCCCCCCTTTTTTTTTTGCTTAGTTTTATTACGCACAAAATGGTTTACGACTTAAGCACTTTATTCCAATTTTTTAAAATATTTAGTTTATATTGTTGTTTAAAATAGTTTAAGACGTAAGCACAGTATTCCACTTCGATTATATTTAGTTAAAATAGTTTGATTAATATATAACGTAAGCACAGTATTTCAATTCGATTATATGTACTTTACATAGTTCGATTAATATATTTTACAAAGTAGGTACAGCATTCCACTTCGATTAAATTTAGTTTAACGTGGAGGCCCGACATGCCCCCACGGAACCTAGAACGATTTTAAATATTATATCCGAAGCGACAGCATACCAAAAATTCTTTTCATCGTTTCGGTGACCATATAAGGTAAGATTCTCTTTAGCTTTTTGGTCCAGCAAACAAAAAAAGGGGCAAAACACACACACGATGATTGCTTCTGCTGCTCAACGTGCGTATCCACAATTATGCAGACATAGGATCGATTCAATCTACATGATTGCAGCTGCTGCCAGTATCTCATCAAAAAGGGGTTGAAATGTTTACACGATCAACGACTGCGTAAAGCATTATAGCTGATCGTGTACATTTTGCTGGCATATCCTCGTAGTCGAATTCTGATGGTAAATTTCCATTTGGGAACTCCACTGCTTAGGCGGCCGAACGGATGCCCTCATGTATTGGTCGGTCGGGTGACCGATCGATGGGGGCATGCTATGCTAAGGAAAGATACACATTTCCTGCAGGTGTGCGCCTGGCGCAAGAAAAAATATCGTATAGATACTGAACGGGCAATATTGGTTGCTAGAAGGTACAACTAAATTACGTGTAGAGGATGCGACCTAAGACATGTAGAATGTATCTGGTGGGATTCATGTTGGTTGCGTGATGATGCGACCAAACTGCTTCCAGGGATATAGCATTTGTTGCTGCTGGAATTTGGTGTCAGCGAGGATTAATGTTTTGCGGGTTTTACTGATGTTATAGGTACTAGCTCCTCAATAGTATACTGGTTAGTATACCCGCCTGTCATGCGGGAGACCGGGGTTCGATTCCCCGTCGGGGAGCCTCTGGCGCACGACTAATGACCTTGCCCGGAAAAAAAAAATCATTATGGAAAATTTAACAAGCCTCAGGACTTGCTAAATAAGGCCAAGACCGGTTCCAGGTTGTAGTGCCGATGATGATGATGATGATGATAGGTACGACTAAGGAAATTTTATGTTGCACTTGAACAGGTAAGTACCTACTTTGAGGTTTGATATGCCCTACGTGGGAGCTCAAAATGGGGTAATGGGAAGTTTAATTGGTGGCGCTCCAGTGAGCCGCCACAACTTTTTTTTTATTAGACTTGTTTCGGGAGAGGCGAATCGAGTGTGCCGAGTGGGCGCCCCGAGATGCCATCAAATAACTGTTGCAGTTTTTTTGAACAGTTGCAGGTTGTAACGCTCCGGGAACACTCGCGTGGGAAGGGAGTTCCACAGCTTCCCCGCCCTGTAACGGAACGAGTTCTGATGCAGGGATGTTCGCGCCGTCGGGAGATGAACCACAAACGGGTGCGATCCGTCGAATTGTCTTGTGGAGCGCATATAAACCGAATTGCGTCGAACAATACCAAGAATCTCCGAAGAACAGCACCCGCCTTCGTTGTGATAGCGACTGTAGCCTCGACGTCAGCGCCGAGTCCCCGACCAGGCGAACCGCTCGTCTCTGTATACTCTCAAGTAGGTCGAGGGTATGTTTAGGAGCCGAGCTCCAAACATGAGAGCAATATTCGATCGCGGGTCTAATTTGGGATTTATATAGGAGAAGAAGATAACTCAGTTTTCCTGAGGCTGACCTGGCGATACTCGATACGTGTTTATGCCATGATACATTCCCACAGACCGTAACGCCGAGCAATTTCAAACTTTCCCCAGCCTCGAGGGCCCGGCCATTCATCATCAGCTGTGGAACCGATGATCTTCTTTTCTTTGTGAATGTTGTATATTGTGTCTTTGCTGTGTTGAAGTCGATGAGATTGGCCCTGCCCCACTGCAGGACCCTATCTATATCCTGATTCAGAGAGCCAGTCTGTCTACATTTCAGCTGATGCGACGCAGATGCACCAATCGGCCGATCACTCGAAAAGGAGGAAACAAGCTTACTATCATTCGCAAAACTGAACACTTTTTTATCCGTTGTCTCCAACAAATCATTTATGTGGAGCAAGAACAAGATTGGAACCAAAATAGAACCATGGGGCACCCACGAATTAACAGGATACAGATCCGAACACACGCCGTCCACAACAACCCGGATCGATCGATTCTGGAGGAAGCTCCTCGTCCAGTCGCAAAGCTGTTGGGAAAGTCCATATGAACGAAGTTTGCTCAGCAATGCCCCGTGCCAGACGCGGTCAAAAGCCTTTGAGATATCCAATGCGACCGCCCTTGACTCATCATACCGTTCAATCGCAGATGTCCATATATCGGTTATAAGTGTCAAAAGGTCTCCTGTGGACTGCCTGCCACGGAATCCGTATTGACGATCATTCAGAAGTCCGATGCACTCCAAATACTTAAACAACTCTGTGTTGATGTGGCGCAAGACTAATGGCCCGGAAAAAACAAATCATTATGGAAAATTAAACAAGTCTCAGAACTTGCTAAATAAGGCCAAGACCGGTTCCCGGTTGTAGTGCCGATGATGATGATGTATTGATGACTTTTTCCATTACCTTAGATAAAATAGACAGTAATTCTATAGGACGGTAATTTTGTGGGAGACACTTTTTCCCCGTCTATGGGATTTGCTGAACTCGAGCGATTTTCCAGCAGGCAGGAAAGGTCCTCCATGGATAAGATAAGCGAAAGACTCTGCCAAGAACCGGCGATAGTTCTGGAGCACAGTTCTTAAGGACTATTGCTGGTATTCCGTCCGGGCCGGTTGCCTTCCTACAATCCAGTTTACGTAGAATGCGTTGAATAGTACAAGTGCTTGCGCGACAGATACCAAGCAGTGATCTGAGTTTCCCAGTGGCGCAGAAACCTCGGCGGTATAAATACTCGGTTCAGATGGCAAAAACAGATCCAGGGCGTTCGCATAATCGCCTCGGGCAACCGGCACTCGCGTTGGCTCCCCCACGAGTTGAGTCAAGTTGTGGCTTACAGCAAACATCTCCGCCAGCCTCCCAGCCTCGTCGGTTCTGTTAGAATGTAACAATCAGCCGGAATTGTGCACATTAAAATCCCCAAGGACAACAATTTCAGAAGCTGGGTAGTTGATCTGTATCCAGTCGACGGTATATGAAAGATGTTCGAAAAATGTCTCCGGTCGATCGTCATTCGGGGAGCGGTAAAGACAACAAAGAAATTAAACGGAATTCCTCAGCACCACCCTCAACCATATGATGTCTATATTATTGGGTTCCAACGCCTCCATCCTCTGGCAAGCCAGATCGGACCGTGCGAAGACACAGACTCCGCCCTTAAAACGGAATCTCGAATGTAAGTCGTATCCGGAGCAACGAAGATATGTCGATTCAGTTGACGAATCGACCGGGGTCGCAGTTAGGGCAAGGATATCAGGTTTCGTTGTTTGCAAACATTGGTGGACGGCGTTTACATTGGTATTGGCGAAACCGATGCCCCTGATGTTACAAAATGCCGTCACCAGTCGAGCGTGGGCCGAGCCGCGAGAGTTAGCCCGGTTATGCGATGACGAACCTCTCAAAGTTCCATCATTTATCATGATATCTGGATGATGTTTCCTCTGACATAGTCCGCCGAAAAGAATCCGAAAAGATCGTCGTCTATGGAGTGTATCGCGTCTAAATAAATAGACGACGATACAGCGAAGAAATGTGGTAAAAGGAAAGATGAGACGAGGGCATCATAAAAGTCTTAGATGAATGATGGCCTTGTGTAAATATACGAATAGACATTGGGAAACGTGGTAATGGGTTGGTGGATGAAACAAATCCCTTGCTAGCATTTGTATATGCAGGGAAATTCGTTTGTGGTAAACGGATTCTATATTTGCATTGTTTATGCTTTGAATTCAATCCGGTGCTATGCGCGAAGTCGATGCTTGTTTGGAGATTCAAACAAAGAAGCAATTCTGGGTAAAGTGCTTGCAGCTGTATCGATAGTTGCAAGGCAGATTAGATGGTTATACAATGACGGTTTGTATATACCATCTGTGGCAATGGAACATGATATCTATGGCGATGCAAGTGTCGAACGTTAGTGTGAAAATCTGCACTTATTGGAAATTCGGGTTTTGGTCGCTTATGCAAAAATGCATTGATGCATGTATGAATGTCCTTGTAGAAAAAAAATTCTTTTTAGGAATTTCAGGTAATGCTTGTATGCATTAATTGTCCTTGGAAAAGGAAATTTTTCCAGGTGCCCATGGGATTGCATTGGCGGGGGACAATGGGAGTTGGGTTGCGGATAAGGGTGGTTTTTCAGGTAAGTGTACCGTGGGGTTTGGCGGCACCGACACAGGCTTCAATTCTGACTGAGAAGGAATTCATTTGTGGTCGCTCCGCCATTATCTTTGAAATGAACTACAGACACCTACGAGCATGAGTCGCCAGGGGACTTAGGGGGGTTGAAGTATGGATGCCAACGTACGGCACAAGATTCACTTAATCCCCAACGATGATATTCCGGAGAAATGTTGAAACACTGATGAAGATGGTACAGCAGGAAATGCAGAATGTTAAAGTTGACACAGCATTGATAGAATGAACACTCAAGTAGTTTTTTTGTAATTATTTTATTGTTTCCTTTTTTTTGTTTGGGCGGTGATAACTGATTTTTTTTGTGGTGATAACAATAGCGCACTTTTTATTTGATTTTTAATAATTTTGGTTTATTCGAATAAAAGGAAGAAACAATACTTTTAGAATTTAATGGTGAATTTCTAATAGCGTTTGACTCGGTACGACCGTACGGACACTCTCGGTTTGAACGTTATGCGTGTGAACCACTTGGAAACTGAAATCTGACTTGATTACGGCAGCGCGTCTGTTCAGTGTTACGATTGAGATCTGACTGACTTGAATCAGGGGTGAAATTCGTGTTTCATCCCACACACAGGACAACCAAAAGAGACCACGCCTCTGCTCTCTCAACCCCACGCCCGTCGAAGTGTGGGTAACTTTTGTTGACGGACATGGAGAATGAGAGAACAGAAAACATGATATGCTGTGATCTCGGGGCAGCTTTGGTTGTGTGCGTTGGTACGAGTGTTGCCTTTTATATTTCGGGATTAGAGAACAAAAACAAATATTGATCATCGAAAATCACTTTATTGTTTTTCAAAATATTCCCCATGAAGATCTATACACTTTTGCATGCGTTTGAACCAATTGTCGAAGCACTTTTGCCACTCTGATTGAGGTATCTCCAACACATGCATTCTGAATGCAGCAACCGCTTCTTCAGGTGTCGAAAAACGTTGACCTCTCAGTTTGTTTTTTACGTACGGGAATAAAAAGAAGTCATTCGGTGCCAAGTCAGGACTATACGGCTGATGACCCATCAAATCGATGTTTTGGGTGCTCAAAAATGCAGTTGTCGCAGCCGATGTGTGAGAGCTCGCATTGTCGTGGTGAAGAGTAATCCGTCTTCGGCGGTTGGTTTTCCTGATTTCTGGGAAGACAACTGGCAAACAAATGGTTGTGTACCACTCAGAATTGACTGTTCTGCGTTGTTCTAGTGATACGGTTGCGATTTGTCCAGCTTTTCCGAAAAAACAGGCGACCATTTGCTTGGAAGTGCTTCGTGCGCGAACAACTTTTGTTGGATTTGGCTCACCTTGAAACACCCAGACAGTCGACTGCTGTTTACTTTCGGGCTCATACGCGTAAATCCACGATTCATCACCTGTCACGATGTCATAGACGTGTTTCGAAACGACGCGACCGTATTTTTTGAGCATTTCTTTCGACCAATTGACACGAGCCTTTTTTTGTGCGATTGACAAATTGTGTGGGACCCAACGTGAACAAATTTTTTTGACAGTCAAATGTTTATGCAATATTGAATGTATGCTGGTCCCACTAACCCCTAAGGTTGTCTCAATCTCACGATAGGTCACATGACGATCTTCCAATATCAGTTCGCGCACAGCATCAATGGTTTTCGGAACAACAACTGATTTTGGACGACCTTCACGAAATTCATTTTGGAGTGAACTACGACCACGATTGAATTCACCATACCATCGATAAACACTGGTCCTTGATGGAGCTTCATCGCCAAAAATTGAATTAAATTCATCCACGCACTGTTGCTGAGTTAATCCACGCCGAAAGTTGTAAAAAATAATCGCACGAAAATGTTGACGATTTAATTCCATTTTTGGGCCGAGATGAATCTTTTAAGTTACTGTAAACAACACAAATAGCGCTCGTATGTCAAAAAGTTCTGAGTGCGTATAACCTCAAAAATGTCCAACTTTACGACAGAGCTGTCAATTGCCGGATTGCAACACTAGGGTTGCCAAATCCCGAAACATAAGAGGCAACCCTCGTATCAGATGCAGCTGCTGACATGACCTGGTGACCCAGTGGTACAGCTATGGTGTAGTCAAAGCGCATTGAACCGTGAAAAGACAGAAATACGAAGGAGAGGAAAACCTAGCTGATGTCACTCCCCTGCAAAAAGAGATCATTGATCCCAAGCGAATGGATGATCTGAGGGAAAGTCAATAGGACGCCGCTGATGCTTGGGAAATAATCAGCGTGAGAACCAGACTCTAAGACCCTGAAATAACCCCAGCGATTTTGCTATGACGCAACAGCGTCGTTCGTTTAGACTTGCTGTTGCTAACCGACATTATGAGATTTCCGATGGGATACTCGTGGTTAGCAAGAATGGGGTTGCCGTATGGCACGAATGTAGCTAAACTCAATTATGCATTATCTGTATGGGATAATGAGCTTAGCTATGCGTCCGTTTGACATGTTTTACAGGGGAATAACATATGAGGGATAATGGATATGTATGACGCGCTGAAAAGGTGGAAATTGGGGTTTAGATTGTGGGTTGTTTCTCATGTAGAATAGAGAAACCCCCACAGACTCATGACACATCATCTGCTTACATTCATTTTATAACTGATCGATTACGAATGTGACGCAATAAAACAATGTCGGTGAAACTATGCTATTGTATGCCGATGGGTTACGACTGCAAGGCGAGCATAGCTCGTTTTAAACTAAATTAAGAGAAGGAAGAAATTTGTATATATATATAGGCTTGTAGGGAAGAACAAAATGCACTCGATAAAGCCATGAGAATTATTTAATTTTCGGTATTTTAATATTTCAGGTACATGGAGTTGGTACGGGGCAATTCAAAAGACCTAGTTTCCATTCTTTACTTGTCGGGCATTGCGGATCGTTCCCTCCGGCCAGTTGTAAGGAGCGGCCGGCAGACATTTGAATCCTAGGTGGGTTGGTAAACATACCGCGGTACACTGAACAGGCCGTCACCTGAAGTGAAGTCGGGTAGTGAAGTCGGATCAGCGGGGATTCCACATCCACTAAGAAAATCGGTCGAGAAGGCCATTGATTAACATACATTGTTCTTGAATACCTGCGGTTGTAACTGCGTGGTGGCACCAGAGCGTTCTAGACTCGTGTGAGTTGTCAGAAGAATTGTGTATTTGCCTGTTTAAAAAAGATTTTGAAGATGCATCGGTGTGCATCTCCGAATTAAAGGGTATTACGGGAAAAGATTTGTATATGCACAATTTTTTCAACAAGTTTAATTGAGCCGCGACCGTGACTATACTTGTAGAAAGGAGGTTTAAATTACGCGAGGTTAAATGCAAATGCTTCCTATAATAATCTGCGGCGTTCTTTTAGACTTCTTCGCATGAGATTGTGGTGAAATTGGGGTTATTAGGTGTTGCTAAAACATATATTGGAAAAAGAATTTCAAATGCTCACATGTCATCATCATTATGGGCACCACAACCGGGATCCGGTCTTGGCCTTATTTAGCAAGTCCTGAGGCTTGTTAAATTTTCCACAATAATTTGTTTTTCTGGGCAAGCTTATTAAAGAAGTTTAATAATTTTTGTCAGTTTATATTGCAATTAAATTAATAAAGTGAAATGGAGTGTTATGCTATTATATTTATCTCATTTTTGCAAAAATAATTTGTAACATAAACCACCGCTAAATCTGTTTTCTATTTTCTTCTTTCAGGGGACCCTTTTCCATTGTGAGACGATGTATTCATCGAGAGTCTGGGCAACAATTCGCAGTAAAGATCGTTGATGTTGCAAAATTTACTGCAAGTCCTGGCCTCAGCACAGCAGGTAAATCTACACTTTTTGACTAATGTAGGTGGGAAGGTTGTACTACATATCTATTTTGGAATGGAGAGTTAGCTGTTGCCCTGCAGTGTGGCTGTAAACATGATCCTGCCATCTATATGTCTTGCATATTTTTCTGAAATGGAGAAGCAACTGTTGTCCAAGAGTGCGACAGACCCTGGGGTTTGCTAGATTCGCCCGTGTTTTTGTTATATAAGCGGGTTTCCTTCTAAATGTCTGCTTCTACGTTGTGTCAAAGCACTTTCGATTTTCTAGCCAGTTGGGTTATTATAATGGAGATTCTGTCATTCTGTTTATTTCTGTATAATTGTTCGAAATATATACGTTTTGTTTCCAATCTGGTGGTTTCGTTGCGATAGAGACATCCTTTTCTATCGGAGCGATTGCAGAGAATGTCTCTTCTGAAATGAGAAGCTAGTTTCTGTGCGATCAGATAAAGTGTTCCGTCAGAAAAGGGGCTCGACCCACCAGTGCCGACCTAAGTTGTCCAATTCTGTGTTCTGTTTTATTGCACACAGGACAACAAAAAAGATCACGCCTCTGCTCTCTCATTGTCACGCCCGTCGAAGTGTGTTAAAAAATCCGTTAATTGATAATCGACGAACATGGGATAATGAGAGAACAGAAACACAATGTACGATGATCTCGGGGTGGTTTTCGTTGTGTGTGCTGGTATCAAATGCAGTTTCTGAGTATGACCTACTGCCCTAGTGTTACGGCTGTGGTAATCTCAGAGTGCGTTGAGCCATAGGAAGACAGAATTATGAAGGCGAGGAAAATGTTGTGTGCGCTATTCACCTGTAAAATGAGATAGTTGATCCCAAGCGAATGGGTGATCTGAAGAAAAGCCGAAGTGACGCCAAATTGGCTAGGGTAATTTATCATGAAAACTAATTAGATATTTTGATAAATTCCCCAGCGGTTTCGCTATGATGCGACGGCGTCGTTTGTTTCGACTTGTTGTTGCTAACCGACATGATATGATTTCCGATGGAAATCTCATGGGGTAGCAAAAATGGAGTTGCCATATGGCAAAAGGTAGCTGAATTCAATTATGCATCATCTGCATAGAAGAATGAATTTAGCTATGCGTCTATTTGGAAAACATGGTATATCAGGTGAATAGCATGAACGGTGGAAAAAGGGTTGATGTGACGCGCTGTTAGCGGTCGAAATTAGGTTGGGATTGTGGGCTGGTTCTCCATGTGATATAGAGAAAGAAAGTTGTCTGTGCTCTATGATTTTATTACCATATGATGTTTCGATAAAGTCAAATGTAAATTAGCAGCAACGAGAAAAGTTGATATTGAATCTCGACACGATCTGTAGTAGATGGAACGTCCGCAAATAGATCTTTTTCGTTTTTAATTTAGGCACATCACACTAGTCGGGGAGAAATTGGGCTAAATAATCGGAAAATTATCGCACCAATAATTAGAAAGGACAAATGAGACTGGCGTTGCTCTCGACCGCGCTCCTCTGGGGTAGAATTTGGACTCGTCGCGATTGGTTGTTAAAACAAGACTAACGACTGTTGTACGGATCCTGCTGCCAGTCGCGACGGGGGTGGATTCCCACCGATGCGATGTGGTGAGAAGAAAATTAAATCTTTCTTTCGTCCGGCGACCAATGAAAAATCGATTTGTGTCTCATTGGAAAGATTCTCTTGGTGATCGTACATTTGTTTACTCATACCCTGGAATGGCGGGTGAACGAAATTGCATCGGAGATTGGATCCAAGGAATAGAATCCAACAGGGCAGCTGAACAAACAATGGTAATTCGACAGAGACTAAATTTGTTTATGGGATCATCGCCGGGCGGATCGAATCGGCTTCTTCTGCTTGTATGTTATGTATACAGAAAAATCGGTGGCAAGAATGAGAATGATGATTGTTTAGACAAACAAATCATGGGTCGTGTCTATTTCGATGATTGTTCATCGATTAGACAACGGATCATACAATTAGGCTTGCAGCTGTCCAAGCAAGCAACGTGCCATGGCTTAATCGTTGGGCAAACGATTGCTTAGGCCTATGTACACAGGAAAATTACTGTGTACTTGAGGGACATGGCTGCCGGCACGAGGAACCAATAAGATTCCAAATGGTTCGTGAAGGATGTGAACCGAAATGATTTTGAATAAAATGTGATGTTGGTTGATGTCATGGCAAGATGATGATCTTGCCGTGGGTTATATTGCAGGTGAGAAATAATGGTTTGAAATGTTTCAAGTTGCAGGTTGGAAATGGGAAGTTGGGTTAAGAACATGGGTGGTTCTTCGGATATGCTTAAAGAACCCCCACATAACCTTTACACTAAGTCAATGCACTCATTTGCCGATGCCAGCACGTTGAGTTTCTCGTATTCATTGGAACATGACTGACAAAGCTATTTTGACAACATTTTCGAACAGCAGGGTATGCTCAATTCATTGAATTCTGACACATAAATAAATAGAGTAGAGGATTGTCTAACCAACTGTAGAATTCTACCCAGTGCTGGCTTTGTCACGAAGGAGAAACTCCAAAACGCACCGTCTATGAAAGACCCTTGGATTCTCGAGGTCAACACAGTATTTATTCTTATTAATTACGCCTTAACATGTGCTAGAAACACTACACGTCTTCCAGCATGCCCCCAATTGACAAGGTGTCGTCTTGAACTGAAGATCACTACATCAAACGCTTCTGAGACAACCTTGCAAGTCATTGATAGGATACAAAAAGCACAATAAAAAACAACCAGATCCAAGTATATACACCAAAATAACAGAGCCGCAACATATCCTTGGCAAATAAACGGATCTCCACACACGCGTCTTCGTGCTGTGAAAAGTGCGAGGATATACACGCGAGTGAAGTACAGTGCCGAAAACCCTCTACTCAATCCATCCCTTGTGTCTGTTTTCCTATTTTTCGCATCTCTGTTTGCGTCCCTCAGGCATCGATACTCTCGATTGATTTATAATCTTTGGAGAGTTTTTTGTGTCTGAGTGGCATAATGTTCGTCATGGGAGGAATGTGACTTGGATTTCGGCAAGGATCTAGTGGAGAACCTACTACAAGAGCATATCACCTGTAGTGGTTGCTTTCGCTTATCTATTGCTGGTCACGACTTGCAAGCGAGGTGGTGTTGGTTTTCTGTGTAGGGCCATTACAATAGAACGGGAATTTCCCTTTGATTTGTGTAACATTGGCGGCTTGAGATGCAATCTCTCTTCTGTGTCTTCCCACGTTTCTAACCAGAAAATAACTATCCTTCCACTTAGGAAAACCCAGGTAATTACTAATACAAATATTTCCGATTTTAATCTATCTGGATATAACTTAGTGCCACTGTTCTTTCCACATCGTGGTATAGCCACATATATACGAAATGATATTGCTTATCAGTTTCTGCCACAATATGGGCTTTGTTCCAACCCAGAGTTTAATTCCTCTTGGCTAAAACTTTACGTTTGTTGGCATATCATACATAACTGCTTTCTTTACAGAAGCCCAAACGTGGATAGAAACGCATCCTTTAACGAATTTGATACTCTGCCTGGTTCTATCGATAGGAACTTGACCCTATATCCGCACACTGAAATTGTTATTGCGGGTGATTTTAATGTGCATAACTCTCAGTGACTTCGTCACTCCGGACACAGAACACCTGAAGATCAATATGTCCAGCTCTTTGCTGATTCAAATAATTTAACTCAACTTGTCAATGATCCAACACGGGTACCAGACATATATGGTTATTTCGCCAACACACTGGACCTGTTCCTCACCTCCCACCCAAACAGATATACAATTAAAATTTCTTCGCCCTTGGGCACTTCAGACCACTGTGTCGTGTCAGCGAAGTTTGCCATAACCAACAGCAATTTTAACGAGAAAGCTCACAGAAGAACAGTGTGGTTCCACGAGAAAGCCAACTGGAAAGGTCTAACCAACAGTAACGTTAATGAGAAAGCTCCCAGAAGCACAGTATGGTTCCACGAGAAAGCTAACTGGGAAGGTCTAAACGACTTTTTTGGGAGGTTACATTAGTCGTTATTTTTCCTCAATAACGATGTTGACTCTATACCGGACACATTGACAAACACGATTCTACTTGGCATGCGGACCTTTATTCCACACAGGGTAAAGAGTATCAAACCCAAGAGAAATATGTGGTTCGATTCCGGGTGCAGAGAAGCCATTAAGGCTAAAGAGTTGAGCTTCCAGTTGTATAAATCGAACAATACTGAGGAAAACCGAAAACGATTTAAGAGTGCTAGAAGGGACTGCAATGCGTATATTCAACGCGCCAAGTTTTTGAATGACTAGAGAGTGATACAAAAAATACTACACTCTCCCACGGGTACTAGAAGCTTCGGGGTATTCGTGACACCCAGTCTCTTCATCTATTTCATCGTTTATAGTCGATGACAGAGCAGTCACCACTGCAATAGAAATGTCGAATCTACTTGCTGCACATTTTGCAGCGAACTCAACGCTGCCTGATACCACATCAGCTCCGCCTTAACTTGAGCATAAGCAGGACACCATGAGCCAGATTGGCTTCCGAACGCGTACTGTTGCCCGGACACTCAAGAAGCTAAACGCAAACAAATTCGCTGGCCCGGATGGCATTCCCCCAATTCTCTTGAAGAGATGTTCTTCTTCACTCTCTAAACCACAGCGGAAACTCTTCCACTTTTCTGATTCCACTGGCCGTTTCCCAAATAGATGGAAGCCATCGAACATTCAGTCAATTCTCAAAAAGGGTGAGAAATCATCCGTTTCTTCTTAACGACCCATGGCACTAACTTCTATTCTCACCAAGGTAATGGAATCCACTGATCAACCGTTAACTTTCGAAATATCTGCAATCAAATGACCTCTTCAATGACCGCCAATATGGCTTTCGTAGCAACGAGTCCACAGGAGATCTGATGGCGTACCTTACCGAAAAGTGAAGCTATTCCATCCACTACTTCGGTGAAAGCAAGGTAGTCGCGTTCGATATTTCAAAAGCCTTCGCCAGAGTTTGGCGTCCAGCCCTTTTGTCAAAATTGTATTCCATGGAGTGGAGAATTCCCGGATCCAACGGATAAGAGACTATCTTTCTGGCCGTTCAATCCAAGTGGTTATTGATGACGTCAAATCTGTCTCCCATCAAATTAGTGCAGGTGGTCCCAGGGTTCGGTACTCTCACCCACCCTCTTCCTGATCTTTATAAATGATCTCTTGTCAATTACTCACAACCCAATCCAGTCGTTTGATGATGATAGCACATTGAGTTTCTCATACTCATGTTGTGTGGTACAACGGATCGTTTCCGTGCTTCTCGTATTACCGAGGAAGAGAAACGAACGATGGAATCCTGTGTGGATTCCTGGTGATTGTTGGTCCTAAAAGGGTAGATTTAGTTGATGTGCCGTCACAGGTTTACTTTTCTAATGTTCACTTTTAGGTTTTGGATCTCGTAGGAAATTTTACGTGTTAATTGCTTATAGCATACATGGGAAAATAATGCATTATGCTGTTTGATTTTAGGAAATTGAATCGAACAAATTCATTGAATTGAAAAAATGAATTTGAATTCAATAAATGAGAATTTGAACGTTTTGTTCGATTTGGTTTGACGTTGAATTCAATGTTATGTTGGGGATATGAAATGGATTTTGTTATAGGGAGGATTTGTGTATATGTGGGAGGAAAATGTAATGCGGGAGAAAAATGGTAGGGCTTCTTGGAGCACTACACTCATGGGAACACTCCCGTCCAAACTCCTTGAACGTCATTATCAGCCAGCAACTTATGTTTGACACATTGAATTCAGACCTCAACAAGATATATCGGTGGGGATTATCTCACCGAGTAAATGTCAATGCCTTAAAAACTCAGAGCGGCCTCTTGTCATCAAAGGCGAACCACAAAGTAAATATACTGTCGATGAACGGCACTTGCATCGACAAAGCTACGGAACTACCAACCTCGGAACTCGAATCAATTCGAATCTCAATCCGTATGACCACATAGTTGAACCTGCGAAAAGTGCAGCCAAATGTATGGGGTTCCTTAAAAGATGCAAAAGATACTTCCCTCCATCCAACCTGGCCACTATTTACAAGGCATATATTCGTTCAAAAATGGAGTTCAACTCCCATATTTGGTCAGACGCATCCTAAACTGCACTACACGTGCTCGACAGGATGCAAATGCGAGCAGTGAAACTTATTTGGGACTCAGCCGTAAGTCGATCAATTCCGTCGTTAGAACACAGGCGCAACGTATTGACCCTATCTCTTTTCTATGGGTATGACCACGGTCATTGCTCAACTGAACTTGCTGAATGTGTACCGCCTTCAGACATTTTCTCGCGCTACCCATTAGTTGACCTTGAAAGTAGAGTTTAGGCCCACAAAACATAGGGAGTCATTCTTTAGCCGAACCACACGAATGTGGAACGTTCTGCCTGATCATATGTTTCCTGGTCGTTGTGATGTCCAGACATTCAAGACCAACACCTTCGTTCCTTATCCACTTCCTCTCCTCCGCTCGCACTGTGGTCTGACATTTAAGGGTACTTCAAAATCACGGTTTGTGCGCGCGTTAGTGTAAAAAAAAAAAAAAAAAAAAAAAAAAAAAAAGTATATATATATATATACTTTTTTTTTTTATATATATATATATATATATATATATATATATATATGTTATATATGTTTTGCTTAATATTATCAAGACTTGTGCTCAACTGAACATGGTTAATGCATTCCATCTCCTCAAATACTTTCCCTAGATACTTGTAAATCAAAGCTTGCATCAGTTTACATTAAAATCTGATTACACATTGTGCCTGTGGGGGATCTCTATACTACATGGAGAACCAACCCACAATTTCATACCTTATT
The DNA here is from genome assembly GCA_963931805.1 of Microdon myrmicae. Taxonomy (NCBI): domain Eukaryota; kingdom Metazoa; phylum Arthropoda; class Insecta; order Diptera; family Syrphidae; genus Microdon; species Microdon myrmicae. The sequence continues at coordinate 46,479,708 of OZ007499.1, read as the reverse complement.
TCGACCCCTTTCATGGCGTCATTTGTACCCTTATTACCCTTACAAGCTATTCCACCTGTAAAACATATTTCAATAACGGACGCGTAGCTGAATTCATTATTCTATGCAAGTAATGCATAATTGAATTCAGCTACCTTTTCGCCATACGGCAACTCCACTTCGCTAACCCATGAGATTTCCACCGGAAATCGCATCATGTCGGTTAGCAACGGCATAGTCTGATCAAACGACGTGGTTGCATAATCATACAACCGCTGGGGAAATTACCAAATTATTTAATTTAGTTCCCATGATCAGATTTCCCTAGCCAATTCGGCGTCCTATTCACTTTTCCCAGACCATCTGTTCACTTGGGATCTATGATCTCTTCTTACAAGTGAATAGCCACAAAACATTTTCCTCTCCTATCCGTATCTATCTTCCCCGGGTTCAATGCACTCTGAGATCACCACACTCATCGCACTAGGGCAGTATGTCATCCTCAGAGGCTGCATTGATACCAGCACACAAGCTAAGCCAACCCCGAAGTTATTGCGTTCTCTCTTTTGTTCTTTTCATCCTTCGCATGCACAGCGTCGGTCGAATGATGTGCGAATATTATTCACTTCACCAAGGCATGCAAATGAGAAGATACATGAGAAGAGCGCAATGATGATTGGCTAATAGCTGTGCGTATTGCAAAATCAAAATTTCATCCCTAATTGGGATCAGTCGCCATTCAGTCATCACCGCAGTTGGTCACGCCGCACCAAATTTAAAAATCATCCCTGGTAGCGCACACTCACGTTACCAAAAGTCGAATATTGTCGTTGCGCGAGTCACATATCAACACCAAAGTGCTCATTCTTTTGGGTAAAATACTTAATTACCGCGGTCGCAGTGTCGGGAAAGAAGTGTTTCATCTTGTACAAGATTTATATAAAAACTATTTAATAAGATTAATATTAAGTTTTAAGTGAAATAAAAGTAAAGGATTATATCAACAAATAAAATTAAACTAAGAGAACAAAACCACTACAGTGAACTTTTATTTTCCTCTTGGATTTACTTTGTGAACTATTCGCTTTGAGCAATCGTTGGGGATTTTAGTGAAATTATTGCGCGTGTTCTGGAACACTGACTTAAACCCCCACACACCACCTACCTGATCAAGGAGTGTCTCACTATAATCTCCAGACAGTTCAAAGTACTTTATTACCTTATTCTCTTCTTTTTCTTCTGCCTCGACAGTACTATACTTTGACATTGATATAAAAATAAACGCCCAAGTATGCCGCAATCCTTACTTATAATAGAAGGACTGATTGTGAGGATATTACCACCCCTGTAAAAAGAAAATTCTATTCGCCACCAGTGCTAAGTAAGGACATGCATTTCTATATATGGGAACGAGGACCCACTCAACTACAATATGCGATTCAGTGGAAAGTGGATCACTTTCTACGCAATTTGCTTTTCATTAAATCTGGCTATTTATCCCAATCAAATATTCAAAACTGACAAATCTCTGGGTTGCTATTTCATTCAACCATTCTTGAATAAGGCAAGTACCAGTTTATCTTCTCCTCTTCGTTCTGAATATCTTAAAATGTCGTAGTCGTGTCTTCCTAATCTTAACTCGTAAGTTGAATGAAGAATTTCATTTTCTCGCAATGGCTTGTTGAGGGACAAGGAAGAAAGGGAGCACAGAAACTCTTGATGTCTTGATAACTTGTGGCGATTATTGGCGGTAAACTTCAATGAACCGTCAACATGTTGTTCCTTTTTGTGTTATTTTTCTCACAGTCGTAGAAAAAGAAAATGCATTATCTAATTTCGTTTTGCAGGGTTATTTGGTTATTTATCTTAATTATTTTATGTTGTGGTATTTTGTTAGCTCCCCAAGACCTTCCTGTTCTGTGCATAATGGAAAGTCGAACGTGACTGGCCTTCCCTCCTGCTACAATATCCTGGGTACGGGCGTATTTACTGTAGTAAAATAGGGATAAATAGGTTTTCGTCCTTTCAGTCTCTTCATACTTTCATCGTCGTTTTATTTTCTGCTTTACTTTATCCAATTAGTACAGTTATCATCAATCTGTTCGAAAACGAGCTCCCCCTTGGTATCCATTTAAATCGTCTTGTGATAAGAAAGTTACCGTTGCAGAATACAATGTAATTTCCTTTGAAGAGTAGTTTTGTGAATACCACGGAAAGGCTTTGTTTTCGTCATTATGAACCTTGGGAAACTATTAAGTAGTTGATAGTACCCTCCAATAGGACGGAAAAGTTGCTCTGGTGTTTTGTGTATACCTTTGCACTAGTACTATACTACCTGAACGATATCACACGATGAACCACAGCATTTGAAAACTGAAGTGGATCATGAATGGTGTTAGTTCTCATAGCATGAGCTTTCGAAAAATGTACTAGTGCAAGACATACGGTAAATATGTAATGTGTGTAAATGTGAAAACAAACGATGAAAAGCTGTTACGCTAGTCGTAATACTCTTTTGTTTAAATAAATAATTGAATCATATTTTATATGTTAAAACTAAATATGTGTTACTTATTAGAAGTTTTTAACAAAAGTTTTATAGGAACTTGGAATCTTTTAATCTCAAAGATATGGGGCACTACATGTGGATTTTAGTATTTCAAACAAACATAGGCATAACGTGCAGGTAAAATATAGTATACGTTGTCGGTATATATTCAGGTTCATACGTACTAACATACGATCATCAACATCAACATTCACCTTTGATTCAACGCGCATAATTTAAATCATGATCGTCTCTACCGGCCGTTTATGAACGACTCTGTTTTTGTTTTATAAACTCGACCGTTTTTGTTGACGTTTAGTGTACAACTCTCCGCTTTCAGAAACCTAAATATTCTACGACTTTCGGTCGTGAACACTCAATTACCCTGAAACTCGAATCGTATTTTTAAATAACCTTCTACATGAGATTTAAGAAAATTCATAGGCAACAAATTCATGCAGATATCATGATAAATAATCGCACTTTGAGAGGTTCGTCATCGCATAACCGGGCTCGCTCTCGAGGCTCGGACCAAGCTCGACTGGTGACGGCATTTTGTAACATCAGGGGCATCGGTTTCACCAATACCAATGTAAACGCCGTCCACCAATATTTGCAAACAACGAAACCCGATATCCTTGCCCTAACTGAGACCCAGGTCGATCAGTCAACTGATTCGACATATCTTCGTTGCTCCGGATACGACTTACATTCGAGATTCCGTTTTAAGGGCGGAGTCTGTGTCTTCGCGTGGTCCGATCTGGCTTGCCAGAGGATGGAGGCGTTGGAACGCAATAATATAGACATCATATGGTTGAGGGTGGTGCTGAGGAATTCCGTTAAATTTCTTTGTTGTCTTTACCGCTCCCCGAATGACGATCGACCGGCGACATTTTTCGAACATCTTTCATATACTGTCGACTGGATACAGATCAACCACCCAGCTTCTGAAATTGTTGTCCTTGGCGATTTTAATGTGCACAGTTCCGACTGGTTGTTACATTCTAACTGAACCGACGAGGCTGGGAGGCTGGCGAGATGTTTGCTGTAAGCCACAACTTGACTCAACTCGTGGGGGAGCCAACGCGAGTGCCTGATGCCCGAGGCGATTATGCGAACACCCCGGATCTGTTTTTGCCACCCGAACCGAGTATTTATACCGTAGAGGTTTCTGCGTCACTGGGAAACTCAGATCACTGCTTGGTATCTGTCGCGCAAACACTTGCATATCAAGCGAATAACCGACCTAGGCAGCTTCGCAATGTATGGAAGTATGGGGCTGCTAACTGGGAGGATATGCGAGATTTCTTCGCATACGTTTCATGGTCGGAGGTGTGCTTCGGAAACTCCGATGTTAACGCTTGCGCGGAGTCGGTATCAGAGATTATTCTTCTGGGGATGGAGATGTATATTCCACATTCCTTCAAAAGAAGTTCGTCTGATAAACCTTAGTTTGACAAAAAATGCGAGTTGATTACAACAGCAAAAAATAGAGCTTATAAGCAATGGCGCTCCAATCTCACCGATGTTAACAGAACGAATTTTGTTAGAATCAGAAACGCGTGCAACCAGGCGATTGATACCGCGAAGAAAGCTCACAACGACAGGGTGATCAATAAGCTCCTTCGGTTCCCTCCGTTTGTGACAGACAGCGGGACGTTAGTCACGAATCCAAAGGATAAAGCTAATGTGTTCGCGAATTTATTTTCCGCAAATTCCAACCTCGATCCCGGCCACCTGTGATCTCGCCGGTACAGTCTTCCATGCGGGATGTGATATTTCGTCCACGCATTATTCAACGCATTTCGCGTGAACTGGATTAGAGGAAGGCAACCGGCCCGGACGGAATACCAGCAATAGTCCTTAAGAACTGTGCTTCAGAACTATCGCTGGTTCTTGGCTTCTTCCGCTTATCCTATGCACGCAGGACCTTTCCCGCCTGCTGGAAAATCGCTCGAGTTCAGCCAATCCAAAAGACCGGAAAAAAGTGTCTCCCACAAAATTACCGTCCTATAGCATTACTGTCTATTTTATCTAAGGTAATGGAAAAAGTCATCAATACAGAGTTAGTTAAGTATTTGGATTGCAACGGACTTCTGAATGATCGTCAATACGGATTCCGTGGCAGGCGGTCCACAGGAGACCTTTTGACACCTATAACCGATATATGGACATCTGCGTTTGAACGGCATGGTGAGTCAAGGGCGGTCGCATTGGATATCTCCAAGGCTTTTGAGCGTGTCTGGCACGGGGCATTGCTGAGCAAACTTCGTTCATATGGACTTTCCGAACAGCTTTGCGACTGGACGAGGAGCTTCCTCGAGAATCGATCGATCCGGGTTGTTGTGGACGGCGTGTGTTCGGATCTGTATCCTGTTAATTCGTGAGTGCCCCAAGGTTCTATTTTGGCTCCAACCTTGTTCTTGCTCCACATAAACGATTTGTTGGAGACAACGGATAACAAAGTGTTCAGTTTTGCGAATGATAGTAAGCTTGTTTCCTCCTTTTCGAGTGTTCGGCCGATTGGTGCATCTGCGTCGCATCAGCTGAGATGTAGACAGATTAACTCTCTGAATCAGGATATAGATAGGGTCCTGCAGTGGGGAAGGGCCAATCTCGTCGACTTCAGCGCAGCAAAGACAAAATATACAACATTCACAAAGAAAAGTGGATCATCGGTTCCACAGCTGATGATGAATGGCCGGGCCCTCGAGGCTGGGGAAAGTTTGAGATTGCTCGGCGTCACGGTCTGTGGGAATGTATCATGGCATAAACACGTGTCGAGTATCGCCAGGTCAGCCTCAGGAAAACTAAGTTATCTCTTTCGAGCCAAGAAGTATTTTACTCCGCCCCAACTTCTTCTCCTATATAAATCCCAAATTATACCCGCGTTCGAATATTGCTCTCTCTCTAAACATACCCTGGACCTACTTGAGAGCATACAGAGACGAGCGATCCGCCTGACCGGGGACTCGGCGTTGACGTCGGGACTACAGTCGCTATCACATCGAAGGCGCGTAGCCGACCTCTGTCTGTTTTAAAGATATTATCACGGGTGCTGTTCTTCGGAGATTCTTGGCATTGTGCCACGCAATTCGGTTTATATGCGTTCCACAAGACAATCCGACGGATCGCACCCGTTTGTGGTTCATCTCCCGACGGCGCGAACATCCCTGCATCAGAACTCGTTCCGTTATGGGGCGGGGAAGCTGTGGAACTCCCTTCCCACGCGAGTGTTCCCGGAGCGTTACAACCTGCAACTGTTCAAAAAGAACTGCAGCAGTTATTTGGTGGCATCTCGGGGTGTCCACTCGGCGCTATAGGTTCGCCTCTCCCGGGAGAAGTCTAATAAAATAAAAAAAAATTAAAAAAAAAAAAATGCACAAGACGAATTGCAATAATGTAATTTGAGACAGGTGCGCACATTCTACTTCCTTCGTAGGTCGAGGGATACTGCAGTTTTTTATCATTGCCTCTACAAAGTTTTGGTGGTGACTATAAATATGTATTTAACGGGTTTGCTGTTTCAGTTGCTTTAGGTGTTCGTTACTGACGGATCTGATGTAAATGCAGATCTCCCAATCTTTATGTTGTTTCCCCTACAATCTTAAACATGGATGTCCATCTTTAAGTTTATCTGTAAATTGCCAATGTCCGAAGAGAGCCTCATTAACATTATTTCATATAGAAGACACGAACAATAATTTTGGTTTCTTCAATTACTGTATAAAAGTACCAACGCCACATGCCCTAACAATACAAACCGCATTTGTACGGGTTAAACGAGCTGACTGCTCTACTGGGTGTAATCAAATGTTAAATCTACCACTCACTTCCCACATAACTCAATAAAGAAGTCCTCAATTATAAAACATCTTATGGCTGGCACCATAAGTGTTGTGACACAATTACCCGAATTCCCTTTCGACATTTTTTTTAATAGACTTAAAGTGTTTTTTAAATAGAGTGAACTCCTTTACTCAAATCCACTCTTTTTCATATAGGAAAAGCGTAGCTTGGTTAAAGTACTTTGCCATGATTGTAACTTTCTGCTTCTAACGACATGAGCTGACAAATTGTCAAATCTTTCCGTTTGTAATGAACAAGTTACTTGGGGGATATCTTTGCTGGTCCCCATCCCTTAGGATGACGCACTTATACTAATAAGCACACAACTGTTGTATTTCGCCCATTTCATGGTTGCTTGAATAAATTTTTAATAATCGTAGTCTTCTTATAGTCCTTATTCAAGCTACCGCAGTAAGTGTATGACCCAGCGGTCCTTAAAAACCCTTCAAATGCCACTCATGTCTAGCGGCAAGCTTGGTGTCATATATCAATAGGCTACAAAATTAAATGTCTATCCAAATCAGAGGTCAACTTCTTCGACTGTGAAGCAAAAGATAAGAAGCCTTTACCTTGGCTTAATCATCATACATTCACCTATCTCCACTCTGGTACTCGTATCCCTACGCACGATTACGGTGATTTGCAATAGACACAAAATTGTAGGCTTCCATTATGTCTCTGAATGGGGGAGAGTTAAAAGTTATCTTTTTATCCTCTCCCTTTTCGCACAAAAGGATGAAGTAATTTCCTTAAAAGCTTTCCTGCTCTATGCCTATGCGCTACGGATTTAGTAATACGGTATGCTCGTTTATAATCCTCACATTATGATACTACACATACGAGTGCCGGCCAATTTTACCTTATGTTTGATAAAGGCGTGAGGAGAACTCACAGCGATTTTCACTCTAACAATCTTGTAGCACCATAAGCACGTCCGCATTCCTGTGTGAAATTATCAGAACCACAGACAAATTAAACCGGAGCTGGTGTATAATTTTTTGCTGTTTTTTCTTCTTCCCTTGCCCTGTCTTTGTCTTTCGCTTGCTGTTGATATAACAGTTGCATACCTCAATATATTCGAACCCCCACTTTGGAGTAGTTGGAGGGGTTGCGAATAGTTTCCCATATTACCAGTATTATGAATATTGGAATCAATATTGTGACTATTCAGACTATTGTCATCATGAAATATTCTGCTCTTCGGTTTGGCTAGGTTGCTGGTGTCTTTGTGGGATTTAACACTGTCTATAGAACATTCTACCCCTACACATGATTTTTTTTTGTTAGATTATCCAATTTTTGTGTGTGATAATTTTACAGAGTTTTTGGAAAAATGTGAATTCATTTACTTTTATTTTTCAGATTTGAAACGGGAGGCCACCATCTGCCACATGCTCAAGCATCCACACATCGTCGAATTGCTGGAAACCTACAGTTCCGAGGGAATGCTTTACATGGTTTTTGAGTTGTAAGTAAAAGATACAGTTTTTAACTTTCAATTATTCTATCCTACACACAGGGTTCCTGTGAGTGTTTAATGAAGTACTTACGGGGAAGGTAATAAATTATGAGGCTTTCGTCCTTTAGGGGAGTTTGGCTAACGTATCTACAACATGTTAGACTTCTACCTTGCTTTTGCTTCTACCAACAAAATACTCGGTTGAATAAGAATAATAAATTGGTTTGCAAATGGAAGACAAACTTCACCTTGACGTACATTAAGTAGTTTTGCGTTTCTTAACTTTCTTCTCGGACGGATATTCCTGACACAAGTTACCCGAATAAAAGGAAAGAATAACTAAGGCTTACATTTCTAGTTCGAATCTTGCCTAGATTGCGATCGAATTTCGTAGCTGTTTGAAAAGGAGCTAAATCTCTTTAGATGAACGTGATAAATAGCTTTGGTAGCATGAGAAAGTTCTTTTGCAGGGCAGGCTTCGTTTCGCTACTTCACTGTTTGTTTTATTTGAGACTATTGAGAAAGCTGGGACTAGCTGGTCTAGCATGATAATGTAATAATAATAATATCAATAATAGTGGGGGATCGTTTGGGTATCGTTGGCTTCGGCCCTAGAGTTAACCTGCCATGTGTATTGGAGTTCACATATTACCCACAGCGATGCATTCGTCGTCAAAAGTTAGGAATGATAGACATTGAAGGATTTTCCCGGTTTTTTATGTGCTTAAAATTGTTATTGCGTTTATTTTAAGACCATTGCGCTTCATTTTAAACATCACAATGAAAGTTTTGGCTGAAAGTGTCAGACAACTGCATAATTGTCATGGGCGAAGTTTAAAATTCTTTAAACTGTGTAGAATACTGGCCAAGGGATACTGTGGGGAAGAAGTATGTACCAGCATGGGTACTTGGTTCACTCCTTCCACCATCATAAAATACTAATTGGCCCGGCGTCGCAACAAGAGAAAACACAAAAGTTCCGAGGAAAACGCTCAAAAACTGGAACACAACGTCCACAGAAACAGGAAAGAAAAAAGAAAACACTGGTTACTGTTATTAGTGAAAGGTTTTTTATTTTTAGTTTGGTTGTTAATTAAGGTTCACAGATAGTTATTTGGCACTTAATAATTTTCAATAAATTGGGACGAAAACACTCTTAAGGGATTATTAAGTAATATAATGTTATTATCGGTCGGCAGTCCAAAGTACATGACGCCACCATTATGAAATGTACGCAGCTCGTACTCGCGGGGACAATAACTCAAATGATAACGACAGAACTTATAAACAGACACTCGAATACGCTTCCCCGTGCTCGGAACAGAAGCGGAAGTCGGCACGACCAGTGACGGTCGGCGGATGAAATTAGACTCCCCGAACTCTGATATGAATTCCATCCTAGGTTAGGGTTAAGAAAAGGGAAGGGAGAGAAAAACTTTTCTCTTAAGGGTGTGTCCGCCACAGAAATGCACTCTTTCAGTGCAGTGGTGTGTGTGCGCGATCGAACACATCGATGGTATTTACACGGGTTTGAAGGCAGACGAACAACGAAACAGGCAGGCGGCAAAGACAAAGGAGATTCATGATCTATGTCTATGGTGTGCAACGTCGCTATGATAGACGTTAGGAAAGAAATGGTGCTAATGGGATGCGATACTTTATACAATGGAAATTGTATATCGTATCTTGGGTCCCCGGTTGTACTGCCGATGATGATGATGATGATCTTGGGTCCTTGGCAGAAACGACTCCTTTGCATGCCTTTGTATGCGCCGGGTAATTCGTTTTGTGGAGACGAACAACAATTGAAGATTGTTTGTCAATAGGGAAATGCTGGGAATACGATTATAGTTTGCCGTATCGCCAGATGCCTGCCAAAGGACAGCCTTCCCTTGTTTGCACTTAGTGCATTGCTAAGGCATTAGTCTTAACGTGAATGGTGCTAATTACATGCATCTGCGTTGGACTATTTATCGCTGGCTAAAGGGGTCGCCATCCGATGTGTGTGTAAATAGTTTTTTGTACACATATTGAGGCTGGGATTAGCCAACACATGGTAAGATTCTCTGATATGCGGTCGTATGATATACGAACCGATGAGTTTCATTACAGGGAATTTAGGATAAGATAAGAAAGAACAGTTATAGGGGATTTTAAATGCGAAGTTATGCATGCAGGTAAGAATTCTTTTGCAGAAGCTTGAAAATAAATAAATTCGGTAAGCTTAATGCGTGCAGCATTTACAAGTGCTAATGCTGTTGCATTAGCGGAAACTGATGTAGATTAGGTTGTAATAATTGGGGTTCTGCCTGATAAGGAAAAGAATGAATCTTACGGGAAATTATATGTCAAGAGAATGCATAAAAGGTAAGTTTTCGTTGACAGGGACTTTAAGATCATAGATTTGATCTATATGATGCGTGAAGCATTTTCAGGTACTAATGCGATTGCATTAGTGAAGTTAGGAAATTGGATAGAAGTTATGGGGGTTTTAGGTAAGTGAACCGTGGGGTTTGGCGACACCACCACAATACTTGACATCGTTTTCATTAAAATCGTATAAGTAAAATCACTCTGAAACGACGACCAGTCGTAGGGCTCTGTCCACAAGCCACGTACTGGGCAACGGAGAGGGGTAGATGGTATGTAACGATGTGAGGGGAGCGTAAATGATCAAAAAAGCGCTACGTGGTTTATGGACTACCCCCACCTGTTCGCCGAGTAAAACGTGATGACACACCATTTAATTTCGAACTTCTCTAATACGCTAACAGATGTCGTTAGAATTATTTAATATTTCAACAGAAGCACGCTAGTATTGCAATATTTTACGTTCTTTGGTCATCGCGTCACTGACCGTATCGTTTAAATTAGCAAATTTTTTCAAAAGAGGCGAGCATGGCGTTATAAGAAGGGTTCAGTGAAACTTCCGTACGACTTTAACGAAGCTAATAATGACCATCGTCCTATTCTGCGTGCATCTGCGGAAACATTCAGTACTGACGCAGACAAAGCACCAATAAATGCTGGCCAGGGGTATCGTTTGACAATGGTGTTTTTTAAATAATGAGTGAAATGGTCAACTGGAAAGACTGTGGTAGAAAATTGACTCTTTATGAATCGAGTGCTCTGATACGCACAAAACCCTCCACCCCTGAATACCTACCTCTTTGGAGCTAAGGTCCATCTTTTTTTTTTCATTCATTTTTAAAACATTTTTTATTTTTCTTTTTATATTCTTAATTTCTAAATTAAAGGCTAGACAAAAAATGCTTAAATTCTAGCTTAATTATCTTATATAATATATACCTTACTGGTCCTTCGCAGACGCTCTAAGCTAAACATTACTTAACATTTGTATAATTTGCCTTTTGGCGACAGAACTTTGTGGCAGTACTGATAATTAGTTGAAATACAAAGAAAAATTTGAAAAACTTTGTCAATTTTTTTTTGTTTTTTTTTTCTTAAAATTTAACTTACTTAACTGACCTACTTTTTTTTTTTTTATGTAAAAGCACTTAACCTAACTTAACTTAAATCTTATACTACCCTAATTCTAGAAAAGCTAAGTCTATGTAAGCTAGCTGATGATAGTATGATTCTATACCGACTTTGGAATCCAGGTCTTTATATGCCATTCAACCACCAGAACTGTTGACGCTGTCTAATACTATCGTCCCGGTCTCTGTGGGAGATAGCCCTACTGAAGCGCAGGAGCTCTTCTTCGGTGCGCGCTACTTCCCGGTCGTAGCAAAATCGCCCGTCTACAGATGATCTACTTACATGATAGATCAGCGGAATTCCGGATCTATCCTGTATAAGCCCTTTCATATCCAAGTCAAGGAACGCCTCTGGTGGAACAAAGCCGTTGCGACGCACGCTCTCATAGTACAAGGTGTTTGGATAATAGGCCCCGAAAATTAGGTCATTGGACGAGCTTATTTCTCTCGCAATATGTCCTCTGATTAATTTAATCATAAAATTATCCACCCTATTTATGTACGCTTCATTATATAAAGTCTCATTTGAGTAATACTTTTTATAGTCCGATTCCGGTGTCCGATATAATCTGAGACAACTTCTGAGACACTTTCTTTCGAACACCCGAATCTTTTCCATCAAATTTGGACCTATGTTGAACCACACTGGGCAACCATATATGAGCATTGGCCTGATTAGCGTCATGTAGCATATGACTTTTACCCTGCTGTCAAGTTGGCTACTGTGAAATAGCCTCCTTGTCATAGCAAAAGTTTTCCTCGCTTTGAGCAAAGCACTCTCTACATGTCTGTTGAAATACAGATATTGGTCTAGCCAGATGCCCAGGTATTTAACTAAACTCTTGGTTTCCAGTTTATCTCCATGCGGTCCCACGATAACTAGCTTTCGCCAGTTTTTCCTTGTGTCGTACGTGGCTTTATATAATGGAGTTCTAAATAGGATGGCTTCACATTTCTGGAAGTTGATCTTAAGTTTCCAGTCATCGCAATAGCGCTGCACTTTGTTGAAGTCTCGCTGTATTAACCTATTTATGATCGCAACTTTCGGAGCTGTTCTGTAAATTATGAGATCGTCTGCGTACGCAATAGCCTGCGGAAGTGCATCTATTAAGTCGCTAATGTAAATGTTAAAAAGAATCGGAGAGAGTACCGCGCCCTGTTGCAAGCCATTCTTGAAATTATACGTTTTATTAGAGGTCACATTACCACTTTTGACCACGAACCTCCTGTCCTTTAACATATCGTAAAGTACATATAGTAAAGGCTTATGTATGCCATGTCTGACCAGTTTGTAATACAACCCTTCGATCCAGACGGTATCAAAGGCTTTCTCCAAGTCGATCAGACAGGCCCCTGTGCATTGGTTCCTACATTTATTCCATTGTATGTCGGAGACCAGTTTAGCTGCGGCATGTGTTGTTTCATGACCCGCCTTAAAGCCAAACTGGTTATTTGGAATAATGCTGTTGTCGTCTACCCATTTTACCAGAGCTTTGTTAATGGTTTTTTCGAATACTTTACTGATGCTTGGGAGTAAACTTATCGAACGCATGTTCATTGGGTTTGTGCAGTCTTTGCCCTTTTTTGCGATGGGCTGAATGATACCCGTTTTCCAACGCGCGGGATAATATGCATTATTCAACGCGTTATTATACAGGACCGTGTATATATCTAATGCCATTGGGGGCAGGTTCTTGAGTACGATGTTAGGTACTCCATCTATTCCCACTGACTTTTTGCTTCTTAATGAGTCGAAGATACTCTGGATTCCTTCCCTTGTTATTAGAAGGCTATTAGCCACTACACCATTGGCATTAATGTCAATTGACAGATTATCTTCACTGAATTCGGTAAAACCCGGATTCACCGATTGTCAAAGTGAAATTTCATTTCGGAGGTGCAGGTGATTGAGTAGAACTCTGTCCTCCAGATCGTGATTTCGGTGAATGCTTTCATTCACCTTGTACATTTCCTGAAAGACAGCTCCCACAGCGTTCACCTTTTCCAAAGGATCTTCGATCACGAAGAGCTCACTATTGAGGATAGCGTTCTCTGCATCTATGCCAATGTTGGTTAGCAGTTGCTTGTTTACCTGAGTAGGTGGGATTTGGAGAGTAAGGTCCATCATTATACAGTAAATATCGCGATAGCAATTCAATATCAAACAAATTGAACTACACGTTCAATTTGCCCATATTGAATTTAAGTTGAATCTAAGACGTGAAAGAATGAACCATGTGTTCAACACGCAGAATCCCCTGGATCCAAATCTGTGGACCAGATGACCAACTTTCAAGTAAAGTTATTGAGAATCATAAATTGCACGTCTGCAATTCTTTGATCCGTCACAGGTTTCGTTACCCCAACCATTTCCCACAAGGACCATCATGGCTCATTCGCCTAGAACAAACAACTTGCGCCATGTCACGAATTGCACGTTCTTTTTAGCACCTAACAACATAGAGAATCATAAATGTGCATTAGCACGATCGTCTGTTGATTTTTCCTTTGTGTTTCCTCTTATGATCCCAAGCCGGGAAAGACAAAGAAAGGAAATAGCGGCTGGCAAAAAGGGCCAAGCAGAAAAAAGGACATATCTTTCGATCTGCAGGATGGAAGAAAAAAAAAAGATCTTCGTTCGAGGATTGGTTCTAGACGATTCGCCGAGACGGCGAAGAAGTTGGTTCGGAACTTTTTACCGAGACGGTCAAGTGATGCGGGGTGTCAGTGTTAAAAAGTATAATTTGTTCAGATACTGTGAAGAGCATTTTACCGAGAAAATCCAAGTGTAATTTGTAAATAAATTTTAGTTTTAATTAAATAATTAATAAAAATAAAATAAAGAATGTTGTTGTTCAAATGTGTAATAAGTGTGTTAAATATCATAACATTAAAGATTAGTTTTAATTATAAAAAAACAAAGATTGTTTAATTTCAAAGGTGTGTCAAGTGTGTGTGGTGTTCGAAGTTATAACAGCTCGCTGAGGTCCATTCAAGTTAGTTAATTGTGATAAACAATTCTTGTTGGACCATAAAAAATGCGTATGTTGTAAATAGGCGTGTAGCGTTCTAGGCACGCACAATTCCACCCAGGTAGGGTTCCTACCCTTCAAGGAACATACCTAACCTAAAATCGTTACACGCGCCCACAGACGCGTGCCACTAAGTCCGCTAGGGCCCTGAAACATTCACCACAACGTTGAGCCCGACACGAAAAAGCAAGGAACTGAACGTCCCAAAGCTTTCAATGTCAAGCTCAACATGTCGATTGTAGCATACCTGAAACAAAGGTAAAAAAAAACCATACACTCTTCCGGCTCCCATGAGAAATTCCAAAAGATCGAAATGTATCGCATCCCAGCTCTGCACAACAGGAAATTGCATAAGGAAACCGCGAAACTTATAATAAACGACAACAATAAAATAAAGTTCAAAACAATTTTCTTGGTGTTTCCTTTTTAACCGCGTTCGCTCTGGTGTATGTTTTCTATGCGGCAAGCAGGGTTCGGCGGAACACTTGAACAACGTATAAATCCGCCAAATTGGTGACAGCCGGACTCGCGAATTTGTAAATGAACACGCACCAAATTCAAAAAGTGAACTCACGAGATTTAGACGCGAAAGAGCACGCTCGTGACATAAAAGGTGAACACGCGAAAATAAGATACAAACAGTTCCGGAAACGTAGTGCAAGAGTGCCGAAAAACAGACAGTTGCAGTGACATCCAGTGCCGTTGAAAAGTGCCCACAAAACCGCAGCTACCAGGACAAGGACTCATCTCGGACGCCCAACAGCAGAGCAACGCAGGACAAAGCTGCAAGTTTTTTCAAAGCAATTTTCCTTTTTATATATATATATTTTTTTTTTTTCTTACTGTTTTAATAAATTTCGTAATATATTTTTCTATAATTCCTTGTACGAGCTCCTTCTGAGCCGAAAAGTGTAAATTTATAAAGCTCCTTCTGAGTCACAACCAGAAATTCAGTGTAAATTGATTAAGCTCCTTCAGAGCCGAAAAGGCTAAATGTTTAAGGCTCCTTCCGAGCAAATACAAACGCAGACCGATGTATATGCATTCAAGACAGACCTTTATACTGCTTGATTAGAGATAAGAAAACGTCTAATATAAAAAAATTCAAACCTAGAACAATTTTACAAGGCGGAATAACTTTAAGTATACTTTCCAGAAACAAAACGTTTTTTTTTTACTTCCTATTATTGTGGAAATAGAATTAAGCAAAAACCCAAGTGTTGTCCTGTGCGAGTGTTAAGAATTGGTTAAGTGCATTTTTAATCAGCAGTACATTTTTATATCGTTTGGTTTCGCTTCTCGTCATTTCTTTTTTCTTTTTTTTTCTTCTTGTTTTTAAAATCTGTTACTAGCCTATCAATTTTAAACGTTTTACCTTTTCAATTTTAAAAATTCGTATCGATTTTGGCTACCGATATCATCCAGCACACACGAAAGCTTGAGAAAAAAAAAAAAAAACTAAATTGAATATTTTTTTTTTTATTTTGTAATGATATGTACAAATAAGTAAACTAAAACGTAGCACATTAACGAGAATTCCGTGACATTGTACTAAAAATAGCACCAAAGGAAGCACAGATACAAAGTGTCCAAAATAACAATTTTGTAAGCTCCCCCAGAGCCACGAAGCACACGTTCTCGCTCCTTCCACCGATAAAATTAAAAACGCACGATTAAATTTAGACAATTCGCGGCCAGAACAACGCAAAAACAGTGCGTGCAATTAAAGAAAAACCTCGATAGTTCTCACTTCCTCGTACTTCTTGTCCTCCTCCGAACGGAAAACTTTTTCTCTGTCCACTTCCAACACAGTCGAATTTTACGTAGGATCCTCTGGTGTAGGCCCATCCATGATACATCTTTGGAAACCAGATAATATCGTTTTGTGCTAGGCCCATCCCCGAAAATAAAATCTTTGGAATCAGCAGGTCGTTTTACCGCGTTCCACTAGAAAACTTCTCGGAAAAGTAAACGCGAACCCCCACCAACAAGCAATCGACGCACCGAGCGACGGATTTACGACGCGAACCCTCAATAGTAGATGCCAACCACGAGGTCGCAAGCTTCGATTCAGAAAGCGAAAACGTTGAGGGGAAACACAATCGCTCCCCCACAAAAGAAATCAACGCGAGACCTCCCAAAGTCGACATTAACCGCTAGATCGAAATCAGCGGCCCAAAATTTGAAAATGGCAAACGAAGCCGAACCGTCTCCAACGACGTTTCAATCCAGGCGGACTACCGCCCACAAGGGCGTAACTTAATATTACCGGACTTCACTCCCGACGACCCAGACTTCTGGTTCGGTTAGGCCGAACAAGTTTTCAGTGTGGAAGGAATCACCAACGAACAGGTGAAATTCCTCCTGGTAACACGGGTACTAGACCCAAACTTGCTTCCGTATGCGAAGTGTTTAATTAAAACCCCATCTCCGCAACCCTACACTGCGTTTAAAGAGATGGTAACTAATGCCTACAGCGAAACGCCGCAAAATCGCTTGCGACGTTTATTACGGTCGACCGACACCTCTGGGATGCGACCATCTCAACGTGCCGCCTATTTCCGTGCACTGGCTGGCACGGACATGTCCGACACAGCCTTAACGGCAATATTTAGAGAATCTTTGCCAGAATACGTTCAGACAATCGTCGCGCCTCTAACCGAATCAGGTCTCGACGAACTAGCGCGACAGGCCGAGGCAGTCATGGCCACGGACAGATCCCGAACGGATCTTCAATTTCTCCCGGCAACGAACCCCGTGCAAAATCCACCTCTGCCCCAACCACGGACCTCCACGGTAACTTGCACTCATGCAACACAGCCGAGCAATGAGTTGGAACGCTTAAGCATGCAGGTCCAGCAGTTGCAAGCGCAACTGAATAACCTCAGCGTAGGAAACAATTCATGGCCTGGCCGTGATAGATCGCGACGCCGAGGCAGGTCGCGCGAAAACCCAAGACGGGGGCGTAGCAGATCGCGCACGCTAGCCAATGAAAACACCTTGGGCAGGTGTTACTTCCACCATCGTTTCGGAGCACAGGCCAGGAAGTGCAGGCAACCCTGCAACTGGTCACAAGTTCCCCCAATACAGGCTAGTTCTTTAAACTAGAACTGCCGACCGAAGAAAATGCGGAAACGGCCAGCAATCCCCAGATAAGTCGCTTGTCAATATACGATTTGAAGTTAAATATGGACTTCATAATTGGCACAGGTGCGGATATTTCCGTTGTTCCGCGCTCATACGCACCTGCAAATCGGTTGCCGGATAAATTGAGATTGTTCGCCGCGAACAATACGCCGATTAAAACCTACGGACGAAGATTAGTAACTCAGGAAATAGGCCTACGTCGACCAATTCGATGGTACTTCGTAGTGGCCGATGTGACCGAACCTCTAATAGCTTCGGACCTGCTGCGACACTACAAACTAGCAAAAGACATTCTCTTTCTCAGCCAGTAAACGCAAAGGCGGGAGATGCATTGACGTTGACGTGCACGACCGCAAACGGACCATTCAGCGATCTGTTGCTCGAATTTGCGGACGTAACTGTTCCGCTTAGTAATCCCCGACGCGCAAAAGCCGGCGTTTTTCACCATATCGAAACGCGCGGCCCCCCAGTAAGCCAACGCCCGTGCCGATTGGCTCCCGAAAAATTACGTGAGGCTCAAGCAGAATTCGAGTATATGCTCGACTTAGGAATCTGCCAGCCGTCCGACAGCCCATGGGCGAGCCCACTTCATCTCGTCAAAAAGAGTAACGGCGAGTGGCGTCCATGCGGTGATTACCGAATGCTGAACGCGGTGACGACACCCGATCGGTACCCCATAGTAAACCTGCACGACTTTTCTTATAAGCTGCAATGTTGCGAAATTTTCTCGACCCTAGACCTCACGAGCGCATACCACCAGATTCCGGTGGCTCCTGAAGACATCCCCAAAACCGTGGTAACCACACCTTTCGGACTATTCGAGTTCAAGGTGATGACATTCGGTCTTCGGAACGCAGCGCAAACATTTCGGCGCTACATCGATTCAGCTCTCCGCGGACTTGACTTCTGTTATGCGTATATCGTTCTAGATACTCAGCATCGAAAACTATGAACGAACATCGCTCCCATTTGATGCAGGTGTTCGAACGCCTCCGATATTTCGGCCTGGTAATCAAACCAGACAAGTGCCACCTCGGAGAAGCGGAGGTCATGTACCTTGGCTATTGCATAAATGGCCAAGGTGTTCGCCCATTACAAGACAGGGTGGATGCTTTAATGCAGTTTTATTCGCCCCAAGAATGTGCGAGAACTTAGGCGTTATCTGGGCATGCTGAACTTTTATCGCCCAACGCTTCGAAACGGCGCACAGGTCCAGGCTCCTCTGAACGAATACCTAGTAGGAGCCAAACGAAACGACAAACGACCGATTCAATGGACCGAGTCAGCTGATCAAGCTTTTCGCTTATCGAAAAAACAGCTGGCGAACGCAACATTACTTCGACATCCCATCGAAGGAGCCCCATTGTCCATACAGTGTGACGCTTCCGACACTGCAATTGGGGCCGTACTCGAACAAGAGCGCGATGGTAAATGGGAACCGCTGGGCTTTTTCTCAAACAAATTTAAACCGACCCAGCGACGATGCAGTGCCTACGACAGGGAGTTACTAACGATCTACTGCGCAGTAAAGTACTTCCGGCACATGGTCGAAGGACGCCAGTTGACGATCAAAACTGATCACAAACCACTGGTGTACGCCTTCTGAAAGAAAGCGGAAAGTTCAACCCCGCGACAAGAACGGCACCTGGATTTCATGGGGCAATTTAGCACCCAAATCGAATATGTTCCAGGTGCAGACAACGTAATTGCAGACGCTTTTTCGCGTATCGATGCAATTAAACTCCGGGCGCAAATCGATGATGCCGACTTGGCACAAGCGCAGGGAGAGGACCATCAACTCGAGGCCCTACTGAAAGCGGAGACAACACTAGTTTTGCGTACACTCCCTTTCAACGACTCAAAAGATGAAGTCTGGTGTGATGTATCGACAGGGACAGCTCGACCCTACATCCCAGAAAAGTTTCGAAGGAATGTGTACGAAACATTCCATAACCCAGCCCACCCAAGCGGACGCCCAACCGCTGCAGCCGTCCGACGTAAATTCGTCTGGCCACATATGGCCAAAGACATAACAAAATGGGCACGCAATTGTTTGCAATGTCAGCGTTGCAAAGTCGATCGACACAACGTGCTACAACCAGCAGAGTTTAAGCTCCCCGAGGCACGATTCGCCCATGTACACATCGACATTGTGGGACCGCTTACGCCGTCGAGAGGTTACATGTACCTCCTGACGATGATCGATCGCTTCACTCGGTGGCCAGAAGCAGTGCCACTACGAACAGTGACCGCAGAGAATGTAGCCAAAGCATTCTACTCGACTTGGGTCACACGTTTCGGCGTCCCAGCTACTCTCACAACCGATCGAGGACCACAGTTCGAGGCAGCGATTTTCAGGCAGCTGACCGATTTACTCGGCTGCCATCAAAACTACACTACAGCTTATCACCCCCAGTCCAATGGGATGATTGAACGATGGCATCGCTCAGTAAAAGCCTCACTGATGTGTCACGACGACAATCAATGGCTGGACGCACTACCGACAGTTCTTTTAGGCTTGCGCACAAGCATAAAAGAAGACCTGGGAGCCTCAGCAGCAGATCTGACTTACGGAACCAATCTGCGCCTCCCAGGAGAGTTCTTCGCCGATGGAGAACCACCGCTCGAACAGTTGCCAAATTTGGAAAACCTACGCAAACTCATGCGTAAGGTCAGGGCAACACCGGTCGCCAGACACGGTACCTAGAGGATATTTGTTCACCCAGAGATGGACAGCTGCACGCACGTCTTCATCAGGGTGGACAAAGTTAGGAAACCTCTAGAACCGCCCTACGAGGGGCCATACAAGGTGCTGGATCGAATAAACAACCGAGTTTTCTCCGCTGACATCGACGGCAAGCCGTACACCGTCAGCGTCGAAAGATTGACACCGTGACACCTGGAACTACCACCAGATACCGTACTGGGAGAAGCACACCAACAACCAGAGGCGGCAGCCGAAACCTGCCCCGTATGCCACCCATCAGACTCCCACGAAACGCCAGGCACGGCAAGAGTTGAGAATCAACCAAACCCTCGCGAAATGGTCGCGCTCGGGGCGTCGGACATCCTACACAGACCGATAACGCGGCAGCGCGCCTGAGATCTGCGCGCACAAGAAGACGCTGCGAAGATTCTCAATGTACGGCAACCAGAAACCCCAACCACTGACAAACAAAAGAAAACGACGAACGCGATAGCTTTCGCCCCTCTACCACCCAAACACCGCCCAATACGGAAGGGAGCACGCCCATAAACCACAACTACACCCCCCAAGCAGCTAACTACTTCATATCGTGACTACGTCACTAAGGGGGGAGTGATGTAGCGTTCTACGAACGCACAATTCCACCCAGATAAGGTTCCTACCCTTCAAGGAAATACCTACCCTGAAAACGGTACACGCGCCAAAGACGCGTGCCACTAAGTCCGCTAGGGCCCTGAAACATTCATCACAACGTTGACGCCGACACGAAAAAGCAAGGAATTGAACGTCCCAAAGCTTTCAATGTCAAGCTCAACGTGTCGATTGTAGCATACCTGAAACAAAGGTAAAAACCATACATTCATCCGGCTCCCTAGAGAAAGATCGAAATGCATCGCATCCCAGCGCTGCACAACAGGAAATCCTGAACATCTACACGATGTTACAAGGAATCACTATCGTCGGTAAATTAGCCGACCAGCGGCTGCAAGTACGGGTAGCTGCCATAAAGACCACCCAAACCCGTCAAGCAAACAAAGGCAGCGACAACCTATCCGCTACCAAATTGCAGGCAACCGTAATTATATCAACGAGATAATTCGGAAAATTTATGAGGCTAAAAACCTACAAAGGATCTATTCCGATCCCACGATCCCTTTCGATTTTCACACCCATTAGAAAGGTCTAATGGATTCTTAGTTTTAACCGAAAGAAGTTAAACAAAACCATGGACCGTACGTCCATTCAAAGTGCAAATAAATGCTTTGTGCAAATAAAGGCGGCACAAAATCGACAGCCGTCGAACCAAATTTCGATCACCACCACGGATGGTGATAATGACGTTTAAGGATGTATGCGTCGATTGACTTTTTCCTTTTCAGGCACCGAAATTACTCATGGGCATTAATAACATGCTGCTAACAGAAATTCGGAAGTTCTGTTAGCAGAGCAAATAGGGAAATTTTTCCGTATAGATACAGATACCAGTTTTGAATCTGGATACTGTGTGGGCAGACAGGCATTCTAATTTTGATCGTCGGCGAGACGAGATTTCATAAGCGAGGGGCGATAGGGGCAGAGACGAAGATACGCGAGCCGAAGGAAGTGAGTAGGACTACGTTGCGAGTGTGTCGGAAGTTTTGTGTGTATTTTCGTAGTTTAAATAAGAACCTTCATTTACGACGAATTACGCGTCATTTATTGCATGAGGAAACCGCGAAACTTATAATAAACGACAACAATAAAATAAAGTTCAAAACAATTTTCTTGATGTTTCCTTTTTAACCGCGTTCGCTCTGGTGTATGTTTTCCATGCGGCAAGCAGTGTTCGGCGGAACACTTGAACAACGTATAAATCCGCCAAAGGCGTATCATTGATAATTCTGGGTATCGGTTATGATGGTTTTCGTAAGTTTAGTGGTAAAGTTGACTTATCGAGAAACCTCAGCAAAAAATGTTATTATGATTTAATCGATGATGTTCGTTTGGGCGTCAAAAACTGTTGTCATGTTACCCTATGCTGAAGTGGGTGTTAAAGAGCAACAGTTAACGACAATTGTCGAAAATGTAGGCGAACTACCAAGGTCAATATTTAAACTGAAAGTCAATATTAGACAGACTGATAAACCAAGGAATTGTTCTTCAGTCGAACTACATGAGAATGAAATGCCCTGCCTGGTCATGTGTTCTCTGTCAGTTACAGTTTACATATATTGAAAATATACATGTAGTATTATAGCGTTTGGAATGATAGTGAAGAGCGTGTAATTCGAACTGGTTTCAGGAAGACATTATCCTGGACGTTTTTCATTACACTTCTCTAGGAAGAGGCGAACCTATAGCGCCGAGTGGAGGCCCCGAGATGCCACCAAATAACTGTTGCAGTTCTTTTTGAACAGTTGCAGGTTGTAACGCTCCGGGAACACTCGCAAAGGAAGGGAGTTCCACATCTTTCCCGCTCTGTAACAAAGGGATGTTCGCGCCGTCGCATCGGGATGTTGTATACTGTGTCTTCGTTGCATTGAAGTCGACGAGATAGGCCCTGTCCCACTGCAGGACTTTATCCAGATCCTGATTCAGAGAGTCAATGTGTCTACATCTCAGCTGGTGCGACGTTGATGCACCAATCGGACGATCACTCGAAAAAGAGGAAACAAGCGTGCTATTATCCGCAAAACTAAACACCCTGTTATCCGTCGACTCCAACAAATCATACATGTGAAGCAAGAACAAGGTTGGAGCCAAAATAGAACCTTGGGGCACCCCAGAATTAACAGGATACAGATCCGAAAACTCGTCGTACACAACAACTCGGATCGAGCGATTCTCGAGGAAGCTCTTCGTCCAGTCGCAAAGCTGCTGGGAAAGTCCATATGAACAAAGTTAGCTCAGCAATGCCCCGTGCCAGACGTGGTCTAAAGCCTGCGAGATATCCAATGCGACCGCCCTTGACTAACCATTCCCCTCAATCGCAGATGTCTACATATCTGTTATAAGAGTCAAAAGGTCTCCCGTGAACCGCCTGCCACGGAATCCATATTGACGATCATTCAGAAGTCCGTCGGAGTCCAAGTATAGCGTTTGAAATAATAGTGAAGAAGAACGTGTGATTCGAACTGACGCTATGACAGTTTGAATCACCAAAAATTGTACCTAAGTTTTACCCATCAGGCTACTGGCCGATTTTAGAGTTCGGTTTTTAAACTCAAGTATATTCCACTGATGTGAACTGTTATGCTATCGCTATGGTATACGGCTCTAATGCATTTTCTTATTCGATTTTCGTTAGGTGTTCTTCACTATTTGCTTGTGTTTTTGTGTGTGTATCTGTTGGACACGCCACAGTATTATATTTTCAATATATAATATAATAATATAATATGATAATATTACTCTTCATATATTGAAGAGTTTTGGGCAGCGACACCGCACAAACCAGGGCTCTCTATTTTCTTCCGCCTGCACTTTAAATAAGTCGTTTAACAGTGGTAAAGTTAAGGGTGTAAAATGGTCGATAGCGGATTTATGATGATCTTTTAATAGGTTGACAAGTTTTCCTTCTCGTACACGCATAATAGTTCGACAACCTGTGTTTGGAAATCTGGTTTTAATCTTCACCCTTGCTTAGTGTTATGCTAGGGAGGAGTATAGTTCTTCATTGTTGTACTTTTCGCGAACGTACGCAAAGTATATTTTATAACTTTTTTTATAACACAATCGAAAACTGTTTATCCCGTGCACCGGCTGGCAGATTTGCAAAACAGAAAAACACTCATTTTTTTCCTTATTTTTTCAACTTCCTTCTCCACATTATCTCTTCTCATCATACTCACTGTACCTGTATATACTTAAGGGTACTAATAATCCCTTTAGTTTTTGCACATTTCATCACATTTGTACCTTTACGTGTAATTTGCGATACAGGAAAAGGACAGGAACGGGATTGGGAGGATTTCTATTGAAATTCTATACTCGAAGAGGAAAACATTAGTGTATGAGATGTTCGCGAACATGAGGCTAAATTCGGGGTTGGAACAAGCATTACATTGTGGCAAAACCTGATATGTGTGTGGTTATGACATGGATGTGGGAAAAGCTGAGGCAGAAAGTTACACCTCCGACATGTTGATTTGTGAAATATTGGTATTTGAGTTTCCTTGAGTTTCGCTGAGTGGAATAATTGCTTGTGGTTGGACGGACTGGAAGACACACCTAAAGGAATTACACTTTACGAAAAGATGTTGCTCAACCCAACGCATCCACTATATTATTAGAATCAGATACTTTGCTGAAATTCGAATGGATATGACTTATGTGTAATGACTTTTATCCTGCTCTCAATCCATAATCTCCTTCGTGATAAAAGGTCATATAATTAGAGATAGAAGTAGGAAATAATTGCTCTGAGAACATTTGACTATTTATCTCGTTCTGCAATATCCCATAAATGCTCTCGTTAACATTCCATTATCCCCGTTTACTGAAGAATCAACATATGTAGATCTTGTCGTGTAAACCGATAAGTACAATTAGTTATCCTTTTGCTTACTTAAGAGACGTGTAACGAGTTGATGGAATGAAAATAATCCAGGACGCTATTATACACATATTAATTTTTATTACATCCCATCCAAAAAGTACTAATTGACCATTTAAAAAGGCCGCTTATAAAGATATTGTCAAAATTCTTTTTGTTGCTAAGTTGGCATAATTGTCCTCTATCTGAAGTGAAGTATGAGTGCGAACCGGCATTTAGTTTGTTTACAGTACTCAATTTTGTCAGTTCATTTCAACTGTGTTTTGCGATTCTTCCTGAGCGTTCTTCAAAAACTCATCCGCGTAAAGGTCGCTGAACACATGCTAGAACGAATCAATTCCGTCCCCACGTTCATAAAACACATTTTAATTGGTGATGAGTCATTTGCTTACGAGTTTGACATGCAAGCCAGCCGAAAAACTTCAGAATGGCGCCTTTCAACTAAGCAGAAATTGAAAAGATCCCGTCAGAGCCGACCAAAAGTCAAGGTAATGTTGACTTCTTTTCGATGATCGCCGTATTTTGCACTTGGAGTTATTTGTAGAAGGTCAGACGGTAAATAAAGAATATTTTCTGGGTATTTTTCGGCGTTTGAGAGAGCAAGTTCGTTGGAAAAGGCCAGATTTGTGGGAAGGAAACTCATGGATTGTAAAAGGCGAAACCGCACCATCTCACAAGGCCAACTTGTGAACGAAATTCTCGCTGAAAACTCAACACATATCATCGAACAACCGCCATATTCACACGATACGTCTCCGGCTGACATCTTCCTCCTTCCAAAACAAAATTATATCTTCGATGCACTATAATATTTCTGGTGCACCCCCGTGCTTCCGGTTCCCCGGGAACACTGGACTACCGTTGTTATCCTTGATGGATGTGTCGAACGTGTGTATATTTTCCTTCCGAATAGAATGCCGAAGGTGTTGCTCCACGATTATACTGATTTCTAAGGATGCAAGTGTCCATACCTACGCGAGAATAAACACTGTTGATAAAATTCAATTCCATTAACCGGGAGAGAAACAACCAAATCACGATTTGAACAAATGCTGCGACCAACAAACTTCTTTCTGAACAGTAATTGAAAATTAAAGAACAACTTTCTTTTTTGTAAAAGACTAATTTTATACTTGGATTTTCGTATAACTTTGGAGGAGCTCTTCTTCTTACGCACGCTACTTACTGACTCTTGTTTCTATCTTCATCTTGTCGATTCCGACTCTCGATTCAGACCCTACCAGTATCTTTTGTTATCTTCTTCCTTCGAAATCCGGAGGCATCGCCACTTATTATCGATCATTTTTGGGGTTTGTTTGTGTTATCCATCTGGCTAATGCAAACCAGAGTTTGCATGCAGTTCAGATGGGTAACACAACGTGCGTGGGAATTGGGTGAGAAATGAATCTGGGAATCTGCGTCTATTTGCAAATCATAAAACATCTGGCATATGGAGATATGCATTTAGATCGGCGGATCAAATGGACAGGGGTTTGTTTAGACACGTGTTCATTTTAGGTTTTGGATTTTAGGTTTTAAGAAGTGATAGTTGCACATACCATACATGTGAAGATATGCGTTGTGCTTTTGAATTTTAAGGAATTGAATTCCATGTTCGAGAATTGAACGTTTGGTTCAATTTGCTTGACATTGAATCAGTGTTGATCCGGGGATACGGATGGATGATATTGGATGGGAATATTGTAGGTAGGTAATGCGGAGTGTTCCCGGAGCGTTACAACCTGCAATTGTTCAAAAAGAACTGCAACAGTTATTTGGTAACGTTTTCAATCGAAAGACGACATCAAAGAGGATTCCCAGCGAGTAATGAAGTCAATTTCGAAGATTGTGCACTGTATACTAACTAAATGACGGATCTCGCCCCTATTTCTCGTCGGGATAGAGAACAGTTGTGACAACTTAGGATTTTGACAATCCATTACATTGGAATGGCTCGACACATATAACCAATACAGACTCGGGAAACGATGCAAGTCGGGACCAGCAATAGATAAGTGAAAATAAGCCCTTGTAGTAGGTGCCCCATTAGATCAGTGCCGAAATCTAGTTCACATTCCTTCCATGACGAACATTATGCCACTCAGACACCAAAAACTCTCCAAAGATTATAAATCAATAAATAGTATCGATGCCTGAACGACGCAAACAGAGGAAAACAGACACAAGGAATGGAATGCACTGCACATCACTGGGGTGTATATCCTCCCACTTTTCATAGCACTTTATTTGCCTAGGATCGACCAGATAACCTTGCACAGCACTCGAACGCATGTGTGGAGATCCGTTTGTTTACTTAGGATCCCACCGTAAGACTTGTCGCGCGAACCGATAGTGCATAGTGGGTATCTTGTGTCTATTTAAGATTCCCAAAACGGATTGCACAACTGATCCGATGATACGAATCACGAGGCAGAAGCGCACGTCCTATCTCGTTGGCGGTCGGAACTCGACCGTTGCGGCACTAACTAGTAATGTTATGCATTCAATTGCCGAAACGGGGAGAATCTTGACTATGTAATAAAACTTGGCGATTTGTTGGGCTTTAGACTCTTAATAATAGAGGAAACTCCCCTTTGCTGGTGTACCTTGGATCCTTATATGTTAAGTCTGCAAATTTCTGTTATGGTAAAAATGGAACGTTTGTAGCGGTTCCGCCAAACCCTACGGTCTACTTACCTGAAAAAACCCCCATAACTACACCCCAACTCCCTTTAGTTTGCTAATGCAACAGTATTAGTACCTAAAAATGCTGCACACATTTAAGAGATCAAATCTATGATCTTTAGGTCGCTGTAAAGAAAACTTACCTTCATGCATTCTCTTCGCATACCATTGCTCCCTAAGATTTCTTTATTAACTTACCAGGAATTTCCAATCAATTTCGGTATCTACGTCGCCAGTCAAATTCCCTTAGATGAATTCCTGTAAACAAAATAATTCGGATTGCATTCAATGTAACCGTCATGACAGGGACCATAAATATCGCGCCGTCTATTTTCCCAGCCGCGTCATATACCTTTTCATACACATTGCCTGGCAACCTTTTTTGTTTGTCTTATCAACAAATAACCCAAGCAGCTGCATATAATTAGCGCAATAGACGCTGAAACAAAGCAGCATTTCCTAATGCAAATATAAACCCGGTTTCTACTGCAGCCAGAGATGCCATAAACATCCAATTTGCTTTTAGCACCTTTTTCTCCTAACGTCGCAAATAGCGACGAGGCATCGTGTAAACAATGCCCGCATTACCAACGCCGCATTTGGTCATTTTTCCCTATTGTCCTTGCCGCCTGCCCGCTTTCGAACACGTGGAACAACATTGAATCTGTTCGATCGCGCACATATACCACTGCACCAAAAAGATCGCATTTTCTTAGTGGTCACACCCTTAAGAGAAAAGTTTTTCTCTCTCTTCCTATTTTTTTAGCGAAATCATCTCTGCATGAGATGACGATCGTTTAGTCGTAATTCAATCTCCGTGGGCGTTGAGTCGCCTGCCATCCGCCGTACCGTGCCGGTACGGTGGGTTATAAAAAAGTCTTATTCCAACCTTCAAAGCAGTCGAGTCGCCTCCATCTCCACCGTACCGCGTACATGGTATCGTTGTCCGTCGCTGGATTGAACTCCTCACAGTGTTTTGTAGCCTTTAATCAAATAACAGTATAATTCAGTGTTTAACGATTAATTATAACCACAATAATTTATGGAACCTGTAAAAAAATACAAAGTGAAATATCAATAAAGCCAGTTCAACTAAACTTAATTCCGAGTGTTTGTTTGTTACACTGTGTTGTTGTTTTCTTGCGCACAGTTTGCCGCGGCGGAACTTGTTTTTTTTTGTTGTTGTGAGAACGAAGTGGAACCCGGCGCCCATGTCGGTGCTACGACTTCGCTCCTACACGTTCTCCTCATCTCTTTCTACCATTTCTTTTTGTGCCTAAAGAGCGCTGTTATGTGATCTGGAAGATCTTTGTATCTTCTCATATGATGTGAAACTTGCACTAAACTTGCTTCTATTGCATTGCGGACAGCAGAATTGAAGATAAACATGTGTTCTTCTATTTCGCTATTAGAAAGGTTTCGATTTGTAGGAGGTTGTAAAGAGTTTAGATTTCTATGTACGTCATTTTGGAATCATTTTTGCTCTTTTTTCTTAAACGATCTCTAGTTTGTGGTGTTGCTAAAACTATTCGTCACCCACTTTGCACATCACACACACTTTAAATAAAACACTCATTTGTTTCTATTAAACCCCTAGTCTTCATTTCCAAATTATTGTTTTTTTTATTCCGATCTATGGGCACAACTTGAACTTATTAATATTGTTCCGGACACTATTTCAAATTATGTCTATTTGTCGGCGCACCTTCAATTTATTAATTTTGTCCGGACATTATTTCAAATCAACTCCACGCACCACTTTAACTTATTCATTTTGTTTTGGACACAATTTCAAATTTAACTCCACACACCACTTTCAGACTATCTCGGTCAAAAATCTGTAAACAACTCCTCATGACCGTCTCGGCCAAATCTCAAAAACCAACTTGTCTCTATTTTTTAATTTTTTTTATTTTCCCATCGGATGGAAATCCTTTCTTTTGTCCTGCAGATAAAAGGATATCTCCTTGTTTCTGCCTGACTCAGTGTCCTTTCTTTATCTTTCCTAAATTGGGCTCGATAGAGGAAACACAAAAGAAAAATCAATAGCGCATCGTGCTAATGGACATTTAGGATGCTCCATGTTGTTAAGCACTTGGGTGAACGTGTAGTTCGTTTTATTGCGCCTGTTGTTTGTTTTAGCCGAAGGGGCAAGGGTCGCTTCTGTGGGAAATCGATAGGAAATACGAAGGGAAAAACCAATAGTGAACCGTGCTAATGCACATTTATGATTCTCTATGTTGTTATGCTCTTAGGTGAACGTGCAGTTCATTTTATGATGCCTGTTGTTTGTTTTAACTCGGTTTGGTTAAAACGGAAACTGACGCTGATTGTGTTAATAGTTTCAGTTAACCATTTTTCTAAGGGATCATAAAATTGCTGACGCGCATTTTATGATTCTCAACGATTTTGTTTGAAGGAAGGCATCTGGTCCGCACATTTGGATCTTAAGGGATTTTTGTGGCGATCTTGTGGTTTGATTATCCTGTCTAAGTTTTCAATGTGAGCAAATTGAACGTTTAGTTCAATTTGTTTGAAGTTTAATTGACAAGCGTAAATTGAACGTTTAGTTCGATTTGTTTGGTATCAGTTGATGTGGGTCCATGTGATGTATGGAGTAATGCTCTAGCGTGGGTAGTGTCTCATCCTTTAAGTGGATGTTTTTGGCGTGTATCGCAATTAGTGGTGGAGACTGGCTCCAAAGGGGTAAGTATTATGGGATGGGTGGTTGTGGCCGTAACAGTGGTTTAGATGATCTCGAGCTTGGATATTGCAAATTTACTTTTATGCAGAGGGCGTGGTGGTGAGAGAATAAAGCAAACGTTTTCACAGTTTTCTCTTGAAAAGATGGACATCCGTTAAGGTAAGATAGTTCGTTCCGGCATTGGCGGCAGATATTGCTATGTGGCTCGTCTAACCAAGACGAGAGCACTATTCTGTTGGAGGTTATTGGGGAGTCACTCCAGGTGATTTATATCATGTTTAGTCCGCCACCTATAAAATTTATCAAAATCTTCTCTAAACGGCTACGTGTTTGTATTAGGTATATACAGCCACCCTATACCAATATAATCTTAAAAACGCCGTAAACCATCGTTCTCACTTTAATGAGAATGTTTGGGATTGACAGATTTGTTTGAACTATTTGAAATTTCAGTTTCCTGATTATTGCTAATGCTATTTCTTGATTGATATTATTCCTGAGGAGGTGGTATTGTGGGTTATTATTTATATTAGGGTACCGGCGTACGGCACAGGTTTACTAAAAAACACCCAACGATCGACGATGTTAACCAGTTCTCTCACACGGAAAATGGGGTAGTAAATCGTTCCGCGAAGGAAACAAAGAAACCAGCACACAAGTTGATCCTCAAGGCAGCAACGGAGAACAAAATTAAACACTTCACTTTGAATGTAGTTTGTGTATTTTTATTACTTGTGTATTATCATTAGTTGTTCACAGTAAGTTACGGTTACATATTAATTCAAATTTTGATTACACAGGAAGTTCGTTGATAGGGTACATTGTAACAAAGTGACATCGAATAATACGAAACAATTATGCGAATACTTGGCGTGACATAACGTAAATGTCTAACATTACACTTGACAAACTATGGGACTCGCGTAGTGACATAAAATAAATGTCTAACATTACTCTTGGCAAACTATGTTGAAACTCGAAAATCCTTCGTCTCCCCGGCACAAGATGACTCCTTGAATAATTGTATCTGACTGGGAAAGGAAGGTGCGCGTACCGTAATGGTTATTAACAGACTCCGGGAGAAATCGTCCTCAACATTCCTTGTAGTATCGGATACCTCTGTCGTACCAGGGAAATTCCAATACACATCTGGTCAATTAGAGGGACGGAAATTTAGGCTGGCAGAAAATGCAGTCATAA
Source organism: Microdon myrmicae (assembly GCA_963931805.1). NCBI lineage: Eukaryota > Metazoa > Arthropoda > Insecta > Diptera > Syrphidae > Microdon > Microdon myrmicae. Next base: position 46,448,364 of record OZ007499.1, on the reverse strand, counting down.
ATCATGAGAATGGTTTTCCCATGATGGTGATAAAATATCGGCAAAAACCCAAGGCTGCCTGAGAGCATGAATCTTTTGACTACATTGTTTATGTAGGAAATTGCCGCCTGGACGAAAACGTTTTTTTTTGTCTACATCGGATAGACAGAAGTGTTTCGTGTAGCATAAGGGAACAATGCTGGCGGCGGCAATTAGGTCTTCTGTGATGTAACACAGAAGATCGCTCGCCATAGCAACTAGAAAAAAAAACAAAAAGGCTAATCGAGCTTTGGGTTATCCCGCTCATTATGTCCTATCATTCCATCGGGTGTGTGGTATTTTTGAAGGACATACAGTCGGTTGCAGGTAGTCAACGGTGGCTACTCTGCATATCGTCGATAGAACGATCAGTCGATGTGCCTGTAGCTACGAGGTAAGTATACAATGCCGAATGTGGAGAAAAAGCGCCTCGGCTATAATGGAATATTTATGACGGTTATCCAAGAGGATAACCGAATTGTTTTCAGCCATTTTAGGACAGTGGTGAATACTATGGCAAGGTTGTGTGATCTTGCCAGTGATTCGACTTAAGGGTAGATATGGGGTTTATAGGGTTTTTATGGGGTTAAAAATGATGCTAGAGTCTTCGGGCCCTGAAAACCCCTACAGTATTCATCCAGAATCTTTGTTATTAATGAAGATCCATCCATGCCGAATATTTCTGTAGAGAAATTCAAGAACTCGGCTTTTGCCCGTATGGGTCTGTGGCGGTTATTTAATACATTCCCAAGGAACCGCCCATGCTCGTAAATTAACCACTTTCCAACCCACCATACCTACCTGTAATTTTGGGGCAGCGTAAGCAACCCTTCATTCTCTTTCACCTGAAAGTTAAATCTTATCAAGCATGCACACCAAACAAATTATTTCATTCATACATGCACCGTGCCAGACAATCGGCTCAGCTTGTCAGCAATTATAAAAGAGAAATACACGCTGGCCAGCGTAATTGTTGACATAGCTGTAGCCGGTATTCTTGCTACGGTTCATGAGTGAATATCGCGCCTATACCCTTAGCTCCGCAACACTTGCGACAATTCCCTTTCATCGGTTATCAACCGATCCTGGAATTTGGGCATGGAAAAGATCATTATTTAGGTAACCTTACCCATGTCATGCATATGATGACCCGCCTGAAAACCTAAATTAAACATACAGTATCCCACTGTGTGCGTTTTACTTACCCGCATGTTAATCTAAACATATAGTCATCCAGCCTGACCCTTTCCCGCCGTCGACGAGGTTCCTGTTGACTTATGTCAACAAAATAATTTGCCTCCTTGTGCACCGAAGCCATATGACTAGATTGGATATTGCCTACATCGGTGTTTCCAAGGAATCTTAGGCTAATACCATGACGATCCCTTTTGTATCATAGGCACATCATATACATCATCTGTGCATCATCATCATCATATACACCATTGATCTGTGAAATAGCGTTTTTGTTTACTTTGAAACAAAAATCTATTTCGATCTCTGGCATACATCACCAACGATGTACTTCTGTTTGATCAGGTGTCCATCGATCATCGTCCTCATCGCAGGGCATTGTACTTTTCCTATACGCCCACATATATAATCCTCCCTTATCTATGCAATTCGCGGCCATCGAACAGATGGATGTGAGTTGCATCATCTGAGTCAGATTGCAACCCCCGTCGTGTACACACGCGCTTAGAGTCCAGTTTCATCACTAGCCGAGAAGAGTTTGTGCGTATCACCAGATCTAATAAAGTCCCTACGCGAGTGCCTTCCTAGTAACTCCATTAATTCTTCAATAATTCCCCGATTAACCGGTATCAGAAATATTAACAATCAATAAGTATCTCATTCGGTTCGTGGGTGTTACTGATTTATCGAAAATTTTCACTGCTTGCGTTGTGGTGTTTTGTTAATATTTCAGTCTACACACATCTGTGTGCAATTACGTCAATTGAGAAGCTGTTATTTTCCGCTCAGGAACATTTGTGTGAACAGACTTAGTGCATTTAAAAGTCTACAATAGAAGAATAATTATCACCGCAATAAAAAAAAAACAATTTACATCCAATCAACTTATAGCGTTTGAAATAATAGTGAAGAAGATCGTGTGATTCGAACTGACGCTATGACAGCTCGAATCACGAAAAAAATTTTACCTAAGCGTTACACACCAGGCTACTGACCGTGTTTAGTTAGAATTTGATTTCCAAACTCGACTATATTCATTCCACTGATATGAATTATTTTTATTTTATCTCTTGGTATATGGTTGTGATGTATTTTTCTTATTCGATTTTTCGTTCGGTGTTCTTCACTATTTTTGCTTGTGAATTGTGTGTATCTGTTAGAATCGCTACACACCCCCGCCGCAGTAACTTCATTACGATCAGATTCGTATGCGGACGACGGACGAGAACGAGAGAGAAACGAGAAAACGTCGGAGGTTGGGCTCTATGCGGAAGTCGTGACCGTGTGTGAAGTTCTGCTTTACTATGGGGAAGTGTATGCTGTGTGTGTGTACAGATCACGTCGAAGTCACCAATTATAGCGTTAAGCAAGGATAGTGAAGAAGGTGAATTGAACACACGATGAAACGATTGAAAAGCGAAGCAGTGAAGCATCAGACTACTGACCGTGTTTAGAATTTGATTTCCAAACTCGACCATATTCCACTGATATGAATTATTTTTATTTTATCGCTTGGTATACGGTTCTGATGTATTTTTCTTATTCGATTTTTCGTTCGGTGTTCTTCACTATTTTTGCTTGTGAATTGTGTGTATCTGTTAGAATCGCTACAAACTCTCTGTGTGTTTTATTTCTATCGGGTACACCTGTGTGTTTTCTAGGAGGATAAATTTAGTGTGCGTCAAAACAATTTTCATCGGACTCTGGCTTCTGTTCAGTGGTGTTTATGCTGAATCCGCGCCCGTGCAGGTGCACTAGTTAATCACTACCACAGGTCCGCCCGTTGTTTGTGTATCCTGTTCGCTGGGCGCTGTGTTACTGTTACTATGTTATTCCAACTTCTTCTGCTTTAAAAGACTGGCTTGTTGCAGGCATTTTCCTCGGTGTGGTGGGTCTGCTCTTTGGTTGGGGTTTCCGAATTGTTTCGCCCTCGTTTACATTTTTTGAGTGTATTTTTGGCACTACGCTGCTCACCTTTTCATGCTTGATTTCACCTGTGTTGCTGTGGGCCATGATGCGAGTACTGCCGGGCGATGTCATCTAATCATGCTCCACGCTGGCTTTTCTAGTGGAAGCCTTGCCCTCTTCGTTGTCTTCATAGTTCAAGGGGGAAGAGATTAGGTCTACGTTCGAATGTCAATGCCTCTCTGGATTCCTTTCGCACGTAGGGCTCAACGGGATTAGGGACTAATTTGATTACTTAAATAATTTTTTTTTTTGGTTTATATGAGTTTTTTTTTTGAAGCCATTTCAAGTCTTTTCTTAAAATTCTTTATCACTAAAAGATGTACGACCATTATATGGGTACGTACATTTTAGGAGTATAACTATGGGAGTGGGTATGTGTCTCACTTAAGGTGCACGACCACTGAAGTGATTACGGGGCTCACATTAAATTATTCGAAGTTATCAAGGAACTCGGTGACCTCTGGGTTCTTAACAGCCAATTGTTACATCATTGACTGAGATCGTTGACCATTGTGAGATACCTTCCACTCAAAACGGTATTCATATTTGCTTTTCACACTGCGTTTAGAAGAATGACTCTCCCTTTCTCGAATAATAATTGATAATTGAAAGTGTTCGAAAGCTTCCCACTAAAAATTTATTCCGATTTGATGTCCATACTTTAGTTTATAATTTCTTCACACAATAATTTACTGGCTCAGGAACGCTATTAAGAAGAACTGAAATCCGGATGAGTTTTGTTTAAACCTTTTGTTTCGCAAGACACAGTCAGTTAAGTTCGGGTTTGGTCAGCGATCAAGATACAATTTTACTTGATCGGTGAGAAAAACTCAACGGAACTCCTATTTTAGTAAGTCTGCTTTCCCTTCGGACGAACACGTGAAATCACACAAAAAAACAGAGTTTGCCCGAAGGAACCCTACAAAATGTGAAGCTCCAATGGAGGCATGTACGAAGAAAGAAAATCCGTGTCGACACCCATCAGCAATTTACAGCACGGATGAGATCGTAATTGAAACATGGCTCGAACTATGGAATCTGGGCTGCCATGATGTTAGGATAGAACCGACAGGTCATCGGAAATTTGTTTCGTTTTATTATGATCAGCAAGAATCGGTATTTGTGTAGATTATTCCTCATCTCGATCATCGTCATGGGACCGACCACCTGCAGTGGGGATTATTTGCCCTTTATTTGTTTACTTTGAAGATTATTGATTACGGTTTCCGAAACAGGAGTAAGAGGATTCGTGATTGGATTATGAAGACTCTCCAACAAATGTTTGCAGGTGTTGTTTTATAGCAGTAGGCTATTCCCTACTAAGGTACATGTACATTTCAGTTTCCTAATATACTTCGCGTTTGTGCTCTCAATAATTACGTACTCCACTATAACGCTAAATTGGTTTCCATTTAATATTATATTTCCCATATTTTTTTACTGCCTCACCGTCTGTTCCCGGTATTTAAACCACAGTTTAGGTCAACGCGATAAATCTACTATGTTTTTTGACCAATTAAAATTATAAGGGATCTTTAGCTCTACCTGTATATGTTTATTCCAAAATCCAGCAACGCGATTTGATTATGGGATAATATGCTCAGGTCATAGTTCTCCTATTAGTCGAATGAACCTTGGCCTAATTATTCCTGTAAAATGATGACAATTTGAAATTTATTCTACACTAGAGTCGTACTGAACTGCATTGTACAGATGAAAATTCAACACGTACTTCATCTGACTTTAACTTCTTAATATTGAATTTTGCAAATACAAACATAAAATGATCAATTAATTTCGAGCGTCATTTACCAAGCTGATGCCAGCACTGTATTGTGTAGTAACGTTGTTAATGCATCATCCGCATGCAAAATGGAATTTAATTAAAGTATGGGCTAAATATATAATTATGCCAATAATGGATCTCTGGCAGTTATTGTTAATTGAATAGTATGCCGGAAAAATCGTACCCCTTGACAAAAGATTGATAAGTATGAAATATCTGTAAGTCTCTCTGAAATATATTTTTGAGGTAAACGAATGACATGTCCTTGGCCGACTTGCGATTGTTTTCGTTCTGAAAACAAAACAAAAATATATCGAGACGGTGAATAGGAAATTGTTAAATTGAGAATTTTAAGGATAATGAATAATTCTGAAGTTAAAACCAAAATTTTTGATGAAAAGATAATGAAATGTTCGCATATCCAAGCTCACATATGATGTCAGCGCTTTCTTTTCCTTCATTCTTTTAAGTGTTTATATATTCAATATACAGTTGGAACTCCTACCATTGCTTTTTTCTACTCTCCAGTAAGAAGGAACTCGTACCTTGAAGAGTATTGCATCAACGAAGGCAAGGAACTATCAACCCTCGGCACTCGAATTAATTCGACTCTTAATTGGAGCGACCACATTTTTGAAGTTGCGAAAAGTGCAGCAAAATGCATGGGGTTCCTTAAGAGATGCAAAAAATACTTCACTCCATCCAACCTGGCCACTGTTTACAAGGCAAGGTACGTGTACGAGGGTTGCCTCTTATGTTTCGGGATTTGGCAATCCTAGTGTTGCAATCCGGCAATTGACATCTCTGTCGTAAAGTTGGACCTGTTTGAGGTTATACGCACTCAGAACGTTTTGACATACGAGCGCTATTTGTGTTGTTTACAGTAACTTAAAAGATTCATCTCGGCCCAAAAATGGAATTAAATCGTCAACATTTTCGTGCGATTATTTTTTACAACTTTCGGCGTGGATTAACTCAGCAACAGTGCATGGATGAACTTAATTCAATTTTTGGCGATGAAGCTCCATCAAGGACCAGTGTTTATCGATGGTATGGTGAATTCAATTGTGGTCGTAGTTCACTCCAAGATGAATTTCGTGAAGGTCGTCCAAAATCAGTTGTTGTTCCGAAAACCATTGATGCTGTGCGCGAACTAATATTGGAAGATCGTCATGTGACCTATCGTGAGATTGAGACAACCTTGGGCGTTAGTGGGACCAGCATACATTCAATATTGCATAAACATTTGACCGTCAAAAAAATTTGTTCGCGTTGGATCCCACACAATTTGTCAATCGCCCAAAAAAAGGCTCGTGTCAATTGGTCGAAAGAAATGCTCAAAAAATACGGTCGCGGTGCTTCGAAACACATCTATGACATCGTGACAGGTGATGAATCGTGGATTTACGCGTATGAGCCCGAAAGTAAACAGCAGTCGACTGTCTGGGTGTTTCAAGATGAGCCAAATCCAACAAAAGTTGTTCGCACACGAAGCACTTCCAAGCAAATGGTCGCCTGTTTTTTCGGAAAAACTGGACATGTCGCAACCGTACCACTAGAACAACGCAGAACAGTCAATTGTGAGTGGTACACAACCATTTGTTTGCCAGTTGTCTTCCAAGAAATCAGGAAAACCAACCGTCGAAGACGGATCACTCTTCACCACGACAATGCGAGCTCTCACACATCGGCTGCGACTACTGCATTTTTGAGCACCCAAAACATCGATTTGATGGGTCATCCGCCGTATAGTCCTGACTTGGCACCGAATGACTTCTTTTTATTCCCGTACGTAAAAAACAAACTGAGAGGTCAATGTTTTTTGACACCTGAAGAAGCGGTTGCTGCATTCAGAATGCATGTGTTGGAGATACCTCAATCAGAGTGGCAAAAGTGCTTCGACAATTGGTTCAAACGCATGCAAAAGTGTATAGATCTTCATGGGCAATATTTTGAAAAACAGTAAAGTGATTTTCGATGATCAATATTTGTTTTTGTTCTCTAATCCCGAAATATAAAAGGCAACCCTCGTATTCGTCCCAAAATGGAGTTCAACTCCCATATTTGGTCAGGCGCATCCAAAACTGCACTACACATGCTCGAAGGGGTGCCAAATCGGGCAGTGAAACTTATTGGGGGCCCAGCTGTGGGTCGATCAAATCCGTCGTTAGACCGTAGGCGCAACGTATCATGTCTATCTCTTTTCTATAGTTATTATCACGGTCGTTGCTCAAGTGAACTTGGTGAATGTGTTCGGACTCCTCAGACAATTTCCCGCGATACCCGTCCGTCTGAGAAAGCGCATCAATTCACGTTGAAAGTCAACTTTAGGCTTACATAACAATATAGAGATTCATTCTTTAGCCGAACCACACGAATGTGGAATACTCTACCTGATCATGTATTTCCTCGTCATTGTAATGCCCACTCATTTAAGACCAATGTACATTGATACCTCCTTTCCTTATCCACTTCCCCTCCTTCCGCTCGCACTGTGGTCTGACATTTAAGGGTACTCCAAAATCCCCTTTTGTGCACCCGTTTGTGTAAAAAATAATAATAATAATAACTGCGTAGTTTTCCTATATACACTCGCTTTTTGAAAGCTTTGTGTATCAAACTTTAATCTTTCACTGCAAATCTCTTATTTTTCCTATACAACACGGATTTCTTACTGGCAACGTCAAGAACTACCAACCTTCTTCGAATGTACATCTTTCTCACTGTCAACCCTGGAGAGTGGCAAGAAGGTCGAGATCTCAGCAAGGCCTCCGAAGATATTTCTCATAAACTTATACACTTCAAATTGTCCACGGCTCTGAACCCTTTCTGTTAAAATGGATCTCTCCTACCTGGAAGACATACACTCTAGGGTAGATTTCAGATCCTCGATATCTAATCTCCTTTTGGCTACCTCTGGGGTTCCTCAAGACAGTCGCTTATGCCACAAACTGCAAACGACATTAATTGGGTCATCAAGCACTCTCTCTGCTGACGATACAAAATTCTTTCAGACTATCACTTGACTCTACACTGCTCCAAATAGATCGTGATGGCTTCTGGATTCAGTGTCGTAAAAACTGCTTGGAATTAAATATCGCGAAATGCCAGTCAATAACGTGCACGAAAACGCACATCTTCCCCTCCAAGTCTCTACTCGCTTCATAACCTAACTCTCACCATCGGTCAATCGATCCGTGACCTTGGTGTTTTATATGATAGGGAACTTAATTTCCTCTTACATATTGACAACGTGATCCCCCCTGATGAACTTGAGTTGATACATAAGAATTTTTTTCTATGCTTGTACTAAGCTAATAAATGTAGTGATAACTCCACTAAACTTAAACTTAGAAGTATGATTATGAATTATTGAAAGAGATAACCCTGAAATTTAAAAGTGGCGTAACACAGTCACTAAACTGTCAACTTTCGAAGTACTCTACATGGAAACAATCGATCTCCTTAACGACCTCCAAAATGTCCACAAACCGTATTTCACCAAATAGTTGAGATACTTTAAAAAGCCAGGTTGTCGCATTGGATATGTCGCAATAACTTCATAACGACCATGTGTCTCCTTATCATAGTCAAATTCAAGACCATTCTACGCTTTCCAGCATTGTGCTGGAGCGTTTAAGGATACCCTAAAATCCCTATTTGTGGACGCGATTTTTGTATAAAATCTCGAAACGGTTGGAGGTGTTGGACTGACATTTTCATATTCCATAAAGAAAGTGTAGTACTGTATAATCCAAAGGATGGACAAGGCCTAACTTCACGGCAAAGACGCCTACCACAGAGAAACGGCTAACATTTAACAATCAATTATCCGTTATCCAATTTCTCGCACTTCATTACAAGCGCTAGTTGCTTCGTATGAGCTCACATAGTGTTTGGTGTAAAAATATTGGTATGTAGTTTAATCCAGGGTTGAGATATAATAGTACATGTGCTGTAAGGGTGTGCCTGCTACATAGTCAATAGGCATCCTAATCTGGTAGTACATTCCACAAAGAGAGCTATTAGCGAGATGACAGTAATTCCATACGTTCAATGCAAAGTCCGTAGCCGGAGCGGTAATTTTCATGTCAAAATACACACCACAGATACATTTGTCTTACCTCAGTAACATATACAAAGCGGAAGTACTACGGCAGGTGACATTAATAATGGACTTCAATCTAAGTTTTAATTGAATTGGTGTCCTGGGCAGGATCCGTCACCTTCGACCATACCTTTTACATTTCGCGACAGTTATATAAATAAAAACCACACTCCTATAAATAATGGGTAACAGCAAATCTTTTCCTTTTATACCTGAAAATTACAAACCACGGATAATTACCAGGTCGACAATGTTTCATAGGGCAAACTTTGTGCGGGCTATAGTGGGTGGATTCTGTGGTAGAAGCGCGAATAATTAACTAACTTAATGAACTAATACTAAATAAAATGCAGTCAGCGAAAAATGTGTATTTACTCAACGTAGAAGTTTGTTAAGTAGAGTTTACGTTCAGTATTTTGAAAATCCTTTTTTTACCTTTGCAGCATGGAAGGCTCGGATTTGTGCTTTGAAGTGGTCCGAAGAGCAGTGGCAGGATTTGTCTACAGTGAAGCAGTTGCATGGTAAGTCTTTATTTTTTTCCGCAGCTACGTTTATTTCAGCTTAATTCAATTTTGTTTAGTCACTACATGCGTCAGATTCTTGAAGCGTTAAGATACTGTCATGAGAATGATATTTTACATCGCGACGTCAGACCGGCATGTGCGCTTTTAGCAACGGCTGACAATTCAGCTCCGGTGAAGTTGGGAGGATTCGGTTCAGCCATACAGCTGCCCGGAGGCAGGGAAACTATAGAAACTCACGGTAAGTACCACGGTCACTCTCTTCTTTTAATGAAGTATTATGGATGAAAAAAGGAAGAGGTGTAAATTGTTTAATGCTATCACTTAATCTATTATTTTTAAATGATGTCCCTTTTTATATTGTGCATCTAATAATTGATAGGACGGGTTCTATGACTACTCCTACCTAGTCAGGTTTCCTTTGGAATTTTAAGTTATATCGTTTTTTTTTTTTTTTTGTTGATGTTTTGAAGATAATTTGTTGTACACCAAATACGAATACCTGAGTACACAGAAGTGTCAGATTATAAACCGTAACATTTTAACGCGATTTTCTGATAATCCACCGAAGATTGTTTGTAAATAAGAGATAGTTGGGAAGGGATATAATTCACTGTTTTAACTCTACATCTGTTCCGCTATTAGTATGTGTTTATTATACAGGGGGAGATTAAATAAAAGAAGTATCGGTGTATATTGGTCTTAAATACCTGAATACCACATTGGTGTGGTTCGGCTAAATAGCGATTGTCTGTATTTACTCATAATATGCGGCTAGGCTGAAAAGTAATACACACATGCTGATGGAATGTGAATACCGACAAAATAGCAAGAAAAGGTAAGCATTATACTAAAGTAGTGACGCAGGATAGTTTGCTTCTTCGGGGTTCGGTTCCTTGCAGATCATAAATGTCGCCGCGTTTACACAGTCTTTCGCGTTGTGGCCAGGTATTCTACACTGCCGGTAGAGTTGGGAATGGTCTTCAGTTTTTGATTGCTCAGCCATATGCCAGAACCCCACCCATTTAAAGCATTTAAACGGTGGGGTTCATCTATATATACGGCAGACAATCCATCCGTTTTAATTTGGTCCACTTACAGGAGTTTTTTTTATTACCGCTGTAGGAGTTTGGTTTGCGTAGTGATATGATGTGTTTTTTTTTTCTGTAGGGAGAACGCAGCGGTCGGGAAACGGGTCACATGTCGTGGATTCTAAATTGGGAGCCTACTGTCTCACATATTTTTATCTTTGTGGTGATCTTGGCTACATTTCGATCGAAGTGTCAGAATTGAAATTCCACGTGTCGGCCTTCTCACGGTTGCTTCTTCTTCCACCACTCCGCTAATGCCGGCTGTACATTTTGCCGCGTTGGCACTTGCTTTTCTCAGTCGGAGAAGCAGAACACCTTTCCGGGCTCTCCGAATTTCCGATACAGCCTTCTCCACTGCTACTAGTTTGGGGTCCGTCTTTACGCTGCGAAGTTTGTCGCGGTGTGATAGGTTAGAATATGGGCATTTTGTTAGAATAGCGTCCGGTTTCACATGTTTGCGTCGATCCTGTGCTCGTTTCCCATCCATACATATTTATATTTATATACATACATCCGAATCGGGCAATCAGTAAACTGTGTTGCGGTTTTTTTTTTTTTTTTTTTGTTATGTTGGAATGTGATCCTTCCAGGGCGGAGAGGTTCGAAATTTTTAGATTAATGATTTATGAAATGTGTATCTCTACATTTAGCGAAAAAGTAATGGATACTTCTTACCCAAATTAGTAAATTAAATTGTTACCCAAATTAATAATTTAAATGTTTACCTAAATTAATAAATAAAATAAAATAAATTAAATATTAAATAGCCAAAGTGGGGGTATCTACTTATTTATCATCATCATCATCATCGGCACTACAACCGGGAACCGGTCTTGGCCTTATTTAGAATGTCCTGAGGCTTGTTAAATTTTCCATAATGATTTGTTTTTTCCGGGCAAGGTCATTAGTCTTGCGCCAGAGGCTCCCCTACGGGGAATCGAACCCCGGTCTCCCACGTGACAGGCGGGTATCTACTTATTTATACTGTTCTATAAATGGGATCCAGTAGCTATCTCATTTTCAAGTAACGATCTCGAGCTTATGTTTTTCATTTTTGATATCTCAAAACTGTATACGTTCACCCATCAGGTGAATAGTTCTCCCACCAAGCATTCTCCACAAAGGACTTGGTGTGTTCTGGATTTTTTTACTCATATTAGCCAAAGTTTTCGTCCGTCGGTGCTTATCGAATTTAATCTTTTGTCCGCAAAATAAAGGTCGTCATAGTGTTTGAAGAACTCATTGTTATAACCTTCGCCAAAATTCTCGCCCATATATAAGCACAATTTTCCAACGGATTTTGTTATCGGCACTGATTGTTAGAGCATTTTACTAAATACTCCTCTCTCTGGGTATCCACAAAACCAATCCGTATACACCTTGGATCGTATAGATTGACTTCGGAAGTTTAAGAAATTTAAGGCCATTGGAAACCTCAGGACGAGAGTGTATCGCCCTCTTTATAATCTTTCCAGATGATATCATTAACCCAAGCCAGATGAATGAATCTGGAACGAAGGAATTCACAGCTTAAGTAGGAAGGTGAAACATCTTAGTGTACCCACGGCCGTGGTCTGATGCATTGATGCTTGGTTCTTTGATATGTGTGTTCGAGTCATTCTTGTCGCAAAACGCAATTAAATTGGTCTTTTGACTTCATTTTCCTCCAGCCTGATTGTGAGGAGAACTTTGCTCATTCTCTAAAAGAGGGACCCATTAAAAGCCTTCCTTTTCGGGCCATACGCTTAGACTAGATGCAAGTTGCTTCTGCAATTCGTCGCATGATACAATACCGTCTACACTAATATTTGAATGGACTTTCCCAAAAGCCGCCTGTTAATTTCGTGGTGTGCCGCGGTGTGGGTGGACTGTATTTTCCACTTTTATAGAAACTTCTAATCGGTGGCGTAGTATTAGAAACTCTCTCGATTTTCTGTGTTTGTCGGAACACGGCTCCAACACTTCTTCACAGACAGTATTCGTGGACAAGTCAAATTAGTTCACTCGCCGTGGTATGCTAGTAGAATTTCTTTATCGATTGAGAACTGATAGAAAATTCCAGAAAGTAAATCACAAAGTCGGAATTTGAAGCTAAAAATATTTTATTCGTTTAACGAGAATTCACAACTTATCTATATTCCTGGTGTCGTTCTTTGTTCAGCTTTATCTCCCGGATCTCCAGCCGAATAAATTTCCTTCAGGAGATGTTAAATCCACCCTGGTTGCAATCCTTTAATCTATATCCCATATGTTCTTTGTAAAGGTTTGGAAGTAGAATGATACTGATCGATAAACAGTTTTTGATCAAACTTCCGGAGTCTAGTTTTATGTTAAATGGAGTTAACGAATAAAAATAAATTTAGTTAACTACCGAATGTCTACAATTTCGCCTGCGAACTCCAAATCCGTGTTTCATATAGTATTAAGATTAAACGTAATCCTTTGTTTTTTTCGCACCGTAATCAATGTCTTTTTTCTCGATCTCTATTTTGATTTGTGTTTTGTTTTTAATTATTTTTTTATTAACCCTCCGTAGCATCTTTGTTCTCTGCCAACGTTATATCGCTCCTCTTCTCTCCAGGGCCTTTTGTGGTATTTTCGATCAAGAGCAGTACTATTCTACTCTTCTCTTTAATTCGCCCCGTTATTCCTTGTGTCACAGCTCGCTGTAATCGAATCTGAGCTAATCGGTTGTGACACAAGCTAACACCTCGGGTATAGAGTGTGGAGAGTTATTTTTAAACATGTTCTGACACATAGCATGCTCATCATTACATCAACACCGCCTTAGCTGGTAAAGATGTGGCAGCCCGTGAGCAGTTGTAAAGTAAACTTACTCTTTATTTCTGTAAAGCGAGTAAGTTATGGAACCTTTGTTTTTGGATCAGTATTAGCCATAATGTTATCAGCTGTTCTTACATACAAAGCAGTAGCTAACTCTGTAACACCTGAATGTTGTGTCCTGTTTTCTAAAACTGGGTAGAACAGAATACTGTTCCCTCACTCCGTCCGTTGTCATTCTTTTTCATCCCCACATAAAATAAGGTTTTAACTGGATAGTATACTTCACCGAAAAGTGTAGTCACTGCATATGATGGAGAGTGCAACGATGCCCCATTTATTGTCCAGTTTTTTTTTTTAAACATGCAACTTATGCTACCGAGTTTGCCGCATTGCCCTTTTAATTAAATTGCATTATTGAGTTCACGAATCTTGGTTTCAATGACAAGAAACTATCACTCATTGAAAGTAATACTTTATTACGTTAATTCTGTCTTCTTACGTTGAAGTTGGTCTATCGCAGGATTCCATCCTGTCGCTCATTTTCTTTAACGATCTTCTGGCCATTAGCAAAACCTCACTATACTCGTTTACATACGACATCACATTGTTTTTCTATTACTTACAGCACGCGCGGCCAAGTCCTTTCGACATATATCCATATATACCGGCGTCGTTGTGACGTCAACAAGATGAAGGAAGAAGTATGTGAATGAAATTCTATACAAAACGAAGTCTTGCCTTCTCCTTTCTTCTCTTATACTTATAACGTCGAAGACGAACTGCTCTCATTTCTGGGTGCTTGAATTAGATCGACCCTTGAGTAAAACGATCGTACATTCGAAGCCGCAACAAGTGTAGCACACCGATAGCTGAGCGTTTCTTAAGAGACGCGAGGAATACTTAATATTATTATATTTAACTACAATTCACAAAGCATATATTCGTCCAAATCTAGAATTCGGTTCCCACATTTGGGCTGATGAATCTAAGGGGCGTTGATCGTTCTCGATAGAATGTAATCAATCCATTGACGTGGGTTTAATTGGTGCAATTCCCTTATAGCGTTTGGGATGATAGTGAAGAACGTGTGATTCGAACTGACGCTATGACGGTTAGAATCACCAAAAATTGAACCAAAGCGCAACCCATCAGGCCACCGCCGTGTGTACAAATTCGATTTCTAAACTCAAATACATACGACTGATGTGGATTTGTTATGTTATGGCTATGGTATACGGCTCTGATGCATTTTCTTATTCGATTTTTGTTCGGAGTTCTTCACTATTTGCTTGTGTATTGTGTGTGTATCTGTTACAAACGCCACACTACTCTCTCCTCAGTAACTTTGTTACGATCAGCTTCTTGTGCGAACGACGGAGCGAACGAGAGAACGTCGGAGCAGGCGAGTGTGCCAGTGCTCTATGCGGAAGCCGTGATCGTGTCGTGAAGAACTGGTTTACTACGGGAAAGTGTGTCTTTACGTCGCAAGAAGTGTTCCGCCGAACACTACTCCCAAAACAACAAAACACACAAACGGAGCGAAAACAATGTCAAATGAAACCACGACAAGAATTGTTTTATTTTGAATTTTTATTTTGTTTCTTTCTTTTATATGATTCAAGGATTTACTCCCTTGATGCCAGTGGCGATTTCTTAAGAGCTATTTCGCTGTCAACCACGCACAGAATTCACAATTTGATTGTCCTTAATTACTTAGGATACAGTTTTGAGATTCACACACGAACCTGTAATTTTTTTTTTTTTAATTAGACTTCTCTCGGGAGAGGCGAACCTATAGCGCCGAGTGGGCGCCCCGAGATGCCATCAAAAAACGGTTGCAGTTCTTTTTGAACATTTGCGGGTTGTAACGCTCCGGGATCACTAGCGTGGGAAGGGAGTTCCTTCCGTATCACTTAATTGACTAAGACAGTTTACTATTTAGCACTATATTCGTATTGGTCAATATTCTATTTATACTCGTTGACACTGAATTCGTGACGTTCACTACTTCGATTATGTTCGCTAGCGCTATTAGTATGGTACAGTATTTATATCCGTGTGAAACTAGACTTACGACTATACTCGGGAAAATGAGAACAATCGCAATGCGCGGCGCGGACCGACCTCCTTCGGTGGGGTTCTCTGACTGTCTCCTCGTTTCTCCCCATCCATTTCCAATTCTAATTATCATCCCATTTTTCTGCAAATGAAATTTTCCCATCATATCTGTAAAGAAAATTTCCCATCATAATTATCATTCTCATTTCTGTCTTCTTATCTTTGTTCGAAGGATCGAGCGTAGCGCCACTTCTTTCTCGATCCTATCATGGTCTTTGTTTACGTTACCCATCCGGCTTCCGCCAACAAATTTTTGTGTGCTTCCGATGGGTAACAAAAGAACCATGGGATTTGGTCCGTTTCTAATTGCATTTCCAAATCATAAACATCTAGCGTGAGATCTACGTTAAAATGTTTATGATTGCATGGACTGTTGGTCGGCGCCGAATCGCTATCCTTTGCTTGCACAAGTGCGTCTTTAGAGTTTTGGGTCATGCTAGGAATTTAGGTGCTAATTGCTATTAGCTACAAGAGGCGATATTCGTTGTTCGGTTTGCTTACCGAAAATTGCGTTTAATGGGTGCAATGCATTGATGCTTTGAATGGGAGCGTTGGCTTGGATGCGTTGAATTGGCGCGTCGAATTGAATGCGTTTGATTGGATGCTTTGCATGGATGCGTTGAATTCAATATTAGAGACTTTTGAACGTTTAGTTCGATTGATTTTTGCTATTGCATTCAATGTTGATGTGTGAAATGTTACCTTCTGTTTCGGGTGGGAGTAAGGACTTTGGGACACGTGTCTGTGGGCACGTGTGATGAATAAGGTGAGTATGTTCCTTGCCGGAAATAACATCTCAACCTATAGTGGGTTGTGTGGTTCGTAGGACCGCCACACCCTCATTATCGCATATATGCAGCATATTCAACCCATCATCGTTCTAGAGATATTACCTAAAACATTGTTGGTCCTTGCATTCTACTTTATGGGGTATTTGCTTGGGAAACGTATCTACCCGGTAATGCCCTTTGGTTCATATCAAACAATCAGTATCATCATCGGCACTACAACCGGGATCCGGTCTTGGCCTTATTTAACAAATCTCTCCACTGGTCCCGATTTCGAGCCGATGTCATCCAGTTTGGCACTCCCATGCTCTGGGCGTCCTGGTCTACGCCATCCCTCCATTGCAGACAAGGTCTGCCGCGCTGTCTCCTTCCATACATCCTGCCACAAAGGACTTTCCGGCCAGGCTCCTCTTCGCTCATTCGAGCTAGGTGTCCGGCACACCGCAGTCTACCGAGCTTGATTTTTCTTACAACATTAGCTTTAAGGTAGATTGCGTACAACTCATGGTTGTAGCGTCTCCGGAATCGTCCTCCCTCACATACGGGGCCAACAATTCTCCTTAAGACCTTTCTCTCGAACGAGGAGGCAGGCCAGACCGTCCCCTTGTCGGAGTCCATTATAGATGTTTATCGGTTTGGACAGCAATGCCGCTATTTTTACTTAACTAGTTACGTTGGTCATGGTCAACCTACAAAGTCGTATCAATCGGTTTGGAATGCCGAATTCTCTCGTGGCATTATATAGTTCTACCCTGGCTATGCTGTCGTAGGCGGCCATAAAGTCTATAAACAGATGATATAATGGAATCTTAAATTCCTGACATTTTTCCATAGCCTGCCTAAGGGTGAATATCTGATCAATTGCTCATTTTCCTGAGATGAAGCCACACTGATATTGACCAATGATGGCTTTAGCGTATGGGGCTATCCGATCTTATAGGATAGTGGAGAGTATCTTATAGGCGGTACTCAGCAATGTTATACCCCTATAGTTGCTGCACAGTGTGATATCTCCTTTCTTATGTATGGGGCAAATTATACCGGGACGCCAATCTTCCGGCATCTCCTCTTGCTCCCATACGTGCACCACGATCTCGTGAATTGCGTGATGTAACGCTGTCCCTCCTTGTTTGCTCAGCTGAGCTGGTATGCCATCAGCTCCAGGGGCTTTATTTGATTTTAACTGTCTTATGGCTTTTAATGTTTCCTCAATGCTTGGTGCCGGCAGCCTAGTGCGAACCCCGCTCTCTACTTTTCTCTATTTCATAGACAAGTTTTTTTTCCCAGGTACTTTTCTTTTGTCTGTGAAGTCTTTTTTCAGATCTTCTGAGCTCTTTGTATTTCTCCTTGCGCACCCGCGCCCTATGAGACTGCTGCATTGTCCGGTATGCAGCATTCTTACGTTCAGTCGCTAGTTTGCACTCATCATCAAAAAAGTCGTTCCGATCTCTACGACTACTGCCTAAGATGGAGTTGTCAGTACTAATGACAGTATACTTAAGGCGTGTCCGTTTCTCTTCTACGCCCGGCATTCTGGCGCCAAGACTTACTCTCGCTCTATAAAGCTCTTCGAGGGCGAGTCTCAACGCATGACCAAAGGTGTTACTGGTATTCTCATTGCGTAAGGCAGCCATGTTGATTCGAACCTGATCCGCGGAAGCAATACGTCTCCGTAAGGCAATCAGCGCTCGGAAAGCTGTACCAACAAGATAGTGATCCGAGTCGACGTTGGCACCTCGGTACGTTCGTACCGTCATCAGGCTCGAGGAGTGGTGGCGATCTATCAACACGTGGTCAATTTGGTTGCGAGTGGCTCCATCAGATGATACCCAGGTGGCTTTGTGGATATCTTTACCCGGAAACCTGGTACTCGCAACGACCAAGTTTTTCGATGCTGCCAGTTCGATGACTCGTAGTCCATTGTCATTAGTGTTCTCATGCAAACTATGGAAACCTGTGTAGTGCCTGAAAACCGGCACCCGACCTATTTGGGCATTCATTCATGATTTTCACGTCGTATCTTGGGCAAGCATTGAGGCATTCGACGTTCTCGTAGTATTCTTCTTTTTCGTCGTCAGGGGACTCCTCTGTAGGTCCGTGAACGTTTATGAGGCTTATGTTCCCAAACTTGCCTCGCACGCGAAGAGTGCATAGCCTCTCATTTATTGCATTAAAGCCGATGATGGCAGGCTTTAGTTTTTGTCTGACTAGAAAGCCTACCCCGAGCACATGGTGTTTTGCGTGACAGCTGTAATAAATGTCATACTCTTTTCTTTGAGTAACACCACTCCCCGTCCATCTTATTTCTTACAATGCTGTTATGTCAGCGTTACATTCGGACAGGGCTTCGGCTAGCTGCTGTGCAGCTCGAGCTCTGTATAGTGAGCGGACGTTCCATGTAAAAATTCTTAAATCATTTAGCCATTTTCGTTTCCGTGGTCGTCGTCGTGTATCCGGTCCATATCCGAGGCTAGTTAAATTTGCCATAATAATTCATTTTTACGGGCCTGGTTATTAGCCTTGCGCCAACCTTTCTCAGAAATGTCGCTGCATGCATTGGTTCACTACTTGGCGGGTGTCAAAGTAGCTATCCAGGGGTGCCGCGTGGAGACTGCATGTCAACTTGGATTGAACAGGGACAAGGATCGTCCTCGCCTTCGCCGGATTGAAGCAATCAGAGACTTTGCCCTGTATGTTCGCACGCATCCCCCCAAACAATCAGTATAGATATATAAATAAACGATCGGGAATCGTTCTTCAACCGAACTACACGTAACGGTGTTCTTCTCCTATCGACATTAACTACCCCTCTTCTTACCCCTCTCTTTCATTTCACTTGTGTACAAAATCTTGTGTCTGTATTATACATCAAAATTCGCGTTCATACAGCAGTCTGCCCAAAATATTAACTAGAGAATTTAATTTCCTATTTGTTTTCTCCGTAATATCATTCAATTTTTAAGGAATATTATAAAAGCTCCATCTTTTAAACGAACTGCACTCCAGGTGATATTGGATTGTGTAAATCGCTTGGCGCTTAAGTGTTAAGATATTCTTGTCTCATATAGAAAGTAAGAAGTCCACAAACAGCGACGCTATTGTATTCACCCCAAAGCATGAATTCCATTCCTAACATGGACCATCCGCTGCCCGCCCAACTCCCTGTGTACGAATTGGGTAGAGACAAATGCGGAAAACTGTACACCCATCCAATGTCTGCACAATATGTTCATGAATCCTATACAAGGCAGCTTCCTTTTTTAGATTTTATATTCTTTTTCATATTTCATTGAAAAAGTGATAACCGGAAGAAGAATGGTTTCCCTGCTGACAATGAAGGGACACCGATGACGTTGTCTCATTTCACTGAGACGTTTGTGCTCGTTGCGGGGCATTACAAAGAGAAAACGACAAAGAAGGACAGGCAGAAAAAGCGAAGACATAAGTAGACCAACAACAACGTTTTTAGAAAGGTTTCTCCTCAAAGTACTTTCATTTTCCTTAATTAATCCCCCCCACTTATTTTGGTTATACTCCTAAAATTGAATTAGTCTTTTGTTGAGGCTGATGCTGTCAAAGTCTAGCCATGATATTTTGTTTTAAGGAGTCCTTGCCCCTCTGTAAGTTGTCGTAATGAAAATGATTACTGATGAGCATCGCAACGTATAATTACGAACGAGAAGGATTTTTGAAAACTGTATCGGATAAGGATAAATGCCTTTGACAAATATTAACACACGAGGTCTTGTCGGTTAGTAAACTCAAATAGCGCATTCGGATACTTGCATTTAAGGCTGGTGCTTCAATGAGTGTAAATCAGAAGAAATTAGGCCAACCCTAAAAGAGCTACTTTCCATGATGTCTATAATCAATGAAGCGGAACTTAGCGAGTGGATATTTATTAAGTATATAATTCATATAAAATTACTAACGACCTCAAAGTTGCAAATATTGCCGAAATAATAAGAGTAATGGAATTTGTTATTCAAATGGGAATATATTGTATCGACTCTTCTGTCAAAACTTCTATATGATCAATTTCGAAGCAATTGCGAGAATCCTCTGACAATGAATGGCATATAATTCATTTCCTTTTGATACCGAAGAGTTTTCTTTTTGATACCAAAGAGTTCTTTGCTTCAGATTTCCAACAATATTTGACCACCGGTCAATTTCTTAGCTCACTCCGCAAACCGTTTATTATCTCGCGACTACGCTAGATAGATCTTTAACCGATTAACCAAACTAAAGTAGCTAATTCTCCTAATAAACTGAACACTGATTTTCGGTGAAATGAATGGACCTGTCACTACTCAGTTAAATGACAGTACAGTGATGAAAGTAAAGCTGGCCGAGTAGCGAAAGTGCCAATGACGACGAAAAAGAGAAATCGGAGTTATGTCCATAAAAGAAAGAAAACCAGAAATGATGTCTTTAAGCTATCGACGTACCTATTGAAGCCCTCGGCAAATCTGTAAATAATGATGGTGAAGGCAGAGAAGTGGACGATGGTACGGCTTCTATTAAAAATTGTGTCGTATCAGATGTGAAAGTCGGCAAGGACATGAAATATATTATGGAGGAAGATGAGCTGGAGCACCCATTGGCCTCTGATCATAAGAAGATCCACGTACAATATTAATGCCGTCGAAGAATCTGATCAAAGTGAAAATTTTCTTTGTTTTTGCAACTAATTAATTTTCCAAATTTTGCTAACAGCTAATAAAGACACCACCAAGTGGAAAAGAAATAAAGCCGAAAGGTAACAACCCGTAATAGTAGGCACCTCCAACTTAGCTTAGAGTGGCTACAGGGGACCAATAAGAATTTAAGCATTTTTTGTTTATTATTATTATTATTATTTATTGGCCTGTAGGAACCCGGAGGTTCATGACCTCACCGACTCGGCTTTGCCATCGTTCCCTGTCCTGGGCACTCTCCTTCCACGCTTGACCATTCGATCCGATCTCCTCAAGGTCAAACCTAACATTGTCCTCCGATCTCCGTCGCGGCCTTCCTACCGGTCTCTTTCCCGTTGGTCTACCGTCAAGAAATCTATGCACGGCCCTATCGTTCCCCATTCGCGCCACGTGTCCGACCCATCTTAATCTTCGCGACTTGATTACTCTCACTATTGTAGGTTTGCGATATAGCTGTTCCAATTCGTGGTTATGGAGTTTCCTCCATTGTCCTGCCTCCTCGTCATATTTACCTCCAAAGATGCTTCTCAAAACTTTATTCTCGAATACGCGGAATTTGTTTTCTTCCCATTTTGTGAGAGCCCATGTTTCGCATCCATATAGAGCAATCGGCGTGATTATGGTTCTATAGACACGGAGCTTTATGTTACGTGATAGCAGTCTGGATTTCAGCAGTTTTCTGACTGCATGCCAACTAGCGTTGCCGGAATGCAGTCTCTTGTTAATTTCCTTCGACATTTCGTTACTGGCCGTCAGTATCGTTCCCAGATATTTAAATTCTTTAACTTTTTCAAATATCTTACCTCTTACGTTTATATGTGTTCTCTGAGGTCCACCTGCTCTCGCCGTAATCATGTATTTTGTTTTGTCTTCATTTATTTCTAGGCCCACCACTTCTGCCGCTTGCATCATGATTTCACAGTTTTTACTAACAGATTCTAGATTATCGCCCAAAACGGCGATGTCATCCGCATATGCGAGCACTTGTGTGACCCCGTTACGGGATGATCCGGCCATGTTGTCGTCTTGTACCTTTCTGATGACATACTCGAGCACAAGGTTAAAAAGACACGGCGATAGACCATCTCCCTGCTTTAGTCCGTCCCGGATTTCAAATGGTTCTGAGAGTGGTTTTCTATTCTGACTCGCCCTTTGTTTTCGTTCATGCAAATTTGAGTGAGGGCGGCATATTTTTGTGGGACTCCCAGCTCAACTAGAATATGGTAGAGTCTCTGCCTTGCGACTGAGTCGTAGGGTTTTTTGAAGTCAACGAACAGTTGGTGAACCGTCTCTCCGTATTCCCACTTCTTTTCCAGCAGTTGTCTTATTGTGAACATTTGGTCGCTTCTTGACCGGTTCCTACGGAACCCACATTGGTAGTCTCCCAGTATCTCTTCTGCGTACGGTGTGATTCTCGCCAGAATAACATTTGTTAATATTTTGTATGCGGTTGGGAGCAATGATATTCCTCTGTAGTTTTCGCAGTCAGATCTGTCGCCTTTTTTGAAAATGGGGATGACTATTGAGGTTTTCCATTCTTCCGAAGTGACTTCCTTATCCCATATTGTTTGGATGAGCTTTTTTGTTTACCAAGTAATTTAAATATAAGAGAAAGGACAAAATAGAAAACGTATATAAAATGAAAAAAAAAAAAAAATTAAAACTGAAAGACAAGACAGGGCCGCTAATAATAAATTCGGCAAGGTCTTGAATCTGAAGGAAACAGTAACGAAATTCCCGGGAAGAACCAGTGGATATCGAGCAGTCGTTATCCTCCAAAGGAAAAATACTCTGGAGCGCCCGAGAAGGAGGAACAAAACATTCGGAAGCGTTCATAGTGTTGAACTAACACACCGTGGAGAATGGTATCAGGGGAAACGGTGAGAAACGCAACCGATGGAGTGTATATTATCCTACTTCACACAATATCGTCGACAAGCATAAGCTGAGTTACGAAAAGAAGTACGTTGGCTCTGATGACGAAAATTCGCTTTGAACAAAGGTCGGTGAAGATACGCCTAAATATCGTTGGAGCTTGGGTGTCAACTTAACGCACAACCTAAAAAGGAAAACTCAGTGGTCACAATCCGTTCAAGAAAATCACACCTTCGCGAAAGTAGGACATGGTAGGACGATATGCAGCATAGGAGATGGGATATTTGAATATTCCAATATCCAATAGTGCGGGCCGCACTATTGAAAAATGGGAGATGGCAAAGAAAGTCAGGATTTGCTTTAAGATTCTTCGCTACTAACATGTAAAGTTAATTTGCAAGGCGCCAGTATATAGATTTTCCAGCCGAGTAGAAGTTAATGTCTTAAAAACTCAGTGCTGCCTCTTGTCGTCAAAGGCGAATCCCAAAGTAAATATACTGTCGATGAACGGCACTTGCATCGACGAAGCCAAAGAACTATCAATCCTCGTCACTCGAATTAATTGGACTCTTAATTGGAATGACCACATATTTGTAGCTGCGTAAAGTGCGACCAAATGTATGGGGCTCCTGAAGAGATGCAAAAAAATATTTCACTCCATCCAAACTACCCACTACTTACAAGTCGTACACTTGTTCCAAAATGGAGTTCAATTCCCATATTTGGTCAGGCGCATCCAAAACTGCACTACACGTGCTTGATAGAATGCAAAAACGAGCAGTGAAACTTATTGGGGGGCGCTACCGTAAGTCGTTCAATTCCGTCGTTGGAATAAAGGCGCAACGTATCATATCTGTCTCTTTTCTATAGGTATTATCGCGGTCGTTGCTCAAATCAACTTGCTGAATGTTTTCCGATTCTTCAAACATTTACCAGCGTTAACCGTTAATCTGCAAATGTGCATCAGTTTACGCTGAAAGTCAACTTCAGGCTCACATGTAAACATAGAGAGTCATTTATATCGTTTGGAATGATAGTGAAGAACGTGTGATTCGAACTGCCGCTATGACAGTTAGAATCACCAAAAATTGAACCAAAGCGCAACCTATCAGGCCACCGCCGTGTGTACGAATTCGATTTCTAAACTCAAGTACATTCGAATGATGCGGATTTGTTATGTTATCGCTATGGTATACGGCTCTGATGCATTTTCTTATTCGATTTTCGTTCGGTGTTCTTCGCTATTTGCTTGTGTATTGTGTGTGTATCTGTTAGAAACGCCACAAATTCTTTAGGCGTACCACATATATATATGTGGAATGCCTTATCTGATCATGTGTTTTCTCGTCGTTGGAGTGTACAGAATGTACAGTATTTTTCTTATTCGCTCCTATCGTGTGCACTCGGCAGTGGCGAAAGACAAGGTGATACGCGCGAGTTACGACTCCAACCTGGCCATCCCACACAACCCACCAAAGCCGCAACAAGACCAAGAAAATCTACAGAATAACTATTAGAGTCCCCAAAGTATATAATGGCTACCATCACAATTGCAACGATAATCAACAGAAACCAACATTACCCCCACCAAGGCTCCACCATTATTCCAAACACAAAACACCAACAGCGGTCACATAATGAAGTCCAGCAACCCAAAGCAAAGGCTGCTCTAATTGGAACATCAACAAATAAACACGCACATTCCCAATCGTTGAGGCTATTCGCATAATTCTTGTCCTCCTCGACCTGTACAGAATCTTATCAAAGTATACGGTCCGATTATTAATGGTGTCAAACGACTACGACCTTCGTCAACCAGTTACACGATCTAGGCAACTCGAGCCACCTGCAGATGCTATGATCTTACTCCGCATCCTTAAGATGACCAGATCAAAGCAGAGTGGATCCCCGGTCATGATTCCACGAATAGATGCCGAGTTGCTTTGTTTTCTCTTCTCGCGCACAGGAGTATCCGTACAGTCGTTGAACCATCAGATTCTGCATCCATTCTTTAAACACACATGATAAACAATTCGTTTCTGTTCTTGCTACGCTGTCGCGTGTATGTGTGCATCTACAATGAATTAGCTGTGTAACAGGGCTGGTAGTCGTATCCATCGAATCAAAAAGGACCTGGTGCTGCCAAAAAGGGGCTGTGAAATCTAATCGAGTTTGTATGCTCAAGACGGATGGAAGCGTAATAGAGAAGAGCTTTTCAGAATAAAACAAAATTTGAATATTAAATAAAAATTAAACTATCGTATTGTATTGCTCCCACGGAAGTAGAACGTAACTCGCGCGCTAGTGGTTGGATGACGACTCAGCGATGTCAATTCGCTAGCAAGGGAAATTCGGCCAGTGGTGCATGCTCTTTTGATTAAGGGATGCGTTTCCTATTACAAGAGAAACGTGAAGTCTCTCTTTGGGGGTAGGTAACCGGATCTCATAGAGAAGATCATGGTGGTATGCATGTACGGGTGATCGTACAAATCACAGTGTTTATCATTGCATTTCAGCTAAGGATAAACGAAACCTTAAACGAGGGAAAAAGAACAAATGGATCGTATAAACCATTGTTTACGCTGTGCATTGTGGCTATCATAGACGGCAATTCATCGGAGAAATGGTGTTAAAAGCAAATAAGGGCATCATTACAGTCGTGGATCAGTAATAGATTATCGCCATTAGGAAGAGATGCTAATGGGTTTTAAATGTTTATGTCATCTCTGACTGCTATATGAACCGAGTTCTTGTTTGTACTAGGAAATGCTAGAGGATTCGGTTTCGATGATAATGCTTGGGATGCGGTAATTGTATGTCGATTGGACAAACGAATCGAGGGTCGGTTTATTGCAGCTGTATAAACAAGCTGCCCGACATAGCATTTTAACGATGACAATTGTGATGTTGTATGATGTGAAGAATTCTTTACAGGGAATTTGAATAACGCATTAAATGCGTGAATGCTGTGAGAGTTCTTTTTAGGGATTTTCAGATAATGCGTTGGATGCATTAAATGTCCTTGAGAAAGGAAATGTTTCAGATATGCTGGTGCTTGAGATGCAAAAATGGGTTGCGAATATGGGGGGTTCTCCG
Source organism: Microdon myrmicae (assembly GCA_963931805.1). Taxonomy (NCBI): domain Eukaryota; kingdom Metazoa; phylum Arthropoda; class Insecta; order Diptera; family Syrphidae; genus Microdon; species Microdon myrmicae. Next base: position 46,422,317 of record OZ007499.1, on the reverse strand, counting down.
TGAAATAATTGAGAAATTCTTGACCATCTTTCGAAGCTTGGCTGATGGACCCAATCAAGAAAAAATAGCATCAGAAGGTCGCTGACTCAACGCTATAAGTTCGCCTTTCCTGGGAGAATTGAAATCAAAAATAAAAGAAGAATCCACTCGAAACGTGTTCCTCGATGTGACAATTTGAGTTTGGGAAACGGGAAAAAGGCACGTGGAGGCATATCTGGTGAATACGATACTTGTTCGATCATATTAGTTGAGCTTTTGGTCAAAAACTCGCTCACAGCTTTGTGAGATGGTGCATTATCGTAGTGTAAAATCCAAGATGTCTTTCCACAAATCCTCTTTTGACGAACACTCTCTCGCAAATGCTTCAAAATGCCCATGTAGTATTCCCTATTCACTGTTTGACGTTGCGCAAGGAATTCATCGTGCATCACACCACGATAATCGAAAAAAAAAGTGAGCATGGCATTCATTTTTGATCGACTTTGTCGTGGTTTTTTCGGTTCCGACTCGTTTTGGTAGCGTCATTGGAATGATTGTTGACTTGTGTGCCTGTCTACGAGTAACCCATGTCTCGTCACCAGTTATGATGCGTTGCATGATTGTAGAATCACTAGTAAAATTCAGTCAAGAAAGCATATCTCCAGGAACCGCTTTGCGATGCTCTTTTTGCAAAAAATTCAGCTCTTTTGTAACGAGGCTTACGGCGACGCGTCTCATCTCCAATATATTGACGAAAATCTTACGAAATGTTACGTATGAAACGTTTAGCTCTTGTGCTAGCTCTCTCAAACTACAACGATGATATTTAAGCACCAATCCCTCCACTTTAGCAATGTTTCCTTCACTCTCTCCCATTCTTGAAGCGCTCGCGTGAGGGCAATCGTTAACGTCTTGACGACCACTTTGAAATGCTTTGTGTTTTCGACAGAACTGACTAGCCATAGGTCTTAATCAACATTTTCAATGATTCCGCATAAGAAATTCTGTTGGAAATATAAAATTTAATGGAAATTATCCATTATAAAAATCGGAAAACGTATTTGGGGTGAACCAACAAAATCAGCAGCTGCAAACAAACCAATTGAAAGATAGCGCTCAAACTTGATTTTGTTATATCTTGGACTTGCCTACTTGTTGACAAAAAAAAAAAAAAAAAAAACTTAACAATAGGCTTACACGGAAATTTTACATGAGGGATTCCGGGTAGACATTTGACAAAATGTATTATAATAACGAGGCTATTGATTCTGAATACGATTTTGCTACCTAGGACAATTTTAGAACTATTTCTGGTTTAGTAACGACATTTTGATCGTGGTTCGGAGTTTGCACAATAAACTTATATGGTCATAAATGTCCTTATCGCCCTTTTTACTTTTAAAAAAGTCAGTCTTTATTAATTTGAAGATCTATTACTTGCAACCAATGTAACTACCACCAGATTTTTCAATGAACATTTTTTACTACGAAAGATTATTCTCAACATATTTTATTTCGTGTATAACAGTGCTGAAGAAACTTTAAATTACAACTAAGTAACTGTAATTCGAATTCCTACTAAAAGTATGTTACCAGAGCAACAAACATTTTGTAAATTAGTTTTAAAACAAATTCGAAACATAAAATCGAACAGAGCATTGTTAGTGATATTATTTAATTTGTTTCTCTTAATTGGCAGGATCATATTTAAGTTAAAGGGGTTTAAATCTTTGCTTAGTAGAGGCTTCCACCTGTTGTATGTATAAGGACCTGTGGGTTTTTCACTTGGTATTTCTCTTGGTTATATGCCGGCCTTGGCAAGGTTCACCAAGATTTCCTAACGATAGTTCCGCCGAACACTGTCCTCCAAGGAAACAAAACTCCGCGACGGACCGTCCACAAGAAGTAAAACACACAAGCTCTCTCTGAGATTAACTTTATTACCGGTCCTTAATTTGTTTTATGTAAATTAGGAACTGCACTATTACAGAAAATAAATTGTTTCGATCATGAACACAGTTGTAGACTTTCTTATCACTAATGAAATATAATTTTGGAGTTAGGAGACTTGTGCAAAGAATGCCGCAGCCTAGTTTGTTGTTCACGGTGATAATGGACTCCAGGAGACTCGACTCCTTTGCAACACTTTCATCGACTGAACTACTTTGCGCGCGGATCACCTTGTTGGCTCGTGATGCGAGCTCATGGGTGGTCGAACCGTGGGAAAGAAAATTCCTGAAAAAGCATCTTCGGGATAAGTATTTGCAGTTGTCCAAATACTACGTTAGGGATTAGGATACATTTGGGATAATTACACAATGATGGTTGTGTTTACAACCATGTTAATTGTGTATTGCAATCCTAGGGAGTCATGGGTCGAATTCCAGTGTGAGTATTTACACTGGCATTGAATTCGGCTCTTGGCAGCTAGGCGCGAATTGCGCCGGTGCTTTGAAGATTGCATAAAAGCCGCCGTGAGTACTGGTGCAACATGAAAATCTGTTGCGCACGTGTGGGACAGTAAATGCAGGCAGACAGGGGTTCTGCTGATTGTTTTTATAATCCACTTCGGTTAACTAGTATGGCAACCGAAATGTTTTCCTTTTAGAACAATGCTGAGATGCATTGATGTATGCGGTACTGGCGTACCGAATTTCTTCTAGGGAAATTTATATAACGCGTTAATTGCGTGAATGTCCTTGATGGGCAGATGCTTGATGTTGGATGCTATTTGCATAACCGAAAGGTAATGCAATCGGTAGGAGAATGCTTGGGGAAGTTATTGCGCTTGCATGGTAAAATTATGAAATTAATGGAGCTTTAGGAGGGAAGATTTTGAGGTAGATTGAAAAGGTAGCAGTGGCGTTGGTAGATACGCCACAGTACTCCCCCCCCAGTGACATAGTCACGATATTGTTGGTAGGACGAAGTAGTACTCAGCAGGCTGTAGTTAAGTGAGGTTGGCCGTACATGCGCCTTGTGGTGGCGCTCGGGTGCGGCTTCGCGTGAGGGGGCCGCTATTTCTGTTTGGTATTCCTGCCGTAGAAGGTGAGGGTAGCTCCTCTGTAGCATCGGGGTTTGTGGTGGCCTTTGGGAGGTTGGCCTCCGAGAAACACGGTTTCAATCTTTCTACGCTGACTGTGGTTGATCTGCCTTGGATCTCCACTTCGTACACTCGATCGCTGATTCGTTTTAGAATCTTATATGGCCCTTCGTAGGGGGGATCGAGTGGTTTCTTAACTTTGTCCACCCTGACGAAGACGTGCGTGCAGCTATGCAACTCAGGGTGGATAAACACTCTTTTGGTGCCATGTCGGGCTACGGGTTTTGCCCTAATCTTCCGCATCAGGTCGCGGAGGTAGCCTACGCTTTGTAGTTGGTCGTGTGGAGCTTCATTGTCCACAAATAGTTCGCCTGGCAACACTAGGTTGGTGCCGTAGGTCAGTTCTGCAGCGGATGCGCCCAGATCCTCCTTGATACTTGTCCTCAATCCTAGAAGGACAGTGGGGAGGGCGTCGAACCATTGCGTGTCGTTATGACACATTAGAGAGGCTTTTAGCGACCTGTGCCAACGCTCTATCATCCCGTTGGATGAAGGGTGGTATGCGGTCGTACGACTTCTTTGACAGCCCAATAAGTCAGTAAGCTGCTTGAAGATCGTGGCCTCGAACTGTGGACCTCGGTCTGATGTTAACGTTGCTGGTACGCCAAAACGTGTAACCCAAGTCGAGTAAAACGCTCTGGCGACACTCTCGGCGGTGACTACCCGTAGTGGCGTTGCTTCTGGCCACCGAGTAAAACGGTCAATCATGGTGAGGATGTAGGAGAATCCTCTCGAGGGTGTTAAGGGGCCCACAATATCTATGTGGACGTGTGTAAATCGAGCCTCGGGGAGTTTGAATTGCGCTGGCTCCAACACGTTGTGTCGGCTAATTTTGCAGCGCTGGCATTTAAGGCAGGCACGAGCCCAACTCGTGAGGTCTTTATTCATACGAGGCCATACGAACTTACGTCGAATGGCTGCAGCGGTTGCACGTCCGCTGGGGTGAGCAGGACCGTGAAAGGTCTCGAATACGCTCCTTCGCAGCTCTCCGGGAATATAGGGCCTGACTGTTCCCGTGGAGATATCACACCATATCTCGTCTGCGGATTGCTCGAGTGGGAACTTGCGCAGCTGAAGTGCTGTCTCTGCTTTGAGAAGAGACTCGAGCTGGTTGTCATTCTGCTGTGCTTGAGCTAGGTCGGCGTCGGCGATGGCGGCGCGTAGCTGAATGGTATTGTTACATTTCATTACCGACCTCTATATCTTTTCATCACCTGATTGATGCATCATTCGCCAATAAGATTTCCTCTCATTAAAATCCAACTATCCATTCAAACCCGCAATCTGCTTACAAAGCAATATTCCAAACATAACTTCCAATTCCGCATTCAATGCCTCATATCAAAATCATATTCTGCAATCAATGCAACAATAAATTCATTCAAAAGTAAAGCCTTCAAAATGAGTCATATCGCAGAATTAAATCGCTTCACCGTAGATTCCGCGGCGTTGACAAAAAACAGACGGACACCTGTTCGCCGTCGGCGCAGCCTCATATTTCAATAACATATGTTTACAAGTGTAAACATAAGTCGGTTTTCTTTGAAGATCGGCTCAATGGCAGCGGACTGCCAACATATGCGAAATAGGAATCAAATGACGGAACTCATCGTACGGGGTAATGGACTGAAATTAGATCGGTCAATGCTTTCGTACATCGTTTAAACGAATGAGTTGATGCGGTTGCAATTTTCGCAGGTAAACCAATTAAGAAATTGGTAAAACCAATTTTTGCAGCGATTATTGAAAATTGCGAATGAAGAATGACAGGCGAATGACCGTTGAATAGGTTATTCGTTTGGGCAAAGATGCATAATGGGCGGAAATAATTGATAGCCAAATGGTATATAAAGTGGGTGCGATTGGGATGAAAAGACACAGGTAATCGAAAGCAAGAAGCCTGCGGCCATCCACAAGTAGAGCGGGGCTTCTTGCGAGTAAAATTACTCAGGGGTATTTAGGTACAAATCAATTGTAACTAATTTAATAATTTATAAATTAATTAAAAATAAATGTCAACATTGGTAATAAAAACCCAATTGTTACATTTTGGCGCCCGAGCAGGGACCAGGGAAGCCAGGTAGTAAAACTATCAGTAAGTGCTCGAAAACCCCTGGTTTCGAAAAACCTATTTTGAACGCACAAGTACCGGGCAAGACACCTCTCCCCGTTGGTCCGGAGCTGAGTCTGGCTCCGGAGGTACGCACCCAAAACAAAAAAAAAACAGGTTACTTTACCTTTCCCTATAACAAAAGCGTACCTGGGGCTGTAACACCAGGGAGTTAACACAAAAACTTTTTATCAGCACAACAAAAGCAAACACACCAAAACCAATAACAGCACGAACAAACACACCCGAGGAATGGATACTATGAAGACTGGAAAGAAGATACCCGGCCAATAAAACAACAACAAGACCCCATCAGCCAACAGTTGTCGAACAGCAGAGGACCAGTGCCACCGTTACATGGAAAACAGCCACACAATCGATGATAGACTGAAATAGCAGCAACAAATCAATTACCTTATGGCTAATGGCAGGAACTAAGAACGCCCCCATTTCCTGTTATTTCCAATAACATCGTTGAACCCATCTGGAGATCCACCACATGGAATATTGCAAAACCAAGCCCGGTAGAAACTAGTACACCACTTTCAGTTTTATCGGCATCATCATCATCACCCACAACACCAGTTACCTTGTACCATAACACTGGTGGAACTATAAATAGTTCATCCTCGGATAGCCCGGACAACTAAGTACAACAAGGAAGCAGCTAAAGCTACCGCACCGTCATCACCAGGACCATCAGGACACTCACCGAGACGACTGCACAGCAGAAACCCCAATTAACCAATCTAAAGGCAAGCCACAACAGCAGCAGCAGCCAATCCATAAAAACAAACCCAATGACCGGTGGCCCCTACTCCCGCGACGCGGACGACAATTACATGCCAACCAATTACTGGCATAAACATGCAAGGCAGCATTGGAGAAGCAGTCCAAAAAACCGCAGCACAACCACCAGTCCGACGAAACAACAACGGTAACAAACAACAAACAGCCCTGAGTAAGAAATATTTTTTTTTTTTTTACAAAATCCATTTTTTTACCAATTGTTTTAAAAACACTGTTTGACCATATTGTGCAGCCATAAATCTTAGGGAAGAATTTCCACTAATATACAAACAAATTAACAGAGACGTTTACGGGATAGCAACTGTTTTAGAGATTAATTAATTCCTTCTTTTTACTACCATACGACCTCGTCTGCCACTAACACTCCCTCCCATAAACACTACTTAACCGCGTCACTCTCTATCGAAAACATGACTGTTGATTACGTTAAAATCGCAAAGCTCACCTCCCAGCTTGTACCAGTCTTCTCGGGCGGGCACAGTCCCCTGGTTGACAATGAGCTACAAGTATTTTTAGGATGCTGTAGGAAGGTAATCGGATGCCTACCTGCAGAAGAGCACTCCGCGTTTCTGACAATTTTCCCCACGCGTCTACGAGGTGAGGCATACATACTAATTGCCTCAAACTCGCCAAAAACCTTCGAGGAAGCCGCAAGACTCCTCAAACAAACCTACATGCCTAGGGAGACTTACCAAGAATTGGTAAGTCAATTAATAACGATCAGACAGCAACCCTTGGAGGCTCTCATCGCCTTTACCGCCAGGATAAAGCAGATGCTGATGCTATGCAAGGAAGCTGCTGATCACAACTATGGCACAAAGGCAGCCTCCAAGCTGAACGCACAACTGGAGGACTTCGCCAAAAACTCATTAAAAGGTGGTGTTAGTAATCGCCATCTTTGCCAATACTTGCTAACCCTGGGAAATATCGCGTTGGACGACTTAATCCAAAAAGGTTTAGAAATGGAAAAGCTACAACAGGCCGCGTTTCTCACCCAACAATATAGCGTCATACCAGGTTCTACTCAACTCCTTCACGTCTCTAATTCCTTGAATCAATTAAGCACACGAGCCGTACCTCTCAACCCAAATACTCCACTTACCTCGGGTCTCCACTATGCAGATTTCCCTCAACAATGCAGAAAAAATGACACTGCAAAACAAAGGCAAAACGAGCCTTGTACAAAACATTTGCGTTTAATTACCAAAATCATGTGCAATTACTGCCACAAAAAGGGACATACTTATAGTGACTGCCTCAGACGGAGAAACACTCCGCCCCATACGCCTTATAGTCACGACATTACAAACTACCAGAAGTCAGAAGACTACACGAATATCATTAATTCAAACGTTAATACAAACCATTCAAGAGAACAAAATCAACACAGGGCCCCCCCCTTGAATTCTCCTAACAGCACCTACGTTGAAAACACGCCTAAGGTTTATAGCATTAGAATAGCCTGCGATTTTTGTGGTCGACAAGGCCATCACGTTTCGAACTGCCACCAAAAGGTAAAATGGGAATCCCGGAATAAAAGAAACACGTCCGGCCCAAAAGAATCACGAAATATCCGCAACTTAGAATACTCTCAGCAGCCACGAACTAGTGCACCCACAGTGAACCTCCCTCTAGATATAGGTCTAAACGACCATGTTCAACTAGTGGTAGACACAGGCGCTGAAGTGAGCATCATCACTGAGCAAGCACTCAGGGATATTAAAATTAAAAGAGACAATACTTGCGCGTTGAAATCCCCATATGGAACAGGAAGAACCCTAGGGAGTTGCCAAGGAAACTTCAATCTAAAAACTAAAATTCCCTGCAAATTCCAAGTCGTACGCCAATTGCCCGGTTTAACCGAGGACGGACTACTAGGGAACGACTTCCTTTCAAAGAATTGCATTGTAGAAGGTCCAAACCAACAACTTAACTTTCCACGCACCAAAAGCAATCTGGAAGAATTTAGTATCCCACTAAACAAATATCCACGCCACAAAAAGACAGCCATAGAGAGGCAACTTATAGAAAGAGCGGGACCCAATACGGTCAGATATACCGCCTATAAAGCCCCCAAAAATTCTTCTACACAAGAATCCAGCTGCAGAACCCCAGTGGCAGTGGAAAATTCCCAATTAGCGAAATTAGCTCCGCGAGATACTATGAAGAGGTCTAAAAGCTATCAAAAGGTAAAACGATACCCCACAGGAGTAAAGAAAGAAAACCCATATCCCAACCAAGAATTGAGCAATGAGGGCTCCCCCCAGAAAGCTATACTACCAGGAGGCGCTACCGCCCCACACATAAAAGCAAGCAAACTACTAACAGTTTCCAGAACAATAAACTCATTTAGAGAGCATCCTACAACTCCACTGATAAACCAGGGAGCATATTCGTTAAGGAGTGATCACGGTTCGAATATCCAGAGCATTCGATACCTTTTCACAGAGAAGGAGTCTGCGGACGAACCAATCATCCAATCAGCGAATCGACAGTTGACCTCACAGCATACTAAACAAAATTCGACAGAATTCAGGATTCGCCTGAAAAGTAAAACCACAAGTCCCCATCACACATGGACAACCGATGCGAGACAAGTTACAGCAATAGCGGGACCTAAAACGGTCAGACATACCGCCTGTAAACTCTCCAAGGTTTCTCATACTCCAGCGACAGGGACACCCCACCGACAAGTGGAGGTATTTTCAGGTAGAGCTGTTTACGTGCCCATGCGATCTCAACAGGTCACAGCAGTTCCAGTGAAGCCAAAGGAAGAAACGCTCGGTCTGAATCAGAAATCAGACGATGGAGCCTTCCCATCGGACACATCACTGACAGAAAGTAAAACCACTAAAATGATTTTAAACATACGCAAATCCTTCAGATTAAAATCTGAAAACCACAAGAGGAACCAAAAGTCAAGCGGCAAGTGCCCTAGCTCCTCACAAAATAAGAAATTGTGGAAAAAACCCACAAAAATCAAAAGTAAACAGACCCAAGATAAAGGCAACACCTTTACATGGAGAAACATAAAAAGGACATATAAGACATGTTCAGAAACAGAAAGCTCATACGCAAACAAAAAATTGTGGAAAAAACCCACAATAATCAAACTGAAGCAAATCCAAGACAAAGGAAGCACCTTTACATACAATTCTAATCAGAGAAATACCAAAAGGACATATGAGACATGTTCAAATACGATAAACTCATATTTTAGCTCACCGCAAAACAACAAAAAATTATTCTTGCAAAGGTCCACAACAACCGAGCAAATCACTCAAACGTTCCATGAGGGAAACAAAATGGTGAAGAAACCCAAAAACCCTAAGGGCCAAACACCCATGTGGAAAGGCCTGTTTTTCGTTACGGCAGTAACAAGGTCAAACAAGACAACCATTGACGTTGGCAAAAAATTGATAATAGTTCGAAATGGTAGGTTAAAACCATACTCCAAGGTTAGCTAGTTTCAATACACACATTTGCTATCTCCAGCAGGTATCATTTCAAATCAAATCCATATGGTCAGGTACAGGAATAGATGCACAATATTACATAATACATTTCTAATAATCAAATACTTTCATTCATTATTATCACTAATGTTAAAATTAATAAATAAACAGGGTTGAACAAACAATCGCTACACAAAAAAAAAACGTACAAATAAGTTCTACTATTATAAACACTATTAAAATTAGCAAAATAATTCCTATTACAATCAAACTAATCATACACAAAACACAATTGTTAATAATTATTTAATAGACTATAAGAAAACAATTGCGTATATATACCAAGCAAAATCATCAATTCATATATATCATTCATTAATTACGTATATACATACTTTACACATATACAAAGAAAATTTTAAATTACAAATTGTAAATAATTAATTACTTACATACATACATACCGATAATAGAAAATTAAGTACTAAACAAACATAGATAGTAAAGTCATATATACCCAGCAAATTACACAAAAAAAAAATATATATATAGTAACTAATCAAAAAATGTATCCAGAAAATTTCAAAGAATTAATTACCTACACATATAGACTATAAGGATTATTAAAGAAAATTTTAAATTACCCAACTGTACGTAAGATTAATTAATTATACATACAAACTATAAGGATTATTAAATATATACCAAGAAAATTTTAAATTATTTAATTGTTAATATATACATACTATAAAGAATTGGTTATATATATATCAAAACCACCAATTAATACTAGTTTCAAAAAAAAAAAAAAAAACTGCTTACACGAAAATTTATGTTAGAATTATGCTCTTTTGAAAATTATATTATTACATACGAATAGCACAGTTATCAATAATTACATACAGAAAATTTAATTAATTGCATATATACATAGAAAAATTATTATTGTAATCCGCAAACAAATCGCAAACATATATACAATAAGTTACGACAAACTTACAAAAATTTTTAGACTCAATAGCATAAAGAAAAACACAGATCTTTACAATCAAAATTATACATAAAACTATTGATTACATACACTTATATACAAAACCTTGTAAACACTTATGAAACAAATTGTAAACACCAACTTTCAACTCACATCTGCAACCACCTACGTACCACAGAAAATCACTCGTACCGATGATTTTCTTTCTTTTCAGGGGGGAGGAATGTTACATTTCATTACCGACCTCTATATCTTTTCATCACCTGATTGATGCATCATTCGCCAATAAGATTTCCTCTCATTAAAATCCAACTATCCATTCAAACCCGCAATCTGCTTACAAAGCAATATTCCAAACATAACTTCCAATTCCGCATTCAATGCCTCATATCAAAATCATATTCTGCAATCAATGCAACAATAAATTCATTCAAAAGTAAAGCCTTCAAAATGAGTCATATCGCAGAATTAAATCGCTTCACCGTAGATTCCGCGGCGTTGACAAAAAACAGACGGACACCTGTTCGCCGTCGGCGCAGCCTCATATTTCAATAACATATGTTTACAAGTGTAAACATAAGTCGGTTTTCTTTGAAGATCGGCTCAATGGCAGCGGACTGCCAACATATGCGAAATAGGAATCAAATGACGGAACTCATCGTACGGGGTAATGGACTGAAATTAGATCGGTCAATGCTTTCGTACATCGTTTAAACGAATGAGTTGATGCGGTTGCAATTTTCGCAGGTAAACCAATTAAGAAATTGGTAAAACCAATTTTTGCAGCGATTATTGAAAATTGCGAATGAAGAATGACAGGCGAATGACCGTTGAATAGGTTATTCGTTTGGGCAAAGATGCATAATGGGCGGAAATAATTGATAGCCAAATGGTATATAAAGTGGGTGCGATTGGGATGAAAAGACACAGGTAATCGAAAGCAAGAAGCCTGCGGCCATCCACAAGTAGAGCGGGGCTTCTTGCGAGTAAAATTACTCAGGGGTATTTAGGTACAAATCAATTGTAACTAATTTAATAATTTATAAATTAATTAAAAATAAATGTCAACATTGGTAATAAAAACCCAATTGTTACAGTATCGATGCGGGATAAGGCGTCCGCGATAACATTCTGTTCCCCTGAGATGTGTTTGATCTCAGTGGTGTATTGACCTATCAGGTCGAGCTGCCGTTCCTGGCGTGGGGATGCATTCCCGGACCTCTTCCGGAATGCGTAGATCAGTGGCTTGTGATCCGTTCTGATTACTAGGGGGCGACCTTCTACCATGTGTCGGAAATACTTTACGGCGCTGTACATAGCGAGTAACTCCCGGTCGTACGTGCTATATTTCCGCTCGGCCGTATTAAGTTTCCTTGAGAAGAAACCGAGCGGTTCCCAGTTTCCGTTGCATTCTTGCTCCAATACTGCTCCCATGGCCGTGTCTGACGCGTCGCATTGGATGGCCAATGGTGCGCCCTCTGCGGGGTAACGGAGTAGGGTAGCATTTGCCAGCTGTGCCTTGGATTGACGGAATGCGTTGTCTGCAGCTTCCGTCCAGGCGATTGGGCGCTTGTCGTTCTTCTTTGCCCCCTTTAAGTACTCATTTAAAGGGGCCTGAATGTGTGCGGCGTTTCGTAGTGTGGGTCGGTAAAAGTTTAGCATACCCAGGAAACGGCGCAGCTCGCGAACGTTGGAGGGACGGGGAAATTGGGTTAGTGCTTCCACTCTGTCTGGAAGCGGGCGGATGCCTTGGCTGTTGATATGGTAACCCAGGTAGGTAATTGTTGCGGTTGAATTGCCACAGTCTGTTTATTTGAGCCTAATACTGCGGGTAAGGAAGCAGCGTTGAGTAGTAAACCAGTAGTTGTAGCCATAAATATGGGCTGTGAATGATGGAGTCGATTGTGCGTACCAACTGAGTGTTGCTGTTGTTGGTGCTGCTGCTGTTGTTGCTGTTGTTGGGTTTGAAATTGGTTAGACAGAATTTCTTGAAAATTCGTGGCAGTGATTGAGGTATTAGTCTTGTTATTTGCAGTGTGTTGATCAACGTTTGCGGTTGTGGCACCCACCGTTGTGGTATTCAACGATTGGTTCCCATTGTCTATGCTGAATGCCGGAGGACTAGATCCTGCGGATGGAGTTGTAAATTGTTGTAACTTAAAGACGGTACCATTAAGGAAATACTGTGCAGTGGTTGTTGGATGAGAATGATTATTGCGGGCAGTTGTTAAGTGACTAACATTGGCTGCGATTAAATTTGGAAATTGGACTAGATTTGGCATCATAGGTATCTGATAGAGAGATGGCCCGGTCGATATTTTGGATACCGCTACCGCAGCTGTTGTCGTGCCACCATTTCCTGGAGACTTGGAGACGTTCACATTCGACACAGAGACCTGCTGTTGTGAGGATGTGGGCACTAATTGTGGTGGCTGAGAAGCTTGTGGAATACGGATAGCGGTCAGAAGCACCGTTGGCTGTTGTGGTTGTGGCTGTGACTGAGGTGTTGCGGAGTTTGGTGTCTTCATAACAGATGTTGTCTCCTGCTTCTTTTTCATGTCCATCCCTCGGGGGGCTATCGGGACATGCTTTTTTGGCGATTTCTCCACTAATGGATTGGAATGTGGAGGAGCAGCAGTTGTTTTTCGTAAATTCGGTGCCACCTGGGCGATCTTAGGAGGTTTACTTCGTTCAATTTTCTTCAAAGCCGGCGGCAGTGATGATACATTCGCTTTAGATGCACGCTCCTGGTCTTCTCTTATTTGAGTTGACAACATATTAAAATATTTATTTAAACTAGACCCTGAGGACACAGTAGATGTAATACAATTAGGTGCTACTGATGATGATACTGATGAGACAACTGCCGTTACTGTAATTGATGGCGTTAGTGTTGCCATACAAGAAGATGATGGCAAGACGTGTGCAGTATTCTCTTTCTTTACACAACTCTGGTGTGACTGTGGTTTTATTTGTGATTTAAAATATCCTGTAATTTTCGTTTGCGAGTCTTCCAGAGCAGCAGCCTTAAGGCGCTTTGAACTGGCAGCGACTGATTGTTGTTGTAAGGAGTTGCCATTAATATTTGAATTATCTAACGATGTAGTATTTGCGCGGCTTTTCTTGGTGTTCGAATCGGTTGTTGTCAATGATCCTTGTGAAGAAATTAGATACATATACTTGTTTGCAAAAATTTTAAGGATACAATAAAATGATGACAAAAAAATTATGTTTAAAATATAAAGTTATAACAAAAAACAAAAACTGACATGGAATATTATTAAATGCTTCTAAGTAATGCTAATGGAGTCAAAGTAGGCAGTTGCGTTCAAGTAAAAATAATCATAATAAGGCGATCAAATGGAAGAATGATTTTTATGAATTGTTCTCAATTAGCAACTGGTCGAAAAAAGGAAAATATTAAATCGGAAGTACAATTAATGAAGATGTTGGTAAATAATTTCGTGTTTACTTTGTTGTTTTGTTTTTCACTTAGCATTTATTTCAGATACTCTATTATTTCGTTTTGAGTTATTTTATTCGTGTTGTTAATAATAAAAAAGGCACAAATTGTCTTAATTTTATTTGTATAGGCTGATGTTTTGTTGCTTATTTATTTAAATAACTGCAGACAACATTTCGTTAACTCCAGGCTAATAATACATTTTCCTACCCAAGATATCTGTATTAAAATTTGAAATCCTTGCCAGGCATCGTTTAATCTAATTACACATATAAGTATCTTTGCCAATCGGCCACGAAAGTAAAAAGGAAACAAACGTTTTACAGCTACAATGTTATTGATTTTTTTCTTCTTTTTTTGTCTCACTTAATTTAGAATTATTATAAACTTTATTTAATATCTCCAAAACAATCAGTTAAACACATAATAAAACTTTGACAAAAAGGAAATGTACGTTAAAATACAGTTGTTTTACCAAGGGAATAATTTAAAAACAGAAAGAAAGGATACCTGCTTAAATCCCTGGTGTTATTGATCGGATGCTCCTGGTGCTGGTGTAGTGTTGGGTAGTTGCTCCTGTTGTTCCTGTTTCCGGTGAATGTTATATTGATCTTCGGCAATTGCCGCCACAATTGCTTACTGCCACTGCGTTTCCGGAAGCACTCGGTTCGGGAAGATTGTCACTGTCACAGTCGCGGCACCGAATAGTCACTGTTCCTTTAAAATTTTTTAGGACACGGTTTTGATCTGACTCCGAATCAGAAAATTGTGTTTACTCGCGTCGAATGGTCACCAATTGTGGGTTTTTCACTTGGTATTTCTCTTGGTTATATGCCGGCCTTGGCAAGGTTCACCAAGATTTCCTAACGATAGTTCCGCCGAACACTGTCCTCCAAGGAAACAAAACTCCGCGACGGACCGTCCACAAGAAGTAAAACACACAAGCTCTCTCTGAGATTAACTTTATTACCGGTCCTTAATTTGTTTTATGTAAATTAGGAACTGCACTATTACAGAAAATAAATTGTTTCGATCATGAACACAGTTGTAGACTTTCTTATCACTAATGAAATATAATTTTGGAGTTAGGAGACTTGTGCAAAGAATGCCGCAGCCTAGTTTGTTGTTCACGGTGATAATGGACTCCAGGAGACTCGACTCCTTTGCAACACTTTCATCGACTGAACTACTTTGCGCGCGGATCACCTTGTTGGCTCGTGATGCGAGCTCATGGGTGGTCGAACCGTGGGAAAGAAAATTCCTGAAAAAGCATCTTCGGGATAAGTATTTGCAGTTGTCCAAATACTACGTTAGGGATTAGGATACATTTGGGATAATTACACAATGATGGTTGTGTTTACAACCATGTTAATTGTGTATTGCAATCCTAGGGAGTCATGGGTCGAATTCCAGTGTGAGTATTTACACTGGCATTGAATTCGGCTCTTGGCAGCTAGGCGCGAATTGCGCCGGTGCTTTGAAGATTGCATAAAAGCCGCCGTGAGTACTGGTGCAACATGAAAATCTGTTGCGCACGTGTGGGACAGTAAATGCAGGCAGACAGGGGTTCTGCTGATTGTTTTTATAATCCACTTCGGTTAACTAGTATGGCAACCGAAATGTTTTCCTTTTAGAACAATGCTGAGATGCATTGATGTATGCGGTACTGGCGTACCGAATTTCTTCTAGGGAAATTTATATAACGCGTTAATTGCGTGAATGTCCTTGATGGGCAGATGCTTGATGTTGGATGCTATTTGCATAACCGAAAGGTAATGCAATCGGTAGGAGAATGCTTGGGGAAGTTATTGCGCTTGCATGGTAAAATTATGAAATTAATGGAGCTTTAGGAGGGAAGATTTTGAGGTAGATTGAAAAGGTAGCAGTGGCGTTGGTAGATACGCCACAGACCTATACATTCAGTAAGCTGAATTAGTGATTGTTAAAAATATGAGTGTTGCATTTTATATTAAGCAGCGCGTCTCAAACAGTTCGGTGTATCTTTTCAATTTTTTTTTACATTCTGAAATGTCGCCTGTCCTAATTTCATAATTTATAGAAGGAGCATTTAGGTGTTTATTGTGATTTAGAACCGTTAACTTAAAATACAAAGAGCACAAGAAGATTTTTTATAAACAACAATTGTGTTTCTTCTTTTTATCCTTTACACTTTGCCTTAATCGTCGTCGTAAATGTAATGTTCACACATTCACACAGAGTTAGACATGGATGTCAAATGCATGATAATGACACCCCGTGGAAAGCTTTATTTAAAAACTGATGAGGAGGGTAAGAACAGAAGAACTTTCGCCCTTATCTTGTACTTGTAGCCTTTTGGTACCATTTCCAATTCATTTTGATTCCCTTTCACGTAAAAGACGCCGCCACACCGATTCCCGATTTTATTTATTTATTTTATTAATTTATTATTTTGAATTATTTAAGTGTAATAATCAACCATTATTTATGAAAACAAATTTAATAATATTACTTTACAAAACTTTATCTTAGATATCATACATCACCACAAAAAAGTTGTCAGCGTAGAAGTTGTTGAAGAGATTTCCAGTACGCCTCACTCGTCATTAGCCGTAGAAAAGTTGAAGATGTTATCCCCTCGTAAAATATTTAGAAAGTTTTTGTGGTAGTTTGGCTCAAATGGCTTACATGCACATCCTCTCTCATCGTTCATACTTCTTGTGGAATGGCATAGTTCAGATATCTATTTACAATTTTTGCATTTTTCTTAAAATTCTCAACCAAGTTCAGTGAGCTCTGCAAGAGCTTGTTATTGGCAATAAAACATTTGAAATGAGTCCATTAGCCGGTTTTATTATCATTCAATAGAGTGCTAGAATTGATCTCCTTTCCCGTGTTTTTTTTTTTTTTTTTGTTAAAATGGAGATCCATTCATGTGCTTCAATTTAATATCAAGTTTTTAATTGCAATCATAAACATTTTTACTCTAGGGTGAGACGATGAATACCAGTAGAGTCACCATCAGTATTCAAGTAAGAATTGACGTAGTGGTTGCTTTCCGAAGAAATGTCTAGTTCTTTGTGAAGCTTGCAGCCAGATGGGTTCTCAAACACAATTATCGTTTATTTACAAAAATGAAAGAAGAGGTCCTTATCGGCCGTTAACGTTGGATATTCATTCTAAGGAACAAGCTTTTAGATTCAATTATGTTCTGGAAGGGGAACAAATGAATTAAGTGTAGTCGTTGATGGTCTGTAGAAATATTAGCTTATATTTTGAAAAGGATATCTTTGTAAGAAGATTTGTATTGGCATTGTATACATGCGGAAGATGTGGGCAAGTGTATCACTAGTGAAAAAATATTGGATCTGTTAATTTAGTTTAATACTACAAGGATAGACTACTTCTGTTAAGTTTTTATAATATCCACGTTTAATGTGACCCCCACCTTAGGTAAGTAATTAAAAATCGCTGTTTTGGTTTCTTACATTAAGTGATTTATATTGTCATTCTACATACGTTACAAATGGTACAGATCCAATATAAACAGGTTGTTTACTTTTGACTACGATTCAGATATCTGGTAATCCACAGGTTTTCAAATATTTCACATCCCACTTCTTTCATCAAAATCGTGCTTAACATTTACGAGTGCAAACATATTCCTTTTGCGTTTCACACCCTACATCGAAAACCTGTTTTTGAACTCTGAAGAAAAAGTATGCTCGTTACACCGTATATTCTAAAAGTTCTCAAAGACCGATATCGTGAAAAAAAGTTGTGTATAGTCCAGATGCCGTGATAAGAGTTTAGATTAATCAACGGTGACCGCTTCGTTCAGGGAGATACGAAGGTGTATCAAGTGTAAAAGGTAATTTTAGTTTTTTGCTTAGCAACAAGTAGCGAGCTAATTAATCTTGTGCGTGGCTGTTGTTTGATTTATGAAGAGTATGGCGAACCGTTTGCCTAGCGGTCGCGCTCGACTTTGTAGTAAGTACAGAAATGAGCGAGCAAGAGGTACATATGTCTGTTGCGCAACGGATGATTATACAATTTTTAACAAATGAAGGCGTTAAGCCCTTGTAAATTTTTCCATCCAAATCGATTGAAGGCACAGTTAGGTGATGATACATGGGCCAGAAAATTTACAAGTGGGCGAGACTGTATCGAGACTCCTCGATAGTATAGTGGTTAGTATACCTGCCTGTCACGCGGGAGACCGGGGTTCGATTCCCCGTCGGGGAGCCTTTGGCGCAAGACTAATGACCGGCTCGAAACGGGATCGGTGGAGAGATTTAGTAAATAAGGCCAAAACCGGATCCCGGTTGTAGTGCCGATGATGATGTTGAAGTACTGAAGAACGCTATGAAAAAGTTATAATTAAAGTACGACGCATCAGGTCACGGCCGCTTGTGCATGAGTCTCTCCCAACTTGCTACATAGGGTGATGAAGACCGAGTGCAACACTGATAATTTTTTTAGGTTCTGTTGTGTGCTTCGTTCTTCATTATGGTTGTGTGTGTGTAATCTATTGGGTGCCTGGTGACAGACTCGTTGGCAATGGCTGGCAATGATGTTAATCAATAGAAACACGTTTACTGGGGTGACATCCCCCACAGTTCGATATTGGCCGCGGCCCTGCCGGTTTTCATCGCTCACACCGTTAGAGGTAGGCTGGTAA
Organism: Microdon myrmicae; assembly: GCA_963931805.1. Lineage (NCBI taxonomy): Eukaryota > Metazoa > Arthropoda > Insecta > Diptera > Syrphidae > Microdon > Microdon myrmicae. The sequence goes on along the minus strand of OZ007499.1, from coordinate 46,403,746 downwards.
AAATTAGACCTAGCGATCCTCACAGAAAACACTTCAAAACCGGTAATTAGCTTTATCAATACAGGTTCGAGTTTTGACTGTGAATCATTGGAGTAGAGGGGGTACTGCTGTATTCTTTTTTTATGTTCTCAGCCTTATCGGTGACGGCACGATTTTTTAGTATATTTATTGGCGCCAACATGTCCTGGTCGGGTTTGTGGCAAACACTCTGAAAACAAGTCCACTTATAAACAACGACACAATACTGGACAAATTGAGAGGACAAATGAAAAACAATACAACACGAGGAATACTACGGGTGCAAGAACTCAAGACATAAGAAAAGAAGGCACTAGAAACAAACGAGAAAAACATGAGACACCAAACCCAACGTTTCACGCCAGGTCAAACCGTTGTGTCAAAGTTAATGCCCTCTAAAGAGTGTATTCGGGGATGCGCTCTCGGTGATGAGGCTGTGTCGGCGAGATGAGAGAGATTGAATGATGCAATGTCTACGAGATTCTGAGAGCTTGGATGACGGAACCTCTACGAGATGAGAGACCTTGGATGACGCAACGTCCACGAGGAGATTGGACGACGCAGCGTCCACGAGATGGTGAGAGATTGGATGACAGAATCCACGACCAATGAGAGCTTGGATGAAGCAAAGTCCACGAGATGATGAGAGATTTGGTGACGCAACGCCCACGAGATGATGGGAGCTTGGATAACGCGACGGCCACGAGATGAGAGATTGGGTGACGCAACGTCCACGAGATGATGGGAGCTTGGATGACGGAACCTCCACGAGTTGATGAGTGATTGAAGGACGCAACTTCCACCAGATTATTAGATATTTTATGGCGCAACGTCCGTGAGATGATGAGGGCTTGGGTGACAGGAGGCAAAACTGGCCAGTAAATTCAGAAACAGACAAAAGTGGTAGCTAACTCCCAGATGAGGCAATACTGCTACCTCCAATATGATCAACCGAGAAAAAGAGAACCTGTGGGGGTTCCTTTGAACGCCACTGCTTCCTAGAGCACCAAAAACCTGGAAAGCGGGTACTTACCTTTCCATAGTTTGTACAACTATCACCTGAAATGCTTTAAATCAATAATTCTCGCTGATGTCAAATCAATCAGCAACAATAAGTATTTTCCACAAGGGCATGGTCGCATGTGGCGGTCCACGCAATTAGGCATCACCAGGCGGACCCTACAGCGACTTTTAGTGAAACACAAGTTCCCGTACAAAGTGCAAAGAACTGCATCTGCTGTGGTCCTTCTCTCAGGGAGCTTGTCTGGTCCTGAAAAGGACGAGGGATCTCTTTAAGAAAGCTCCTGAGGGGACCCGTTGCGGTGCCGCCGTGCTTCCTCGAACCTCGAGGGAAGAGCAGCTACCGGTCGTCGAGTAGGAAGAATCGGCCTGGCCCAATAAAATACTTTTTATTTTATTTTAAATTTATTTTATTAATTTACTTTCTGGCGTCCTTACATCTAGAACGCCAATTGAGACTGATCTCCCAATTTAAAATGCATCGCCCTTTTACACAAATTTTCATTGAGATTTGTATGTGAAAAATTGGAGAAACGGAAATGGAATATCTATTTTTAGAATATACACATCTGGCTGCAATCCAGATGGAGATAAGGATTTTAGAATTGAGTGTATGGGATATCTTTTAATGTGTTTGTTTGCATATGAAGATATGCATTATCCTGTTTAGTTTTTAGGAAGGATTTGGAAATATTAGTATGGTAATTGAACAATTCAATTTGTCTAACATTGGATTGAATGTTAGTTTGGGGATATGGATTAATGATAAAGTAGGTGGGTAGAAATGTATGTGGGAGGAAAATGGTAGGGCTTCTCAGAGCACTACACATCAATTAATGCCTGCTGACCGTCAGTCGCGTGCGAATTACTGTCAAGCCATCCTTAATCTCAACAACGAAGAGGAGGATTTTGTGTTGAAAATTATCATGAGCGACGAGGCGCCTTTTCACTTAAGCGGTTACGTCAATGGCTCCTCGATAGTATAGTGGTTAGTATACCCGCCTGTCACGCGGGAGACCGGGGTTTGATTCCCCGTCGGGGAGCCTCTGGCGCAAGACTAATGACCTTGCCCGGAAAAAAACAAATCATTATGGAAAATTTAACATGCCTCAGGACTTGCTAAATAAGGCCAAGACCGGTTCCCGGTTGTAGTGCCGATGATGATGATGATGGTCGCATGAAACGCACCATGTCCCTTAAAAACAATTTGGTTGCACCATCAAGCAACCAACATTACCCGAATCATATCGATGAAATATCTCCTAATGAGTCTGCCACACACCAGCAGGAGATATTTCTTCTTTTCCTCTTTTTTACCTAAGCCCACATCGGTCGATCACTCGATCGACAAATACGTAATGGCATACGGCCGACCGCCCAAGGAAGTCGAATTCCCCTAAATGGAAAAATACCAGCGAGAGTTCGACTATTTGGAGACGCCTCCGAGATGTACACGATCAGCATAAATGCTGTACGCAGTTGCTGATCCTGTAAACACCCTAAATATCTACTACGAGATAATTGCACCACTGCAGCCAAGTCATTTAACATTTCCTTTTATGGAACTCCAATATCCACGGTTTGCATGCTCATGGGCCACAGCATGAGCGTGCGAAGCAACCACATCACGGTGTGTGTGCACATCTTCCCTGGGAGCGGTCGTGACTATCGTCTCCTATGAGTCGTTCAGATCAGGGGATGGCACGGAATCGGTATCACGTCATGGTCACCAATGTGGTTATTTTTGGAATCTTCGTGAACCGGTTCCATTGACGGTACATTAAGGAAGACACCAAAAATAACCACAAACCGTTGGGGGAAATTTTTAAAAAGCGACGCATCAGAGTCTTTCTCTTTTTCGTAACGACGGGTGATCAGCTAGTGGATGACAGTTGCCAAGTGACGGCTGGGAAATACGAACGTACTAGAATTCTCCGATTAATTGTGAATCCGCACAGAGTGATTATACGATATTTTGTCTCTTATCAGCTACGCCTTGCAATCAATCGATATCAATTAACTGAAATCAAGTGTTTACTTTAGATGTTATAAAGTTTAAGTAAGGTTTAGTGAAGATGATGGAATGTGTGTGAAAATAGATATTAAAGTAAGAGGGTTGGCGAATGACAGCTCGTAGAAGGCCGAGTAGTGGTCAAAATAATTACTGAATTAATTCTTTATAATCAGACAATATATGAGAAACCATTTTCCGCTGACACGCTGTCCGACTTTTCCAATCCTTTATTTACCTTGGTAATGTACTCAACATCGAGAATGTATCTCCATTGAATAATTTTGAACTATCACAAGTTTACTTCCGTTAGATGATGAGCCATCGATGTTTTACGAGAAACGTCTGAACTAATTAAATATGCTTGTGATGGTTCCAACAGATTAAGCACATGTAACAATAGTGAGGAAATAGAATAAAAAAAATCATCAGCAACATATACTAAAGCATTAACGTAACAATCAGATTTTGAGTAGTCAGTTAAGACGTATTTACGCACATGCAGCCGTACTCCGATGCGTTGGTGCTTTGATTCTAACCTTGGGCTCTAATCCCGTTAGTCAATATTATCCACATACGCGCGTGGCCGTGCACATATTCGCCGATGCTGTAGTTTCTAATGTGGGTTCAAATGACGTTCTTCACTATCATCGTAAAACGCTATTACTAGATATCGGGAAATATAAATACTTCCCAAACTAGCTCCAAATCAGACGTGCAGCGCCCACGTCTTCGAGGAGAAAAGGTCTATAAAATTCATATAAACGTCGAGAAGATCTGTCCTGAAATTCTATGGAATTTCCTGTGGAAAGGGAGCCTTGGTAGTACTTTACATAAGACAAGTTATGGACGGGGAAATAAAAGTGTCCTGGGAACAGTACAATTGTAAGAATATTATAAATACATTTGAGATCTTTTGTTCAGCCATTAGGAATCTAGTATATCATGGGATATTGGTGACATATTTACATACGCCATAGCTTATCACATGTCATTGCTTTTGCAGTCGCTTAGGTAATTTTTCTCTGTCTCCAGCGATGTCCTTTTGATATCAAGTATATTTTTAAAAACATTGTATTTTTGTGTTTTCAGGTAGCTTACGCACCGTTAACTTTCAAATTTTCATTTGGTTTACTTTTATTTTGATCCACATAATTTTTGTCCTTTTGTTGAGGTCAAGAGCAACAAGAAGAAACCACTACATGTACTGTTTTCTTAAATCTTTTCTAGTACTTCACCCTTGACATTATTAGCTTAATCCTACACACATTTCCGGCAAGGAGCATCGAGCAACGACAAATCTGTTATCCAATTGAAATACGATCATAGTCATTGTTGCAACAAGATCTCTTATCAGCCTTTCTGCATCCGTTCCATTCGTTGTTCCTGTACATAGTTCTCAATTATGTTGATTATAGGATTGAAGCATCCAGGCCACATTCCGTGCTCTCCCCGTAATGTAGTGTGGAACAAGTACATCCTTTAGCAAAAGCTTGAAGCTTGCTTTATCTCATCTCATATCCTTCACATAAATAAAAAGAAGGGTAAAAAAGGTACATCCATATAAATATAGAATGAATGTAAAGAGGGTAAAATTGGAAAAGAAAAATTGTACGTTGCTGACATTATGGAAGCGGGGGTTACGGAAGGTACATTGTCATCCCTCCTTTATCCTGACAGAAGCCGATTATCCATTGCTGGTGTTTCATGCAAATGCAACAAACTACCTATCGTACTTGCTGTAGCTAGCTGTAGATACGTCGCCCACAAAAGAAGCTCACGAGCACGCACTAGGAGTAGAATTGAAACTCATCTCCCTTTGGTCCGAGCCGAGATGCTTTGTCTTCCTATATTTTTGTTTCCTTTATTTAAAGTTAATCCTTTTCTTGGCATGTTTCTTCGGCAGTAATTTCAATTTCATACTGTTTTCATATATATCTTCTTTATTACTATTATTATTATTATTATTATTTTTTTTTTTGGTTGTTGTTTTTTATTACTTTCTTTCTTTACTGGATGCCCTTTACCAACGTGTTTGTGCATACATATATATGTATATATTGATTTGTGCGTTCAATTATGCAGGTCGTGTGGGATGTCCACATTATATGTCGCCGGAAGTTGTATCGAGAAAGATCTATGGAAAAGGTTGCGACGTATGGGGTGCTGGTGTAATGTTGCATGTATTGCTGTCGGGACGTTTGCCGTTTCTTGGATCTGGTAAACGATTGCAAGACTCTATTGCACGTGGAAGGATTTCGGTAAGTTAGACAGACAAAAGATGAATGCATTTGTGTTCTGTCATCTCTTTGGTATTTGCGTATCCTTTAGGGGGTTCGTTGTCACAATGCCATTTTCTTGTTATTTCTTTCGATTTTATTTTTTCGTTTTTTTTTTCTCTGGTTACCTCCTATTTAAAATCATTCCTCCTTTGTGTAGTTCGAAGCACCAGAATGGAAATCGATTTCTTCATCAGCCAAGGACTTGGTTATGAAAATGCTTGCAGCGAATGCTCACCATAGACCATCAATAGCAGAAGTCCTCGATCATCCGTGGATGAGAGTAAGTCTCTGTTAGATACAATAGCTATTTATGTCACGCTCCTTAAAATCATCCTTTTGAATGATTGTTTTGTTTAGGATCGGGATAAGTTACAGAGACAGCATTTGGCGGATACGGTGGAAGAGTTAAAGCGCTACAATGCCCGAAGAAAACTGAAAGGCGCTGTACAGGCTATTGCTGGCGGAATCGCAATGGATCCACTCTTCGGCACTGACACAGACTCAAGTAAGTAAACGAAATGACTGATATAAAGTTGCAGTTGGAGTAATGCGATGGAATGGGCCCTGAACATCTCCTTTTCAATAAGGATCGTCTACGAAACCTTAGACGTTTTACTCGTATTCGTGTCATCTGACAGACAAGTAATGGAAATTAATTTCCTCTTTTTCTGTTTGTATCTTTTTCCTACTCCTCTGATAAGTTCCCTTCGTTTTCCTGCGGTAATATTAGGAAACGAATGTGATGCCGTATAATGACAGGCAGATTTCATTTTCGGATTGTATTGAAAGTAGAGTGAATTTTCGGTTGCCGGTAGAATTCTCAGTCGATCCGGTATACTCAAAGACTTGACAAATAAAAAAAAAACGTGATTTCTTTTTAGATTTGACTGTTCTACTTCTGCAGGTAGCTGTACAACCGTTTGTGTGGTATATTTAATTGGATCAAATTGAATTTGTAACCTTGGTACTTTATGAACTTTCCAGATTCTACATTAAACTCACAGCTGAAGAATCGATATTTTGTCAGTACGTCGGTTGAAACAACCACATCCTACGTTATTCCGGTGCTGTGAAATACATGTGTAGAAGGAAGTCCTTTGTCCTATTTTCATAGGATTTAATTATTCATCATACCTTGTCAAACCGTAACTAAAAGCCATCGCGTGATGGAAAACTCGGTCTCAAATGAAGAGACGGTGCTTGATGATTTCTCACTGTACAGTAGTAAAGCCCACGGGCGAAACCGAGAGAGGCGTACCATATTAACATTAATTCACGTCGGTGTGGTTTTTGGCATACTGTTAGTAACAGATGGATTCCATCTGATTTCAGAGAGATTATTGTTATTTGCTTGGAAAAGCGGCACAAGGGCTGTTCATATTAATAACTATGAGTTTTAGGAGCATAGTTTGTGAACAAAGTTGGTATTCAATGTAGATATTAGTAAAACTACCAAGCGTTCCTAATCAGATGTTATTGGAAGGGTTGAAGAAATTGAATACTGTTACCTTGCAACAGAAAACTCTATATTAATTTTAAAGTATAAGGTGGCGCAAAATTAATCATCGAATTTTGTTTTTGAATTACTTTCTTACTAAATAAAAAAAAATGATTTTGAGTGATGGAAGTCTTTATTTTGACCTTTACAATTTTTTCTGTTAAGTGGAAAAGATGATATCCGTCAATTGGCTGCCGCCAGTCTTGATACACATTTGTACCCGTTTTATTGCATTTTCCATGATTTTCCGCAAGAGATCCGGTGATAACTATTCGCATTCCTGTCGAATATTCTCCTTAAGGGCTGCGATTGTCGGAGGCTTGTTGGCATAAACTTGCGACTTCAAGTAGCCCCGAAGAAAAAAGTCTGGGATGGTTAAATCTGGCGATCTTGCTGGCCATGCCGAATGGCCAAAACGGGAGATTACCCGACCAAAAAACGCTTCATTCACAATACCCATTGTGGTTAATTCTGTGTATGCGGTTGCACCGTCTTGTTGGAACCACATGTTCGGCAAGCCCGACTCATCCAATTCCGGCAATAAGAAGTCATTTATTATGGCCCTGTAGCGTCCGCCAGTAACAGCGACCGGATTGCCGATGGCGTCCTCAAAAAAATAAGGCCCAATCACCCCTCCCTCGTGAACGCCGCACCACACAGTGACTTTGAGTGGATGTAATTGCTCTTCGTGCATCATACGAGCATTTTCAGTGCCCCAGAAACGAAGATTTTACTTATTGACGTAACCTCATCATCATCATCGGCGCTAAAACCGGGAACCGGTCTTGGCCTTATTTACCAAATCCTGAGGCATGTTAAATTTTCCATAATGATTTGTTTTTTCCGGGCAAAGTCATTAGTCTTGCGCGAGAGGCTCCCCGACGGGGAATCAAACCCCGGTCTCCCGCGTGACAGGCGGGTATACTAACCACTATACCATCGAGGAGCCATTGACGTAACCGCTTAAGTGAAAAGGCGCCCCGTCGCTCATGATAATTTTCAACACAAAATCCTCCTCTTCGTTGTTGAGATTAAGGATGGCTTGACAGTAATTCGCACGCGACTGACGGTCAGCAGGCATTAACTGATGCACTCTTTGCGCTTTGTACGGGAACTTGTGTTTCACTAAAAGTCGCTGTAGGGTCCGCCTGGTGATGCCTAATTGCGTGGTCCGCCATCTGGTTGATGTTTCTTCGTTCTCAGCGGCATCAGCAGCCACATCCACGATATTCTCTGCCGAACGACCGGTCCGGTGACGGCCACACCCTGCATGGTGTCCTGTGGTTCCAGTCTGTTCAAGTCGAATAGCTAAGCGCCGGCATGGTTGCACAGTTGGCGCGATACGATAAGGAAATCGACGTCAAATTCACGATGCGCTAACACCGCCGACCGTTTATTGGTCAAACAAATTGACACAATTATTCCACGCCCTTGCGGAGTATAGCGCTCCATTGCTTGTCTGTTTGTGTACTGCAGCTGTCTAGTTCACAGATGTCAAATATGATTGACGTACGACGCCATTTGCAAAAATTATAACATCTTCCGATAAGTTGATTAATTTTGCGCCATCTTGTACAAGAAGCAGCCCTTCGTGGAAAAGAAAACACTTTTTTATATTCAAAACGCATGTGAATTAATGTTGTGGCTCAGTGAAAAATCGAAAATATATTTTTTTATACTCGCCGTTCAGTCCAAGTGGTTCTTGATGGTGTCAAATCCGTCTCCCACCAAATTAATGCAGCTGTTCCCCAAGGTTGTGTATTCTCACCCACTCTCTTTCTCATCTTTATAAATGATTTCTTGTCCGTTACTCACAATCCAATTCACTCGTTTGCTGATGATAGCACGTTGAAGTTCTCATATTCATTCCCGGCATTCCCGACCAAACTCTTCAAACGGCATTACCAATCAGCAAATTATGATTAATACATTGAATTCAGTCCACAACAAGTTATATCAATGGGGATAACCTAACTGAGTAGAATTCAATGCCTAAAAACTGAGTGCAGCCTCTTGTCATCAAGGCCGAACCCCAACGTAAATATACTGTCGATGAACGACTTTTCCATCGAGTATGCAGTACCTTAAGAGATGCAAAAAAAAAAAAAACTTCCCTCCATCCAACTTGGCCACTACCTTAAAGTCGTACATTCGTCCCAAGATGGAATTCAACTTCCAAATCTGATCGAGCGCATCCAAAACAGCGAAAGGACCCAAAATCGAACAGTGACACTTATTGGGGACCCAGCTGTAAGTCGATCAATTCCTTCGTTGAAATATAGGCGCAACGTATCATAGCTATATCTTTTCTATAGGTTTTATCACGGTCGTTGCTCAAATGCTGAATGTGTTCCGCCTCTTCAGACATTTCCCCGCGATACCCGTCAATCTGACAATACGCATCAGTTCACATTGAAAGTCAACTTCAGGCGTAGACATAAACATAGGGAGTTATTCTTTAGCCGAACCGCGCGAATGTGAAATGCTCTACCTGATCATGTGTTTCCTCGTGGTTGTAAGATCCAGGCATTTAAGGGGGTATTCTGGTCTAGACGCACGAATTTAACTAAATTTTTGAAGTGCTGTAAAAAAAAGCATACAATATTTTTACTATGCATTTTTTTATAGGATGTTTATTAATATTTCAAGAATACAGTAAAAAAAATTGAAAGTAAAAAATTCAAAATTCAAAAAGTTAGCAGCTAATGAAGTGGGGGATCTCAAAAAGTTGGCACGCGACCATACCCACGATTCAACCCTCCTAGCAATCTGAAAAAAAAAAAAAAAGATTATTAATTTACAGAAATGCCTCTATCGTTGGAAACAAAAAAGGGTTTTTTTTTAACAAAATGGCGACTGCTTGAAAAAAAAATATTTTTGTACCACTTTTTTTTAGTTTTTCGATTTTTTAAAAAATAGTTAACATTGAAATGGGGATGAGGATAGCTCATGCAATAGAAAAGCATATAAAGAAGACTTATACTAAATTTGAAGTAAATCGGTTTAGTAGAACTTTTAAAAAAGAAGAAGTTTTAAAAAAGACAGTTTCGAGAAAAACTCGTTTAAAGTTTCACGTAAAGTTTCTCGCGGTCTAAGTCATGAAATGATATTTTATTTTATTTTATTTTATTTTATTTATGTCATTTCATGACTTAGACCGCAGTCATGAAATAATATTTTAGGCTTACGTTTATTCAATCTGCCATTCCTGCTGCAAACATTGGACCTTCCTAGACTTCGAAATAAGCATCTTTCGCGCTTCTCTTTTCCAAGCGAGCAGTTCTGGCCTCCTTTGATGCGTTAGACGCTCGTATCTCTGTCTTTTATTCGATTCGTTCTGGCCGAGTCGGTTTAGACGGCACGTCAGCAAAACAGCCATACCTCCGAAAATAATTTGAATTTTCTAAAATCCTCTTAAAGACATATTCTTATAGGGTTAAGCTTTGGAAATATAAAAAAAAAATGAATTTTTCAAATTTCTAGACCAGAATACCCCCTTAAGACCAATCTACATCGACACGTCCTCTCCTTATCGACTTCCTCTGCACTGTGCTCCGACATTTAGGGGTACTCAAAATCTGTTTTTGTGGCCGCGTTAGTGCAGAACTTTTTTTTTTTTTGGTTTCTATTAAACCAATAATGTTAAGGTCCCCTCAAATGCTCTTGAATCCAGGCATCTCATACTTTCAAGGTTATAAAAAATGGTGTCTGTCACCTTGTGCTTACTTTGATAGATTAAAACGACTTTTTGACGCCCCTTAGCATAAGATAATTTTCTTAGTTCTGAAAAAAATAGCGCGTGTAATACATATGTAATTAGTAACGAATACGAACTGTCCATGTTATATAACACATCGATGTTTCCTTTTTAATTTTAGGGCGACCTTGCTCATTAAGACGCACAATTTTGCCTTATTAACCGCCAGATTACCAAATCAATATACATTCTATTTGTCCGTCTCCTTCTTGGAACCCGACAGTCGAGTAGAGTCTTCCTTTCAGTGAGTGTAAGTACGTATTCACATTTGACAGTATTCACCGTCGTTTTCTACTGATTGTTCTTTGAGGTCTTCCCTAAAGGAACTCCATTGTCCTATGTCCTTATAGAGACTACCTGAAACTCAATAAGTTAAATACCCTTGAGGAACACAGGAACGTAAGAGGAATTTTCTTTATTCATAAACTCATCAATTAATTGCCTACCTCTTCACAGCTTTATTGTCTCCAACACTAAGCCTCAGAAATTGCTTTGTTCTTATCTCTTCTATCTACCGACCCAGCGCATATTTTATAGTTTCAACAAACTTTCCAGTTGAGTAAGGTTGATTCAATCCCCTTCTTTTTCGACCTCATCCCCAACACTCTTTGTTGTAAAATTCTCTAAAACTGATCCTTTAATTAGTTAAATGTTAGCTGCTTAGTATTAGTTTGATGGAACAATAGTTTAGATGAAGCCTCTATTACGCCCAGCAAAATTATCATTAAATAACTCATAATAAATCGGGAAATTGTGGGTGTGGTCTAAAACGAGAACAGATTGGTATTATATTTCACTTAATTTTCGTGGTGAAAGCAATGTTCTCTCCCATCCCAAAAAAATATAAGAAAAAACGTCTATAACTGAGCCATGTAGATACCCAATTGAATAACGGAAAACAATCTCAACAACATATCTTATTTAAAAGCTGACATCGAAATTCACTTTCCGGTAATAAATCGATAACAAGGGGAGCAAACACCACTCTAACATCCGCAGTTCAAATATTTGGGTAACCGGAACATCAACAGCAAGAGAGGTGTAGAAACCACAAATCAGACACTCCCCGAGCAAAATATTCATTCATACTCAAAGCCATCAATTCTATTTTATTTTCGGTGCTTGCAGGGAGTCCTGCAAAGGCCGTAAGTCATATCACTTCGCCTGTATGAGATTTTCTTTCGTGAAAGGGTTTGAGTTCCACAGAAACGCTTATATCACCTTGGAATGAACATGGCGTGGAGTTTTACCACATCAATGATAGGAGGAATACTTTGGAATATTAGGAGAATTAAGGGCACAATTGCTGCAGGATCTATATTCATACTAATAGCAATATTTATGTTGATAGGCACACTTTTATATTGATAGCAATATTCATGTTTGTAGCTGAAAATGAAACTTAATGGATGTTTCTAATTGTCTCAAATCCTTAACCCAATTTGTGGAAGTACGTATACAATAAACTTTTTACGTACGAAGCATCTATACTTGCCATAATTCTTGATTTGGTATTAAAAAGATAAAGGATATTCTAAGAATACCATTAAAAATATTTATTTCATAGAGAGCCGCCTGCTATTTGTACTTCTTCCGCTTTTTTTTGTGCTTAATCGATGGTATCTCCTAGTACTGTTCTTGTTTATAGGCAAACCATTTAGATAGACATTTTTGTGGTGTGCCAACAGCTTTCAAAAAAACACGTATTTGTGTCACTGATCAGAACAAGTAAACCTGTTTTAGTGGATTGTAAAAACTTTATTAATCCATCTGGAAATACCTTGGCAAAAGGAAATTGTATTGATTGATTGTATTCAAAACTTGCCTCTTGGAAGTCGTAGTCATTTTTTTTCCTTAATCATTTCTTCATCTTCTCATATGGAATTATGTTTTCCCCAAAAATAAGTAAGGACAAATTAGGAGATAGGGGCCAGCATGTTCTTTGCTACAATATAAGTAACATTTAAAGTACAACACACAATTTATCCAGTTCACATATATACTGTAGTCAATAAAACATACTTTATTTGTGTTGATTACAAACATTTCATTGTTTTTCTACAGTTTTATTTAAGTTCACTAAAACGAACACACACTTAATTTAGTCACGAACAATAAAGTAAACGCGGGACGCAACACATCCAGATCCATATGCATGTATATATATATACATTCTATTCTATTTATTGGCCTGTAGGAACCCGAAAGTTCATAACGTCACTGACTCGACTCCGACATTGTTCCCTGTCCTGTGCGCTCTCCTTCCACGTTCGACCATCCGATCCAATCTCCTTGAGGCCCAACCCAACATTGTCCTCCCATCTCCGTCGCGTCCGTCCTGTCGGTCTCTTTCCCGTTGGTCTACCGTCAACAATTCTATGCACGGTCCTATCGTTGCCCATTCGTGCCACGTGTCCGGCCCATCTTAATCTTCACGACTTTATTACTCTCACTATTGTAGGTTTGCGAAATAACTCTTCCAATTCGTGGTTGTGGAGTTTCCTCCATTGTCCTGCCTCCTCGTCATATTTGCCACCAAAGCTACCCCTTAGAACTTTATTCTCGAATACGCGGAATTTGTTTTCTTCCCGTTTTGTGAGAGCCCATGTTTCGCATCCGTATAGAACAATCGGCATGATTATGGTTCTATAGACACGGAGCTTTATATTACGTGATAGCAGTTTAGATTTCAACAGTTTACTGACTGCTTGCCAACTAGCGTTGCCGGAGTGTAGTCTTTTGTTAATTTCCTTCGACATTTCGTTACTGGCCGCTAGTATTGTTCCCAGGTATAATTCTTTGACATTTTCAAATATCTTGCACCTGATGTTTATGCGTGTTCTCTAAAGTCCACCTGCTCTCGTCATAATCATGTATTTTGTTTTGTCTTCATTTATTTCTAGGCCCACCTCCTCCGCCGCTTGCATGATGCTTTCACAGTTTTTACTTACAGTTTCTAGACTATCGCCCAAAACGGCGATGTCATCCGCATATGCGAGCACTTGTGTGACCCCGTTCAGGGATGATCCGGCCATGTTGTCGTATTGTATCTTTCTGATGACATACTTGAGGACAAGGTTAACGAGACATGGTGAGAGGCCATCTCCCCTTTTAGTCCGTCCCGGATTTCAAATGGTTCTGAGAGGTGGTTTTCTATTCTAACTCCCCCTTTGTTTTCGTTCATGCAAATTTGAATGAGGGCGGCATATTTTTTCGGGATTCCCAGCTCAACTACTATATGGTATAGTATTTGCCTTGCGATTGAGTCGTAGGGTTTTTTGAAGTCAACGAACAGTTGGTGAACCATCTCTCCGTATTCCCACTTCTTTTCCAGCAGTTGCCTTATTGTGAAGATCTGGTCGCTTGTTGACCGGTTCCCACGGAATCCGCATTGGTAGTCTTCCAATATTTTTTCTGCGTACGGCGTGATTCTAGCCAGTATGACATTTGTTAGTATTTTGTATGTGGTTGGGAGCAATGATATTCCTCTGTAGTTTTCGCAGTCAGATCTGTCACCTTTTTTGAAAATGGGGACGACTATTGAGATTTTCCATTCTTCCGAAATGACTTCCTTATCCCATATTGTTTTAATTAGCTGGCGGTTGCCTCTCCTCCATGCTTCACAAGCTCTGCCGGTATGCAGTCGACCCCGGGAGCCTTGTTGTTTTTCAATCGGTTTATTGCGTCTACAACTTCATCGAAAGAGGCGTCTGCGATCTGAGGATCGGCTGTATGTACGTCTGATCCGTTTATTTGTGCTTGATGGGTGCGCACATTGAGCAGGTTTTCAAAGTACTGCTTCCATCTTGTCACGATATTTTTGTTTCTGTCACCAGACAGCCGTTTGTGTCGCGGATTATTTTGGCTCTCTCTCGGTAGCCATTTCTAATTGAATTTATCCCGGCATACATACCTCTGAAGTTCTTTGCTCTGGAATTTTCTAGAACTTTTTCGACCCGAGTCTTCTCCCATTCGCGTTTTTTGCGTTTGAAGTCTCATTGTCTCTTTCCGAATTATCGCGTATCTTTCTGCTTCGACTTCATCATATCCTTCTAAGTAGATCACTCTGAGGCGTGTACGTTGTTCGATCTTTGCCCTGCACTCATCGTCAAACCAAGGTTTGGACTTAGTTGTTTTCTTAAATCCTAATACCTCTTGGGCTGTTTGTTTGATTGCGTCTCTGATCGATGCCCATGTAGTGCCCAGATTTTTGGTTTCCTCTTCTTCACTATTCCCATTCTCTAGGATGCTAAATCTATTGGTTAGTTCCTCTTGACATTCAGCCCTTTAGAGCAGGTCTTTTAGTTTATCAATGTTGAACTTTTTGCTCTTTTCCCGTGACTGCCCATGTGGGTTTGCTGCGAGCCGACTTCTAATTTTGCCCATCACTAGAAGGTGATCGGAGTCGCAATCTGTTCCTCTGTATGATCTTATGTCAAGAATATTGGTGTGGTGGCTTTTGTCTATGAGGGAGTGGTCTATTTGGTTATGCGTTACGCCGTCGGGTGATATCCATGTGGCTTTATGGATTTGCTTGTGCTTGAACATCTTGCTTTTCACTGTCAGATCGTTTGACACTGCGAACGTGATAATTCGAGTTCCATTATCATTTGAACGTCTTTACCTATAATTGGTTGGAAAATGTCTTGCTTTCCAATTTTCGCATTGAGGTCCCCGAGGAGGGTCTCGTAGAACGTGTCCTTCGTTTCTTCGTCCGTAGATTCTGTTGGGGTGTGTACGTTTATAAATACATAATTGTACCACGGTCCTTGTATTTTTATCACCGACATTCGGTCATTAATAAATTTCACATCTTTTTCATGGGGCGTAAGCCGGTTCCGAGGTTATGTGTATCGGTACCTCCACACGCCAGTGTAAGCCCGTTTGTTTCGATTACTTAATGTGGGAGTCGGATTTCCTGAAACGACGATGTCCATTTTATATTGTTTCGTGTTTTCTACGACCGCCTGTATCACGGTTTATATAACGTTCGAACATTCCACGTGCCGACGCGTATATCCCGCTTTTTCCATTTTTCCCTACGTCTCCTTTTTGCCGAGTCGGTGTTTTCTTGATGATTTGTTCCCTTATGGTAGTGTCGGCTCATCACACCTACGCCGGGTTTTTCGTGGGATTGTTTTTTGTATATTGATTATTCATTTTTGATCCCATGAGTCTTGGGGTTTCAAATAGTCCGCCACATCAGAGCCTCTCTTTGATATGGTAAGGCCTGCTTACTGCTCTGATTCAACCCGATGTCAGATAGGTGGCATTATAATACATCACAATTTATATATATATATATAAATGTATATATATATATATATAATATATATATAGAATATATATAATATATATAATATATATATATATATATATATAATATATACATATATATATAATATATATATATATATACATATAGATACAATATATATATATACATGTAGATACAATATATATGTACATATATATATATATATATATATATATATATATATATATATATATATATATATATATATATATATATACCGTCTGTAAAGAGGATTCAAAAATTGATTTAGAATAATGTTACCTCGGTTTCGGACGGGCGCTATATTGAGACTTCTTGTACGACCCTATTCTAATCGGCTGCTCGTGTTCGTCCGGTTTTCCCCCGAGAAGGACGGTAACGGGTCCAAAATTGATGTTAGGGAATTATAAACATTATCCTCGACCATCTATCTACCTTGGTATTTCTGGACAGAAACTCAGTGCCAAAAGCTCATCTTCTAAGAGCTCTAGTAGAAAACGCACCACCTGGAAAGAAAACGGTAAGTGCTGTACTAACTGGAAATAACCTGTGGGGGTTCTTTAAGCCATTTCCAAAGAACCACCCATTCCCTTTTACCTGTCTCCCACTTACCAGGCAAGTCTTTCTACTTACCTGCAAATGGGCAGCGTAAGCTACCCTGCAGTATCTTCTACCTGAAAGCAAACCTGGCATGCATAGCATTGAATTTTTCTGATTCATAATACATGAACCAATTGATATCCACTATCGGCACAGCTCGTCACCAATAATCGATAAACACACGCTGGCCAGCGTATTGTGGACACAGCTGCAACCGATATTCTTCCTACGGTTCATAATTAAATATTGCTCCCATATCCTTTGGTTCGCAATAGCCGCAATCAATTTCTCATTTTCGGCTACCAACCGATCGTAGAACTGGATATGAACACGATTGCTACTTAAGCAATCATATCCATGATGCTCCTGCCTGTAAACTAAACAAACATACAGTAGCCTCACTGTGTTTATTCTTTTTACCAACCAGTGGTCCATTCCACCCTGCACATCTGCAAGGCAAATTCCTCACCATCGTACCCATGTACCAGCACATTTATGCAAACAAACCTCAGATCTTCGGTTGACCTATCGTCACCGAAGAATGTATCGTCTACAACGGCATGATCGTCAACGTCTGAGTAAACACGATAATGATTCTATGTAACATCGGCTAAACCACGAACGATGTGGATCTCATCGTTTGACCACTGAAATAGCGTTTCTGTTTACTTAGGATGCAGAAACCTATTTCGTTCTCATGCGTTCATCACGACGATTTATCACAACAATGCCTGCAGCCCCTTATGCTCGTCCCTTTGTTTGAACATGTGCAGGACCGTTCGTTGTCTGTATTGCAGGCGAGGGGGCATCGTACTTGCCCTATACGGGCATATGGGAAATCCTCCCATTTAACTCCGTTTCGATCGCCCATTGGCCGTCGCCAAGGAGATCTGGTTCGCTCCTCCTACATCGATGTGATCCAGCACCGTTGCATCTGACGGAATGTGGATTGCATCGAAGAGTCAAATTTAACATTTCAAGGAGTCGAGTTCGTTCCCAGGCGAATACCAATGTGAAGTATGGTCGCGTCTTTAATATTAATCGAAGAGTTCGTGTGTGTTTGTAATTAAAGTGTCAAATTCGGATTGTGTAAAAGAAAACCGCTTTGCTGGCCGTTTTTCTTAGAAAGTAGAACTAAATGTATCACAGAGGGGTGATATGATAACTTTAAAAATGTATCATAAAGTGGAAATGTGTTTTAGGAGTAGGATTTTAGTGGAGGATTTTAGTTCCTTGGCTTTTTATTTAACCTAAGGCTAAGGAATTAAAATCCTCCAGTGTTTTAATTGGCGTCATCGTTGCAGAGAAGGAGAAACTTTTCTATTCGTGGTGTGTCGGTGAATTAGTGAACCGAGTGCCCGCGTCTTGGCACAATACAACAAATTGCCCAAAAACCCTGTCTGTTTCCTTCGACTTTCGCCCATCCAAAGGCTGTCCGAAGGATGCATGAGTCTTGAATACACATATCCTGCCTTGTGAGTAGGGCGATAGAAAATACTCACAGCTAGGCCGGCTTCTCGTAAGAAGCGACTAAAGGCACAGTGGTAGGAGGGGTCCCAACGCCCTGTTGCCCGGTGAAATACCACCCGATCAAGCTCCGTGAAATGGTCGGCGGAAATCCCTAGCCATCTTTCGAAGCTTGGCTGATGGACTGATTAGAGAAAAGGTTGGTTTAAGTGGTAAGTCGGTCCCAAGGTGAGCCCCATCATGGTAAATTCCGCGATATCGTCGGGAGAAATTTTCGGCTATGCTTCGGATATATGGCTGATGGCCCGGACTGACACGGAAATAAGTCATGATGGTACCTTTTGAGATAAAGAATTCCGAAGGTAAACTAGTTTCCCATTCGGATCTCTGGGGGACTATGTCGAGGGGAACACCATGCAAATATGTAAATAACCGAACATTAAAAAATTCGTCATCGGGTAATCGGGGCATTAGGGGTATCGGTTTCCCAATATGAATGTAAACGCTGTTCATGAGTATTTGCAAACAAGGGAATCTGTTATCCTTGCTTTAATTGAGACCCACGTCGATTCATCAACTGATTCTACATATCATTGTTCCCCAAGATATGACTTGCATTCGAGATTCCGGTTTAAGGGTGAAGTCTATGTCTTCGTGCGACCCGATCTGACTTCCCAAATGATGGAGGGATAGAATCCAATAACTTGGACACCATGTGGTTGAAGATCGTGCTGAGGAATTCTGTTAAATTGCTTCGTTTAATTGCCATTAGTCTTCACCGCTCCCTGAATGGCGATCGACCGGCGACATTTTTCGAACATCATTCGCTTCCTCAATAGTTGAGTTGGTAAGGAGGTTGTATCTTGCGTTTGATTGTCCAAACCTAAGTACAGCTGACGACTCTTGCTATTGTGCAGTCCGGGACAATTACTGAGTGGTAGGTAGAACCCCAAAGCCCAGCCGCCCGCTGAAATACCACCGCATTAAGCTATTAGCTTCGTGAAATGGTTGGGAGAAATGGAAGAGACAAAATTGCATCTCAGGGCGCTGACCCAGTGCTATAGGTTCGCCTTTCCTGGGAGAAGTAAAATAAAAAAAAAATTAAAAAAAATACCGTCGACTGGATACCGATCAACCACCCGGGTTCTGAAATTGTTGTCCTTTTTTTTATGTACACAACTCCGGCTGGTTGGTATTTTCTAATAGAACCGATGAGGCTGGGGGCTGGCGGAGATGTTCATTATTAACCGCAATTTGACTCAACTCGTGGAGGAACCTACACGAGTACCGGATACCGCAGGTGATTATGCAAATACGATAGGTCTGTGTTTGAAATGCCAGCCGAGCGTTTATAACGTGGAAGTTGCTACGCCAGGGGAAAACTCGGATCACTACTTGGTATTGGTCACGCAGCCACTTGCATTTCAAACGTATAAACAATCTAAGCAGCTTCTCCATGTATGGAGATATAGGGCTGTTAACTGGGCCGATTTGCGGGAGTTCTTCGCGTCCTTTTTATGATCGGAGGTGTGATTTGGAGACTCCGATGTTAACCCATGCGCGGAGTTGGTCACAGAGATTATTCTTCTCGGGACGAAGATGTACATTCCACTTTTCATCAAACGAAATTCATCTGATAAGCCTTGGTTTGATGAAAAATGCCAGCAGATTACGGCCGCAAAAAATAGAGGTTTTAAACTATGGTGATACCGGGAAGAAAGCATACAACGACAATAAACTCCTTGAATGCCAACTGGCTCGCGTATCTTCTGGTCAATGCCAAGGGCCGTTAGCAGTAACTCCATTTCCTCCTCTTTTCCTCCGTTAGTGATGGGCATCGGGACACTAGTCACAAATTCAAAAGATAAAACTTATTTGTTCGCGAATTATATTCCGGGAATCCAAACCTCAATGCCGGTCTTTTGGACCCACGTGTGATCGAGCCGGTACAATCTTCGATGCGGTGTAAGAAGTTCCGCGTACTATTCAACGCATTCTATTTGGACTGGAGTGTAAGAACCCAAACGGCCCGGTCGGAATACCAGCAGTAGTTCCTAAGAACATTGCTCCAGAACTGTCGGCGGTTCTTGGCAGGCTCTTCCGTTTATCTTATGCACGAAGGATATGTCCTACCTGCTGGAAAATCGCTCCACGAGATAAAACGACGGATCGCACCAATTTGCGGTTGATCCTTGGACGCCGCGAATACCCCTACATCAGAACTCGTTCCGTTACAGAGCGTTAAGAAGAAGGGCAGCAGGTATTTGGTGGCATATTGGTCCGCTTATTCCGAAAGAAGTGTAATAAAACAATATATATATATATATATATATATATATATATATATATATATATATATATATATATATATATATATATATATATATATATGTATATGAAGGAAATTAACAAAAGATTATACTCCTGCAACGCTAGTTGGCATGTAGTCAGTAAACTGCTGAAATCCAAACTGCTATCACGTAATATAAAGCTCCGTGTCTATAGAACCATAATCATGCCGATTGTTCTATGCGGATGCGAAACATGGGCTCTCACAAAACGGGAAGAAAACAAATTCCGCGTATTCGAGATTAAAGTTCTAAGGGGTATCTTTGACGAGGATGCAGGACATTGGCTTGAAAAAGCAACGATGGGGCCGTGAATTATTGACGGTAAGCCAACGGGAAAGAGACCGACAGGACGGCCGCGACGGAGCTGGGAGGACAATGTTAGGTTGGACCTCGGATATCGGATCGGATGGCCGAACGTGGAAAGAGAGGGAACAATGGCGGAATCGAGTCGGTGAGGTCATGAACTTTCAGGTTTCGACAGGCCAATAAATAGAATATATATATATATATATATATATATATATATATATATATATATATATGTGTGTGTGTGTATAGCGGAAGGCAGAATCTCCATGGTCATCGCCGGCGACTTTAATACATGGGTAACCGAGTGGGGCAGCAAATACATCAACACGCGGGGATGGCAGCTATTGGAAATATTTGCACCGTTGGAAGTCACCGTTGCAAACACTGACAAGAATAACGCATACCACAAAGCCGGAAGAGCGTTAGTAATAGACATCACCCTCACTCCACTGATAGCTCAGTGAAAGATATACCCACAGTGACCACCAAATCATAATAGTGGAACTTGGCGGAATTAACAAGACCCACCTCGACGTACAAATACGGCCTAAATGAAAGGAAGAGCAATGGTTCATTTGAAGTCGTTGCGCGGTCCTGCCACCGAACAATCGATGGTAGTGGGGCACAAATGGACCACCAATTAATAGAGATGTTGAACACTTCGCGTGAAGCAGCAATGTCTAAACGGATACCCACGCATGAAAGAAAACCATGCTTCTGGTGCAAGAGCTAAGTTAAAGCATTAGAGAATGCGTACAATCTCCCCATACGATGCAGAGATCAAGAGGAAGACCTGACCTCCAAGATTACCTTGATAACTTAAAAAAGTCAAGGCGGGACCAAAAAACCGGCTATAAAAAATAGCAAGGCGAGATGCTTCCGACTCATCTGTGCAAAGGCGGACATAAACCCCTGGGGCACCGCGGAACAGGATGATTACGGGAAGACTAAAGAGACGCGACTAGGTGGTGCCTAAGCACAGTTTGTGTCATATGATTTTAATAGGCTTGGGTTGGGGAACTCTGACCCAATCATAAAGAGTGCCCTGAACTCTTCTCCTATTTTTAATTTCGAAGATATTCCGTCACCGTGTGATTTCGGCTATTGCAAAATTCACAGGGTTTTCTCAAGCTTTGGCGGTGGTGGCTTGGGATTTAAGCTCGCTTTGATAGGCTCGGTTGGATATGATTTGTGCTCCCGGATTATTCCGCGGTGTTGTCGATGAAACCGATGTTTTGGTTCTTCCTGCTCGGACACCATGTTGGAATTCACACTGACAGTCAATGTGACCGTACGTTTCTCGAGATTTGACTGACATTGATAGGTTGTAGGACTGGGAAAATGATTCTTAGAGACGGTGTTTGAAGGATCTGCCTGTTCCCAATTTACTTGTATCGTCTTCTGACCACTCGTGGGCCACCGCAATTACAGCTCTGGTCCATGCTGTGAACTTTACACTTTTGAGTGGACCGCGCCTGGGTTGAAACTGATTGTTGTTCATGGGGTCCTCAAAAGTTGGATTGTGATCGACCGGTTTTTGGACTCCCATAGTTCATAGGTCTGGGTTGGATTTTCGGTACAAAACCATCCCTGTTCCGTCGAACACTTTCCACAAAACGAACACGGAGCGAATGCGGCACAAATGAGACACAGCGCTATTTTGTTTTTATTCTAATTTTCCTTTTATTGTTACAAGTTTTTGTTGTTCACAAATGTGGTAACTTACATCACCCTTAATCTATTCACGGGACACATTACTTTCCGACACACGTTGCGCGAGTTGGCACACTAGTTTTCGTACACACGATTGCACTCTAGTTTTCACACACGTTGCATTCTAGTTTTTTTTATATGTCTTTCTTTAATTCAGTTGCGCGGCGTGGACTAGCTACCCGTCTCGTTCGGGTTCTCTGTGACTCTAAGTAGACTAATTGTCTCAATCTTTAAAATCCAATTCGAACTTCTCATCCCCGCATCTGCAAAAGAAAATTTCCCATCATAATTATCATTCTCCTTTCCGTCTTCTTATCAGAATCTTGTTCCTTTGTTTAGAAGATCGAGCATACCGCCACTTATTTTCCGATCTTTTCGTGGGATTTGTTTGTGCTACCCATCTGGCTTAAGCCAACATGGTTCTTGTGCGCTTCAGATGGGTAACAAAGGAACCGTGGGATTGGTATAGGTTTCTAATTGAATTTCCAAATCGTAAACATCTAGCGTGGGATCTACGTTAGGGTGTTTATGATTGCATGGACTATTGGTCGGCGGCGAATCGCTATCCTTTGTTTGCACAAGTGTGCCTTTTAGGTTTTGTGAAATGCTAGGAATTTATGTGCTAATTGCTATTAGCTACCAGAGGAGATATTCGTTGTTCGGTTTGTTTACCGAAAATTTCGGTTAATGGGTGCAATGCATTGATGCCTTGAATGGGTGCGTTGGCTTGGATGCGTTGAATTAGCGCGTCGAATTGGATGCGTTGGATTGGATGCCTTGCATGGATGCGTTGAATTCAATAATAGAGACTTTTGAACGTTTAGTTCGATTGATTTCTGCTATTGAATTCAATGTAGGTGTCTGAAATGTTACCTATTGTTTCAGGTGGGAGTAAGGACTTTTAGGTTTCGTAGAACTGCCACAGGTGTGCTCTGGAGTGAAAATTGTGAAGGAGGAGAGCACCAACTGTTTGAATAAGCTGATTTTTTCCTGCTCCTTTCAGAGTTTGCAGCTGGAGTTGATGAAAGTTTTATAGCCATCAGATTTGAATACTCATCCAAGGGCTAGTTGCTGGGCAAAGGGCGTGTGATTTGATGAGGATACGAAACAGGGGTAGAATGAGATTTAACAGGTACACTGTTTGATACCGCCTGTGAATATGAGATTTCCCACAGAGGGGCAGATAGCTCATAAGATCTCACGTAATTTCCCCTTGTGGATATGAAGCAAAATGCACACATGCATAAGGAGACGTGAATTAATGTATAGATGTAGTAAAAAGAAATCCGTAATTTCTGCATGACATTGGCGGCATTATTTACCATATTTAGAATGATCAGATTTAGACAAATGTGCACGGTTTTGTTGGATAACGTATTGCCATTTCGAAGGTAATTTCATTATGCCTCTGTCATAGAAACCCTCGTCCCTATAGGCAAGAACTAAATAGTCGATTTTCACAAGGCTTTTGATATTTGTTTATTTTTATGTATGCGTGCCATGCTGTTTTTTGTTTGTTTGTGTTGTTGATAAATCTTTTCATCACTCACGGGAATGTTACGAGGGTTGCCTTTTATATTTCGGGATTAGAGAACAAAAACAAATATTGATCATCGAAAATCACTTTATTGTTTTTCAAAATATTCCCCATGAAGATCTATACACTTTTGCATGCGTTTGAACCAATTGTCGAAGCACATTTGCCACTCTGATTGAGGTATCTCCAACACATGCATTCTGAATGCAGCAACCGCTTCTTTAGGTGTCGAAAACCGTTGACCTCTCAGTTTGTTTTTTACGTACGGGAATAAAAAGAAGTCATTCGGTGCCAAGTCAGCGCTATACGGCGGATGACCCATCAAATCGATGTTTTGGGTGCTCAAAAGTGCAGTTGTCGCAGCCGATGTGTGAGAGCTCGCATTGTCGTGGTGAAGAGTGATCCGTCTTCGGCGGTTGGTTTTCCTGATTTCTTGGAAGACAACTGGCAAACAAATGGTTGTGTACCACTCAGGATTGACTGTTCTGCGTTGTTCTAGTGGTACGGTTGCGACATGTCCAGTTTTTCCGAAAAAACAGGCGACCATTTGCTTGGAAGTGGTTCGTGCGCGTACAACTTTTGTTGGATTTGGCTCATCTTGAAACACCCAGACAGTCGACTGCTGTTTACTTTCGGGCTCATACGCGTAAATCCACGATTCATCACCTGTCACGATGTCATAGACGTGTTTCGAAGCACCGCAACCGTATTTTTTGAGCATTTCTTTCGACCAATTGACACGAGACTTTTTTTGGGCGATTGACAAATTGTGTGGGATCCAACGCGAACAAATTTTTTTGACGGTCAAATGTTTATGCAATATTGAATGTATGCTGGTCCCACTGACGCCTAAGGTTGTCTCAATCTCACGATAGGTCACATGACGATCTTCCAATATCAGTTCGCGCACAGCATCAATGGTTTTCGGAACAACAACTGATTTTGGACGACCTTCACGAAATTCATTTTGGAGTGAACTACGACCACGATTGAATTCAACATACCATCGATAAACACTGGTCCTTGATGGAGCTTCATCGCCAAAAATTGAATTAAGTTCATCCATGCACTGTTGCTGAGTTAATCCACGTCGAAAATTGTAAAAAATAATCGCACGAAAATGTTGACGATTTAATTCCATTTTTGGGCCGAGATGAATATTTTAAGTTACTGTAAACAACACAAATAGCGCTCGTATGTCAAAACGTTCTGAGTGCGTATAACCTCAAAAATGTCCAACTTTACGACAGAGCTGTCAATTGCCGGATTGCAACACTAGGGTTGCCAAATCCCGAAACATAAGAGGCAACCCTCGTATGAACTTTTATTACCACCTACTTTACGCACCACACACACCACACACATTTTACACCCCACTTTAAATAAAACACTCTTTTATCTTTATTTAAACTATTTATTTATTCACTCTTTTGTCTTTATTTAAACTATTTATTTATTCACTCTTTTGTCTTTATTTAAACTAGTCTTTAGTTACATACGCAGTAATCACTTATCGTCTTCGAAACGATGTCCAGTATATTTTATTTTAACTTGGAACAACTGACACATTCTCATCACCACGAATATCACACCGAAAACTACTATTCTCTGGAAGACCGTCTTAACTCAGTATCTCGAACCACGAACTCCTCACTCACCGTCCCGGTCAAGTCTCGAAAACCAACTCTACTCAAGTCTCGCCGTCTCGGTCGCGATTCAAAAACCAACCTCTCAAACGAAGACCTGTTTTTTCTTCATCCTGAAGATCGAAGGATAGGGCATTTCTTTCTTTATCTTTCCCGGCTTGGGATCAAACGCGGAAACACAAAGAGAAAAATTAACAGAGGATCGTGCGAATGCACATTTATAATCCTCTATGTTGATAGGCGCTAAACGAATGTGTAATTCGTTTTATGATGCCTGTTGTTTGTTCTAGCCGACTCGGCAAGGATCCCTTTTGTAAGAATACGATAGGGAATACAAATAGAGAATTGTGGTAATGAGCATTTCTGATTCTCTATGTTGTTTATTGTAGCCGAATGGGCAAGAATCTTTTCCGTGGGGAATCGATACAAAGGCGAATATTTTCCTTTTGCTTGTTTTAACTTAATTTTGTTAAAACGGAAACTGACGTTTGTTGTTTTCATTGTTTTAGATAACCATTTTCCTGAGGTCTCGTAAAATTGCTGGCGCGCAATTTTTTATGATACTCAGTGGTTTTGTTTGAAATACGGCATCTGGTCCGCACATTTGCCTTTTAGGAGTTTTTGTTGGGTGAACCCTTGGTTCACTGATTATATTTTCAATTTTTTTTTTATGTGAGCAAATTGAACGTTTAGTTCAATTTGCTTGGAGTTTAATTGATTAGGGCAAATTGAACGTTTAGTTCGATTTTGAAGCCTTCTTAGAAGGTATTGCGGGACGAGGTGTATGGGGTAATGCTTTGATTTAGCATTATGTCACATCCTTTAAGTGGATGTTTTTGGCGTGTATCGCCGTTAGTGGTGGAGACTAGCTCCAAAAGGGTAATTTTTATGGGATGGGTGGTTGTGGTCGTAACAATACCATCGATAAACACTGGTCCTTGATGGAGCTTCATCGCCAAAAATTGAATTAAGTTCATCCATGCACTGTTGCTGAGTTAATCCACGCCGAAAGTTGTAAAAAATAATCGCACGAAAATGTTGACGAGTTAATTCCATTTTTGGGCCGAGATGAATCTTTTAAGTTACTGTAAACAACACAAATAGCGCTCGTATGTCAAAACGTTCTGAGTGCGTATAACCTCAAAAATGTCCAACTTTACGACAGAGCTGTCAATTGCCGGATTGCAACACTAGGGTTGCCAAATCCCGAAACATAAGAGGCAACCCTCGTACGATTTTTAACTCAGGCTTCCCTTGACTCCTACCGCCGGCGTCAAAATGTTGCACAATAAGTGTAACATTTAACCACCACTACGCAAATGAACACAGTCACCTGCGAACTCTCTTACAGAGAACACCAGTTTAACAGTGCGCCAGTTAAAAAGTGAAGTGACTACATATTTAAAAAGTAAAAGTATGTCAAAAGCAATTTTTGACAACAAATACAATTCCTAAGAATTCACAAACAAAAGACAACAAGGACACACCAGTAAACTAAATATTAATGTAACAAGCGCGACAAACAATAAATATACTCGAGTTCACGCCAAAAGTTTAAATTCAATTGACATGTGGTGACCAAAATTAAAACAGTGAAGATAGACAAAACAATGAAATTCAGAAACCAAACAAAACAAATAATAAACGTAAAAACTTAATTGTAAATACTAAGTGAATTAAAAACACATAAATTAAAATAAAACCTAAAAGCAAATGTGCATATTGCAGTGAAGTGCGAAAAATAAAATAATAATCAACGATAAGAAACATAATATATCACCTCGGTCGCAAGCGCAAAAAACAAAAATTAAAATAGATTGCTCGTTAAGCAATCGGTATTTACCAGGTGTACCGGTATAAATGCATTAAATAAAATCAAAATAAGTGCATATAAAAACAGTTGAGTGAGGTGCAAAAGTGTTCGCGACAATAAAAACAAAAACAATAAAAAGATAACACTGCGGTCGCAAACGCGAAAATTAAAACAAACAATATATTGCTTGTTAAGAAAGCAATTTTTAAATCATCGTTTGGCGCGAGTGCAAGCTTACTGACTCTTAGCAGGCGGTAGGCGAGTTCAACTCAGCTTGCAGGAGAAATCAAGTCGCCGTGGTTCAAAAGGTCGCCTTTGTTTTTTTTTAATGAAAACAAACTGGAAAGAACCAGAATGAATACGGAGGACGATAAGAACACGACAACGCACAAACGAAAAGGCGCCCCGAAAAACTCCATTTTGACGCGAAGCAAAACCGCGAAATTGACGATGGATAAAGGAGATCAACAATTGGCGGACGACAGTGAGCTCCCCTTCCCCTCCAATTTTAACATATATGGGGCAAATAATTCATTCGCTTCTCTTGCATCCTCAGAGTCTGAGGATGAAGAGGAAGAGATAAGTGAATTGGAGGCGAAACTGGCGATGGCAAGAGCCCGATTACAAGAGAGACGCCGAAAGAAAAAAATAGCGGCGCTCGAACAAGAACAAAACCAGCAACAACTACAAAAGCTAAAGCCAAAAGTCGGCCAACAGCAACAATCTCACCATCAACAGCAACATCAACTTCAACATCAGCACCATCAACAGCAACAGCAACAGCAACAATTAACACAAAAGCGATCAACGAACCAGCAAGCAACACAGCAGCAGCAAAGCAACAATAACAGCGGAAAAATAAAGATGCCACCAATCAACACCATAGATGTTGACTGTAAGGAATTGGTAAGTCTTTGTAAGCTAGCCATAGGTAACAATTTTGCAGTTAAAAGACTGACGGGTAACAGGCACGCCATTCAAACATATACGGTGGCAGACCACGACAAAATTAAAGAGGTCTTAAAAAGAGCCACCGCGGAATTTTACTCGTTCACGCCGAAACAAACGAAGAGCGTAACGGTTCTATTAAAGGGTGTCGACCCTGAAATGGAACCGGAGGCTCTGCTCGAAATGCTTCAAAACCTGAAGCACGAAGATCTCGAGTTTACCGCGGTAAAACCATTCACCACACCCAAGGCAAGAAGGGAAAACCGCAAGCTACCCTTCTTTTTGGTGCAATTAACACCCAACAGTAGGATTGGTGGTCTAAGAAAAATTTCAGTCTTGGATCATCAAATGGTCACATGGGACAAATTAAAAAAAGGCAGAGACATCCTGCAATGTCTACGTTGCCAAAGGTTTGGTCACTCGGCGGCTAACTGTGAAATGCAGCGCCGTTGCGTAAAGTGCGGAAAGGACCATAAGGCAGAAGAATGCCCTCTGGGAAAAGAACGGGTAGAAGACAAAGCCCTTCTAAAGTGCGCAGTGTGTCGGAATGAGGGACACCCCGCTAACTATCGAGGATGTCCTAAATTCCGAGAAATAATGGCAAGAAGTGTGACCCGGCAAAAAAACACAGAGCCAGCTCGTACTTCAACAATGCCCGTAACATCGCAGCGGTCGTACGCACAAGTTGCTTCGGGTGGGAGAACACCAAATCAGGCTACATCACAGGTAGCCACAAATACTCCCACACAGACTGAAACAACACCGCAAGCGGACGTGTTCGCAATCCTGCTCAATCTGCAGAGACAGATGACACAGCTACAAAGCCAAATAAACGAGATCTACTCGCATTTGCCCAGTCTAAATAACAAGTCGATATAAACCCTCTAACCACAACATCAATAAAAGCTCTTGTCGTGAATGTAAATTCACTAATAAGAACTGAGAGAAGAGCCAATCTTTTTAACCTGTTGCAAGAGGAACAACCTGATGTACTTCTGGCGGGGGAAACAAAGTTAAACCAGAGACATAATATAGGACATAAAAACTACGATATTATACGAAGAGATCGACCTAACTCCTCTCAAGGGGGGGGTGTCGCAATCTTTATTAGAAAAGGGATCAATCATAAAGTAATATATAGTGGAGAAGTGCGCAGGTTCCGGGTGCTGGAAGCCTGTATCGTCCGCATACCCCTTCAGCAAGGAAGGGGTTTGTATGCGATTGCGGTCTACGCTCCTGAGGAGCACCAACAAAACCTATTTATAGCGGAGCTCGAGACACTCTTTCGATGCTTACAATTGCACCTGGACAAAAATTACTTTATCCTAGGGGGAGATATGAACGCCAAGCATAGAAATTGGGGAAATTATATATCTAATGCCAGAGGAAATCAGTTGGCTGGTTGGTTAGATCAGTATCATATTGAATATAGAACTGACCTGCTAGCTACGAAATATCCATCGTTCCCCAGAGGTAGATCGTTCTTAGATATCTTGCTAATCGACTCACGACTGAGATTACTTAACACCAACAGACGAAACACAAACTGTTTACGGACAATTGAATACGACAGTGACCACTGTGCATTCACGGCAGTAATAGAGCTTCCGAACGAGCTCGCAGATCTGGAGGAATTCGTGACCCCGCAACCCTATAACTACGGGGCAATGCGATGGCCGCGGTTCACCAGATCATTAACAAGAGAACTTCGTTCGAATGACTTTAATCTGCCAGTAAACAGAAACCTGACTAATGACGAAATCGACAAATACATTCAACAAATGGACGAAGCCGTAAAACAAACAATGGACAAAACAATTCCCAAAACAACAGTTACAGATCACATTAACATGTACAGAAACGCAACAATAAACGCACTCCACAAGAAAAAGAGCAGACTGCTATCGAAATTAAAACAATTACACAGACAGTTTACAGACAGACAAGACCAGGAGATAATATCACTGAAATCTCAATTAAAAAACCTCCAACAATTACTTAAAGATAATTATAGATTAGCAACAAATTTGTATTGGAACAACAGAATTCGAGCTATAAAAACTAATAACCCGAATATGTTCCCACAAATAAATAAAATATTCAGGAGAAATAATCAAAACGAGATTCAGTGTCTCCAAATTCCACGTACCGAGGTAAACAAGCAGCTGCTAACCAACATTGGCATAGATACAGAGAACGCTATCCTCAATAGTGAGCTCTTCGTGATCGAAGATCCTTTGGAGAGGGCGAACGCTGTGGGAGCTGTCTTTCAGGAAATGTACAAGGTGAATGAAAGCATTCGCCGAAACAATGACCTGGAGGACAGAATTCGACTGAATCACCTGCACCTCCGGAATGAAATTTCACATTGGCAATCGGAGAATCCTGGTTTTACGGAATTCAGTGACGATAATCTGTCAATCGACATTAATGCCAATGGTGGGGCTAATAGCCTTTTAATCACAAGGGAAGGAATCCAAAGTATCTTCGACTCATTAAGAAGCAAAAAGTCAGTGGGAATAGATGGAGTACCTAACATCGTACTCAAGAACCTGCCCCCAAAGGCAATAGATATATACACGGTCCTGTTTAACAACGCGTTGAATAATGCATATTATCCCGCGCGTTGGAAAACGGCTATCATTCAGCCCATCCCAAAAAAGGGCAAAGACTGTACAAACCCAATGAACATGCGTTCGATAAGTTTACTCCCAAGCATCAGTAAAGTATTTGAAAAAATCATTAACAAAGCTCTGCTAAAATGGGTAGACGACAATAGCATTATTCCAAACAACCAGTTTGGCTTTAGGGCGGGTCATGAAACCACACATGCCGCAGCTAAACTGGTCTCCGATATACAATGGAATAAATGTAGGAACCAATGCACAGGTGCCTGTCTGATCGACCTGGAAAAAGCCTTTGATACCGTCTGGATCGAAGGGTTGTATTACAAACTGGTCAGATATGGCATACATAAGCCTTTACTATATGTACTTTACGATATGTCAAAGGACAGGAGGTTCGTGGTCAAAAGTGGTAATGTGACCTCTAATAAAACGTATAATATCAAGAATGGCTTGCAACAGGGCGCGGTACTCTCTCCGATTCTTTTTAACATTTATATTAGCGACTTATTAGATGCACTTCCGCAGGCTATTGCGTACGCAGACGATCTCATAATTTACAGAACAGCTCCGAAAGTTGCGATCATAAATAGGTTAATACAGCGAGACTTCAACAAAGTGCAGCGCTATTGCGATGACTGGAAACTTAAGATCAACTTCCAGAAATGTGAAGCCATCCTATTTAGAACTCCATTATATAAAGCCACGTACGACACAAGGAAAAACTGGCGAAAGCTAGTTATCGTGGGACCGCATGGAGATAAACTGGAAACCAAGAGTTTAGTTAAATACCTGGGCATCTGGCTAGACCAATATCTATATTTCAACAGACATGTAGAGGCTGCTTTGCTCAAAGCGAGGAAAACTTTTGCTATGACAAGGAGGCTATTTCATAGTAGCCAACTTGACAGCAGGGTAAAAGTCATATGCTACATGACGCTAATCAGGCCAATGCTCATATATGGTTGCCCAGTATGGTTCAACATAGGTCCAAATTTGATAGAAAAGATTCGGGTGTTCGAAAGAAAGTGTCTCAGAAGTTGTCTCAGATTATATCGGACACCGGAATCGGACTATAAAAAGTATTACTCAAATGAGACTTTATATAATGAAGCGTACATAAATAGGGTGGATAATTTTATGATTAAATTAATCAGAGGACATATTGCGAGAGCAATAAGCTCGTCCAATGACCTAATTTTCGGGGCCTATTATCCAAACACTCTGTACTATGAGAGCGTGCGTCGCAACGGCTTTGTTCCACCAGAGGCGTTCCTTGACTTGGATATGAAAGGGCTTATACAGGATAGATCCGGAATTCCGCTGATCTATCATGTAAGTAGATCATCTGTAGACGGGCGATTGTACTACGACCGGGAAGTAGCGCGCACCGAAGAAGAGCTCCTGCGCTTCAGTAGGGCTATCTCCCACAGAGACCGGGACGATAGTATTAGACAGCGTCAACAGTTCTGGTGGTTGAATGGCATATAAAGACCTGGGTACCAAAGTCGGTAAAGAATCACACTATCATCAGCTAGCTTACATAGACTTAGCTTTTCTAGAATTAGGTTAGTATAAGATTTAAGTTAAGTTAGGCTAAATGATTTTACATAAAAAAAAAAAAAAAAAAAAAAAAAAAAAAAAAGTAGATAAGTTTAGGTAAGTTAAGTAAGTTAAATTTTAAGAAAAAAAAAAAAAAAAAAAAAAAAAATTTACAAAGTTTTTTCAAATTTTTCTTTGTCTTTCAAATAATTATAAGTTATGCCACAAAGTTCTGTCGCCGAAAGGCAAATTATACAAATATTAAGTAATGTTTAGCTTAGAGCGTCTGCGAAGGACCAGTAAGTTATTATATAAGATATTTAAGCTAGAATTTAAGCATTTTTTGTCTAGCCTTTAATTTAGAAAATAAGAATATAAAAAGAAAATAAAAAAATGTTTAAAAAATGAAAAAAAACGCAAATGAACACACGATTGATTTTATTAAACCTTGTTTTATTTTAAACGTGTCCACTAAATTAACTGCACACAGGACTTGAAGTTTAATTTTCCTCAACTGTCCACATTACACACACTCTCTTCGTTACAGGTCTTGTACAACACGTATTTTTGTATATTATTATAAGAGAGACTGTATAAAATTAAATTAAAAGCGCGACGGATTTTAAAACGAGGACGACGATGGATTCCAGACCCCACTTCTTTGATTGTACAGATCCAAAAATTCATTATCTGATTTTACGTACCCTTTCTTAATGATCAATCCGGACACATGTATAAATGTATCCTTCGCAGTACATTCATTGTTTACTCAAGACACATGCTTTCGCTGTGATCCCTAACTGACAGTACTTGTGCATTGTTCCCTACATTGATGGTTTATTAAGAATAATGAAATTGTCGTGATAGATACAATCGCGCGACTTACGTTTATGTCCGTGTGAGGAAAGAACTGCTTCTCGTCCTCCGTGATTTTGCCTTAAGCAGAAGCCACAAAATGCCACATATTATTACGATTCAAAGAACGGAAAATTCATTCAAACGGATTTATTTATTTTGCGCTCTCCAAATATCGAAATGTTACTGACTTATGGGGTAGTAATAGTTAGATTCTTGTCATGCGTGTTTATTCCGGTGGGAGGAAAGAACTGCTTACGTTCAACAACCGAACTCAACTGATTCTTCCAGCTTCCTTTTCTGCTAGCACCAGCTCCTGTCACACAGCTCGGTCATTCCAGATGCACACATGTTACGTCAAAGAATCCTTGACGACACAAAAACCCATCAACCAAAATGTGTAACCTAATTACACATTTTGTCTAGACAGAAATATTATTAAGAACAAAACTCAAAATGTTACTAACTACAAAAATTCAAAGAAACGTAAAATATGGAATAACCAAATTAGAATATAATGTATATCACAACATATGTTACCTAATTGCACATTTCATCCAGATGAACAAACTCAAAGATAATTCGCAGGAACTCGTGGAAACACGAAAATGAATATTACACTAATTGCAATATAATATCCATTGTGATAAAGATATTATATTGCAACGTAGAGAAACAAACCTAGATATAAGATTTTATGTTAGAGTAAGTTTAGTTTACAAAACGGCACGCTGAAGAGCAGACGTTTGTTAAATTCGAAATTGAATAAAATATAAATTTTATTTAAAAGTGTTTTCCTTCATTTTACTCAAGTGGAGTTTAAGAAAACATAATTCACACACTCGTGACAGCGTACCAAGACCCGTCATGAATTGGTCCTCGTGTGTGTTTCTGGAAAGCATCCATCTGATGATCCAACGATTGTGCGTATACTCCTGTCCGCGAGAAAAGTAAACAAAACAACTCCGCCGTAGTCTGATCATCCTAAGGGTGCGGATCACTCAACCCTTCTCCAATATTTTGCGTTTCAACGAACAAACGGAAAGTAGTTCCCCAACCCACATCCCTAACTGACAATATCCTCACTAACCCATTGATCACTATGCTACCCCCTTCCACACCACACTAACTTATTTCAATAATAATTAGGTAACTAGACTAAGTTAAGATAAGTTAAGTTAAGTTAAGTAAATTAGCATAACTATATCCTGGTTTTCTGACCTTTTCCAGAAACTCTACTCACTAAAATCTTAATCCATAACCAATATATAACTTTTATCATATTGTTTGAAAAATGTACTAGTAAGTATATGTAAACAATTATAGCTAAGGTATCATAAGTTATCTGTATTGCTTATTGTAAAAATTATTTATGGTCAATAAATACAGAAATGTAAAAAAAAAGGCTGCGGATCAAGGCTGCAGCATCTGCAGCTGCTCGAGTTTCCTAGATCTTGCAACCGCTTGACGAGGGTCATAGTCGTTTGACACCATATACTTCGATGGGATTGGGAATGTCCATGTTTATTTGATGTTCCAACTAGGACAGCCCTTGGTTTGAGTTGCTGGACTAAACCATGTGAGCACTGTTGGTGTTTTTTGTTTTGAAATCTGGTGGGGCCCTGGTGAGGGTAATGCCGACTATCGTGGTATTGTTGCGGCTTTGGTGCGTTGTGAGGTTGGAGTCGTAACTCGCGCAAGTCATTGTAACCGGCCTATAATCCTACCTTCTAAGAAGGCTTCAAAATTATTAGGTACAGCTTCATTACGTTAGCAGCAATTTTGTCCTGTTTTTCTTACTTTCATCAATCTATTAGAAAGATAAGATGATGAGTCACGAAATTGTAATAATTTTATAAAATATTGTCTTGATTGCAGGGAATTGAATGACTCAGTAACAAATTGTATCTAAAATTTAACAGATTACCGGTGGCCTGAGGTATAAGCCACCGTGATGTATGAAACCAAAATGTAGGCATTTTCTGGATGATTGAACTCATGCAATTCCCAGAAAATTATGCAAATGAAATAACCCCTGACGATAAACAACTCTTATAATCGAACCTCATATCCTACAATTTTCAAGAAAGGGCACGTGTATCGCATAATCCCCTTTCTTTTTCCGTCTCATTATTTCTAAGTTATTGATAACTTGGGTAACCTCTTTTGAGTGAAACGAACCTGCTCAGTAGCTTACTTGTAAGGATGTGCAAGGATATTGATTGTGTATGTGACTACCTAGGAATCGCATCCTATATCCATCATATCCTCATACCTTGAGCTGGATCCCTTTCCTACTCTGGGAACGTGCGCAAGAATTGTAGTTACTTATGAAATATGTAAACCGTAACATGGGTGGCCCATCAGGTTTTATTAGGGAAAACTTTTATCCACTGAACCGCTTGTTATTTCGTTCAAAGAATATGTATCCCGGGCGTCTACTAGATTAAAATGGCCCTCACCCAGGAGAAAAGAGCTGAGATCCGGTTCCAGTCAATTGGGTTTCACATATTATGACACTTTTATTATTGGCTATGAAGAAAAAAACAGTTTCCATTATTAAGGACCCTTTTCACACAAAGGAATATTTGGCTTTTTGACCATGAAATCCATATTTTAATCGAATTCAATGGGTGTGAAAAAAAAGGGGAATGGAACTCGCGCAGAACAACATTCTCATATTATGAGAGATTTAACGTTTGCAAGCTGAATAAATGTGATTTGCTTGTGTTGTTAGGATGTTGATTGGGACAGGATACATGTTATTATGTATTACATGAGTTTCCTTAGGCATTTTGGTTGGTGTATTTTATGTGCAAGAGAACATCGTAAAAAGGAGCTACGAAAATAAGTACCGACAAATTGGTATCTTTTTAATCCTTTTGAATTATCGACTGAAGAGATATTAAATCTATATGTAAACATCAGGTTGCTGTAAACAGGTTTTATTAGTTGGAAAATCACAAATTCAAATATGAATTTCATTAAAAATTTTAAAGCGTAAGGGTTCACCACGATCGCTGAGAAACAAGAAATTGGTGATAGACTTATAGATACTTTTTTTCGAAGGTAAAATTCGATTTTATCGGGTAATCTTTATTATTATAAAAAAAAAACATTCTTTATGGTTATGTTTCATTTTACTTCTTGCAAATGTTGACCATAAACGTGTCTACCTTGGCCCACTTTGACGTTCCAAACTTTGATTATGATGTCGAATATTTGGAGTGGTATTTGACGAATCACACGAACAATGTTGGGTTGCAATTCCGCAATCGTAACGGGGTTGGGCTCTACCTAGCCCCAAAGAAACGCTTTGAGGTGTGATATCAAATGATTTAGGCAATCAATGCACGGGTTTGAAACGTAAGATTAACTGTTCACCAAATTGTTCTCGATAGAATGTCATGGCTTCACATACTGTAGACTTCAATTCAAGGCATCAAATAGTCCGTCATCGTGGTTATCTTTTTGCTCTGGCCCGCCTCATTTTAGAAGAAATCGGGTCCCACGATTGCACCAACCCATAAACCACACCAAACCGTTATTTTGTCTGGATGTAATAGCAGATTTTGCACCTCCACTGGTTGCTCTTTTGCCCAAATAAGGGAATTTTAGCTATTAAACCTGAAATGAGCATAATCGGTGAACAAAGTGTTGCTGCAAGTTTATATAAAAAGGGATATTCTTACAGTCTTACATACGAACACCATACAGGTTAACTAAATTTAGCCTAAAGTAGAAACTTAACTATGAGGGCAAGAGAAGGGGTGTGGGGTGGGGATAGGTTAGTTTGAAAGGTATAGGAAGAGGAACTTAAGATTGGGAGTGCGATTGAGATGAACGATGTAAGAGGCGGTGTTTGAGAGTAGGGTAGTAAGGTTGGATCCAAAACGGTTGACATTTCTCGATTAAGTTGAGATGATTAATGTACGGGCGTAGAATCAAAGGGTTTTCCTACCACGGATACCGAATCGTGCGAAACGAGGTTGAACATATTCGATTCAGCGGATATGAATCTTTTGATAAAGGAACCATGCCTGAGTTGCTGGACGAAGAAAAGGTAAAGGTAGGGGTTGGAGAATTCTTTCGACCAGCCGTTCACAAACTGGAAGGAAAAATTGGTTTCAGGATCATTAATTTTAATTAATTAATTGTGTAAGAAGTTAAGCTCTCTATCACATAGGATCCCAAGGTCAGGGATAATTTGGACAATTGTTCGTGGTTAGTTAAAACGGGAATACGGGGGTGGGGGGGGGGGGGGGGGGGGGGGGTGGAAGACGCACTTACAAGATTTTGTTACAGATTGACATTTGCCGATGTAAAGCACGAAACAGTTTTTACTAATCCGAGAAGTTGTCGTGGTCTGTGCGCAGAAGTGCAAAATCAAGTTGTGAAGTAACGATTTTGTAGAACTTATTTTCATCAATATATGTATAGAGAGACGCCGGAATGCTTGATGACCATATCAGTGTCATCATCATCATCATCAGCACTACAACCGGGAAGCGGTCTTGGTCTTATTTAGCAAGTCCTGAGGCTTGTTAAATTTTCCATAATGATTTTTTATTTTTTCTGGGCAAGGTCATTAGTCTTGCGCCAATATCAATGTCATTAGTGGTAAATATAAATAGGAGAGGACCCAAGTAGCTTTTCTGAGGGTCTCCAGAGGCATCTAGGAAGGAGTTACATGTCACGGATCTGAACCAAACGGAATAGATTCTATCCCTCAGATAGGAATAAATCCATTTCCGCAGTCTAGATTCGAAGCCGATGGCGGATAATTTGAAAAGGATGAAATTGTGGGCAATTTTGTCTAAGACTTCACTGAGACCGTTTGAGACCATGCCTTGTCGTCCTCAGGTGTTGAAAGTATAAATGAAGTGAATTCGACAAAGTTCGTTGTGGTTGATGTGCCAGTGAGAAAACCACGTTGCCTAATAAGTTTCGAACCCGCTGTGAAAAACATCAGGGGAATAGGATATCCAAATATGTTTAGATATTTTAATTTAAAATGTGCTCCTCTGGTTCAATACGCTCAATACGCTTATTACAGGGATTCAACAGTGATTGAATAGCGTGTTCTAGCTCATTTTGTGTTTGCATTGTACATGTTAATATGATGACGAAATGTCGTTAGAAAAAAACATCCATTCAACTTCAGTTTTAACCATGGGAATATAGGACTTTCCCAAGGGGAAAGTTTGAGATTGCTCGGCGTCACGGTCTGTGGGAATGTATCATGGCATAAACACGTATCGGGTATCGCCAGATCAGCCTCAGGAAAACTGAGTTATCTTTTTAGAGCCAAGAAATACTTTACTCCAGCCCAACTTCTTCTCCTATATAAATCTCAAATTAGACCCGCGCTCGAATATTGCTCTCATGTTTGGAGCTCTGCTCCTAAACATACCCTCGACCTACTTGAAAGCGTGCAAAGACGAGCGATCCGCCTGATCGGGGACTCAGCGCTGACGTCGGGACTACAGTCGCTATCACATCGAAGGCGCGTGGCCGACCTCTGTCTATTTTACAGATATTATCACGGGTGCTGTTCTTCGGAGATTCTTGGCATTGTTCCACGCAATTCGGTCTATATGCGCTCCACAAGACAATCCGAGGGATCGCACCCGTTTGTGGTTCATCTCCCGACAGCGCGAACATCCCTGTATCAGAACTCGTTTCGTTACAGAGCGGGGAAGCTGTGGAACTCCCTTCCCACGCGAGTGTTCCCGGAGCGTTACAACCTGCAACTGTTCAAAAAGAACTGCAACAGTTATTTGATGGCATCTCGGGGCGCCCACTCGACGCTATAGGTTCGCCTCTCGCGAGAGAAGTCTAATAAAAAAAAAAAAAAAAAAAAAGGCAGATGATTCAACATATAAATTGTATTTCGATCCAAAAATTGACGAGCAATTAGTGTGGTGTGGGCTCCTCGATAGTATAGTGGTTAGTATACCCGCCTGTCACGCGGGAGACCGGTTCGATTCCCCGTCGGGGAGCCTCTGGCGCAAGACTAATGACCTTGCCCAGAAAAAACAAATCATTATGGAACATTTAACAAGCCTCAGGACTTGCTAAATAAGGCCAAGACCGGTTCCCGGTTGTAGTGCCGATGATGATGATGAATTGGTGTGGTGTGATTCGATGCATTATTGTGCAACAGAGACCAAGTCTCTGCATCACGATATTCAGGTCGAATACTGCGGTTTATAGTCACCAGCCGCTTAAAAACTTCAAGAAAATATCCACCAATAACTTTTTAACCAGTTAGAACTAATTCCCTGTGGATAGTTCCTTTGTTATTGAATAAAGTAATGAGCATGTGTTCTTAGTTTTGATGAGTCTTCCGTAAAATTTTGTGAATTTTTCTGCTTATTACTTTGTGGCACTTCTAACAGATACACACACAATACACAAGCAAATAGTGAAGAACACCGAACGAAAATCGAATAAGAAAATGCATCGGAGCATACCATAGCGATAACATAATAATTCCACATCAGTTTAATGTACTTGAGATTAAAAATCGAATTCGTACACG
Source organism: Microdon myrmicae (assembly GCA_963931805.1). Classification (NCBI taxonomy): domain Eukaryota; kingdom Metazoa; phylum Arthropoda; class Insecta; order Diptera; family Syrphidae; genus Microdon; species Microdon myrmicae. The sequence goes on along the minus strand of OZ007499.1, from coordinate 46,363,915 downwards.
CGGCCAGTAGACTGATGCTTCATTGCTTCGCTTCTCATTCGTTTCATCGTGTGTTCAATTCACCTTCTTCACTATCCTTGCTTAACGCAACAACCCCGACCGTGATCTGTACACACAGCACACACTTTCCCATAGTAAACAGAACTTCACGACACGATCCCGACTTCCGCATAGAGCACCGACACACTCGCCTGCTCCGACGTTCTCTCGTTCGCTCACTCATCGCTCCGTCGTTCGCACACGAAGCTGTAACAAAGTTACTGAGGAGGGAGTAGTGTGACGTTTCTAACAGATACACACACAATACTCAAGCAAATAGTGAAGAACACCGAACGAGAATCGAATAAGAAAATGCACCGGAGCATACCATAGCGATAACATAATAATTCCACATCAGTTTAATGTGCTTGAGTTTAAAAATCGAATTCTTACACACGGCCAGTAGCCTGATGTGTTACGCATTGGTTCATCTTTTGGTGATTCTAACTGTTATAGCGTCAGTTCGGATCACGCGTTCTTCACTATCATCCCAAACGCTATAACTTTTTTTTACACTTTGACGTTTAGTTTTTTGATCGTACTGAAAGCTTCATGTTTCGCTACCATACGAAATGATTTTAGGAAATATAGTTCGTTATGAACGGCTGCAACGACTTCTTTAGAATAATTGATACGCACTGGTTTTGATCACTCAACCCACTCGGTAATATATAATCTGATCGTTTCGTAAACCTACGCAGTCTTATGCATTCTACTTCTGCTTTATCTAGTGAGCATTGCATAAACGTTATTTTAATGTTGATTTGAATTATGTTTTTAGTGCCAATTGGAACAGCATCTGAGAGTCTCAACGAATGGGCAGATGAAGAGGCTGGCCTCGAAGCCGTTCAAAAAGTTATTGACTCCCTGGACGACATTTACGCATTACAAGACACTTTCGTGGATCCAGAAGTTTTACGAGACATGTTGCGAGATACTAAACTTCATCAACTGCTCCAGGTAAATCAACTGTCATTACACACTATTTTTCTTTATGCATCTATTTTTAAAACGCAACCCAAAATTATTTATATTTCTACCTTAAATGCTAACGTCTATTTTCACAATTATATTTCTTAATCTAATTTACTGGGTTTTAAGACTATTCGAAATTATGTTACATTCTCTTTTTATTTGTTTCAGGTATTTTGGCGAATAATATTAGGTATGCAAAGAAGTTTCCGTCGTTTTCTATAAAGAAATTATGAATTTATTGTCAAAGAACGGTACATTACGTTTTATTCAAAGTATTGTCCATTACTAGACACTACTTTTTCTCATCTTTCTGGCAGCATCCGGATACCACGTCTGAAGAACTCTTCACCCTTCGAGGATATCCGCGAATCGATGCATTTTTTGGTATCTGCACATGTTGTAAAGTGCTGTTCGGACAGACCATGTGCCATGGATCGAAATAAGTGATAATCAGAAGGGGCAAGGTCTGGTGAATTCGGTGGATGGGGTAGGACTACCATACGAAGTGTTTCCAAATTGTTTTTCACCAGCACCCCAATATGCGAACGACCATTACCATGAAGAAGATTAATTTTTTCATGTCTGGAGTAGTAATGGGCGCATTTTTCATTGAGTGCTCGGCTCAATCTCATTAGTTGTGTTCGGTAGAGAACTCCAGTGATGGTTTCACTCGGTTTCAGCAATTCATAATACACGACACCAATCTGATCCTACCGAATACACAACATGAGTTTTTTCCCATAAATATTCGGTTTTGCTGTCGATGTTGAAGCATGGCCAGCCGGTCCCCATGATTTGTTCTTCTTTGGGTTAACGTCGTGGATCCATTTTTCACCCCCATACGATGAAAAAAATTATTTTTTTTCCTGACTGGCATGTAGCATTTTACTTATGCAAAGTCGGCGTTCAACGTCTCTCGTTCTCAGTTAGTATGGAACTCAATTTCTTTGTTTTTGAATCATCCCTAACGATTTTAAACGATGTGAAATTACTTGTTGAGTTACATGTAATGTACGTGCAAGTTCTTTTTGCGTTTGGGATGGATGTTTCTCCAATATTGTTCCAATTCCTTGTGTTCGTACACTTTCGCCCTTCCACTTCGTTCTTTGTCTTCCACGTCAAACTCACCGTTCTTAAACTTTTGAAATCGCTCACGACAACTTCTCACACACAAAGCAGCTTCACCATATGCTTCTAGAAACAATCGATGCCCCTCAGCGGCAGATTTCTTCAAATGAAAAAAGTAAATCAATAGTTCCCGCAAATAACGCTTATTTGGCACAAAACTAGACATTTTTGCACGAAAAAAATTATGTAAAGCTGATTCAAAGTCACTGATATTTTGAGGTTATGTTGTTATCACGTGTTCAAGTACATAATATTACGTTTGACATCTGACAATTTCTACATAATTTTCTGGTAAGGGCCATTCTTGCCAAACGGCGGAAACTTATTGGTACACCTAATAGTTGAGTAATGATTAATGAAAGTAACGAGATAAGACGATGAAAAAAAGAGCAAATTGATTCCTACAAAATTTTAAAAGTTTTGTATTTTTATGTGTAATTTTAATTTTTTTTATATTATATTTATTTTTAAAAAAAAACCCTATAAAAGTGAAATCAGAAGCAAAATGGGAAGAGAAGGATAAGAAGGTTTACATAAACAGACGAAAAATAAAATTACATAAAAGTATTCCCTTTACCAAAATTATCTGATGTAAATATAGGTCAACCTAATTAACCTAACCCGAAGGCTTTCTTCAACAACATAAACGTTAATCTGATGGTTATCCCGCCTCCCTTTGCTTTAATTCTGAGACCTCTACGGATCCATGTGCCATTGCAAACTTTGTTTGCCTCATGTTTCAAAAGCTCCTTCACTGACGACTTTTTTGTTTCCGACTCCCCTTATTTCAAATATATACCATAATTTTTATTCTTTGTCTATTTGTTTCATATTTTATTGAACTACCTACAGTCGAAAATAAACTGAGTCAACTTAAGATGGGTTACTCTTAGCCCATATGGTCAGTCTGTCATATTTCTTAAAGGGTGTTCCTCTGATCTATCTTCAAATCCTTCGACGATCTTTAATCTGTCGCTTTCTCGAGCTCCATTCCCTAAAATTTGGAGACTTTCCTTCATGTCCTCTATACATAAAAAGCGGAACAAAGGCGATATCTCAAACTATCGCCCTATTTCCAAACTATCTCATATTTCTTAACTTTTTGAAAGCATTCTGTATGGGGCGTCATCCTTCCACCGCAAATCACCCCGGGTAACACGGATTTCGCACTGGTAGATCTACCCCCATTAATTTAGTTGAATTCTCTTCCCACGCACCTCTATCCTTCGAGAATAGCAACGAGATCAACGTTATTACAACTGATTTCAGTAAAGCCTCTGTTAAGATTTCGCACAACCTTTTTTTTTTTTAAATTATATCCCCTTTTATTTTAACCTCAACACTTCTGCTCTTAAAATCCGTATCCTTGTTAGTCTGTGGGGGTTCTCTACATCACACGGAGAACCAACCCACAATTCTAACCAATCTTGACTGCTAACAGCGGGTCACCTCAACCCAACTCCCCATTCAAAACCTGCAATACACACATTCGCAACCATGCAAAACCTGCAAACGCGCCCATCCCAATATGCAACAGCATCCGTCCCCAATCCGCAATTGCATACATCCCCCAATTTACCAGGAACCCATTTTCCAATCTGAAATAAATGCATATTCCAATTTACAACGGAATATTAATCATCTCCGTTAATTACATCACCTCACATACATTTTCCCAACATTGCTTCGGTCAATTCTTTACTTAAGTTATATTCCTTCCTTGTGACCAAGCAATCTTAATTTCCCCGAGATTCATATGCTGTAATAAAACGCATATTCAAACCTACACCGGAGCATTAATCATCACCACCAACTATACCAAGCCGCATACATTTATTCGAAATGGCTTCGGTTAATATCTTATCTATATGATATTCCTTGCTCGCACCCAAGCAATTCCAATTTCCCCCGAAAACAATTTCGGTTCGTTTCTTCCTTAAACTACACTTCTCGCTTGCAACCAAGCGACAGCTAATTTTCCACGAAACAACCACAACGATCAAGAACCTTGATCACACTTGGCTATGCTGCCGAAACCAATTTCCCGGTATACACAACCAACGAATCCAACTCAGGTTATACTGCGAGGATTCGCTGTAACTGAATTCCCTATGCAAACATAGCAATCCCTTCCAAGTTCCGAGTAAGTGGCAGTGAAATTACTTTAGCTATGACTCCACTGGCACGACGCAATGAACTTTTTCTTGCCTTTAACCAGTCAGCGGACATTCAACTCCCAACACGCGCACGTCGTGGGTCCCGCTGATAACCGCCGCGACCACACGGGGGTACGCACGCCCCCCGCGTGGAAAGTAAGGTCGCATCGCACCGCGTGAGTCTGCTGCGCGAGTCCCAACCTAAGTCGAGTTTGATACGTCGCGAAGCACGCCTACCCCGAGTCGAACGTTTCCCTTTTATTGCTACGGTCACGGTTTCGGGAAAGAAGAGTTTCATCGAGTGCCTAATTCGTAAAAACCAAACTAATAACATTAATAAAATCTAATTGAAGAAAGGAAAGCCAAACGATATCCGTTTCACCTCGTGCCTAGTTTGTAAAAATCAATGTAATAACGTTAATAGTAATAAAAAGACCCTCACGGCAAATTTAATGTGGTTCATTTTTCCTTGCGTCTGTCGACAGTGCGCTGGTGAACAACTCTCTAGTGGGGTGATAATGAACTGGTGCCATACGTTGGCGCACCTTCATCGTAACCCCACAAGTCTCTCTGAAATAACAACCCATACCCCATTCATAACCTTGTACTAATTTTTGGCCTTCTTGTGATCTACCCTTCTTCAAAAACCCTTTCTCTAATACTGTCCTCCATCCTTCTACTCAATGCTTCAGTTTGCCCCTTTTTCTTATAGTTTATTCATATACGAGGGTGGACTGAAAGGTTTCCGACCTCAACGTGAAGATAGCGGCACTCGCTAATAAAAGCTAGTGAATGTAGTTGTGCATCTTTAGATAGTTACTCACCAAAATGTCAGCCATTTTGGACGGGTAGTTTTTATTTGACAGTCGATGTCGATGTTTTTTCCTTTTTTTGGAGCCGATTCTACCTTTGAGTCCACTGTTTTGACTGGATTTTTGTTTCGGGCGTATAATGGTGTATCATCGACATTAATTAATCGGCAAAACTAGGATTTATTGCCCCTAAACTGCGCCAACAGAGCGCGTTGGAAATGCTCATCCGAACAAGTTTTTGGTCTAACGTGAGCAAAAGCGGCACCCAACCCGCGGACAGCTTCCTCATGTCTAAATATTGATTTAATATGTGACAAACGCGTTCTTTGGACATTTTCATAGAGTCTACTATCTCTCTCACTTTAATTCGGCGGTCGTCTAGCACCATTTGGTGAACTTTAACGATGTTATCGTCAGTTGTTGCAGTTTTTGGACGTCCTGAACGTTCATCGTCTCCCAAGCTCTCACGGCCACGTTTAAATTTAGCTGCCTAAAATTTAACTGTCGTAAATGATGGTGCAGAGCTCCCATACACAGAGTCTTACTCATCTTTGATTTGCGTAGGCGTATTGCCTGCATGGTCAGATCATCCCTAAACGGGGTCACACAAGTGCTCGCATAAGCGGATGACATCGCCATTCTGGGCGATAATCTAGAAACTGTGAAATCATCATGCAAGTGGCAGAAGAGGTGGGCCTAGAAATAAATGAAGACAAAACGAAATACATGATTACGGCGGGAACAGGTGGGCCTCAGAGAATACACATAAATATCAGGGGCATGATATTTGAAAATGTCAACGGATTTAAATATCTGTGAACAATACTAACGGTCAGTAACAAAATGTCGAAGGAAATTAACAAAAGACTATGCTCCGCCAACGCTAGTTGGCATGCAGTCAGTAAACTGTTGAAATTTAAACTGCTATCACGTAATATAAAGCTCCGTGTCTAGAGAACCATAATAATGCCGATTGTTCTATACGGATGCGAAAATGGGCTCTCAGAAAACGAGAAGAAAACAAATTCCGCGTATTCGAGAATAAAGTTTTAAGGGGTATCTTTGGAGGTAAATATGACAAGAAGGCAGGACAATGGAGGAAACTCAACAACCACGAATCGGAAACCTACAATAGTGAGAATAATCAAGTTGCGAAGATTAAGATGGGCCGGACACATGGTGCAAATGGGCAACGATAGGACCGTGCATAGCATTCTTGACGGTAAACCAACGGGAAAGAGACCGACAGGACGGCCGCGACGGAGATGGGGGACATCGTTAGGTTTGACCTTAAGGAGATCGGATCGGATGGTCGAACGTGGAAGGAGAGCGCACAGGACAGGGAACAATGGCGGAGTCGAGTCGGCGAGGTCATGAACTTTCGGGTTCCTACAAGCCGATAAATAGTATTACCGTTCAGAAACAGAAATTTAATGATAGGTCGATTCTCAGTTTTGTCCATTTTCAAAAAATCACTCACATCGACTCACTCAAACGACTGCCAACTAAAAACTACCATTCCAAAATGGCTGAAATTTTGGTGAGTAACTATCAAAAGATGTACAACTACATTCACTAGTTTTTATTGGCCAATTTCACGTTGAGGTCGGAAACATTTCAAACCACCCATGTATATTATAACCTGTACATTTCAACAATCATAATTCTGTTTTTCACAATCCTGTACCCTAGTTTTGACATAGTTTTAAATTAGTTTTCAAGTGATTTTATAGGTTATTGTTAAGCCGAAAAAAGGGGTTCTGTTCTCACAAAATTAAGGAAACAGGAGAGATGAACGCCCTTTTAACCTGTGGGGAAGAAGTATGTACCGGGCACGGGTACTCGGTTCACTTCCTTCCTCCATCATCCACTGAACGTTCCGTCGAATATCGCAGCACCAAAATTGTCCACAACGCGGAAGGATGAACGATAACATCCAGGAAACTGCAGCACAGGGGAATAAGAAATAAAACGCACTGTCTATTGGTGATCACCGCTTTTTTTTAAATACTTTAATAGCTTGTTTCTTTTCACATTTTATACTATTGTATTTAGACCGCGGTCACAAGAGAAATTATTTTTGATTGAATATTTTTGCTATCAACTTAAACTGACTCAATTTTCACAACTCCGGAATATACGCGTCCTCGGCGCGCGACGAGGAGCGGGATGCGAACTGACCGTCGCGAACGTTGGTTGTAATAGGACTCAGCGATAAACGGCTCGTACAGAGCCGACTCGTTAATGGGGTGAGTTTGGTGGTGTGGTTAAAAGGAAATGAAATATATCCTTTGACCAGTGGCCAAGGGAAGGCGATGTCTGGCACGCGGTGGTGGGCGTGTGTGATCGTACCCATCATCGTGTTTATCGATGCATTTAGCAAAGGATAACCGAAACCTGAAACGAGGAAAAAAGAACAAAGGGATCGAATAGATCATTGTTTACGCTCTGCATTGTGGCTATCATAGACGGCAATTCCACGGAGAAATGGTGCTGAAAACAAATAAGGGCGTCATTACAGTCGTGGATGAGTGGTGCGGATGCGTTAATAGATGCGTCGCCATTAGGAAAAGGTGCTAATGGGTTTTAATGTTTATGGCCTCTCAGACTGCAGTAGGAACCGAGTTCTTGTTTGTACTAGGAAAGGCTAGAGAATTCGGTTCCGATGATAATACTTGGGATGCGGTAATTGTTTGTCGATTGGACAAACAAATCGCGGTTCGGTTTATTGCAGTTGTATAAACAACCTGTCCGACATAGCATTTTACGATGACAAGGGTGGCGAATCGTTTGGGATTTATGATGCCGTCTGATGTGAAGAATTCTTTACAGGAAATTTGAATAACGCATTAAATGCGTGAATGCTGTCAGAATTATCTCTAGGGATTTTCAGATAATGCGTTGGATGCATTAAATGTCCTTGAGAAAGGAAATGTTTCAGGTATGCTGGTGATTGGGATGCAAATATGGGTTGCGAATATGGGTGGTTGTTCAGGTGACCTTTAAGAACCCCCACAAACCTATTTCCTAGATGAGGGTATATAGTTCAGTCTGTCCTAAAATCGCCGTAACTGTTAGATAGATTGGGGACCGTACTTACTGAATTCATATCGTTCACCAATGACTAAAACGTAGATGACTACCATAATTAAAAATATCACTATCTTAGAGAAGTTTCTTGTCGCTAGTTCCACAAAAAGCGTTGTAAACAATATAAATTTACAGAGTTGGCTTGAAAGAGGCTTTGTGTATCCAACAAATAAAAGTGAATCGGGCACAATGCACATATACCGTTTTGCGATGATATTCGAATTCACTATGAAAAGGTTAGAACCAAAGCACACCTTAGACCACGACCGGGTGTGGAAGAGAATATTTCAATTCACTACTTGACTAATGATATTGTTACGTGTATGCTCTGATTTGCGGCGCTGATGATTTTACGTATTTTCTTGTATAGTGTCATGTGTGCCTGTTGGAAATAATCCTGTTTCAAGGGTACTCTCTCGATATGGGAGTAAATGATTGAAATCATTCGCAGCTTTAATTATGAGATAATCTATCATATTTAACCGTGCTCCGTTGTATAGGCTTTCATTAGCACAGTAATTTTTATAATGTAATTTTGGAGTTCTGTACACTTCCTTTTCGAACATACGAAGCATTTCTATGCAGGAATCCGCCATATACAAGGATAGGCGTGATGAAGCCCTTGCATGATACGATTTCGTAAAGAAGATTGTTGAGGAAAAGGGTCCTTGACACAGGATAGGCAGATTTGGCAAGTGAAAGAATATCTCCATTCTGTTTATCGAAATATAGAAACGTATCAACCTAAGTTTAAGGCACCTCAGTATAGAGAGGGGCACTAAACATTATTATAAGAACTAACTTTCATTAGTTTTTGATCTTTTATTGAGAACTCCCATGCCTCCATTTTATCTGAAAGCGCTTGGGATGTAGAACAACATTAATTGTGAACCCCAATTATTGTCTAAGAGTATTTTATTACTCCCTTACCCAGCATTGCGAATATTTCGTTTCGTTTTCCGCACCACAACCGGGAACCGGTCTTGGCGTTATTTAGCAAGTCCTGAGGCTTGTTAAATTTTCCATAATGATTTGTTTTTTTCCGGGCAAGGTCATTAGTCTTGCGCCAGAGGCTCCCCGACGGGGAATCGAACCCCGGTCTCCCACGTGACAGGCGGGTATACTAACCACTATACTATTGAGGAGCCCCATTGTGGATATTTAGACACTTGAAATTATAGTATTGGTGTTTCCATTTTTCAACCCAAATACACAATTTTTGTCTTTCAGCTTTACGACCGCATCAGTTGCACCGTAATGTCACCGTCACGGGCACCACCAGGAGACGCAGTTGCACGTAGTCGGGACGCTCTTGATGCTGTGTCATCTACGTCCAGCCATAAATACGCCAGGGAACGATCAGAATTGATGCAGTTGTTAGCATCGCCACACTTACAGGTAAGCAAGTAATGTTTGTTATGTGAAAGCTCTTTACAAAAAAAAAAAAAAAAAACATTTTGTTTTTAAATCTTTTACTTTTACGGTTCTGTGTAACAACGTCACGAAATATTGCTCGCAGCAACGGTCATAAATGAAACTCCAACCGTCATAAAATGCCTAATGTCTGGAATATTAAATTATTCCTGAAATCTTGATCGCAGCATGCCGGGCATAGTCTTGCCCATTTTTGGCGCTGTTTGGGTTTGCTTTTACACACCATCGCCGTTAATTATTCTGGACTTAAGTCATTAACATTCCTTGAATGAGCTTTATTTTATTTCCCTCACAGAGTGTGTTGTAGGCCATTAGAGTGGGCTGTGGGAAGCAGCAGGTAGACAGGACGTGTATGGGAGAACAATTCGCCACAAATGTACGTTGCGATGATACTACGTGAATGAAATATTTTGACTCCGATATCAATGGTCTCTCAGGGGTTTACAGTTAAATGGGGTAGATATAAAAACCGGTAGCATTTCAGATACTTTCTACTGTTGGGGTGATAATGATGAAAATTCTTAACCCCAGGGCGGGACATTAACGTGACTCTGTTGCTTCGAACGTTGTTGGAGAGGGAAATTGTTTAAAACAATTTTTTTTTTTTGGAGTACCTTGTAATGTATGCTGGCTAAAGGGTAAATGTCCTTGTAGATCTTGAAAACGAGAGGGGAGTGATGATTGCTTAAAATTAATGTTGTAATAACTTTGTAGATATGTTGTACATCTGTTGACAATGAAAGGACGTTCCTGTCATTGTTTTGTGCGATATTACATGAGCTTGTGAGAACAGAAAAGGGAATTTGCTGGTTGCGGAGGTTCTTTCATATTTCTCATTATCTACGAATGCTCCAAAGTTGGCAAGTAGAAATATAACTTTTTTCTTTTTGTTTTTAAACGTTTCTCTAAGGAGAGGCGTACCTGAAGTGCTGTTAGGCTTTGAAAAGTGAGTAGGTTGTGATTAACTCCAAGTTGTGACTCCGGCCAAATTTCATTTTGGTGGATTTACATTTTGGGGACATCGTTTTGAAAAATGATAGCAGCAAACCCTGACGTGCGATTCCTATATTATTTTTTTCAATCGAATTTTACTTAGCCAGTAAAAATTGAAATCAAGGCAATGGATTTTTAAAATAACGCAGAATCAACCATTCATAGAAAAATATATTATAAACTGAATAAATTTGAAATTTCTTCGGAAATAAAAGAAAACGTTGAACACAAATGATAGCCCTTTTTTTTAGCTTGTCCACTTTACTTCACTACATTTTGCGCCTCGTAGCATGTTTACATTCGTAATTTAAACATTTATCAGTCACGTTTCTTTTTTTTTTTTTTTTTTTTTTTACATTTCTGTATTTATTGACCATAAATGATTTGTTACAATAAGTAATACAGATAACTTATAATTAGCTTAGCTTTAATCGTTTACACATACTTGCTAGTACATTTTTCAAACATTATTATAAAGTTACATATTTCATGGGTGGACAAGATAGGAGTAGGTGGGGCTTCCTGGAAAAGGTCAGAAAACCAGGATATAATTATTTACTTAACCTATAACTAATTTGCTTAACTTAACTTAACTTAGCTTAGCCTAGCTTATCTAATTATTAAATCTATTATTATTACAATAAGTTAGAGTAGGGTGGGGCGGGAGGTATAGTGCTCGATGGGTAGGATTTGGGTTAGGGTGGGTACTATCAGTCGGGGATATGGGTTGGGGGAACACTTTCCGATTGGTCGTTGAAACGCAAGATATTAGAGAAGGGTTGTATATTACAATATTTAAACTGGTGAGGTGAGAGTTCAGTATTGTGGTATACAATCTCATTGGAGTTGTTGACCAACCTGCCAGAGGTGAAGAGGGTTCTGGTGTGGAGACAGTTCGGGTAGGCAGTTCGGTTGTCTGACGGAGTCGATGTGAGCGAGTTTATTATCGGATTGGGATTATTGGGAAGATTTTCGATAAATTTGATGGACAGCTCGAGGAAGCGTCGATCTATACGTTCAATATTAGCGGCACAGTAGAGCGAACTACTGTTGTAATATTTGTGGGAGTTAGGATGTCGGTTGAGGCCAGTGATAAGTCTGAAGCATTTCCTTTCGAAAATGCGTAGCTTCTCCATTTGGGCGGGTATCACATGTTTCAATAACATATTTGATATGACTGAGCGCTTTTAGTTTTTTTGCATCTAATTGTCTCTTGACGAATTACTAATATCCCACGATATTACAATACTCGTCGCTGCTCCGAAGGAAAGGTGGGATTTTGAAAATTGAAATTGAAAGGTTCACCATACATATGAGTATATATGAGTAAAACAGATAAGATTAATGCATAAACCGTCACCTCATCAACAACTATTCGTGCAGAAGACAATATCAACCGCATCAATCATAGTTGCCATAAAATGTTTTCAATTTACTTCTGTTTAATGTACGGCCACGGGGAAACCCAGGAATGCTGGATGAGGCGACCAATTTTCATTCAGATCGCTTGTACGCTACATAATCCTACTGTAGTGGCATCAGTGTGGTAAAATACTTTCATTTGTTTATTGATTTGCCTTTTTCTCATTTGTTATCCCCCTAGGAGAAACCCTTATATTGCGTTCAACTGGAGTAAAGTTGTTGTTTTGTATATCGTACGTTTCATGTGTTTTCATGTTTAGGGATCACGATCGAGCTGCCCTCACGCAAGTGATCTGCAGGGAGGTCATCAGGATGAGTTGTGCGGCGCTCCCTGCGGTGGGGCTTCCAGGATCCGCATGTCGTGTGAGGTTTGCATCGAGTATCCTTGTGTGTGTATATTGTAGCGAGCTTAGGGTTCGCTGGATTAATTATTTTTAATAAATAAGAGCCGTTAAATCGACTTTGAATTAATCTAACACTTTATTTGTCCGTTAATAACAACCGTTACTTTTACCGTACACCTAACGATTTCTTGACTTCTCGCTTCCGTACTTATCGCGTCTTTGACTGCTTACTTCTTACTTCTTACTCCTCTCTATGATCTGTGTGCGACGTATTTATACCGTTTCCTCATCCTGATTCGACGTTTCGTTTCCGTCCGTTCCATAGCCTTGAATGTTCTACTGTTCATAGTCTCCAGTTTTCCAGTACTATCTAGAATATTCTAGTACTTTGTTTCGGACTTTCTCGAATATTCTAGTACTGATTGCCATATGCGTCACACTACCCTCCGCCTAGATTAGTTCGCCCCGAACTAAGTTCACTGGTCTCCTGGGTTAACAAAAGTCGCCAGTCGGTCTCGATGCACCACTTTCATCTTGGCGTTCGGTCTTCGCTGAATCCTATAGACAACGTCGTTAATTCTTGTGAGAATCTTATACGGTCCTTCCCAATGTAGCTGTAACTTCGGAGACCTTCTTTTTTGCCGATGAGGGTTATAAACCACACGTTATCGCCTGCATTAAATCCGGATGAGCTGGCTCGAGCGTCGTACCTTGTTTTCATCCTGTCACTGGATACCTTGATTTGCTTTCGAACCAAATGATGAATCTCATCGAGGGTATTTCTCCATTCGGCTACGTAGTCTTCGGTCTTATCTATGGCGTCTGGAGGTATTCCGAATCGCAGATCGGCTGGTAATCGTATCTCTCGTCCAAATATAATTCTTGCTGGGGAATGGCCTGTCGTATCGTGATTAGCCGATCTATAGCTGATGAGAAAGGTTTGTACATATTTGTCCCAGTCTCGTTGGTGATCACTAACGACCTTCGATAAATGCTCTTTCATTGTTCGGTTGAACCTTTCGACCATTCCATCTGACTGCGGATGTAAAGGCGTGGTCCTGGTTTTCCTTACGCTCAGTGCCGCACAGATGCCTTAAAATATCTGTGATTCGAAGTTTCGGCCTTGATCGGAATGAAGCTCACAGGGAACTCCATATCTGCTGATCCAATTATTGATAAGCTGGTCAATGATGGTTGTTGCTTCTTGGTTTGTAATTAGAAGGACTTCCACCCACTTGCTGAAGTAATCCATGATGACCAACGTGTATTTGTTGTTGTAATTGGTTTTTGGAAATGGTCCTGAGATATCAATCGCAATTCTCTCGAAAGGGGCACCCACGTTGTACTGCTTCATAGCGCTCCTTGGTTTTGCTGTTGGTCCTTTGGTCGCAGTGCAAGTTGTGCACTTCCTACACCAAGATTCGACGTCATCTCTCATGTGAAGCCAGTAGAATCGAAATCATAATTTTGAAAGTGTCTTATTAACTCCCAGATGTCCACCGGAGGCCCCGTTGTGCATTTCTGTTAGTACATCCTTCACTTTTGATGGTGGGACTAGAATCTGCATTCGATGGGATTTTCCGTCCGCGGCTTCCCATTTACGCTTTAGAATTCCATCTTCCACCAGTAAGGAATTCCATTGTGCCCAATATGCCTTAAATGTTCCACTCTTGTCGGAAATATTGTTCCAAATTGGCCGCTCGTTCTTTTCTTTGTGTTCCAGGATTAGCGACATATCTTCATCCTCAAGTTGAGCTGCGCGTATAGTATCACTCGTCCACCCATCTAGTACTTCTACTTGTACATTTCGCAGGTCCTACGCCTCTTCTCTCTCTTCCGCTCTATAACTATGTTTACAATCTGGCTTACATGGTCTTCTTGATAGAGCATCAGCGTTATTATGCACCCTCCCTTGCTGAATTGAGCTTATCATTGGTATGGGTGCAAATTCTGCGGTTAATTCTCCTTTTCTTATTGCGACCGGCTCCTCGGACGCATTTAGTACTCTGACAGGTACAATGTGCTTGTTCACCTCAGGTTGGTCCGGTGATAGTCTCCTCTTATGATTAGCGCATGAACAACAATTCTCACTCGATGTTTCATTCATTCGTCGACGTTTCCTACAGTCAACAGAGATGTGGCCGACTCCGCCGCATGTCCAGCACTTCATAACAGGTCTCGGGGTTTTCCGCTGTACATGCCCGATTCTTTGGCGGGAACATTCCTGGACGGACATTTCTCGGTCTCTATATGTACTCCTGGTAGCCAGTGTAGCAGATTCAAATGCCAATGCGAACGCCAGTATTTAATTGGTCATCTTCTTTCGCGCCAAACGAACGGCTTGTTGCAAGTCCCGATCTTGGAGTGCATTTATAAATGCATCCATTGCTACCTCGTTCAGAAATTCCTTAGTCATATTTAAATAAGACAAATTTGCCAATCGCTCAATATCTGCCTGCAACTGTTGAAGAATTTCTCCAGGTTTCTGCGTTTTGCTCCGCGGTTGCATACGGTAGACCTGCTGCATGTGGTTGTCTCCATACCTAGCTTCAAGGCCATCCCTTACCGCTAGGAAATCTGTTTGCTTCTCTGTTGGTATGGTTTCTAGCAATTCTGCAGCCGCCCGCGGAGCGACAAGATTAGTGATGTTGACTTTTACTCATCCGACCACTTATTATAATTGGCCGCGGCATCAAACTGATGTATAAATACGGGGACGGGTCCCGTTCCATCGAAGGTTGGCGGTTGCATCCTTGTATTTTTGTAGTCATGTTGATTGCTAGGCGATGTCTTATTTCTCTCAATACACTCAAGTCTCTTTTCGATTCGCATTATTTCATCGGGGCCTTTTAGATCCAGATTTTCCACTTCGTTTCGAATTTCTTCCTTAAAGTGTTGAAAATTACATTTCATCCACTGCGTTTGGGCATCCAATTTTGCATTCAGATCTGCAGCTTGTGCGCCGTATTTGGAATTTTGGGCATCCAACTTTGCATTAACATCTGCAGCTTGCGCGTCCAATTTTATCATCATCATCCTGAACATCCCCGAAATGTCCAACTGTGGCGAACTCTTCTCCATCACATTGGCACCATCTTGACTCGCTGTTTCTTCTCCATCCGGACAGTCTGGCCCAATAGTAAAAATATATGTGTCGACATCAATACCCTCTTCCTCCATTGCTGCTTGCAGATGCTGTCGAAGAATTTGTTTCTGTCCTCTGCTATCCAGATTCCGGTCCTGAAGTTCCTTCTTCAACTCAGGAACGCGAAGATCCTCCAAATGTCGATCTGACATCGTCACAACACACTTTCACAGACTTATTCACTTCAACAATAATTAATCCCACTTCTGATACCAATTGTAGCGAACTTAGGGTTATTAATAAATAAGAGCCGTTAAATCGACTTTGAATTAATCTTAATAACAACCGTTACTTTTACCGTACACTTAACGATTTCTTCACTTATCGCTTTCGTACTTATCGCGTCTTTGGCTGCTTACTTCTTACTTTTACTTACTTCCATGATCTGTGTGCGACGTATTTATATCGTTTCCTCATTCTGATTTGGTGTTTCGTTTCCGTCCGTTCCATGGCCTTGAATGTTCTACTGTTCATAGTCTCCAGTTTTCCAGTACTTTCTCGAATATTCTAGTACTGATTGTCATATGCGTCACAATATGTTTGTCGTGTTCGACGTTGGCCGCTGTCTCAACCCGATCGTTCGGTTCAGTATCAACTTTGATTCCAGAAAGGGATCACAACGCTGTGGTTCGATGGTGTGCATGCTGATTCCTATAGTGTAAATGTTAAATTCTACAATTCCTGGTAGATTCTTATTGAGTAGTGAGTTTGAATCAGTCAACTTAAAAGGAGTTCACCATAAATTACAAATAATCGGTGACATTGTTGTGTTGTGCGATCTCAGTTAAAGGAATTTATGAAAGAGATAATAATAATAAAGAAAGAAGTTATATTGTGTGAGTGTCAATCATGATAAATATCCGAACAAACCTGGCATTGCAATCAATTATATTCCCCGTCGTCGGAACGGAAGCATTCCTCCCAAGCCAAACCTGATTAACGGACCGTGGGCTCACTAAAGGACATTTTGGAACAAGCGTTACTGATGCCCAGGAGAGTGTTTCGATATTTGATACTGAAATATCCAAATCGCATAACCAGGTTTTTACAATTGCAGATTTATGATCCTGTTTCTAAGTGATGTGCGGTTTACGCATAATCGGCGATTGGCCGACTTTCAGAATTTTGCATTCGGGTCAATGCAGCACAGAATGATTCATCAGTACAAATGGAAGTGCCACAGACCACTGTGACATATTCAATGAGTCCAGTCACTACTGATGACAGGGAGCATTGGTCAGCTCTTCTTATCCTGGTTATGACTATGTCAGTAACATCATGCAAATATTCTGATAAATAACCGAACTTTAGGAAATTCGTCATCGTATAATCGGCCTCGTTCTCAAAGTTCTGTTGACGTTCGACTGATAACAGCAATTTGTAACATCAGGGGCATCGGTTTCACCAATACGAATGTAAACGCCGTCCACCAATATTTGCAAACAGCGAAACTTGATATCTTTGCTCTCAATGGGACCCAGGTCGATTCCTCAACTGACTCGACATATCTTCGTTGCTCAGAATACGACTTACATTGGAGATTCCGTTTTAAGGGGTCTGCGTCTTCTCGCGGTCCGATGTGGCTTGCCAGGGAACGGAGACGTTGGAACCCAATAACATGGGCATCGTATGGTTGAGGGCCGTGCAGAAGAATTCTATTAAATTTCTTTGTTGTCTTTACCGCTTCCCGAATGCCGATCATTTTTCGAATATATCTCACGTACCGTCGACTGGATACAGATCAACCACCCAGCTTCTGAAATTATCGTCCTTGACGATTTTAATGTACACAGCTCCGACTGGTTGGTACATTATAACAGAACCGAGGAGGCTGTGGAGGCTGTGGAGGCTGGCGGAGATGTTCGCCGCAATTTGACTCAACACGTGGAGGAACCTACGCGAGTGCCGGATACCCGAGGTGATTATACGAACACCCTGGATCTGTTTTTGACATCCGAGCCGCGCATTTATACCGTGGAGATTGCTGCGCCACTGAGGAACTCGTACTACTGCTTAGTATCGGTCGTGCAACCACTTGTAAATCAAGCGAATAACAGGCCTAAGCAGCTTCGCCGTGTATGGGGGTATGGGGCAGCCAACTGGGACGATTTGTGAGATTTCTTCCCATCCTTTCCGCGATCGAAGGTGTGTTTTGGGGGCTCCGATGTTAATGCATGTGCGGAGTCGTTCAAAGAGATTATTCTTCACGATATGGAGATCTACATTCGGCATTCCACCAATCGGAGTTCATCTGATAAACCTTGGTTTGGTAAAAAATGCGAACAGATTAGAGCGGCAAAAAATAGAGCTTCTAAACTATGGCGCTCTAGTTCCACCGAGGTTAACAGAACGAATTTTATTAGAATGAGAAACGTGTGCAACCAGGCGATTGATACCGCGAAGAAGGCTTACAACGACAGAGTGACTAAAAGACTCCTTGAGTGCCCGACAAGGGCCATTGCTGACGAAACTTCGTTCATGTGGATTTTCTCAGCAGCTTGGCGACTTGACGAAGAGGTTCCTCGAGAATCGATCGGTCCGGGTTGTTGTGGACGGCGAGTGTTCGAACCTGTATCCTGTTAATTCGGGGGTACCCCAAGGTTCTATTTTGGCTCCAACCTTGTTTGTGCTTCACATAAATGATTTGTTGGAGTCGACGGATAACAAAGTGTTCAGTTTCGCGAATGACAGTACGCTTGCTTCCTCTTTTCGAGTGATCGACCGATTAGTGCATCAACGTCGCACCTGCTGAGATGTAGCCAGATCCACTCCCTGAATCGGGATCTGAATAAGGTCCAGCAGTGGGGAAGGGCCAATCTCGTCGACTTCAATGCAACGAAGACACAGTATACAACATTCACAAGGAAAAGTGGATCATCGGTTCCACAGCTGACGATGAATGGCCAGGCCCTCTGGAAAACGGAGTTATCTTTTTAGAGCGAAGAAATATTTTACTCCGACTTAACTTCTCCCGTATAAATCCGAAATTAGACCCGCGCTCAAATATTGCTCTCATGTTTGGAGCTCTGCTCCTAAACATACCCTCCACCTCTTTGAGAGCATTCAGACACGAGCGATCCGCCTGATCGGGGACAAAGCGCTGACGTTGGGACTACAGTCGCTATCACATCGAAGGCGCGTAGCCGACCTCTGTCTGTTTTACAGATATTATCACCGATACTGTTTTTCGGAGATTCGTGGTATTGTTCCGTGTAATTCGGTGTTTATGCGCGCTACGAGACAATCCGACCATGCGCACCAGTTTGCGGTTCATTTCCCGACGGCGCGAACATCCGTGTATCAGAGCTCGTTCCGTTACAGAGCGGGTGTTCCCAGGGCGTTACAACCGGCAACTGTTTAAAAAGAGCTGCAACAGTTATTTGCTGGCTTTTCGGGGCGCCATATCGGGGCTATAAGTTCGCCTCTCTCAAGAGAAGTATATTAAAAAAAAAAAAAAAAGCGATGATGGTGTTACAGAAATTATTCGGACCAGTGCATTTTTGTGTGGATCGGCTAAAGAACGATTCGGTATTTATCGACACGCATTATGTTAATTTCTAACGTGAACTGCTGATTGGTAAAAAAAATTGTACAGATGGAATGCATTCTAGTATGTCTATGTTTAATGGCGGATCGAAAGGCTTACGTCTGGACTCTCAATGAATTTCAAGAAATGTCATAGTGTTATAGCCTTTGTTGTCAGGTAGCGCGTCTCTTTGTCCTCGAAATAACGAGAGATCTCTTAGACCGCTCCTGGGTAGACTCGTTGCGGTCGAACCACCGTGCCTCGTCCTTTCGAAGGAAGAGTGGCGAACGATTGTTGAGAAAGTGCGTGGAAATCTGCAAGGCACAATGAGAGGCTTCATTAAAACACTTTATATTTGCTTTGTACATGTTAATTTATATATTTTTTACTTTATATTAGAAACTGCCCTGTTACTATTAGCTCGAATTTATTAATTTATTGGCGACCTTGCCCATTGGACGCCAATCGAGACAGATCACCGAATCAAAAAAAAAAAAAAAGGAGTGCCGGGAGACCGATTTAAACGTGACAAGGACAAATGTGTCCTTCATCTTATATAACGACAACCAGAATCACCCACATCCGGAAGGACGTTGGTCTCCGTCTCAAGATATCTGAAAAAGAAGAGGGGAGGTATCTAGGGATAGTGTTTACAAGGTTAGTTCGGATGTTCTCTAACTACTTGGATGGGCGATAGTTTTAAACCATTTTTCGTGAAGTTGTAAACGTAACGAACCGCAGACGTGTTAGCGATCGTGTCAAAGTTGGTGAAAGTTTAAACTAAAATGTTGTCATTGTATGCGTTGTTCGATTTTAATATACACCAAACTAAAGAATAAATCTAAGGAACTGTAATAAACGTAACGTAAAATAAATAAAGCTAAAACAAAGAAATCCTGAGTTTTATATTTTTACTTGTGTGATGGCATGATCAGTGACAATTGATCGACGCTGGTGTTTCCTTTCCTGCTGCGGTGAATCATCAAGAGTTTGGTCGGAACCGTGTGAACAGTGGAGTGAATGCTGGAGGAAGAAGGGAACCAAGTGCCCACGGCCGGTACATACTTCTTCTCCACATGCCATATAACACAGGATTCGTAGTACATTTTGAGGGCGTTTGTTTTATTTGAAAATCGAATTTTAATTATATGTTTATTTTTAAGTTTTGTTATAGAGCTTGATATGGGCAGCTCTTTACAATTTGATGCAAGGGCTTATACTACTTGTTTGCTGGAACTCTTTGTTGGTTCTCAGTCTTATGCTGCGCTGGGACTCTTTGTGTCGCAGTCTTGCTAGCAGATGAGATATTTTGTTCCTCAGTCTAGCACTTTCTATATTATCGATCCTGAGTCCGTTGCTGGTACTCTTGGTTCCTTAGTCCTATGCTCTGCTGGGACTTTTTGTTCTCTGGCTTTCATTCTGCTGGTAATTCTTGCTCCTCAGATTTACATTTTGCCGGGATTTTCTGTTTGTGCTCTATGAGCTTAGATGCGTTGTTTCTAGTAGTCGGGAGATTTAAAAATATAGAAAGAAAGAGATGTGTTAGGGTATTTAATTCAGAGGTCTTCGTCGATTCATCAGATCCGGCCCGTAGACACACGGATTCAGATGTTGATTGATGGACAAGATCTCTCGTCAGTACTTCCTCTATTTTGAGACAGCTAGATCATCCTGCCTCTGATTGCATTCCTATTATTCCTAATGCCGGTTCTGTCCGTAGACGACGCCTCATACCTTGTGGAATTTTTCATTTTCCTATTTGTGTCCTTAGCTTCTAGTGTTGTTTGTTCAAATTTACCCGAATGTAATTTTTCTTTATTAATTGTTAATAATTGTACTCTGCTTGGTTCGGTTAATACCCAACTTCCCCAGACGTTGGCGGTAGAAGAAGGCTGAGTGCTATAGACATTCTTGTTTAAAGGAGAGTCGTTTTGATTTTCTAATTGGATCAGGCTTTTTCTGCATTCTGCATGAGAATGGTTAAATTTATTGCAATATGTGCATTGGAGGCGTTCAACCTGGCTTGAATTTGAGGAATAGGATTTGAAAGGTAGTATTGCGACGACATGTCGCAGAAGTAGGTACAAACCTATTGCACGACTGAGAAATTATTCGTGGCTGGCTGTAATTGGGATCATTAGAAAATTGAAGGGCGTTTCCGCTACCTAATCTTGGGGCGTAGTCGAACGCATAATTGTTTGCTGATCTAAGACTTGGTTTGCTACGCGCTTTCAGTTTTACATGGGGTTTCTTAAGAGCGCCATCGAAGGCGTATAAGGCAAGTTTTTGTTTTTCCTCGAGGAGATACGCTCAGTAGGTTCCGTACAATGTGGTCTTGTTCAACAGATGCAGGGACTGTACGAGTCTGGTTCCAAACTCCTTCACATCTTCTTTGCTATCTTGCTTTGCTGTCACCGGACTGTTCCGCGCCGCCGACCTAGAGGTGCCGATTTTAAATTCCGAAGAAAGGTTAATCCAGGTTGAGACCTAGTATCGGAAGTAGTTGGATGCCAGCTTCTGTAGTCTGTTTTCACTACGCTTTGTAAGAAAGCGTGCTGACTGTAGTCCTGTGCCTGCGAGAAGATAATGTCTCCGCGAGAAATGAATTCATCTAGTTGGACCGGGTTGCCGTCGAACACCGGTACGAAATTCAAGATGTCCATCAATCCGATTTTGACGTTTATTTTATTATTTTCGCGCCTAGAAATCTTCGGATCGCGTATTCGTCTTAGACAAGGTATTTTCAGATTGATAGGACTTTCTTAAAGTGAAAGAGAAATGTCCTTTCTATATTATCGATCCTGAGGGTACGACGTCCCTAAAAGAAAAGAATCCGAGTGCTCCACAGGGAAGAAGAAAGTAACCTTCTGGATGGAGAATGTAACAATTTCAGAAGAAAAAGAGAAGAGAGTTTTTCAAACGTAAATATTTCGATCCTATAGATTACGAAAGTACCAAGTGTAGGAGTAGAGAGAAGATTTTTATTGAGCCCAAGTAGAACAATCCTAAATCGAAAGATCCTAATAGACGGATAAGGGGAAGACATCCTAAAGAAAATCGATCCTATAGAGAACACCGAGGGTAAGAACGTCAAAACCAATAATAAGTAAAGGGCAACCCACAACTAGGGCTAAAGACGGATTTAATAATTAGTTTCGAAGTTTCCTGCCTAGAAATATGGAAATTTCTCCACCGAAAATTTAAGTTATTCCAGAAATATATATATATGTATGTACGAAATTTTGGATTTATTTTCGAGCTTATGGTTTTCTCCCGTACAATATGTGTATTATATATTAAAATATTTCAGTTTTTTCTCTCTTGATAGTATTAAGAAAATTGATTTAATTAATGTCGGGATTTTCTTTTTTATACCATTAGTGTACATGTATTTTTATTTTGGGTTTGTTATTGCCGCCATATGTATTTAAAATTATTAAATTTTGCTTATAAAAATTAAAGGTCATTTTGAAATTGAAACTCATGTTGGGGGTTTAATGTGTCACCTTTAATGTATGTATAGGTTTTGAATTTACTTTTTCATTTGTCCCTTTTAATGTCTACATTTTGAGATGGGGTAACGAATGTTATTTCGTTGATCATTTATTTAACGTGATCAACGTTTATTTAAAATTTATTTTTTTTAAATGACATCGTCGAGATGTGCCCTGTTTCGTCGTTTGCACTCGTCCAATCGACTACGCAAACTTTGGAAAACACTTGTGTGGGGGTTCTTTATGGCGCCAGAAGAACCACTCATCGCTTTAACCCAACCAACCGAAAAATACCTGCACCTATTTTAAGCAGCTTACCTGAATATGAGCTGTTCCAAGCTCTCTTTCGAACGGTCATTCCTGAAACATGAATTCATGACAAGATTACCAGTTTGCCATGACATCAAACCAATATCATCAACTGAACCACCTCGGTGCATCCGTCATGATCCGATCGGTTCCTATGGACGGCCGCATGCCCACCAAACAAGCCAGATTTCCAATGTGCATGCCCTACGATCTGTTTTTCGAAAAGGAAAAGAGAACAAATAAACCTTTACCCTAGCCCTGGCCATGGCGAGGAATCCCCTGTTGAACTAACACCACAGAAGAATCCATTTCCTGTAATATTCCCTATAACTCTCGACATCGTGGCATTAGCCTCCATGTACGCATATTTATTTACATACCAACATGACCGATTATACGATCCGTTGCCGTATCGAGGAACGATCACCAGCATCGGTCATGTCTAAGGATACGTTGTCCAAACAACGAGCAGCCACGATTCTCACGCTGGCTATCGAATCGAAATGCTTCTGTTTACTCAATGTACATAGAAGAAACTATCTTCGCCTGCACGGCAACATTCTCTTGTTTTAATGAACACTAAAATAAATATACACCCAAGCATCGTAGCCTCGATCAGCGAAGTTCGGTTGACATATTATCAACAGAAAAATAAACCCTATTCCCTATGGTTTATGATGGCATAGTCAGCCAGCCTCGGTATTCGATCTTTTATTTGATCAGCCAGCGTATCTGAATTTCCTTTTGTGCACCCTTCGTGACTGCGTTGTTATGGCGTTGGAGGAATACATTTTCAACTTGATCTGTACGGTCGCTATAGAAACCTGCCACCAAAACTCGAGTCGATCGTCCATTGGCCGACGCCAATGAAAGGATCGAAGTGGCTCCTCCCAGATCGACGGAAATTCACCACTACCGCAGCTAGTGGATGTTGGCGACGAACACATCAGAGAGTCAGATTTCATCCCCTGTCGGGAATACACGCGTGGCAAGAGTCCAGTTTTCCTTTAATCCCCGGTTGTAGAGTGTGGATGCGTAAAGAACTTTAAGTTACAATTTTTATTTCGTACGAGGGAATTCGCGAATAGTTTATTGTGCGATCGGGCTGTCACCAGAACCATGGATTATCGGTGTGAACGTGCTATCGGGAGCTAAAAACTATGTGGACATACTGCGGATGTTTCAATAGCAGTTAAGAAACATTCAAACCAAAAGGTCGAAGTGCTTTCGACAATTTATAACATTATCGTGAATCACTTGTGTTAAGTTGAAGTTTGAATTAATTGAACTCAAATGTACTTAAAAAAGTAAAAAATAAAAAAATAAATAAAAGAAGAAAACATTAACAACAGTCAATCCAGCGTGTTTTAGTATTTTTGACATTTTTTTCTTCTTGCTATCCAGTGTTATTCAGTGGATGTTTATCGAATCCGCTCCCGTGCAGGGGGCCAGTTAAACCCCACACTTGAACTTCTTGACCCAAGCTTTGATTAAATTAATACTTGGACACTCACTTACACGGCGTAATCCGTATTCAATTCTAAATAAGCGTCGTACAGAAACGTAGCACTCGTTGTTTTTGTAAAATTGTTTTACACAAGAAGCACGCTGTTGTCCCGTGAAGCGCTCCACCGTGACTAAAATTGCATGAAGCGACGCACAATTCCTCGCCACTCGCACGCCCGTCCCTCTAACGGTTTTTAATAAATCAAGTATTGCCATTTGCAAAAAATGTATGGCCCACACGATATATAGAAATATATAAATAGTTGGTGTGACTAATCTGTAGTTGTTGCTGCATCTGTAGCTGGCTGCAGTTACTTGTTGTTGGTGGGTCTGTTTTTGATTATGGTATTGGGCAGATGACCGTGAATGCGGCCGATGTTGCTGGTGTTGTTGATATATGTTGCTGTGAGTATTCGCTGTTACGGTTTGAGTTGCACGATAAACTATTGAGGATGATAATGAGACAGTTGTTGTGCTGGTTGACTTCGTTGATAATTGTAGCACATCGCATGTTGATGTGCTTGCTGGAATGGATTGTGGATCGTCCAGGATATTGCGTGCGGTGTGGTGTTGTTGCTGTTATCTCTGTTGGCACACCTCAATGATTTGAGTATCCCTGGTTTTAGTGGCGTTTGTTGTTGAAATTGTGGAATGTGTGTTGTGGATGTTGTCATTTGACCCTGAATATTTGTCACCGGGTTGGCGGATGAAGTCTCTTTTGTGGGATTTTATTTTGTTGTATCTACAGAGCGAGTCTCGGTGAGTTGTTTTGGCCAATTTTATCTGGGTAGATAGAGGATGTTTGGATAATCCAATCCGCGTTGTCCGTCAATGTTTTTATGGGTTGTCGTTTCTTCTCCTTTCCTTGGTAGGGGATTATGGTTATCTCGCCGCTGCCACCAACATTTTGTTGTATCCCGGTTCTCTGGGAGCGCGCCTCCTTGTCAGTAAGCCATGCGATTCAGAATCGTTAATGTCGGGTCAATTTTTGAGGTGTCTTGCAGTTTTAGAACAATCATTAAAAAAATTCCTTGTTCTAATTAGCCATGTGTTTTAATTTGTTGTCTATGTGTGAGTGTGTGTTTTTTTGTATTTGCGGATTCCTAATATAAAACGATACGAGCTTGTTTATAATGGTATTAATAAAAAACACCTGGAAATTATTTAAAGTTGAAGTCAAATTGTTTTTTGTTCTACAACAATCCAGAGTTGTTCAACTCGTGTTCGCATCCTCATCATCATCATCATCATCATCATCGGCACTACAACCGGGAACCAGTCTTGGCCTTATTTAGCAAGTCCTGAGGCTTGTTAAATTTTCCATAACGATTTGTTTTTTCCGAGCAAGGTCATTAGTCTTGCGCCAGAGGCTCCCCGACGGGGAATTGAACCCCGGTCTCCATCATGACAGGCTGGTATACTAACCACTATACTATTGAGGAGCCATTGACGTAACCGCTTATCCGTGCTTAATTACAAAGTCGGTCTACCATGGGTAGAGTGATATAGATCCTTTGTTATTTATCTGAACGTTAATTTTTGTTGGGTGTTTTTTTTTTATCGTCCCCAATTTCTAAGCAACGAATCCCTCATATCGTAACTTCATTCCGTCTCCCGAAGTATAAGAAATACAGGAATCAACTATTGAAAAAGGTTTCTTATAGCATGAATAACAACTTACAATAGATTTGCCCTTATATTAAGCTCTTTCTTCTTTAGTAATATTCAAATCACGAACTAAGTCCTCCCTGGGGCATATGTCTTCCATTTATGACTGAATTGGTCGGACCTAAGCGTGCATAATACATTAATTTATTCAGTTGCCTTGACCTTCATCATCAGCATGCAAGGGCATAAAAAGTTACGTGAATGTGAACTCTCGCACATTTGATGACAATTTAGAGGACTTCCAATTAAATTACTACTTGAATATTTAAACCCTATAACATCCTTCCAGCTTGATGTCTACTCCTTGGTGTATTCACAATAGTCCTATGGAGTGTTGGGGAAATAATTTCCCAAAATTTCTAGCATGTGGAACGGGGCTGGTAACTCATTTTCGAATATCTTCAGCTCCTGAGTGCCACCCCTTTGCGAGAAGTTCATCTATCCTCCGCTGGGGGTAGAAGTGGCGTTGGCATAGCTAATGGGACTTGCATACGACCGCCAATAATCGGCCGAGCCCCTTCTCGTTTCCCGTTGTAGGACTTTAAACGCGTTGAGCCTACTTTGCTTGAGTGTGTGTGTAAATTTGATGGGGCATATGATGGTGGGAAAACTTGCAAAACAAACTTTTAGCTAGCACATGGCGCTGTATTGATAATGATGGGGACGATGATGCTGTGAAGGATAACGATGTCAATGATGACGATGATGCGGACAATAACGACGATGCTAATGATGGCGATATTGATAATGATGATGATGCAACACTTGTGTGTTTCGTTTAGCATCCCTTTGCTGCTGTTGATGACACTATTTGTTGGTGTGCATTTTTCGGGGTGGGCAGGCTTAAACACTTAGGCCTAGTTCATTAAATATCCGCAAGAGGCCAGTTGCTAAATACGATTGTATTTTTCCTTCATTGTTTTTGGGTCTATTAATTTATGGAAGTGGGGTGTTGCTGCCTCTGGACCACTGGTGGTGGCCCGGTTGTTGCTGACATTCCTAATATTCATCATTTTTCTTCATCATTATTCAACGTACGAAAGGAGTGAGTATGAACAGTTGCATCGGCTCGTGGGGAGCGTTACGTGGACAATCCACGAGCGAGGAAAAAATTACTTGCAGCTATTCACGTGCTAACTGTGACACTGTTCGTTGCAGAGCTGTTTCGGATTGTATTCTATAAAATTGAACGTGAACTCCAAGGGAGTAGGGTGGAGGACGATCAGAAAAACGCGCGAAAGGAAGTCGTTCTTGAAGTAGCCTCCTCCTCCTTCGGATTAAAGTGGTGACCTAGTTTGTGTTTGTTTGGATATAAATTGTCGGTCGTTTTTTTTTTTTGTTTGTTTTGTTTTTTGTTGCCTTTTTTGTTTGGTTTATTATTATTTCTTTTGTAGTTACTTCGTTTACTTTGTATCTCAATATAAGATACACTGCTGTAACGCTACATATAATAGTGCGCTCCATTTGCTATTGAATGTCCGTGTGGCAATCGTACATCAACTGACCGAATTCGTAAAGGCAAATGGAAGGAAATAATTCACCCACTGTTGAAGTGCCTACCGGTAATGGGTGATTACCTCATGGAAGACATCTCATCACGATCAGTTTCACCTATATACCAGTGGATTGGTTCGGAAACCGCTCAATTAATGCCGCCCTATGTGATACGATACTATAACAATCTTCATCAGAAGGTACATTGAATGAGTATTATAAGATGACCTTACCTTGGGCCTTAGGTCCCGACTTGTTATCGAGATTTGCCGTAAGCAGTGGACGTAGCTTCGCATATCCTAGACCCATTTTGTTTGAAAGACAGCCTATTCAAAATATTTATTTCCTACATTTCGTCCTTGACCTGTGCTGCAGCAGTAGCTGATTGTGTTAGTGGTAAAATGTTTATTTGACTTAAATATGAATATTATGTGCAAGCAGGGAAAGTCAGGCCCCAAGGATACACTTTATACAAAAAGGCAACAAAAATAAGTTGACAGAGGAAAGTTTGAATAGAAACATCGTTTATGTGTATTTTGACCTGGCCATAACTAAGCTGGCTAATCGGCAAGCGTGGACTTTGGTTTTTTACTGCTTAAAGTGTAAGGAGAAAATTTGTTGTGTATATTTTCGCAGACTCTTTTCGAGGGATTCTTCTGTTTGTACAAGAAATTTAAAGACGAATGTCTTGACAATCTAACTAATGGATATTCAGTGCTACTCTCGCAGCAAGTTTGCTAACGAGTAGACACGTCAATTGTGGTTGACCATTGTACGAGCGGCATTGTGTGGTTTGGGGACCAGCTTGTTGAAAGGATTATTGTGATGTTTCTGAAAGGTTAACATATTTTTCTCTTCTGCACACATTCCTTTAACAATCTCATACGACTATGGTGCTTTCTTTTCCATTACATGAGTTGTGTATACTTCTAGTCATAAATGAATTGCTTATTGGAAAGAGGATAGAAGTAGTGTATGTCAACAATTTTTTAGATTGCAGATCCTGGTGGCGTATATTTGCTGAGTGTTAGAAAAATTCATAACTTATATGCTCAATTCAGTAATATGGATAAAGGAAGGAACAATTGCATGTAGTACTAATGTGATTTTTAATCAAGTATTAGTTGCGCTCGTTCGTTTTTGATGTGGCGTTTAAGAGATTTATCAGATAATCTTTTACGAAACATTATATTTTTAAACATTCTGAATAACACGGAAAAAAATCTAGTAATTCAAAACTTGTAACTACCGAAACCTCGTTCGATTAACATTCTTCTTTTATTCAGCTTCTCGTCATTCATTTTATTTATTTATTTATTATTTTTTATTCATGTATATGGCTCCTCGATAGTATAGTGGTTAGTATACCCGCCTGTCACGCGGGAGACCGGGGTTCGATTCCCCGTCGGGGAGCCTCTGGCGCAAGACTATAATGACCTTGCCCGGAAAAAAGATATCATTATGGAAAATTTAACAAGCCTCAGGACTTGCTAAATAAGGCCAAGACCGGTTCCCGGTTGTAGTGCCGTTGATGATGATGGTGTTTTTTTTTTTTTTATTATTATTATTTTGTGTGTCCCTTTATGAGTATTTTACGATTCGACTGAGTTGAAAAAATGTTCACTTGCCCAGTAAACATAGAAAAATTATCGGGGTTTTCTACTAATATCTATGTAATGTGTTTTTACAGTAGATGAAACTGTGCAAAACTCATTCTATCACCGCCAGAGTCTCTGTGTGAATCGAATAAAGAACAGTTCTATACATTTTGGTAGTATGCATAAGAGTAAACAACCATAATAATTAAAATTATTATTATTATTATTTATTGGTCCTTAGGAACCCGGAAGTTCATGACCTCACCGGCTCCACTCCGCCATCGTTCCCTGTCCTGTGCACTTTCCTTCCTCCGCCTGACCAGCCGATCCGATCTGCTCGAGGTGCAACCTAACATTGTCCTCCCATCTCCGTCGCGGCCGTCCTACCGGTCTCTTTCCCGTTGGTCTACCGTCAAGAATTCTACGCACGGTCCTATCGTTGCCCATTCGCGGTACATGTCCGGCCCATCTTATTTTCGCGACTTGATTACTATCACTATTGTAGGTTTGCGGTATAGCGCACGTTAGTGTAAAAACATTTTTCTGAACGAAATGCAACAATTCCACGTATTCACAAAGTTGTTCGGATGAAAATGGGCTTCATCACTAACATTGATATTTAGTAAAAAATTCTCATCATTTTGTCTTTTCTCGTGCATTCAATTGGGTAAAACATGCCACATAAATGTTCAGTTTTTGTGTTAATTGCACTTTGTAATCGTGTAGAGACAAATCATTATTCAACATCCATGTAATTTCTCCCTAGAGAGGTTCAACTTCTGCATACGATGAGGAATGTTGATGCTTGTATTCTCGACCAGCGGCTGGGCCATGTGCTTAACACTGGTAGTTTCACATTTCCTACCAACCAAGCTTTTTCAAATGTTGCAACAATTTAACACTCTCAGTTGGTTGTTTCTGTTGACGAAAAAAAAACAGGAACTGCACGAAGTGCATTTTTACTCGAACGACCACTTTGGTAATAATTTTCAGTTGTTAATCTTTACAGTAGCAACCGTCAAAGATTGAACTTATTAAATGAGAAATTTAGTGTCAAAAATCGTTTGACATTTAAGCCCTTTTCACAGTTAACACCTTTCCCTCTAATCGGAACATCCTTTATATAAATTAATGCTTTTTCCTGCATTCCCAGACTATTCATCGAACGTGGGCCATTGTACTTTAATGGGTTCGGTTAAATGCAACAATCGATTAAGTAATTGCTTAAGCCAACGCCGCTGCACCTTAAGTGGAGCAAATAAGTGGGAATGATAATTAAGAAATGTGGGTAACTCGTACCAGGCAATTGGACTCAATATGGGTCATACGTTCTGGATCGAAGTCCAAGTTGAATGAAACGCATCGTTTACACTTCCACGCGCATTAATTTTTGTATAAAAACAGTAGTTGAAAAAGGTTTAGAAAGAAGAAGTGAGCAAGCCACAGGTGAGGTAAAATAAAGAATTACAAACAAGAAAGAAAAGTTGTTTTCCTGCTAACCAAATTAAGGGAAACCAAAGAAGGTAATTATTCTAACATCCCTTTTTAAAAGGAAAGCCCATGATTGGGACAATTAAGGGTATCCCCTTGAGCGAGAACAAGTTGGCTCCCTGGACCCAGGATTGGGGCAATATCCAGGATCTCCTTCCACAGAACAAAATTGGCGCAGCCGCCATACACACAGCCAGTGCCAACTTTAAAAAATGTATGTTGATACCCTCATTGATATTACAGCGTTATACGCGCATCAATATCTAATGACTTCATATGTCAACTGCTCTCCGAGGTTCTTTGAAAATAGGATGGTATTATCATTGCTAGCGGTACAAATACGGTGCAAGATGCCTTCACGTTAGTTTCGTCTGAATTTTACCCACAGGTCACTGTAATCAATATTCGTATTTGTCGCTGATAACGGCTGACAGACTCATCCATCAATGTAGATTTCCAATACAAGTCATTTTCTAGTATCTTCAGTTTTTGGTAAGTTTCTCTCTATATCTGAACTTCGACATTTGGAACTAATCAACGGCATTTTCAAATAATAGCATTCGTCACGAATACATGTTTATACCATTCAATTTACTTGCCTTGTTTTTGGCATTCGATTTTGTTCGATTTAGCGTGTCTTATTGGCATTGGTGCGTAAAATCGGCTTTTTGCTCATTTTTGAGATGAAGATCATAGGGTGACGACTGCAAATTTGTAAACTCAAAATGCGTCACACCACCTCGTTGCTGCTGACATATCGTCATGTTTGAAATTGAATAACTTCATCCGTGTGTGCATGGGGATTACCAACATTGAATATTGTCATGTAAACCTATTTGCATAATGTACTTGATTGATTTTACGAAATTACAATATTCCAGTTGATGTGAGACCTTAAATGTTTTTGATAACAAAGACGAATGTGGTACAATCGCGCTGTTATTGATTTTAATATCCTTTCTCGTTGTTATTACAATTGTGTGACCTCCATTATTTTGTTTACAACGTCTGTTTTGTGGGTAGCCATTGTCATCGGTGCGAGTTTCATGGAAGAATTCTCTGGGATTTTTTTTCGTACATTTCTTATGCACCATGCACAGCCATTGTACGTTGCCGCGAATACAAGAAAACTGCATGAAAATTCCAGCAACATCTGTATAAAATGTTGTCTCAATTCGAAGAACGTTGCGCCAATTAATGTAACTCCCGCGTTAAGTATTGTACGCTGATGGCACTATGTAACAA
This sequence comes from Microdon myrmicae, assembly GCA_963931805.1. Classification (NCBI taxonomy): domain Eukaryota; kingdom Metazoa; phylum Arthropoda; class Insecta; order Diptera; family Syrphidae; genus Microdon; species Microdon myrmicae. The sequence goes on along the minus strand of OZ007499.1, from coordinate 46,332,046 downwards.
ACTTTCACGCAAATCCCAACGATAACTACAAAGTTTCATCATCATTCGTATCGTTCGATTGATTTGCGTTTTATTGCTGTGTATATCCTTTCGTAGATCTCAGCATTTTGATCGACACTCCGTTAAGTGGTCGCTAATTGCCTTTGAAGGTGCCGACCGTGTCATATGACTTGCACCACACCTCTTCTCGGACATAAAGTAAAAAATGCATTCGAAATATGAAACTGTGTGAATAGGCCCGAGGGCAGATGCTTGCTTGGTTTTTGAATATGAAGCAAAGTGCATTTAGCGTATGGCCTTGGGAAGTCATATGATATCGTAAGTTAATTGCTGTGGTTGGATTGCTTCGTGTCTAATATGAATATGAATTGACGATACACGAGAAGCGTGTATGCGCCATAGGTGGACAATTAATAAAAGTATTGGAATGAATATTGCGGAGCAGTAATGGTGGGCGGAGTTACGTTAAAGAGTTATGAGGGTTATGTAGCGGGATGCAACAACGCTCATGCATGTTGCGTCTCCAGCGCCGTGCTTCCTCGGATGATGGAAGAGCGGGGACCTTTTAATTTTACCTTTACTTCTTTTGCGGGTCCTGTACGCGCAACAATCTTATTAGAACTTCCACTCTGCTGATAGAAGGCAGTCACATCCGCAAATAGTTAAACCAATTAGGTCACTCGGTCTGGTTCCTAAGAATTCTCCACGTCCCAGGCGGACCTTCCTTTGGTGAAAGTCCAGTTACAACTGGCTGAGGCGCCATTAACAAGAAAAACCCTTTATTAAATTCAACGGCTCTTAAAGGGTTTTAGATGATATTAAAACTCATATATTATCAATATCAATATATTTATATTCAATTCAATTCAAAACTAAAACTCCAAACTTCAATCTCAAACTAACTGACCTGAACTCAGCTGACTGTTTACTCAGCTATTTAATTTCAAATCTGTTTCTTCTCCACTGACTCGCTTCCAATCTCAAACTAACTGAACTGAACTTACAATTGAATTTTTTCTCTACTTATAGAACATTGTGTTCTAATTTACTGTAAATTATAATATGAACAAAACAATTTTTCTCAAAGTATTCCTTTAGTTTCTGTGACTTTTAAATTGAATAAAATTTGAACGAAAATCAAAGTGCTCTGTTTTGAAAAAAAAGGGGCAAATTATCAAAAGGGGCAAATAAAAAGGGGCAAGTTATGAAAAGGGGCATGTTACTAAATGTGCTGTAACTGGCAATATTGTGAATGCTTATGAATGGTATGTATTAAGTGAGAATGTAATATATGTTAAGGGAAGTTTTTAAGGATTTGTAAGGAGATTCAGTGTTAAATTTAATAAAGGGCAGTATTCTAGAATACAACATGCAGCAGATGATAATTTTACACGTGGATTTGTGGCGTTTCTAACAGATACGAGGGTTGCCTCTTATGTTTCGGGATTTGGCAACCCTAGTGTTGCAATCCGGCAATTGACAGCTCTGCCGTAAAGTTGGACATTTTTGAGGTTATACGCACTCAGAACGTTTTGACATACGAGCGCTATTTGTGTTGTTTACAGTAACTTAAAAGATTCATCTCGACCCAAAAATGGAATTAAATCGTCAACATTTTCGTGCGATTATTTTTTACAACTTTCGGCGTGGATTAACTCAGCAACAGTGCATGGATGAACTTAATTCAATTTTTGGCGATGAAGCTCCATCAAGGACCAGTGTTTATCGATGGTATGGCGAATTCAATCGTGGTCGTAGTTCACTCCAAGATGAATTTCGTGAAGGTCGCCCAAAATCAGTTGTTGTTCCGAAAACCATTGATGCTGTCCGCGAACTGATATTGGAAGATCGTCATGTGACCTATCGTGAGATTGAGACAACCTTAGGCGTTAGTGGGACCAGCATACATTCAATATTGCATAAACATTTGACTGTCAAAAAAATTTGTTCGCGTTGGATCCCACACAATTTGTCAATCGCCCAAAAAAAGGCTCGTGTCAATTGGTCGAAAGAAATGCTCAAAAAATACGATCGCGGTGCTTCGAAACACGTCTATGGCATCGTGACAGATGATGAATCGTGCATTTACGCGTATGAGCCCGAAAGTAAACAGCAGTCGACTGTCTGGGTGTTTTAAGATGAGCCAAATCCAACAAAAGTTGTTCGCGCACGAAGCGCTTCCAAGCAAATGGTCGCCTGTTTTTTCGGAAAAACTGGACATGTCGCAACCGTGCCACTACAACAACGCAGAGCAGTCAATTCTGAGTGGTACACAACCATTTGTTTGCCAGTTGTCTTCCAAGAAATCAGGAAAACCAACCGCCGAAGACGGATCACTCTTCACCACGACAATGCGAGCTCTCACACATCGGCTGCGACAACTGCATTTTTGAGCACCCAAAACATCGATTTGATGGGTCATCCGCCTTATAGTGCTGAGTTGGCACCGAATGACTTCTTTTTATTCCCGTACGTAAAAAACAAACTGAGAGGTCAACGCTTTTCGACACCTGAAGAAGCGGTTGCTGCATTCAGAATGCATGTGTTGGAGATACCTCAATCAGAGTGGCAAAAGTGCTTCGACAATTGGTTCAAACGCATGCAAAAGTGTATAGATCTTCATGGGGAATATTTTGAAAAACAATAAAGTGATTTTCGATGATCAATATTTGTTTTTGTTCTCCAATCCCGAAATATAAAAGGCAACCCTCGTACACACAATACACAAGCAAATAGTAGAGAACATCGAATGAAAATCGAATAAGAAAATGCATCAGAGCCGTATACCATAGCGATAACATAACAAATCCACTTCAGTCGAGTGTACTTTAGTATAGAAATCGAATTCGTACACGCGGCCAGTAGCCTGATGCTTCATTGCTTCGCTTTTCAACCGTTTCATCGTGTGTTCAATTCACCTTCTTCACTATCCTTGCTTAACCAACAACCCGACACGATCTTGTGGGGTTGAAGTAGGTGCCTGACACGACACGGGCTCACTTCACTCGCCAAATAATCTAAAAGTTCCGCCGAGAGAGCACCACAAGAAGAAACGCTGGAATTGTTGGTGATTGATGTCAATCGTGGCGAAGAACACTGAACTCCACACTCGAGTTCTAGGACACTGTACACTGGGGAATGATGACAATTAAAACGCGGATATTGGTATTCTGTAGAATGTTTATTTATTGTTTAGTTTATAGTGTAATACGCTGAGTTAAAATTGTATTACAAATCATAAGAACTCTTTTCTTAACATTGACATGGTCCACCGCTTTGAAAATTATTAATTTTTTTAATATCAAATCGTTGTACAGCCGAAAAGAAAACAAACACAAATAGTCACACAATGATACAGTTCACGAAAATGAGGTTAGTTTTGAACACATAATTCACACTTGTGATAGACATCCATAGAGTTCGTAGTTATATTACATTGATATAATAAGTAAATCGGCAAACATTATCAATAAGAAATCACTATTTCCGTAAGGGGTGTATTTACGCACTAATCGAATACGCAAGTTAATTAATTCTCACAACTCCTCGACTCCTCTGCTAAACTCGTAAAATTTGTCCCGATCGCGGCGACCTTTAAACGTCTGTCCCGTTGGACGGTAAAAATCTGACTCTCTGATGCAATTCACATCCATCAGATTCGATGCCCGCGAATTGCATCGATAGGGGAGGATTGTATATGTGTCCGTATAGGACAAGTACGTTGCCCTTCAGCCTGCATATCGGCAACGACGAAAATGTACCTGAATAAACATGGGCTGGTGTAATGAATTGGCATTATAGAGATACGCGATAGCGAAGTTCGCCGAAGGGAGAAATAGGATTCTGTGTCTTAAACAGAAACGTTGTTTTGTGGGCCATAAATCTTTGATGACCTGCGCCTGAGAACGAAATAGGTTTTTGCTTTAAGATACACAAAAACGCTATTTCAAGGGTCACGATGAAATGTCGTGTTTACTCAGGCGTTCAAGCTAATGCCATTGTCACCATCCTGGTGACGATAGGTCAGCCGAAAAATTGGGTCTTGTTCACAAGACGGTGCCGGGTAAATGAGTACAATGGCGAGGAATTAGCCTTGTACATCTCGCCCAGGGTGGCCATGGACCAGCGGTCGATTAATAGGATAAACACAGTGATGCTATAGCGTTTGAAATAATAGTGAAAAAGATCGTGTGATTCGAACTCGACAATTCGAATCACGAAAAAATTTTTTACCTAAGCGTTACACATCAGGCTACTGGCCGTGTTTAGAATTTGATTTCCAAACTCGACTATACCCCACTGATGTGAATTAAAACTGTTATCGTTTGGTATACGGTTCTGATGTATTTTTCTTATTCGATTTTTCGTTCGTGTTCTTCACTATTTTGCTTGTGAATTGCGTGTATCTGTTAGAGTTCCCACAATGCTACTGTGTGTTTGTTTGTTTAACAGGCCGGGGCATCGTTAGGCATGATGTGGGGTATGATTGTCTATCGTCAATCATATTAGTGCCCAAATCCCATGATTGGTAGATAACCGATAAAGGAAATTGGTCGCAAGTGTTGCGAACCTCGGGACTGGGGCAATAAATGGTTATGAACCGTAGCAAAACCCATCGGCTACGACTGTGTCAACAATTACGCTGGCCAGCAAGTATTTATCTATTATAATTGCTGACAAGCCGGGCCGATGGAGATATGGTACGGTTCATATAATAATTCAATGTGATGCATTCCTTGATGAGGTTTAACTTCCAGGTGTGATGCTGCAGGGGAGCTTACGCTGCCCCCAATTGCAGGTAAGTACTATGGGTTTGGAAGGTGGTTAATTTAAGAGGATGGGCGGTACTTTGGGAATGTATTAAAAAACCGCCACAATCTGTACACACAGCACACACTTTCCCATAGTAAACAGAACTTCACGACACGAACACGACTTCCGCATAGAGCGCCGGCACACGCCTGCTCCGACGTTCTCTCGTTCGCTCGCTCTTCGCTCCGTCGTTCACACATGAAGCTGATCGTAACAAAGTTACTGAGGAGGGAGTAGGGTGGCGTTTCTAACAGATACACACACAATACACAAGCAAATAGTAAAGAACACCCAACGAAAATCGAATAAGAAAATGCACCAGAGCCGTATACCATAGCGATAACATAACAATTCACATCAGTTGAATATACTTGAGTTTAAAAATCGATTCGTACACACGGTAGTGGCCTGATGTGTTACGTATAGGTTCAATTTTTTGTGATTCTAACCGTCATAGTGTCAGTTCGGATCACACTTTCTTCACTATCATCCCAAATGCTATAATTGGTGACTCACCGACGTGATCTGAAAGCTCCTGCGCTTCAGTAGGGCTATCTCCCACAGAGACCGGGACGATAGTATTAGACAGCGTCAACAGTTCTGGTGTTTGAATGGCATATAAAGACCTGGATACCAAAGTCGGTATAGAATCATACTATCATCAGCTAGTTTACATAGTCTTAGCTTTTCTAGAATTAGGGTAGTATAAGATTTCAGTTAAGTAAGGTTAAGTGCTTTTACATTAAAGAAAAAAAAAAGTAGGTAAGTTATGTAAGTTAAATTTTAAGAAAAAAAAACAAAAAAAAATTGACAAAGTTTTTCAAATTTTTCTTTGTATTTCAACTAATTATCAGTACTGCCACAAAGTTCTGTCACCGAAAGGCAAATTATACAAATGTTAAGTAATGTTTAGCTTAGAGCGTCTGCGAAGGACCAGTAAGTTATTATATAAGATAATTAAGCTAGAATTTAAGCATTTTTTGTCTAGCCTTTAATTTAGAAATTAAGAACATAAAAAGAAAAATAAAAAATGTTTTTAAAAATGAAAAATGACCGACGTGATCTGTACACACAGCACACACTTTCCCATAGTAAACAGAACTTCACGACAGATACGATTTCCGCATAGAGCACTGGCACACTCGCCTGCTCCGACGTGCTCTCATTCACTCCTTCGTTCGCACACGAAGCTGATCGTAACAAAGTTACTGAGGAGGGAGTAGTGTGGCGTTTCTAACAGATACACACACAATACACAAGCAAATCGTGAAGAACACTGAACGAAAATCGAATAAGAAAATGCATCAGAGCCGTATACCATAGCGATAACATAATAAATCCACATCAGTCGAATGTACTTGAGTTTAGAAATCGATTCGTACACACGGTAGTGGCCTGATGGGTTGCGCTTTGGTTCAATTTTTGATGATTCTAACTGTCATAGCGTCAGTTCAAATCACACGTTCTTCACTATCATCCCAAACGCTATAGATTCGTTCGGCACAAACATTTAATTAAGAATTTTCAACCCAGACCTAAATTAGTGAAGGAGGCTAAAACAATCTGTTAACAATAAAACCTTATATGTTTATTGGCCAATTTGCTTATCGTCTCGGGCATAGGGCTTTTAAGCACGTGGTAATGTATTAGCGTGTTGCGGAAGTTTGCTTATTTTATTTGGCAACATGGTTTTATCTCTTAGTTTTTTTTTGTTGGCTTACGAACGTCTTACATCTGTAGTATGTATGTTCAAGGTGGCGCAAAATTAATCATCCAGTTTTGTTTTTGAATTACTCTTACTAAATAAAAAAATGATTTTGAGTGTTGCAAACCTTTCGTTGGAACTTTACAATTTTGTCTAGTTCACAAATGTCAAATATGATTTAGTTCACAAATGTCAAATATGGTGTCTAGTTCACAAATGTCAAATATAATTGACGTACGCCGCCATTTTTTTCTTACAGAAGGAAATAAATAGAAGAGTCAAACATTTTGTCACTTATTTATTTACTTTTAGGATACAAAAAACTTTTTTTTTATTACAACATAACGTCACAAAAAATTCTGACGAGCTCGGTTTTGTGACCCTGTAAAAAAATAGTGGCAGTATGTTCACTCTAGCACCTGTAAAAATGATCAGAAATGAAAAATCAAAGAATTTTTAAAAAATACATAAGTGCAGTTGGACCCTGAACCAAAAAGGTTAAAATTAAATTAATCCTTAACATTTACATTTTTGTTACCAATTTTTTACTTTAATCCTGCTTTTGAAAGCTCTGTCAAAAAAAGAAATATATTGATCCTAGTTCAGGATCCAATAAATCAAATCTACTTTAAAATAAAAAATAAATGGAGTCGATCCATTAAGTAGTTTTTGAATATTCCTGGTCAAAAGCTAAGAAAACATGAATTTATAGCAAACGTGTTTAAAGATTCGATTAAGGGTTTTTTTAGGGTTAATGTCAAAAAAATATCTCTGTAGAACTTCTTCCGTGAGGTTATGTGGAAGAGGTTTTTTTTCTGGTTTTTTATGAGGAACAACTAATTGTGTTCCATAAGAAGTTCGACTTCCTATCGTATACCATATTCCACAACATGCTCCACAATGATGTGAAATCAGCTGTGAAACTTGTTGTGAAACCTGTAGTGGAACTTGAGGAACCTGTTGTGAGACTTATGGAACCGCTTATTGAACTGGTTCTATAACATACGTAACTCGTGAAACCTATTTTGGGGGTGTAGAATCCGTTGCCGACTTTGTGGAACTCATACATGGGGTATGTCAAACTTTTTGTGGAAAATTAGTGGTTGTCTCTTGACTGTCATAGGATACACATTGAACTCATAACAAAATCTCATAAAAAACCTAAGCGCCTCGAAGAAATGAAACTAGTGCGATCTTGATAAATTCTGCCCGATTTAAATAAATTCAAGCTGGCTTCGACTTATACGTCAGCTAATGTGTTTGCTTTTGAAGCATTTTCAATACGTGCCAACTCTTCGGACCTGTTGCAATCAATTCCAAATTATTCCGCAAGGTCAGCTAGCGTCTGAATTCAGTTTTCATGATGTAATTCTAATTCTTCATCTTCAAACCTTCCAACCAGAGCAGTCTTTATCTACAACATCAAAATCATTATTTTTGAAGCGTGTAAATCATGTTTGTGTACTGTTTCCAACCAAGCATAGTTGCCGTAAGTCTTAAAAGAATTCTATGTACTTCAGCTGCAGGGTTTTTCTTTGAGTGCAATAAATTTCCCCGCGAGTGCACCGTTTTTTAGCACTAAACTTGACATGTTTAACTGCTTGAATTCAGGCACTGCCTGCTCCTGCCAGCCCTTAGGCTTCATATTCGATTGTCCTAAGGGACGATTTGGTTTCACACAAAAAGTTCGCATAAATGGACGTTTGCAATTGCCTTAAATGTCCAAACAAATGACAGCGGAAGAATACGGCGCGAATAAGGACAAAGAGTATCGATGTTGTTTGGTGTTGAATAACTGGAAGTTACGGGGAAATATTATCAAGCAAAGCACCGAAGTGTGACCTATTTAAAGAACAATTCCCAGGGTTTAACCGTACGTCTGCAATTTATTTTTAACGTAAACTGTTGTGTACTCGTTGATTGACAAATATTACGGACAAATATTTCGGTAGACAAAATGTAATTAATAAGTTCAGCTCACCAATGTATAATAATATCTATAGTGAAGAGATTGCTAGGATATGTTATGTCTGATGGATGTAAAAACTTATGTGTGGGTTCCAATTAACTATCACTGTTCGTTTGTCATCATCATCATCATCATCGGCACTCAAACCGGGATCCGGTCTTGGCCTAATTTAGCAAGTTCCAAGGCTTGTTAAATTTTCCATAATAATTTGTTTTTCCGGGCAAGGTTATTAGCCTTGCGTCAGCTGTTCATTTGTGCTGTTTTGTATTTACCTAGCAAAATATGGAGTCTTTTTTTTTCTGCCACAAAATATTCTCACGAGACGGGGAGTGTCTTTAATTGTCGAGGCACGGTGTATTTAGGATATATGCGTTTATTAAATTGTGGCCAGATTGGATTGGATGATATATTACCTGCATCTTCACACTTTTTGCAAACTCAAATATAATGTCGTTCCAATTAAGCATCGAATTATTTCTAGTGGCCACTATTGACTGCAAATTGCCTTCGAGCATATAACCGCTATTCATGGATTGTGAGTCTATCTTGGGATTTTTTTTTTTGAAGACGATGATCCTTGGAGATCCTATACCTGCCCACTTCCACAGCAGAGTGTATGCTGAGATTCGCATAAGATGAGCGAAAGCGATTGACGCAAGTGGTAAACCCTTACGGGAGCACCTTCCTAATGAATAATACAACATTTTGTCATCATAAACTCAATAATAAAGATGCAGCATCGATCAAAAAAAAAACGTATGTTGCGGAGAGATAGACGGTTTTTATGCTCTGCATTACGCTCGTATATACATTGAAATACATAGAAATCCACGTATTTATTTTGGATTCCGAACAAAAGGAATCTCAGAAACCGATAAGTGAAACCAGGTGTCTGGATTTGTTTAAGTTACCCACGGACACACTGCTCTACCGAAATTTAAAATAAAGATTTCGCGACAAGATCTCACGCTTTGTCTTATAAGTGGATAAAGCTGATGTTGTTTACTGAAAAACGGTTACACCTTTGACATTGATTGCTGATCTTTGTCTTTGCCATAACTGGTTAGTGGCTGAATACTTTGCTGGTTATACTTCTGACCTAACCTTTCCATCACGATAAAAAATAAAAAATAAAAACATATTCACTGTCTGTGGGCCAAATCTACTGAACTTGCCACAGTTTAGCAGTGATTAATATTAATCGTTAACAGGCAAGCCCCTTCTATAGAACTGTCATTTTAGTCTTCGCACCCGCCATCATAAACACATGTATATATTACATGTCCCAAACCCTCATGAAGAAAATCTCCAATCTTCCCGCCAGTAAATTCTGCGATAATAAAAATTCGTGTCAACAACACTTAAATCTTTTGTGTGAGCGAAATTTTGTCAACTGCAGATCTACGTATCTACCCCGTTCAGGCTATTGTTACCATATCTATTCCGTAATAATTTGCCATCTTTGAATGAAAGCCAGGACAATCTGAAGTTTGCCATCCTCCGTAAATAGTAAAGCTGTACCAGTGTATTGCGGTTGTTCAACACCAATCATTAATCCCACAGCCTTTAATCTTGCTTAGTCATATCCCCAAAATCGGTTATAAGACAACATTCCGTTTCCAGCCGCAAACTTATGAAATGTGAATATTATTTGTATATGTAAGAGTACGAAAGGAGTATGTCTAATTTCTGTTTGTTTTGCCCTCAAGAATTGCCTTCGAATTGACCCGTGGCTATATTATTGTCAGTTTACGGGGATGTGTTAGTCTAATCCAAATTGATTGCGTATACAAAGGTCCTTGGATGATTTTCACATAATATTATAGCCGACCGGCGAATGTACACGGGCAATTTGGGATTTTCGTTAATTGCGTAAGGATATCTGTCTGATATCAAATGTTGGGGGAGATGGTACCGTGGAAGCTTTACCCGTCTTCTATTCCTCTTCCTTTTCCGCGTTTAATAATTATGGTTAAATTGAATGTTTGATAGCCACTCGCCTTTACTTGGCAGTTTTAGATTAATTCACTCAGAGGGAATTATTGGAGGTGAAGGTACGCAAACGTCTTTAGTTATCGCAGTTAATTTGCTTACAAGTTGGATTTCAAAAATTGATCAATTCTCAATCGTCCTTTTATAATTACTTCAGTTATTCAGAAGAACTACAGCCGTCAGAAACTTCGGATTCAATCAATAACTCTCTTACGTTTCGATCCATACTTGGTATATGACATAACCAGCTTTGACTGCAAGACAATTTCAAGGTTTTTGTTCTTACATTTTGTTCAAATTTCAATAACTTAAAAAGGAACAAATGCTGTACGAAGAATTTGGTGCTAGCCAATTATTGGCTTTTTCTAGTTAGTATAATCTTTTAATGGCGCAAGACTAATGACCTTGCCCGGAAAAAACAAATCATTATGGAAAATTTAACAAGCCTCAGGACTTGCTAAATAAGGCCAAGACCGGTTCCAGGTTGTAGTACCGATGATGATGATGATAATCTTTTAAATATTCCTTAATAAAATTACTGAAATTCTAATGAAATGTGTTTTAGATAATTCTGTCTGACCTTATCTTCTTTCTCTTCCATTCCGCTTTCAATGCACTTTAACATATACTTTAAAACCGTTTTTGTGTGGAAATTTCGTGTAAAAAGATACGAGTGATAGTTGGAAGTCGGTGTATTCCGAACTGGTTGACTAGAATAAGAATGTTGTCTTCAAATCATCATCATCATCGGCACTACAACCGGGACCGGTTTTGGGCTTATTTAACAAATCTCTTCACCGGTCTCGATTTCGAGCCGTTATCATCCAGTTTGGCACTCCCAGGCTCTGGGCGTCCTGGTCTACCCCATCCCCCCATCGCAGACAAGGTGTGCCGCGCTGCCTCCTTCCATCCATCCTGCCACAAAGGACTTTCGGGGTGGGCTCCTCTTCGCTCATTCGAGCTAGGTGTCCCGCCCACCGGAGTCTGCCGAACTTGATTTTTCATACAACATTAGCTTCAAGGTGGATTGCGTACAACTCATGGTTGTAGCGTCTCCGGAATCATCCTCCCTCACATACGGGACTAACAATTCTCCTTAAGACCATCCTCTCGAACGCGGCTAAGAGTTCAGAGTGCCTTTTATTGAGCACCCATGTCTCGGATCCATACATGAGTACTGGTAAGACCATGGTCCATGGATGTTCTGGATAAATTTCGGGATTTAAAGAGCCTCGATAGACCATAGTAGGCTTTGTTGGATTTGATCAGGCGTTCGCGTATTTCTTTTTCCATATTATTATCGGCTGATACTATAGACCCAGAGTAGTTAAAGGATTGCACTACTTCAAATTCGTGCTCCACTGCCCTGGTAGTTTGACCAACGTTAGGTCTTCTCTTCGCAGAAGTTGCCACCATGTACTTAGTTTTTCCCTCATTAATGTGCAGTCCCAGTTTTTGTGCCACCTGCTCGATCTGGGTGAAAGATTCCTGTACAGCCGATTCGGTTGTACCGATGATGTCGATGTCATCTGCGTAGGCAAGTATCTGGCTGGACTTGGTGACAATAGTCCCTCTTGTTGTAGCGCCAGAGTCACGGATTGCTTTCTCCGACGCCAGGTTGAAGAGGAGGCAGACTAGACCGTCCCCTTACCGGAGTCCATCAAAGATGTTTATTGATTTGGACGGCAATCCCGCTACTTTTACTTGACTAGTTACGTTGGTCATGGTCAACCTACAAAGTCGTATCAATTTGTTTGGAATGCCGAACTCTCTCATGGCATTATATAGTTCTACCCTGGCTATGCTGTCATAGGCGGCCTTAAAGTCTATAAATAGATGATATAATGGAACCTTAAATTCCAGACATTTTTCCATCGCCTGCCTAAGGGTGAATATCTGATCAATCGCTGATTTGCCTGGAATGAAGCCACACTGATATTGAACAATGATGGCTTTAGCGTATGGAGCTATCCGATCTTGTAGGATAGTGAAGAGTATCTTATAGGCGGTACTCAGCAATGTTATACCCCTATAATTGCTGCACACTGTGATATCTCCCTTCTTATGTATGGGGCAAATTATACCACGACGCTAATCTTCCGGCATCTTGTCGGTTGTTTTTATGGCAGAGTTTATATAATTTTACACGAAAAGTTTTTCGTTGGTTATGTGCCTCAAGGGTACGGTTTTACCAACGTTCCCCCGCTCCAATTCCCGCTCGGTTAGGTGCCTCACGGGCACGGTTTCCCCAATGTTTCTACGATTCACTTCGAAGGCCGAGGTAAGTAAGGACGAATAATGATTTCGACGCTCTACCAATTGAAACTCACTCTTTCTGGTAGCTACCGAACGTAAAATGCCTTTATTACAATAATTCAATAGTTCACTACACCCTAAACTTGAAGTATTTACAGATAACTTAATACTTAAATTTACTTTTAAGATTGGTTCATTAGAGAGTATATTTACACTTATTCAATAGTTCAGTATTTGAACACTTATTTTCAGTTTATGAGAATTAGTTACACTGCTATTCTTAATATTAGACATTAATTACAATTGTGTGATTAAGAAATGTATTTACACTGACTGTTCAATTGTCGATTCAAAATGGGTGTTAACACTAGTTGTACAATTGTCAATTCACAAAGGATGTTACACTAGTTGTACAATTGTCAGTTCACAAAGGATGTTACACTAGTTGTACAATTGTCAATTCACAAAGGGACGCCAACACTAGTTATACCATTGAACCGCCACCAAATATTTATCGACGATTATCCACATCCGAAGTACCACCGATTTCGTGTGTTTTAATATCACTCCGTCTCCGCCAAGCTCAACCTATTACTGAATGAATCCGATGGATCGCACTTTCCTTGAGGGTTGCTTTCTTACACCGACACACTGGCACCGCTTTTTTAGTAGCTGTGGTTTTCTTGAGGATCATCAAACCCTCATGTGTTGCACACAGCCAAGGGTGCGAGCTCCTCGCTGCCCTGGACCGTGTGCAGTATGCATGGTACACAATGCGCTATGCCGATGTTGATCGCACGGCGATAGCTGTATGTGGCATTATATCTGGCCGTCATCCCAAATCAATGGCAGTGTGTGCTGGGCTTCGTCGTTACTTCTTCCTCCAGCACACTGCTTTCGTTCCGAAGGCTACGGCTGCCACTGGTGTATGGGCCAGGCCGTGGATACGAATTCGTATCATGAGCGGTGGCTATGTGTATTTGAGAAGATGGCGCATGTCCATTTTTGGGCATAATTGTGCATCTTGCCAAACGATCGCTTGGCGGTTATGTGGATTGCCGTACGCTTGTGCGACAGAACATTACAACCGCTGGCGGTTATTTGCTTGGCGGTGAGCTGTATGTTGTTTTCCACATAGCGTCTTGCAGGTGTCCTGCGTCGGTTGCTTATGTTTACGACAACTTGCTGTTGGGAACTTGAAATTATGGTTCCGCTCGTTCTGTGACTTGATGTTTGGATTTTGAGTTATGGTTTCTTTTATGTGTGACTTCGTTTGCATGTTATTAGGATCCTTTGGCAGGTCTGTAAGATTTGTTATCAATTGCCACGGAGTTGGTGAGGGTGCTCGTTACTGGTTATGGCTGGTGATATTCATACAGGTTACCCAGGTACCCTTTGTTTTACCTGGGTGCTATGTTTTATGCCGGGTTTATTAGGTCGAGGAAGGGTTTTCCTCTGCTGAGGTGGTGGATTACTAGGTGGGGTCTGAATGCATCCCCCACAATCTCCTCTTGCTCCCATACGTGCTCCACGATCTCATGAATTGTGTGATGTAACGTTGTCTTCAGATAGCACCAAATAAATCGCAACCATTAAGGGGTCACAGTTTCACAATATGTTAACCCTTTCATGTCCGAATTACTTGGGGCGTGGCTAAAATTTTTTTAAGAATGTAGAGTTATTAGTCTGGACCTTAGTATGAGCTGATATCAATTTCAAAGTTCTATGTAACTTGGTTTAGCCGTTACCTATAGGTAACATTGGGCAATAGTGGAAACATTTAAAACACACACATATTTTAATCTCAGTTTTTTATTGATATTTTTATTAATTTTTAATACAATTTAAATGTGATATGACACAAAACAATTTGTTGTGGGTTTGAACCTTGCATTTACAGCACTTTGAGCGGGGATACCTAGTGTGACATAGCCTGCATCTGCCTTTCGACCCCCATTCAATCCAGTGACCGATTTGGTCAAATCGTATAGTTTTTGCAGGTTCTGCAACATACGATCCTTTATAAGAACTTGACGAAGATTGTGATGAAGGTACTGGTGATGGTGGATCTGACTGCATTGTTGAGAGAAGTGACGATGGGCGACCAAATCGAATCTCCGCAGAGTTTACAGTGTTGTAACTCGTGGATTTTAACATATAAAATTAAATAAATAAAAAAGTTAACAGTTATTGCACTCTTAAGTCGAACAATATACTAGTTAAAAGATTTAAATAATTGTTGTGAAATGTAACACTGAGACGTGCGTACGTGTGTACTCAACGCAGATCAGCTACAAAGTGATCACTAGCAATACTTATAATAAAATATTCGCACAAGTTATTCTTCTTGTCGCCACAGAAAGGAAAAAAATATTTTTTCTTTGTCAAGAAGAGGTTTAATTCTTGCTTGACGGTATTTTTATTTTTTCCTTCACTTATATGACTATTTAACAGAAAGACTTATGAGAACAATGTCCGAACCTATGGTTGTGACTTAGAGTAATTCTATTTTTTGTTGTGAACATTTCGTTTATATACATTTTCAGTTATGCAGATAAGGATGCTAGTGTAGATAAGAGATTCTAATGAGTATTCTGTGGATAAGAAATGTTAGTAAGTCATCTGTAATGTTTCATTATGTAGATTGTGGATTGATTCATTATCGATAAGGAGGGTTTTGGGTGTTAACTCACAAAAGCTTGCACAACATATCAAGCTATTCTGAAAAAAAAAACCATTAGAGAAAAAATTAAAATTACGGGATTTAGAAGCCCAAACATACAATGTTGCCTATAGGCATCATCGGGCATGAAAGGGTTGAACTTCTTTCATTCATTGAAGTCAAGCTAAAATTCACAAAGGCGATTCGATAACCGTCAATTTTCAAAAGAGTCTTTTAACATTTCACCACCTTTGATAGCATGTTAATTTTCGATGAAATCTGCAAGGATTTTCTAGTGACATCATGTCATTTAAGGAAGAGACAAGCTAACGAAATGACAGGTTTGAACTCCAATACTTTATCCACTAACCGCAGTGGTTCTATCCCAGCATGTTCCCCTTCTGTATGCCTGAAACGAGGATATATCCCTATGTCTCATAAATCATTTGAAGTGCTTTACTTCGAGGAGGTGCTCCTTCCGAAAATTGTAAATATAATCATGAATAATTAAATAAGCCTTGAGCGAAACATCTTGAGCCCATGTCAACTTGCTCATTGTCAACCGATTCTATTCTGACTGAGCTGTTAAAACTTCCTTTTGAAACTATTTTATCATACCATATTAGCATAGACTAAATACCTTCTTGTACATGATAAATTCCTAGGGAATTACAAGTTAACGGAAATGTTTATGGGACACGACACAGCATCTGGAAAATGTTGGTTTCTGGGTGACACATTTGATTGATTGCTATTTTCGACAACACGCCATTTGGATAGCTCAACTATGTCGAATATTTTTCACACCTGTTTAAAAGTTCAGTTCATTTTTTTTATTTTCTTGAGTGGCGTTCATTATTAATTGACAGTGTTATCAAAAGATTTGTCAGGATATCAATGCGAACTACAGAGAGTCATTTCCGTAATTGAAGGAAGTGTGAGTTATAGCGAAAGCTGAAACCTTGATTTTTTGAAACCATTTACCACTTACACTATACGAGTTGGAACTAATATTCTACATATTACTACTTTATTAGTTTGAACTGCCACATAGTATAGTAGTGTTCACTGTGATCAAATGCGTTATGGGCTTCCTTTTTCCACAGAATTGAAAAACACATTTTTACATTACATTTTAAAGCTAAATGCTATTTTTTTTTTCACTGACAGAATTTTTAACTCTCCCCGTCAGATTGATTTTAAGTTTTTTTCGCGGCGCTGGTTAGATCTTTAGGCTGGCCTTCTATTGCTTTCTGTGACTTCTGGTGTTGATCCTTCTAGTTAGCGTGACTTATTCTGCACTAGGGTTATTAGTGTGCAAATCTCGGTCCAAGACTCCTTTGATCGCGTCATATGGTCTAAAGATGTCTGGGCCTCAGGAGGTTGTTTCACTATTGCACGAAACGCCTGCATGCTAAAATTACATGTTCAAAAACCTCCTACCACTCTTCGCATTGTGGACAGAGAAATGAGCTGTCGTGTCCAAAACGGTTTAGTTATTTTCTATACCCGCCATGCCCTAACAACAACCACGTAAGGTGTTAGTTGCAGTCCCTTTGTACGCTTTTTATCCAAATTTCCACGAATGGAATGCGTTTAAAGGTCCATCTGCCTTTCGAGCCGCAAGTAGTCCTTAATGCGCAAAGTGTGTGTTATTCTCATCATACATTTCAGTTGTGTTTATTGTAGAGCTACTGCCCATACTGGCATGGCATACCCTAATGTGGGTGTGGCTATCCTTATCAGGATAATTCTCTTATTATATCCAGGTCGACGAGTGTATGGTAATTTTTCGTATATGGCTACTTATACGCCTGCGAGTTTTTGGCTCGCATACGCTGTTTGAGGCTTAAATTGTCGTATATTGTCGACCATAACCTCCAACTACTTAACAGTTAGCATATTCTACGCTCTTTGGACTAGGTATTAGAAATGCCTCCGTTTTGTGCTCAACTGGTTCTAATCCAGTGGATTGTAGCCGGTCCTAAATCAGTCGAATTGCCTCCTAAGTGGCCGCTTCCACCTCACCAATATGCTTAGCATTTGTTACAGGTCCGAATCCAATCATTTCCACTCCTTGTGGTAACTTTATTTGTAAAATTCCGTCGTAGATAATATTCCACAGGCGGCGACCAAGAACTAACTCTTGAGGAACCCCTGCCGACACATCATAGGATTTTCTACCTTCGTCCATATCGTACATCAGCTTTCGGTTGGTGAACTAGTTTCTGACGATCTTTAGGATTTAGAGCGGAGTGCCCATTCGACTAAGAGCTCTTCTGGGGGACTACCAGTTGACCAAGTTAAAGGCAGGTTAAGTCCAGTCTTATCATGGGACAGTATTTCTTATCCTCTTTTCCATCTCTTTCCTTTTATTGCTTCGGTTACCAGGTTGATCACTGTTTTGATAGGCTCGATGTTCGTTCGTGACTTCCTGAAGCTATATTGATCATCCGATGGTGCTCCGTAGTTTTCCGCTATGGCGAAAAATCTACCATATATGATTTTCTCCAGTATTTTCCCCGTTGCAACTCGGAAGTATATGGGACGATAGGATGATGGAGTATCTGGCAGTTTATTTCTTCCTTTTACCAGAAGTACTAAGTACTGGACTTTCGAATACCTCTGGTGTCGTTGTAAGCGCAGCTTGGATAATTCTGTTTGGAATTTTGTTGGACCCAGGAGTCTTTTTATCGCGTATTCTTTTGCACGTGCTCTACATTTCTTCTAGCGACAGTGCTAGGATGTTTTCGATGGCAGTATGCAGGGAAAGAGGTGCTCTACTCTCAAGCACAATATGTATAGCTTGTATAGCCTGGTAGTCACAGGAAGTGCACCTTTCACTAACCTAGCATTTAGATCTCCTTATGAGTCGGTCGCAAATAGGGGTAATACTATTACCCACCCCTTTCCTGCTTTGTGGTATGTGTTCTTTCTGCTTGCATCTACCTATTTCTAAGGGAGCAAATGTTTTCAATAGCCTGTGTCCCCTCCTATTGATATGCTTGGTGCTCTATTCGATCACCCATGCATTCAAACACCGGACTCTCTGCATCTTTCTCTAAAAGACAGCCAAGAGGTTGTTTATCATGGAATCATTGTCCAACTAAGCCGAGTTTAGCACATATACGAGGGTGGGCTGAACAGTTTCCGACCTCGACGTGAAGATAGCAGCACTCGTCAATAAAAGTAGCTAGTGAATGTGTAGCGATTCTAACAGATACACGCAATTCACAAGCAAAATAGTGAAGAACACGAACGAAAAATCGAATAAGAAAAATACATCAGAACCGTATACCAAGCAATAAATAACAAAAATAATTCACATCAGTGGAATATCGTCGAGTTTGGAAATCAAATTCTAAACACGGTCGGTAGCCTGATGAGTAACGCTTAGGTAAAATTTGTTGCTGTCATAGCGTCAGTTCGAATCACGAAAAAAATTTTACCTAAACTTTACTCATCAGGCTACTGACCGTGTTTAGAATTTGATTTCCAAACTCGACTATATTCCACTGATTCACACGATCTTCTTCACTATTATTTCAAACGCTATAAATGTACTTGTGCATCTTTTGACAGTTACTTACCAAAATTTCAGGCATTTTGTACGCGTAGTTTTATTTGACAGTCGTTTGAGTGAGTCGATGTGAGTGTTTTTTGTGAAAATGGACAAAATGAAGTATCGAGCTGTTTGTTTTTGAAAGCCAATACGACTACGCAAATCAAAGATGAGTTAGACTCTGTGTATGGTGACTCTGCACCATCATTTACCACCCTGAAATTTTGGGCAGCTGAATTTAAACGTGGCCGTGAGGGCTTGGGAGTCGATAAACGTTCGGGGCGTCCAAAAACTGCAACAACTGACGATAACATCGCTAAAGTTCACCAAATGGTGCGAGACGACTGCCGAATTAAAGTGAGAGAGATAGAAGAAACTGTAAATGTCCAAAGAACGTGTTTGTCACATATTAACTCAAGATTTGGGCATGAGAAAGCTGTCCGCCGCGTTTGTTCACGTTAGACCAAAAAACGTGTTGGAATGAACATTTCCAACGCTCTGTTGGCGCAGTTTAGGCGCAATAAATCCCAGTTTTGTCGCCGATTAATTACTGCCGATGAAACTTGGATTCACCATTATACGCCCGAAACAAAAATACAGTCAAAACAGTGGATTGCAAGGGGGAATCGGCTCAAAAAAAAGCAAATACTGGTTTTTCTGCTGGGAAACTGATGGCGACTGTTTTTTGGGATACCCATGGGGTTATCTTAATCGATTATCTTCAAAAAGGAAAAACTATTACAGGATCTACTACGGGTCATTACTTGACTAATTGAAGGCAGAAATTGCGGAAAAACGGCCACAAAAAAATCCTGTCTTACCAAGACAACGCGCCGTCTCACACCTCAGCGGTTGCCATGACAAAGATTCACAAATTACGGTTTCAACTGCTTGACCAACCGCCTTACTAAACAAATCTAGCCACAAACGACTTCTTTTTGCTCCCTAATCTAAAAATTGCGCTCGGAGGATAGAGATTTTCGTCAAATGAGGAGGCAATCACCTTCGTGAACAGTTATTTTGCAGAGAAAAACGCCGAGTACTACTTGGACGGGTTAGAGAGGTGGGAGCATGGGGGGGGGGGGGGGGTGAGGTATTATGCCGGACATGGGCACACGGTTCACTTCACTCCCCATCACCAATCGATTTGGCGAAAGAAAACACCAACAAGGAACGACGATCCGTACCGAACACCGCAGTAAAATGCTCGCCAAGAGCAAAAGTCACACAACGGAGAAATTAATTGAAACGCACTGGTGAACTTATTAATGATAATGTTTCTTTATTAAGTGAGTTTACAATAAAAAAACATGCACTATTAATGTCTCCGCTAATGTAGACATTGCACTTTATCGGACTATCAAGTCTACCAGCACTTCACAACGACTCATAGATAACCGACCGTACCGGCGCCGGTACGGAGGGTGGCAGGCGACCCGACCGCCACGGAGATTGAATTACGACTCAACCGATATCCTCCCCAATAAGGATATCGTTTTTACCTAACACCAGAGACACGTAAAGTCTCTCTTGGTGGTATAGGAAACCAGATCTTGTGATAAAGGTCATGGTAGTATGTGTGGTGATCGTTCAGATCGATGCTATTCACACGTGCTTGACAGCAGTGGAACAACGAAACAGGCAGGCGGCAAAGACAAAAGGAAGAAAATGACCAAATGCGCCGTTGGTAATGCGGGTCATTGTTTACGCGATGCCTCGTCGCTATTATCGACGTTGGGAGAAAAAAGGTGCTAAAAGCAAATTGGATGTTTATGGCATCTCTGGCTACAGTAGAAACCGGGTTCATGTTTGCATTAGGAAATGCTGGAGAATTTGGTTTCAGCGTCTAGTGCGCTAATTATATGCAGCTGCTTGGGTTGTTTATTGATAAGACAAACAAAAAAGGTTGCCAGGCAATGTGTATGAAAAGGTACATGACGCGGCTGGGAAAATAGGCGGCGCAATATTTATGGTCCCTGTCATGAAGGTTACAAATGTATGTAAATCTAATTATTTGTTTACCGGAATTCATCTAAGGAAATTTGACTGGCGACGTAGATGCCGAAATTGATTGGAAATTCCTGGTAAGCTAATAAAGAAATCTTAAGGAGCAATGGTATGCGAAGAGAATGCATGAAGGTAAGTTTTCTTTACAGGGACTTAAAGATCATAGATTTGATCTCTTAAATGCGTGCAGCATTTTTAGGTGCCGAATGCGAATGCATTGGCTAGGACTTGAGCGTCTTGTGTGATGATTAAGGGGGTTTTCAGGAAGGTAAACCGTGGGATTTGGCGGAGCCGCCACAGCATCGCTGGGAGAAGTGTGTCGAGTTACAAGGAGACTATGTAGAATAATAAAAACAAATTTTAAGAAAAAATGGCTTGTATCTCTGTTAGGTCGGAAACTTTTCAGAATACACTCGTATGAGTTGGCGTCATTTACTTTAGCCCTTATGAAGCCTCTCTGCTGGCCTCCGACCCCTTGAAGGAAGTGTCGTCCACATACGCATATGGTAACTTTTCTGGTCTCGTCACTGAACCATAGGGTGCGATTAAGAGCTTTATATGGTACGCTAATCAGTACCATTTCCTTGGGCATTTATGTCAGGATGTTCCGGCCCGTCTCACAATGGTTTCAATTAATTTGTATAATCTTCATTGTAATTTTTGGGAGATTTCTATACTTGATTCCGAACTGCTCTTAGTGACAATCGGATGGTTTGCCCAGTCAGGATTTACATGTTTGCCAAACATGTATGGGGCATCTTTTACACAATCTTTGGCGATATAAACAGGGCTTCCACCATGTTTGTATAGTTAGTAGTGGTTTTGGTTTTTCCAGTGTTTACCCATTTGCCTGAACTGCACGTATTAAAAACATTTAGTCAGGAGGGTTCGCCCACGAATGCAGGCAAACAGTTCAATTTTAATCTTCCCAGCTTCCAGAAGTTTTTCCGCTATGGCTGTGGAGAGGTTGATCGTAGCAGTTTGGTTACTTTCATATGCTTTGCGAAGGGATACGATATCTGTGAGAGACTTGTCGTAGATTCGAAGCTGGGAACTTTCTGCCTCACGTATTTCCATCTTTGTGATGATCTCGTCTATATATTTGAGTATTGTTTTCCTTCTTCTGTCAAATTTGACTTATGGTGGTTAATTCGTTTTTATAACCGCACAAGATCGTTCGAATAAGGGTTAAACAAAGTTTAACATTGCTCAGTATGACGGACGTGTTGTCGTTTTTGATCGACCATCTTGCAACCGGCTTATTCATATCTAAATAAGTGAACCAGGCTTTGTTGTCTTTGTAGTATCAGCAATCTCACACACTTTTATTTTCGGGTCATCTAATACGATATTATGCATTTTCTCTTTATAATTTCTTAGTTGTTATGTACTTGCTTGTTTCTCTACGTATTAGTTCAGCAGTGTTTTTCCTATTAAAACAAAGGAAATAGTTCTCCTTTTTTTGCATTCTCA
This sequence comes from Microdon myrmicae, assembly GCA_963931805.1. Taxonomy (NCBI): domain Eukaryota; kingdom Metazoa; phylum Arthropoda; class Insecta; order Diptera; family Syrphidae; genus Microdon; species Microdon myrmicae. The sequence goes on along the minus strand of OZ007499.1, from coordinate 46,309,608 downwards.
CGCACAGAACAAAACTTATTTATTTCCAATGATATTCACCCACGAACTACTGTATGTGATTGGCTTAAATTTTGGCGATTATCCTTTGAAAAATGAGAGATTGTAAATATAATAGATTTGAATCTAGTGATGCCGCTTGCATAGAATACGAAAGACTTATTGAAGAGCCTAATGCTTATTTATTTAAGATTTGTCGTCGGTTGTTCTTATAATTTCGTGAACCCTTTCTGTACGTGGAGACCATATTTCACAATTAAACTTAAATAGTTTCCCCAAAAAGACAGCATTTTTATAAATACGTCTCTGTGTATTGGCACTCAAACTCTTCCCATAATTCTTACACTCGTGCTCGTGTCGCATTGGTATCCTCCTACAATAAAAATCTAGTATACTGTATTTTTTTCACTATGAAATTACAAATTGTGTTCCTATTATCCACTTATTGGGCTGAACCACAATTTGTCATTCTTTTGCTTCCCATTGACATCCGGTGGAAGTACTTGTGGGACCGCTCGCTAGTAGGTCCTTTTGTTCCCTTCTATGGGTGGAGTAATAGAATATACCTTTAAAACCTTTCACGACGTAATGCCGGCCACGTTCACGTAATATGATCCTTCGTAGGCCTCTTGTCGTTAATAAGGGTCCTTGTTGGCAGAATTTGCCAAATATTAACTGGTTTCTTTTCTGAATAGGATTTGTGGTAATGTCATTCGTACTTCCATCAACCTCAGTGCCGATGAAATGGATTACGTTTGTTTACAATTTTAATTAAGTGCAACCATGCTGATATTTTGTCTAAATATTAGATGGGAATTGAAAATAATTGTGACAAGTACCGCCGCAACAGCAAATAACGTTGGATACGTTGAGTGCAGTTTTGTCGACATTAAATATTGAATATGGTGGACGGCTCTGTCCAGGACTGTCAGTGATGGATGGATATAAACAATGAAAAGAGATTTAGAATTTGGTTAATTAAAATTATATTGCTGCAGGTGGTTTTATAATAGAAATCTAGTCCTGTGGAAAGCTTTCACGGTTGTATGAGAGATGGATGTTGGTACTAATTAAAGAGGCGATAAATAGCGGATTATAATCGAAATCCAATAAGGTTTGAAAACTCCTTTTACTTGCACGTCGTGTAGTTGAAATGTATAAAGGTTATTATGGCACAGGTAATTATTACAATGGTAAACAAGAGAACAATCAGTAGCACGATCATTCAACCGTCATTCCATTATAAGCAGTATAATATTATATTAGACATGTACGAGTGCATCATTTAACTGTCTTCGTTAAAAAAAAATTATAATGAAACTTAATTAACTTTCGTATCGATTTGAAATGGTACACAATTTCGGACGAGATGCCTTCACACATTCTAAAACAAAATATTGAGCGTACCAGCGGATGCGATAATCAAGGACGGAAATATATTCGAAATGTGGCGGTTGTTCACTTTTCCGTTTCCACGTTAACTTTCCGTATGATGTCATCGGTACGTAAAAATGCCGCAGGCTGACATATTCTCACACATTTGAGTAAAGGCCCGTAAATGTTTAATAGCAACACGGCGTTTTATGCCTCTATTATTGTCTAACCAATGTAGAATTTGTTCTACGAACGTTTACATGTATATTGTAATAAAATAGCACTCGGAAGGTTGAGGCACATTAAAGTGAATTTAGATGTTGTATATCCCTAAAAAAATCTCCAAAAGAAATTAATAGAAGGAGTCACAAAAGAAAAGTTTAAACGTCCATAAACCGCGTAACGTACCTTAGAGGCCGGTGAGGGTCAGGCCAACGTTGTGTAAGCGGTGGGAGTGTGTATGTGTTTTGGGCGTGTTAGGGCACCTTCGATTTGCCTAACGAAAAATTTGATCAAAAGATATTGCATGCGACGTCTTTTAAGGCTGACAGAAATATATAATTCGTTAATCAGCTTCCATTACCTTCGAGAGATATCCAGTGCAACAAACTTGCTTTCTTCGAAGTACTAGATCGAATCGTTCCACTTTTTGGTAAGGTACGCCATCAAATCTCCTGTGGACCTCTTGCTACGAAAGCCATATTGGCGGTCATTGAGGAGGTCATTTGATTCCAGATGTTTCGAAAGTTGACGGTTAATCAGTGATTCCATTACTTTCGAGAGAATAGAAGTTAGTGGTATGGGTCGATAAAAAGAGAGGGACGATTTGTCTCCCTTTTTAGGAAGTGCTTGAATGTTCGCTGGTTTCCGTCTATTTAGGAAACGGCCAATAGAATAAGACAAATGGAAGAGTTTCCGCAGTGGTTTAGCGAGTGAAGAGGAACATCCCTTCAAGAGAATTGGGCGAATGCCATCCGGACGAGCGGATTTGTTTGGGCAACAGTACGCGTTCGGAAGTGAATCTGACTCATGGTGTGCTGCTTATGCTCAAGTTGAGCCGGAACTGATGTGATATCAGGCAGCGTTGGGTTGAGTGAAAAATGTGCAGAAAGTAAATTCGCTTTCTCTATTGTACTGGTGACTGGTCTGCCATCGACTATAAGCGAAGGAATGGATGAAGAGACCGAATTTTGGATGTTCTTCACGAATGCCCAAAAGTGTGTACTACGAGGGTTGCCTCTTATGTTTCGGGATTTGGCAACCCTAGTGTTGCAATCCGGCAATTGACAGCTCTGTCGTAAAGTTGGACATTTTTGAGGTTATACGCACTCAGAACGTTTTGACATACGAGCGCTATTTGTGTTGTTTACAGTAACTTAAAAGATTCATCTCGGCCCAAAAATGGAATTAAATCGTCAACATTTTCGTGCGATTATTTTTTACAACTTTCGGCGTAGATTAACTCAGCGACAGTGCATGGATGAACTTAATTCAATTTTTGGCGATGAAGCTCCATCAAGGACCAGTGTTTATCGATGGTATGGTGAATTCAATCGTGGTCGTAGTTCACTCCAAGATGAATTTCGTGAAGGTCGTCCAAAATCAGTTGTTGTTCCGAAAACCATTGATGGTGTGCGCGAACTGATATTAGAAGATCGTCATGTGACCTATCGTGAGATTGAGACAACCCTAGGCGTTAGTGGGACCAGCATACATTCAATATTGCATAAACATTTGACAAAAAAATTTGTTCGCGTTGGATCCCACACAATTTGTCAATCGCCCAAAAAAGGCTCGTGTCAATTGGTCGAAAGAAATGCTCAAAAAATACGGTCGCGGTGCTTCGAAACACGTCTATGACATCGTGACAGGTGATGAATCGTGGATTTACGCGTATGAGCCCGAAAGTAAACAGCAGTGGACTGTCTGGTTGTTTCAAGATGAGCCAAATCCAACAAAAGTTGTTCGCGCACCAAGCACTTCCAAGCAAATGGTCGCCTGTTTTTTCGGAAAAACTGGACATGTCGGAACCGTACCACTAGAACAACGCAGAACAGTCAATTCTGAGTGGTACACAACCATTTGTTTGCCAGTTGTCTTCCAAGAAATCAGGAAAACCAACCGCCGAAGACGGATCACTCTTCACCACGACAATGCGAGCTCTCACACATCGGCTGCGACAACTGCATTTTTGAGCACCCAAAACATCGATTTGATGGGTCATCCGCCGTATAGTCCTGACTTGGCACCGAATGACTTCTTTTTTTTCCCGTACGTAAAAAACAAACTGAGAGGTCAACGTTTTTCGACACCTGAAGAAGCGGTTGCTGCATTCAGAATGCATGTGTTGGAGATACCTCAATCAGAGTGGCAAAAGTGCTTCGACAATTGGTTCAAACGCATGCAAAAGTGTATAGATCTTCATGGGGAATATTTTGAAAAACAATAGTGATTTTCAATGATCAATATTTGTTTTTGTTCTCTAATCCCGAAATAGAAAAGGCAACCCTCGTACCTATGGGAGAGTGTACTATTTTTTGTCTCACTCTCTGGTCATGCAAGAACTTTGCACGTGAATATATGCATTGCAGTCATTGCTAGTTCTCTTAAATCTTTTCCGGTTTTCCCCAGTATTTCTTGATTTATACAACCGGAAGCGCAACTCTTTAGCCTTAATGACGCCTCTGCACTCGAAATCAAACCACATATTCCCTGGAGTTTGATACCACATATTCCCTGGAGTTTGATACCTTTATTTTTGTGCGGAATAAAGGTTCGCATCCCAAGCAAAATCGTGTCTGTAAATGTGTCCGCTATAGAATCAACATCGTTATTGAGCATAAATAACGATCAATTTAACTTCCCAAAAAAGTCGTTCAGACCTTCCCAGTTGGCTTTCTCGTAGAACCATACTGTTCTTTGGGAGTTTGCTCGTTAGCGTTGCTGTTGGTTAGAGGAAATTTAGCTGGCACGACATAATGGTCTGAAGTGCCCAAGGGCGAAGACACTTCAATTGAATATTTGTTCAGGTGGGAGGAAAGAAATAAGTACAGTGTGCTGGCGTAATGACCATCTATATCTGGTACCCGAGTTGACTCGTTGACGGTTTGAGTTAAATTATTTTAATCAGCAAGGAGCTGGACATACTGACCTTGAGGCGTTGAGTGTGAGGAGTGGCGAAGCCACTGAGAGTTATGCACATTCAATTCACCCGCAATAACCATTTCAGTGTGCGGATATAGGGTGAAGATCCTATCAATAGAATCCGATAGAGCATCAAATCCGTTAAAGGATGCGTTTCTCTCCAAGTATGGGTTTGTCTATAGAAGAAGGTTATTAAGAAGTTAGTGTATTTCCAGATTTTCGGTAATTGATAGGTAATCATTAATTCCGTAACCTTCAACCTAATAGAAGTCAACGCTAAAGGTAGAGAAGGATGAGGGATTACCTTTTTGAGGAACTGGTAGGATACTCGCTGCCTTTCACCTACTTGGGAGTTGCGCAATTAAATAGAATGAGAATCGGAAATTTTTCGTAGAGGTTTAGCGAACAACGGAGAAACTTTTGTAGTGATTGGATTCCCATTACGGTATATATCGCATCACCACGTTGTTACGAAAGAAATGCAAAGACACTGATACAGCTCAGACGCTGCACTGATCGAAAAACTTAGGACGTAACAGTTAAGGTCCGGAACAGCTAACAAATATGGTTGCCTTACTTCACTACTGACTATGAGATAACAGGCTACACATGTATAGTGCGTTTGATCTACTAATAAATTTTAAATGAAAGGTCACACAGGTACAGTTTGTTTAATCCACTAGCAAATTTGAACTGAAAAGTCACCCAACTATAGTTCGCTTTAATCCTTTGATAAATTTTAAATAAAAAGTTACACATGTATGGTGCGTTTAATTCACTGATAAATTTTAAATGAAAAGTTTCTGCTCCGCGCTCTTAAAACCATTCTTAACTGTTTACAACTAGATCAATTCTTTATACAAGCTCCGTGTTCGGATAGTCATATTTAATTATTTACACATAGATCAATTCTTAAACAGGCTCCGTGTTCGGATAGATATATTTACGTATTTACTCGTCGCCAATAAACCCCGTGCATCGACTGAACGTGACAGAAAACGAATCTCAACTCTCTACTTTCTGCGTTTAACGTGGAGGTCCGTCTTACCTCCACGGAATCTGATTTAAGATTAATTATAAGGGAGAAAAATCGAATCCCTTTACTCGATCGGCTACCAATGGAAAAAAAGATCTCCGACACTCATCCCAGTGATGATATGCACGCACACAGATGCGGTTGCCTCGCACGCTCATGCTGTGTGTCCATGAGCATGCGAGCAGTGGATATTAAATTCCATAAATGGAGATGTTAAATGACGGCTGCAGCTGATGCCATTTTCTCGTAGTAGGTATTTAGGGTGTTTACACGATCAGCAACTGAGTACAACATTTATGCTGATCATGTACATCTCGCCGGCGTCTCCAAGTAGTCGAACTCTCGCTGGTATATTCCCATTTAGGAGAACTCGACTTCCTTGTGCGGTCGGCCGTATGCCATTACGTATTTGTCGATCGAATGACCGACCGATGTGGGCATAGGTAAAAAAAAGGAAAAGAAGAAATATCTCCTGCACGTGTGTGGCAGACTCATTATTTACGAGATATTTCATCGATATGGTTCGGGTAATGTTGGTTGCTTGATGGTGCAACCAGATTGCTTTTAAGGTACATGGTGCGTTTCATGCGACGACCATGCCCTTGTGGGAAATACTTATTGTTGCTGATGGCTTTTGCATCAGCGAGAATTATAGATTTAAAGCATTTCAGGTGATAGTTTGTATAAACTCTGGAAATATAAGTACATGCTTTCCAGGTTTTTGGTGCTATAGGTGTTACGGCCACAACCACCCATCCCATATCACTTACCCCTTTGGACCCAATCTCTACCACTAATTGCGATACACGACAATAACATCCACTTAAAGGATGAGGCACTCCCCAAGCCATAGCATTACCGCATGCATCAAATGGTCCCACATTAATGCAATACCAAACAAATTGAACTAAACGTTCAATTTGCTCACGTTGAAAACTTAGATAGGATAATCGAACCAGAGGTTCGCCACAAAAATCCCCTAGGATGCAAATGTGCGGACCAGATGTCTTTCTCCAAACAAAATCATTGAGAATCATAAAATGCGCGCCAGCAATTTTATGATCATCTAGAAATATGGTTACCCAAAAACCATTAACACAATCAGCGTCGTTTTTCCGTTTTAACCAAACCAAGTTAAAACAAACAACTCGCAACTAAAACGAACTACATATACGTTTATCGGCGACCGACACAAAGGATCGTAAATGCTCTTCGGCAAGATCCTTTGTTGATTGTTCTTTTGTTTTTCCTCTTTCGATCCCAAATTTGGGAAAGACAAAGAAAGGAAAATCCTTTATCTGCAGGGTAAGAAAAGTTTTCGTCCGATGAAAAAACGAAAATTGGTGGAGTGGGTTAAAAATCTTCAAGGGAGTTGGTTTTTGAGATTTGACCGAGTTGGTCTGAAAGTGGTGCGCGGAGTTAATTTTAAAAGTATGTCCGAAACAAAAATGAAGAATTAAAAGTGGTGCGTGGAATTAAGTTGAAATAGTGTCCGGACCGATATTAATAGGTTCAAGTTGTGCCCATAGATGGGAATTAAGAATAAAAATTAGTTTTAATATAAAACAAACAAATGAGTGTTTTATTTAAAGTGTGTGTGGTGTGCAAAGTGGGTGACAAAAAGTTTTATTACATTGGCGCAGCCGGGAGGATCAAGGAAGCCCGAGTTCAATACTTGTAAGCGCTTGAAAAGCCTTGGTCTCTACGATAAACCTACGTACTGCAACGTCGTATAAAATAAAATAAAACAAGTATAATAATAAAATAAATGAATTTACTAAAAGCTCAGAACAAAATAGTAAAAACTAACATTAAACACACGAAATCAGTGACACAAAATAAGACAACAGTTATAATAAATACAAACAATAAACACACAAGTGTACCGCATTAAAACAAAACACTACCCACAAATAACACACCAATAAACTAAAAAAGTTAAAGAAAAACAATAATAATAACATAAAAAAACCAACACATCAACAAAACAGCAGCAGCGAATCAACATCAGAAGGAAACAATTAACAACGCCACCAGGACTGGACCACAAAGAGGACATCAATTAAAAGATAAACTTCTGCAATTTGGGTATGTTTCCTTTCTTCTGTTTTGAAAATATTATTTTTCCATTAAATTTGTGAGAAAAAAAAAAGAAAAGAAGAGAATTTTATTAAAAAGAAGAAGCTTTTTACAATTGTTTACATAAGCTAAGATAAATTTCTAGAAAATAATCGAAGTGTAAAGATTCAAAAATAAAGGAATTATTAAAATAAAGATAAATGTCCAAAGATCCCTAGGGGATATAAACTAATTAGTTGTTAGAGACAGGGTTTAATCAACATTCAAAAATCTAAAATCTGCTTTTACTTGTAAAATTTGTCCTTTTGTATTGGTGCATATTTTGTCCGGTGACATTGTGGCGATTCCGCCAGATCCCACGGCTCGCCTTCCTGAAAAAACCCCCATAACCATAACCCGGGTCTGCACCAGCTTTCGCTAATGCAATTCGCATTAGCATCTTAGATGCTTCACGCATCAAACAGACCCAATTATTATAACCCTAAAATCCCTATAAAGAAAACTTACCTTCATGCATCCCTTCGCATACAATTTTTCATAAGATTTCTTTGTTTTCCTATTTGGTATTCTGAACCAATTCGGTACCAGACAAATTCCAGTAAACAAAATAATTCGGATTGCATTCAATGTAACCGTCATGACAGGGACCATAAATATCGCGCCGTCTATTTTCCCAGCCGCGTCATATACCATACATACACATTGCCTGGCAACCTTTTTTGTTTGTCTTACCAACAAACAACCCAAGCAGCTGCGTATAATTAGCGCAATAGACGCTGAAACCAAATTCTCCAGCATTTCCTAATGCAAATATGAACCCGGTTTCTATTGCAGCCAGAGATGCCATAAACATCCAATTTGCTTTTAGCACCTTTTTCTCCTAACGTCGAAAATAGTGACGAGGCATCGTATAAACATGACCCTCATTAAAGAGCGAACCATTTGGTCGCCTTTTCTTTTGTCCTTGCCGCCTGCCTGTTTCGCTGTTCCACTGAACGTGTGAATAGCATTGATCTCAACGATCCCACACATACCACCATGACCTGTATTACAAGATCTGGTTTCCTATACCACCAAGAGAGACTTTACGTTTCCCTGGTGGTAGGTAAAAAACGATATCCTTATTGGTGAGGATATCGTTTGAGTCTTATTCCATCCTCCGACCACGCTGGTCGCACGCGTCACTCCCGCTCTCCGCCGTCACTGCGGAGACGCGTATATATATTTCGAGTTGTGTTCGAGTTCGTGTTGCACCCCAAGTCCGTACAATAAGTGTTCCGATTAGTTTTGTAGTTAATCACAATAATAGTTTTCTTTGTTTCCTTTTAAAATACAAATATAACTAAACCAAGAAATAGTGTGTTATCTATGTTTACTGGTCATGTGTTGGTGTTTATATTTTCACTTGGTGATGGCATGTTCTGTGACAATTGATCGCTGTCTGCTTTTTCCTTTTGTGCCGGCGGAACAACGGAAGAACCTTCGCGCGGGAACAATACATGATGGAGAAGGAAGTAGAACGGAGTACCCATGCAGGTACATTACTTCCTCACCACATTGGTGACTCCGAGTTTGAACAATCGCGCCTTCGGAACTACAAGTGACACCCAGTGGGCAATTGTGGCGGCAATTGCCGAAAAATAATCGATGGGCAAATGATCGCCCCAACGCAGCCAACAACACCAGGCAACACGACATCACCAGAACGAAAACCGATCACATACAAAATAATAGCAAGGACTAACGGAGAGGCGAAGAACATGAATGGCACTACCGGATATTCCATCGGATTGTTTTAGGGTACTTCTGACAAAGGTAATTTACCGAAAGGGTTAAGCCGATTCTCCGGTATCATCTATCTCGGTTAATAACGCTAACGTGATCGATGAGCATTAGGCAAGCCACTGGCCGATTCTGGGGACACAACTTTACGTAGCTGGATGGCAAGCAACGAGATAAGAAAAACACGTAAAGTACAAAAGCTAGTAGGTGTTTTAATCTTAAACCCAAATAAAAGTGTGATTTTTTGTTTCTAGTTTTTTTTTGTTTTTTCCCCCAAAACATAAATAAATTTGTGATGTGTATAAACATGTAAACACGAAAAGAGTAACATTTCATTTTGTCCTTTCTCATAAAATACAATATACAAATGGGTTAATTTAATAAAAGCGATGAAAACGAAAACACAAACACAAACCCTATATTTTTAATAAAAATCAAAATTTCTTACATCTTAAATGCTCAATATCTTAAGGACATTTTATTATAAGAAGACGGTGGTGCAACGATTTTGTTTACGTACTTACCTACTGATATTGCTCGCAAAATGCGACATTATTTGGGGTTTATGTGTTTTTTGTAATGGTTTTATGTAACAAATATTACATTTCATTTTAACACAAGCAAATTATTTAATTTACAATAGTATACTCAATCATTTAATTGTGAGACAACAAATGTAAACATTATCGAATGTCTTGCACTAGCATATAATTAAAAAAATATATATATACAGTACCTTGTAATAAGAATTCTTATATAGTTATTATATTAACATTGTTATCCAATCTTTTTATATCAGCCACAGTACTACACTTTAAAACCGTTTCAAATCAAAATTTACCAGGGATACAATCGTATTTTAGAATAAATACAAAAGTAGAAACATTTAATATGGCACATAAACTTATATATCATTGTACAATAAACGAAATGAAAATTATTTCACTAGCCGTTAGAAAAGCTTACCCATTTGCCAAATCTTTAATTAACAAAACACCAGTATGTCCTAAGTGTTGTGTATAACATATACCTCCAAACCAACCGTTGCTCATTGTAGACAAATCTTAGTTGTCGAAGCACCCTTATAATAAGTATTAAAAAACTTATTCCTAGGAAAAATCCAATTCAGATCTCGAAACATTTTGTTAGTAATTGAAATTCACAATTCATGTATAAAGGAGATCGACATTTATATAGATGGATGTATATCCGGAGATATATCCGTTTGTATGAGTGCGTTTCTTTTGTAAACTTTCAAAATTTATAAACTAACATGAACAATTTGAAATTTCCAAAATGCATGATGATCAATGACTAAAGAATAATATTAAATACGGAAATAGTGTATAATTTTTTTTTTTTCATTGCACTTCACTGTGTCGTACTGACAAAGTTAAACCAAAACGAAATATTAATTTCAGGTACTAAAAATAGTCACAGATCGATAAATAATTTTAAGATTTTCTGTGTATCTTCAAACAAAATATGAATAGTTGTAACGTTAATCAATTCTTTCCTATTAACGAAAAATACATATGCATATACAATTTTTCCGTTTTGTTAAATGTTTTAAGTCTCTTGTAAACAGGTTTAACAAATTACTAATTGTAATCGTAACAAATCGTTAATACAAATTTTTAATATACACCACATTAACCTTAAAATATTTCTGTGGGCTTAAAACTAAATAACTTTCAAATATAAGATTGACGTAAAAAAAAACAAGAAGAAGGATGATAAATAATGAAAAAGAAACAACTTAAAATAACAACTTCTTAATGCAATATGTTTCAACAATATAAAATACGATCAATATCAGAATACTAAATTTAAAACGACATTAGTAAAAAAAAAAAATTACCTATTGTACACCCCTTCTGGGTACAGATCACCACACGACTCCACACGACTCCGCTTACTACTTTTCTCGACTCTTTTTCGACTTCACATGACTTCACGTCGCCAACATTCAACTCTCTCGACTCCATTCATTCCTCCACAACCAACATCTCTTTTAACAGCTCGTCTCTTACATCGGGACACAATGCCCCTTAAGCACTCGACCCCACCCAACCTCACTTGACCCCACATCGGCTCAATTTAACTCCTTTAACCGGCTCCTCATCACACCTTTCGGACTCTTCGAGTTCAAAGTGATGACCTTTGGCCTTCTTTAAATACTGACAAAACTCGCCTCTATCCACCCTTTTAAGGCTCCTTTTCTAAATATTGGCGCACACGCTCGCCATTGCTCAACACCTATTTTTTGCAAACCGGCCCCTTAGCTAACAACAGCTACTACGCGTAGCATATAATCAATAGGACACCCGGTTTTGTCTCGCGTGAAACACCTCACCCTTTTCTGTCTCTTTTCTGAAGGTTGGCGCTCACGCTCACCAACCATAGCCTTCACGCAACCCCATGCAACCCTTCTCGACTCTGCTTGACCTCTAACACCTTTTTCTGTCTCTGTTCATATATTGGCGCCCATCTACGCCAAAAACAGTTATCACGCGAAACTGTTCATCAATGCTCGACCTTTCTACCCGATTTCAGCAAGCCAGCTTCCCTCGTAACACAGCTACTACGCGTAGCAGCACCTAGCAGGACACCTGGCTTAGCTCCTTTATTTAAACTTCAGGACATTCGTCCTTAGATCTCTTAACGTCTCCCAAATGTCTCAGCAACACCGGTCCACAAATCAAACCGATACCACCGGACTGAGACATTATCCCTGGTTCCCCAATCCTTTAGCCACCATGGCTCCCCTTTAGCGGCAACTAAAGGCTATACACGCCCCTCTACACCGCCTCAAATACCTAGGTGCATAATACTTCGGAGATTGCAGCAGTTACTCTAGGCCGCCTTGTGGTTAGACACAACCAACCATACCCCAGGAGCCCCGTAATCTAAGTCGCCCAACTTAAACGAGCGCGATTGGCCGGCCCTCCCAACAAAGCGCCGCTTGGTCGAGGTCGCGGTCGCCGTTTATCAAGCTCCGGGGTCGACACCGGAGCCGATATATCGGACCTCCTTCGATCGGTAAGCCGCGCAACTGGAGCGCCCGCCCCCTTTTACCAGTCACAGCGGCAAACAATTTGCCATACAAACGTATGGACAAAAGACACCCGCTCTGGACTTGGTCCCTTTCCATTCCGCACACGGCAACCCGTCACTGCGGATGGGAATTACCCTGGGATAAGTTCCCCTCCATCTCGCACACACTATTTCGTCACTGCGGATGTGAGCGGATTTCCGATAGGTTCCGACCTATTCGGGCGATAAGCCTGTTGGTCCACGAGACCCATAACAGGCCGATGGAGCACGCCGCACACATTTGCCCTTGATGGCATCAAGCGGTAACAACTGTGTCCATCTTATCGATAGGCCCAAACAATAACCAGGAACTGGTCACCACGACAGTCCCGTAACATTACCACAGCGCATTCCGAAGCAACCTCCCTATCATCACAGCACCCACCATCGAGCATTCCCTCGCCCCTACCTTTTTTTTCGTGACTACGTCACTGGGAGGGGAGTACTGTGGCGATTCCGCCAGATCCCACGGCTCGCCTTCCTGAAAAAACCCCCATAACCATAACCCGGGTCTGCACCAGCTTTCGCTAATGCAATTCGCATTAGCATCTTAGATGCTTCACGCATCAAACAGACCCAATTATTATAACCCTAAAATCCCTATAAAGAAAACTTACCTTCATGCATCCCTTCGCATACAATTTTTCATAAGATTTCTTTGTTTTCCTATTTGGTATTCTGAACCAATTCGGTACCAGACAAATTCCAGTAAACAAAATAATTCGGATTGCATTCAATGTAACCGTCATGACATGGACCATAAATATCGCGCCGTCTATTTTCCCAGCCGCGTCATATACCATACATACACATTGCCTGGCAACCTTTTTTGTTTGTCTTACCAACAAACAACCCAAGCAGCTGCGTATAATTAGCGCAATATGTAGCAATTCCTTTTCTAGTTTTGCCACCGAAAATTGTCTAGAGATTAATTTTACCTGTAATTGGGCAAAGCCCTTCCCCTGTTGCTTGCAAGTCGGTCGATGATCACCAAGCGCCAACGCCGTATGTCAAATTATAACTGTTTTGGTTCCAAATACAAACTCCAATAATTAATCAAAGGCTGGTCTTGTGGCTGAACTCCTAATACTTTCTCCAACTTCCCCAATCCACTCGACGTCTTCACTCGGCTTAGACAAATTAGTTTGTTTTTCCACTCCTCCACAAGCACCCTTATCCAAGAGATATCAATGCTGCTATAGCACTATGCCATTTTTGTGAAGCACATGGGCCTTGTGCTATCTTTTGTACCCAAACTTTACGTGAAACAAAACTTGAAGACTTGTCGTTCGAAAATCAACAAATCGCCAACAAATTATATATATATAAATTTTACAAAGAACACTCATGACTTTATTCGTCTATAAATTTCGCTTCATCATCATTTTTTCAAAAAACTGACACTAGATCCGAAAAAGTTAACCGTGACCGTTTTTCTTTAGGTTCACCACACTACTGTTACAAAAAACTCGACTGACTTTTTTTTTTCTGCTCTTTCTTTCTTTTTTCCTTCCGTTAACAACGTATGTTTTCATCTTCCGTTTTTAACCGTCGCCCACGGAACCATAACAAAAAACCGAACTTTTACCACCTGTCTCCCTCTCACTTCGCCCTCCACTCACGTCCACTTCGAAAAACAAATTCGAACTCGAAGAACTGCACGATCCACACCCGAATCAGGGTGGGTTCAAAAACTCACTTCAGGATCGTACAATTCTTCCACCACCTTACCATCGTACTATTTCAAAACGAAATTATGTTAAATGTAAATTTAAAATTAAAATTTAAAATTTAAAATTATTAAATGATGGTGGTGGCCGACGTACGTAACACACCTCCCCCCCGCACAAGACTGCGTGCCATTCTTAGGAGAGGAATGTCACGCCGGAGAGTGGACGGTGGAGAGCAAACAAACAAACAATTAACAAACCAATCAACAAATAAATAAATAACTAAATAAATAAATTAGTCTACATGCTTAGAGGTTAATGTTAGTACGTTTTAGGCTACCTATATACTAGGGTTAGTAAAGATAAATAAATAAATAAATAAATTAACTAGTCTATATGCTTAAGTGCTAATGTTAGTAGGGATTATACTACTTTTATATGGGGGTTAGTACAAATAAATAAATAAATAAATAAATAAATTAACTAACACGTAGTTATTAATATAAGAGGGGGAACAACAGACAAGCACTCCACAAAACCAAGGACAACACAAACGTCCGCGGCGGGTCCGACACTCAAACCGATGGTCCGACCAAAAGCTCGACCGCCCACACGATCCGGTCAGGACTCCCCCGCCAAGGCGAGGTGATCCCCTCTCGTTCAACCATTCCAAAATGCCACCCGGCCGGCGAAAACGTCCCGCTCTTATATATTTATTCCAATCCTCGAGCTCACGACTCCCCTACTCCCAGTAGGGCTTCAGACGGTTGTTGTGCACAACCACCGTTCTCTTGCCTTGCCTCACCGCGCTGTTGACCGCACTTTTCACCTCCACCACGTCATAAGGACCTCTCCATAGGGGCGCCAATTTTCCTTTTTTGCTTTCTTCCCGCATCAAGACTTTATCGCCCACATGGAACGTGAACGGGCGTAACTGGCGGTCATGATACCCTTTGGACCTCCTTTTCGAGATCAACAGATTGCGCCTAGCTATTTCGTACGTTTTCTGAAGTTTGTACTTCAATAGCTTATGGAAGCTCTCGTGGTTGTAAACCGGTTCCGGAGGTAATTTGATGTTCGAGGGAACCTCCGGAGTAAAACCAAAGAGACAATCCATCGGCGTCAATCGGGTACTCTCGTGCACGCTGGTGTTGTACACGAAAGTGGCCGCCCTCAGGTACTGATCCCAGGTTTGGGGATTTGTGCCCACAATGCTGCGTAGGTATTCTACCAGCGGTCGATGGGCTCGTTCCAAGGCACCATTCGATTGTGGGTGGTACGCTGAGGTTTGCAGTTTTTTGATGCGGAGCAGCCGGCACACGCTTTTAAACAGGCTGCTCAGAAAATTGCTGCCCTGATCGGTGACCAGTTGTGTAGGTACACCATACCTTGCAACTATTTGGTCGAAAAAGACCGAAGCCACCGTCTCAGCCTCTGCATTGGGCAGGGCATAGCAATCTATATACTTCGATAAATTATCTTGGAACGTAAGTATATATAGATTGCCTTCAGGAGTACGGTCCAGGGGGCCCACGATATCTAAATAAACCTTTTCGAAGGGCCTCTTGGCAATGTCGGTGATTACCATCGGCATTCGTAAATTTGGGGAAGACTTCATGCGCTGACAAATCTTGCATACTTTAATATATTGCTTGATATCGCGCATCATATTCTTCCACCAGTAGTGCCTGCGTATCTTCTTATACGTCTTGATCACCCCTTGGTGCCCACCTAAAGGGTGATCGTGGTAATCCCGTAATAAGTGTTGGATCTCCTCGGGATTAGTTATTTCCATTCCTTTTTCCGTGCAGGAAGGAATGGCGTCCTCTTCAGAAGGTGACTCTTCGTCACTTGGACGTCCCGGGGATCCCTCGCTGTCCCGTTGGGTCTTTGCCTGGGCGCGAGTCACTACATTGCATCGCGGTGGTGAAGGGGTTTCGTCTACAGAATGGGGAATACGGCTTAGCGCATCCGCATTGGTGTTGTATTTACCGGGTTTGTACTCGATTGAGTAGTCAAACTCCGATAGTTTATGACGAAATCTGGTAAGGCGTGAGGTGGGTTCTTTCACGCCGAACACTCCCTTCAACGGTTTGTGGTCCGTGTACACGGTGAAACGTCTACCCAACAAATAGCACCGAAAATTCGTCGCCGCCCATACAATGGCCAACAACTCCTTCTCGATTGTGCTATATCTACGCTCGGCCCCATTCAGGGTGCGGCTGGCATAAGCAATAGGCTGGTCTTTGCCTATCTCACCTTGGGATAATACCGCTCCAAGTGCCTCATTACTCGCATCCGTGGTTAGATTAAAGGGTTTAGTGAAGTCGGGGTAAACCAATAGTGGTGGCGAAATTAACTTCCCCTTTATCTCTTCAAATGCCTGTTGACATTTGGACGACCACGTGAACTTCACGTCCTTCCTTAATAAGTTCGTTAAGGGGCGCACTATCCGGGAAAAACTTGGCACAAATTTCCGGTAATAGTTCGCCAACCCTATGAATGATTGGACGTGACGTACCGTCTTTGGAATGGGGAAATCTCTGACACTAGCTGTCGTGTCAGGATTTGGCGAAGCCCCTTTTTCTGAACAAACATGTCCCAGGTAGACCACTTCCCTTTGCAGGAATCTACACTTTTCCGGCTGAAGTTTGAGGTTGTGGTATCTCAACCGGTCGAACACCCTCCGGAGCTTGTCATTATGGTCAGCCAGGTTCTTACCATATATGACGATGTCATCCAGATACACAAAGCATTCGACCCCTTGCAGACCAGTAAGGACATGGTTCATTAGTCTCTGAAACGTTGCCGGGGCTCCTTTTAACCCGAACGGCATACGTCGAAACTCATAATGCCCATAGTTGGTGCTAAAGGCGGTTTTATTCCGATCGTTTAGATCTACCAAAACTTGGTGATAGCCACTGGCCAAATCGAGCGTGGAGAAGTAACGCGAGCGACCGAGCTGGTCTAGAATGTCCTCTATACGGGGAATAGGATATGCGTCCCCGATGGTTTTTTCGTTTAGTTTGCGAAAGTCCACCACAACTCTCCATCGGGCTTCTCCGTCGGGGCCCGCTTTCTTGGGAACCACTAGAAGGGGGGAATTCCACGGGCTTTTGCTTGGTTGGATAATGTCGTTATCCAACATTTCCCGAATTTGCTCGTTTATAACCTGCCTTTTGCTTTCGGGCAATCGGTACATTCTTTGGTTAATGGGTGCCTGATCCCGTACCAAAGGTATTTCGTGCGAGATTGCACTGGTGTACGTCAGGTAGTCGCCCTGTAAATGAAATATGTCGTTGAACTCGCGACATAACTCCGTTATCGATTGGCACTCGGGTGTGTTCAGGGTATCCCCTAAACGAAGTTCCCCGTGCAATTGTGCCAACCTGGAGCTCAAATCGGGTTCATCAGGCGACTGACCATCCGAGAACAGGTGTCGAATGAAGTGGAGGGATCGTCCCTCCGAAGATTGGTTCTCGGGCACGGGCCTGCTTGACTCGTCGTCAGAGTCAGTTCCCGGCGACGTATCTTTACGCTTGACCAAGGGGATGGTGTTATAGTCCTTGGTAGGGTATACCTTCACCGTAAGCTGTTCGATCCTTTGAGGGCCACTCTGGGTATTAAGTGCCAATAACCTGGCACTCCTTGCCCTACCAGTAACGCAGTGCGAGAATAAAATGTTTCCTCGCGCGTCCTGCGGCACCAGAATGGCCTTTTCCCGGATGTCAATGGGGATAGCCACCTCCATCTGGGAGCGAGCCGGCACTTCCACCGGCCTACTCAGGGCTACTTCGATCCTCGGCGGCTCACGTTCATCCATCCACGATGTTTCCTCTCGCTGGGGTGACCTGGCTGAGCATTTTTTCGTATCCCTTCCCCGTGTGGGTGGGGTCTCCGGTGAAGTGTGGACCTCGGTATCGACCCTGACAGGTCCCCGTGTCCCAACTCCCCGTTTGGTTACCTTATGCTTCAGCCCCTTTGTCCCACCATTAACAAAACCAACGGAGAAGAATTCGGGGTTTATGGTTGTTCGGGGAAATTCCAAACATCCACCCGGTCCGTTGATGTTGCAATGTCTGGACAGGAAGTCATTACCCAACAAGCCATCTGCTTCCAACCCCGGCATGGAGTCTACTACGTGGAAACTGCAGGGAATCTCATGGTGCAACTTGAGAGTCCCATGGCAGGACCCACTCGACTTGCCGTTGCCAAATATGGTTTGCAATGGTGTGGATTGCCGAACGTCCACCGCCTGGCCCCGGTGAAGGGCCCTTCGCTTCAAAAGACTGACCTCAGCGCCAGTGTCCACCATGAGACGCGTAGTTTTCCTACGGCCAATGTCCAAAGGAAGCTGGACCATGGGGACCTCTACTGGCAAAAGCTGAGGACAGTATTGGCCAAACAACGTGTTCAGTGCGGTCGGGTTACGGTCTCCCGACCCGACCTCCGGGAGTTTTCCGACCTCTGATTAGATGTCTCCCGCCGACGCACCGTCGCCGCATAAGTGCGTCGGCTGCAAGATTCGCACCGTGCCTTGTCCTTCCGTTCAGGACTATCCCGCTTGGAAGTCTCAATAGACTCCGAACCAGCGGGACTAGACTGGCCTTGGCCCAACCTGGGCTCACGGTGCTGAGGTCGCTCCCTCCTATTTCTTTTATCCCTTGGTGAGGTGCCACGCCTCGCACCCGCTTCTGAGGACTCCGAGTCCACGGAGTCGGCTCGTCTCTCGTCATCGACCGACGCGGGCGATCGTCGCCCATCAACTCCATCCACTTTCCGGTAAACCACACTCTCCGCGCGACTATTACCGGCTTTCCGATTTCGCCGACGCTGTCTGCGTCTATTATTCGCGCCTGCCCCACTCTTTACACGGGTGTCCTGCTCTCGACTCGCAGCAGGTGCTGTTCCGGCGCGCCGCTCGTGGGGAGAACCCTGGGAACCCCGTTGTTGTTCCCACCTTTGCCTGTATTCGCACCCGCGCAAGCTATGGCCTTGTCGGCCACAAAACTCGCAACAGCACCGGACGCTGAATACTCTTGGGCCTGATGTCGCCGGCCCACCGCCCGTAGACGGGGGCTGCGGCTCTGGTAGGGCTCTCCGCTGAGCCTGCGGCCGCTGATGTTGTGGCCCATGCCGCGCGGTTCCGCTCTGCTGACCACCATTCCTGTATGGAGCCTGGGCTTGGCGCGTCCGTCTCGGACGATCCGGGCAGTCCACTATGTCGTGGCCATACCGCCAGCACTCGCGACAGAAAGGAGTGTTCCTTCTCCTCAGGCACTCGTCGTACACGTGACCCCTCACTTTGCAGAAACTGCATGTTGTCTGGGATTCCAGGGGGCGAGCCGATCGACCAACCGAATCCCGGACCGGATTGTCCCGACCCGATCGATCTCCCGGCACATACGCCCCTCGAGCCAAACCCTGCGACCCTTCACTCCGACTCGAGGAAGGCACGGTATTTGACCACGCTCCCTCGCCAGAGGAGGCCGGAGCATAGGCACCAGCATCCCGTCTATAACTGAGAGGCCCGCACGACTGCTCCCGAACGAAATCACCCTCCCCCCGCCGACGACTATCAGGCTCTTCGGCCGGCAACACGAATGACACCGCCCTGGGATCCAAATTCGATAACACCGGCGCCGGCGCCGCGGTACAATCCCTAAAAGTGGAGGATGAATTTTCCAAAAGGGTCGAGCAACTTCCCGGTCCTAACTCTCGCGTTTCCGACGCTCGCTCGGCGATTCCGTGCCGCGCATCCACAAACAGGTCGTCCTGCCTCAGCATTTCCCTTCGAGCTCGCTCGAATCCGGTTAGGTGGTCCACCAGGCTACGAAAAGGGACATTACCCAACGTGAGGAGGAAGTGCTTTAGTCCTTCCTCCCTCAGACCCCTTACCAACACCGGTTTGGCCATGCCCTCAAGCTGGCTGGCGAAGACGGACCTACCCTGGCGACCATAAAAGCGCTCAGCTGCCTCCTCGCACCGTACCACGGCCTGCTTCACTCGGGAAACAAAGCCTGTGGCATCCTCGGAAGGAAGTTGTCGCATTTTGGAAAGTTGTGCACACAACTCCTCATACGACACCCGGGGTTCGTAGGCCTCTCTAAGACGCTGTTCCGCTTCAAGGAATGTCGTGGGTGGTCTCTCCTCGAACATCCGATAGGCCTCGCCGCTCAGCCTAGAGGGCAGCCACCGGAGGAAGGTATGTTCCTCCTCCACCGCCAGCCCATCCAGGGTCCTTCTACAGCCCTTGAGAAACGAAGAGAGTCTCTCGGCCGTATCCGGGCCCTCCTGTCCCGAAAACATGGGGACCGCCTTCGACACAAGGTCGAAAACCCTATCTGTGCCCAGCATGGTCCGTACAGGACATGGTTGTGGGCCCAGTTTAAAATACGAGGGCATCGGCGTGTCCTCCATGCTCCCGACAGGCTGTTTACCGACGGTGGGAGGGGGGCGCGTTGGCGATCGTTCGTCCACAAACTCGTCCCGCGAATCGTGGAATGCCTCCGGATCCACCTCGTCAACCGGCGGCTCGGGAAATGCCTCGGGTCGTGCCCGGGCAGGGGTGCCCTCTCGGACATCTCTTTGACGCTGCCTAGTCTGCATTTGCCGGCCGTCTAACCAAACCTAAAATCTCACTATACTAAGAACCGAACTCGTAACCTCTACAAACCCTGTAGCCAACAGTAAAACCGGGAAAAACAACAGTCCAACCCCGAGATCCAACAAGAAATATAGTAATAATTATAACACCTCCAACGAGAGAACCACCCCGAACGCGACAGAACCAATCCGCACACGAGCCGGCTGTATATCGGATACAAACCCACAACGTCTGAGCTGATTAGTGTCTTATTTCGAAATCTCCGATTGCCAAAGGCCGCACACGGACCGAGGGGGCGCGAAAAACAACAAGGAACACAACCCCCACAACAGACAAACAAACACTCTTAAAGGGGACAACCACTCTTCTCGCAGCCACACAATTATATACCGCGCGAAAGACCGCACAACACAAATGACCACTACACCGCCCGAGAGGAGAGAGAGAGAAAGGGTGAAGGAAAGAAAAAGACAGGAGAAAAAAAATTTCCAAACGCGCCTCTTGTCGCGTATAAAAACAATAACCACTTTTTGGTCAATTTTGCAACACAGCAAAAAAAACAAACAAAATCTACCGCGCAGCTGAAAAAGGAAAGAAAGCAGAATCACAATTTCAAAAAACAAAAATTATTTTAGAGATCGATAAAGGCTTAAATATCACAGTAACCGAGAGAGAAAAAAATTTTCCTATTGGCATCGGTTGAATAAGATGATGAATAAATAAGATGAACAAAAAATCAGTTAACAATCAAATAGATAAGTTAAATAACAAGGAATTAAACGCAGTAATAAATAATCAATCACTAACATCAAAACAACAGCTTAAAACTAAAACCAAAACAAAGCTACTGTGATTGATATACAAATTCAAAGAGTGCAAATCTTAACAATGGCAAAAGAAAAAATTACACAAATCAAAACACAAAAAAAAATCAATAGACAAATGCTGTCTTTCTTCTTCCTCTATACGCTGGTCACTCTGTTCACGTTCGTATGGCTATCTCCAATCTCACACCAATCTGCCAAAGCCTTCAGGTTACAGAAGATTCGACTGTCGATTCGGCGACAGTATTTTACCAAACCTGCCGTGGTCCCTCGGGAAGATCCTGTCCGCAGCGCCAGTTGTAGCAATTCCTTTTCTAGTTTTGCCACCGAAAATTGTCTAGAGATTAATTTTACCTGTAATTGGGCAAAGCCCTTCCCCTGTTGCTTGCAAGTCGGTCGATGATCACCAAGCGCCAACGCCGTATGTCAAATTATAACTGTTTTGGTTCCAAATACAAACTCCAATAATTAATCAAAGGCTGGTCTTGTGGCTGAACTCCTAATACTTTCTCCAACTTCCCCAATCCACTCGACGTCTTCACTCGGCTTAGACAAATTAGTTTGTTTTTCCACTCCTCCACAAGCACCCTTATCCAAGAGATATCAATGCTGCTATAGCACTATGCCATTTTTGTGAAGCACATGGGCCTTGTGCTATCTTTTGTACCCAAACTTTACGTGAAACAAAACTTGAAGACTTGTCGTTCGAAAATCAAAAAATCGCCAACAAATTATATATATATAAATTTTACAAAGAACACTCATGACTTTATTCGTCTATAAATTTCGCTTCATCATCATTTTTTCAAAAAACTGACACTAGATCCGAAAAAGTTAACCGTGACCGTTTTTCTTTAGGTTCACCACACTACTGTTACAAAAAACTCGACTGACTTTTTTTTTTCTGCTCTTTCTTTCTTTTTTCCTTCCGTTAACAACGTATGTTTTCATCTTCCGTTTTTAACCGTCGCCCACGGAACCATAACAAAAAACCGAACTTTTACCACCTGTCTCCCTCTCACTTCGCCCTCCACTCACGTCCACTTCGAAAAACAAATTCGAACTCGAAGAACTGCACGATCCACACCCGAATCAGGGTGGGTTCAAAAACTCACTTCAGGATCGTACAATTCTTCCACCACCTTACCATCGTACTATTTCAAAACGAAATTATGTTAAATGTAAATTTAAAATTAAAATTTAAAATTTAAAATTATTAAATGATGGTGGTGGCCGACGTACGTAACAAATAGACGCTGAAACCAAATTCTCCAGCATTTCCTAATGCAAATATGAACCCGGTTTCTATTGCAGCCAGAGATGCCATAAACATCCAATTTGCTTTTAGCACCTTTTTCTCCTAACGTCGAAAATAGTGACGAGGCATCGTATAAACATGACCCTCATTAAAGAGCGAACCATTTGGTCGCCTTTTCTTTTGTCCTTGCCGCCTGCCTGTTTCGCTGTTCCACTGAACGTGTGAATAGCATTGATCTCAACGATCCCACACATACCACCATGACCTGTATTACAAGATCTGGTTTCCTATACCACCAAGAGAGACTTTACGTTTCCCTGGTGGTAGGTAAAAAACGATATCCTTATTGGTGAGGATATCGTTTGAGTCTTATTCCATCCTCCGACCACGCTGGTCGCACGCGTCACTTCCGCTCTCCGCCGTCACTGCGGAGACGCGTATATATATTTCGAGTTGTGTTCGAGTTCGTGTTGCACCCCAAGTCCGTACAATAAGTGTTCCGATTAGTTTTGTAGTTAATCACAATAATAGTTTTCTTTGTTTCCTTTTAAAATACAAATATAACTAAACCAAGAAATAGTGTGTTATCTATGTTTACTGGTCATGTGTTGGTGTTTATATTTTCACTTGGTGATGGCATGTACTGTGACAATTGATCGCTGTCTGCTTTTTCCTTTTGTGCCGGCGGAACAACGGAAGAACCTTCGCGCGGGAACAATACATGATGGAGGAGGAAGTAGAACGGAGTACCCATGCAGGTACATTACTTCCTCACCACAACATTGTAACGTCTCTAATAGCTCCACTGCTACCTTTTCAACCTACCTCCAAATCTTCCTTCCTAAAGCTCTACTAATTTCAACATTTTTGCCTAAGCAAGCGCAATAACTTCCCCAAGCATTCTCCCACCGATTACATTACCTTTCGATTATGCAAATCGCATCCAACATCAAGCATCTGCCCATCAAGGACATTCACGCAATTAACGCGTTATATCAATTTTCCCTAGAAGAAATTCGGTACGCCAGTACTGCATACATCAATGCTTCTCAGCATTGTTCTAAAAAGAAAACTTTTTGGTTGCCATACTAGATAACCGAAATGGATTAAGAAAACAATCAGCAGAACCCCTGTCTGCCTGCATTTACTGTCCCACACGTGCGCAACAGATTTTCATGTTGCACCAGTACTCACGGCGGCTTTTATGCAATCTTCAAAGCACCGGCGCAATTCGCGCCTAGCTGCCAAGAGCCGAATTCAATGCCAGTGTAAATACTCACACTGGATTTCGACCCATGACTCCCTAGGAATGCAATACGCAATTAACATGGTTGTAAACACAACCATCATTTTGTAATTATCCCAAATGCATCCTAATCCCTAGCGTAGTATTTGGACAACTGCAAATACTTATCCCAAAGATGTTTTTTTATGAATTTTCATTTCCCAGGGTTCGACCACCCACGAGCTCGCATCAGGAGCCAAGAAGGTGATCCGCGCGCAAAAGTAGTTTAATCGATGTGAGTGTTTCAAAACGGACGGTGTGTCCAATAATTTACCAGGAGTCGAGGAAAATTAATAACGGAGAGTGTCCGAAGTTATGGAGTTTGATAGACTAAGTATTGCGACCGCGCGAGCAAAAGGTTTCACTTTAATTGAAAGAGAGTGTCAAGTTAAATACGAAACCACAGATAAATAATAGTCCTCGGTTGTTTAAAATAAAGCGAGTGTGCGGAATGTATAATTTCCTGTGGATCAAATTTGTGAAACTTGTAATAAAACATTTAAGTCAGAATAAAAAAGAACATTAAAACACAAACCTCACTAGTGCATTTTGTTTTGCCCTTTCTACTGTCTAACGGCGTGCGAGTGAACTAGGTTCTTCGGAACTCTACCGAACTATTATGTTAGGACACTTGATGAACCTTGCCAAGGCCGGCACATAATTAAGTGATCTTCCTACAACATAATAAATTAAAAGATAAGCGGGAAGTACTTCCACTTCTAGATATATACAACAAAACCAAGTGTCACCATATTACTATCCTTGCATCTGTCCCTATATTTGTCCACATTTCGCGGTCATTTTAGGGAAATTTTTTCAATAGTTGGGAAGTATTTCCACATCTCTCAATACATATATACAATGCCACTCGATTTTCAATATTAAACATTGCAAACACCTACGGAACAGTGATCGTCCTCGTCCCCATAGCATTCCCTATTTTCTTTTTCAGCGACATTACGGATTTAATTTCTGAATCTTCAGACTGTTTTTCTCCCCTTTTCTCTTTTACTCAAAATAAAGTCCAGATATATCTAAAATATGGCTGTGGACTATACAAAGGTAGCGAAGCTGTCAACACAGCTAATTCCCATCTTCTCAGGGGAACGTAATCCACATTTAGGTGCCTAACTCCATACATTTTTAGATTGTTCTAAAAGGGCCTTAAATTGTCTCCACGTGGAAGAGCACAATGTGTTTTTAGAAATCTTTCCAACTAGATTACGAGGGGAAGCATCTGCACTGTTCGCGTCCACTCCGTTGTCATCCTTTCAGGAAGCCGAAGATTTGTTAAGGAGAGTTTATCTGCCAGTAGAAAGTTACCAAGATTTGGTCAACAAACTATTAGCTACTCGGCAGAATCCTGCAGAATCGGCCATCTTGTTCCAGCTACGGCTGAAGAAAACACTATCGGAGTGTAAGAAAGCGGCGGAACAGAAATATGGCCCCGAGAACGCTGAGGGTATAAAAGTACAGCTGGACGACTTTGCCAGGAATGTATACAAACAAGGGTTGGTAAATCCATACCATCGACAATTCTTATTGTTGATGGGTGAGGTACCTCTTGACATTCTGATGCAAAGGACGTTGGAGTTGGAACAAATTCACCAGCCTCAGTTGCCATCTAACTTTCCGCAGGCTTCAGTAAATCCTCCTTTCCCCTTTACATCGGCACCACTCCCACAAACAATACCGAACACTCCAAATGTAGAAGGGCTACCACACAGACAACCTATCAGGCAGGGGACTGCGCAACAGCAAGAACCAATACCAGAGGCCGAGCGAGCTATAGTACAAAATGCCTCCATCATCAAAGTAACTTGCAGTTACTGCGAGAAACGGGGGCATACCTATGAAGAGTGTGTAAAACGGAAAAACACACCCTTTTGTACACACTGTCAGCAAATAAATCACGATATCCCTGATTGCTGGCGATTAAGGGAGGGAAAAGGAATTTTGCACATAACGCAGATTTGCGACTTCTGTGGCCAGCAGGGCCACAACCTAGGTTCCTGTCAGCAAAAGCTGAAATGGGAATCGCGAATTCAATGCCAATTTTTTTTAAATACTCCCCCTTCAGAACAAGAAAGAAGTAGGCCAAAACACTCCGTGGCAAAAAGGAGCTACCACATTAGAACTCCATGCTCGCCAATACCCAGCGTCCCAACTGTCCAGCTACCAATAGATGTAGGTGTTAAGAAAAACACAACTCTGGTAGTGGACACTGGCGCTAAGATAAGTCTGATCACCAAAAGTAGCCTATCGGTCTAAACTCCCATGCAAGTTTCAAGTAGTGAGCCGTATGCCCGATCTACCGGAAGACGGACTACTTGGAAACGACTTCCTGTCGAAGAATTGCAATGTGGAAGGCCCCAAACAGTGCATCACATTTCCTCGAACGGAAATGAATCCAACGGTATTTAGTGTGCCGATCAAATTCTCAACGGTTGAGAAAAGGGCACCTGAAAATAAATACTATAAAGGAAAACAAGAGCAAGCCCAAGATAAATGGAAATCTTTCAGGTTAAATTGTAATTATAAAAAGAGGAACCCCAACGAGTCAAGTGGTCATGATACAGGTATTGATCGAATAAGGGACACTCTATCAGCAAATCCATCAAACTCGCTTCCCCGCTTGCAAAATAAGCAAAACAAAAAGTTATTGCGGAAGCCCGAAACACCCGAAAAAATTACGAACCCCAATGAGATTGCAACTTTACTCAGGGTTTATCGCAATTCCCCTTCCGGTGGACATCAGACCATCACCAAATCGTATAATAAAATACGACAAAGGTACTGGTGGCCGTCCATGCTCTCCGATATTAGGAAATATAAGAAGCAGTGTGAGGAATGCCGTTCGTTCAAGGCACCCACATGCTCCGGAAGTGAAACGAAACCGCAATCGTTTCATGTGGGAAACATGGTGTTAATGAGAGGTAAAAACCATAAGGGCAAACAAACACCCATTTGGAAGGGCCCCTTTCTCATTACAGCAGTAACTGGGACAGACAATACGACCATCAAAGTTGGTCAAAAATCGATAATAGTCCACAATAAAAGACTGAAGCCCTATTTCTAGACCCACCACTCAACCTAACCCCAACCTTCTTCCCACTAGCAATCCGAAAATAATAAACAATCCCTAAGGTGTATTGCAAATTTAAAATCTTCAGACCACTTAGTCCAAATTAAAAGTAATAACGGTACGTAAAAAGAAAGAACGATATGGCCAAAAATAGATGACAGAAGTAAATGTAAAAAGTTATTAATATTATGCTAAGTTTTCCACAAGAAAGAGAATTATAAGTAAAATTCAAAAGACAAAAAGGGGCATAAAAAAAAAGTAAACTAAATAGAATAAAAGAGCAGACAAAAAGAAGCTATAAAGTTTTAATCAAACATTTTTTTTATTTTAGGATTAAGACGAACAAATTATAATAGATGTATACGAAACAAGAAAATTAATATTAATAACAAGATCCACGTGATCAACTCATCAAACTTAGAATGTGTAAACGAATAAATTAAAGAAAAAATAATAAAACATGTAATTTATATATTCAAAATACAGAAAATATTATATTTTAACTTTTTAAATGAGAAGATGAAAAGATTAGGAAGTCTAGATACACATGTACTGGATACTAATGGCAATATTTATATATTCATCAATGTAAACATTCTCTATTATACGGCAAATTATAATGAAACTTAACTATTATAAATACTACAATAAAATAGAAGACAAGAAACCAAAGACACGAAATATATAAACTAACATACGAAACACATATGTTTAGGAATTACAAAATACATTTAACTAAACGGAAACAGAAAATATAAACTTTTTTAATGAACTTGTGAAACAATAAGTTCATTTTCTGATTTATGTTATATTTAGAATTTTAGAAAAAAAATTTCAAGGTTACTACTAACCTAAAACAAATACTACTATATTACTATAAGAAATACACACACGTACAAGAGTATACCTATGAATGAATTTAAATAAATTAAATTAAAATATGCCAAATAACTTGTAAACCACAATGGAAAATAGTCCAAACTCAATTTAACAAAATGAAATACATTAAATGCACAGATACAAAATAAATTAAAGGGACAAAAGATAAATAAAATTTTGTAACCGCCACACTACACCACTCACGTTCCTTTAGACGCCCAAGGAGTATTATTTCCTCTTCAAAGACTAATACTCATTTTATAAAGGGGACAGGATTGTTACTGCCACAACCACCCATCCCATAATACTTACCCCTTTGGAGCCAATCTCCACCACTAATTGCGATACACGACAATAACATCCACTTAAAGGATGAGACACTCCCCGAGCCATAGCATTACCGCATGCATAAAATGGTCCCACATTAATGCAATACCAAACAAATTGAACGAAACGTTCAATTTGCTCACGTTGAAAACTTAGATAGGATAATCGAACCAGAGGTTCGCCACAAAAATCCCCTAGGATGCAAATGTGCGGACCAGATGTCTTTCTCCAAACAAAATCATTGAGAATCATCAAATGCGCGCCAGCAATTTTATGATCATCTGGAAATATGGTTACCCAAAACCATTAACACAATCAGCGTCGTTTTTCCGTTTTAACCAAACCAAGTTAAAACAAACAACTCGCGACTAAAACGAACTACATACGAGTATACGTTTATCGCCGACCGACACAAAGGACCGTAAATGCTCTTCGGCAAGATCTTTTGTTGATTGTTCTTTTGTGTTTCCTCTTTCGATCCCAAATTTGGGAAAGACAAAGAAAGGAAAATCCTTTATCTGCAGAGTAAGAAAAGTTTTCGTCCGATGAAAAAACGAAAATTGGTGGAGTGGGTTAAAAATCTTCAAGGGAGTTGGTTTTTGAGATTTGACCGAGTTGGTCTGAAAGTGGTGCGCGGAGTTAATTTTAAAAGTATGTCCGAAACAAAAATGAAGAATTAAAAGTGGTGCGTGGAATTAAGTTGAAATAGTGTCCGGACAGATATTAATAGGTTCAAGTTGTGCCCATAGATGGGAATTAAGAATAAAAATTAGTTTAAATATAAAACAAACAAATGAGTGTTTTATTTAAAGTGTGTGTGGTGTGCAAAGTGGGAGACAAAAAGTTTTATTACATAGGGAGCAGTTTCTTGAATAATTGATGGGAAGGTAACTAGTGGCGTTCAAAGGAACCGACACACTCTTTTCAAAAGGAATGTGGGAACTTGTTTCGGGGGTTGTTGATGGATATTTATATACATATATATATATATATATATATATATATATATATATATATATATATATATATATATATATATATATATATATATTATATATATATATATATATATATATTGTATGTATATATGTATATATATACTTTTTTTACGCTATGGAGCACACAAATGGCGATTTTTTTTTAACTTTTGCCTAGTGTTTGCTTTTATTTCAAAAGTAACTGGTTATTTTGTTTTATAAAAGAATGTTCAAAATTATAAAAGGTAATAACAGTTATCGGGTTCTAAAAAAATTGACTTCTCGGGGGCATGATAACTCGAAACACGATCATCTTAATCGAAAAACGAAAGCGATTCCGCTAGAGGATTACTCTATTTCGGAAGTGGGTGAAGTATTAAAAAAAAAACAATTTTGGCATTTTTATAGAAAATTTAAACTTCATTTAAAAATCCGCAATTTTTTTTTATAGAACAAGTTCTAATCATTGGAAAAAAATCCTCCGCCCACCTCTGAGTAAATCTTAGTGTGTAAAATTTTGGAAAGATTTCATTACTTTTGCAGATATGTCCACCGACTTTGAAAATGATATTTTTAGATAAATACATTTAAGGTTTTTGTTAAGGATAAGAGTCGGCCCGCAGGGCTGAGCTTGAAATAGCTCCGTCTCATTCAGCTTACTTCGAATCGACTCCAAATCTCAGAAGAGTATTTCTAAAATATATTATACTTTCATAAAAGGCATTGTAAAAAAGTTAATTTTTTGAACGCTGTTTTGAGATAAACGCATTTAAAGTCTTTAATAAGATATGGAGTCGGTCCTAAAGATGGAGGTTGAAAATGCTCCCTCTCATTCAATTTTTTTGAATTGATTCGTAATTTCGGATACATTGTACTTTTGTGGGGTTAGAAGTATTATGCCAACGTATGACACAGGTTCACTTCTCTCGCCAACAATTACCGTCAAACTTGCTCTTAAGAGGAAAGAGGAAACGAAAACACCGTTTTATTTGTTGTTTTTATGTTCTTTATTTTTGTGCACATTATCCAGAGAGATGGTTTGTAATTTTTGTTTTCCTTTTTTAATTAATTAATTTAATTAAATTATTAAATTGAATTTTATAAACTTTATTCAAGATGAAACACTTCTTTCTCGACACTGTGACTAAAGTAATTAATATCTAGACTCGACTTATTACGCGGCGGCGGCACTGACCGCGATGATCATTGTGTAACGGCTGACTTTAAAAGGTCGCGAAATTAAATTCGACGCCGAGCGGCGGGGTGACCGACCGCGGTTGTGATTAAGTAATGACTGATTCCAATTAGGGATGATTGGGTAATTTTGATTTGCACCATAAGCAATCAATCGAGATCATCTTTACGTTTGTGCTCTCTCGTGTTCCCCACCCGTCGAGGTGGATAAACGCTTCGGTTAATTCTATAGTCGACGGACAAGGGAGAATGAGAGAACAGGAATAAAATGTGCAATAATCTCGAGGTGGATTGGGTTTTTGTGTGCATGTACCAATGCCACTCTGATGATAACCCACTGACCTAATTCGGTGCATGTGGTGATTTCAGAGTGTATTGAACTGTAGGAAGATAAAAATGGGAAGGAGTGGATAATGGCTGGTGTAATTCACCTGCAAAAAGAGAACATTGATCCCAAGCGGATAGCGTGTCTGGGGGAAGTCGAATTGACGCTACATTGGCTAGGGTAAAATTATCGTGGGAACCAAACTCGAAGAATTTGGAATTAACCCAACCGTTGCATGATTATGTAACCGCGTCGTTTGGTCAGACATGCTTGTTGCCAACCAAAATGACTGAATTTCCGGTGGAAATCGTTTGGGTTAATACAGAAGTGTTGCCGTATGGCGAGAAAACACTGAATGCAGTTGTGCATTAACTAAACGAATAAATGACTTCCGGCCATGCTTCTTTTACAGGTAAATATGTTGGTGGGAGGAATTGACACGCTGTTGGCGGTCAAAATAAGGCGGAAACAGTGGGTTGGTTCTCCATGTAGTATAGAGAACCCCCACACTTTTATTAAATAATAAATAATAAATAAAACAATTAAAAGAGAAGGTTTTTTGGAAATGATTACTACAATATAAGTGCCTCTTAATGTGACATAAAGCTCCGCATAACCTTTTATACACTTATAATATATCTTGTATTGCGACAGCGACAGCGGTAACAACGTTTTTGAGGAAACAAAAGTTACTTAACTTGAAATCATTTGCAACTGAGCACCATCCGGAATACAGTGGGTTTCTGTGTATTTTTAAGAACTATTAAAATTTCAGAAGTTATAAAGCACGATATATGCAGTATCGTTATCGAATATGTAAGCCATAATAAGCGGTGTTTAAGACATTGGTTCAGTATTCCCATCAGAAGAATTATTTATTGCGCCTTTTTTCGTGAGTTTTCCATAAATGTATCTGTAAATATGTTCAATCCAAGTTATCTTTTTTATTCTGATTTTTCTTGCCACTTTTCTGTTTTGATTTTTCTTACTACTTATGTAGGAATATATACAGATTAAGCTTCGCATACTACTTCTGGTTTAGTTTTTACTTCCTTGCTATCTTTGACATCATTATCACTTGGTCCAGTATGTTGAGATAAATTCAACAGCTCCTTGAAGTGTATGTAAATCGTGGAAAACAATGTTCAACCATTATTCCCTCTAAGTTTTCTTTTTTATGTATTCATATTCATTTTAATTAGTCGCAGTATTTGCGCAGGTTTCCTACTTGTCACTAAGAACTAATTTCCATTGTTGCGCTTTCCATGAATTCGGGAATTTCTTTTAAAAATAAGAGAAAGAATGAAAAACTTTCCTATCTTCCGCAATATCGTAAAGTTTCCAGTCTCCAGTTGATTTGTTTTCTATGGAGTGAACTTTGGAAATTCTATCAAGGACTTTTAATTCCAATTCCTGGTCCTGGCGGACCCCCGGAATTGTTTGTGTTGTTAATAGAGTTGCTAATGTGTATTTCTATCTATCACTGTCCTATGTACAAAAATATCCAATCACTTATCCATATAATTTTTTTCTTTTTTATTTACAGGTAAGTCTTGTACTTCTGAGTAATTTAATTACCAGACTTGTGGCATTGCTGTAAACCCTCGTAATTTGGTGAATTGAAGGTAATTTTATTATGACTTTTTTTTGGTACTGTTTGTGTACTATTTTTATACCGCCATTTCAAATAGTATTTTCGCGTAAGTTAGGCAATGGAAAACTGCAGGAATCGATTTGTAAAATTGAATGAATAAAATGAATGGGTGGACGTTACTACAATTATCTCAGAAATATCCTGTTTTTGTTTTTTTGAAGTGGTAGATAATTTGAAAATTCTCTATGAGTAATAATCACCCGCTGAGTGGATTTGTAATTAATTGGCAGCACATTAATTCAATTTAATTATACTGGTGGTTAGGAGTATAGCAGTTAAATTTAGGCCTTCGGTGCAGCACTTTGGTGTCGTCCCCCATAAACGACTTAGTTGTCGATTTTATGTAGCGTTCCATATAAGAGGGGCGCGTTTCTGCTACGTAATGAAAACCATATATGTATTCGTTTTTTGTTTTTTCACCAAGCACGCGGTCGTTAATTCAATAACTGTATGTGGTATGTGGGAGACCCCTATGACTCTTATCCAGACTTTTGATTGATGGCATAGACTGAAGTTAAGAAAAAGATATACTAGTATCATTTGAGTTAAAGAATTCCGGAGATAAACTACTCCCCACATCTCTGGGGAGCTATCTCAAGGGAAACAATATGCAAATATATTGATAAGAAACAAAATTGTAACGAATCATCCCCGCGGAAGCGTTGGAATCCAATAACTTGGATATCGTGTTTACGAAAGTCGAGCTGAGAGGATTCGTCAAATCTCTTTGTAGTATACACTCTTTGGTTTATACACATCAATTACCGAGCCTTTGAGGTTGTCCGTCTTGGCGACTTTAATGTACACTGCTCAAACTGGATACTACATTCTCGCAAAACACACGAGGCTGGGAGGCTATCCAAAACATTCGTTTTTAGTTGCGGTTTTCCCTAGCTTACATGTGAGCTGGATTACCGCACTGGTACTGCGAGCACCCTGGATCAGTTTTGGTCATCCGAGTCAAGCATTTATTCCGTACAAACGGTTGCGCCAGTTGGGAACTCAGACCACTCGGACCACTTACGGACTCTTGATTTGCCACTAAATTACCGGCCAATAGCTTTGTCCAGATTGATGGAAAACTCACGAATATTGACCAAAACGTCATGCCGTCTATGGGCTATCCTTTTTTGGCAATACTGACATGTGTGATATGTTAAATCCCACACCACATATTTTCTGTAACACAAACGTTATCTTGTGTACTTTAATTGACTATTGAGTCAAATGGCGTTCTATCTATTTTACGACATATATGTAAAATGTCGGCATATATGGTCCGTATCCAGTCAGCTGCTCATTTTTTTTTTTTTTTCGAATTTCGAAACTGGCATTTTGTCTACAGGCAAAATAAACACCGATCACAAAGGGACGTGTACTCATCTCTCACGTTTCTGAGGATTTCAATTTCCGCATAGAAAGGACGTTTATTTTTTTTTTCTCTTTCGTTATTTCTTTTTATATCATTCTGTGCTACAGAAATTGAAAGTTCTCGCGGCCATTGAGGAAGGTATCGGTATCTGTTTTCCTTGCTATTATGCCTTGTACACACAACCTACATTAGTTGAAGAGGATTTCGAAAATTTAAACCACTCAAAATGGATCATTGTTGTTTGGGGCAAACGCATGTCAAACTTCAACTGACAACCATTATCAAAGGGTGAGTAACACCGACTTAACGGAAGATAGATTTCGAATGCTAGTTCCTCGAATGCGAGTGTGTTCTAGATACTCCAAAACAAAGTTAGTTTTCTCGCTGAAAATAAATTGCACGCATCACTGTTAATGGCGTGTGCCAAAGTGAGAACTTCGTTTAATTTGAAAGTTATGTTTTGTGGGAGGTGGTGGTGGTTTTTGTTTTATTACTCATGCATGTGTTCAATTACATACAGGGGAGGTCGTAAAACCGCTCTGCATTAGAAGATGAAGTTTTGTTCGGCAATTATTAGTGGGAAAGTGGAAGTGGTTCTACTTTTGGTTTTCGAAAATCAATTTGTCAAGGGAAGAACTTTGAAAATTTGTGTGTAATTTTACCTTGGTTTGGTAAGCTTTTGTCACGTTTATAGTTTGAAGGTGACTCTGACGGCATAAGAAGGGACGTTGAAAAGGTTTATTTTTTTATGCACACCATAATAGGGATGTTGCATTATTTCAGTAAACCTTTTTCTGTTTGTTTTAATGGGTTTTTAACCTTCAAAAGTCAACAATTCATTTAAATTTAACACCTCTTGGGGTTTATAAATATTTTTCTATATAGTAATTAAAGGTTTCCGGCGCGAGACTAATGACATTGCCCGGAAAAAGCAAATCATTATGGAAAATTTAACAAGCCTCAAAACTTGCTAAATTAGGCCAACACGGGTTCCCGGTTGTAGTGCCGATGATGATGATGATAATTAAAGGTTAGACAAAAAATCTTTTTTTGTAATAATAATAATGATATTACCAAAAGTTGAATGCAAATCTGTTAGCGGGAGACTTATGTATATTTTATTCTTCATCTGCAGTTATCTTTATACCTGATTCAAAGAAGTCTAGAATTTTCCAATTACTGAAAAAGTAGCTATTATTGTATAATAACCTCCAGCTAGATATATACTGCATCAATCTGAGTCAAGTAGGTGCATGTTTCCCGAATTTTGCCGTAGACGGAAACATTGGACTTAGGAAAATTCTTTTGGCGGTCACCTCAACTCGCTTTGTAAGCTATGAATTGCCACGTTAATGGTCTGGTACTCGTCATTGATCATTTATTTTTCGATTCCCTCTTAATATTGTGTTCTCTTTAGGATGGCATGTTTGTAATTTGCTGGAATTGCATGGTCGTTGATTAGTTAGGTACAAGAGAATTGTAGAAGGAATTATTGATTTTCTGATTGCAAAATCGGCCGGGAGCGCATGATCGATTGTATGACGATAGTATATGTCATGAATATGCTTCCTTGAAACAAATTTGTAGAGCCGGTTTTTATAAACTTTTGTCGTGTAGGAGCGGTGCTTTATCTTATTATAATAAGTTTGGTACCAAACAACGGAGTTCCACCTCTCACTGGTCGGAAAAATTTTGTTAGATGTCGTACGTCTTAATACTACTTTTACTAGCCACCAAACCTTTTCTTTGAATTTATAGTTTACGCTTTCGTGCTGCTTACGTTCTCAGTATATCACTCTATAGGAGCACATATTAACCACGTTAAGCTCGACAATACGTTTTGTATCTGCGGTATATATCTCTGGATGGAAGATAGAGCGTTACCACATCCTTATGATCTAAAACCATGATTGATACAGTTTTTCTTCTTCTGGAAAGAATTACTTTTCGTAATTAGATGCACCAAAATGAGTTTGGCTACCTTTTTACTACCGCACCGCATTAACAGCAAGAAAAGTTTGGGGCATCTGGAAGGAGATATCTAAGTGCCTTTGAAGGTATTCGATTTTTTTTGCGACAAATTAGCATAAAAGGGATTAAAACTCGACCCAACAGGTTTTGATGGGGGTTATAATAGGAGCAATGTATTTTGTCGATATTTGTCTTATAAGGGTTATCCAATTTGAACTTCAGAACTAATAATGGGAAACAAAAAATGTCGTTCATTAACCAGACTTTGGAATTGAATCATCATCATCATCATCATCATCATCGGCACTACAACCGGGAACCGGTCTTGGCCTTATTTAGCAAGTCCTGAGGCTTGTTAAATTTTCCATAATGATTTATTTTGTCTGGGCAAGGTCATTAGTCTTGCGCCAGGGGCTCCCCGACGGGGAATCGAACCCCGGTGTCCCGGGTGACAGGCGGGTATACTAACCACTATACTATCGAGGAGCCCTTGGAATTGAATGTTTTACATCATTTAAAAGGCCACTACATGACATCTTACACAACTCAAACGTTTTAAGATAATTTCCACTGACACATTTCGACTGGTATCTCGTCCATAAATTGATGAATGTCGATTTTCAACGCACGGTTCTATCGAAAATGTATAATGGTATGAAATCGCAAAACCCCGGTCGACAAATTCCTTTTGGCAAATATAATAGGCTCGTAGTTTTTTTTTTTTTTTTGTTGAAACAACTTAGAGTTCCTCTGGTGGTACTGTGGGGTTACGATGTCGCGACGCCGCACGGGCGAGAGTTCTACCTCGCCCCCGCAACTTTCTCTAAATGTTCCGACCAGTACAACCCGAGGGAAAGCCAAACACCAACTCCGGACACGTAAAAATATGAAACACACTTTTCTTCTATTATTAAGGGTTCCTTTGTTGTTGTTTTAAATTTCTTATTGCATGCTAAAATTTTACGGTAGCACTGCGTGAAAGTTACATTATGAAGTCAATAAAGAAAACACAATCTTCGAAGACTGCCGCAAATGTAATACTCGACATGGAAGTTGCAAACACTTCGACACGACCCCGAGGTATATTACGCACATCCGCAGCCGGCGGAGAGCGGAAGATCGTGTGGCCGTTCTGGTCTCCTGATGAAAAACGACTCCCCGAGGATAGAACTCTGACATGAATTCCATCCTAGGTTAGGGTTAAGAACAAAAGAAGAGAGAGAATAACTTTTCTCTTAAGAGTGCGGCCGCCAAAGAAATGCACTCTTTCAGTGCAGTGGTGTGTGTGCACGATCAAACAGATCGATGTTATTTACATGGGTTCGAAGGCAGTCAAACAACGAAACAGGCAGGCGGCAAAGACAAAGGAGATTCATGATCTATGTCTATACTGTGCAATGTCGCTATGCTAGACGTTAGGAAAAAAAAGGTGCTTATGGGAAGCGATACTTTATATAATGGAAATTGTATATCGTATCTTGGGTCGGTGGCAGAAACGACTCCCTTGCATGCCTTTGTATGCGTCGGGTAATTCGCTTTGTGGCGACAAAAAAATTGAAGATTGTCTCAATAGGGAAATGCTGGGAATACGATTATAGTTTGTTTATCGCCAGATGCCCGCCACAGGAAAGCGTTCCTTTGTTTGCACTTAGTGCATTGCTAAGGCATTATTCTCAACGTGGATAATGCTAATTACATGCATCTGCGTTGAACTATTTATCGCTGGCTAAAGGGGTCGCCAGCCGATGTGTGTGTAAATAGCTTTTGTGCACATATTGAGGCTGGGATAATAGACGGTGCAATATTTATGGTCCCTGTCATGAGGGTTACATTGTATGCAAAACGAATCATTTTGTTTACAGGAATTTGTCTGGTACCGAAGGTGCCGAATTGGTTTCGGATTCCAGATAAGTAAAGCAAGAAATCTTACTGGGGTAAATACTATTACTATTTATTGGCCTGTAGGAACCCGAAGGTTCATGACCTCACTGACTCGACTCCGCCATTGTTCCCTGTTCTGTGCGCTCTCCTTCCTCGTTTGACCATCTGATCCGATCTCCTCGAGGTCTAACTAACTGGGGTAAATAAGTAAATAAAATTAAATAAACAAATAAAGTAATAACAAATAAATGAAATAAATAAATAATTAAACTAAAAAGGATAATTTCGCCTAGTCTGAGAAATTATTATGAACAGTACTATTCCTCTCCAAAGAAAAATACCAGTTTTTCAAATTGTTTCGCCGCCGGCAAAAGCCGATGGCGAGAGGGTGGCGGGGGGGGGGGGGGGGGGGGGCAATAAAATGACATAACGAGGAAATAAATTAAAAGACTTGAAATTGAAATTTCTAAGTAAGAGGTTCTTCTCCACACAAAACAGCAAAACAAAAAGAAAGTGATATTAAATATAATATAAAAATGATTATATTCATATTTGAAATGTGAAAAAAAAACTAAAGAAAATAACTAAATGAAATAATAATAATAACAAATAAAAAAATTAAATTTAATGAAGAAGTTCAAAGCTTTAAGCAAAAAAGGGGCAGGAATGAACAATATGCCACACATTATTGGCAATGGAACAACGATGGAACGTCGCATGTTCTGCTATTTTTCGATGTAATCATCATAATATTTTTCTTATACATTTGTCATAGAACTGTCCCGCCTGGTCGACAAGGTTAGCTTAATTTTATCAGCTCCGGTAAATTTAAATGTTGTCATTGACGAGATTTTCCCTTGGGTTCGGATGTCGTATAGTGTACCCAAGTTTTATTGTCAGTGACAATTGAATCCAAAAATTCTTTGCCATGTTCTGCGTTGCACTCGAGGAACCGCTTGAACACGTTGCCGTATATGGTCTGCTGTAAGCATTTTGGGGATCCATCTCGCCCACACCGTGCGATGATACAAAAGCTCTGTCAAAATCTTGTCGTTCACACAACTCGCGGATCATCACATGTCGAACTTAAAGCACTTCACCATTTTCCCAAATTCTGATTGGAACTCTGTTCGCCTTGAACATCAGTTTTCTCGTCCTTGAGGTCCCTGACTCACTTTCACCCAATTTTAACGTGCCCCATAGACTTCGCACACCTGGTGATAATGAACTTCATTGGGGGTAGCTCAGTGACGGCGAACTTCATTGGAAGTAGTTCATTTAGCAAAAAAAGGAATCATTATACGCAATTCACCTAGGGAGTGAAATAAGCGGGAACTCACGAAGGGCTCGCCAAACGAGACTAGACATTGCAGTGGGGTCTGATTGATACGGTATTCAAGAGGAGAGAACCGGGAAAGGAAAGAGATTCATTATTGACCGATTTCCCATAAAAGCGATTCTTGCAGCTCCAGAGACTTATGTTATATAATTTGTTATGTCTCCTCCTTTTCCACTCACTTTAAATAAAACACACTTTTGCTTATTTAAACTAATCTTTATTCTAATCTTTATCTTAACACGCACACAGTAATCACTTTTAAAACTTTATGCGCCCACTGCAGTTCATAACCAACACAATGTTTTTAATAGTTTCTATAATCTCTTTTATTATATTTGTTTGAAATCTAGAGTGACCATTTGACCACTTTAAACAAGAACTTATCCGAAATTTATACTTCGATTAATTATGAATTTCACAGACATTCACTTTGCAAACGGTACAACTGCAACTTCCTAATTTTGTTCCCGGACACTCGTTCAAATTAACTCCACGCACCACTGATCGTTTCGCCCAAAAATCAACTCCCGAACAACAGCGCCTGTGTCCGTTCTGGACAAATGCAAAAAACCAACTCCACTCTATCTCGATCGTTTGATCGGAAGGAAACCTTTTTTCCACGTTACCTAAAAGCAACGTGTTATTTTCCTTTTCTGTTTTCTCGCTGACCTCACATAAAATCCTTTGTATCCGGATCTCTATTGTGAGCCATCGATCTTTTGTTTGATCCTTGGGTAATTTTCCTAGGATCGACAATTTCCATAGGTCATTAAACATTACTTGGGTTTTTTAGTAATGTTTCGGACTGGTATTTACCACGAGTGTTTTTGGTAATTACTTTTTAATGGACAACGGTGCCAAAGATATTTTGCACATCTTAATGCTATTGTTGTCCATCAATCCTATTTACATGCACCTACTTTTTTTCCGTTTAGGAAACGTATCCTTAGAATGGATTAAAGGAAACGGTGTCGCCATTGAGTATTGTTATCAGATGTATGTCTGGACTCTATGGTTATATTTCCTTAGCTGATTGGTACATTAATCAATCTGCCTGGGATTCACTACATGTGATCCGAAATTGATTGGGGCTTCGCCCGGTATGAATGTTTGGCGAGGGTTGGGGGTGGTTTTGGTACGTAACACTTATTTCACAGGCACCAAATTCCACCTCAACAGCTATGTCCCGACTGTCAGTTACAAGGCGTGTATCAGTTCACATTCACAGACAAAAACAGTGAATTGTTTTACAGCCGAATCACACTCTGTCTGAGCTTATGTTTTGTTCCCATTGTAATCTTCAGGCATTCAAGAGCAATGTATGTCGATATCTCCTTCGCATATCCTCGCCCTCTTCTTCCGCATCACAATGCTTGTACTATTAAGAATGCTATCAAATCCTTTTTGTGCTCTCATGATATGTCAAAACATTAAAGCAAATGCAATTTATAAATAACGACGACACTTAAGAGTATCCCGAAATTCCTTATTTGTTCACGTATCCTAAAAAATAAAAAGCAAACAATTGGTCATCTGGGCGCACTTCTCAAGTTCGGCCTATATAATTAAAACATCTGCGTGTTTCAAAGTTTTTATGACAACAGAATAATATAAGGTATAAAAACATTCTTCTGTTTATCGGACAAGTAAATATAGTATGGCACTGTTTTAAATTCACGGCCATAGTGTTAGCTTCCCTTTCCCTGATAAAAGGAAACATAAAAAAATCTTTCTGTTCTACATCACCAGTAAATACTACTCTCAAATTTACAGTGAATCTCAAACTTTTTTCTATTGACTGTTATACTGTTGGTATACAATTTCGTTCCACAAATTGAGCTTCTGGTCAATAGAAAAATGATTCATTTCAACACAGCATCCCTGTTTTGCGATTCATCCGCAGTGATATACTATAAATAAGCGAGAGTGCGCATGACAGTTGACTAAATCAGAAGCTACCTCTGAATCCTTGCAGCATCATTCGAATCTCATGGAACCTATATCCCAGAAGGACATCTCTTTCATACTCCTTGAAGTAAACATCCTTTTTCCAAAGCTTTAACCTCCTCCTGACCAAGATATATTTAACCATTGAAGGAGTACTATTGCAGCTACAGCTACATCACCGTTATTTCTCCAACTTCCGTTTCGTTTCTTGTATCATCTGCCTTTGCACAATCACATTGTGTAGTCAACAATCAGCCTCCAGCTACACAAGCTCACACACTTGTTCTCTCCCTGCGTGCACATC
Source organism: Microdon myrmicae (assembly GCA_963931805.1). Classification (NCBI taxonomy): domain Eukaryota; kingdom Metazoa; phylum Arthropoda; class Insecta; order Diptera; family Syrphidae; genus Microdon; species Microdon myrmicae. Next base: position 46,268,201 of record OZ007499.1, on the reverse strand, counting down.
ATCATTTTTATCCTGTTAGTGCTTCGCGAGCCCTTGACTCGAAGGGTACACCCTAGAACATCACAAGGATAACCGCAGCAGAGTAACAGCTCTGTACAGTTATAAAAATAATAATAGAAAAAAAAATAGAAGAAATAATACAATTCAAATACGGGCCAAAAAGTATACAATGTAGTGATAAATGTAACGAATCCTTGTCCTCTTTAGAACGCACTAACTAAACACACACGATACTCATTAACGCCATAGTCCTTCATAATTTTACGTTTGCTAATTCGTTTACATGACTTTGTTCCTTTGTGCCAAATTCTGTCGTGAGGACTCAGTGTAACTTGCTGTTCGTTTGAAACGCGCTTTAGATACACCTGTATGTATCTCCGTGGAGTTGCAGCTTTTAAACTTTCCGTGCAAAATTTTAATGTTTTATCCTTTCTTTAAAACCGTTACTGGCGAGGTGTAAACTTTTTCCAAGTTTTTTACAATTCAAGTGCTTATCTGTCGGTTTGTTGATGTCGCTTTAAAGAAACAAAGTTTATTTAAAAACAAAGATATACCAAATTTCAATACTTCAAATAAAAATATTTAATAAAATAGTTACAAACTCCTGGCTTTGGCAATTGAGAGTGATGCTTTTTCAAGTGCCAAATACACCTCTGTACTCATTCAACCAGGATCGTACAATATCAAGGAGACTCCGACCTGTAAGTGCATTTTTTCTATTCAAAATGTTTGTTATTCATTAATATGTCCAACAAATCTGTTTCTGCATAAGCTCACATCAATAATGCATCAATAAAAAAACGGATCATCTGCTTCCATAAGAGTAACACAAAGGATAATCGAAATTTTATATCATATCATATATTGTCATGCATCTATTGTCCGCTGTAATTGTTACACGTTGCGATCATTCCTCTTTTTTTGATTAGTCACGCATCCTTTTTTATGAGTGCCCAGATAAATCTGATGTGCGTACGTTTAACACGCAATTTGTCAGGATATAAAATAAACAAACAAAAAAAATGTCCTTCTCGTCATATTTTTGAATGAGTTTTCCACTCTTTAAAGTCATTACAATGACCATCCACGGGAAAACTTTTCATATTGTCGAAGGAAATGTGTTTTATTGAAAAACCTTCGAAACCTGGTGATGAGAGAAACTCAGGAAATTACTTATTTTATCGAGGGGTCTGAAGAGGATACCATAGAGCCATTGTTGACGTCGAGAACTTTCCTTAAATGACCACGTTCTCGTCTTAAATTGATCAGATGCCCTTGAAAATATTTATTAAAAGGGCAAGTATACGAAAGGAATAAAGACCGAGCATAAAGCAGCATATAGCATACCAATCCTTCAACAATAACGTTAAAGTAGTGCTTGATCATAAATTGCCAGAACAATTGGGCGGTTGTAATTTAAAAGGTTGAAGGTTTGTTCTACCATTCAGGGGTTTTCGGAATTTATTGTTGACCTACATGTACGCATGCCAAGGAATGCATAGAACCAAATTTATTTGAGTACGCCTTGTTGCCAAAAAAATTCAGACATCGCTGTATCTTTGTTTTGGAGTTCGCATTGGTTTGGAAGTGATTTTTAAATGGACAATTTTCGGCGAAATTGTGCGATGGTAGGATGAGATTTATTAGTGTTGAACAGCTCGAAGGGCAAGTGAACAGATACTATTGGAAATTACCAATAAGGCGACTGGTGTGTCATAAAGAGGAAAGACAGCCTACACCGTGAAAGGGTCTCTTTGGGGTCTTACAGATCGATTTTTGAATGTTGAATAACCTCTATGCTAGTTAGAAAGGCAGCTTGATAAATGGTAACCAGTTGGCAATTTTAGACAAGAAAACAGTTTAGTTCTGTTTGATCTGTAAGAAATGTTTCATTTACAAACTTTTGTTTTTAACTCTCGTACCGAAAGTTTGTTTTCCGATGAATGTGGAGAACACATAGAATAATTTCTCAAACGTAAAAAAAACTGAGTTTCAGTTTTTCACCTAGCTTACGTCTAACTTATAATAATTCTTAACCGAATATACCAAGAGAGATGTTTTTACTAAGGTTTTGTGATATACTCGACTGCAAAACCGCAATAACGTTATTACAACAGTCTTAATTCTAGTGTTACGCACCGAAATTTCCTTTCCTTTCTTAATTCCATATCAAGATACAGGAATAGTTATCGATGCCCCTTCACAGTTGTCATAACCTGTAGCAAATAATCGTCCGACCTCTCTTGCAATAACATACAAATTCTTTGATAGAAGAATTTGTCGAATTCTCTGTACGATATTTACGGTCAATTAATACACATATATTAAAAACATATACATACATCCCAGAAACCCTTTCTAATTTTGTTTTCTATTACGAGCAAAACTAGAACACCATTCTAACTAAGAAGTGACTTATTACATTTAATATGCGTCTTCTACGCCAATCGAGGGAACTAGGTAAACAACCCAAGTAATAAAATAGCTGTCCACTAGGTATGTGTAACACCTCAATACTTTTCCTTCCTCATAAGCATAAACTACATACATTACTTAACAGAGAACAAATGTGCGTTTGTTTGTGCGTCACCCACCCCAATTTCTCCTAGGAAAAACACCTAACATAAGGTGTTCGCATGCATATTTGGGACGGGCATGTGTATATTTGATGAAGATAGAAAAATGAAATTTATTGGAATATGTACACGAGTATAAAAGTGAACCTGCTGTTTGGACAGCTTTCTTGTTTAGCTGGTTTTTCTCATAGTTAAAATTCGTTGTGTGTGAAAACATCCGGCATGTATTAAGGGGACATTCCGGTTTGTCGGGTCAAAAAATAAGTTATTTTCATGATTTTTTTGAAGAGAAAGTATTAAAGATATAACAACAATTTTTTTTAAACACTTTATTCATCTTTCGACTACGTTTGTAAATTTTGTCGAGTCACTCCGGAACCGGTAACCCCCCCCCCCCCCCCCCCCCCCCCCCCCCCCCCGCCTCCTGGTGTTCAAAGTTGGCCAGCCGTTCTGCTCGTGTAAGGGTTATTTTCATCCCCGGTGAAAAAATACGAAAACTGCAAAAAGTTTATTGAACTTAAATACATTTAACCGAATGTGAATGAAAAAAACTTTAAAATTGCTAAAAACAACAAAATGGTGGACTATTAAAAAAAATTGATTTTTCGGACCTTTTTTGCTCTATTTTTTAGTTATAACTAAAAAAATAAATAAATAAATAAAAAAGTAATTGACGCGCAATTTGCGTGTGCTTGTTAAAAACATGTGTGCGAACTTTCATAAGAATCGCATGCACCGTTTTCATATTATCGCTTACACCGCACTCAAAAATGTCGTTTCGAGAAAAACGCATTCAAAGTTTGGAGATAAATTAGACAAAAGACAAAAGTGATTTTTTTCATGAAATCATCGGGATTTTTTATACTAACAGCTAGACATCTATTTCTGGACCATAAACAATTCCTTCGACGACTTCGAATTGGTCCTCCAGTTGCATTTTCGCCTTTTTCCTCGCTGTTCGTGCCCCGTGCGAGTTGTATACTAGGCTACGGTCAGCGTCTTGCAGCCGATCTCTGTCCCTCTCGTTCGCAAACGCTCTCGCAGCGAACCCAATTTTGATGCCCATGACTTGCATTATTAGCAATACGGGTAAAAACCCCTCATTAAACATACAAGCTGCGGTAAGAACCGCAACTTCAATGATTTTCTTACCACTGTATGTGTGTTTTGGCGCCATTTGCCAGATAGTAGCATTGAAACTTTCGTTGCTATTTTGCTTGAAACCTCCCTCGCATTTTTTTAACAAATCGGGATCTGTCAGTTTTACGTAAACTGGGTAAATAGCTGTTCGTACTTTAGAATCCAAGGGAGGTTTGTCGTGGTGGAACTTTGACCGCTCATTCGCAGCCTCCGCGCGTTTCCATTTGCACCATGACTCTGGGCCCTCTGGACAGTTTTGATGTTGCGGATTTTCAGCGGTTGATATCATGTGGTAGTATGTTGCGCGCTCGAACATATCTAACATTCCGTCAGGCTCCATTTTGCCCGAACTTCCATTGTGATCCAATGTGCAAACTGGTTCGTGCTCATCCCACCAAGTATCGTATTCAGGGGTGCCTTTCTTTGTTTTCATAAGGTTGCAGCCTTGGCAATAACGCGATTGCACAGTAAGATCGAGAACTTTGTTTGTTTTGTTGCCGATCAATGTCATAACGCTATAATTAGCAGTATGGGCCCTTTTGCTCCAACTACCATCTCCAGAAGCAGTACATTTTTTATCTTCACTTTCATCAGTTTTTTCTTTTTCTTCTTTGCTAGCCTTTTTTATCAGGGAAGAAAAAACGCCGATACAAGCGGTGTGTGCATTATCGAGAGCAGCGTAGTAGATGTGTTTCGTAAATTCGCCAATATCCATCAGTGAAGTGAAACAATGTAATCCATTTAACCCGACACCCAAGATGCGCATTACGAATACTATTCTACGATTAATTTCGTAAGCTTTGTTGGCGATTCGTGGACAGGACTCGATGACCCTCTCACCACAGTTGCATTCGACGCTCAGTTTGAATCCTAGTTTATCGAACCGTCACAGTTTTTACACTTTATAATGTTTGAAAGTTCGGAAAAAACTGAAAAAAAATGTATCATCACGTATGCTGCCAATTTTTGTGCCGATGTAGTCGCATACTCCGTTTCCAGTTCATGTACAGTTCCCATAAACCTTTTTCGTTTTTTATATCGACTCCCTGGACGCACCCCTGACTTACGCGAACCTTTAACGTTTTGAAACATTATGATAGAAAAATTTACCGTCGAAAAACGTATGAAACGGACGCCTAACCGCGAGCACTGCACGCTCTGAAACCACGTTTACCCTAAATACTTTTTCCTCCTCATGAAAAAGAAACAAAGGAACATCAAAAATACCTACCCCGCGACGTCACCGGTAGGAACATCTTCCATAGTCACCAAACAAGAAAAGAACCACCAGCACCGTGCAACGGGCAAGTTAGTTTCATATATATGAAACTAACTAAGACTCAGGTAATCGCAGGTCACCCGCAGTATGCCTGAATGTAAAAACAACATACACAGGAGCGACTATCCATTACCGCTTATGAACATGTTGCTCAGTCGCACAAGATTGCGACATATTGAAAGAAGTGGCAGCCAGCAGCGAAGCGAATTAATGCCCATAAATGGATAATCTGCATTTTTCTAACTACACGGTAGGTGCCACCTATGATGCGAATTTGTATCCGCGGGAGACCCGACCCTGTAATGACCTATAACTTTGGAACCACCTAAGATTTCGTTTCCAAATTTTACCATATTATTTTTGTAGTATAAAACTATCGATTAAGCAAAAAAAAATTGGTTTTTTGAATCGAACAAACCGGAATCGCCCCTCAAGTGAGTGAAGTTCACAGATTGACTCGTGATTTAAAAATTATTATAGAAATATATGCACAAATTATTCATCAATATGATCTCGGAATGCGATGATTATTGTTATAAATAAATTACTTATATAGAAAAACATTTTCGAAGGAAAGTGCACACACGCTTACAATTTTTGTATCACAAATATAATATAAAAATAGTAAATTGGAATCGTCACCGCTGTGATTAAGTGGAAAGGGTAGGTTGCACATTCAGATGGAATTGACTTTCAATTCGTTGATTGATTGGTAAAATACAACTTGATTCATTCTTAAGAGCGTAGAATGGAATTAAATAATAATAATTAAATAATTTGTTAAAATATTTTTCACAGTGATTTCACTGATTGATTAATGAAAAACTTGCTTTTAGAGAATTCCCGATCAAATTAACTTAGTATTTGTCAAAAGAACGTACACTGTGGATCCTTTGATTGATAAGTGAAACACAGTTATGTTCTTAAAAACCGCCACAAATTAATGCATATACAATAATATAAGAATCTATATAATATTTAATTTTAGTCTTTCGTCCATTTTCTAACAATTCTTCATATTTATTTCCTCAGCTAAATACCAACCTTTACGTAATACAATTCGCTTAGCTGTGGTCTTTCCTCCGTAGTTTACCATAGTATTTAGGTTAGGGAGAGATGTACAAAATTGATTGTGGAGGAGAGAATGTTGGAGTTTTTGAGTGACCCTTCATAAATATTCCCATTGCATCATTGTCTTTACACAATATTCTCGCGACAGTTGCATTGAGACTGTAGTCAGTTTGATGTCGGTTGAGTAAATGGGGAATAGAGGAACAATTCTAAGGTTATGAAATATAGTTTTAAAAATTGCCGGACAGTCAATAGTCGATTTACCAAAATTGGCAAATATCGGATTTTCAAATAGCAACTTGACAATTTTTTTAAAAATAAAACGCAAACCATTTGAGATATTTCAAAAACTTTATTATCGGCTTGAAGTACAATCAAAACATTTATGAAGGGAACTCGACTTCGTTCATATGGCCAGCACGGCCACGTTTGCAGCGGTCGATTCGTTGGACCCAATTTTCGATGACTCGGCCACACATTTCGGCCGAAACGGCCGCTATTTCGCGTTCAATGTTGGCTCTGAGCTCTTCCAACGTCGTCGGCTTGTTGCCACAGACCAATGACTTGACGTAGCCCCAAAGAAAATAGTCTAGAGGCGTTAAATCGCAGGAACGAGGCGGCCAACCGACTGGCCCATTTCTTGAGATAACACGCTCATCAAACTTACTCTTCAATAAATCGATTGTATCGTGTGCTGTGTGGCTTGTGGCACCATCCTGTTGAAACCACATGTCGCCCAAGTCCGTATCTTCCAACGGGGGCCAAACATAATCGGTAATCATGGCGCGATAACGATGGCCATTCACAGTAACGTGACGATCGTTATCGTCAACGAAAAAATATGGCCCAATGACGCCGCCGGCATGCAAACCCCACCAAACAGTTAATTTTTGTGGATGAAGTGATTCATGAAGCACATGTGGATTTTCACCCGACCAATAACGCATGTTTTGCTTATTGGCGAACCCATTGAGCCAAATATGAGCTTCGTCACTGAAGATGATTTTGCGATGAAATCCATCATCTTGGCGCATCTTTTCCAGACCCCAATTGGAGAACGTACATCGCTTCAAATGGTCCATCGGCTTCTATTCGTGAGTCAGCTTGATCTTGTTGGGTGTAAACCAAGATCCTTACGCAAAATTCGCCATAAAGTGGTCTGGGCGATGCCCAATTCTTGAGAACGCCGTGGAATTGACTGATTTGGATTGTTCGCTACGGACGCCTGAACGGCAGCGATATTTTCGACACTTCGCCCAACCCGTTGTCTCACTGGCACGGCAACATCACACAACGAATATGTAGACTAAAATGTTTGCACTAATCTTGTTATTGCCTGTCTACTAGGGCGATAATTACGACCGAAAATTGGAGTTAACGCTCTTAAAGTTGCGGTCACCGACTCCAATTTCGGTAGTAATTTTTTATAATTTGCAGACGTTGTTCGTTCGTGTACTTAGCTATGATGAAAATGAGTTTACTGAATAAATTGACAGAGACAGTTTGATGATTAGTCAAAAGGTGCGTTCACAAATTAAATTCAAAGTTGTCAAGTCCCTATTGGAAAACCCGATATATTATTATAAATATACTCTAAATGGGGAATGGTATGGCTAATGCATTAAGATACAAATTATAAATAAAGTAATTAGATGGAGGACTGCAAAGATGCGAAAGAAATTGAAAAATGCCATCGATGTGAAAAGGTGTATTTGAACAAAGGAAATTTATGTGCCACCATTGTTTTCAAAAAGTTGTGTTACAACACCAACACTGTTAAGAATACAAGTAAGAATAAGCTATCTTTATCACGCAAACGTTGACGTGTAATATATAATAATGCTTTTGACAGTGGAAGTTCATTTGATAGCTTAAGGAACATTCACGAGGCTAACACCATATATTGTATTCTTCATGATTTCCATGGTGCTAAACTATGTAATGGGGTTGTAGAAGATTGTAATAAACATTTTTATGGACTTTTTGTCATGGATGAAACATATGAGTACATAAGGGAACAAATAAATATTCACTACATGGGCTGAAAAATCCCGAGATTTTTCAATTGGTGGTGCTACTAGAAAATGAACATGGCTCCATGGAACCATGATGAAAATGTTGAGTATACTGAATAAATAGACAGTGACAGTTTGATGATTAGTGAACGGGTGCAAGTTAGATGACATCTGGCATATCACTATTAACAACTACCTAGGTTTCACATTTTGAAAAAATAGCTGTTTCGTCATTGGACACATAGGCAGACATAGTAGATGTTGCACATTTCTATGCGAAACTCTCGCTATTACAATGACCGGATAAGAAAGTCCACTGCCGAATAGGAATATGTGGTACACCAAAGTTCACATTGGATAGACAAAACCTAATACCTTAGTTGCTATGCTCGCATAGCAGTTGCTCCTTTGAACGTCTGCATAACATCAACCCCACCTAATGAATATCGCATCTATTCCACATTACAGTCATGAAATAATTTGAAATTAACAATATTTGAAATGCAGAATCAATGTATTAAGATAAGGAAACGGATGGAGTTTTTTTAGCCTACTGCGCAGACTCCTTTGCTCATTTAGGATTCTACATTAAATATCACCTGAAGCGAGAGTTTAGATTGAAAATGGGAATCCTGTTTTTTCTTTAATTCGACGGGTGACCGAACTGAAGGCACAAATATAAGAATTTCTGAAGCAGAGTGGCAGTTTGCTGTCGGTTGTAGTTGAGATTTCTTTGTCTATTTGAATACCCTAAATCTATTGCGAAAATCGTATTTCTGGATTAAAATAATTCTTGTTATGTGGGCAACTAAGTTTTCGCTGTTTTTTATGAAAATGCAACTATAGCGTTCACGATGATGTTGAAGAACGTGAAGACGCTATGGCAGTTAAAATCACAAAAATTGAAGCAATGCTTAAGACACCAGGCCACTGCCGCGTGTACGAATTCGAATTGTAAACTCAAGTACACTCAACTTATGTGGAATTGTTATGTTATCGCTATGGTATATGGTTCGGGTGCATTTTCTTATTAGATTTTCGTTCGGTGTTCTTCACTATTTGCTTGTGTATTGTGTGTGTATCTGTTAGAAACGCCACCCTACTCCCCCCTCAGTAACATTGTTACGATTATCTTCGTGTACGAACGACGGAGTTGGGATCGATCGAGCGAGAGAACGTCGGAGCAGGCGAGTGTGCCGGTGCTCTATGCGGAAGCCGTGATCGTAGTCGTAAAGTTCTGTTTACTATGGGAAAGTGTGTGTCTGTGTGTACACAGATCACGTCGGGGTCACCAAGTATAGCGTTTGCAATGATAGCGAAGAACGTGTGATTCGAACTGACGCTATGACAGTGAGAATCACTAAAAATTGAAGCAATGGTTAACACATCAGGCCACAGCTGCGTGTACGAATTCGATTTCTAAACTCAAGTACACTCAACTGGTGTGGAATTGTTATGTTATCGCTATGGTATACGGCTCGGATGCATTTTCTTGTTCGATTATTGTTCGGTGTTCTTCACTATTTGCTTGTGTATTGTGTGTGTATCTGTTAGAAACGCCACACAACAGTATTGTGAAAAAATCGTTACAAATAAATCATTCGAAGTATTGCCCATCAGTAGCTACAACTTTTTCCCATCTTTCTGGCAGAGCTCGAATACCGTTGGGTAAATGTGTTCGTCTTTCGAGGCTATCCACAAATCAGACCATATTTGGATGTCTTCATATGAGCGGAGCTCCTGATCAGCCAGACCATCTGCCATTGAACGGAACAAGTAATAATCGGGCGACACAATATCTAGGGAATATGGGGGGTGGGGTAGGACTTCCTACATGAGCGTTTCCAGCTTGGTTTTAACTGGTTTGGCAACGTGAAGCCGAGCGTTGTGATGCTGTAGAAACTCTTTCGTGCCTCAGCTCGTATTGTGGTCGTTTTTTGTACAGTGCTCGGCTCAATCGCTTTAATTGAAGTCGATACCGTTCTTCAGGTTTCGTTCCCGTTTCAACAGCTCATAATAAAAAATACACTGACCTGGTCGCACCAAATACACAGCACAACCTTCGCAGCCTGAATATCCGCCCGAGTCGACGACGTAGAAGCATGACCGGGCAGTCCCCATGACTTGCTTTTCTTTGGGTTGCTGTAATGAATCCATTTTTTATCACTCGTCACGATGCGATGAAGAAAACCTTTCCCATTTTGCTGCTGGAGCAATTGTTCACAGCCGAAAAAACAACGCGTAATGTCCTTTGACTTTAAATAATAAAGAACCAACCAAAGTTCCTTCCTTTTGAATCATTCTCAACGTATGCAATAGCTTGGAAATGGCTTGGCGGGTAACTCCTAATGGCAACGAAAGCTCTTGTTGCGTTTGGCGCGGATCGTCATTGAGCAATGCCTCCAATTCAGCGTCTTCAAAGGGTTTCAGCCTTTCTCCGCGCGGACGGTCGTCGATATCGAAATCAACGTTCTTGAAGCGACGAAACCAATCACCACACATTGTTTCACTTACAGCAGCATCTCGGTAAACTTTGTGGAGCTCTCGATGCGCTTCAGTCGTCGTTTTTTTCCAATGAAAGTAGAAAATCAACACTTCCCGTAAATGACGATTATTTGGCGCAAAATCAGACATTATCACATAACAAAAAGTATATGACACCAAAACAAAATCACTACTATGTCAAAGCGGTTTGATTGCCGTATGTACAAGCTTGACTCATGATGTTTTGGATATGTCGAAATCGGCCAACACCTATTGCTGGAGCTACCTGTGGCGGTTCCGCCAAACCCCTCTGATTACTTACCAACTCAGTGTGCATAAGCTTTCGCTAATGCAATCGCATTAGCACCTTAAATGCTTCACGCATCAAATAGATCCAATTTATATAACCTAAAAGTCCCTGGAAAAGAAAGCTTACCTTTCGTGTATCTCTCCGCTTACAATTCCCTGTAAGATTTCTTTCTTACTTTATTAGGAATTCCGAACCAATTTGGCACCTTCGGTGCCAGGCAGATTCCTCTAAACGAATTCCTAATAATAAAGGATTTGGATTACATACAATGTAACCGTCATGACAGGAGCCATAAATAATGCGCCGTCTATTATCATCATCATCATCGGCACTACAACCGGGAACCGGCCTTGGCCTTATTTAGCAAGTCCTGAGGCTTGTTAAATTTTCCATAATGATTTATTTTTTCTGGGCAAGGTCATTAGTCTTGCGCCAGAGGCTCCCCGACGGAGAATCGAACCCCGGTCTCTCGGGTGACAGGCGGGTATACTAACCACTATACTATCGAGGAGGCCGTCTATTATCCCAGCCTCAATATGTGTATAAAAACTATTTACACACACATCGACTGGCGACCCCTTTAGCCAGCGATAAATAGTTCAACGCAGATGCATGTAATTAGAATTATCCACGTTGATACTAATGCCTTAGAAATGCACTAAATGCAAACAAAGGAGCGCTGTCCTGTGGCGGGCATCTGGCGATAAACAAACTATAATCGTATTCCCAGCATCTCCCTATTGACAGACAATCTTCAATTTTTTTGTCGCCACAAAGTGAATTACCCGACACATACAAAGGCATGCCAGGGGGTCGTTTCTGCCATCGACCCAAGATACGGTATACAATTTCCATTATATAAAGTATCGTATCCCATGAATGCACTTTATGCCCTTTCTTTGTTCTATGTTCGTTCTCATCCATGAAAGAACCATGCACGTATACCACCATGATCATGATTAGCGAGTGATCTCTGCACGAGATGATTATCGCTGAGTCGTAATTCAACCAGCAAGGCGGTCGGGCCGCCTGCCATCCGCCGTACCGTCGCCGGTACGGTGTGTAAACGATAGACGGAACTCGAGTCGAGTAAGTCGGTTGCGCGTACGGTAGCACATATTAAGTAAAAAGAATTGTTGTGAGTTATCGCTTAAAGTAATATTTCAAATTTTAAAATGTGTCACGTCAAATTGAGTGGAAAGTGCGTGTGTCAGTTATAAAAACTTTCACCAAGAGAATAAAACATTAACGTACACGAACCTTGTGTTTCTTTTACCGTGCCGCAGCTTCCCTGTGTGTTCCAATGTTCTGTCATTGTTTCCGGTGATCGTGTTTTGTATACGGCGGTATTTCTGATGGTGGAAGAAGTGCACCAAGTACCCATGCTGGTACATACTTCCTCCCCACATATTTATTGACAAACAGTGGGAACTTGCGCACTTAAGATATTAAAGAGTAGGCATAAGAAATACTTACGTAGGATAGGCAATTTTTTAATAGGATGTTTGAGTGATAGAAATAAAATACTTCGATTCAATTGTCAACTTACCGAAACCTCAAGACACTTGCTTGTTGAGATGAGGCATTGTTAAAGATTTGAAATTGCAATTCACTTTGAATTTGAGCTCGTATTCGAACTTCAACTTGTAAAAAATGTGTGATAACTCAAATGGGCGACCTTAACGAAGAATACAGCACAAAGCAAAATCAAAAAAAATTGATCGGTGTTGTATATCAAATCATTTACGTAGCAATCGCACAGCTTATGTAGGCCGGTTGACATATCCGTGCCTGAGATCTGTTTTTTTTTATAGGATTACTTCGAATAACGTTTTCACTACTTCGCATAATGTTATAAGTTCTTTAATTGGAAAATTCGTCGTGAATTCACTTAGTCTCCTTCGCATTGTGCTCTGACATTTAAGGGTCTTCTCCTTTTTTGTGAGCACATGTGTGTAAAAAGGTCATGAGTTCAAGAGTTCAATTTGGTAATAAAGTTAACATCAGTGAGCCGTCAATTCAGTTGTCAGAGATAACAAGTTCAAAAACTCACAAGTGCGAAGAGTTGTTAATACGCACTTATTTCTATTTAATGTAACTTAAAGTGATGAGCATTTGGGCGAATTTAAATTAAGGGTGTGACGAATAAAAAAAAGTCATCTTCTGAGCAGCTAGCCGTGGGTTGCCAAGTTATTGAATAAGTATTTAGCGAACATAACATAGAAACCCCCCCGCTCCTGGGCGTCTTCCGACATATATTTTATTGAAGTCAATCGAAAACAAAGAAAAAATTTTGAGATCCAAAATTTCAGCAGTGTTTCCATTTAGTAGTTGAAGTACGAGAAGTATATCGGCGCAATCACGCCTATCGGTCAGTATTCGTTCCCATGCCAATCAGCAATGGTACTTTTTTCAGATGTGGAAGCTGCTGTTGGACCACTCCGAATCGAATCGGAACAATTTTTTCAAGAGATTTAAGCCTGCTAGTATCCAAATTATGACTGTGCTGACTGTGCCCCACATAGATTTTCATTATATAGAGAAGTATCGACAGGCGGTAATTGAGCAGGAATTGGAGAGCCGAATTTCGAATTAACTCCCCCACCGCTGAGAAACCAGTAAAAATGGTTGTCTGGGCACAAGGCGCTCGGACATTATATTCGTGACAACGTATCCTAAATATGTAACATTGAATATACAAGTTATTAAATCAAAATTAAAGTGTTTTTTTCCGAATGCCTCCAAGTGTAGGCATTAATTTTGGTTTGCTTAACGAAATTTTACAAGTAGTGCAAACTACTGTGTATTCGTCAGGACACAGTTGTCGATTTTCTTTTGTGCGCCAGTCCAAAATTAGGTTCATCTGTTGCACTGTGATCGGTTTTAAATCGCGTTCAAACCAAAGTCTATCGCAAACAGAGCAAGCATACCCAAAGTCATTGTCAAGAAACATCAATTTAAATCTTGATATCGTTTTGTTCCATTTCATGTCCCATACCTCTTGCGCCGATATAACTGGTTGTATTGTAAAATACACGGGTTCTGCTGCTGAAGGCTGTTGTAGGTTTACAACCTGTAGTTCTTGAACTTTGTTTGAACTTGCCGCTGCGAAACCACTATGAACAGACAATTTTCTCTTAGCTATATCCGATTTATTTAATGCTGCAAGGCGCTGCCTGTATTCGCGTTGTCTCTGTGTATTTTTAGTCTTTACACTTTCAACCTGTACAGCTGTTCGCGACAGTGCAAGGCGCTGTCTGTATTCCCGTTGTCTCTCTGCATTTGACTTAGGAGCAATAAAGAGAGTCGCGCTCTCGCTCACTGCGGCTCCATGCGTTATCGGTTATCGTTATCGTAACGCTACAAACTTTTTTCCGAATGCCTCCCAAGGTATACCGATTTATAAGACGTTGTCACGTCAAAAATAAACAAGTACACATAAAATCAAAACGTGAAACAATCATTTACATTAACAAAACAAAACATTAATTTACCTACATAACTTGAAACATTGATTCACATTTACATATTACACACATATAAAATATAAAACAAGTATACCCAACATAAATACTATACCCTATACACGTTCATACATTCATTTATTCGCTCCGCCAAGGTGGGAAATAGACTATTTCAAATGCTTTTGAATAGAATAACACAAGAAGCTTGCGATAAGAGCCCTGTTATAGTTGCTGGAGATTTCAACGCTTGAGCAGTAGAACGGGGAAGCACGAGCACCAACAGTAGAGGCCAGGCACTACTTGAAGCATTTGCGGTCCTAGATGTGGTGTTGCTTAATTATGGTATCGATGGCACCTTCATAAATCAGAGAGGCCGATCCAAAATAGACTATTTCAAATGCTTTTGGACAGAATAACACAAGAAGCTAGCGATAAGAGCCCTGCTATAGTTGGTGGAGATTTCGGAATGTGATCCGCAAAAGTAAATATGACGCGGTCTGCTCCCTAAGGAATGAATTAAATAACAACCCATTTGGCAGCGCCTACAGGATAGTCATGAAAAGACTACAGAACAAAACCACTTCCCGCCAGGCTCATATTCCCGTTGATCCCCGCGGAACTTTCTTTTAGATATTCCATCGCGGGGCGGGACGGAGTTTACCTGTTACTCTGCTCGTTGCGTCGCAACTGCTTTCAGAGAGAATACCATTTGTTACGGACCATGCCTGTTTTGAACTAAGCATTTATTCTATTACTCCTCCCGGACTGTTCGTCTCATATGTCTCTCCAAAATCGTTCGTGCGGTCTCGAATCTCACGCACTCCGTGAGTACGTGTTCCACATTTTTTATTTTGCCTTCGCAATACAAGCAGGATGGGTGATTCACATGCTTATACTTGTGCAAGTATTGCCGAAAGCATCCATGTCCTGATATTAGCTGAGTCAGTTGGTAATTCAGCTCGCCATGTTTTCTTTTCACCCGTTTCTATATCAGGTATCATGGTGTGGGTCCATCTTCCTTTGGTGGAAGAATCCCACCTTTGTTGCCATTCTCTTAGACATGAGAGCTCTAATTGTGGCCGCATTCTCCGACGATTCTCTTGAGAGACCTTATGCAATGCAGCGTTTTCTTTAGCTGCAATGTCAGGTGGCGTCCTCCCGGCCAGAATATTTATAACTTCTTCGGATACCGTTCGGAATGCGCAACATACTCTTAGTAACGCCAGTCTATGTGCGGAGTTCACTCCCCTCATGTACGACTTATACTGTGCGGCTCCTGCCCATATGTGAGCTGCATACATTATAATGGAGGTGTTGACACTGGTTATGAGTTTCCTTATGTGCGTCCAGCGTCCTCCAACATAGGGCAGCAGTCTCGCTAAAACTTTGCATACTCTTGCCGTTTTTTCACCCGTTTTCCTCAGGTGTTCCTTGAAGCTCAACCTGTTGTCGAGTATAACACCAAGATATAGAGACTGGATCTGATTGTTTGTCCTTGTATTTCCAAATCAAGGTGTTCAACTTTCTTCCGGCTACTTATTAAAACTGCCTCCGTCTTATGTCCAGCTAGTTTCAGTCCGGCCATATCTAGCTAGCATTTAATGCATTGATTGAATATTCTCCAGGTCATCTAGATGTTTAGCTACGGCCACTATTGCCAAATCATCTGCGTACCCAATGATTCTAACCCCTTCTGATACATTGACCGTGAGCACACCATCATACATTATATTCCATAACAGCGGACCTAATACAGATCCCTGAGGTACCCCGCTGTTATTTTATATTCCTGTGGTCTCTCATCTGTGTCATAGAGCGGTCTTCTATCTGATAGATAGTTTGCTAGTATACGCACCAAGTAGGGTGAGCCTTGTAGATCGCGCAACGCGTCTAAAATCCGATTCCAATTCACCGACTTAAACGCATTTTTTACATCTAGCGTCACCACCGCGCAACATTTCTTTGTACCCCCTAGCCCTCGTGCTCCAGCTATCCCATTGCGAGCGATGTCGCACACCACAGATAGTGCCTTACCGGTTTATCTTCCTTTCCGGAATCCATACTGCGATTCAGAGAGCCCCGATGTCCTCTCAGTGAATTGTTCCAGGCGAGTGGCAATTACTCGCTGAAGCAGTTTTCCTGTCGTGTCCAACATGCACAACGGACTATAAGACGACGGCGTCTCTGGATTCTTGACTCCTTTTGGAATAAGCACAAGGCGCTGTTTTTTCCATCGTTTGGGAAATTGTCCTGTTTGAAGGCATGTTGTGAAGAGACTCCTTAAGACTTCCGGCTTTTTGGTAAAGCACTCTTCGCTACAGCGTTAGGGATACCATCCAGTCCCGGGGTCTTGTTTTTTTTTTGACAACCCTTGCAACCAAGGGCACCTCTTCGGGGTTCACGGGAGGTATCTCTCCTTCAGTGATACTCCACTCCTCTTGCACTCTCAACACTTCATCATACTGTGGGAAGAGAAACGCAACGTTTCTTGCCATGTCAGTTTTGCTTTTTTGCATTTGACTACTGTTGTTCTGTAGTCTTTTCATGACTATCCTGCAGGCACTGGCCCATGGGTTGTGATTTAATTCATCCCTTAGGAAGCAGAACGCGCCATATTTACTTTTGCGGATCACATTCCTCAACTCTTTCCGTTTGTTGACGTATTCCGCATACAACTGTGGGTAGGTGTTACGGTTTCTTGCTCTTTGTTGCAATCCTCTCAACCTGCTGCACTCCGATCGCACATGGGCGATTTCTGAGTTCCACCAATAGACTGGTTTGATAGCCCCTGCTGGTTTTCTTTATCGTGGCATACGAGGGTTGCCTTTTATATTTCGGGATTAGAGAACAAAAACAAATATTGATCATCGAAAATCACTTTATTGTTTTTCAAAATATTCCCCATGAAGATCTATACACTTTTGCATGCGTTTGAACCAATTGTCGAAGCACTTTTGCCACTCTGAAATAGGTATCTCCAACACATGCATTCTGAATGCAGCAACCGCTTCTTCAGGTGACGAAAAACGTTGACCTCTCAGTTTGTTTTTTACGTACGGGAATAAAGAGAAGTCATTCGGTGCCAAGTCAGGACTATACGGCGGATGACTCATTAAATCGATGTTTTGGGTGCTCAAAAATGCAGTTGTCGCAGCCGATGTGTGAGAGCTCGCATTGTCGTGGTGAAGAGTGATCCGTCTTCGGCGGTTGGTTTTCCTGATTTCTTGGAAGACAACTGGCAAACAAATGGTTGTGTACCACTCAGAATTGACTGTTCTGCGTTGTTCTAGTGGTACGGTTGCGACATATCTAGTTTTTCCGAAAAAACAGGCGACCATTTGCTTGGAAGTGCTTCGTGCGCGAACAACTTTTGTTGGATTTGGCTCATCTTGAAACACCCAGACAGTCGACCGCTGTTTACTTTCGGGCTCATACGCGTAAATCCACGATTCATCACCTGTCATAGACGTGTTTCGAAGCACCGCGACCGTATTTTTTGAGCATTTCTTTCGACCAATTGACACGAGCCTTTTTTGGGCGATTGACAAATTGTGTGGGATCCAACGCGAACAAATTTTTTTGACAGTCAAATGTTTATGCAATATTGAATGTAGGCTGGTCCCACTAACGCCTAAGGTTGTCTCAATCTCACGATAGGTCACATGACGATCTTCCAATATCAGTTCGCGCACAGCATCAATGGTTTTCGGAACAACAACTGATTTTGGACGACCTTCACGAAATTCATCTTGGAGTGAACTACGACCACGATTGAATTCACCATACCATCGATAAAGTGGTCCTTGATGGAGCTTCATCGCCAAAAATTGAATTAAGTTCATCCATGCACTGTTGCTGAGTTAATCCACGCCGAAAGATGTAAAAAATAATCGCACGAAAATGTTGACGATTTAATTCCATTTTTGGGCCGAGATGAATCTTTTAAGTTACTGTAAACAACACAAATAGCGCTCCAAAACTGGCCACTCCATACTTCTTGCCAACATTTAGTCGGTAAAAACCCGGAATGCCTCTGGATCGGTCAAGAGGTATCTTTTGAAGATTTCCACCTTCCTAGCGAAACCAAAAAAAAAAAAAAAAACATTCATTCATTCATTTCAGTTAAAATCGAGATCAGTGCTTACCGCTGAAAAATATCGCACCATATTAACGTCGGTTAACCTAAAACGGTTTAGTGGTTGACAGCTTGTTAAAAGCCACTAAAGCCCGAGCACCAATTACTACAAAGCCATTAGAGTCATATATAAATTGTATTTTATTAGGTACGTCACGTACCATTGTATCACCGTTTTCTATTCTTTTTTCTGACTCATCGATTCATGACTGCCCCCGCTGACTTTTCAAGTTAAGAAAGCATTGCAATCCCTTTAGCGTATACTTGTTACGAATAAAAACAAATGCAATTGCTTTGGGTATTAAGTGCCCGTAGTATCAGTTAACCTGAGGTCCGAAACATTTCCTCGGATGACAAAATACTTTTTGCACTCCGCCTCAACACTAGATGGACTAAATGTGAACCAAACAAAGAATTCCCAGTAGTATGTAACATAATTTACGCCAAGTAACAATTAATAATACAACAGGTATAAGAGAAGCTTTTTTTATGGTTGCGCCAAAGAATGTCTCATATTTCAAAGATACCATGCACCCCAGGCCTCGGGAATGTACAGCGTTCACGTACTAAAACACAACTCTGCATCTCCTATTATTCTGCCCACAGGGCTGATTTCACACTTTTTCGGGACCCGGTTAGCTCTTAAGCCTGGTGTATTGCTTTCTGTGGCTTCTCGTGTTATTCTTTCGAGTCCGCGTAACTTATTCTGCACTAGGGTTATTAGAGTGCAGATCTCGTTCCAGCACTCCTCTGACCACATCATGTAGTCTATGAGGTTCTTGATATCGGAAGGTTATTTCTGTATTGAACGAAACGCCAACATGCAAAATCAACTCCTCTCCCTCTACGCATTATGGACAGTCGTGTCCAATACGGTTTTGGTATTTTCGATATCCGCTATGCCCCGACAACAATTGCGTAAGGTGGTGCCTGAAGATTCCGTCTTCTGCTTTATAAGACCGTTCCGTGTGGCTTGCCATATGGCGACAGGAGCTTCTGTTTCTTCTCGCTTTATTGTCGGCATTCGACGAAGCACTCCATCTCTCGTGGTTCGCTCTTTGCAGATTCGAAGCATCGTCTCAACTAGGGTATCTATGAATATCTAAAGCTGCTTCGTAGGAAATCATCGTGACGCCGCATATAGTCCTTAAAGCACAAAACCTGTGTATTGTTCCCATCATTCTCTTCAGTTGTTTTTTTTTTTTTTTTTGTAGAACTTCTGTCCACATTAACGGAATGAACAGTGGGACTGAAATTTTAGTCGGTTATCGAGCATAACTCCCAAGTCCGTAACAGCTTCCTCTGATCATATGGACTGATTCCCGATCCGAATGTTAGCATACACACGCTTTCGACTAGTTATCAGTACTGCCTCGGGTTGTGTTCAGCTATTTCTGGTCTGTCTGATTTTAGCCAGTCCTTAATTAGTCAAATTATTTCATTAGTGACCGCTTCCACTTCGTAAGTATGCTCAGCATTTGTTACAACCACGCTGTCGTCTGCGAATGAAATATTTTCAACTCTTTGTGGTACCTATATTTGTAAAACTCCATCGTACATAATATTCCATAGGAGGGGACCTTGAAGAAGACTTGCTGGCACATCATAGGACTTCTTTGTTCCTTCTTTCCATATCTTCGCTTTTCTTGCTTGGGCTGCCATGTAGAGCACTGTTCTGATACGATGGCGGCCTGAAAAGTTTCTGACCTAACAAAGATACAAGACATTTTTTCTTAAAATTTATTTTTATTTTTATACACAGTCTCCTTGTAACTCGACACACTTCTCCCAGCGATGATCCCATCTCTCTACTCCATCCAAATAGTACTCGGCGTTTTTCTCTGCAAAATAACTGTTCACGGAGGTGATTGTTTCGTCATTTGACGAAAATCTCTGTCCTCCGAGCGCAATTTTTAGATTAGGGAGCAAAAAGAAGTCGCTTGGAGCTAGATCTGGTTAGTAAGGCGGATGGTCGAGCAGTTCACGCTGTAATTCGTGGATTTTCGCTATGGCATCCGCTGAGGTGTGAGACGGCGCGTTGTCTTGGTAAAACAGAATTTTATTTTTCTGCAAATGTGGCCGCTTTTCCACAATTTCTGCATTCAGTTGGTCAAGTAATGATGCGTAGTGTGCTCGGATAATGGTTTTTGCTTTTTGAAGAGTATCTATTAAGATAACTCTATCATCATCATTATCATCATCGGCACTACTTGGGCCTTATTTAGCAAGTAAAATTTGTTAAATTTTCCATAATAATATGTTGTTCCGGGCAAGGTTATTAGCCTTGTGCCATAAGATAACTCTATAACTATCCCAAAAA
Organism: Microdon myrmicae; assembly: GCA_963931805.1. Lineage (NCBI taxonomy): Eukaryota > Metazoa > Arthropoda > Insecta > Diptera > Syrphidae > Microdon > Microdon myrmicae. The sequence continues at coordinate 46,247,407 of OZ007499.1, read as the reverse complement.
ACAGTCGCCATCACTTTCCCAGCTGAAAAAACAGTTTTTGCTTTTTGTTGAAGCAGATTCCCTCGTTTCAATTCACTGTTTTGACTGTATTTTTGTTTCCAGCGTATAATGGTGTATCCTAGTTTCATCAGCAGTAATTAATGGGCGCAAAACTGCGCCAACAGAGCGTTGGAAATGTTCATTCGAACACGTTTTTGGTCTAACGTCAGCAAATGCGGCACCCAACGCGCGGACAGCTTTCTCATGCCTTAGTCTTGATGTAATATGTGACAGACATGTTTGGACATTTTCATAGCCTTTGCTATCTCTCTCACTGTAATTCGGCAGTAGCTAGCACCATTTGGTGAACTTAAGCGATGCAATCGTCAGTTGTTGCAGTTTTTTGACGTCCCGAACGTTCATCGTCTCCCAAGCTCTCACGGCCACGTTTAAATACAGCTGCCCAAAATTTCACTGTGGTAAATGATGGTACAGAGCCTCCATACACAGAGTTCAACTCATCTTTGGTTTGCGTAGGCGTATTGCCTTTCAAAAACAAAAATTTAATGACAGCTCGATATTCAGTTTTGTCCATTTTCACAAAAACACTCACCCTCGTACCATCGCTACGTCAATTGAGGCTTCCGATTTGTAGATAAGCTAAAGTGGGGTACCCATTGGATTGATTGTAATTGATTAATTGAAAAAAGCCGTTTGTTAGGTTAGTTTGAGTATCGATAAAGTAGTGTTGGTAGAGCTTATTGTAAACTTCGGTAAACTGAAAATAACATCCGAGAAAATAAGAATAATCGTTAACTGTCTGCTTCCAAAGGAAACTGGCCCACATCTTGTTCCTGTTATTGCGTAAGGAACGGGCCTGTGATTGTACTAAATGGGTGCTAAGGTTGAAGTTTTATGCCGAGAATAAGGAACGTAGCGGGAGATAAGATTGTAAATTTCTCCGTAAAGGTTTGTAATAGCATCCTCTACAGACGATTCCTCGCTGTTGTGCGAGTCTCTACTTAGATAGTTACTGATCAGCCGAAAATTTGTAGTAGGAGAGATTACTATGGAGCGTAGACGATGGAGAGCCGTTGAGAAAAAGTGACAGGAGAAGAGGGGGTGGTAGTCATGGTGGTTGAGAGGACTAGGGGACTGAATGAAACTGAAAAATTGATGGGGTCGGTTGTAAAGATAAGGTCGAACTGCCTACCTATCAAATTTAAAACCTTGCTAATTTTACAGAGGCTAGAGTTAGCTACCAGATCAATGAATAGACATTCTCTTGTAGAAGCGGAATAGCAAATTTAGAAAGAATGATCCTCGAAAAAAATTAAAATCGCCAGAAATGGTGATCTCATCTTGTATATCACTCAGCTGACAATCTGTTCAAGCTGCTCGCGAATTCCTACGCAGAATAGGGCGAACAATTTTTGGATTCAAATGTCAGTGGCAACAAAAGCTGGGCACATTACACGACACTCGAAACTAAGGAGAGGTGTCGTCAGCGGCGGCATCTGAAGTCGCTGAAGCCGCTGAAATTCAAACCAACTTTGTCGTTCGGGGGGGAAAGATCCATGACAATGTTGTACGAAAAATGTCACAGCGCCAGCATATCCGCATGGATCCCAACAACGGTTACACCTAAAAATTGCTAAAAGTGCAACAAAAATAGGGGACTTTACTTTATGGACCAGGGTCATATCTTAGTTAGTTAGTTAGTACTGATTTTTTTCTCTTTGCCTAAATACCTTACAAAATTAACCGCCCTTGAACTCCGCTGAATAGCTTCATCACAACGACGATAACATCAACAAGGAGATAATTTGCTTTGTGAAAAAAAAATTGGAGCCCCTATTTACGGACAAGCGTCATAATATTATATAATTTGAATCAACTACGCTGTGCTGCAAAATGGCCAAAGACATCTTCGAAAATTTGCTAGATCTTCTGCACCCATTCAATATATCACTTCAAACATAAAATAATGGGGATATGTTTCTCCAAACTAACTTCCGCACTACATTTAAAAATGTTCTTTCATAATTATTATTTTGGTTTTAGGTTTAGTTTGATATTCGATTTGATTTCTCCAGTTTACTTAATATTACTATTGTTTAAAATACTGAGAAACAACATGACATCATACACATTAGCGACAGAAATACAATATTAACTAACAACATCACCCACAAGAGCGATAGCAATGCAACATTAACTGAATGCGAACTGTAAAATTTTATCTTCAACTTATTTCTAGGTAGATTGACTTTTCTGGGAACGATTGTTTATCTGGACGTTTAATTCACCACCCCTGTCTTGTTCTACCACAAAGTTTCGACTTCCATAAAACGATTTTAAACTAACGACTTGAAAACACGACTATTACAAACGACTTGATATATATCCAAATTTAGTCGCGAATATGTTAAATCTGACTGGACACTCGACTCCTATCTACGCCGATGGGTTTCTTTTTTTTTTTCTTTTTTTTTTTTGTGGAGCTCGATGGTAAATTACTTCAATTCTTGTGAAACGAGTATTTATCATTAGTTTTATGGGTACCACCATATCTCCCGTGAAGGTTATTTTATGCCAGACTAGAATTTTATTAAAAATCAAGGACTTTTGGCCAGGCTGAATAGTTGACACCTGTCGCGTTTTCTCAGGTAAGTAGTAGTCCGCCGATATGGAATTTCTTTTCCTTTTTAAGATGCAAGCTGTAAAGATTTTATTGATTGGTTGTGATGTTTAATGTAAAATCGATCACCATATGGGAATTAATCTTAAGTGATTCTGGGTATGGGGAGTGATGGCCTAAGGGGGTAGATATGGAATGGTGTTGGTTCTAATGTGTTACATGTGATGAAGCAGAGCTTCCACATTCGTGTGGTTCGGCTTGAAAACCGCTACTTTATTTATTAGTAGTTCTGAAGTTAATTTCATAACGTGAATTGGTGCGCGTTCTCTGATTAGAAGACATTGTGGGCAAATATTTGTCGAGTTAGAATATAAACTCTTTGTATTGTTGCAAAAGATGTATGCGAACAATTTTGGTATTGGAAATGCGCGGTGTCGTGAGTGGTTATGTTGGTATCTGTATCAACTCCATTTATCGTCAAGGATTCTGATAATTTGTGAGAGATTTTCAAGTTCCTCCAGGGGTGTTGAACTTTTGTGGGATTTTCTAGTGACCGTATTGTAAATTGTGTTAACGGGTCAATTGAGAAGTCACCGGCCTGACACATAGATGGCGGCACTAGAATTAAATCCATATGATTTTTAGTTAGCCCTAACCTTCAAAAGACGCGTGTATAAATTTGACAGATGTCGGATCATTAGTTTGTAAATTATAGTATTTTGAGTGAAGCAACTTCTGTTATTGTGAAAAAAATGGATAAAAAGGAATTTCGCGTGTTGATAAAATATTGCTTTTTGAAGGGAAAAAATACAGTTGAAGCAAAAACTTGGCTTGATGAGTTGGATATAAAATCATATGGATTTAATTGTAGTGCCGCCATCTAAGTGCCAGGCCGGGGACTTTTCAATTGACCTGCTATATAGTGCACTATCATATAACCCTAGCCGTCGTTTATCATCATCATCATCGGGACCACAACCGGGATCCGGTCTTGGCCTATTTAGCAAACCTTGAGGCTTGTTACATTTTCCATACATACACGTCGTTCATACATACACGTAAATAAGCCTAAGGACACCTTTTTTCTATTCCTTTTTGTGTTTTCTGCTGTCATTATGCCCCTCTAAAAAAATTAGCGAATGCATTTGCAATGATCTAAAGATCAAATGAGGAGACACGTGAAAAGTGTTACCTATCCAATTAGATTTTGATGATTTCGAGAAAAATATTGCATTTTCTTTTCATTGCATTGATGGAATTATAGTACGAACAGATAAACACAATAAACAACAAGAGAAAGGTTCGCAGTTTGTGGCCAAGGTTACTGATAAAGGGTACGAGCCTCATAGTTGAGTGTTCTTTTTTTCGAAACGTATTAAGTTATACCAAAGAACTAGAGTGGGGAACCGGTTATGTTGCTTTGTTTCAATAAGGATATGCATTAAATTACACAAGAAAACCTATTCCGCTAACAGATTCCTTAATGTCAGAATTTTATTGCAAATTGCAAATTGCGGATTACAGGTTGCAGATTGTATACTGTCAAACTTAAGACTCCAAATGTTTGTTGAGTTTATAGTAATTACCTTTATATGACATGAATTAGTAAGATACATCCGGTGTAAGTTAATTGAACCCAGATTCATACAGAAATCCTTTTGAAAGAAGACGGTGATACTAAGGTAAAGTGGAGAGAAGGTGTGAAGTAATCAGACTGGAATGGCAATCTACATAGCTTTGGCTGTCACCTACTGAATGTAGATGGCAGTCAATGAATCCCTCTAAAAGCGTTGTTTCCTATTCGCTGATAGAAAGAAGGTGGGATTTGTCGTATCATGAGATCCATATAATTAGAGAGATGTTAAGGTCACTGAGTACGGTGAGGTCTTTGTTCGCATCCGCGCTTTTGGGGAGTTTATATACGCGATTAACAATTTGTTGGTAGTTCCCTGCGAAAGGAAAGACCGAATACAGCAACACACAATGTGAGTGGATTAAAGCATGGGTTAGATTCCGCTTGAAGTTGTTGGTGCTACATGGAGACTGTGGTGGGTGCCAGGTGTAACACCTCATCTGGAGATGCTAGCGGAGTCTTTCGTTCCATTTAAAGAAGAATGGGAACTGAATATAGCAGCAGATGACCCGACCGGATCGAGAAATGAGTTAACGTAAACAATTTCTACTTGGATTGTCAGTTGTATTCCAGCGGGCGGATTAAGGTGTGATACGATTAAAAGATGGTAAGGTAGCCTCTTGAGTCATCTCTAGTTAGAAGTCATAAATGAACTAAGTAAGATTAGTTTGGAGAGGACAATGCTGTCATAAGGCCCCACAATAGGGGTTGACGTAGACATCATACGTTTTTGCGCGAAGGTCGCAAACATTGTGAACCGTGGTTAAGCAGTTGGATATAAGATTTGTTTCTATACATTCGGTTGGAAATGAGATTTTTTAATGCACTTGTTATTGAGCCATGCAATTCAATTCAACCAATAAGTTTCTGAAGACCGAAGCGTTATTAGGACCTTGTGATGAATAGGTTAATCCAATCATTTTGTTATTCCCTTCTATTCAAACTGAATTCTCATGCTTGTTTTGCACAAATAATAGGGATAGGCAAATGTGGTAATAGATACGTCGGACTATATCTTCTATAGTAACATATTTGCTTAGTGAGTTTTACAGTCAGTGAAATAAATAAGAGGGATTAATTAATATTTGGAATTTTAATGTTTATGATTTTACTATTTTTGTGGGTATTTATTGGTGTAGAATAATCATGTGGCGGGTTAGGAACTGAAATGTTGTGAAATTGGTTATTGGTAATGTCCACAGGCTAACGGGTAATTGGATTGATGATATGTAATTTCGTTATGTACTTGTACCAAGTGTACCTTGAAATGTAATACTGTCCAATGAATTTGATCACTGAGAGAAATATGGGGGGTTGAGTTGACACGCAAACGTTTTATGCTACCTCCTGGCTCGTATTTGTTATCGTTGTTTGGTTCATGATTTCGACTGCTTGCATTTTATTTAAAATTAACTTAAAATAAATTGCAATATATTCTATATATACTAGTATTAAGTTATATTGTTAAGATAGTACTATTAATATCCAATAAAAGATGTTATTAAAAAAATATGTATATATTCTATATATGTTTGCACGAATGCTTGAATATGTGTACTAAGTACGGCGGTGGGTACGGAGTGGGCCAAGTTGCGAATGCCACCTTGGATACTATCTATTACGAGGGTTGCCTCTTATGTTTCGGGATTTGGCAACCCTAGTGTTGCAATCCGGCAATTGACAGCTCTGTCGTAAATTTGGACATTTTTGAGGTTATACGCACTCAGAACGTTTTGACATACGAGCGCTATTTGTGTTGTTTACAGTAACTTAAAAGATTCATCTCGACCCAAAAATGGGATTAAATCGTCAACATTTTCGTGCGATTATTTTTTACAACTTACGGCGTGGATTAACTCAGCAACAGTGCATGGATGAACTTAATTCAATTTTTGGCGATGAAGCTCCATCGAGGACCAGTGTTTATCGGTGGTATGGTGAATTCAATCGTGGTCGTAGTTCACTCCAAGATGAATTTCGTAAAGGTCGTCCAAAATCAGTTGTTGTTCCGAAAACAATTGATGCTGTGCGCGAACTGATATTGGAAGATCGTCATGTGACCTATCATGAGATTGAGACAACCTTAGGCGTTAGTGGGACCAGCATACATTCAATATTGCATAAACATTTGACTGTCAAAAAAATTGGTTCGCGTTGGATCCCACACAATTTGTCAATCGCCCAAAAAAAGGCTCGTGTCAATTGGTCGAAAGAAATGCTCAAAAAATACGGTCGCGGTGTAGTGCTCCAAAAAGCCCTACCATCTTTTCCGCCATTCCTAATCCAAAATCCCAGCAATATTACCCTAAAACCCAAAATCCTATCAAAACCCACAAAAACCCAAACATAACCCAAAATTCGCAATAAACGAATCAAAATTCGTTTATCGCATAACATTTGCCCCCACGGCGAAGTTTAATCCAAAATCCGAATTAAAATTAAAATTCACAATAAACGAATCTAATATTCGTTTATTGTTCTATATTTGCTCCACAGCATCACCCAAATCCAAAATTCAGAGATTGTTATCTCTATCCTAAAAATTCCATTGAGTTAAACAAACAAAAACTCAAAAGCAGATACATTCACACATCTGCGTAATGGTTTCGTAAGAATTCAAGAAATTGATTTCTTATCTTGTGTAAACACAACATCTCGCTCGAAATATCCAAAAGATCGAGATTGTTGCACGAAAATGTGTATCTTTGAGATACAATTTTCGATTCCTTTTTCTTTATAAAGGAATGGTTTCGTGATCTCCGGGCCGCAGTCTAAATTCGTGTACAGTCCCTGGAGGAAGTACCCCAGGATAATCTTTGAGAAAATAATAAAAAACACATTCCAAAGGAAACAAGACGTGCTTTCATTTTTACCCAACAATGGATAGCTAAGTATCACCTGCCCCCCCACGGAAGACCAAGTGAAGACTAAGGACGAAGGCCAAACCAAAAGGACGTTACTCTTCCCTCTGGATCAGAGGAAGCACGGTTAACGACCCCTTGTAGGACAAGATTTCAGGAGCGGTCTGTTTTAAGAGATCGCCTTGTCCTTTTAAGGATCAGGAGACTCGCGTCCTGAAACTAACCCCTACAGAACACAACAAAAAATTATGGTGGCAGCGGTGGGATCCCAACATCTCCTACCAATAAAATACGAACTAGGCAGTGGATTAGACTGGTCCAAACATTCCCTACCAGAGGGAGAATACACGAGTGGGATATCTATAGATCCCGCTACCAACAGGAAAATTAATTCCGATAAAAACAGCGTGCCCGGGGCTAAACACCGGCAATAGTTACAAAATAGTAAATTTTAAATATTCTAAAGTGGTAAAAGCGTTCCTCTGGGGCATACACCGAGGAGAGGTAACAGTGTGAAAAATAACAACGAGAAGCCAAGGATAGACCGGGATTCCTGATGCAGCGGCAACACCAGGACCAAGCAGCTAGTGACGACAAACAACAGGACACCCAACAAACCTGCAGCTAGAAAACACAGGTATTAAATTTTTATTTATTTGTTAAGTGAAAAGTGATATAAAGGTAACTTAGTTGAAACAAAAAGTGAACTAAAATTAAATTCAGTTTTGTCATTTTTGTCATTTTGTCTTGGAAATTGGCTCCCAAATAAGTAAATTTTTAAATGTTTGAATTGTTAACTAAAAGGGGACGCCAAGAATAAATTGAATATTTATTTTAATTGTTCTTTTACACTGGGATAAAGCTTATTAATAATTTGTGCAAGTGCATTTAAATTTAACTTGTTTTTCTAAGAATAATAAGCAAAGTTGTTCTCATTTTTCCAAGAAGAGTATACGCATAAAAAAGCCCAAAGTGATAAATATAATTAATAAAAGAAATTTTTCTCTCACACAAGCATATACAATATACAAGTACGCACTTACTTTTCGGCTAGTAGAGGCAAACATTTTAAATACATTTTTCTTAATAAACGTATCTTTCTTAAACGCATTTTTAAAAAAACACATATTTTTGACAATTTTCAAAACGTTCTTCACGAATATATACATATACACATTTTTTCCAAAAACTTTTTCCCAAAATATCAACATTTTATTCTTCAAAAGGGGACAAAATAAAAAACCCCCCACACAAAAATTAACTACAAATTTGGTTTTATTATTTATTTTTGATATATATATTTTAATTAATTATACACATAAACATATATACATACATTTTCTTTTGGGAAGATTTTTCTTACGTGACAAGCTAAAACAATAACGAACAAAATTTAAATTCTTGGTCCTTGTCCTTAGCGTCTAGTTTGGAAAATTTTCTTTGGATTGAATCTTTTCCTTTGACTCATCTGTGGCTCTTCGAAAATCCATTTTAGGTTTAGACACTTTTTCCATAGGGCGAAAGGGTGGATTCTCTCACCTTAAGTAGAACAAAGGCTTTCTAATAGAACCAAAACTAACTGAGTTTGAAGACACTTCTCTTGTCGTTGGTCTTGTCTTTTATCTTGGCTATCTTACCCAACAATAATGAAGATCTCATCTCTTGGTTCTCTACCCCTTTTTACCATCATTTGGGAAGGTCTGTTTCACAAATATGTCGTGAGCGACAAAAATAAACCGGGTACGCGTTCGCAGAGACCTGAGCCCGAGCTCATACAAAATCGCGAGGACGAAATATCGGAAACCGTACGTATGGAAATACGCGAACAGAGTTCTAGAATGAACTTACCAATAGGATTAAGTGACATACTGGGACTCGTGCCGATATTTAACGGTAATCCTGACGAATTAGAGGGTTTCGTCTCTTGTGGAGACATTTTGTTCTCACAAGCACAAGATGACAACAAGAAATCTTTTATTCTAAGGGTGGTCAAAACCAGATTGCAGGGACCGGCGCGTGATTGTATCAGGCATAAAATTATTTCTACTTGGGAAGATCTTGTTTCAGAATTAGAGGGAGAATTTAAACCTCTCATCTCTAGGTCTGCTGCCCAAAATAACTTAGTGGCAACAAAACAGGATAGCAAGGAGGGTGTGAAAGAATTTTCAACTAGACTCACACACCACCTGCATGAATTGGACAGCGCCACATACGCTAGTTCATCTGATCCTGCAGTCAGAACTTATCTTCTGGCTGAAAATCAAAGGCTCGCTTTAAATACGTTTGAGGATGGGATACGAAATTCCAGCCTCAAAATCTTAGTAAAAGCGCATAGGGCTTCAAATCTCAAAGCGGCCATTAGCTACGCTTTGGAACAATCTCAAAGATTGAACAGCGATAACTCAATGCAAACTTCCACTAACAATTTTAGGAGAAACCAACTAATTGTTTGCCAAACATGCAACAAGAGGGGACATACTTCTGCGACTTGTTATCGCAACACAAATTTTCCAAATTTCGTCCCCCAACGCATTAAGACAGAGGTTGAACGTCTCCAATGCACATACTGTCGGAAGTATAATCACACTCAGGCAGAGTGCAGAACCAGGTTAGCTCATATGCGAAACCAGGACCAACCTTCAACGAGTCAAAATCCTTTCAGAACTCAGCCCAATCAATCTCAAAATAGGACAATAACAAACTCGCCCCAGATTGAAAATCGAAATACACGACAAAATCAAAATATTAACAGGGTATCCAATTCACAACAGGGAAACGAACTCACTCGGGCAGCGAGCAACGGCAATCCTTCTCGAGTGCAGACAGTCGCCGATATATACCCCATCCCGATGTAAATTTTCAAATGCGCGTATTTTTCTGCCCTGAATTTAAGGAGCCAGTAATACGTGTAAAATTTAATCCATCGGATAAACAACACTCGACTTTCCTCATCGATACAGGCGCCGACATCAGCCTGATCAAATTAGATAATCCTTGTATTGAACAATCTGTAGACAATTCAGACCCAGTGACTATATCCACCATTGCTGGGAAAACGGTCAGCACATGCGGAAAGGTATTGGGGGAGTTCGAATTCAGAACTGATAGGCACTCCATACCCTTTAAGCATAATCTATTTGTAGTGGGAAGCAACGTAGACTTCCAACACGATGGCATACTGGGAAGCGATTTCCTTGCGAAGCACCAGTGCCACATTAACTTTGAAAAGGGATTCCTTAAATTCGCTGTGAAGAAGAGAACCATGGTAGAACTCGAGCAGCCTTTAGGGAACAAAAATGAGGTCAAGGAAAATATTCAGAATGCCACGCCTTACGAGGTGTCTTCCACGGAAAATACAGGCATTCATGAAAAATTGGATAACACCGTTCGTGAGTCAACATCCGAATCCGTTTGTCTACGGGCCGGATCTGATGCTATGACAAACACAACGAAACCAACCACCCTTGAATCTTCCTCTCCCCATTTAAATAAAGTTTGTGGTAACGAAAAAGTTAAGGAAACTGCTGAAAAACTGAGTTCAGGAAAACATGAACCTGAAACTCCAATATCCCCAGTAAATATAAAACGAAATGCCAAAATCGATTTCATAAAATTGCATTCACGATCTCAACAAATAATGGAGATTCCATTTAAAGGACAACTCAGTCAAGAACTGATTATAAAAAAATCCGAGATCATGCCAGGGATATATCTGGGTAATAGTTTGACAACACCACAGGACAACAAAATAAAGGTATTATTAATGAACACATTAGACACCGATCAAGAAGTAAGCACCAACGACATAGAAGTCGAGTGGGAAGATCTGGATGACTACAATGTGTTACAGGCGGATGAAACTAAGAACTTTCTAAAAAATAGGCTTGAACGGCTAGAATCACTCCTAGAGTTGCGTCATTGTAACCAGGAGGAAAGGATATCTATCCTAGACATCTGCCGCAGATTTAACGATCTCTTTTACTTAGAGGGCGACCATCTCACACACACTGACGCCATAGAGCATCAGATCATCACTGAAGAAGGAAAGCCCCCACTTTACATAAGACCATATCGCCTCCCAGATAGCTCGAAGCAAGAAATCCACAAACAGGTGAATGAAATGCTTCGGGATGGCGTGGTACAACCAAGTTTCAGTCCTTGGAATTCCCCTCTCTTACTAGTACCCAAGAAGGCCGGACCTGATGGGACAAAACGGTGGAGAGTGGTTGTCGACTTTAGAGCCTTAAATAAAATAACAGTCGGAGATGCATATCCATTGCCCAATATTACTGATATCTTGGACCAGCTAGGAAAAGCTAAATATTTTAGCACTTTAGATCTAGCAAATGGTTTCCACCAAATACGCATGGACAATAGAGACAAGGCAAAAACAGCGTTTAGCACACCCTTCGGACATTACGAATACAATCGAATGCCCTTCGGACTTAAAAACGCACCCGCCACATTCCAAAGGCTTATGAATAATGTACTCATGGGTCTCCAAGGAATAGAATGTTTCGTCTATGTAGATGATATTGTAATTTACGGATACGATCTGAACGATCACAATTCACGACTTACCAGAGTTTTCGAGCGATTACAAAGGCACAATCTGAAAATACAACCAGAAAAGTGTCACTTCATAAGGAAGGAGCTCACCTACTTAGGGCATGTTATTTCAAAGGAAGGTATAAAACCAGATCCAGAAAAAACTAAAGCGGTAAAAACGTTTCCAACGCCCAAGAAACAAAAAGACGTAAAATCTTTTCTCGGTTTTGTAGGCTACTATAGAAAATTTATCCCAAATTTCGCTGAACTGGCAAAACCTTTAAGCAGATTGCTCAGGAAGAACGTTCCATTTCATTGGGATGCCTTTTGTGATGAGGCATTCACAGCTTTAAAAAGAAAGGTTATTACCCCACCAATACTGGCTTATCCAGACTTTAACCGGGAGTTTATAATAACCACGGATGCTAGCAATGTTGCGTTAGGAGCAGTCCTATCTCAAGGTACAATAGGACAAGATAAACCTATTGCTTTCGCTAGCCGAACTTTAAACGACGCAGAAACTCGATATACAACATCCGAAAAGGAATTATTGGCAATCGTTTTTGCATTAGCACAGTTCCGACCATATGTCTACGGACGAAAGTTCACAATAGTAACTGACCATAGCTCTCTACAGTGGCTTATAGGACGAAAGGATCCTACAACCAGACTTATGCGATGGAGAATTCTACTCGAAGAGTATGAGTACACAATCGTCCATAGAAAAGGAAAGCAAAATGCAAATGCTGATGCTCTCAGCCGTATAACAATGACTACCCCAGTCGATCCCATCAAAAATAATATCCTCGTCACCACACGAAGTAAAGCCAAACTCGAAGAAGATGTGGCTGCACAATCATACAAAGATACTACCAATCTTGTATGGCAGGAACAAACAGGGTCCATCTATACCAAGAGGAAACTTGGACTACGTATTATAATCCTCCCATTTATAGACTCTGCTGAGGAAGAAAACCTGGCAGGAAGAATCCCAAACTTCACCAAGCCAGACGTAGGTAAAATTACGTTTCATGAGCAAGATGGGTTATGCGCCATCACATTGCCATTGCCTTTCAGAAACCTAAGCGACCAGGAAACCGCAAAGAGTTCCCTTATTGATCTGAAGAAGATTTGCGAAGACCGGAATTTCAATTCCATTGGAATTTTAGTGCCCTTCATAGAAAACTAATCAAAAGTAACACTTAATAACTTGCTAAAAGAAACTTTTGCTCACCTCAACGTGACACTGTACGTTTTCTCCAATAAAAAGAAGCTTCTAACAGATCCTAACGAAATACAAAAGTTACTCGCGGAATACCATAACTCACCTTTCGGAGGACACCAAGGAGCCACCCGAACAATCAAAAGATTGAAACAAAAATATTACTGGCGCACAATGACCGCTGACGTTGCAGCGTATATTAGAAAATGTGCCTCCTGCCAGATAAACAAAAGTGGAAGGAATCCTAGAATTCCTATGAAGATAACCACAACAAGCTCAAAACCTTTCGAAAGAATTGCTTTAGATATAGTAGGACCATTACCAGTCAGCTATAATGGAAATAAATACCTACTAACGTTTCAAGACGATTTGACTAAATTTTCAGGAGCTTACGCACTGGCCAGCGCCGAAACCAAGGACGTGGCCAGAATTTTCGTTGAAAATATCGTCTGCCAGCACGGCATACCATCTTCTCTATTAACTGACCGAGGTGCTAATTTTCTCAGCGCACTTTTTAAGGACATTTGTTCCTTACTTAAAATGAGAAAACTCAATACAGCACCCTACCATCCACAAACGAATGGAGCACTAGAACGGAGCCATAGAACTCTGGTGGAATACCTCCGCCACTATGTAAACCAGGATCCTCTCACTTGGGACACCTGGATACCTTACGCAATGTTTGTGTACAATACTACACCCCACAGTAATACAGGCTACACGCCGCATGAATTACTATATGGTTTCCCAGCCGAAATACCCAGTTCTCTCAGACAAAACCCCGAAAGCTCTTATAACTACGACCATTACGCAAACGAATTAAAAATGCGATTACAACATGGTTATCGTACAGCCAAGGGAATACTGATAGAGAAAAAACAAAAATCTAAGGCATACTACGACCAAAAAGTAGGCCGTAAGAAATTTAATGTTGGCGACAAGGTTCTATTAAAGAATCACTCAAGACCTAACAAACTAACCTCCCTGTGGAAAGGCCCCTATGAAATTGTAAAGATCCTATCCGAAGAAAATTCAATCCTCAAAATAGGAAAAGGAACTCGAATAGTCCACAACAATAATATAAAACTATTTGTGGACTAGGCAATCACGAATAAGAAACTCCAAAGAAAAATAAAAGTTGAAAAAAAATGTATATATGTATAGATAACCTTAAAAAAAGAAAAAAGAGAAATAAATAAATGCATACACGTATAGTAAACAAAAAAAAAAAAAAATTATAAACTAACACTGTACCAAAATACCACGATAATGTATTTAAAATTTGCGAAAAAAAAAATTTTCTATTCAAATAATTGTATACGAATAAAATAATTTTGTAAATAGTATACAACACTTTTAATACCAAAAAAAAAAAAGAAAAAAAAAACAAACAAAACACAAAAAAAATAAATATATAGATAAAAACAACGCACTTAACTTAACGCACTTAATAAAATAAGTTTATATCATGTTTTAAATAACCACCACTAACTTAAATAAATAAACAACAACAACAAAATTTTGTAATAATAATAAATACTCTTAGGTTATAAGAAAAAACACATTATATATATATGAAAAAACGAAAATACAAAAACAAAACTTACAAAACAGTATTAAAATAAGAACTTCTAATATTTATATAAATTCAAAACAGTTTTCAACTAAGAAAATACTAAGAAAGTAAGAAAATTTTTATATAACAAAAAAAAAAGGAAAAGTTATAGAATAAAATTGTACGTCCAAATACATGGAAAAATTATATAAATAAATAAACGCCCGACTAATAAGGACAATGAAAAAAAAAGAACAAAAATAATATATGTAAATAATGAAAATTTATACGAGTATATAAACAATGAAAATTCTATGTAATATACAAATTGTAAGAATAAACCATAAAAACCTTACTTATCTATGTATCTTTTTACAAATAGTACTTTATAAAAAAAAAAAAAAAAAAAAAACGCAAAGTTAAATTTAATATAATGAATTCAAATACTTATGTAATTATAAAACATTCTACAATTACCCTTACACTCAGAAAAAAAAAGAAAATATTTTATTATATAACCATTGTGGAAACTTGAATACACGACCATAAATACGAATACATAAATATTAAGAAAAAAAACAAAGAACAAAAATTACACATTTATAATAAATATTGTATACAAAAAGTTACTATGTTAGAAAATATCAGGCATATGTAACGGAATCACGATACCGTCATCCTTATTCCCAATCACACCATTTTCCAGAAAATTAATCTCATAAAGATCAATTTTCTTTTTTTCAAGGAGGGGAGGATGTAGTGCTCCAAAAAGCCCTACCATCTTTTCCGCCATTCCTAATCCAAAATCCCAGCAATATTACCCTAAAACCCAAAATCCTATCAAAACCCACAAAAACCCAAACATAACCCAAAATTCGCAATAAACGAATCAAAATTCGTTTATCGCATAACATTTGCCCCCACGGCGAAGTTTAATCCAAAATCCGAATTAAAATTAAAATTCACAATAAACGAATCTAATATTCGTTTATTGTTCTATATTTGCTCCACAGCATCACCCAAATCCAAAATTCAGAGATTGTTATCTCTATCCTAAAAATTCCATTGAGTTAAACAAACAAAAACTCAAAAGCAGATACATTCACACATCTGCGTAATGGTTTCGTAAGAATTCAAGAAATTGATTTCTTATCTTGTGTAAACACAACATCTCGCTCGAAATATCCAAAAGATCGAGATTGTTGCACGAAAATGTGTATCTTTGAGATACAATTTTCGATTCCTTTTTCTTTATAAAGGAATGGTTTCGTGATCTCCGGGCCGCAGTCTAAATTCGTGTACAGTCCCTGGAGGAAGTACCCCAGGATAATCTTTGAGAAAATAATAAAAAACACATTCCAAAGGAAACAAGACGTGCTTTCATTTTTACCCAACAATGGATAGCTAAGTATCACCTGCCCCCCCACGGAAGACCAAGTGAAGACTAAGGACGAAGGCCAAACCAAAAGGACGTTACTCTTCCCTCTGGATCAGAGGAAGCACGGTTAACGACCCCTTGTAGGACAAGATTTCAGGAGCGGTCTGTTTTAAGAGATCGCCTTGTCCTTTTAAGGATCAGGAGACTCGCGTCCTGAAACTAACCCCTACAGAACACAACAGCGGTGCTTCGAAACACGTCTATGACATCGTGACAGGTGATGAATCGTGGATTTACGCGTATGAGCCCGAAAGTAAACAGCAGTCGACTGTCTGGGTGTTTCAAGATGAGCCAAATCCAACAAAAGTTGTTCGCGCACGAAGCACTTCCAAGCAAATGGTCGCCTGTTTTTTCGGAAAAACTAGATATGTCGCAACCGTACCACTAGAACAACGCAGAACAGTCAATTCTGAGTGGTACACAACCATTTATTTGCCAGTTATCTTCCAAGAAATCAGGAAAACCAACCGCCGAAGACGGATCATTCTTCACCACGACAATGCGAGCTCTCACATATCGGCTGCGACAACTGCATTTTTGAGCACCCAAAACATCGATTTGATGGGTCATCCGCCGTATAGCCTTGACTTGGCACCGAATGACTTCTGTTTATTCCCGTACGTAAAAAACAAACTGAGAGGTCAACGTTTTTCGACACCTGAAGAAGCGGTTGCTGCATTCAGAATGCATGTGTTGGAGATACCTCAATCAGAGTGGCAAAAGTGCTTCGACAATTGGTTCAAACGCCTGCAAAAGTGTATAGATCTTCATGGGGAATATTTTGAAATACAATAAAGTGATTTTCGATGATCAATATTTATTTTTGTTCTCTAATCCCGAAATATAAAAGGCAACCCTCGTATCAGTCTGTGCGGTGCTAGAAATTTTGTATACATTTGGGCTCGGATTCTAAAACACTCTGCCATATTATATATTGTTAATCTATGGAAATATACAAAACTGTTCTCAAACTACTATGATCGCTCCGACTAGCAACGTACAAAGCAGATTACAGATCGGCCAAGATAAAGGACGGCCGATTGGCTGCCGAGGTAAAAAATACAAACATATCGGCTCTCTTAGGGAATAATTCAACAGAACTTGCAATTAGTGGTTCTGGCAACAGGGACTTCTGTTGGCCATGTCATCATCATCATCATCGGCACTACAACCGGGAACCGGTCCTGGCCTTATTTAGCAAGTCCTGAGGCTTGTTAAATTTTCCATAATGATTTGATTTTTCCGGGCAAGGTCATTAGTCTTGCGCCAGAGGCTCCCCGACGGGGAAACGAACCCCGTTCTCCCGCGTGACAGGCGGGTATACTAACCACTATACTATCGAGGAGCCTCTGTTGGCCATGTGGAGAGGTAAAAATCGAGAAGGCTGACGTTTTGAATTAACATTCTGAAAAACTTAGTCAATATAAATGACACATTCAATCAATCACCAGCATTTATTTTGCATCCGTCAAAATAGGCTTCATTTGAAGAGGCATATTCTTTCCAACGAAGTATTCAATCAACTATATATTTTTTAAGGCATATTCCCGGATCGCCTTCAGTTCTCTCAACGAATTTTTAGCTATGTCTTCAGTCGACTCAAAAGGTCCCAGGAAGTGGTAATTAGGGTTTTGGAAACAGAAAAAAGCTGCTTTTGGAACAAGCCGGGCTGCACCGGGTCTCATGCGTGAAACTTCAAATAAAATGAGGTGAACCGATTCGTGAGAGATAGAGAGTTTGTGGGGGTTTAAGTATTATTTGCCGACGTACGACACTAGATTCACTAGTCCCCCAACACTTGTCCGCCGAAAAATTGTTCACCAGAAAAATTGAAGCACGAAAAGAAAGACATAAATGAAATACACTGTTGTGTAGTTTAATTGTTTTCTTTAATTTTCGTTTAAACTATGTTTATCTCTAATTATACACTAGCTTATCTCTTTGTAGTTCAGCAACAATACGATTCTTCAGACGGTGATCGTTTTCTCGTTGCTCTATAAGCGACGAATTTAAATAGCAAATTTCGCGTTTTTATTTAACTAGTGCATTATGAAGTTCTTCATTATTAAGTATTAACTCGCGGTTGATTTCACGGTACGTCTCCATTCGTAAATACCGTTTTAATTGTTAATCAGATTTTCTTTAAAACTTGTGGCTCGAGCGTGTCCACCAGTGATGGTGATTGAGTAACGACTGTATGCGGAGAAGATTTAATTTAAAATTTCGAGCGGCGGCGCGTCCGACTGCGGTGATGAATGAAAAGCGACTGGTGTAATTAGGGGTGAAATTCTGTATGCCATTTTTGCAGACGGGACAACCAATAGAGATCATACTTCTGCTCTTTCATTGCCACGCTCGTCGATGTGTGGTGAATACATTGGTCTATTCGATAGTCGACGAACATGGGAGAATGAGAGAACAGAAACACGATGTACGATGATCTCGGGGCGGGTTTGGTTGTGTGTGCTGGTATCAAATGCAATTTCTGAGAATGACCTACTGCCCTAGTGTTACGGCTGTGGTGATCTCAGAGTACATTGAACCGTATGGAAATAGAATTATGGAGGAGAGGAAATGTAGCCGGTACTATTCACCTGCGAAAAGAGATCATTGATCCCAAGCGAATGGATGATCTGAAGAAAAGCCGAAGTGACGCCAAATTGGCTAGGGTAATTTATCATGAAAATCAAACTTGAATAATTTGGAATTACCCCAGCCGGTGCATTGTTATGCAACAGCGTCGTTTGATTTGACTTGTTGTTGCTAACCGACATTATGTGATTTCCGATGGAAATCTCATGGGCTAGCAAACATGGAGATGCCGTATGGCAAAAATGGTAACTAAACTCAATTATGCATTACCTGCATAGGATAATGAGTTTAGCTATGCTTCCTTTGGGAAATATGATATTTCAGGTGAATAGCATGAACGGTGGGATAGGGGTTGATGTGACGCGCTGTTAGCGGTCGAAATTGGGTTAGGATGGTGGGCTGGTTCGCCATGTGATATATAGAACCCCCACAAGTTCTTGTAAAACCTCTGTCAAAATATACTGACGATTTGCAAGCAGTATTACATTCACCAAGTCGATGTTTTCTTCAATAAGTGTCGTTGCAGGTCGCCTCAGATGAGGCAAGTTTTCATTCACTTCACTACTGTCTTTAAAGACTCTGTAGCAAGCTATCTTGTTATCGATATTGTAGAATCTCCGTCGGCTCTCTCCCATATCTTTAGGGCGCCGAACAGAAAATTCCGTTCGCATCATAAAATTTGAAACAACTCTTTGGTCAATATTTTTCCCATCGGAAATAGCGCCTGGGGTAAATTTATGTCTTTGGCTGCTGACAACAAAGTAGTTGACAAATGGCTCTAATAACCGACGTCAAAATAGATAACTGTTTGTTAGTCCCGGCTATGTTTTGTAAGAATCTATAGTGTGCATATCTGCAAACTATTATTAATATTATTGTATAATAAAATGCGCGGCCGCATGTAGCGCGTGGTCTAGCGAAAAACAACATTCCCGTTGTACAGCATTCGCTTTTTCGCCCAAATCTAGCTCGGAATGATTTTCTTTTACGTTCCCAGGCTAAAAAGATCTTAACGATGACCGATTTGCTACTGCAAGTGCAGCTGAAAAGATTTTCGAGGTAAAATTTTACACCTTTACTTTATAGCATGATTCACGTGAAACTGTTCGTGCTATAGTCCCCAAACCTGACTATTTACAGAAAATTCTTTCCTCTCGCAGGTTAATAGATGGCGCTAATTGTATGCATTCGCCTACAATGACAGTAGTGTCAGTCATTATGATCACTCCTTTTAATATCAAAAGATACAAGTCCGACATGAAAGTGGGCAAAGAAGCGTGAAAATGAGCGGGTTAAAAATGGGCAAAAAAAGAAAAAGCAAACGAGCGATATGATATGGATATATTATTAGTCCAAATTATTATTTTTCGAAATCAGACGATCGAGAAGTAACGGAAGCAGTGAAACGATCACGGCTCAGGCCGTATGAGCTATAAACGCCGTTCTATAAAAAACCGTCACTTTCGAAGAAGAACAGTCCAGTGGTTTTTTCCACACAAATTCCAGTCCTGCGTTGGTCGCAAAACATCCTCGTGAATTAATTGAATGTTTTTACTGGCATAGACCTAACAATTTCGTTTATTCATAGAAAAATGAGCTATATGACCTATGGTAACTTTGTTTTTCCAAAAATTATCGTCGGTTTGAATGTCGAGTTGCAAAATAATCGCAAGCTGTGCAACGTGTACTGTTTCATGGTACAAATTCGCTCAAAACTAATGCTTCGCATGCGGGCTGTCACCAACAGATATGAAAACAACGAAAGTTGAAATAACCCGCCTTGTATATAGTTCCAATCGCTTTGATGTAATTGGGCTGTTTGGAAGACGTTAACTTGCTAAAATGCAATATCATTACAACTCATCACATCATCATCATCGCCACCACAACCGGGATCCGGTCTTGGCCTATTTAGCAGGTCTCGAGGCTTGTTACAATTTTCATGATTTATTTTTACGGGCAAGGTTATTAGCCTTGCGCCAATCATTACAATTCCTTCAACTTAATGTGCTTACATTTGAGAGCGCGTAGATTAGTTGCTACGATAGTACAACAGACTATTGGTCGGCTGTTGCAGCGCGACCGAGATTGGGTCGGCATCATTATAACATTGCTTCGTTTCAGGAACTTGTTCCCACTTAGCACCAAGCAAAGCATTAAAGAGGTGTAGAGCGAATATTACAATCGTATTCTGTCATGGACGTCGCTATTGTGGTGGTTGAATACTATTGTCAAGATGTTGCTCACACATGGTTATAAAAATTCTTCAACTAAAACAGGATATAACATCTTTGGTCGTTTTTTCAAGACGGTCAAACTGTGGGCACACTCATATCGCAGCATTCCTGCTCGCCGTACTTTTGAACTCAATGTTGCTACCTTATGTGTATCTATCAGTTGGTGTCCCTAGATCCTCACTATATGCCAATCACGTCCAGCTTATCAAACAAAAACTAACTGAAATGGATCTAGAGCGCGAAGGCGTCTGACTCCCACAGGATTAGACGACCAACATGTAATGTGTTTCTTGTTTGTTCCCTTATTAAATGTTCACTACTTCTGTTAAGCTGTCAGTTATGTTCATCAATCAATTCAAATGTATTCCCATATCAAAAACCTGTGAACTCTGAGTCCTTCGAGAAAAACTTATCTACATTTGCTTCCGAGGTAATTCACCATATCGTTTTTCTCCTAGGTCTATATTCCTCTGTCAGATCAAAAAAACTATCGAATTAGGTAGCATGCCTTACGCGTTATCCCTAGACACTTACATATTCATAGCCTGAATACTGCAACGTATCCGGAGAGCAATCAATCAAATTTGTGACGAACTCTTAGGATGGAACATTCATTATTCGCGTCGAATCGGAATGTGAAATTAAATATTTGAGTGCGACTACAGTGATGCCAACAATAATGTTGTATGCTCCCCTTGTGAGAAAAATGAAGACTTTGAATTTGAAGTGAATTCTCTGTACCTTTGGAAACATTGTTTGGTTCATGCTTCGTTGTGACGCAGTCCGATGGCGATGATTAGTTGAATTTAAATCAATATAATCTACTGTAAGACGACTCAGCGGGTGATGAATCCTTTGTGTCGATAAATTATTCTCTTCTTTGATAATATTCAAAGAGAGGTCTGTGTCAAACACAACGCGAAAATGCGTCCTGAGAGATGAATGTGACATCAGTGGGGGTTAAAAACATAGGAATATTTGGTCTATAAAACTGCCAGTCTGATGTATGTTTGCTTGGGGCGAATATAATCAGAGTTTGAAAGTGCCTCTGGTTGCGGGGAGTGGGCTTCTTGTTTGTCCCTAGTGGATACTTTGTAGTCACATAATTAAATGTCTGATTTTGAAACTGACACTGGCAGATATGTGGTCGTCTATGAAGTTTGCAGCCTAATTAGGTTAAATTTGGGATCGCTTACCACAAACTCCTGTTTTTGGTGTGTGTTTCCCTTGAAGATGTTCGTCAAGATGTAAATTATTTGTTTCCAAGACGGTAAATACGTTTGAATTTACCTACATAAGGTCTTTGGCAGATTTTATTCGATGTCTGAATGATGTTGGAGTGTTCCGCCGAACACTGTTTACCGCAGAGGAAAAATACACCAACGGAGCGAACACAGCGAAAAATGAAAGACGAAATGTTTTTTTGTATACATTTTGTTTTATTTTTTTCTTTTGTATAAATCAAGGGTTTACTACACTTGACGCCCGTGGCGATCTATTAAGAAATATTTCGATGTCCCTCACTTAACGTCTAATGCACACATTTAATATTTTGCCCTTCAGCACAATATTTGTATCGTATAACTTGAATTAATTGCGGAACTACCTGCGAATCAATTCACGGAAAATCCGAACACTTTCACCGGTTGTGAGGACTTGTGTTTCTGCTGAACGCCGAATATATGTTTGCCTTTGGTGGCAGCTCGGTCGATTGACTTACGTTAATCCGCGTACTTTTGAATGGTTTCACTTCGTTACTTTTCGTTTTCTCGCGCTGCGCGGTGTGACCTTCTAGTTAGTGTTCTCTGTGACGACTGTGGTAACTTCTCTGAGGATGATTCCATTCACCCCATAGTTGTCTTTCTCTCCTTTCGCTTTCCCTGGTGGTGACTTTCTCTCGAACGAGAATCTCTCCACCAGTGAAGATCGCGCTCACACATCTAGACGAGGAGGTTATTGTCTGCAAGCTGTGGATCATTCGACACAATCGAACGTGTGACTTACAGTAGTCGCTCTTGGGATCGTGTTTACTTTGCCCTATGGGAACAGCGTTTTCGTTTATTGCTGTTGCATCCCAATGGCATTTGTTTAGGCGAAGTACATTGCGGCAAGAACAAAGGTTTTGTCGACGGATTGGATTTCCAGCAATTCGCTTATCGCCGGGGATGTGATGTCTGACGACATCTGGGGCAGCTGTGCCAACCGTTTTTGTATATCCAGTTGATGAATTGTTACACAATTTCTATGCTGGGTCATGTCCTTCGATCGCCGTGCAGGCGTAGGAAAATTGGTCGGACTTGTGGCCCATATATCAGTGGATACGTGGGGTTGTTGACTCCAGAATGCATGCTACTTTTTATTTCAGCTGGAAAGGAGGACTTTTGAGGACACGTGTCTGTGGGCACGTGTAATTTGGGTATAGGTGAATATGTTCCTTGGTGGAACGACGACATCTCGATCTATAGTGGTTTGTGTGGCTTGTAGAACCGCCACAGGTCTGCTTGGGCTTCGGATCAAGTAAGGGACATGAAAAGAGAGATATCAAGACATAACATTTTGTAGGGGTGCTAGTTTTGGTTTTATGTCTCGCGATGAAACAAGCAGACACGAATACTTTCTAATCACACAGAATATCGATGTAATCACACAGAAGAGGTATGTGATGTGGCAATGTATGTCATACTAATATATTATAAAATATGGATTCCGTCAACGAAAAGCTTGTCCCAAAATGGCGACAAGATGCAGAACAGTTGTCGTCAAAGAAAAAAGAAGAAAAACAATACCAGAAGGAAAAGTCTACGAAATTACTTCTGTTCCTAATAAAAAATTAACAAAATATCTAAATATAGACAAGATACAATGAAAAAAAGGACTATAACTACTATTATAAAAAGACGGAGCGTTGTTAACGAACAAGTCTAAATACACGGAAAGAAATTGGCGATAATTTTCGCACATTTGAAACATGAATAGAAATAAAACTACAAATGTTATTTGGTTGATCATTTATTTAACGTAATACACTTTAATTAAATATTTTTTTTAAATGACATCGTCCCCACCACTCGCGCGCCCCTCCCTTTTACGGTTTTTAATAAATCAAGTGTTGCCATTTGCAAAAATGTATGGCCCACCCTATATGTAAAGTAATTTTAATTTAATTTAGTGAGGGCAAAACCCTCATTTATTTCACTTAGTACAAGCGATGAAAAGATTTAAAAGTAATAACTTACGAACTAACTTAAAAACTAGGGATTAAAAAAAACTTAATTTAGATAATTAAGATTTGAGGATTAAAAAAAATTAATTTGGAATAAATATGAAGGTAATATGGTAATATGACGACCGGGTAGTAGGATAAATGGGCGGGATGATTGGAATGCGTACGGGCTGTAAGACTATAGATTGTGGGTGGGGCAAGGTCAGGAGGGGAACAAGAGGAGACGACGTTTGAGTGCAGTAGGGGTGAGGTAGAAATCGAAGGAGGTAGGGTAAGAGTTTGCCCGCCTTAGCATTCGTGAAATGGGTTCATTACAGCCGTAAGAAGTGTGGTGGGAGGCAAATAGAAGATACGAGGGTTTCGTCGGTTGCGGGGCTTGGTGTGGAGTGCGATGGTGGAGAGCAAGCTAGGGCAGTTGATTGTGCCGGAGAGGAGACGGTGGATGAAGAGGATATCGGCAAGAATTCTGCGCTCCTCAAGTCTATTGAGGTTAATCAGATAGAGCCGGCTTGTGTATGGGGGGAGAATTCGAGGATTCCCCCAGTTCAGTCCACGGAGGGCAAAACGCAGAAAACGACGTTGCACGTGGGACGAGCAGTGTGGAGACCAGACCTGACTGGCGTATTCAAGAAGGGGGCGGACGAAGGCTATGTAGAGAGAACGGGAAACGCAGGGATTAGAGAATTCCTTAAACCAGCGTTTCACAAACCCAAGGGCGGAGTTGGCCTTAAGAATGATATCATCGATATGTGGGATGAAGCTGAGCTCCCTGTCGAATAAGATTCCGAGGTCACGTATTGAGGATACGTACGAAATCTACTGGTTTAGCAGGAAGTAGGAGCGCGGTGAAGGGGGGGGGGGGGGTTGTGGGAGAAGGTAATGGCGTGACATTTGGCCACGTTGAGTTCCAGGTAGTTATTACGGCACAAAGTTGAGAAGCTGTCGAGGTCCTGTTGGAGAAGTGGGGAGTCAAGAGGAGAGATGATTGTTTTGTAGAGTTTGGCGTCGTCCGCATAGGGGGAGTATGATGAGTGTTTAATAAAAGAGTCGACATCATTGAAGATAAGGATAAAAAGGAGGGGGCCAAGATGACTGCCTTGCGGAACCCTTGCCGGGGGAAAAAAAGGGTCGGAAAGGGAGGATCAGAATTTGACATGGTAGGATCTGTCTTTCAGATAAGAAGACAACCATTTGATCAAAGGGGGTTCGAAGCCTAGGGAGGACAGCTTGAAAAGGATGATATTATGGTTTCAAGTACCTGGAGTACCCTACGGGCTGTATTTCAAAGATCCGTTGTCAACGAAACTGCAGCTCATGTATATCAGAAGCCCCCGACAGAAGGGTTAACAAGGGTATACTACATACACACTTTGCCAACCCAATCCGATACAATTATTTACTGGGACCGAGTCCCACCAACTCATGGAAAGTGCTAACGGATTTCTATCACGATGTGGATCGACCACAGTGGAAAAATATATTGGAGTGAGATACTTTAATATATAACAAGCACAATCCGTCAAATCAGCGAAGTTCCAATGATGAAGAATTTGCTCCATTGTCTCGATGACGACTGAAGTTCAATGTCCATATAGAAGGTGTCTCGTACTTAAATCGACTTATTTGGAAGGATTTGTCTTTAAAAAAGATTAGAAAGAAAATTAGTGGCTGACTCAGATAATGAATTTGTCGCTGAGTCGACAAGTGAATTTCACCGATAAAATGCATTGTCATGAACCGTCGTTAGGCGAACCTCCGGCTGATTTTTGTTTTATATTGGAATATGTGCCTTTCCGCCAAACCCACTGTACACTTACCCGAAGAACCCCCATAACTACAACCCAGACATCATAACTTTCTGCTAATGCAATCGCATTAAGCACCTGTAAATGCTTCACGCAACAAAGACCAAATGTATGTGGCTAACAGCTTCTGGAAAAGAATTCTTACCTTCATTCATTAATTCGAATTAAAAACCCCCTATACGAATTCTCTCCAAACTTATCATAAATTCCCTGAAAGAAAACTCATCAGTTCACATATAATGTAACCGCATAATCAGGGAATCTTAACCTTGAGTTGGCTATTCCCAGCCTCACATGTGTACAACAATGTCTTACATACACATTGGCTGGCGATTCATTGTCCAACTGCCAAAGCAGCGTCGGGCAGGTTGTTTGTTCAGCTGGCATTTACGCGACCATGATCCCTCGTCTAAACGAATAAATAATCACAAATTTCGTTCTTTGCCACAAACGAATTTCCCTGCATATACAAATGCAAGTAAGGGATTCGTTTCGGCCACCGACCCAAGATACGATATACAATTCTCATTGTATGAAGTATTGTAATCCATTAGCACCTCCTTCTAATGGTTATTCGGCTATTTACACAAGGGCATCACTCAGCTAAGACTTTTATGATGCCCTTGTTCCATCTTTTCTCGTAACACCATTTCTTCGTTGCATCGTCGTCTATTTATTTGCCGCGATGCACATCCCAGACAACGATCTATACGGTCCCTTTGTCTTTTAATTTCCCTGGATCCGTTCCTCATGACCTCGAGGCATGAGCAAACAAAGACCCAATTGGCATCCAATGAGATTCGTCTTGTTTGCTTAGCCGAACTCACATCGTATGTATGCACATTATGCCCTTTCTTTGTTTTAGATCCGTTCTCATGGTTTCGTCCCATTAATGAACCAATGTTCACACACACATGTGTACCTTAATTTGAGAGGGCTGGTTTCACTGGCCGAATTTCTATTGATTCTATTGATTTAATATCGTGAAGTCGTATTCCAACCACCGATCGCGACGGTAGGTTTTTCTCCTGCTGCCCGTGGCGGCGGGAACGCGTTCATCCAAAGTCATGCGATTTTTATTCCCCGAGGTGCGTGCCGTTGTTTTAGTGTTGTGTCAAAACTGTCTTTAAATAAAAAAACAATGACCTTAAGTTTGCAATAAGTCTACATTTAAAGTTTAAGTTGTTTTCCCGATTTTCAATAACTAAACTGGCTAGAGAAAGCGCCACTAAGTGAGAAATTAAGCGTTTACTTGTAAAAGATAGAGCTGCGGACAAATAGAATAAGGGCCTGACACCACCTGAAAAAGAAGAAGAAACAAATGTGTCAAGAAAGGTATTTTATTTGTAGCTTTAAAAATTCAGTATTTATTAGCTTAGAGTTAGCTTATACAAGTCTCTAACTGGCTAGCTTACGAAATAACTTAATTAATCTGAGCAATACCTTAACTACGATAATAAAGGCGAGGATTGGAGATGGAAAGAACTCAGACGGTGATATTTAGGAGGCGGTGTTTTGAGACGGAGGCATTAATATTGAAGTCAAAAATCGATGAGTTAGAGTTGACATTTCGCAGCATTCGGGAGATAGGGTCGTTGGTGCCATAAACGATTACACATTTTGCCTGATTTGTGTTTAATAGGGTTAAGTTGAGCAGATTGCCGCGGTCGATCGAGCCAGAGGGAAGTCGGTCAATAATGTCGTGAATGTCGGACAAGGTTTTGCATTTTGCCAGGGTTTTTAGGTTAATTTATTTGGGATGGTTAGTGCAGGGGGCAGAATGAGAGGATTCTCTTATCCCAATCTTCCATGGATCGAACTTAAGAAGCAACGTTGAATGCTATCGATTCTATAAATGTGAGTCTTTTGTTAGAGGGACCAAATCGAACTGGCATACTCGAGGAATGGAGCGACAGAGTTAATGTAGAGGTGTTGGAGAAGTTTTTAGGCCACCGTCTTAAAAACCCGAGGATTGAATTCGCTTTAGGGGTCATCTCGTCAATATGTGAGGTGAAATTAAGTTTCCAATTATATAAAACAGCATCGCAACGATTGTAAAGGCTTAGTTATGAACGAATCAGAGGCCGGGAAGGGGAGGGGTGCGCTTTCGCGAAAAGGTTATAGACTGGGAATTGGCTATTTTAAGTTCAAAACTATTTTTACAACACTAAACTAAGAAGTCGCCAGTTCTCTTTGATCATGTAAGTATGACGTTTGCGATGATAGTTAACAGCTATCAGACCAATATACATCGACACCCCCCTTCTTTATCAGCTTCCTCTTCATCCGTTCGCTCTGTGTTCTTACATTTAAGGGTATGTGGGGAGGAGAAGTATTATGCCGGACACGGGCACACGGTTCACTTCTTCCCCATCCGACTGTCCCTAAACTTCTGGCAAGAGTCAATCGCCAAATAAATGAACGAAACGGCGCACGTTTGTTCGCAACCAACAACACGAACAACAAACCGTCCACTAGAAGTGATTAATTGAAAGACACTTTTGTTTATTCTGAAAAGTTCTTTTATTTTTAGATTCACAACGAAATTTACTGCAGGGTTCTTTATTGAATAAGTTATTTAATTGTATTACATTTGTGGAGACATCAGCAACGACGATGGCGACCAGTGCAAAGAGTGCACCGATCAACAGCAGTTCAGGGTTAATTGTTTTAAAATAAAGTTACTTTTCTCACTTATAAATTCTTTCTTTTTGAAGGTATATCAAAATCGAACAACACATAAAATGACAGATTTAAATCAATACTTTCACCGACTTTAACTAAAGTTACTTGAACAACGCGAGCACGACTCCAGTATATATTTGCGTATGTAATTATGCGCCTCCACGGTGACGGAGAGCGGGAGTGACGCGTGACCATGGCGGTCAGTGGTTGTAAATCGACTCAACGAGGCTAGAATTCTGACATGAATTCCATCCTAGGTTAGGGTTAGGAAAACAATAGAAGAGAGAGAAAAACTTTTCTCTTAAGGGTGCGACCACCAAGGGCATGCACTCTTGCAGTGCAATGGTATGCCTAAGTAAATGTATCGCCATTCGGAAGAAGTGCTACTGGTTTTTCTATTTACACAATGGGAAATGTGTATCGCTGGTGATGCTAACGGGATCGAATTGTATACATGATCACATGCGAAGAAATTCGTTTTTTGGCACTAGACGCTAGATGCGTGTATTTGCTTTTGTTTGCAGATGGTGCGAGTTAGGGAATTTTATTGCCCGGAGAAAAAGGTCGCCGGCCAATGTGTACGTAAAGAAATTTATCGTACGCATGGCGAAGTTGGAAAATAGACGGCGCAATATTTATAGTCCCTGTCATGACGGTTACATTGTGTGCAAACCGAACCATTTTGTTTACAGGAAATTGTCTGGTACCGAAGGTGACGAATTGGCTTGCAATACCAGATAAGCGAAGAAAGAAATCTTACGGAAAATTGTATGCGAAGTGATGCATGAAAAGATAAGTTTTCTTTACAGGGACTTTAAGATTATAGATTTGATCTAATTAATGTGTGAAGCATTTTCAGGTGCTTAATGCGATTGCATTAGCAAAACTTTTGCGACTTGGGATGAGGTTATGGGGATTTTTAGGTAAGTGTACCGTGGGGTTTGGCGTCACCGCCACAGGTACTTCAAAATTCCCTTTTGTGTGTGCGTAAGTGTAACAAAACGTCATTTAACGCAAAAAGAAACCAACAGATAAATAAAGACACAACCACAGATTGCTTATTTAAACACTTTTTCACTTTTTTATATTCCACAAGATTAGTCTATCTCTCTACTTTCTATTTTCCAAATTTTGTTACTCTTACCCTGTTTTATTTATTATGTTTCGGAACTAGTCTTCATTTTATATTTCTTGTTTTAAACTCTGAACAAACACTATTTTTCATTTAAGTAATGAGCAATTACTTCATACAGGTTTAAATTCTTTGCAAGACCAAATATTGTTTGCACTCCTTGATCTTAATCCCGAATCAACAGGATTCAGTCGCGGCGATGTATAGATTCCCATTAAATAATATAACCTTGGACTTCATGGTCATAGCCAGAGTTCAAGGTGTTTGATCAACTCAATTACGAACGCGAAAAATTATCACTGAATGAAAAGATATCGCTTTGAATTTCCGCCCATATTACTCGAATTGTGAAGGATTGCCGGGAGATCAATTATTTTGAAATATATATATATATATATATATATATATATATATATATATATATATATATATATATATATATATATCGCTTTACATTTCTGTTCAAATGATTGTGAGAACGCGTAAAGGGGTCATAAATCTTCATATTGTCATTCCCATGATTTCGTTAAATGATATTTGGGAGGTGTTTTCTATTGATGACGACATCACTGGTATGACCTTCATTGGGCTTGTCATCCTTTTACACGCGCAAAGCAAAAAATAAAGATAAAAAAACTATTTTGAATAAGGAGAGGTTGAACAAAGGAAAAAGTTAAATCAATTAGATTGAGTTAACTAATTAATGTAATAAATTCACGGAGTGGAGAATTCACTGATCCAACGGATAAGAGACTATCTGTCTCTCATCAAATTAATGCAGGTGTTCCCCAGGGTTCAGTACTCTCATCCACTCTTTTCCTTATCTTTATAAATGATCTCTTGTCAATTACTCACAACCCAATTCACTCGTCTGTTGATGGTAGCACATTTAATTTCTCATACTCATACGAACACTCCCGTCCAAACTCTTCGAACGTCACTACCAACCAGCAACTTATGCTTGATACATTGAATTCAGACCTCAACAAGATATATGGGTGGGGATTATCTAACCGAGTAGAATTAAATGCCTAAAAAACTCAGTGCTGTCTCTTGTCGTCAAAGGCGATCCCCAAAGTAAATATACTGTCTATGAACGCCGCTTGCATCGACCAAGCCAAGGAACTATCAATCCTTGGCACTCGAATTAATTCGACTCTTAACTGGAATGACCACATATTTGAAGCTGCAGAAAATGTGCAGCCAAATGTATGGGGTTGAGATGATTTATTTATCTTGTTGGATACTCCATCCAACCTGGCCACTATTTACAAGGCGTATATTCGTTCAAAAATGGAGTTTAACTCCTATATTTGGTCAGACGCATCCAAAACTGCACTACACATCCTCGACAGGATCCAAAAACGAGCAATGAAATTTATTGGGGACTCAGCCGTAAATCGATCAATTACGTCGTTAGAACACATGCGCAATGTATAATGCCTATCTCTTTTCTATGGGTATTATCACGGTTGTTGCTCAACTGAGCTTGCTGAATGTGTTCCGACCCTTCAGACATTTTCCCGCGATACCAGTCAATCTGTGAATGCGCACCAGTTGACGTTTAAAGTGTACTTCAGGTGCACAAATAAACATATAAAGTCATTCTTTAGCCGAACGACACGAATGTGGAATGTTCTGCCGGATCATGTGTTTCCTGGCCGTTGTGATGTCCAGACATTCAAGACCAATATACATCGACACCTCCTTTCCTTATCCACTTCCCCTCCACCCGCTCGCACTATGCTCTGACATTTAAGGGTGCTTCAAAATCCCCTTTTGTGCGCGCGTTAGAAAAAAAAAACCTAACTACGTTTTGATATTACGCAACTTATATTTTTATTCACGTGATTCAAGAACTTCAACAACAATTAAAATTTCCTAAAGTTATACCGCAATATCATGCAACTATAAAGCTGCGGATTACGTTTACTGAACGGAACCAGTAAAGGAAAAAAATAGAAACACAGAAAGCCGCGCCAAGCGTTTAGAATCTTTTAGAAATTCGGTCGGTGTTGGTTATTGTTTGTGTGAGGATGGATCAGTTGGCTTCGGTCATTGAAATAGCTGAGGTATTCTGTTCAGTGTCGGAATTGTGCAAGAGTATTCCAAGTAGTCTTGTTTCATGTTCAGAAATTAGACAAAATCGAATAAATAAAATCTGTGATTATTGTTTACTATTCGTACACATGCTCTCTCCTATCGGCAGATAAACACTCCTACACTAATCAGTTGTTTTTCTGTTATCGTACCTACTTCCATTCATACTATGCATTGATATTCGAGTCTCAACTAATTTATTTTTTGCACTCTTACAATTAAAAAAAATTGTTATTGTTTAGTAGATTTTTGACATTGATAATGCCCTTTGTGTTTTTGAGTACCTTGGCAAATTATGGCATTCCTTTTTTGTATGAAATTAAAGGAAATCCATCCTTCCTGAAATCCAGTCGTTCAATTAGATGTAAGTTGTACAGTCTCATGTTGATGAGAATGAGCCTTAAAATTTATGTACGACTCCGATGGATAACACGTAAACTTATAATGGATTTTGCTTTAACCTTAAATTGATCCTGGTGCCCTTACCTGAGTTAAGCTTTTAATAAGCACAGCTATTCTTGATGTAAATAAACACATGTCTCATTTGCCAAATTGAATTAGAGAAATGCACTTCATACACGCCCTTAATTTCCACCAGGGAACTCGTTAACCACCAACTTATCTACTACACCCTTTCCTGCCTACCTCGTATTGCCCCAGCTTTCCATTCACAACTTTAAATAACGCCGAATAAAATGTTACTTATTCCGCAATTTTGTCTGTTCCTTGCCTGAATATCCCTGTGCTAGAACAAAAAAAAAATTAAGATCATAAACAAGAATTGTCCTTTCTATAGCCAAGATGTTATAAGCAACCTCGTAAAGTGTGCCATTAGACAAGCAAAAGGAGTCTTAATCTTGATACTTGTACCTCCCTGGAAATCGTTTGCTAAATGTAAAATATAAACGAGGTCCCAACACCAAGAAGAAATCTGCGACAAGTACTTAGTCGGTGGCTGCGATAAACGTTGCAATGTCCTCAATTTTATGTCCCACAGAACGATGCAAAGTCAGGAATTTTTAAAGACATTGCTTCCCGCCCTGGTTTTATAGGTCGCAGGCTGTGTAACCGGGGTAGGTATTTTGTCTAGGAACTCCCGCGACCCGGTGGTGGATCAACAACTTTCACGTCTCATAGAAAGGTATGATGTTCCCCTTATTAACTGCTACTCGTTCGTGACATCGCTACAAATACATGCGGACCTTTCCAATTCTAAAAAGATAGTAACGTAAATGTAAAACAAAAACATCTCCACTTAAGGAAAGTGACGGTTTTCACCCTTTGTGAGTTGCGTTTTAAGGGTAGAATGAAAACAGAAAAGAAAAACGAGAGTTAATGAATTTCCTTTCTCAATGAGCTGTTTACTTTAGCATGCTCCCCGGAAAAAAGTCTTTACGTTAAATCCTGCCTCTGTGCAAGGTAAAAAAAAATACCAGAAGTGATAACATAAATAAAGGTAAATTGCCCGATGTGTATTTTGTTAAATTTACCTCAGAAATTTGGTTGTAATTCAATGTAAATATTCAACACCACCTGATAAATAATTACAACGGAATTAATTTAGGGCACGATCGCGTAGGTAAAGTGGGTGATATTTCTTTATATTATTTTATTTATTTATTATTTTTTACGATGTAAAAAAGGTCGTTGGTGCAATTAACGTTTAGGATGTACCTTTGGGTCCAAAAAAAGTGGGTTCAAAGAGAAGTCGCAGAAAGATGGCCCACTGAAAAAAATGAGTCAAAGCTTAAATACAGTTAGCGTCCCATAAATTTGACAGATTCCAGACAGTTTCTTATTATTCGCTAGTTGAGTTTAGTTTGATTTAGCGCTATGGGTTCGACTTCCTTGAGGGACGCTTGGTATACTAAAAAGATGCATTTACTCAACACACATATACGTACAATTATAACTTGGAAATAAATACTAGGATCTACACTGCGCTTACACTTTCTTTTTGTATAATATTAACTTACTAGTTTGGGTTTGAGAGCAACCCTCTAAGTAATTTAGTTACTATTTTTTAAGTCTTTCTAACAGCTGACCAACCTCATGAATAATGTTTTCGTTCGGTAATCGTCTTGGGTGGCATTAAACATATTCATAGGTATTTAGTTTGGCTTGTGGGTGCCACATTCCTGAAGAGGCGAAACAACTAAATACATTGTGGATGAAATTAGAGCTTATAACTATTGAAATTTTTTCATATTGCTGCCCTTGGTTGGGAGATTCGAATTTAAAAAATAACTGTCGAATTAAACGGGAACATATTGCCAAAGTATGAAACGGGTCTAAGTTGAGCCAGTATGTAGAAATCAAGCAACGGAGGAATCTGGAACCAAATAAAGGAGTAATCCGAATGAAGTAGCCTTTCCCAGTTGAGTTCTTTAAACTCTCATGAATCACTGTGTGTCCTCCAGATTGTCATTTATTGTCCTCGCATTGACTTTAATATAATTTTGTTCTTGTCTTGATCTGGTAATTTTTGACCAGCCAACATTTCAAAACGATTAATTATTGTTTGTTATAATTATAATTTTGGCGCAAGGTTACTCACCTTGCCCGGAAAAATAAATTATTATGGAAGTTTAACAAGTCTCGGATAAGGACCTGTCGCGGCTCCACCAAACCCCACTGTACACTTACCCGAAGAACCCCCATAACTACAACCCAGCCATCATAACTTTCTGCTAATGCAATCCCATTAAGCACCAGTAAATGCTTCACACAACAAAGACCAAATCTATTTAGCTAAAAGCTTCCGGAAAAGAATTCTTACCTTCATTCATTAATTCGAATTAAAAATTCCTTATAAGAATTCTCTCCAAACTTATCATAAATTCCCTGAAAGAAAACTCATCGGGTCACATATAATGCAACAGCATAATCAGGGAATCTTAACCTTGAGTTGGCTATTCCCAGCCTCAACATGTGTACAATAAATTAACCTACATACGTATTGGCTGGCGACCCTTTTACCCAACGATAAACAAGTCCAACGCAGCTGCATATAATTAGCGCAATAGACGCTGAAACCAATTCCCTAGCATGTA
The DNA here is from genome assembly GCA_963931805.1 of Microdon myrmicae. Taxonomy (NCBI): domain Eukaryota; kingdom Metazoa; phylum Arthropoda; class Insecta; order Diptera; family Syrphidae; genus Microdon; species Microdon myrmicae. The sequence continues at coordinate 46,212,703 of OZ007499.1, read as the reverse complement.
CCATGTACAAACAAAAGAACGCTGTCCTTCAGCAGGCATTCTGGCGATACGGCAAACAATTCAAACCATTCAAGTATTCCAAATGCATCTACCATCTAATGAGTTGTAACTTGTTTACTCAGTTGAACTCTCAGATCATAAATTCCCTTTGTCCTACATATTCCTTGATCCGTTTACCATTGACCTTCTCACATAAGCAAATCCAAACCAAATTAGCATCCAATGAAATTCGGCTTGTTTGCTTAGCCGAGCTCACATCTCATGGATGCACATAATGCCCTTTCTTTGTTTCAGTTTCGTTCTCATGGCTTTGTCCCATGAATGTGTAGCGATTCTAACAGATACACACAATTCACAAGCAAAAATAGTGAAGAACACCGAACGAAAAAAAAAAAAAATCGAATAAGAAAAATACATCAGAACCGTATACCAAGCGATAAAATAAAAATAATTCATACCAGTGGAATATAGTCGAGTTTGGAAATCAAATTCTAAACACGGTCAGTAGTCTGATGCTTCACTGCTTCGCTTTTCAACCGTTTCATCGTGTGTTCAATTCACCTTCTTCACTATCCTTGCTTAACGCTACATAATTGGTGACCCCGACGTGATCTGAACACGCAGCATCCACTTCCCATAGTAAAGCAGAACTTCACACACGGTCACGACTTCCGCATAGAGCCCAGCCTCCGACGTTTTCTCGCTTCTCTCTCGTTCGTCCGTCGTCCGCATACGAATCTGATCGTAACGAAGTTACTGCGGCGGGAGTGTGTAGCGATTCTAACAGATACACACAATTCACAAGCAAAAATAGTGAAGAACACCGAACGAAAAAAAAAAAAAAATCGAATAAGAAAAATACATCAGAACCGTATACCAAGCGATAAAATAAAAATAATTCATACCAGTGGAATATAGTCGAGTTTGGAAATCAAATTCTAAACACGGTTAGTAGCCTGGTGTGTAACGCTTAGGTCAAATTTTTTTCGTGATTCGAGCTGTCATAGCGTCAGTTCGAATCACACGATCTTCGTCACTATTATTTCAAACGCTATAAATGAACCAATGTACACACTTACATGTGTACCAGCATGATCTTTATTACGAGATCTGGTTTTCTATTCCACAGCGAGAGACTTTACGTCTCTCTTGTGCTAAGTAAAAACATATCCTTAGCGGAGAGGATATTCACCACCACCGAATCCGAGGGTGAATCAAGAGCCAGATTCCAACCCTCGATGAGTCATTTACCATCCACCGACCGAGTCGGTGGTTTTGCTCCCGCTGTCCGTAGCGCGGCGGACACGCGTGTTGATCCCCGAGTCGTAGCTAGTGTTGCGTCGAATACAGTAGTGTTTAATATATTCAATTAAAAGTAATTTCTCTTGTGACCCCGGTCTAAATCATCGTCATCATCATCGGCACTACAACCGGGAACCGGTCTTGGCCTTATTTAGCAAGTCCTGAAGCTTGCTAAATTTTCCATAATGATTTGATTTTTCCGGGCAAGGTCATTAGTCTTGCGCCAGAGGCTCCCCGACGGACAGTCGAACCCCGGTCTCCCGTGTGATAGGCGGGTATACTAACCACTATACTATCGAGGAGTCCGGTCTAAATACAATAGTGTAAAATGTAAAAAAAGCAAACAATTTAAGTAATAAAAAGGCGGTGATCACCAATTAATTCGTGCGTTTCATTTAATTTTCCGTGATGCAGTTCCGGGGTGTTATCGTTCAATCCTTTCTGTTCGCGAACAATTCTGGCGAGGAGAATTCTTTTGGTGCTCGCATTTGCTGTGTTTCATTCGTTTGCATTCGAAGAACTATTAAGTGAATGACGGGGATGCGAAGTGAATCAGCGCCGTACGCCGGTGCATCATACTTCCTCCCAACAGACCGGATACCGGTCCACTGACCTGCTAAATAAGGTCAAGACCGGATCCCGGTTGTAGTGCCGATGATGATGATGATGATGATAATTATAGTTTTAATAACTGAACCCATGCCATTGGTACAAAGTGCGACGCAGTCTAAACGGTACAAAAATCAACGCCATCCAGTTTGGAAAGATCATACCATCCCTCTAAATGGCAAATGATTTTATCCTTTCTACACTAGTTCCACACGAGAAAAAAATGTGTCCCACAAACCAAAAAGTGATCGGTAAGAACTACTGAATCCATATTAGGTGTGGATTCTCTTTAAAACGTTCATGCTGATAATGAGCAGTAATAGATGTGTCTGAAAACAACTGAATTCAAATTTCGATTGTTTTATATTTTATTACATCAGAAGTTGTGGATTCCTTTTAAAACGTCCATTGTGATAGTGAACAGTAATACGTTTTCCTTATTTTTTTTTTAATTACACTTCTCTCGGGAGAGGCGAACTTATAGCGCCGAGTAGGCGCCCCGAGATGCCACCAAATAACTGTTGCAGTTCTTTCCGATCAGTTGCAGGTTGTAACGCTCCGGGAACACTCGCGTGGGAAGGGAGTTCCACAGCTTCCCCGCTCTGTGTCTGAAAACAGACTGAATTCAAATTTCGATTGTTTTATCTTTTATTAAATGCAGATCTGGTAGCGTAATTTCTTTTGCACACCAATCTCAGTAAATAACACCGATTCAGTAAAATAGACCCACCCTGAATAAAGTTTTCCTAGTTTTAAAATGACGTAAAAAATCGGGTTTGAAGATGGGTTCACAACCCATCAGCACCCATTGGTCTGCGGCGTTTAGCAATCAAGAGATTTCGCAGCAAAACCAACTCAGCTCAGATAGTGATATAGTTGAAGCACAAGCTCTTTTGGTCTGCAAGCAATATCCAGGATGGGATCACACCTTGCCGCACATTGGAACTTCCTTATCCACAACGTTACCTTTATTCCACCATCAAGACGTGAGTACAACACCCTCATATCAAAACGAACAGAACCCAACGGTCTACATATATTCATGCATCTCCTTAACAATCGCCACTGCTCGTATGATGGTTCAATCGGAAGTTCAATGCAAGGTCGAAGTTCATGTTTTGGTGGATCCATGTTCAGAGGCCACTCGTTCAACGGTTGCTACTCCGGTGCCAACCATCGACCGTTCCCGTACACGGTGTCAGTACCTTTCCCTGCCTAATTGCAAAGGCGCAAGCATCGCCATACTGCCTCGCTTTAACAGCTCTCAACATTAAGCTCAAAATAGTGCAATGTTGTGCTGTGACGTGAAAAGTTTGAAGCATTGGTAAGAATTCATTAAGGGGTAGCACCAAGCAAGGATGATCCCAAGATAAAGCAAGGAAGCCACGTAGTTAAGTCCGCACCTTATAATAGTATTCGTTCGTTTAGTATAAGTAATTTCCTCTTGTGTAATACAGCTACAGTTTGTCTTCGATGGTATTTGTTTGTAACCAGTCACATCAAGCACTGCATTTTGTATTCGAAGTAGATTTATCCAAAATACTATGTGCTTGGAGTTACAATGCGCTTGAGAAGTACATTGAAACCGTCTGCAATAACCAATTTAGTGTGGTGGTATAGGATTGGGATCATATCAATTAAGTCGGATATAGCACTGATTACATTAAGGTATATAGTTTTACCCAAGTTCGGGATCTTAAACAGGAAACTATAGTGAATGATATAGCTACGAATGCTAAGCTTTAGCATCAAGAAGCTAATTACGGGGATTGGGCATATATTACGGCATCAGAAGCGGATAAGCAATACCATTTGGTGTATATGTGGGTAAGCTATGATAGGGACAGAATTGAAGCACTAATCTAGGAAGTTTAAACCCGAAAATCAGAATCAATTATTGCCTGGGTTTCATTTCTGCAAGGATTATTTATTTGCGATTAGAGATATGAGCAGGCACAGAGAAATAATTGCAACCTATGATGCACCGAATGTTGCACTGATCGATGCGCAACTCTTGAATCGTTGCAACAATTAGACATAACAAATCTTACCTATACTGCTTTCGAGTAGTGTGCAAGCTGTGATCCAATGAGCGAACGCGAGCAATTGGTGGTTTAGCCTTATGCCACATGTCTCACTAGATCACTGCAAAATTTTTGGTAAGTAATACTATACCATTGTTGCACCATACGCCTACCATTGGTAACAAATTATTCGAGAGTTTTGACGCTTGAGAGCCACGATAGAGGTGTGTAGACAAAAACACAACAGGAAATGAATAACGGGTTAAAATGATTTTCTAGACTGGAATGCATTCGTGACTTTTCATTGCATTTACATTACTGCGAAATCTTCCAAACTTTTTTTTCTTACTTCATGCATTCGGACGCATGTGTGGAGACTCTTTTGTTTACTTAGGAAACTGGAAAACTAGTCGCGCAAACCTATAAGTATATACAACTGGGTACCTTGCGTGCACTCAAAATAACCACAACGGATTGTACCAACGAAAACAGATAATAGGGAATTCTGGATAGGAAATCACAAGCTGTTTCGGTCGCATTTGAACGCGCACACATGGCGGCAACGCACGGAAACATTACAACGTAAATGCAGCATATCCTGATTCTATATAGGGCTACCATTGGCGTTCCTCGTGTGAAATTCCCTCCCTTCGAATATTTTACTGCAAAACTGATCAGATAATGTGCTACTTAATAAATAATTTTAGACTTGTAGACATTTCAACCCCCCGCTTGGTAGATAACTTAACGTGGTGCGGAGGCTTAAACTACAATCAATCACTCAAGCTATGCTGACGGAAGCATATGCTTCCAGTAGGGTCGCTCATGTCAGACAGGCTACGGAGGAGTAACACACAAAAATCTACCATCCCTAATCCAGGATGTTACGCGCCACCGTGCCCATTGGATGGTTTGCAGCTAGGGGTATGCCGGCTGTATTATAACGGCGCTGGTCTGACACCGGTCGAATAGAGCAGTAAGCAGACCTTACTATATAAAAGTGGGGCGGATTAATCGAAACCCGAAGACTCGTCGGAACAAAAATGAATAACCAATACACACAAAACAATCCCAGGAAAACCCCGGTAGGCGTAGGTGTGATGAGCCGACACTACCATAAGGGAATAAATCACCGAGAAAATACTTACTCGGCAAAAAGAAGACGTAGAGAAAAACGGAAAAAGGGGGATGTACGCGTCGGGACATGGAATGTTCGAACGTTATATAAACTAGGCGCGATACAGACGGTAATAAAGAACACAAAACAATATAAAATGGACATCGTCGCGCTTCAGGAAGTCCGTCTCCCACATCAAGTAATCGAAACCAACGGGTTTACACTGCCGTGTGGAGGTACCGATATACATAACCTTGGAACCGGCTTCATCATAAGCAAGAAGATTACGCCCTATGTAAAAGATGTGAAATTTATTAATGGCCGAATGTCGGTGCTAAAAATACAGGGACCATGGTACAATTATGTATTTATCAACGTACACGCGCCAGGGAATCTAACGACGAAGAAACGAGGGACACGTCCTACGAGACCCTGGAGGAAGTATTTGAAGGGATCTCATCAGTCGATGTTAAAATCCTCCTCGGGGACCTCAATGCGAAAATTGTAAAGGAAGATATCTTCCAACCAACTATAGGTGAAGAAAGCATACACGACGTTTCAAATGATAATGGAATTCGAATTCTCACGTTCGCAGCGTCAAAAGATCTGCCAGTGAAAAGCACGATGTTCAAGCACAACCAAATTTATAAAGCCACATGGATATCACCCGACGGTGTAACGCGTAACCAAATAGACCGCTTCCTCATAGAGAAAAGACGCCACTCGAATATCCTTTATGTACGATGATATAGAGGAGCAGATTGCGACTCCGATCACCTTCTAGTGATGGGCAAAATTAAGAGTCGGCTCACAGCAAACCCACATGGGCAGTCACGGGAGACGAGTTCGACAAAAAGTTCGACATTGATAAACTATTGACCTGCGCAAAAGCGCTGAATACTCGTATCAAGACGAACTAACGAATAGATTTAGCATTCTAGAGAATGGGAGCAGTGAGGAAGAGGAGGCTAATAGTTTGGACACTAAATGGGCATCGATCAGTGACACAATCAAAAGCACAACCGAAAAGGTATTAGGATTTAAGAAAACAATTAAGTTCAAACCTTAGTTTGACGAGTGCAAGCCGAAGATCGAAGAAGGTAAACGCCTGAGAGTGATCCACTTAGAAAGATATGATGAAGACAACGCAGAAAGATACGCGACAATTCGGAAAAAGACAATGAAACTTTTCAAACGCACAAAACGCGAATGGGAGAAGACTCGGATCGAAATAATGCTAGAAAATGCCAAAGCAAAGAATATCAGAAGTGTGTATGCCGGCATAAATTTCAATTAGAAATGGCTACCGACGGAGAGCCAAAATAATTCGAAACGCAAATGGCTGTCTGGTCACAGAAACAAACAATATCGTGACAAGATAGAAGCAGTACTTTGAAAACCTGCTCAACGTGCGCACCCATCAACCACAAAAAAACGCACCAGACATACATACAACCGAGCTACACGATTCCAGAGCCTTCGTTGCGGGAGGTTGAAGGCTCCCGGAGCTGACTGCATATCGGCAGCGCTTGTAAACTATGGCGGAGAAGCAACCGCTCGAAAGCTCCACCAACTCATTAAAACAATATAGGATAAGGAAGTCAATCCGGAAGAATGGAAAACCTCAATAGTCGTCCCCATTTTCAAAAAAAGGCGAAAACTACAGAGGAATATTATTGCTGCCAACCACATACAAAATATTAACAAATGCCATACTGGCGAGAATCACACCGTACGCAGAAGAAATATTGGGAGACTACCTGTGCGGATTCCGTAGGAATCGGTCAACGAGCATACACATGTTCACAATAAGGCAACTGCTGGAAAAGAAGTGGGAATACGGAGAGACGGTTCACCAACTGTTCGTTGACTTCAAAAAAACCTACGACTCACTCGCAAGGCAAAGACTTTACCACATTGTAGTTGAGCTGGGAGTCCCGAAAAAATATGCCACCCTCATTCAAATTTGCATAAACGAAAACACGAGGATGACCTCTCACCATGTCTTTTTAACCTTGTGCTCGAGTATGTCATCAGAAAGGTACAAGACGGCAACATGGCCGGATTATCCCTGAACGGGGACACACAAGTGCTCGCATATACGGATGACATCGCTGATCTGGGCGATAATATAGAAACTGTAGGTAATAACAGTCAAATCATCAAATGAAGATAAAATTAAATATATGATTGCGGCGGAAATGGGTGGACCTCAGGGAACACATCGATGGCGTAGCCCAAGAAAGGCCAATCTACATAAGAAATCTGCATCATGTGCTACACCATCGACATATAAACGTCAGAGACATTTGAAATAGTTATAAAATTTAAATATCTAGGAACAATACTGACGGCTATTAATGAAATGCCGAAGGAAATTAAAAAAAGACTTCATTCAGACAACGCTAGTTGCCACGCAGTCAGTAAACTCCTGCAATCCAAACTGCTATGAAGTAAAATGCAGCTCCGCGTTGATAGAACCATAATCATGCCGCTTGTTCTATAAAGATGCGAAACATGGGCTCTCGCAAAATGAGAGGAAAACAAATTTCGCGTATTCGAGAATAAAGTTTTAAGGGGTATATTTGGCGGTAAATATGACGAGGAGGCAGGACAATGGAGGAAATTCCACAACCACGAATTGGAAGAGCTATACCGCAAACCTACAATAGTGAAAGTAATCAGGTCGCGAAAATTAAGAAGGGCCGTACATGTGGTGCGAATGGGCAACAATAGGACCGTGGGTAGAATTCTTGACGGTAGACCAACGGGAAAGAGGACGGCCGCGACGGAGATGGGGGACAATGTTAGGTTTGACCTTGAGGAGATCGGATCGGATGGTCAAGCGTGGACGGAGAGTGCACAGGACAGGTGTAGGGTTTTTATTGATTACTTTCCTTAAACCACTCACTGTTTAAGTAAAACACTGTTTTATTTTTATTTAAACTTTGCTACCTTTATTGTAATATGGTATGTCACCTTTATTAATACACATATTACTTAGTCAGTTGCACCGCCATCGTTTACATAAGGATTATTTAAAAAAGATAGATATGGATTATTGAAAAGAGTACATTTCTTTGTGTTTTTTATTATCAAATCAATTTACTTCACTATTGTTCGCACAAACTATTATGTTAGATATAGCAATAATAACCACACACCGTAACGCTCCTGACGGTGTTTAAACAGAAATCATACTCTTAATCAAAAAAACTGAACATACAACTATTCGTCAACCTCATCACGTTACTCGCCTCTTACCAACCCTCAACCAATAACTCTTGTGTCCGTTCTCGACTAGACTCAAAACCCAATTTTTTTTCTCGTCTCATTGTCTCGACCCAAAACCTGTAGTCCCAACCATCGCTAGTGGTTTTCTCATTTTTCTTTTCTTTAGCTTCGAATTCTGGTTTCCTTCGGCAGATAAAAAGATATCTCATTTTTCCCGCCTGATCCTTTTTTCGGTAAAGAAAAATCAATAGTGCTTTTATTCCGCCTGTTGTTTTCTTTAACCGAATAGGCAAGGATTTTTTCCGTGGGAAACCGATTGAAAGAAAGATCAATAGCGCCTAGGCGAACGTGCATTTTGTTTTATTGCCTGTTGTTTGTTTTAACTTAATGGGCAAGGATCTTTTTCGTGGGAAACCGATAGCAAGAAAGATCAATAGCGCCCAGGCGAACGTGCATTTTGTTTTATTCCCTGTTGTTTGTTTTAACTTAGTTTGGTTAAAACGAAAACTGGCGCTGGTTGTTTTAATGGTTTTAGGTAACTATTTTTCTAAGGGATCATAAAATTGCTGGCCCGCATTTTTATGATTCTTAGCGATTTCGTTTGAAAGACGGCATCTGGCCACCACAGTTGGCTCTTCGGAGGTTTTTGTGATGAACCTTTGGTTCGATGATTATGTCTAAGTTTTTTATGTGAGCAAATTGAACGTTTAGTTAATGTTACATCCTCTAAGTGGATGTTTTTGGTGGGTGTCGCCGTTAGTGGTGGAGACTGGCTCCAAAGGGGTAAGTTTTATGGGATGGGTGGTTGTGGCCGTAACACAGGGAACGATGGCGAAGTCGAGTCGGCGGTTTAATGAACTTGTGGGTTCCTACAGGCCAATAAATAGTAATAGCAGTAATAGACATTTTAAAATGAACACCTCACCAAGAAGAATTTTAATGTGGACACCTCACCAAGAAGCAATGACGAGAAAGTACCAAGCGTATTTTCTCATCATTACAATCTTCTATACCTCATTGCGCAATAAACCCTGGTCTCATCTGCTTTCCCTACCGCCTTGTTCCGCATCATACCGCACTGTGCATGGACATATAAAGATATCAACATCTCTCTTGTACGAAGTCTGTATATTATGTACCCGCCCAAGCCGAGTAATGACGCTGTTAGTATTTTCTATAACAATTGGAAGATTGTCAGACTATAAAGTAGTTGCATGATTTAGATTTTGAATGGCAGCCGATTAAATAGAAAAAAATGTTGTGATTATTCAACAATGAGCGAACTTGCATACAAAGCAGTAACAAATGGTGAAATTAAATCGTAGCCCGCCGAAATGTATGGAAACTCCACACCCCGTTATCAACCAAAAAATATTCGGCAGCTAAATTCAAACATCTTAAATTGCCAATTTGCTCATATGTGCTTTGCAATGGTATCAACATTCACCTGTAATCCAATTCATAAACTGTCACAGGTCTAAAACCCACATTCAGAAATAGTGTCCTATGCAAAGCAGAAACAAACTAAAGGCAATTTTTGTCGTTTCGTGTAGAACACCTAAGCCCAAACGTTCTCAATTTAGAGTATTATGAAAAAAAGGGATTTTTTGCTTTCTTACTTCACCCTGTTCAATCAGAAGATCAGTCAAAACAAGTGACCCTTCTAAGAGCAGTTTTCATCGGTTAAGCCATGACACTAAACCCGAAGTTAAGTGGTATGTCCATACCTTGGTGTTATCTATATACACCAAACCCGAGTAGAGAATAGGTCATATGGAAAGGACAGGAGAACTAAAACCGAAAAGAAACGAAAAAATAAAAAAAATAACCAAAACCAAAAGTGAACGACCCTCATATTTTTGATATAAGCTTTTGAAAACGAGCAAATATCCCAACACAAGAGTATAAAAGCTTGGTGTTCGCTATAAACCCGTCCACACATGAGTACATGAGTACCACCGCGAAGTATGAAAATACCCCATTCACAACTAATACGAGACGAAACCTTAATCCAGAAACGGCACGACACACTTTGTTGCTAACACAAGCCAGGATGAAGGTACACGTTTGAAAAAGGAATAAAAAAAACTGGTTCAAACCCCAGGAAGGTGGTCTTCCAGCCACAGCAGAGAGATTTACCCGGAGGAGAACGATGACACGAGCCCTGTTATATGAAGTTTCCTCCTTTTTCCTTTCCTAATTTTTGCTGGATTTTTTTATGTGCGTTTCCAGGATCAACGTGCGCTCCCAAGCGTAACCACTTTATCGTGAAGGGGATAAAGAAAATATCATGCAAGTGTGCGTTCGGGACCAAATCACCACGGCTGCCACTTGTATTCTCGCCTTTCTCTATTCCAACGCAGTCGTCGTTCTCGTTAAATAGGCGGTGAATAATTTTATTAAATAGCTCGGTTGACATCTCCGGATTCGGTCTTTCCTGTACACCAAGCAAAAAGGGTCATACACTCACGCACTAGAACAGAGGAGGTAAAATATGAGCGAAAAGGATTTTGCCACAGTTAAAATGGTCTTTCATACAACGGATGTAATTACTTCTCATTGCACTTAATGTGATGTTGAACATTTTTGCACAAATTTCCTGACGTTCGTCGTTAGAAATGTTCATCCAACAGCATCCTCAGGAGGTTTCCTTCTTAAGGATATTTCAAGGAGGTCCCCCAACGTGATTTCGAATGAAGCTTTTAAACTACACACGAAAGCTGCAGCTGGAATCAGGGTACTTAATGCGCTAGCAAGGCATTCAGTATGACCTTGGCATTGTATCACTCATATAGAAGCCGACCGATTAACGCCCTTCGTCAGTGCACTCATGTAAATTCGATCCGAAGGGGACATTTTGGAATTTTGTCAATGCTTTAAGAGTCGGCACTTAGCATGAGAAGCACATTTTCATCACGTACAGAGAGACAGAGCTATAAGTGATGCAAAGGAAAACCACACAAAAGGACATACTTTGCCGAGTTGGAGAGTAGAATTCCTGACATTCGATTATTGAAAAAATTGGTGTGATTACCATTCCAATGTATCAGTGATAGCAGCTGGTGTTAAATCTATTCTTCAACATTCAACTCGTGCATTTCGAATTCACTGTTCAGACAGCACAAGGCTAACGATAGAATCTGTACGGATTGTTATGTAAATCATGCGTGAACTCCTTCGGTACCCCGTCGACAAGTATTTGGCAGCACATCAGACCTTTTTCGTAATTAAAATATCAAAATTTATTCGAATAAATTTGTCGCAGAACTTAAGAAAAAATGGACAACGACACGACAACGGGAATGTGAATCCCTTCGTCTTTCGAAACCCCTTTTCATTTGCATACACTGCGCTTTAATTGCCATAATCCAATGGCGGGCAAAACGAATTTAAAAAGAAATAATTAAACTCCCGGGTCGTCGAAGTGAGATTTGCAACACTCATCAGCAATTATAATTTTTCCATAAACGATGGAATGGCCCCGGATTCCTTAAACCACCACGGATTGCTGGTGAAGAAGTTACAATATTTATTTTTTACGACACCATTTAACTGTGTAGCAAGGATAACGTTTACCAAAAATAAGCATTTTTTAATAAGCACCGAAACTTAAGAGGATTTTAAATGCGTTACTCATTGCCAAACACATTTGGTGAAGTTTGTAACGAGAATGCAAATTGCGCGAAATAAGAGTAGTTGGGAGTTTAGAGGCTTGGGGACTTAGGGTTGAATGCTCCTACTTATACAACTTAGCTGGCGAGTGCTGTGTTTGATATTTCCGGAATTGCTTTTCTTCATTATAGTATCATTTTTTTTAAGGAGGACATACTGGGTAATGTTGATGGAGGGCACTTTGGCTTATCTTATCCACCAGCCGTTGCAAATGTTGAAAGTCTAACAATGATTTCTTAAAAAAATTATTTAAATTGTAAGGATTGACAAGGAGTGAGAATTCCGTCTCTGAAGAATCTAGTATCTGTAGATATAATAATATCGAACGAGATCATATAGCACAGGGTCCTGACTTAACAATTATAACATGAGATGAAATAAAATCTCCGATTTCAGATTTTTGACATGATATATTAATGTGGTGTACGTATAATTCAGCATTGATGGATTATGAGTGTACCCCGAGATTCGGTGAAGCAAGTGCTATAAAGACAAAACATTTATAGTGCTCGCTTGGATTCAGCCATTGCGGAACTCATGATCAACCCCAATCCAAGGCGATGTAGGAATTAAATCCCGCGACCCTGTGAGAGTTTCGCGTCCCCCAATGCAACATTCATTCTTTAAAGTATAATTTCTCTGTGTTATCTTAGTAAGTAATATGCATGTCTGACAAGAATTAATATTCTTGTGAAATGCTATAGCCCGGAGAGCAAATTTTGGAAGAATTATATTTGGGGTTAAGGCGGTTGATAGTGCAGATATACGAGGGTGAATCAAATATAAACGGAAATTTATTTTTTTACATTTATTGCATAATGTTAGACACTAACTATACTGCAGCGAGCTTAGGATTTGCTGAAATAATTATTTTAATAAATAAAAGCCGGTAAATCTGTCCTCTTTGTAAACACTTTATTAGTCTGTTAATAACAACCGTTCCTTGATACTTCGCTTCTTTACTTATCGCTTCCGTACTTATCGCTTCCTTACTGCTTACTTCTTCCCTTATTACTTTCTTACTTCTCGCTTGCTTCACTTTCTTACTTATTACTTTCTCCATGATCTGTGTGCGACGTGTTTATATCGTTTCCTCATTCTGAATCGGTGTTTCGTTTCCGTCCGTTCCATAGTCTTGAATGTTCTACTGTTCATAGTCTCCAGTTTTCCATTACTTTCTAGAATATTCTAGTACTTTGTTTCGGACTTTCTCGAATATTCTAGTACTGAATGTCATATGCGTCACACTACCCTCCGCCTAGATTAGTTCGTCCCGAACTAAGTTCACTGGTCTCCCGGGTTAACAAAAAGTCGCCAGTCGGTCACGATGTACCACTTTCATCTTGGCTGAATCCTATAGACAACGTCGTTAATTCTTGTGAGAATCTTATACGGTCCTTCCCAATGTAGCTGCAACTTCGGAGACCTTCCTTTTTGCCGATGAGGGTTATAAAGCCACATGTTATCGCCTGCATTAAATCCGGATGCGTTGGCTCGAACGTCGTACCTTGTTTTCATCCTGTCACTGGATACCTTGATTTGCTTTCGAACCAAATGATGAATCTCATCGAGGCGATTTCTCCATTCGGCTACGTAGTCTTCGGTCTTATTTATGGCGCCTGGAGGTATTCCGAAACGCAGATCGGCTGGTAATCGTATCTCTCGTCCTAATATAAATCTTGCTGGAGAATGGCCCGTCGTATCATGATTGGCCGATCTATAGTTCATGAGAAAGGTTTGTACATATTTGTCCCAATCTCGTTGGTGATCACTAAGGACCTTCGATAAATACTCTTTCATTGTTCGTTTGAACCTTTCGACCATTCCGTCTGACTGCGGATGTAAGGGTGTGGTCCTGGTTTTCCTTACGCTCAGTGCCGCACAGATGCCTTGAAATATCTTTGATTCGAAGTTTCGGCCTTGATCGGAATGCAGCTCACAGGGAACTCCATACCTGCTGATCCAATTGTTGATAAGCTGCACAGTGACGGTAGTTGCTTCTGGGTTTGGAATTGGAAGGACTTCCACCCACTTGCTGAAGTAATCCATGATGACCAACATGTATTTGTTGTTGTCGGTAATTTTTGGAAATGGTCCTGAGATATCAATCGCAATTCGATCGAAAGGGGCACCCACGTTGTACTGCTTCATAGCGCTCCTTGGTTTTGGTGTTGGTCCTTTGGTCGCAGTGCAAGTTGTGCACTTCCTACACCAAGACTCGACATCATCTCTCATGTGAAGCCAGTAGAATCGAGATCGTGATTTTGAAAGTGTCTTATTAACTCCCAGATGTCCACCGGAGGCCCCGTCGTGCATTTCTGTTAGTACATCCTTCACTTTTGATAGTGCGACTAGAATCTGCATTCGATGGGATTTTCCGTCCGCGGCTTCCCATTTACGCTTTAGAATTCCATCTTCCACCAGCATGGAATTCCATTATGCCCAATATGCCTTAAATGTTCCACTCTTTTCGGAAATATTGTTCCAAGTTGGCCGCTCGTTCTTTTCTTTGTGTTCCAGGATTAGCGACATATCTTCACCCTGAAGTTGCGCTGCGCGTATAGCTTCACTCGTCCACCCATCTAGTACTTCTACTTGTACATGTCGCAGGTCGTACGCCTCTTCTTTCTCTTCTGTTTTATGACAATGTTTACTTTGTGACTTTGCGGTTTTCCATTTGACGTTCATTCAAATCGTGTGGGACCTATTTACCGAGTTTATTGACTTCTCCATTGCTCGTAAACGTTTGCTGATCGTTTCTTGTGACACGTGTAATGCTTCTGCTAATTGCCGTTGAATTTGAGTGGGGTCATCATCCCATAACTCCTGCAATTATTTGTCTTCAGATTTGTGTGGTATACCAGAGCGGTCACTGTCTTTCACGTTGAAATCACCACTTTAACATATGTTTCTATCAACAAACGATGACTTTCAACACCCTTTTTCTTTTGATTAAATAAGAAAAGCAATCCGTGCCGCAAATGTTCTTTTTTTATCCAAGCACGGTATAAGAAGCGTGTTAAAAAAAGGTTGATACCACTGTCACTGTAAGTTTTACCGCCAACTTGTGATATGTACCAGCGAGAGAGAGAACAATTTGGTGTGAACATACCAAGTTTTGCAACCATATCACGAGCAATCTCGGATGAACCGCACATTAAAATATTTTGTTCTTCGTAGGTTAATATCTACCAATACTTATAAAAAGTTGCATATGGCATTTAACCATGTTACGGCGAGTAAAAGAACGGGTTTACTATTGCATAAACGACTTCAGCAGAGACGCGTGAGTTGGAAAGAGCTTCCAAAAAAACGTGTCACCGCTCTTATCGAAGAAGTGATCAACATGATGGCTGTGATTATACACAGTGACCGTAATGGAGCGTATTCGCCTACAACGACAATAGTGTTAGTCTTAAATGAACAGCTCTTGTATCACATAACTTATTATTTGGTTGTGGACCGTATTTTTTTTAACATCAACATATACTCTACTACGCCTACTGGAGCCATTGGTTGCCTCATATGTTGTCTCAAAGTACGTCTCCAGTTTCGAAACTAACCCAATATGGCTTCCATATTTTGCCTTCGCAGCACTCGCAGTACTGGTGATATTTGTGAAGCATGGTTGAGAGCGTCCGTACCCTGGTGTTATCCAAGTCAGTAGGCAGATCAGCTCACCCTAAATGTTTTTTCAAATATTTTTTGTGTCGAGAAAGATCTGCTTTCCGATCAGTAGTCAAAAACCCTTATCCCAGATTCACGGAGGTGATTGCTTGATTTTGACAGGTGTATTAATGAGGGGCTGATTACTGACCGGTGAATGCCAATTATCTGATGACTGATGATTCTCTGATTAACTTCAGGTCACACTTTCGACAATTTATGTCACTAAGTCCCGATTATTTATCTGCCGATTGACACCACAACAACTATCAAACTTCTTAGCAATGTAGGGCAAACACCTTTTGCTTTGACAGTCTTATTATTTCTTTTATTATAGTGGATGCCAATTGATTGATTCTTTCCCTTTGTATTGATGCGGAATACAAAATTCTTGAGGTACATATTTGCAAGCTCCAAGTAAAAGTTTTTTTTGTAGAGCGTTCGCTGGATAGATGGAATTTTATACCCAACCGCAGCATGATTTTAATACTAAATGAATGTGGAGTTATTTAAAGATTATCTAATAGATTACTGTGGAATCATTACACTTTTTTGCAAAATAACGCAGCACATCACTCCAATGGTCATTCCTTTGCTATAATAACTTCTGTGTTTTGAACGATAACGATAAATTTAAATATTACCGATCGGTGGTGGTGGTCTCAAACATTTGTTTATGTTTTGTTTCTGTTACCCGTCTCCAGAAATTTTTCATAGCTGACAAATTTTTAAAGTAATTGTAGTAGAATTACGCGAGGCAATTCTCAATAGATTTAGTTGGGAATCTGCAACATTATTCTATATCCGGTATCAGGGTGTCGGTTACGGGAAATACCACATCTTTATTGCCATTTCCTTTAGCTCCACAATTTGGAGGACCATTCTTGGACGATATTTTTACGATGCAAGTAACCCGATATCGAGGAAAACAGTGGTTTGTTAAACTGCGATGGTTTCTTATCTGCCATAATATTTACGATATCTGCGAATACTGTCCAGAAGCAGTCATCCGCCTGTGTGTGGTTTGTGTACAGTACACTTACAGCTTTGACGCTGTTTATAAACATCCCAACCGTGGTGTCGTTAATACATTGCATAACCTCACCGACTTTTCACTCGTTTTCCCCAGATGTTCCGTGAACAACAACCTGCCGTAGAATGTAACACCAAAATATTGTATGTGATGGTCTGCCCTTCCTTTTATATGTCGCTGTGTTCGATTTTTTTCCCACTGTTTATTAAAATGATATCACGATAAAGGTAACACACTATTAAAATTGTTTATTTACACTTTCAATTTAATAAAACACACGATTTTAATTACATTAATTAAAACACTTCATTGCAATTAAATTATTATGGATGTTCTTAATTACTGTAAATTGTTTTTAAAGTGACTTAGTACCCCAAATATGTATACGGACATGTGGCGCCATAAACAAACATCATAAGTTCTCTTTGGTAGGTATTTGATGAATTTGCACAATACAACGAACTCGATAACGACTGAATAGGTTATTACTTTATTAATTACCGATTATTCATCGCGTTGTTAAAATTTATTCGAATAAAAATAGTAAAACTACACATACGCACGACTTCAGTACTCCATTTGATGTCTCGATTTAGTTATTGTCCGCCTTGAACAACGGTTGCTCAACCACTAACTATTATTATAAAATTCCGACTCTTAATTTAATTCAATTATACTGAAATGACCGTCTTCAATGACAGTTTTATGTCGACTATTGTTCTTCGTTCATAGAGATCGAATTCATAACCTTTGTTTGTGGTTCATGTCAACCAGATCTTAAGTTTTTCTCTTATTATTTTTGCCTGAAGTGCTTGGGGTCGTGTTGGCTGTTTCGGATTGCAAGAGACCTGTTGGAACCTACCGGCTGAATTGGTTCTGTTCTCAAATGTGCTGGGCTGGGGAAGTGGGTGTCGGACTATATTTCCCGACGAGTGGCAACCGTGCTACCGATGGTGCTTGACGCCACGTTCACGGATACCCGAAATATTTTCGTCTATCGAATAGTGGACCGATGTGGTTTGAGCCAAAGAAACAACGCCGAGTTCTTCTTATTTATTTGTTTTTGCTTTTCCTTGTTATTTGTCGAATAGTGGTTTGTAGGATTGATATGTGGTTGGCCGTAGTTTCAACCCTCAAGATGAACTACTCAATGTTTTGTTAACCGTAGTCTAGGCCTCTGGAAACTCGTTAATCATGAATCCAAAATCTGCCGCCCTTCTATACTCTGAATCTACAGAAATTTGCTTGAAAATGTGTATAATAATTCAAAGAAGCACAAACAAGATTTTGTGTATGCTTCAATTGGAATAGGGTTCTATGGAGGATATGGAAATTTGTTTGAACAAATTCGCGAAAGGTAAAATCATGAATTGCATTTGGAAATAGCCATTGATGTTAGGATTATTGGGAATTGAATCAGTGTGCGACAAATGGACATTCGGTTTTATTTGTCGCGCATATGATTCAATTGGAATTTGGATTGTGGACAGGAGTAGGATAATTGGGTGTTACGTTATTTGGTAACACTTACCTGGTGGTTTAAATTAAAGAAGCCGACTGTTTGTTTTTATTATTACTTTATTTATTTCGTTTAGGTTTAATGGTAACTACTTAATTTACGATGATGTGCCGTAGTTAGCTGGCGGATCCTAATTCTAATTGCCTTGAGTGCACTGGTGTAGATACACCCCTTTTGGCGTTCTATTTCTAATTAATTTAATTCCTAACGGAACTCTGTATTTATACCTGAATATCTAAATCAAAAACCCACATACCTTCCCACGATCATGGCTGTCCTCCAGACAGCCACCTGACGCCAGTCGCAGTCGAAGGCCAAGCCAACGACGATGAGAATCTCAAATTTGCAACTCCGCAAATTCTTCACCCCAAGGCCATGAGAATATTACGATTCACGCTAACGTGAATCTGATTTTATCATAGCGAACGGTGTGCTGGTAGAATTACCTGCGCGATGATGTGATGCTGGAAGTGCAGAATTGCCATTTAGGTGTGCGTATGGAAATGAATGCATTTCAAGGTTATTCGTTTGGGAGGTGAGATACATGTCCAGTGTATTGGTGAAATGACCATCTATATCTGGTACCCGTGTTGGCTCATGGACATGTTGAGTTAAACTATTTGAGTCAGCAATAAGCTGGACATATTGACCTTCAGGTGTTGTGTGTCCGGAGTGACGAAGCCACTGAGAGTTATGCACATTAAAATCACCCGCAATAACGATTTCGGTGTGCGGATATAGGGTCAAGATCCTATCGATAGAATCAGACAGAGTATCAAATTCGTTAAAAGATGCGTTTCTATCCAGGTTTAGGCCTCTGTAAGGAAAGCAGTAATGTATGATATGCTTACGAACGTGAAGTTTTAGCCAAGAGAGATTAAATTCTGGATTGGAAAAGAGCCCATATTGTGGCAGAACCTGATAAGCGATATCATTTCATATGTATGTGGCTATACCACGATGTGGAAAGAACAGAGACATTAAGTTATATCCAGGCAGACTAAAATCGGAAGTCTGTATTAGTAATTACCTGGGTTTCGGTAAGTGCAAGGATTGTTGGTTTCTGGTTAGAAACATGGGCAGACACAGAAAAGAAATTGCATCTCAAACCGCGAATGTTACACAAATCAACGCGAAATTCCCGTTCCATTGAAATGGCACACAGAAAACCAATACCGCCTCGGGAAAGGATGCAAATCGGGACCAGCAATAGATAAGCGAGCGCAACCACTACAGGTGTTATGCGCTTGTAGTAGGTGCCCCACTAGGTCCGTGCCGAAATCCAGGTCATATCCCTTCCATGATGAACATTATGCCACTCAGACGTCAAAAACTTTCCAGAGATTATAAATCAATCGAGAGTATCGATGCCTGAGGGGCACAAACAGAGGTGTGAAAAAAATGAAAATAGACAAAAGGGATGGAATGAGTAGAGGCTTTTCCCGCACTGTACATCACTCACGTGTATAGTCTCGCACTTTTCACAGAACTAAGACGCGTGTGTGGGGATCTGTTTATTCGCATTGGATCGCACAGATAACTTTGCACTGCACTCGGACGCGTGTGTGAAGATCCCTTTGTTTGTTTAGGATTCCACAGTAAGACTTCTCCCGGGAACCGATAGGGCTATTGGGTATCTTGTGTATATTTAAGATTCCCAAAACGGATTGCACAATTGATCCGATGGTACGGATCACGAGGCAGAAGCGCACGTGCTGTCTCGTTGGCGGTTTTAAATCGACTCAGGAATTCCGCTGATCTATCATGTAAGTAGATCATCCGTAGGCGGGTGATTGTGCTACGGCCGGGAAGACACGTGCACCGAAGAAGACTCTTGCGCTTCAGTAGGGCTATCTGCCGAAGAGACCGGGACGATAATATTAAACAGCACCAACAGTTCTGGTGGTTGAACGGCAATTAAAGACCTGATTACCAATGTCGGTAGAATCACTGCTTTATTAGCCAGCTTACAAAGCCTTAGCTTTTCTAGAACTAGGGTAGTATCAGTTCTAAGTTAAGTTATTTTATGTAAATAAAATAATATTTAAAAAAAAGATAGAATTAAGTTAAATTTTAAGTAAACAAAAAGAAATCGGTACAAAGTTTTTCGAATTTTTCTTTGTTTAGACAATAAATCAGAAGTTAAGCCACAAATAAAGTCCTGTCGCTGAAAGGCAAATTGCAAAATAGTCTTATTATGTTTAGCTTAGAACGTCTACGTTGGACCAGTAAGTTATAATATAAGACAATTAAGATGGAATTTTACCATTTTTTGTCTAGCATTTAAATTATAAACTAAGAATATTAAACGAAATAAAAAAATCATGCAAAATTGAAAATGTGAAAAAATAGGCAAAGGTGTGGAAAACTCGAAACTAGAGGAAAACCCATTGACATAGAATGTGTTAGATTATTTATTGCCGCCCTCAAGCACTTTCTTCGGAATATAGACTCGTTACAAAAAGGTATAAAAATACGTGGTCGTTACTTAAACCATACAAGGTTCGCCGACGATATTTTAATACTAGCTAAGACAGAGGACATGATGCATTTAATTGATCAGGATAGTGCAAAAATTGGCGTAGAATTGAATGCCAGTAAGATTAAAGTAATAACTAACAGTGACAAAGAACCTAGTAAAGTAAGAGGAAATATCATAGAATATGTCGAAAACTACATTTATTTAGGAAAGCAAACATCTTTCAGTACGACTAACAACGAAGATAAAGTCGCAAGAAGAATAGCTATAGCGTAGAATAGATGTTGGTCATTAAAAGAAATTTTAAAATGTCACTTCATGAAGAAAGTCGTAATGGACACTTGTGTCCTACCAAGTCGACTATACAGCTGCTAAAACTGGACCTGTACAGAGAAAGTTAAATGTAAAATAAGAAGCAACCAAAGAGCAATGTAAATAAATATTTTAAAGATAAGGAAAGTTCAGAAAATAAGAAGCCACATAATAAGACAGAAAACGAAGATTACCGATGCACTTACACATGCACTCACACCGAAATCGAGCTAGTCTGGTCATATCTCGCGATACCCGAACAAAAGGCGGACTATAGAAGTTACACAATGGAAGGGGCCAACATCTGGAAAGAGAAAGGTAGGACGTCCAATAAAAGGGTGGACTGATGATATATAAAAAATAACAGGAATACAATGGATAAAGAGGGACAAAGATAGAAAAGCTTGGAAGGAGTTGGAGGAGGCCTTTGCCCAGCAAAAAAGAATAGTCATACTAACAACCTAGATTAAGTAAATATACCAAGAATCACTAACAACATATGAAATGCGCCTTTTTAAAGACATGGAAAAAAGGCTTACCAATTGTGTCGGCACTTTATATCTATTACATATTTGTTATGTCTGTTTAAATTAAAATGCTGTTTGAGCGGTTTAAAAGTACGTCTACGCTTAACTTCACGAGATTGTGATAACATTAAATATTCTTCAGCATGAGACAATTAAAGCACACGCTTTTAGGTAGAGTGCATCGACAGATGAGTACGAGTGTAAGCACTCTTTTGAAAAAGTCTTCTCTCCTACTTTTTTTCCCAAAAAAAATACCACAGTTGGTTCGTAAGGTCATAGAATCGGATTGCGTAAATGGTGAAACTTCACT
The DNA here is from genome assembly GCA_963931805.1 of Microdon myrmicae. Taxonomy (NCBI): domain Eukaryota; kingdom Metazoa; phylum Arthropoda; class Insecta; order Diptera; family Syrphidae; genus Microdon; species Microdon myrmicae. The sequence goes on along the minus strand of OZ007499.1, from coordinate 46,190,899 downwards.
AATCATTGAGACAACACTAGTTCTGTTATAGATAAAATATACGCCGCAAACGATCTGCACGTAGCGGTGAAAAATATAAAAATACCGGATTTAATTAAAAATACCTGTGGGGGTTCTCTATACCACATGGAGAACCAACCCACAATGCCAACCAATTTTGACCGCTAACAGCGCATCACCCTAACCCAACCTATAACCCATTTCCAAACATGCAAAAACACATCCCAATATACAACAGCATCCGTCCCAAAATCTGCAATTGCATACATCCCCAACCTACCAAGAACCCATTTCCCACGCTGTAATAAACGCGTATCCAATTTACAACGAAACACTCACCATCTCCATCAACTACACCGAGCCGCATATATTTTCCCAAAATTGCTTCGGTTAATTCTCTTTCTAAATCATACTCCTTGCTTGCGACCAACCAATCCTGATTTCTCCCGAAAATCATATCCTGTAATAAACGCATATTCAAATTTACAACCGAATACTCACCATCTGCATCAGCTACATCGAGCCGCACACATTTTTCCAAAAACCTAATATTCTGCTTGCAACCAAGCAATTCCAATTTCCCCCGAAAATCATTCCGGCTCACTTCTTGCTTAAACTATCTCCTCGCTTGTAACCAAGCAACATTTAGTTCCCCCGAAAACCCTTTCGGTTCCCATTCCACCTAAGCCAGCATGATGTGTCGCCTTTCCACGAAACGACCATCGTAACGATCAAGACCATAGCCGACCATACTTGGCTATGCCGCTGAATCCAATTTCCTGGTACACACAACCAAAGAATTCAACTCAGCCTATAGGGCGATGATTCCCCGGAACTAAATTCATTATAAGTTTTATTTCAATGTTCTTAAAAAATTCTTTACTTTGTTAGCCAAACTCAAACTAATTGGAATTGTATACTGTTCCTTGGTTTCTCGAAGACGCCTCACAGCCGATCGGACTGAGGCAGCGGCTGTTGTGGGGTACACCCGCGCTCCAGCGTTACACGTTTACACCGCTTGCATGACCAGATTCCAACGCAGGCTCATTTCATGGCATCCTTGCCACAGAAAGTGCAGGTATATTTGGCGTGCTGTGTGATTTCCATTTTCTTGACCATTTAACGTAGGGACGCGCCATATCTGGTGCCGTATTTACCTACAATTCCAACCTTTTTGGTGCGCTTAGCCATTTGTAAAGATGTTCACTTGTCAAAAACCCGACCGGAAAGGTTAAGGTTAAGTTACAGGGATAGCAACTCTTTTCAAAGTTCCTAGTAAATGGCAGTGAGTTGATTTTAGCTGCCACGACGTGACGAACTTTTCCTCGCCAGTAATTGGTCAGTCGAGTCACAAGCACCACCCGCATCACCCGAAGTCACACCTTAACCACCTCGGCGTGCACAAGGACCAAATGCGTGTCTAGTCCGGCTCCCCGAGTTTTGGTATACTTAGTCGGTTCACGCACGTCCGAAATTGTTTGCAACCGGCAAATGAATAGGCGGGCAATGACAGTTCACACCCGAGTGCGTTTAGAACAGTTAATTAGCGGATCAGGTGGATAAGCGGAACTAGTCAGTGGAACCCAATCGTCAGCTCGCGTAGCACGCTCCTCTTTCCCCCACCAAGGTGTTCAGTTAAGTACATGCGTGCCATACGTTGAGTGGAAAGATTTTCCCTCATTAACGCGTTGCCTTAAAATATAAAAGAAACAACAAGGAACTTTTGAACCACATGTAAACAGAACAAAAAAAAAAAAAAAACCAATAAAGGTCAAATAAAAGGCATGAACATTTAGACTACGCCAGTGTGTTTTCTTTCGTGGCTTATTCTCTTGGTGACAATCCTTGTGTAGAGAATCGTTGGTGGGTGATAGTGAACCGCGCGCCAAACGTTGGCGCCAACATATCCACCACCACATACCCATTGGAGGTTTTTGGCAGACAACAATAACGGTGAACCTTTTTCCATTGTTTTAAAAAAGTATCTTGAAAACCCATTTTTGAAAAATGAAACTGCCAAATGGAAAACTTTGGTTTGATGATTAGGCTCCGTTTTTATTATTGGTTTATATAATTCTTTATTTTGTAGCATCTTGCTATTACTCTTTAAATTCCAAGCGTGTTTGTTTTAATAACAGAATAATGGAACATATTTCCAAAGGAAACAAGCGCATGACATACGTTACACAACATTTTCCTACATTCATCACATGTTACCAGGATAGTTGTAGGCATATCCCTTTTTATGGTAAATTAATGTAGTTCAGCCATGGCCAAGTTACTCATTCCTTCCATGAAGACCATTATTCTTATTCGAAAGCTATTACTGTCAAAGGAACAATTAAGAGCGTGATTAATGAAATGACCAGTCATGGGCTTAGATTCGTTTCATACACTTCATGCATAGCCCCAAAAAGATTACGGCGTCCTTTCACCTCATCTAGGTTACTGATAGGATATTGTAATATCCTATCTAAAGTGGCCCATAGCGTATTTATCTTGTTTGTTCAAATGCCAGCTTAAGAGGATTGTCGGATACATAGAATTTACATTAATTGTATGCAATAAATTAATACAATACATTTGAGATTGTATAAAATCTTATTTGGCGGGGGGAGGTATGCCGCGTGTTAAATGAAATTACTCGTCTACACCGTCATCTCAGTGAGCAGGTTTTTGTTTTAAAATCACAAATATAATCCTTAATGTTGGACTTATCATGAAAATATCATAATGCGCAATTTTTGCAGATGCTACCCATACCCCGGTTGGCCTGTCTATTTATTATTTAATAACTTTTTTTCGAGTGCGCCCCAATACGAAAGTGCTCCTTTTCACAGCTGAAATGGACTTGTAACGTTTCAATTATTCTTTGTTTTTTCCTCATTCTCGTTTTTCTTTTTTTATTGTCAGTCCCTTTTTCTTCCTTTCGTTCCTGGGCTTGGAAAGTTTAACAATCGAGGCCATAACGAGAATTACTTTGGGCCCGAGTAACAGTTGCTAAAGGGGCGTTTCACGTGTATATGGAGCAATTTAGGTGTAGTGTAAGCGTGTATGTTGTGTGGGGTGGTTAATATCAAATCGATTTTTTGCGGACGTGAGGCTCATTCCTGTTTTTGTTATTTAAACTTATCCAACTTATCCAGCTCGTTTTTGCCTCACTGCGACAATAATGCGCCACCGGATGCTCTCGTTAACGTACATTATTTTAAAAACTCGATTGTAATGCTTAACTGGCGCTGTGGCGGTAGTATACTACTTATTAACTGATAGACAACGTGTTGAATGTGTTTATTGCAGTGACTGGTAGAGGAAATAAGTATTTTATCTCTCAGCGTAAACGGATGTCCTTCGTAGGAGGAGATTTTCACATAATCTTTTAAAATTCTATGTTAAGCAACCAAACCTTCCGAATTTTATGAACAGTAAAACTCCAATTTTTTCAGAGTATTTTTTTTAAATATGCGTACACAAGAAGGATTCTATAATATTCTTAAATGCCATTGCATATGGCATGATGTCGAATAAGACAAAAAAAGAGAAAAGAAGCGTTGATGCACACTAGTCTTGAATCATCATCATCATCGGCACTACAACCGGAATCCGGTTTTGGCCTTATTTAACAAATCTCACCACCGGTCCCGATTTCGAGCCGATGTCATCCAGTTTGGCACTCGCAGGCTCTGACCGTCCTGGTCTATGCCATCCCTCCATCGCAGACAAGGTATATATACATCCTGCCACAAAGGACTTTCCGGACAGCCCCCTCTTCGCTCATTCGAGCTAGGTGTCCCGCCCACCGGAGTCTACCGAGCTTGATTTTTCTTACAATATTAGCTTCAAGATAGATCGCGTATAACTCATGGTTGTAGCGTCTCCGTAATCGTCCTCCCTCACACACGGGGCCAACAATTCTCCTTAAGACCTTCCTCTCGAACGCGACTAAGAGTTCAGAGTGTCTTCTATTGAGCACCCAGGTCTGGGATCCATACATGAGTACTGGTAAGACCATGGTCTTGTAGGGTAGTGCTTGGATGTTCTGGATAAGTTTCGGGATTTAAAGAGCCTTGATAGACCATAGTAGGCTTGTTGAATTTGATCAGCCGCTCGCGCATTTGTTCTTCCATATTGTTATCGGCTGACAATATTGACCCAAGGTAGTTAAAAGATTGCACTACTCCAAATTCGTGCTCAACTACCCTGATAGCTTGACCAACGTTAGGTCTTCTCTTCGCAGAAGTTGCCACCATGTACTTAGTTTTCCCCTCATTTATGTGCAGCCCCAGTTTTTGTGCCGCCTGCTCGATCTGGGTGAAGGATTCCTGTACAGCCGATGCGGTTGTACCGATGATGTCGATGTCATCTGCGTAGGCAAGTACTTGGCTGGACTTGGTGATAATAGTCCCTCTAGTTGTGACGAAAGAGTCACGAATAGCTTTCTTCAACGCCAGGCTGAAGAGGAGGCAGGCCAGACTGTAGGAGTCCATTAAAGATGTTTATTGGTTTGCACGGCAATCCCGCTATTTTTACTTGACTAGTTAAGTTGGTGATGGTCAACTTACAAAGCCGTATCAATTTGTTTGCAATCCCGAACTCTCTCATGGCATTTTGTAGTTATACCCTGGCTATGCTGTCGTAGGCGGCCTTAAAGTCTATAAATAGATGGTATAAAGGGGTATTAAATTGCTGACATTTTCCTATCGCCTGTCTAAGGGTGAATATCTGATCAATCGCAGATTTGCCTGGGATGAAGCCACACTGATATTGACCAATGATGGTGTTTAATTCCGGTTCGTTTACCGGAAGCGAACGACCACGACATCAAATAAAACGTAAACGAATCGATAAACGAAAACGAAATCCTTAAATGAACGAAAAACGATTGAACACAATACAAGGAAAAAACTTATCATTTGCATAGTGCAAAAATGACAACAAAACATGACAACAAACCCTAAATAACAAACTGGAATAACAAAAATGAAAAGTGCTGCCAAACAACAAATTATAACAATTAATAACAATTAATACTAAGAATAAATGTGAACTACTAATAATCAATAACAAAAAGTAATTCAAATGGCTTGAACTAATTAGTTCAAGCACGACGCGACAGATGGCTTTAGCATATGGGGCTATCCGATCTTGTACGAAAGTGGAGAGTATCTTATAGGCGGTATTCAGCAATGTTATACCCCTATAGTTGCTGCACAGTGTGATATCTCCCTTTTTATGTATGGGGCAAATTATTTCGCGACGCCAATCTTCCGACATATCCTCTTATTCCCATACGTGCACCACGAGCTCGTGAATTGCGTGATGTAACGCTGTCCATCTTTGTTTAATCAGCTCAGCTGACATGACATCAGCTCCGAGGGCTTTATTTGTTTTGAGCTGTCTTATGGCTTTTAATGTTTCCTCAGTGCTTGGTGGCGGCAGCATTTGGTCTTGATCTTGCATTGGTGGAGCCTCCAATTCTTTTGTGAGCTGACTATTTAGCAATTCATTGAAATGCACTTCCCATCACTCCAGAATGCCTTCCGGATCGGTGATCAGATTACCCTCTTTATCCTTGCAGTAAGTGGAGCGTGGTATGTACCGCTTCATACTGCGGATTGTTTAGTGGAATTACCGCACCTGGTGGGGACCTTGCTCTTTACTTTTTTATATTTCACAGACAAGCATTTTTTTCACGCACTTTTCTTTTGTCTGTGAAGTCTTTTTTCAGATCTTCTGAGATCTTTGTATTTCTCCTCGCGTACCCGCGTCCTATGAGACTGCTGCATTGCCTGGTATGCAGCATTCTTACGTTCGGTCGCTAGTTTGGACTCATCATCTACGACTACTGCCTAAGATGGAGTTGGCGGTACTAATGACAGTATTCTTAAGGCGTGTTCATTTCTCCTCTAAGCCCGGCATTCTGGCGCCAGGACTTACTCTTCCACCGTCGAGCTGTTCGAGGGCAAGTCTTAGTGCATGACCACAGGTGTTACTGGTATTCTCATTGGCATACTGGCAGTCATGCTAATTCGAACCTGATCCGCGGATGCAATATGTCTCCGTAAGGGAATCCGCGCTCTGGAAACTGTACCAACAAGATAGTGATCCGAGTCGACGTTGGCACCTCGGTACGTTCGTACCGTCATCAGGCTCGAGGAGTGGCGGCGATCTAACAACACGTGGTCAATTTGGTTGCGAGTGGCTCCATCGGGTGATACTCACGTGGCTTTGTGAATATCTTTACGCGGAAACCTGGTACTTGTAACGACCAATTTTTGTGATGCTGCCAGTTCGATGACTCGTAGTCCATTGTCATTAGTGTTCTCATGCAAACTATGGGAACCTGCGTAGTGCCTGAAAGCCGGTTCCCGACCTATTTTGGCAGTCATGGGCATTCATTCATGATTTTCACATCATATCTTGTGCAGGCATTAAGGGCCCGTTCGACGTTCACGTAGTATTCTTCTTTTTCGTCGTCAGGGGACTCTTCTGTAGGTCCGTGCACGTTTATGAGGCTTTTATTCTTAAACTTACTAGACGCCAAAGCAGTAAGATGAAGGCTTAATAAGTTGAACTACGAGATTGTTTACAAGAACCGAAAGGCAAATATATAAATAAATGAAACGTCAGAAACAAAAGAGCTGGAGCTATACGAAAAAAAAAAAACAACAGGAAAATGAGTTTTACTCAAACACAGGGGTTTGCACCAACAATCAAACATCTGTATTTTATCAACATTTCAGGGTTTCATAAGTCTAATTGCATTCAATTTCGATTGTTTTATTTGTGTTCTTTATGTTATATCAGGACGACGTCAGTGGCGTACACACATTCGGCGGCTGTACACATATTTGGGTTTATTGTTGTTGATCTTAGTCATTCAAACGCTTCCCCTCAACGCGAGGGTTGGAATCGGACTTTTGATTCACCCTCAATTCGGTAGTGAGTTTGTCAGGAAAGAGAGAAGATTTCTCTCTATGGTGAATAACCAGTAAGAGAAACTTGCTGGCTAAATTCCCACGTATGTTTGTGTGTGTGATCGTGTAGATCATATTGTTTAACTCATGTGCGAAGCTCATGGCAAACGAAGCTGAAAAATTGAAGGGAATAATGGCCACTGATGGGGCTCCTCGATAGTATAGTGGTTAGTATACCCGTCTGTCACATGGGAGACCGGGGTTCGATTCCCCGTCGGGGAGCCCCTGGCGCAAGACTAATGACCTTGCCCGGAAAATAACAAATCATTATGGAAAATTTAACTAGCCTGAGGAGTTGTTAAATAAGGCCAAAACCGGTTCCCGGTTGTAGTGCCGATGATGATGAATGGGCATTGATGAGATGTGAGTTCAGCTACGTAAATAAGCTGCAACCCATTAGGTGTTAATGCATTTGGGATACTTCAAACAATTTGGATTGTTTATCGTATCGCCAGAATACCTGCGGAAGAACCGAATTCTTTTGTTTGCACATGATGCATGCTGAAGAATTCGGTTTTAGCGGCTATTGCGCTGATTGTATGCAGCTGCGTCAACAAGCTGGTTTGGTGTTGCTTTATGTCGTGAGACAAATAAGTCACCAAGTAATGCGCATGCAGGGAAAATTGATGAGATTACAAGGTTACAAGGGGAAACGCAATGATGCGTTGATGCAAGTCATGATGATGGACTTGGTGGAGGAAATGTGATGTGCACGTGTGTAGCAGGATTTCTTGGCATACAAAGCGTGCCGAATAGTTTGAATTCAGAATGCCTGTAAAATGCAGGGACTTCTTTTCAGTAATTTTGAATGCGAATTGATGCATGAAAGTAAGAATTCCTTTACAGGAACCATCAAGGTTATGCATTAGATAGCCTTGATCCTTGAAGCTTTTGCGGATGATAATGCAATTGCATTAGCGGGAGACCATGGGGTTTCAGGCGCTTCAAGACTTAGAAGCTTGGGGCAATTGGGCAAGTAGGTAGTGACGTTTACTGGAACCGCCACAACTCCAGAAACGTGTGTGTACACGGCGGGAATGAAATTTGACTGACTGATTATATCCACACGATCAACCAATCTCGACCGCACTCTCATCTGCATTCTCTCATTTCCCTGCCCATCGGGGTGAATAAACTCTTTTGAATTTACCCAGCACTGAATGGAGTTAGAGAAAATCGAGAACAGAAACGGAGAGCGTGATGATCTCGCGGTTGAATTTGCTTTGACGTGCTACGAAAGCAAAACCATGATGACCGCATGACCCAGTTCGATATTGAATTGATCTCAAGGGGAAATGGCAAGTATATTTTTCGTGCTATTTGCCTGACTAAAGAGCTTATTGATCCCCAGCGAATAGTGGTGTCTGGGGTAGGTCAAAAGGACGCCGCGTTGGCTTGAGAAAATATTAGCGTGGGAACAAACTAAAAGAATTCTATAACCCAAGCCGTTGCGCTATCTAGCAACAGCGTCGCTTGCCCAGACTTTGCTGTTGCTAACAAGACGAGATTTCTGATTTCCCGTGGAAATCTCATGTGATTTACGAAATGTATGTTGCCGTATGCCATAAAAAGGCTGAATTCGGGTATGTATTATATGCATAGAAGAATGAATTCAGATTATGCGTCCTTTGGGTAGATGCCTTTTACAGGTGAATAGATTGTCAATTGGGATTGGGGTTGACGTGGGGCGCGGTTAGCAGGCGAAATTGGGTTGTAATTGTGGGTTTGTTCTCCGCGTAATATAGAGAACCGGCACATATGCACGGATCGGTTAACGATTTGAGTCCGAGGCGCTTGAATTCTTTGCACAACCTTTAGTGTCAGGTCTGGCGCCTGGCCTAGCGGAATCCATATAGATCCTTCCCCCCTCATTTTATGAGCATCTCTCTGACACTATTTATATTCAACGCGCCGTCTCACACCTCAGCGGTTTCCATCGTGAAAATCCACGAATTACGGTTTGAACTGCTTGACTATCCGCCTTACTCACCAGATGTACCCTCAAGTGACTTCTTTTTGTTCCATGATCTAAAAATTGCAATCGGAAGACAGAGATTTTCGTCAAATGAGGAGGCGATCACCTCCGCGAAGAGTTATTTGGCAGAGAAAAACGCAGAGAACTATTTGGACGGGTTAGAGAGATGGGTGCCACGCTGGGAGAAATGTGTAGAGTTACAGGGTGACTATGTATACAAATAAAAATAAATTTTAAGAAAAAATATCTTGTATCTTTGTTTGGTCGGAAACTTTTCAGCCCACCCATGTAATCAGCAGGGGTTCGAAGCCAAGGAAGGATAGCTTGAAGAGGATGAGACTGTGGGAAATTTTGTCGAAGGCCTTGCTGAAATCAGTTGTGATTACATCGACTTCGTTGGCGTTCTCTAAGGCACGGAGAGTATGGGATGAGAACTCAACTAAATTAGTGGTGGTCGACCTACCCGAAAGGAAACCATGCTGGTTGGGTGAGATGATGGATTTACAAGGGAAAGATAACACCTTGTAAAGAATCCCTTCGAACAGTTTAGGGATATGAGACAGTTTGATGGGACGGTAATTGCTTATATTCTTGTTAGGTCCCTTTTTATGTATAGGAGTGACATAGAAGGATTTCCAAAATACTAGGGAAGACACCTTGTGTGAGGAATAAATTAAAGATCTTTGATAGGACAGAGAATGAGAAGAGGAACTTTTTTTTAAAGGATTGCTGGAAGTCCATCAGGTCCAGGGCAGAACTCGTCTTTAAGTAAGTTTAATTTTCCTCAACTAGGTGATGCTGAATAATTTGAGAGACCTCTAAGTCCCATCCGTATTATGGAAGGTCTCCCTGGTATTTGTTCCGGTATGTCAATGCTCCCATATTTGGATACGCGTGCGAGTTGTGCGAGCTCTCCTGATCAACCATGCTTTCGACGACTTCTACGTTAAAAATGTCTCATAGTGGAAAGCTGATTGTTATTCTCTTCTGAGGGGTTCCCTCGTCCGATTTGTCCAAATTTGTGTTCGGCTTGTTTTAATGTTTCGAGAAGTTTGGTGAACCACACGTCTCTAGCGACGTTCATTTTACGTCCCCCCGAGGTCCATATTCTGTAAGTCTTTGGGTGTTCCGCATACCCTACCAAAATTATTTTCTTTAATTGGCAGTGGAGTTTTTCTTTGCTTTGCTCCCAATGGAGTGAATAAGTTGTACAGCCAAATTCACGTAAGTACCCGATATTCGGTGCGTTTGCTGCTTATTTTTCATAAGGGGTTCTACCTCCGAGAGCACTGGCAGGCCAACTGTTCCGTATATAGTTCGCAGCGGTGGCGGGCTCTCCCTAATAAGTGTCGTTAGATTAGATTGTATGAGGAGGCATCTCGTCATCTCCACAAGAGTTCGATTCTTCCGTGGTGTTCGATTCTTTTTGTGATGGGGTGTGTACCGTAAAGAGTCTGCTCGATTTTGTTTTCTTTAAGAAAATCTGCCTGAATTTTTGCCAACGATTTAAACGCCTTATAGTCGTTAAACAGTTAGCTTTTGCACTTTAGCATGAGAACTACACACCATCGCGAACACTCGTCGGTGAATGTCACGAAGTATCGTGACTTCCCCATCGATTCTATATTTAACAGATCGAACCAGCTCTAGGATGAATTTCTTTGGGAATGTAGACCTCCCCATTTTTTCCCGTATCCACGTGTTGCATTTGAAATATTGTATGTGGTTGTTAATCTTCATTCCGATCACAGCACCGTCCCAGTGGCTTGTCTAAAGGTCCTTGATGTTTAAGTGACCCATCCTTCGATGCCCAACTTGATCGGTATTTGTTACATTTGTTAATTTGATAGGAGTCCTGAAGCACACATGCATTTGTCTTCGTTTTTCTTCAAGAGGTCACAGGCTACTACGAACCTCGTGTTTCCATCCGGATCGAACCTGTCCATTTTTTATTCAGGAGATTGGACATCGCGTTTTTAAATGCTCGGCATTTGTAACTCCATCTTGGCTGGTGGTTACCGCCTTTGCATCCTGATTCACATACCATGCATTTGGGTTGTGCTTTACAGCCCATTGCTTTGTAGCCTTTTTCACCGCATTTCAAACAGTTTTCCGAACGATCTTCTTCGGATTTGCAGGATTTCGCTACGTGACTGTGTGGCGGTTCCGCCAAATCCCACGGTTCCCCTTCCTGAAAAACGCCCATAATCATCACCCAAGACGCATAAGTCTTCGCCAATGCATTCGCATTCGGCACCTAAAAATGCTTCACGCATTATATAGATCAAATCTATGATCATTAAGTCCCTGTAAAGAAAACTTACCTTCATGCATTCTCTTCGCATACCACTGCTCCTTAAGATTTCTTTATTAGCTTACAAGGAATTTCCAATCAATTTCGGCATCTACGTCGCCAGTCAAATTTCCTTAAATGAATTCCGATAAACGAAATAATTCGATTTACATAGATTGTAACCTTCATGACAGGTATCATAAATACTGCGCCGTCTATTTTCCCAACCCTGCCAAGTAAATTTCCTTACGTACACATCGGCCGGCGACCTTTTTCTTCCAGCAATAAAATACTCTAACTCGCACCATGTGCAAATCGAAGATTGCTGTTCCTACATAGGTTCCTGCGATACCATAGACAATTCTTATCGTTTGTGGTATCCGAATCACATTTTCTATTTAATGAGCGGCAGCTATTTATCTAGCCGACCCTCATTACCGAACTATGCATCAGGTCATATTTCCCTTGTCCTTTAATTCGCCGAATCTTTTCCCTCACGAACTGGATGCATAAACAAATACAAATCCATTAGCATCCGACGAGATGCGATTCGTTTGTTTCAACAAACACACATCTCTTGGATGCCCATTATGCCCCGTCCTTGAGTTTCAGGTTTATTCCTATGGCCTTGTGTATGAAAAAAAACCAATGTGATCTTCACTCACACATACACATTCATTGCCAAGTGTGTCTTCCTTGTTTCCACCATAGAGAAACATTTTCTTCTTGGGCAAACTCACCTCAAAACGGTTAAATATCGTTGAGTCGTCTTCCATCCGTTGACCAGCCTGGTCAAACGCGATCTCCCGCTGTCCGTAGCTTTGCGGACACGCGTCCTGTACACCTCATAGTCGAGAGTTTGTCATTCACCAGAGTGCTAGTCGCGAATCAAGTTTTTTTAGCCGCCGCAGTTACAATAAAATTGAAATTAGTTAGAATGTGTTAAATGTGACCAGTATCTAAAATTGTAAACTGCATGTAATCGAGAAACTCACCGCGGCTACTGTCTAGCTACAATAAAACCAAGAATAATAAACTAAATCAGTGTGTTTCATTTTCTGTGCCGCAGCTTCCCATGTGTTTTATCTCCTTTTCCCTGGTGATCGTCATTTCGTATTCGGTGGAACATTTATGATGGAGGAGGAAGTAAAACGGAGTACCCATGCAGGTACATACTTCCTCCCGACAACTCTATTGCCAACATCTGAAACATCATGTGGGTGTGTTGTGTTCTCGAAGTCTGCATCTCATCCATTCAACCCGTAGGTAACATGTAGCCAGCAACATGCTAGCCTTTTCTCTCGATAAGCGGATCATGGCAGCCTGTGTGTCATCTGGTTTCCTTCTTAAGCTCTTTACCGCTTCCTTTGGGATCACGTTCAGTGCAGGGAACCCTATAGCGACCGCTGTCAGCATTTCCTCCACAGTGGTAACCTCATCTAAATCACGACACTCGACCGTGATTTCCTGTGACACCTTTTTCACACTGGCATCTTCCTTTACTACTTGTTGTACCTTTGCTTGCAGTGTCTCTGTGGTGGGCTTCGAACGGCGTTTCTGTTCTAGCAGCAAATCCCCTTTTTCTGTCTTTGGAACTTTATTGACGCTATTTCCGAGTTCACTTAACTCGGGGTTGGCCTTCATTAACTTCAGTATATCCGCATATGTTTTTTCCCCAGTTTTGTATATTAACATACTATAGCGTCCGGGCGTGGTCTATTTTTTTTCACAATGTTGGCTTTTCCAGTATCACCCTTTGGAGCCTCTTCACTTTCCAACCTCGCATACCTCTTCCTTCTCTTCTGGCGAATTGTAAACCAATTGTAATTAGGTGACTCATCATTGATCTGCTCCGGGATCCTGCTTACGTCTATGTGCGTGTTTTGTTTTGGTTGGATTTGCCCCTCTGCCACCGTCGGAAGAGCACAGGTATTGTGTACCTCCTTATGACTGGCCTCTGAAAATCCAGAATCCAAAATCCAATTTGATAAGACAAAACGTACCATGTACTGAAACACAAGGGGGTAACCGAAAACACGTTCGTGCAAGAGTATGGGATCCACTTTGCCTTCTGACTATTGTATTTTTTTTTGTTCACTTAATCACTTTGCCCTACTCACTTTTTTTGTCACTTTGAATTTTCCAATTCAATTTTTTTGTTGGACCCACTCTTTTAGTTAAGTCTTCCTTATGGGCCTTTAATAAGCTTGTAATTCGCTTTTTTTTCTCACTTGGCCCCACAACACTATACTGTGCACTGCACCACACTCACGTATCAATCACTCCACCACCACCGCCACCTAGTTTTTTTTTTTTTTTTTGGTTTCGGTAGGAATGTGGAAATCTTCAAAAAGATACCTCTTGACAGATCCAGAGGCATGCCGGGTTTTTACCGACTAAAACCACCTCCCGCCAGGCACATATCCCCGTTGATCCCCGCGGAACTTTCTTTTGGATATTCCATCGCGGGGCGGGACGGAGTTTACCTGTTACTCCGCTCGTCGCGTCGCAACTGCTGCATCATTTCATAGAGAATACCATTTGTTACGGACCATGCCTGTTTTGAACTAAGCATGTATTCTATTACTCCTCCCGGAGTAACTGTCCGTCTCATATGTCTCTCCATAATCGTTCGTGCGGTCTCGAATCTCACGCACTCTGTGAGTACGTGTTCCGCATTTTCTATTTTGCCTTCGCAATACAAGCAGGATGGGTGATTCACATGCTTATACTTGTGCAAGTACTGCCGAAAGCATCCATGTCCTGATATTAGCTGAGTCAGGTGGTAATTCAGCTCGCCATGTTTTCTTTTCACCCATGTTTCTATATCAGGTATCATGGTGTGGGTCCATCTTCCTTTGGTCGAAGAATCCCACCTTCGTTGCCATTCTCTTAGGCTTGAGAGCTCTAATTGTGACCCCATTCTCCGACGATTCTCTTGAGAGACCTTATGCAATGCAGCGTTTTCTTTAGCTGCAATGTCAGGTGGCGTTCTCCCGGTCAGAATATTTATAGCTTCTTCGGATACCGTTCGGAATGCACAACATACTCTTAGTGACGCCAGCCTATGCGCGGAGTTCACTCCCCCCCTGTACGACTTATAGTGTGCGGCTCCGGCCCATATGTGAGCGTCATACATTATAATGGAGGTGTTGACACTGGTTATGAGTTTCCTTATGTGCGGCCAGGGTCCTCCAACATAGGGCAGCAGTCTCGCTAAAACTTTGCATACTCTTGCCGTTTTTTCACTCGTTTTCCTCAGGTGTTCCTTGAAGCTCAACCTGTTGTCGAGTATAACACCAAGATATAGAGACTGGATCTGATTGTTTGTCCTTGTATTTCCAAATCGAGGTGTTCAACTTTCTTACGGCTACTTATTAAAACTGCCTCCGTCTTATGTCCAGCTAGTTTCAGTCCGCCCATATCTAGCTAGCATTTAATGCATTGATTGAATATTCTCCAGGTCATCTAGATGTTTAGCTACGGCCACTATTGCCAAATCATCTGCGTACCCAATGATTCTAACCCCTTCTGATACATTGACCGTGAGCACACCATCATACATTATATTCCATAACAGCGGACCTAATACAGATCCCTGAGGTACACCCGCTGTTATTTGATATTCCTGTGGTCTCTCATCTGTGTCATAGAGCGGTCTTCTATCTGATAGATAGTTTGCTAGTATACGCACCAAGTAGGGTGAGCCTTGTAGGTCGCGCAACGGTTCTAGAATCCGATTCCAATTCACCGACTTAAACGCATTTTTAACATCTAGCGTCACCACCGCGCAACATTTCTTTGTACCCCCTAGCCATCGTGCTCCAGCTATCGCATTGCGAGCGATGTCGCACACCACAGATAGTGGCTTACCGGTTTATCTTCCTTTCCGGAATCCATACTGCGATTCAGAGAGCCCCGATGTCCCCTCAGTGAATTGTTCCAGGCGAGTGGCAATTACTCGCTCAAACAGTTTTCCTGTCATGTCCAACATGCACAACGGACGATAAGACGACGGCGCCTCTGGATTCTTGACTCCTTTTGGAATAAACACAAGCCGCTGTTTTTTCCATCGTTTGGGAAATTGCCCTGTTTGAAGGCAGGTTGTGAAGAGACTGCTGAAGACTTCCGGGTTTTTTGTTAAAGCACTCTTCACTACAGCGTTAGGAATTGTGGCGACTCTAACAGATACACACACAATTCACAAGCAAAATAGTGAAGAGCACCGTACGAAAAATCGAATAAGAAAATACATCAGAGCCGTATACGAAGCGATAACATAACAATTCACATCAGTGGAGTATAGTCGAGTTTAAAAATCAAATTCTTAAATCGGCCAGTAGCCTGTTGGGTAACGCTTAGGTTCAATTTTTGGTGATTCAAACTGTCATAGCGTCAGTTCGAATCGCACGTTCTTCTTCACTATTATTTCAAACGCTATAGGATACCGTCCAGTCCCGGGGTCTTGTTTTTTTTTTACAACCCTTGCAGCCAAGAGCACCTCTTCGGGGGTCACGGGAGGTATCTCTCCTTCAGTGATACTCCACTGCTCTTGCACTCTCAACACCTCATCACACTGTTAGAAGAGAACAGCAACGATTCTTGCCATGTCAGTCTTGCTTTTTTGCATTTGACGACTGTTTGTTCTGTAGTCTTTTCATGACTATCCTGTAAGCGCTGACCCATGGGTTGTTATTTAATTCATCCCTTAGGGAGCAGAACGCCTCATATTTACTTTTGCGGATCACATTCCTCAACTCTTTCCGTTTGTTGAGGAATTCCGCATGCAACTGTGGGTAGGTGTTACGGTTTCTTGCTCTTTGTTGCAAGCCTCTTAACCTGTTGCACTCCGATCGCACATGCGCGAGTTCTGAGTTCCACCAATAGACTGGTTTCATAGCCCCTGCTGGTTGTCTTTGTCGTGGCATAGAAGCATTTTGGCGGTATTTATGTTGAGCAACTTCGGCGGTGTCCGCCAATCACTGTCCGAAGTGATGTTACGGCCACAACCACCCATCCCATAATACCTATTCCTTTGGAGCTAGTCTCCACCACTAACGGCGATACACGCCAAAAACATCCACTTAAAGGATATGACATTTAGCTAAATCAAAGCATTACCCTATACACCTCGTCCCGCATAAATTGATAGCAAGCAAATCAAGCTAAAACGTGCAATTTGCGCTAATCAATTAAATGCCAAGTAAATTGAGCTGAACGCTAAATTTACTCACATAAAAGCTGAAAGATAATCATTGAACCAAGGATTCACCCAACAAAAACCCCTAAAAGGCAAATGTGCGGACCAGATGCCGTCATCCAGTTTTCGTTCTAACCAAATTAAGTTAGAACAAACGAAAAGGCAATAAAGCAAAATAAACATGCGCCTCGGCACCATTGATCCTCCTTCATGAGTTTCCCACGGGAAAATTTCATTAGGCAAAAGAAAAACAATAGGCGAAATAAACGCGCTATTGATTTTTCTTTGAGTTTAACACAAAAAAAAAGGGGACCAGGCAAAAAGGAAAGATCCTTTGATCTCGTGAAAAAACCAGGTTTCACACCTAGGAAAAAGTACAATGGAAAACGAACAACGATAGTGGGATGAGAGTTGTTGTTCGGGCCATTGTTGAAGACGAGACTGGTTTTGGGATCAAGTCGAAAAAAGGACATGAGGGTTGTGTTTTGAGAGTTGTCCAGAACGGACGTAAGTTTGATTTCGGAGAGTTGAATTTGGTATCTCGACCGGGACGGTGAGTGAGGAGTTCGTGTACGAGGAGTCGGTTGACATTAGTAATCCATTTTCGACTTTATAATCAATGTAAAATTAAAAGTTTGTGTCTTGTGTCACTAGCGTAACTAAGTTTATTTAAATAACAAATAAATAGTTATAGGAATTATAATATCGGTTTTGTTTAATTGTTTCTTTCTCCGTCATCATCGAATTGATCAAAACGATTTGTGGAGATTCAAAAAATAAAAACTATTTCATGCTACGGATTTGCAATCTTTATTATTCGTTCCAGTTGCTAAGTGTGTTGTTTTCAAAGGTGTATAAAGTGTGTGTGTGGTTGTTGAAAGGTGTGATTAAAACATCATTACAGTGATATCCACACCGGAGCACCAATGGAGCGAAATCAATTGTCCAAAAAACAAACACTGAGGGTTATTTTATTTAAATATTGTATGTTTTTTTATTTTCGCCACGACCTAGTCGTTGGTAAATATGGTTCGTTCATTCTTACAGGTATCCTTATCATTATTACAGTATTACTTAGGCACAACCTTCGCATTCACTTGTATTTAGTTAGGCCGCTTTACAATCTTTAACACGAAGCCACTGATTGGCATGACCATTTTAAACACACTCGGTACAATTTCAAATAGCAAACGCCCAATTCTTTAAATCTCGTCTCGCGTATCACCTCCTCGTCGGGGTTCCCGGATTGCCTTCCTCGGTTGGATGCTCCATATTGACTGACTGTCTGCACACACAGATATCCAGATTCCAAACTGGTATTTGTATCTGTACGGAAAATTTTTTCTATTCGATCTGCTAACAGAATTCCGGAAATCTCTGTTAGCAGCATGCTATTTTATCCCAGGGGTAATTTTCTATTTTCCTGAAAGGAGAGTGTCATTGACGCATACATCCTTATATCATTATCACCATCCGTGGTGGTGATCGAAATTCGGATCGACGGTTGTCGATCATGTGCCGTTTCTATTTGCATAGCACATCTGGCGCGCGGCCGAAAGATATACTGCAATTTGCATGGATGTATGGTTCATGGGTTTTGTTTGACTTTTGTCAATACACCCGAAATCCATTAGATCTTTCTAATGGGTGTGAAATACAAACAGACACCGTGGGATAGGAGTAGTTCCCTTGTAGGTTTTAAACCTCATACATTTTGAATTATCTTGTTGAGATAATTACGGTTGCCGTTTCTTTTGTTGGGTGATAGATTTGGTGGTCTTTGTGGTAGACCACCCGCACGTGCGTCCGTTATTCGGAGAATTTGCTGGTGATAGCGAATCCTTGTAACATCGTGTAGATGTTCAGGATTTTCGATTGTGCAGTGTTGGAGTGCGGCGCATTTCAATCTTTATGAATAAGATGAATGAATGCTTTTACCTTTGTTTCAGGTATGCTACACTCGGCTTGTTGCTTGATATTGAAAGCTTTGGGAGGTTCAGTTCCTTGCTTCTTTTTATATCGGTTCGCATTTTGCAGCCTCCTATGACCTTTGTTACAGGTATTGTAATGACTATTGGCCGCGTGTCTGTGGGCACGTGCGCTGCCCTATCAGGTAAGTAAGTTCTTTGAAGGTAGGAACCTTACCTGCGCGGAATTGTGCGTTCGTAGAACGCTACAGCATCACATGCGGTAATTAGCCACTTCATGAATTGCCAGCCTGCCTGTTCGCATCGGCCTCTGCGTCAAACTGTGCGATTTGGTCTTCCAGTATATAATCCATGCAGTTCCGCATCGAGGTCCTTCTCTTTCCACCCATTTTTTTCGGCTCTCTTCGCCAATTTGCCAGTGATGAATCCCCTGTGGGGTAATATTTCGGTGGTCACTGTGGGTGTAGGTGTCCAAAACTCGCCACTCCATACTTCTTGCCAAAATGGAGCTGGCAAATGTTATGTCGATTTTGGACCAGCCTCTCTCGTTTATGAAGGTGTCATCGATACCATCATTAAGCAACACCACATCTAGGACTGCGAAGACTTCAAGTAGTGCCTGTCCTCTACTGTTGGTCCTTGTGCTTCCCCATTCTACTGCCCAAGCTTTAAAATGTCCTGCAACTATAAGTGGGCTCTTATCTCTAGCTTCTTGTGTTATTCTATCTAAAAAGCATTTGAAATATTCTATTTCCTACCTTGGCGGAGCGTAACAACAGTAGAAATGAATTCCTCTGATCTTCGCATAGGCAATTCCTTCCAGCCTGCGCCACCTAGGTGTGCTCGAACGTTTGTATGCCGTCGGCCACCTTCCCTTTTTGAGAGTTTTTCCTTTACGTCTAGATGCGTAAATAGCACTGGGAGGTTTTCTGTCCAATGTTGCGTCAGCGGCGGCATTTGAGAAGTGGTTGCCTTATATTGGTGACGTTGTGTGCAATCTCACTGCCGTCCATCCATTTTTAGTAGCTTTTGGCTACTATCACTTGTTCGGTACGTTGGACATCATTGTTCCTGGCGTCACTTTCTTCCATGATTTTGATACGCAGGATTTCCGGATATGTCAACTCATCGCGTGATTCTATGATACACCTAAAGTAATCGAACGACTGTGAGAAGCTCTACAACAACATGACGCAAAGCAAATCTTTATGTCTGTCCACGTCCATATCAGTCAGTTTCTCAACAGTATCGAAGATTTTCCGTCAGTGTTTGCGCACTGTCGCTTTCATACATCCGATGCAGCATTAGTGGCTTCGCGTTACCTTGTTTCGGCGTGTCCGGATTTAATGTGCTCGCTTCCTACGTAAGATAAAGCATTGTTTTTGACGAGAACGGCTTCCATTTGGATTTTCCACGTGTTGTAGTTGTTTTCTTCATCAACCAAGGATACTCAAAGATCAACGTTGTAATTTATTCTAATCCATTATTTTTTTCTTCCCACAGATATTTTCCCTTTTTCAATTGTCGACATCTTTGTTTAAATAAAACCTATTACAAGTGGCACCACACTGTATTTACTCTGCTGTTCTACTTTTTTCTTTTGTTTCCGCACTTTGCACCCTTCTCTTCTTCTGCAAACCCAACAATTTTGATGGCACCTTAAATTATGCCGCCTATTTACTTCATAGTTTTCTCTTCGTTACCAATTTCAAAGTCTAGTTACGAAGGTAAGAACCTTCGTGGGCGAACTGGGAAGGAGACAAAAAAAAAAGGGAAAACAACAATAATACCAGAGAAGGTTTATACAATATTCGGTGGTGTCGGTTTTTATTATTGTTGCATTCGTGATATGGACGCTGATTCAATTGCGACTTTATTATTTTAATTATCATTTCTTTTTTTACGGTGATTGTTTGTAGTGCCTGGCTATGGAATGATAGTTTTGTTACACACACACATTTTAATTTTCCTCATAACTAAATTTGAAAAAAAAAAAAAACATTTTTTAGACCACGGAATTGAAGTTATGTTGCTTATATGTTTTATTTTTCTGTTAATTGTAAATCTATTTTGCTACATACAGTTACGACGTTTTTGTAAATCTATAAATAAATATTAAAACAAAACGTTAAGTTAAGGATAACAAATAAAGATTCATGATTAAAAGTAAGTGTAATGCCGACGGGAGCCCATGAATATATAGTCGGGTGGTTGTAAAATGTATAAGGTAATACAGACGCCTCAGACATTTATGATCTCCTTTGGTGCCTTTATGCTAATGAGACCCGATTTTAATGTTTCAAACACGCTGCAGTCGTTTCAAAGAAATAATAAATGGAATGATTCCAGCTTTCAGTGAGGTATGCCTGTTCCCCTGCTGCTGAAAAAAAGACGTATCAGATATCACTATGGAGATCGAAGTTATATATTCGTATAAAAAATATTCCTATAAAGTTGTTAGCCCAATTGCAGAAATAAAAGACATTAGTTGAATCGATGGGCAATAAAAGTTTGGAGGCATTAGCACACTCTAAATAATCTCATTACTGGTAAATTTCATAGCGACGCTTATAAAACCTTGTTAATTATCTTAAAATCTTCAAATTTCTTTAAGTATTCAGGGAGGAAGTCTATTGCTTTGGACTGTAAATTTGCCCACTCTGAAAATGACAATACTTAAACCACGCCACACAAATTATATTTAGCTTTTACATTTTACAAGCTGTTAAAATGAAATATAGAAGCAGATTTCTTATCGAGTCCATTCATAAAGAGAAGTAACCACTGGTCCTCTGGTTTGAAAATTTCTCTGCTCAGTCTGCATGATATCTTCCCTACATCCATTCGAAAATGTCATAAACTTATATCACGTTTTACAATATTCAGCCAAAAGCTATAAAACCAAACCTCCAACACCATAAATTCAATGGACCATATTTTCTAAAATTTATCAGTAGTCAATTCTTATGACGGCGTCCTCTCTCAAGTCCACAACTGCTACGTGCCACATCTCGTATTGAAGTTCAATATTTGGCAGGAATCGTAACAAGGAAAACGCGTCTTTCCAAATTATGCAAGGAATTGAATTTTCCAATTTCCAATGTATTTTTTGCCAATCACATCGATGGATACTACAAAACCAGCGCTTCATGTCGACCATGTGCCGCAAATTCTAAAGAATTGAATCCAATATCTCTCCCATAAACCCAACACAAGTAGTGCACACAAACACCAAATTGTAGTACTAATAGCATCCACTTGTAAAGTCGAACAACTATTTCTATGGGCATGCAAAACAGCAAAAGATAGCGAGATATGTGTTGTTCTCTAATCGTGGCTATTTGATCGGAACAAATACTACAAGGCACTTCAGAATCCTTTTCCGAGGACAATATGTCGGGTCACGTCCGAATCATCAGTAGTGAATAGTGGCTAGCCAAATGGTCCCCTTCCTCTGTACAACAAAATTGTTTTTTTATGGGCTATTTAAGTTGGTGGCATAAGGAAGTTAGATATTTGCCTAAATGTGTTTAAAATGAGATGTGTAGTTTCGTGTAAGTAAAAAAAGGAGGTGGTGGGTGATGTTAAGGAGCAGTTCGAGACATTTAAAGATACGCAAAAGCAGCTTAAATATAATTTGGATGTTTTAGAAAGTAGGAAGCCATCTATTTTCAGGAGAGGGTAAAGAGTAACACTTTCTTAGAGCAGCATTTATGATAACAGTTTTCTTACAGCAAAAACGTCTATAAGTCGTGTGTTAAAGTGTTTTTCTAGTATTAACACCGTTCATTTTTAGAAGCTTACATATTTTTTTAAATGTCTATATGTTTTTTGTTTTGCTTTATATCCATATTTATTTAACAATTCAATTAGATAGTTTACTTAAGACTAAATGTTAACTTTTATTTTACAAATATCATTCTTACTTTAACTTACTGGCTCTTCGCAAGCGCTCTAAATTATACATTATCATTTTTCTTATGTCTTTCGGCGTACAATAACTAGTGTTTTTATAACATGTCACAATAATTGATATATTTATTTTAATTTATTCTATTTTTTCTATCATCATCATCATCGGCACTACAACCGGGATCCGGTCTTGGCCTTATTTAACAAATCTCTCCATCGGTCCCGATTTCGAGCCGATGTCATCCAGTTTAGCACTCCCAGGCTCTGGGCGTCCTGGCCTACGCCATCCCTCCACAAGGACAGACAAGGTGTGCCGCGCTGTCTCCTTCCATACATCCTGCCACAAAGGACTTTCCGGGCAGGCTCCTCTTCGCTCATTCGAGCTAGGTGTGCCGCCCACCGGAGTCTACCGAGCTTGATTTTTCTTACAATATGAGCTTCAAGGTAGATTGCGTACAACTCATGGTTGTAGCGTCTCCGGAATCGTCCTCCCTCACATACGGGGCCAACAATTCTCCTTAAGACCTTTCTCTTGAACGCGGCCAAGAGTTCAGAGTGCCTTTTATTAAGCACCCAGGTCTCGGATCCATACATGAGTACTGGTAAGACCATGGTCTTGTACAGTAGTAGCTTGGATGTTCTGGATAAATTTCGGGATTTAAAGAGCCTTGATAGACCATAGTAGGCTTTGTTGGATTTAATCAGCCGTTCGCGTATTTCTTCTTCCATATTGTTATCGGCTGATACTATTGACCCAAGGTAGTTGAAGGATTGCGCTACTTCAAATTCGTGCTCCACTACCCTGATAGTTTGACCAACGTTAGGTCTTCTCTTCGCAGAAGTTGCCACCATGTACTTGGTTTTTCCCTCATTAATGCGCAGTCCCAGTTTTTGTGCCGCCTGCTCGATCTGGGTGAAGGATTCCTGTACCGCCGATTCGGTTCTACCGATGATGTCGATGTCATCTGCGTAGGCAAGTATCTGGCTGGACTTGGTGACAATAGTCCCTCTTGTTGTAACGCCAGAGTCACGGATTGCTTTCTCCAACGCCAGGTTGAAGAGGAGGCAGGCCAGACCGTCCCCTTGTCGGAGTCCATTATAGATGTTTATTGGTTTGGACAGCAATCCCGCTATTTTTACTTGACTGGTTACGTTGGTCATGGTCAACCTACAAAGTCGTATCAATTTATTTGGAATGCCGAACTCTCTCATGACATTATATAGTTCTACCCTGGCTATGCTGTCGTAGGCGGCCTTGAAGTCTATAAACAGATGATATAGTGGAATCTTAAATTCCAGACATTTTTCCATCGCCTGCCTAAGGGTGAATATCTGATCAATTGCTGATTTGCCTGGGATGAAGCCACACTGATATTGACCAATGATGGCTTTAGCGTATGGGGATATCCGGTCTTGTAGGATAGTCGAGAGTATCTTATAGGCGATACTCAGCAATGTTATACCCCTATAGTTGCTGCACAGTGTGATATCTCCCTTCTTATGTATGGGGCAAATTATACCACGACGCCAATCTTCCGGCATCTCCTCTTGCTCCCATACGTGCACCACGATCTCGTGAATTTTGTGATGTAACGCTGTCCCTCCGTGTTTGATCAGCTCAGCTGGTATACCATCAGCTCCAGGGGCTTTATTTGATTTTAGCTGTCTAATGGCTTTTAATGTTTCCTCAATGCTTGGTGGCGGCAGCATTTGGTCCTGGTCTTGCATTGGTGGAGCCTCCAATTCTTCTGTGAGCTGACCATTTAGCAATTCATTAAAGTGCACTTCCCATCGCTCCAGAATGCCTTCAGGATCGGTGATCAGGTTACCCTCTTTATCCTTGCAGTAAGTGCAGCGTGGTGTGTACCGCGTCATACTGCGGATTATTTGATAGAACTTCCGCGCCTGGTGCGGACCTCGCTCTCTACTTTTCTCTATTTCACAGACAAGATTTTTTTCAGGCACTTTTCTTTTGTCTGTGAAGTCTTTTTTCAGTTCTTCTGAGCTCTTTGTATTTCTCCTCGCGTACCCGCGTCCTATGAGACTGCTGCATTGCCCGGTATGCAGCATTCTTACGTTCAGTCGCTAGTTTGCACTCATCATCAAACCAGTCGTTCCGATCTCTACGACTACTGCCTAAGATGGAGTTGGCAGTACTAATGACAGTATTCTTAAGGTGTGTCCATTTCTCTTCTACGCCCGGCATTCTGGCCCCAGGACTTACTCTCCCTCCGTCGAGCTCTTCGAGGGCGAGTCTTAACGCATGACCAAAGGTGTTGCTGGTGTTCTCCTTGCGTAAGGCAGCCGTGTTGATTCGAACCTGATCCGCGGATGCAATACGTCTCCGTAAAGCAATCCGCGCTCGGAAAACTGTACCAACAAGATAGTGATCCGAGTCGACATTGGCACCTCGGTACGTTCGTACCGTCATCAGGCTCGAAGAGTGGCGGCGTTCTATCCACACGTGGTCAGTTTGGTTGCGAGTGGCTCCATCAGGTGATACCCAGGTGGCTTTGTGGATATCTTTACGCGGGAACCTGGTACTCGCAACGACCAAGTTTTTCGATGCTGCCAGTTCGATGACTCGTAGTCCATTGTCATTAGTGTTCTCATGCAAACTATGGGAACCTGCGTAGTGCCTGAAAACCGGCTCCCGACCTATTTTCGCATTCAAATCCCCAAGAACGATTTTCACATCGTATCTTGGGCAGGCATTGAGGGCCCGTTCGACGTTCTCATAGTATTCTTCTTTTTCGTCGTCAGGGGACTCCTCTGTAGGTCCGTGAACGTTTATGAGGCTTATGTTCTTAAATTTGCCTCGCACGCGAAAAGTGCATAGCCTTTCATTTATTGCATTAAAGCCGATGATGGCAGGTTTCAGTTTTTGGCTGACTAGAAAGCCTACCCCGAGCACATGGTGTTTTGCGTGACAGCTGTAATAAATGTCATACTCTTTTCTTTGAAAAACACCACTCCCCGTCCATCTTATTTCTTGTAATGCTGTTATGTGAGCCTTATATTCGGACAGGGCATCGGCTAGTTGCTGTGCAGCTCGAGCTCTGTATAGTGAGCGTATGTTCCATGAAAAAATCCTTAAATCATTTAGCCGTTTTCGTTTCCGTGGTCGTCGTCGTGTATCCGGTCCATATCCGAGGCTTGTTAAATTTGCCATAATAATTCATTTTTACGGGCCTGGCTATGAGCCTTGCGCCAACCTTTCTCAGGATGTCGCTGCATGCATTGGATCACTACTTGGCGGGTATCAAAGTAGCTATCCGTGGGTGTCACGTGGAGACTGCATGTCGACTTGGATTGAACAGGGACAAGGATCGTCCTGGCCTTCGCCGGGTTGAAGGCAATCAGAGACTTTGCCCTGTATGTTCGCACCCACCCACCCCCCCCCCCCCCCCATTTTTTTTATATCATGTAATATTTATAATTTTTTTTTTTTTTAATTATATATATTGTTGACAAACAAAATATAAAAAAAAAGAAACAAAACGGACAAACTTAAACAAGCAATATAAATAAAAATAAAAAAATTAAAAAGTAAAATTAAATTAAAAACAAAAATAAAAAAAATAATAATTAGGAATTGGGGATAGAGGGAAAGAAAGCGGTGCGTTTGAGAAGCACACTATGTTTGGGGACGTATAGTCCTTTCTTCATCACTGATCCACCACCAGTTGGGATGGGATCGATCTTTTATTGATTTACCTCTTTCACCGATCACCATACTAAAACGAAGGCGATCTGGAATATTAGAGATATTGTTATCGTGGAGAATTCGTTTCTCTCTGGCACCCCGGAAAGCGTGGTAAATAATAGGGACTCCATGTTTGTCTTGGATAAGTCCTTTTTTATCCAAGAAAAGGAACGCTTCTGTGGGAATGAACCCATTCTGGAGAGTACTCTCCATATACATATCATAGGATAGAATGCTCCCGATATGAGATTGAAGCGTTTCTAACAGATACACACACAATACACAAGAAAATAGTGAAGAACACCGAACGAAAATCGAATAAGAGAATGCATCAGAGCCGTATACCATAGCTATAACATAACAAATCCACATCAGTCGAATGTACTTGCGTTTAGAAATCGAATTCGAACACACGGCGGTGGGCTGATGGGTTATGCTTTGGTTCAATTTTTGGTGATTCTAAATGTCATAGCGTCAGTTCGAATCACACGTTCTTCACTATCATCCCAAACGCTATAATTGGTGACTACGACGTGATCTGTACACACAGCACACACTTCCCCATAGTAAACAGAACTTCACGACACGATCACGACCTCCGCTTTGAGCACCAGGCACACTGGCCTGCTCCGACGTTCTCTCGTTCGCACCGTCATTCGCACACGAAGCTGATCGTAACAAAGTTACTGAGGAGGGGGTAGTGTAGCGTTTCTAACAGATACACACACAATACACAAGACAATAGTGAAGAACACCGAACAAAAATCGAATAAGAGAATGCATCAGAGTCGTATACCATAGCGATAACATAACAAATCCACATCAGCCGAATGTACTTGAGTTTAGAAATCGAATTCGAACACACGGCGGTGGCCTGATGGGTTGCTCTTTGCTTCAATTTTTGGTGATTCTGACTGCCATAGCGCCAGTTCGAATCACACGTTCTTCGCTATCATCCCAAACGCTATTAGATCATTTTCGCTGCACATTGCCCTAGCTGTGTGACCACGGATACTCTTGATAATGAAGTTATCTATTCTGTTCAGTTCTGATTTGTGATACAGGACCTGATTGGGATAGTGTTTCTTGTATTGCGAGTCTGGGGCTGTGTACTTCCGAGACAGGAACGCAAACACTGCCTCTCGAATACCCGAAACTTTTCCATGTAGAATGGGGATATTATAGCGTTTGAAATGATAGTGAAGAACGTGTGATTCGAACTGACGCTATGACAGTTATAATCACCAAAAATTGAACCTACGCGTTACCCATCAGGCTACTGGCCGTGTTTTAGAATTCGATTTTGAAACTAAAATATATGCCACTAATGTGAATTGTTTTGTTATCGCTATGGTATACGGCTCTGACGTATTTTCTTATTCGATTTTCGTTCGGTGTTCTTCACTATTGTATTGTGTGTGTATCTGTTAGAGACGCCACAATATGTTATACATACCGGGTAGCCATATACTAATATTGGTCGGATGAATGCCGAGTATGAAACTATTTTCACCTTGGGGTCCAGAAGAGTACCACGGAAGAGACTCCATGTTATTCCATGTGCGTTTTTAGCTGTTGAAAGAGCAGCTGCTGTATGCTTATCAAACTAAAGATAATGATCAACCCAGAATCTGACCACTTTTTACTTGTAGTGGAAGATTATTACTTCCTGCAATGGAAAATGTTTTCCAATTCAGTTTTGTATCCTTTGATGCACTGGGCAGGGGCGTTCAGAAAGGGATAGTCTCTGTTTTTTGGAAATTTATTTTTAATTTCCAGTCGTCGCAAAAACGTTTGATTTTGTTGAAACCATTTTGCAGTCTGTTGATGACATCATTTTTTTCTCCAGATTTGTACACCACAATGTCGTCGGCATACGCAATTGGATGGTTGAGAGAACCCACTAGATCACTAGTGTAAATGTTAAATAAAATGGGAGAATTCACTGCTCCCTGTTGTAAGCCGTTTTTGATGTGGAAGGTCTTGTTAGAGATTATATATCCACATTTCACCACAAATGGTTTACCCATTATCATATCGTAGATAATGTATAATAAATATTCGGCGATACCTAGATTTGATAACTTATATACAAGCTCTCCTAACCGTACGGTGTCGAAAGCCGTTTTAAGGTCAATCAAACAGACCCATGTGCATTGTCTCTTCGCTATGTTCCACTGTATGTCGGAAACAAGTTTTGTCGCGGCATGAGCTGTGTCATGTTGCGATCGTAAACCAAATTGGTTGTTCGGAATATTACCATTATCCTCACACCAGTTAGTCAATGCTTTATTTATAATTTTCTCAAATACCTTGCTGATGTTCGGAAGCCAACTAATTGAGCAAAGATTGGCTGGATTGCTCCTGTTCTTGCCCTTTTTGGGGATGGGATGGACTACTGCCCCTCGGGGAGCCTCTGGCGCAAGACTAATGACCTTGCCCGGAAAAAACAAATGATTATGGAAAATTTAACAAGCCTCAGGACTTGCTAAATAAGGCCAAGACCGGTTCCCGGTTGTAGTGCCCGATGATGATGATGATGATGGACTACTGCAGATTTCCATTGGATTGGATAATATGCATTGTTTAGAGCGTTATTGAACAAGATAGTGTAAACCTTCACTACTTCCAGAGGTAAATGCTTTAGAACAATGTTTGGAATACTATCTATTCCAGAAGATTTTTTTTTTCTTAATCGATCTAAGAATGTCCGTCAGTTCATCCTTGTGTACAAGTATGCTAGTGGTTAGATTTCTATGTGGGGAATCCGCTCTATTATTTTCACAAAAGGTAGTGAAGATTCGACTTAAGATACGCCATTTGTTAAGTTTATTGCGTAGTGACGTATGTTTTTGGAGAGCCCTATCTTCCGGGTCAAGATTAGAATGACCCGATTCGTTTAATCTATACACTACACCAATTGCAGCTCGCCTTTTTTTGCGGATCCTTGACTATTATGAACTCTTCGTTAGAGTTGATGTATTCCAGTGTAAGTCCTGCGTTCAGTAGAGTTTGACAATTCTCGGTAGTCCACGGAACTCGCAGCAATGGAATGTCATTATAATCTTTCCTTCGAAAGACTTTATTTATTTGTGGAAACATATTTGGTCTACCAGTTTTGTTAGCTTGAATTCTGTTGTTTCAGTCTTCATTAATTACTGATCTATAGTTGTCACGGATTAGTTTTTGAAGATTTTTAATTAGTGACTTAATTGTTTTTATTTCCTAGCTGTTTGGATTGCTGAACTGTCTGTAGAGCAGTTTTAACTTAGAGAGCAGAATACTCTTTTGTGTATCCAGCTCGTCGATTGTTTCGTTTCTGTATCGGTTTGTATGGCTCTCCATGTGAGACCCTTTTGGAATAGAACGATCCATTGTATTAGTAACAATGTTGTTCATCGTCGAAAGGTAATGATCAATTTCGTCATTATGAAGATTTCTGTCAGTTGGTGGATCTATGCCATTGGAGCGTAATTCTTTTTTTATTATCCGGTCAAAGCGCGACCAGTGTGCTTTTCCGAAAATAAAATAATATATCTGATTGTACTGCTCAAGTAGTGAGTGTTCATTTGGGACATGTATTACAGCACCAAGTCCATAATGATCGCTATCGTACTCGATTGTACGAAGACAATTTCGAGTAGTTAGATCCGTATCTAATAATTGTATTCGCTCGTCCAGCAACAGTAAATCCAAGAAGGAATTTCCTCTTGGATATGACGGGGTACTTGTAGGGTACAATTCTAGTTTATGTTCGATAGCGTTTGTTTGCCACCAGTCGAACAACACATTGCCTCTTGTGTTTGTGATAAGGTTACCCCAAGCACTGTGCTTGGAATTGAGATCTCCCGCCATAAAGAATTAATTATTTTCCGAGTCTAACTTGAGACTTCGAAAAAGGGTATCAAGTTCATTTATAAACTGTATACACTGTGGAGCTTCAGGAGCATAAGCAGAGATCACATATAGATACTTTTGACCTTTCAAAGGAATATCTATAACGCAGGCTTCTAGTACCTGGAACTTGTATACATCTCTACTGTAGACGACTTTGTGTTGTAGACCATTTTTAACTAAGACAGCGACCCTGGCCTCCTGAGTGGAATTTGGACGATTTCGTCTAATTACCTTATAATTTGGGTAGCCCAATTTGTGCCTTTGGTTTAGCTTAGTTTCGCTAGCCAAAAGCACATCTGGGCGTTCAACTTCCAGCATATTGCTGAGATTATCCCTTCTTTCCATGCGGATTAGTGAATTAACATTCACAGCAATAATTTTTAGAGTTAATTCGGCTCTAGTGAACGTTATGATTAAAATGCGGGTTCATCTGGAAACAGGGTCGAATAGTAATGTCCGTTCTGTCAGTTTTTTTTCGAACTTTTCGAATTTTTTATCAAACGCAGCAAACTGCCCTTGTATGGACAGTAATATTTCTGTTATATCAGTTTGTGCCTCTGGCGTAGGCGTTTTAATGATATTACGTGATTGTTCTAAGATTGGTGCATTTTTTACTGCACCTGCCATTTGGGCGTATGACACACTTGGTGCCACGAAGTTGTTGTAAGAGCGAGTTTTCATTCGTTTCTTTTCTTCAACTTGCTTCTTTCTGGCCTCCAACTTTGATTTTAATTGTGGGTACTTGGGGCAACCTTAAAGTTATTCTCTCCCAACTTATTGTTTGGTGATTAATGTATTTAATATATCTAAGTCCATCAATTTTACTATTGTGGCTAGCGACACAATGAAGAAAGGCAACTTACGGTTGCGATTTCTAGAATTTGCTGTAGAAAATGGTTTCACACCTGTAAATTTCAAGGTATTGTTTTCGAAGGTTTTTAGTTCTTCGATCACCACTTCGGGAGTAAAGGAGGGGTCAACTCCTTTGAGGAGCATGGAGACGGTTTTCTCCGATTTAAGGGCCGATTTGATTTTGCTATAGCCTTCTAAATCAGCGCATGTTAAACTTATCTTAAAATTATTTATCCGTTTTGTTTTAAAAGATTTGCATGTCATGTTGTTCTTGCTGTTGTTGATGTACCATTTTCGTTTTCCGCTCATTCTGGCTCAAATTGTTTTTTAGTTTAACAACTTCCTCCATTTGTTTATCCAATTCTTGTTTTTTAAGACTAAGCTCATAGATGAGTCTGTTGAGGACTTTGACCGGATTGGCGGCGTCTGCATTTGTTTCGCTGACAGCTAGTTCTTGGAATTGGTTTCTAGCCCCTGAGTACTGGGCACCATGGGCGTTGTCTTCGTCGTCGCTGTTGACACTCAGTGTGTCTGTATCCTTATTTTCATTTGTTTTAACGCATTTAGCCTTTAGGTTTAGGTCCGTATTTTGCACCGTTTTGGCATCCATTTGATTTACGTTCATATTATGCACCACGTGTTCTCACTTGTTTTTTAATCGTTTTTTTTTTATTGCGCGAGTGACAGGTAGAAAATCACGTTCAAGAGTTTATTTTTTATACTGTGCACATACACAAACATGAACACTTCGTATGTCGCGTATCGGCACTAATTGTTTTTTTTATTATTTTGGGTGCAGATAAGTCCCAAGCAAACCCGTACTCGCTTATGATGTGCAACGCGGTTTAATTTAAAAATAATAATTTAATAATAGTTTTACATACACTTTCCTTTTTAGGCCGTTCCGATGAATGGTTCATCAACTATCGTTTCTCGACACGTCTACACCGGATGGTGGTCACTTTGGTACTGTTAAATGCCTATATTCGTGGTACGAGATTAACAAACCAAATCCTGTTGACGTTACAGCCCATATGGGCTCAAGAACTGGTGAAACTAATTCCTTTCCGTAGCTAGCTTGAAAATCGAGAGTAAATTTCAAAATATCCCGCGGATGGTTATAAAAGATACACTGTTATAAATAATTAATTATCAGAGTCGATGTCACAATCTAATATTTATAGTTGCGACTGTTACTCATGATTGTCTTTTCTTTCTTATACCTTGTTTTTAAGGTGATGTTTAAGCATATCAGGAGATAGACCGCGCAAGAAGAAGCTTTGACAAGAGATGGACAGATAATGAAAGTAAAGACATGGGATTATGTTTACATTCGTGACTAATCTCGAGTTGTTTTCGAAAATCTGTCGATTTTTAGTTAGGTTGGTGGTCAAGGTATGGCGGCAGATAATCGAAAGTTAGGTAATAAAGTCCATATTTCCAGCGACATCTATGTGTCCAGGGTCATCGAAGTATGTCAGTATGTAATGAATTCCAGGTTCTTGAAATCGTGTGTATGGTTTACTTACCATATAACCCCAATGTTATTTTACACACACTTAAGGAGGATGCAATCTTGTGATACTAAATTGTTACTCACGGTCTTTGGTGACGATGTATTGTTGTAGAAATGTTGGTCCTCTTGCTGTGTTGTTCTACCAATCCGCGGATGTTCTAATTTAGATTTCACTAAATTGCGACAGTATGTAATTGTTCTCTTCTGCGTTCGATGAACTAGGTCCTTTCCAATTAAGACGGACTCATTTTCTTTATAGAATTTTGTTTATTATTTAACGTTTTATTAGGCTTAATTCAATAAATTCAGTATTTACAATTTAACAATAATTAAAATAATTACACCGACTCACGACACGTTTACTCCGAAACGAATTAGACACCACCAGAATTCCCTGTGTAGCGAAATAGATAATTCTTCGATTGAAGACCCCAAAAGGAAATTGACGGGGTTGGAATTTAATACGTGCTTATATTTTCACCGGAAAAGGCGACTATTCATAAATGAATACACAAGGAAAATGTTGGCATTGGAAACTTTTGAGGATGAAATTAAGTGTTGAGACAAAGTGTGTTTTGATAGGAAAAAAGTTTTTGATGTGGAAAATGTTGTTTTAATGTGGGAAATCTGGGTAATTAGGAGATTATGTCGAGTTGTTTTCGAACGCGAATTACCATAATTATTCGGTGAGGAAGTGGAGGGCTTTTAATATGTAACTCAAGTACAGAAGGAGAATTGAAACATTTTATGGCCTAATCCACCAAATAGATAGTTTCGTAATATG
Organism: Microdon myrmicae; assembly: GCA_963931805.1. Classification (NCBI taxonomy): domain Eukaryota; kingdom Metazoa; phylum Arthropoda; class Insecta; order Diptera; family Syrphidae; genus Microdon; species Microdon myrmicae. The sequence goes on along the minus strand of OZ007499.1, from coordinate 46,157,859 downwards.
AAATTGAAGACACTTTTAATGTTACGTGTTATTGTGAAAAGGAAAATTCATGCATAAAACTCAAATAACTATAGCAGTAATAGAATATTGAGTGTTTTTTTTTACAGTTTGCTTATTGGAGAGTTTTCCATATATAGTTTAGTGAGAATACCACCCCATTTATTGTTGCCTTAATTCAAGCACCATAAGTACCAACAACTAAAGTATATATAAGTTACAAACTAAAGAGCTTAAGAACTATCTTAACTAGTCTTAACCTAAGGTAACCAGGTCAAATTAAAAAGGCAGGAGTAGGGGCGGAAGTTGGGGGCCGGTTATAGTAAAGTGTGGAAGCGCCGTTTAAAATTGGTTGTGAGTATGGTTTAGGAGGCGCTCCTTGAGAGTATAGATAGAGGGGTCGAAATCGAACAAGGTGGAATTGGAGTTGACATTTCTCAGCATCCGCGAAAGGGGTCCGTTGAGACCATAAGAAGTACGGGGGGGGGGGGGGTGGGGTGGCGTGTAGATAGGCGAGGATTACGAGTATTTCGAGGGTTTGTGTTCAGAGGAATGAAGTTAGGGAGGTAGGCGCAGTCGACCGAACCGAAGAGGACCCGATGGATGAACACTCTGTCAGCTACGACCTTGCGCTCCTCAAGGGTTCTGAGGTTGATTAATTTAATACAGTTAATGTACTAGGGAAGGATTAAAGGCTTTTCCCATCCTAGCCCTCGGAGCGCTAAAGGAAGCGATGTTGAATACATTCAATTCTACATATATGGATCTTGTGATAAAGAGACCATACCTGGCTAGCATATTCAAGCCGTGGTCGGGCGAAGGTAAGGTTAAGTGATCGAGTTACGTTGGGGGGCGGAGAATTCCTTAGGCCATTGTTTCACGAATCCGAGAGCAGAGTTGACTTTCCGGATCGTCTCATCAATGTGAGAGAAAAAGTTAAGCTCCCTGTCGCAAAGTATCCCAATATCTCGAATAGATTTGACAATGGTCGGGGGTTGGTTATGAAGAGAATAAGGATGCGGGGATGAGTGAATACGCTCACGGGAAAAAGTTATAGATTGACGTTTGGCGATGTTAAATACAAAGCAATTTTTGTCACACCAAGTCGAGAAGTTGTCAAGGTTTGATTGCAGCAGTGCAGAATCACGTCGTGATTCGATGATCTTGTATATCTTGGTTTCACCAGCGTATAGGGGCAAGCAGGAATTCTTAATTACCTTATCAATGTCATTAGTGGCAGGTATAAATAGAAGAGGGCCCAGGTGGCTTCCCTGAGAGAACCCAGAGGCGCCAAGGAAGTGGTGGGATATGATCCCCCTGAACTGAACCGAATAAAGTCTATCCTTTAGATAGGAAGAACTCCATTTCAGCAATCCAGATTCGAAGCCGAGGGCGGATAATTTGAAGAGGATTAGATTGTGGGAGATTTTGTCGAATGCTTTACTGAGGTCGGTCGAGACCATATCGACCTCGTTACCCTGCTCTAGTGTGTGGGTGTAAGGGAAGTGAACTCAACGAGGTTGGTTGTAGTTGATCGGCCATTGAGAAAACCATGTTGCTTTGGTGAAATAAAATATTTGCAACGAAAACTAAGTGATTGTTATACAAAGCTTTGAAGAATCTTGGGTAAGTGGAACCATTTGGCGAAAGAGTGGTAATTCAGGACATCATTTTTCGGGGCCCTTCTTGTGGATGGAGATGATGAATGAGGTTTTCCAAATGTGGGGGAATGCGCCCTGAAAGAATGAGTGATTGGCGATCATTGAGATTGGAGCAGAAAGAATGGATGAGCATTTATTGAGGATGATTGCAGGGATACCCCGGTGTAACTCGTCTTTCAGTTGCATTAGCTTAGATTCAATAAAGGTCGGATCAAGGGAGTTGTGAAGAAGGAGCCCGGGGGAAAACTTAGGAAACAAGGCAGTCATTAGTGAATGGCTGATCGAAGGGATTGGCCAAGATGTTAGCAATAGTAAAATATGAGTTATGAGAGTTTAAGGTAAGCGATATGGGGTAACCATCGGATCTACGTTTATGATTGACGAGTTGGAAGAAGTTTTGGTGAGATGGTTGCGATAAAAGGTGTTAAAAAGTTCCGTGAATTAGAGGTCACAGCCAAGAAAATTGGAGTAGTTCGCTAAAGTACGCTTCCCAGAGAAGGTGATCCATAACTTATTCCTTTTGTTACGCAGGGCACGAGGCTTGTGATTGGACCATAGAAGGGAAGAGGTTGAAGTTCTTTGTCTAGAGTAGGGAACGAACGGGGAAATAGAGTAAAGGATTTCGGTATATAGGTGGGTGATGGTATCCTCAACGAATAGGTGTCGTAGTTGAATGAAATGCGGCCTAAGTAGTCGTTGATGAGGCGAAAATTGCCTTTATGGAAATCGTAGGCGTAGTGTTTGGAAAGGGGGACAGACGGTGGTGGGTGGACTCGGAAGAAGGCCACGAGAAAAGGCGGCTGGTGGTGGTCTAGGGTAGTAAAGATTAAGGGGCAGAGTAAGACAGATGTATTTCTGTTCTGTTGTAAAGATGAGGTCTGGCTGCCTCCCCAAGAGGTTTCGAACGTTGCTGACCAGACAGAGCCAAGAATCAGATAAATCCCAATTGAGTTGTGGAAGGTTAAAATCCCCGAAGACCATGATGTCGTCTTCGCAATTACTCAGCTCTACTATGTGATCGATAGCAATAAGAGCTAGCTCGTAAACTTCAACAGGCTGGGGTGGCAGGATATAAAAGCACATGACAAAGATTGATTTCCGAGGAAGAGTGATTTTCATCATCATCAACATCATCGGCACTACAACCGGGATCCGGTTGCGGCCTTATTTAACAAGTCTTATTTAACAAAGACTAATGACCTTGCCCAGAAAAAATAAATCATTATGGAAAATTTAACAAGCCTTAGGACTTGCTAAATAAGGCCAAGACCGGTCACCGGTTGTAGTGCCGATGATGATGATGAATATGTATATATATTTTTTTTTATATGTATTATTTTTTTTATTTTACTTCTCCGCGAGTCAGCGCCCTGAAATACTATTATTTTTTTTGGACTGAATCGATCAACCAAGTTCCGAAAGATGCTCAAGGATTTCTCCCAACGATTTCACGAAGCCTGTAGCTTAATGGGGTGGCTGGGCTTTGGAGTCCTACTTACCACAATAGCAAGAGTCATCAGTTGAACCTAGGTTTGCACAATCAAACGCAAGACACAACCTCCTTGAGGCGACATTTATTAGTAAACTAACGCACTCTATCATGATTGCGTCTCTAACACGGCTGCTCATAAACCGCTTACGCCTCTTAAAACGACTGGCCGCATGGCTCAATCCAACTTCACTTTATTTTGTCGTGAATCGGCCACCAATATCTCGGTGGGGCTTCAGATTCTTTTTTTTCTTATCACTCGCAAGAATCCTTTTATTTCTTCTATTTGCATTGTTAGTCGACGGTGTTTGAACCTTTGATTCTCTTATATGACCTCAGATCGCAAATTCCGCAAATTGCTAAATATCTCATGGGATTTCAAGTAATGTTCAACATGGTATTGCTCCTCTTGAATTTGAGTAATTGTATGTGGATGGACATGGGCTCCTCGATAGTATAGTGGTTAGTATACCCGCCTGTCACCCGGAGACCGGGGTTCGATTCCCCGTCGGGGAGCCCCTGGCGCAAGACTAATGACCTTGCCCAGACAAAATAAATCATTATGGAAAATTTAACAAGCCTCAGGACTTGCTAAATAAGGCCAAGACCGGTTCCCGGTTGTAGTGCCGATGATGATGATGATGTGGATGGACAAGCGTGCCAAAATGTATATTCCAATGGTGATAGCACTAGTTTTCTTATTCATAGTCGCACATTTTACTCCGTTCAGGATGTGTTTCCTAAAACAGGGTTTAACGAAAGCGGTGCCACCATAGGGTTTTCCTTCTAATTGTTTGTCTGGGCTCTATTATATTGATGCCGTTTGGTTTTGATTTTGTACTGGTATTTTTGTATAACTCAATAGCTTCATTGCTACAAGTACATTTATTACTGGGCACCACCATTTTTCCCGTTCAGCAGATGAATCTTCGAAAGGTATTTAATAAAATGGGTAACGGAATAAAGTTTTCCTTCCAGATGGCTCTGTAGTTTTAAATGCACTAGAATTTCTATTTGATGGATTGATCAATTTACCATTAATCAACTCAAGACAATTCACATGTGAGTTCTAACATGATAGGGATCATGTCCTGTAGATGAATATATGGATATGGACGGTTTAAGTGTGTAAGAAGCGCCACATATGTGCTAACAACGGAATTGAAAGACTAATGACTGTGTTCCCAATGAGTTTCACGGCCCAAGTTCTCAACTACATCTGGTACTAAACGCGCCTTACCAAATATGGGATTTGAATTCTAGTATTCAACGAATACGTACCTTATAAAATGCTACCACGTTAAATGGAGTGCAACACTTTTTACACCTCTTTTTCCAGCTTAAAATTAGATAGTCGTTCTAATAGTCGAATTAATTCGGGTGCTAAGCATGTGGGTTTTAGAAGCATGGGATCACGCGCGGTTTAATAATCCCATTGGTATATCTTCCTGAGATCAGAATTCAGTGTTTTAAGTATTTTCTCTTGTTGAATATGAATGTTAAAGGCGATGGTCAAATTTTATAGACTTAACTCAAGCTACTGTCATTGGCAAATGATTGAATATGGTTGAGACAAAGGACGGGAGATCGATTTTAAACATGAGGAATACCTTAAATGAAAGTACGGATTGTATAAATTACACCAGGGAATCACTGCTCAATGGCATTAGCAAAACAGAACAACAAACCCAATCAAACCAAAAACTACTAATAAATAACAAATTAAAAAAATATGCTTTATGTATAATAAAATCAAAAATTATCTCCAAAAATACTTTGTCTCACCATTTTGTCACATCATCTCTATTTCGACATCTTCTAGCACTTAGCTGCGCTGACTCTGCTCTCTGGGTTAACGAGTCTATCCGTTACCACCGCACCGTACCGCATCATAGCATTACAATTATTCTTACGACATAACCATGTCCTTAAGCCAACACTCTACTTCTCTTTTAAAGTCGGCAAATATTGTACATCCACGAGGATGGCATTGATTTTTGAGCCCTAACACAATGAAAACTGAAACAGGGATGCGGTTCAACTGTTCTATGGTCAATAAAACTTGGCTAACTGACTCGGCGTTCCCAAGAGACTAAACTTGAGATAATTGAGTTGGAACTTCAATTTCATCCGTAGAGGCTTTAGCCATCAAAGTCAATGGACCATTTATGGTTGAAAGGAATTGATTTTAAAACGATTGGTAGTTCGGGGAGAATGTGATGTAGTTCAGCCCTCTGGGAATCCCTATGGTTGCAGAAATAGTCGCATAAATTGTAAAATGTTCACTTCTCGATGCAATGAAGGACTACAAAGGAAAATGAAACGTCTATTTCGTAATGTAGTATACTTTAAATACAAAGTCGGAGAACTTCGCCAGACGTTAGATCCCTTCACAATTTGCAGTGAAGACTCGTGTGCTCTGGTTTCGTTCACTTTCAAAATTTAATGGCTTCATAATATTTTATCAAACGTGTTAAAGAACATAACGCCTTGATTTTCTTTATTGGTGGTAAAAGAAGGTTGACAATTGTGTTAGTTTGGTTGACCATTTCAAAGGGAGCATAACCCGTTAGCCTTTTTTTTATATCTAATGAATTTAAAAATGTTTTCTTTTCTTTTTGCTTATTACAAGTGCATAAAATGGATGGTTTGTGGTTAAGCAGGAAGAGGCAGAGGATTAGAAAAAGAAGAACATTCGGGGAATAAGAACATTACTTCCGATTATCTCCATCACTTTTTACGTATGTTAGCTTTAGTAAAGAGTTCTAAAACAGAGTAAAACACAGAGCATAACTAGGAGTGGCGTTGACTAGTTTGGGTCAGAGCCTGATATTTCTGTAAGTTGGAATCGATTTTCGAGCATACACGAAACAATTTTTCATTATCTGTTCAGCTTCGTTGAAGGGTTTATCTACTCTTACAATGCATTTACATACCGAAGGTAGGACGTCTCTAGTAAGATTTATTATTCTGTGGGGGTGAATATGTATTGCACCAGACACAGGCGCGCGGTTCACTTGCTTCCCACTTGTAGTTCCACTGAAATCCAAGTCGCCAATTGAATTGATCACAAAAATATATCCCAGCGTCACGCGAAGAGTGAATGAAACGATAGAGCGGCGTGACTGCCAACGGTGGTGATTGAGTAACGACTGATCTCAATTAGGGATAAAATTTTAATTTTGAATCGGCACGGCTATTAGCCAATCATCATTGGGCTCTTCTCATGAATCTTATCATTTGCATGTCTCAGTGAGGTGAATAATATTTGCACATCATTCGACTGTCGCTGGGCATGCGAAGGATGAAAAGAACAAAAGAGAGAGCGCAGTAACTTCGGGGTTGGCTTAGCTTGTGCGCTTGTATCAAATGCACTCTCTGAGGATGACCTACTGCCCTAGTGGGATGGCTGTGGTGATCTCAGACTGCATTGAACTGTACGGAGACAGAATTATGGAGGAGAGGAAAATGTAGCTGATGCTATTCACCTGTGAAATGAGATTGTTGATCCCAAGCGAATAGAGTGGCTGGGGGAAGTCATAAGTGACACTTAAGCGGCTAGGGAAATATTATCGTGTGAACCAAATTCGAAGAACTTGGAATTTCCCCAGCCGTTGCATGGTTATGTAACCGCGTCGTTTGGTCTGGTCTTGGTTGTTGCTAACCAAAATGACTTTGAAATTTCCGGTGGAAATCTCATGGGTTAATACAATAGTGTTGCCGTATGGCAAGAAAGCACTGAGTGTAATTGTGCATTAACCGAATAGATTAATGACTTCCGGCCAGTCTTCTTTTAGGGATTTATCTATTGAAGGTGAAATAGCCGACGGTAGGAATTGGGATTGAGGTGACGCGCTGTTAGCGGTTGAAATTAGGTTAGGATTGTGGTTGGTTCTCCATGTAATATAGGGAACCCCCACAATTCATATAAGAAAAAAAGACATCCGCGTTTTAATTTCTGGTCGTAACCTAGAGGACAGGAAAGGGAGACGTTTTCTAGTATCGTTGGAATGTTTTTTTAATTTTACTGCCAAATCCTAGAGAAAAGAAATTTTTTTGTTTGTTTTGTTTTGAGATGAAGAATGTAGTTATGATTAGGATTTCCGATTTTATTGTACGCGCGTACAAAAGAGACTACTTGATAGCCATAAATATCACCAAAGAAGACTTTGAAGATTCAGGGGGCATATGCAGTCATTGAGGCGGGAAAATAAACTGTTTATCCATTTTTTTTTAAAACGGTTGAATATATTTATTTAAAAATTTCCGCATAATGGTTATTATCATTTCATCAAGGGTAACTGGTTGTTTCTTATAAAAAAAATAGTAGTTATTATAAAAGTCGTTAACAATCATTCCTCGGGGCCTAAAAAGCTACTTTTCGTTGACATTATCAGTCCAGACAGGATCATTTGAAATTACAAAACGAAAGAGATCCCGTTAATAGATTACTCATTCTCGGGCGTTGTCGAAGGACATTCACAAAATTAAATTTTTGAACTTTTAAGGAATTTGAAATTCAAAATCACCGTTTGCATTTTTTTTTTTTTTTTTTTTTGTTTTTTTTGTTTTTTGTAAAATCAGTCCTAATCATTGAAAACAAAGTCCCTCGTTTAAACCTGAGTAAATTTTATCTAAAAGAAGTGTTTACAATTTTGGAAAGATCCGGTCATTACTTTTTGAGAAAAACACGTTTAAAGTTTTCAATATGGATTGGATCCGGTCGGAAGGGTGGGGCTCAACATTTTCCATCTTATACAATTTTTTTTCTTTGAACTGACTCGAAATTTCGAGAGAACATGTATGAGATATTGTACTTTCATTAAAAAATAATCAATTTTTGACAGCTGTTTTGAGGTAAACGCGTTTAAAGTTTTTATTAAGAAAATGGTCGTTAAAAATGCATTAATTTTTTTTTTTCAAATCAACACGAAATGTCAGGCGAACATACATATCTGAGATATTATCTGTCGACATAAATTTGATCATTTTTCGGATTCGGTCGGAAGATTTAATTTAAAGTTTTACCCTTACATGTCAATACGGAATGCAAACGGAAGAAAAGGGAGAATTGTGGGAAACGTAAGTGTCGATGCATTTCATTTTCATTTTTGCAACATTTTTAATTTTTTGTTTCATATTCTTAGATTCTAAATTATATGCTAGACAAAAAATGCTTAAATTGTAGCTTAATCATCATCCTCGACACCACAACCAGCAATTAGCTTTATTTAGCAAGTCTCTCCATCGGTATCCGATCTTTATTCGGGACTTGTTAAAATGTCCATCATAATTTGTTTTTCCGTGCAAGTTTACTAGCCTTGCGCCAATATTTCTCAGGATGTCGATGCATGTATTGGTTCAAGCGGGTGCCAAAGTAGCTATCCAGGGGTGTCACGTGGAAACTGCATGCCAACTTGGATTGAACAGGGACAAGCATCGTCCTGGTCTTCGCCGGGTTGAAAGCAGAGACCTTGCCCTGTATGTTTAATTAGAAAAACTTTGTGCCGCATTTTTTTTTGTGTTTTCTCAAAATTTAACTTACTCCAATTTTTGTTTGTTTTTTTCTTTTGTAATTTTATTTAAAAGAACTTAACTTAAATCTCTCTAGGTCTGTGTAAGCTGGCTGATGATGCAGTTATTCTACCGACGATGGTATTCAGGCCTTTATTTGCCATTCAACCACCAGAACCGTTGGTGCTTTTTAATATTATCGTCTCGGAGATAGCCCTACTGAGGCGCCAGAGCTCTTCTTCGGGACGCGTGAGTTTGCAGCCGTAACACAATCGCCCGTGTACGGATGATCTGCTTACATGATAGTTCAGCAGAATCCCAGATCCATCCTGTAAAAGCCCATTCATATCCAAATCAAGGAATACCTCTGCTGGAACAAAGCCATTGCGACGCAGGCTCTCAAAGTACAGAGTATTTGGCTAATAAGCCCCGAAAATTAGGTTATTGGACGAGCTTATTGCTCTCGCAATATGTCCTCTGACTAATTTGATCATAAAATTATCCGCCCTATTTATGAAGGCTTCATTATATAAAGTCTCATTTGAGTAGTATTTTTATAGTCCGATTCCGGTGTTCGATATAATCTGAGACAAGTTCTGAGACACTTCCTTTCGAACACCCGAATCTTTTCCTATGGACCTATGTTAAACCATATTGGACAACCATATATGAGCATTGGCCTGATTAGCGTCATGTACCATATAACATTTACCCTGCTGTGAAGTTGGCTACTGTGAAATAGTCTCCTTGTCATAGTAAACGTTTACCTAGCTTTGGTCAAAGCAGCCTCTACATATCTGTTGAAATATAGATATTGATCTAGCCAAATGCCAAGGTATTTAACTACACTCTTGGTTTTCAGTTTACCTTCATGCGGTCCCACGATAACTAACTTTCGCCAGTTTTTTCTTATGTCGTTCGTGGCTTTATATAGTGGGGTTCTAAATAGGTTGTTCAAAATTTCTGGAAGTTGATCTTAAGTTTCCAGTCGTCGCAATAACGCTGCACTTTGTTGAAGTCTCGCTGTAGTAAATTATTTATGATCTCAGCTTTCGGAGGTGTTCTGTAAATTATGAGATCGTCTGCTTACGCAATAGCATGCGGAAGTGTGTAGCGTTCTACGCAGGTAAGGAACTTACTTATCTGAGAACGTTGCACGCGCCCACAGACGCGTGTCCCAAAGTCCCACCATAGCGCCTGCAACTCGCAGCCAACGTTGAGCCCGACACCAAAAAGCAAGGAACTGAACGTCCCCAAAGCTTTTAATGTCAAGCTCAACAATCATAATTCATCATGCCTGAAACAAAGGTAAAAACATCCATGCATCCTATTCCTAAAAGCAATTCCCAAAAATGCCATACATTCTGCCTGCGTCCAGGAACATCTCATCGAACCGGCAATTTCGAATATCGATACAAAAGAGTTGCTATCATCAAAGAATGAGCCGATCAACGGATGCACGTGCGGGCAATCTAAACCAAGGACCACCCAAATCCGTTGAACAACAGAAGGCAGCCACGACCTATCGCAATCAAAAATATCTCAACGAGATATCCGATGATTTATGAGGAGTTAAGCCAACAAAGGCAATACTTCGGTCCCACGGCCACGCTAGAATTTCACACCATTATAAAGATCTAATGGATTTCGATTCCGGGTACCAAGTTCAAATAAGACCCACGGACTGTACGTCAAAACAATCGCCGAATATCTCTGGTCTGGGCGCCAGATGTTCTGTGCAAACAGAAGGCCGTGGAAATGAAATTCTATCACCAATGATAATGATGTATGCAAGGAATGACTTTCTCCTTTCAGGAAGATAGGAAATTACCCCTGGGATGAAATAGCATGCTGCTAACAGAGATTTCCGGAATTCTGTTAGCAGATCGAATAGAATTTTTTTTCCGTACAGATACAGATACCGGTTTGGAATCTGGATATCAGTGTGTGCAGACAGGCAGTCTAATTCTGATCGTCACCGAGACGAGAAGGATATATCGAATATCCGTACAGAGAGGAGACCAGAGAACCCCGCCGAGGTGGTTAATCCGCGCCAAGAGTCCTTAATATATCTCGTGTCATTAAAAGTAAAAGTGTGTCGTGTTAAGTCACTAATTGTTCCGAAAACTGTTCCGTCAAACACTGAAAGGAAACTGCAGCACAGGAGAGCAAAACACAGATAAAAGTCACTGAAAAATAAAACGCACTGGTGTCATTTTTTTATCTTTATTTTCTTATTGTCACTCAATGAAATGTGTATTTTAATAAAATTCTCCGTAATCAAATAACCGAAAAATCGGCAAACCACCACTCGACTATAGTAGCGTCACCGTCCGCACCGGTGATCGGGAGATCGCACATGACCATGGCGGTCAGTAGATGGAAAACGACTCAGCGATATCAATTCGCTGACAAGGGAATTCGGCCAGGTAAGCTGGCTCTCTTAATTAAGACGTAAAGTCTCTCCTTGGAGTAACCAAACCGATCTCATAGAGGATATCTTCACGATACACAAGTGTGTGTACATCGGTTCTTTTCATAGATCAAAGCCATGATGAAGAACCTGAAACACAAAGAAAGGGAAAAGGATCGTAGAGATCTTTGTTTATGTGAGAAGGTTACTGGGAAACGGAGCCAGAACTATGTAGGGTAAAAGAGATTTATGACGTTGCAACTCATTAAATGGTAGATGCGCCTGGGATACTTGGTGATTGGATTGTTTGTGTATCGCCAGAATGCCTGCTGGTAGACAGCGTTCTTTTGTTTGCACTTAGTGCATTGGTAAGGCATTAGTCTCAACGCAGATGGTGCTAATTACATGCATCTGCGTTGGGCTGTTTATCGCTGGCTAAAAGGGGTCGCCAACCGATGTGTGTGTAGATAGTTTTTTGTACACACATTGAGGCTGGGAAAATAGGCGGCGCAATATTTATGATCCCTGTCATGAAGGTTACATTGTATGTAAACCGAATCATTTGTTTACAGGAATTTGTCTAGGGGAATTTGTCTGGCAACGTAGATGCCGAAAATGGTTTGGAATTCCTGATAAGCTAATAAAAAAATCTTACAGAGAATTGGTATGCGAAGAGAATGCATGAAAGGTAAGTTTTCTTTATATGGACATAAAGATCATAGATTTGATCTCCTTAATGCGTAACGCATTTTCAGGTGCCTAATGCGATTGCATTGGCGAAAACTTATGCGTCTTGGGATGAGGTAATGGGAGTTTTTAGGTAAGTGTACCGTGGGGTTTGGCGGCCCCGCCACAATTCCATTGTATGTCGGAAACCAGTTTAGCAGCGGCATGTGGCAGAGCTTTGTCAATGGTCTTTTCATATACTTTACGGATGCTTGGAAGTAAGCTTATCGAACACATGTTCATTGGGTTCGTAAGGTCTTTACCCTTTTTTGGATTGATTGTCGTTTTCCAATGCGCGGGAACCAATCCATTATTCAACGCGTTGTTAAACACGACCGTGTATATATCTTTTGCCATTGGGGGGTAAGTGTCGACGCATACTCGTATTTATTTTGAATGCGTGTAGATTGTAAGGTCACACGGTACCTGACAATGTCTTTTTTTTAATTTAAAATATGCATTTACTATTCTAAAAATTTACAGTTTTTACTTAAGTCTAAGTCTTATTTACATTTATTCATACTATACTAATTTACTGGCTCCACACGCATTCTAAATTGTACAACATGTCTGTTTATTTTGTTTGGCCTTCCGACGTACAATAATTTCTTAATTAATATATAAAATGTTATTTATATATATAAAAATATAGAAGACGCCTTCCTATTTTCAGCTCTTCACTTTTTTTTGTGTCCGAACACACAAGCATTTTAGAATCAAACGAAACATCATTAGGTATTAAAATAAAACTAAATGAACGGAAATAAAAGTAAAACTAAATTTAATCTAATTTTGAAGACATTTTGTTTTGGTTTGTGTAAATCGGTGCATGCTCTCATTGCGGTTGAAAATTAACGCAGCCTGGTCTCCAATGCCTTTGCGGTTGTATGTGGACGTTATCTGATAATATGTTTTTAGCAGGACAGGTCACCCTGTATTCCAGTACATTCTTAAAGTCATGTATCTATGTCAGCCTTCACGGGGAATGATGCAGAATTTACTGTACACTTTGGTCATGATAGGATGCCTTCGGAAATTGAAACACAAAACAACACTCAACAATTCCTTTTTATGCCTTTAATTTTTGTTAATTTGTTGTTGCACTTAGTTTAACTAATAAATTTAGTCAAAATGTAAAATGTTATTATATTTTAAAGCTTAGATTGTTGATAACGTTATTTCAATACTTATTCCGTTGGACTTTATAAAATGTCCACTTACGAACACACAATTTTTCCACGATTAACAAACTGAACCTTCTTTTAAAATCTGACTGTCTCGGTGAATAATTGCAACTCAACTCACTTTTTTCATGACCGTTTGATCGAAGGAAAACCTCTCCTTCGACCTTGCAGATTGAAGGGGGCATTCTTTGTTTGAATTATCCCTTTGTCACCCGTCATTCATTTTTCTTTATCTGTTTCGGATTGGGATCACAATAGGAAAAACAAAAAAAAAAGACAATGAACAAAGGATCTTGCGGATGCGCATTTTTGATCCTAGATCGTGGGCGATAAAATTTTTATGCCGAAATTTGTTTGTTTTCAAATTGGTTTCGGAATTTGTGCAAAGAAATTTTTAGAGGATCATAAAATTACAGACGCGCATTTTATTTCTCTCAACAATATTTGTTTGAGAGGTGGGCAACTGGTCCGCACATTTGGATCCAGGCAATTTTGCATATATGTGAACCTAATGAACATTTGGTTCGTTTATCATGTGTTGGATTTTATATTCAATTCAATGCGCAACAATTAAAGTTTTGGTTCAATTTGTTTGACATTGGATTCAATGTTGATTTGGGGATATGTTATGAAAGGTGCAAGATGTATGGGGGCAATGAACGGGTTTGCAGAGCTCTTCATCCTTTAAGTTCATGGATCTGCGTGTACAGCGATTAACAGTGGAAGCTGGCTCCAAAGAGGTAAGTATTAAGGGGTGGAAGATTTTGAGTGTAACACAAGGGTTTAATATTTTCTGGCTTATCAACGTAGACAAGTGACTTCAGATAAACCCAAAGAAAATAGTCTAGCATTGATAAATCACACAAACGTGATGGTCAATAAAGTAATTGTTTTTTTGATTGATTGAATAACGCATTTATTGTACAATAATTTAACAAATGTTGACTTAGGACTAAAATGCTAAATCCTATTTTACAATCTTTTCTTATTCTTAAAATAATTTACTGACTCTACACGAGCACTCTAAATTACACGATACAATTTTGTGTAATGCCTTTCGGCGTACAATAATATTTTTATATTTTTATATTTTTATATATTTTCTATTACCCGAATATTTTAGAAGACGAAGTTCTCTCTGGTTTTTTTTTTTTTTTTTTTTTTTTTTTTTATAAATAATATAAGGTAAAAAAGTTTATAAAAAAATTAATAACAAAAAAACAAAAAATGTTAACATAAAGAAATTTTAAAACGAAAAGGAATCTAAATGAAAAATGGAAATGAAAAGGAAGAATAAATAAATATGAAAAGGGAAGTGAGGAATGGGAAGGGAAGGCGTAGCGTCTGAAGATGTTACTATATTTGGGGATATTAAATCCTTTCTTCATTGTCAATCCACCACCAGTTGGGATGGGATCGGTCATTTATAGATTTATCTCGATCGCCTATTGCCATGCTAAATCGCAAGTGAACTGCAGCATTTGATATATCACTGTTATAAAGAATCCGTTTGTCCCAGGCACCACGAAAAGCGTGGTAAATAATAGGGACTCCGTGCTTGTTTTGGATAAGACCTTTTCTATCCAATAGAGGGAACGCTTCTGGTGGGATAAACCCATTTTGGAATGTATTCTCCAGGTATATGTCATTGGGGTAGTATGCTCCCGAGATAAGATTATTTTCGCTGCACATTGCCCTTGCAGTGTGACCACGAATAATTTTGATAATGAAATTGTCTATCCTATTCAGTCCTGATTTGTCATACAGTGTCTTATTAGGATAGAATTTCCTGTATTGAGACTCAGGTGTTCTATGTAACCCGAGGCAGGAACGCAAGCACTGCCTCTCGAACATGCGAAACTTTTCCATGTAGGATGGGGAAACGTTGAACCATACCGGGCAACCATACACTAATATTGGACGAATAAATGCTGAATAGGAAATTATTTTAACTTTGTGATCTAGGAGACTATTTCGAAACAGACTTCTTGTCATTGCATATGCACTTTTAGCTGCGGAGAGGGCAGCTGCTATGTGCTTATCAAAGTATAGGTATTGGTCCATCCAGATACCGAGGTACCTGACAACAGTTTTCATTTGCAGCGGAAGATTATTGCTTCCTACAATGGAAAAGTTTTTCCAATTATGCCTTGTATCTCTTGAAGCTGTAGAGAGAGGTGTTCTGAAAAGGATGGTTTCTGTTTTTTGGAAGTTGATTTTCAATTTCCAATCGTCACAAAAGCGTTTGATTTTATTGAAGTCTTCTTGAAGAAGTCTGTTAATGGCATCGATATTTTTTTCTGATCTGTACACTACAATATCGTCGGCGTATGCAATAGCATGATTAAGAGACCCAACTAGATCACTAGTATAAATATTGAAGAGAATGGGAGAATTCACGGCTCCCTGCTGTAAGCCGTTTTTAATATGGAAAGTTTTATTGGAGATTTTGTCCCCACATTTTACCACAAATTGCTTATCCATTATCATATCGTAAATGATGTATAACAA
This sequence comes from Microdon myrmicae, assembly GCA_963931805.1. Taxonomy (NCBI): domain Eukaryota; kingdom Metazoa; phylum Arthropoda; class Insecta; order Diptera; family Syrphidae; genus Microdon; species Microdon myrmicae. Next base: position 46,142,364 of record OZ007499.1, on the reverse strand, counting down.
ATATTCGGGCAAACCTAGATTTGATAGCTTATATACAAGTCCTTCTAACCATACGGTATCGAAGGCCTTTTCAAAGTCAACCAAACATACGCCTGTGCATTGTCGTTTTGCCTTGTTCCACTGTATATCGGAAACAAGTTTTGTAGCTGCATGAACTGTGTCGTGGCCCGCTCTAAAGCCAAACTGGTTGCTCGGAATGATGTCGTTTTCATCACACCAGTTTATCAATGCCCTATTTATGATTTTCTCGAATATTTTGCTAATATTTGGAAGCAGACTAATCGAGCGAAGGTTAGCGGGATTGCTCCTGTCCTTGCCCTTTTTGGGGATGGGATGGACTACTGCTATTTTCCAACGTCTTGGAAAGTATGCATTATTTAGAGCGTTATTGAACAAGGTAGTGTAAATTTTCACCGCTTCCGGAGGCAGATGTTTAAGAACTGTATTCGGAATACCATCTGTTCCAGAGGATTTCTTGTTTTTAATGGATCTTAGGATGGCCATGAGTTCATTCTTATTCACAAATATATTTGTGTGCAAATTTCTAAGCGGCGCATCCGCTCTATTGTTTTCACTGAAGATGGTGAAACTTTTGTTTTCGGAATGCCAACTTTGCCGTTCATTGTGCAGCGAAATATGGTTTTGGATAGCTCTGTTTTCGATATCGAGGTTAGAATGAATGGATTCATTCACTTTGTGTACTGCCTCAAAACAGGCGCCAATGGAGTTCGCTTTCTCTTGCGGATCCTCGACTACTATTAGTTCTTCGTTGGAGTTGATGTGTTCCGGGGTGAGTCCTGCGTTCAGCAATATTTGACAATTCTCGGGAGTCTTCGGGACTCGAAGGCAGGGAATGTCATTATGATCTATTCTTCTAAATACTTTATTTATTTGCGGAAACATATTCCCACCACTGGTTTTAATGGAGAGAATTTTACGTTTCCATTCTTCATTAATTACTGATCTGTAGTTGTCACGGATCAGCTTTTGAACGTTTTTAATCAATGACTTAATTGTCTTTATTTCTTGGCTATAAGGATCGCTGAACTGTCTGTAGAGCAGTTTGAGCTGGGAGAGCAGAGCGCTTTTTTGTCTATAGAGGGCGTCAATAGTTGAGTTTCTATATCTATTAAAATTCTCCTCCATGTGCGCCGCTTTTGGAATGGAACGGTGCATTGTTTTGATGACAATGTTGTCCATCGTTGAGAGATAATGATCTATTTCCTCATTTCGAAGGTTTCTATTAGTTGGAGGGTCTATGCCATTAGAGCATAGTTCTCTTTTTATTATGCGATCAAAGCGCGACCAGTGTGCTTTTCGGAAAACGAACGAATGTATCTGGTCGGACTGCTCAAGTATTGCATGTTCGTTTGGAACATGTAAAACGGCGCCGAGGCCGTAATGGTCACTATCATACCCGATTGTGCGAAGGCAATTTCGAGTATTTAGGTCCGTGCCTAATAATTGTAGTCTGTCGTCAATCATAAGTAAGTCCAAAAAGGAGTTTCCTCTTGGATAAGATGGTGTAGTTGTAGCGTACAATTCTAGTTTATATTCTGTTGCATTTGTTTGCCACCAGTTGAACAGTGCATTACCTCTTGTGTTCGGCGTGATATCACCCCAAGCACTGTGTTTGGAGTTGAAATCTCCCGCCAGAACAAAATAATTGTTTTCCGAGTCTAACTTAAGATTACGAAAAAGGATATCCATTTCGCTGATAAATTGCGAACACTGAGGAGCTTCAGGTGCATACACGGATACCACGTATAGATGCCTTTGACTTTTCAAAGGTATATCTATAATGCAAGCTTCCAGCAGCTGAAATTTGTGTACAGCTGTGCTGTAAACGACCTTGTGGTGAAGGCCTTTCTTAATTAAGATAGCAACTCCACCCCCTTGTGTGGCGTGTGGACGATCTCGTCTAATGACTTTATAGTTTTTGTAGCCCAATTTGTGCCTCTGGTTTAGCTTGGTTTCGCTAGCTAGAAGCACATCGGAGCATTCGGCTTCAAGCAGGTTACCTAGATTATCCCTTCTTGCCACGTGGATTAGTGAATTCACATTCACAGCTATAATTTTTAGTGTTAAATTAGTTGGATAGTTCATTGTGGTATATTGGGTTGTCTGAGAACAAGGACGAATAAATAATATCTATTCGGGCCGCTTGTTCAGTCAGTTTTTTTTCAAATCCAGCAATCTGTCCTTGTATGGCTAACAGGATTGCTCTTATATCTGAATTTGCCTCTGGAGCGGGCGCTTTTATGACGTTGCGTGAAAGTTCCGCCGCCGTTGTATTAATTGGATTACTAGCCATTTGAGAAAATGATATGCTAGGTGCGGAAGGTTTTGTGATATTACTTCCCTGTGCCGCGAAGTTTGAGTTTAATGGACTACCGGCAATTTGAGCGAATGATACACTAGGTGCAACGAAGTTATTATAAGAACGAACCTTCATTCGTTTCTCTTCTTCAAGTTGTTTTTTTTTAAATTCCAACTTGGCTTTTAGTTGTTGGAATTTCGGACAACCTCTAAAGTTGGCCGGGTGACCTGTATTTTTGCACAGGACGCAAGATAGTTTGCTTCTATCCTGAACCTGTTCTTTACCTAAGGGGCATTCTCCTACGGTATGATTGTTTTGGCACTTTACACATCTAAATTCCATACAACAGTTAGATGCAACGTGGCCGAATCGTTGGCACCGCATGCACTGCAACACACGGTCAGCCTTCCGTATTTTTTCCCAAATTATTGTTTGGTGGAAAATAACTTTAATATTCCTAAGTGCATCGACTTTGCTGTTGGGACTTAAGGAGACAATGAAGAACGGCAACTTGCGGTTGCGACTTCGGGAGAGAGAAGTGGAGAATGGCTTCACATCAATGAATTTTAAACTGTCATTTTCGACAGTTTGTAGTTCTGAGAGGAGTTCTTCCGATGAAAAAGAAGGATCAACTCCTTTAAGTAACATGGAGATAGTTTTCTCCGATTTAGGTGTGTACGTGAAGTACTCACTACTTGCTTCCCTTAGAGCAGATTTAATTTTATGATAATCATCTAAACTATCACATAAAAAACTTATTTTATTATTATTTAAATTCTTCGTTTTAAAATTTCTACATGTTAACTTACCCAATTTAATTAGGTCCTTAGCTTCCATAAAACTGACTATGATGGGAGGCACTTTCTCCTTCTTACTGGCTGCTGTTTGTTGTTTTTCCAGCAGTTGTTGCTGCTGCTGTCGTTGTTTCTCCTCTTGCTGTTGAATATTGTTTTCCGATAAGGCTTCTTTGATTTGTCGATCCAAATCGTTCTTCTTTTTGGAGAGCTCCTCTTTCTTTTTGTATAGCTCCGCAATAAATTCAGCACGTTCGGCATCTTTGTCACTCATTTCAGTATTGCTGGTTTTTTGGTCTTCAGTTGCCAGTTCTTTAAATTTATTCCCTTCTCCGGAATAATGTGGCTTGTCAGTAGTGGTCATTCCTTCTCTGCGAGTTTTTTCTTTGTTGGTTGGGTTAGCTTTATGCCGTTTGGCAAGGAGGTTTGGCTGGGCTTTGGGCCTCCTCTTTGAAATTACTTTTAGCATTACTTTTCTTTTTTCCATTATTTGTTTCGACCGTTAATTTAATTGTTTTATTTGTGAAGCAGCATGCAGAGAACATCTGCTTTCACACGCATACACATTAACACACGCACAGTTTTTTATTGGCCGTTCAGTATATACACAGCGGTAGACACGTTAGCACACACGTGTACGCGACAATATTGTAAATTTGTGTGGACGACCGGCGAACGAATGTTTTCAACGAGAGTTTTAGACAAGCACTTGGCGCATTGTCGTTTTGTTCAAGTTACACCCTATTTTTGGGTTTAATTAATATTTATTTTATCTTTTACGCGCACCTTGCACAACACTTTGGCTACGAGTTCAATGACTATACAGTTCTCAGTGACGGCCACACTTTCACACACAGGTGCGCACACTAGAAAGACGCGGGATAGAACGATAGAACGATCCGTATCCTTCGAACGTTAGCTGAGTTGTCGAATAAAGTAATTGTATTGCGCGCTGTATGGCATTATAGCGTTAAGCAAGGATCGTGAAGAAGGTGAATTGAACACACGATGAAACGATTGAAAAGCGAAGCAGTGAAGCATCAGACTACTGACCGTGTTATGAATTTCATTTCCAAACTCGAGTATATTCCACTGGTGTGAATTATTTTTATTTTATCGCTTGGTATACGGTTCTGATGCATTTTACTTATTCGATTTTTTTCGTTCGTGTTTTCACTATTTTTGCTTGTGAATTTGTGTGTGTCTGTTAGAGTTGCCACAGCATGTCTCCCTCTTTTTGGAATCACTTGTTCCTGATGCCAGTACCATCCAATTGATGCACGAAAACTTATGAATCATATCTCTATATACGGTATCCATTGGCTGTAAAGTTTTTACCAGGATGATTTTTGAAAATTATCGTCTGATGATTCCTTCGTCCCATAGAAAAATAAAAACTAGTTCTACTATTACTGGTGCTACCAGTACGTAGCCCTGCAGAACACCAAAATGAATCTGATATGGTTAAGATTTAACTTCATTACGTAATTTTAAGGGTCCAAAAAATCCCTTTTATGTCCGTAGGTTGTGCAAAAGAGTCGCCTTTTGAAAGATCAAATCCTTCATATCGTCTTAAACATTTTTTCGAAATGTTTATCTCCAATGACTAACTTATCCTCCTGTGACCTGAGTTCAAGTTGCTAGTTACATTATCAATTGTGGTACTTGATTTCACTTAACACACGCAGCCATGCACATATTGCAATAGACGAAGTTGAACTATATTATTTCTCACACTGAATTGAGATTGTTGGAATGTTTTTGAAGTTCCCCTCCAAACTCCAGATATAACTTTAGGAGACAAGAATGCCTCTGATGTCCACCTGAGGTACACGTACAGATTGTAGTATTGAATACTTCCACAGAGAAGCACATTATTAAGAAAACTCAAGCTGTTGAAGAAAGGACATCATACGTGCGGTTTTGAAAGTCCAAAACAAAATGCCTACCGATCTTTTAGTTCTGCCCCGTCTATCGAATGTTTCGTGTTATTTCTGCTCTAAAGTTGAATATAGAATTGTGAATACATGGGAAGTATATATTTCAAGGATTCGTCTCTCGTATTGCGCAAATCCACTCAAATGACAAGAACTTCTTCGTTACGTTACCCTTCGTTACGCCATAACTATTTCTGTCGAATAAAGGAAAAGAGATCCTCATGTTGTCAGTACATCAAATAACAATACATCAAGACAAAAGCATGTTTTTGCATGGACGGTGTGTATCGTTTCCCAGTTGCACTAGATTGAAATTTATTTGAATAGAAATTAAGTGAATGCAACGCAAACATACAACTATAGTATACAAAACGACCATATGATCCTGGGGTGTAGTACCATGTGGCTGCTTCATTCTACGAATACACTAGACAATGTAGATTCTCTCCATTACCTACCTTATCACTATGACTATCATAGACGCACGTTCGTCCCCAAATGCACATATGTGTTATATCCTTCCTTCATAGGGCATACGAGTTTGCTGCGTTGGTCGTCGCTTAGTAACATCTTTTCAATTAATAATTCGCATGAGTTGTATTTGATATAATTGAGTTTTGACTTGTGTACCTCATATCCCTTTATTATCCTTGTAATAAGAGAATCTCACTTCACTGATGCGAAATATCATATAAATTTAATTAAGAAGGAACGGGTTTGTGAGCACCTTACGTATTGAATTATTATCCACCGCCTAATTTATCATTAACTGGGAAATAAATTCAAGTTTCACACAGCTACAGAGTAAATTGAAACCACTACTAAAATGAAAAGGCATAAAAAGTTTCGCAGAAGCTTAAGGAAAACACAACGAAAAAGAATATTATAACGACTGTTATATCTTTCCCATTTGGATCTGAAATTAGCAACGTCTTATCTCGAAACTCATGCATACAAATCCCAATTTGATTCTAAATGAATCAAACTTCTCCAACTGGTATTTGTGTAAGATTCGTTGTAAAATCTACTGGTTTGTGGCAACAAACCAGTAACAGATCCATCTGAATTCAACCAGTCGTGCTGAAAATTTCTTAACAAATTAGTCCAATTTAATTCGTCGGCATCTACGAGTACCAGCCCATTCGACTGCAAAATTGCTCTTGTCAAATATGATTCTATTTCCAAAGGACTACGTCTGAAGGACTGCTGTTTCAAAGGGAAAATCATACCATCAAAACTAAACACTTGTGTACCAGTTACCATCTACATCTGGTAGTACTTGTTCGACCTACACTGTGAGTAGTTTTACAGAAAAAATCAAATACTGGGGTTTCGGAGAGTCGACGAAGAGAGGACAAGTTTTGGCAGACGTTCTTACGTTCAAAAATAACCCAGAAATGCAATTGGTAGTAATTGGAGAAATTTTTGCTTGACTCTGGTTCGTATCAATTCTTTTTTGTAATGAGCTCCCGGGGCGTATCGGTTAGGAATATTTTGTATGAAATATGAGGAGTATATTAAGTCCATACACACAATAATATATACAAGTATGATACTAGTGTGGAGGGAGACATGCTTGGTTACCTATCCATGTCTACACCTAATTATTTTTATTTCAAGTTAATGGTCGAGTGAATCTATGGCTGAATCTTCCATTTCCGCAAAATTGTACTCATGCCACCTTTACGGAATAAGACATTTGTCATGAAAGTCTTAATGGAGTCTGTGCTTCATATAAAAATACAACGATTGAATGTTGATACTATCGTTTGTGTTGTATCTAACCATATAAATATGTGGTATTTCATAACGCATGAGATAAGAGCCCAAGACAAAACGGATCTCAAACATAGAGAAACGAACATTTTATCCTTGAAAAGGTACACTTGTGCCCTTGAGAAGCATATCATAATTAATTCTCCTTTATGTTGTGACAATATTGTCTTTAAGATAGGAACTGAAATAATTTATTAAATTGTTCTTGGTATAATTTAGAACGTTCGTATTTTCAATTTTTGTTGTACACATGCATACACATACACATACATATTTGTTCAACATACATTTGGTACCTATAGTAGATATTTATTTGTATTTGCATTTATTCAACACATTTTTTTCAACTTTAGACTAATTGCTAAATATTATGTTAAAATGGTTCCTATAAAAAATATATTTATTGTCTCTTCACTGAACATTAGTAATTGTTAGCTGCCTCAGTGGCATCGTGTATTTGTTTGTGCATAGGTAGGTTTGCGGCGGTTTCGTCAAACCCCACGGCCCGCTTACCTAAAAAACCCCCCCCATATCCACAACCCAACTCCCATTGTCCCCGGCCAATGCAATCGCATGGGCACCTGAAAATATTTCCTTTTCCAAGAACAATTAATGCATACGAGGGTTGCCTCTTATGTTTCGGGATTTGGCAACCCTAGTGTTGCAATCCGGCAATTGACAGCTCTGTCGTAAAGTTGGACATTTTTGAGGTTATACGCACTCAGAACGTTTTGACATACGAGCGCTATTTGTGTTGTTTACAGTAACTTAAAAGATTCATCTCGGCCCAAAGATGGAATTAAATCGTCAACATTTTCGTGCGATTATTTTTTACAACTTTCGGCGTGGATTAACTCAGCAACAGTGCATGGATGCACTTAATTCAATTTTTGGCGATGAAGCTCCATCAAGGACCAGTGTTTATCGATGGTATGGTGAATTCAATCGTGGTCGTAGTTCACTCCAAGATGAATTTCGTGAAGGTCGTCCAAAATCAGTTGTTGTTCCGAAAACCATTGATGCTGTGCGCGAACTGATATTGGAAGATCGTCATGTGACCTATCGTGAGATTGAGACAACCTTAGGCGTTAGTGGGACCAGTATACATTCAATATTGCATAAACATTTGACTGTCAAAAAAATTTGTTCGCGTTGGATCCCACACAATTTGTCAATCCCCCAAAAAAAGCTCGTGTCAATTGGTCGAAAGAAATGCTCAAAAAATACGGTCGCGGTGCTTCGAAACCCGTCTATGACATCGTGACAGGTGATGAATCGTGGATTTACGCGTATGAGCCCGAAAGTAAACAGCAGTCGACTGTCTGGGTGTTTCAAGATGAGCCAAATCCAACAAAAGTTGTTCGCGCACAAAGCACTTTCAAGCAAATGGTCGCCTGTTTTTTCGGAAAAACTGGACATGTCGCAACCGTACCACTAGAACAACGCAGAACAGTCAATTGTGAGTGGTACACAACCATTTGTTTGCCAGTTGTCTTCCAAGAAATCAGGAAAACCGACCGCCGAAGACGGATCACTCTTCACCACGACAATGCGAGCTCTCGCACATCGGCTGCGACAACTGCATTTTTGAGCACCCAAAACATCGATTTGATGGGTCATCCGCCGTATAGTCCTGACTTGGCACCGAATGACTTCTTTTTATTCCCGTACGTAAAAAACAAACTGAGAGGTCAACGTTTTTCGACACCTGAAGAAGCGGTTGCTGCATTCAGAATGCATGTGTTGGAGATACCTCAATCAGAGTGGCAAAAGTCGACAATTGGTTCAAACGCATGCAAAAGTGTATAGAAGTTCATGGGGAATATTTTGAAAAACAATAAAGTGATTTTCGATGATCAATATTTGTTTTTGTTCTCTAATCCCGAAATATAAGAGGCAACCCTCGTACAAGCATTACCTAAAATTCCTAAAAAGAATTTTTTCTACATGGGCATTCACACATTATCAATGCATCTCTGCATTAGCGACCCAAAAACCGAATCTCTAATTAGTGTGGATATTCACACTATAGTTCGATCCTGCCGTTGCCATAGATGCCATGCATAATTGACACAGATGGTATACCCAACCGCCATTGTGTATCCATCTAAATTACTTTCCGAACACTTGCAACTATTGATTAAGTTGCCAGCACTTCTCGCGGAAATATGTTCATGTATTTCATTTCCTTTTCACCACACCACCAAAAATTCACCCCAAACGATTGAATATCGTTGAGTCGTTTTTCATCCGCTGACCGCCACGACCGCTACCGCTCTCCGCCGCCTGCGGAGACGCGTAAATATACCCGGAGTCGTGTGGGTAATAGTTTCTAAAGTAATATTAAATATAAGTCCTAAGGAAATATGAGAATCTTTTGTCGCTTGTTCTGTTACCGACCGTTTAAATAAATAAACACAGCAAAAGAACATTTACTTTTAATCCGTGCGTTTTACTGCCTTTGCTTGGTGATCATGTTTGTGTGTTTGGTTCGGAGGTACTGTGAAACACTTAGACGAAGTTGTGGGGACGGAGTAGAACTCTGCGCCCATGTCGGGGCCATGACTTCGCCCGCCACAGGTTCAAGTGGCAAACGCTGCTAATTTGGCAGTTCGGTAAGTTGGGTCCCGATGTCCAGTGAAATACCATCACACCCCATTAAGCTGTAGGCTCCGTGAAATGGTTCCGAAATATCCTTAGTCATCTTTTGGAACTTGTCTGCTGCAATTGGCCAAGAAAAAAGAAGATAGCACCTCGCAGTACTGACTCAAGCCTATAGGTTCATTTTTCCTTAAAAAGTAAAATAAAACAAACAAAAAAAACTGTCTTTTTTTTTCCTTTTGCCGTACAGTTTCGTTCCTTTTTATATTTTATATATTTTTTTCAAAAGGTTTATTATTTTATGTTTTTATTTTTATTTCAACTTTTAAATATACTTCTCTCAAGAGAGGTGAGCCTATAGCCCCGAGGCAGCGTCCCGAAATATTATTAAATAACTGTTGGAGTTCATCTTGAACAGTTGCAGATTGTAATGCTCCCGAAACAGTCGCACTGGGAGGGAGTTCCACAGTTTTCCCGTTCTGTAACGGAACGAGTTTTAGTACAGATGTTCGCGCCGCCGAAGACAACCCGTAAATAAGTGAGACTCATAGGATTGTCTTGTGGACCGCATATAATTCGAATTTCGTTAGATAACACTAAGAAATTCCGAGGAACCGGCCCCGTAATAATATGTGTAGAACAGAACTGGGTTCTCTATGCGCACTCGGTGTGGTAGCGACTGCAGTCCCGATTTCAGTACCGAGCCCCCGTCTCTGTATGCTCTAAAGTAGGTCGAGGGTAAACTTAGCAGTAGAGCTCCAAATATGAGAACAATGTTCGGGCGTGGGTCTAATATGAGATGTATACAGGAGAAGAAGCTGCGCCAGAATAAAATATATCTTGATAACTCAATGTTCTGGAGGTGAACCTGGCTATATGCGGTACGTGTGGCCACCAAGACATCTCCAACTGACCGTGACGCCGACTAAACGTATGGTTTCCTTAGATTCAAGGGCCTGCCCATTCATCATCAGTTGTGGGGCCGATGACCCGTTGTTCCTCGTGAACACTGCGTCTTCGTTGCATTAACTCGCCGAGATTGGCCTTTCGGCATTGTAGAATTCTATTCAGATCCCAATTCAAAAAGTCGATCTAGCTACATCTTAAATGATGCGACGTTGCTGCGTTATTCGGTAGATTATTCGCAAATTAAGAACCAACTGTAACATATCCACAAAACTGAATTGTTAGTCACCTGTTGATTCTAATAAATAATTAATATGGAGCAAATAATAGCTGTGCAAGTAGAAATTCGGCTTTTTTGTCAAATTCAACTTTAATGGAAATAGTACTTGTACAAATATTAAGTGATATTGCTTGGTAAGGAACTCCTTACTGTTTGGCAAGGTTTTCTTAAGTTTGACATGGATTTTCATTCAGTAAAACTTTAAGTTCCTCGTCGTCAATTTTTTTTTCACTGCATCTGAACGTAGAGCATCCCCAACACTAAAATTTCCTTCCCGCAATATTTCAAATCCCTGTTTTACTGTTGAATGACTCCCTCAAAGTCGAATTAATCAATTCCATAACTTGAGCAGCATTTTTTTTTTCATATGAAAACAAGACAGAATGCATTGGCGTAAATGTTGCCTATCGATCATCATCATCGCCACTACAACCGGGAACCGGTCTTGGCCTTATGCAGCAAGTCCTGAGGCTTGTTAAATTTTCCATAATGATTTGTTGTTTCCGGATAAGGTCATTAGTCTTGCGCCAGAGGCTCCCCGACGGGGAATCGAACCCAGGTCTCCCGCGTGACAGGCGGGTATACTAACCACTATACTATCGGGAAGCCATATCGATACCCATCTCTAATACAACTGATGCACACGGAATGACAACTTGTAAATGTTTAAAACTTAGCCATAAAAACAGCAACGGCTAAGCTACATATATCCAAAATGGCGAGCGATATAGATGCGTTCAAATATGTTTTTAATCCAACCAACTTCAGAGTCAAGTTTCTAATTGCTCGTCTATAAGAATGCTGAGGCACCCGGAATTAAAAAAATGCAGACCCGCAGACACGTCCACAACAACCGTGATCGATCGATTTTGGAGGAAGCTCTGTGGGGAGGAAGCGTAGTGCACCGGCGTACGGCGCTGATTATCTTCCTCCTCCATCATATATTGATCACGTGAATATCACCGAACCGAAAGAACGAAACGACGCCGGAAACAAGTTCGAAATACCGAGCGGACACAGCGCAGGAACAGTAAAACAAACACTCCAGGAACGACAGCACAGCAAATCAAAACACTGGATTTATGTTATTGAAACCGGTTTTTATTGTGGATTATTTAATAAATTTATTTGAATTTATTTAATAGTTGTAAGGAGACACTCTTACTGCACTTAATTATTTATTTAATTTTATTGAAGACAGATTCTTTTATTAATGACAAATAAACTGACGCACCAAAATAACATGACATGACTGTGTATGTTTACGCTTCTCCGCCGTTGTGACGGAGAGCGGGAGATCGGCGACCAGCGTGGTCAGCGGACGTAAATCGACTCCACGATATTTTGCTCGTTCAGAGCTCACTCGTTCACCGTGATCATGGTGGTATGTGTGCCTAGAACAAAGAAAGACATAAAGTGCATTCCTAGGATACGATTTCGGTAAAGCAAATAAAACCGAAATCGTCGGATGCCAATGGAATCTTTGTTGGAACATGTGCGGCTAAACAAAGAGACGATGATCCGATGTGAAAATGTGCTAATTGGTTTTAGCGCGGTTACTGGGAAATGGTGTTTATGGCATCGCTAGAAAGGGTACGTATTGAATATCCATTTGCACTGATTATGCTTGGATTTCAATTGATGCCAAGGGACGCGAAATGCGTATTTGCTTTGGGTTGCACATTGTGCTGGGAGAAAAACGTCGCCAGCTAAATGTATACATAAAGAAATTTGTCGTATACATGAATGAAGCTGGGAATAGGCGACGCCATGATAATTATCTCTGGCTGGAATGGTTACATGATATGTGAACCGGGGTTTTTCTTTTCAGGATAATTTATGATAAGGAAAGTAAGAACTCTTGCAGGGGATTTGTAAGCGAAGGAATGCTTGAAAAGGTAAGAATTCTCTTGCAGGAGCTTTACGACTATAGCTTTGCTCCAATTAATGCATGTAGCGTTTTCAGGTGCCTAATGCGATTTGCATTGGCGAAATTATATGGGAAGATGGGTGTTATGGGGTTTTTAAGGAAAGCGTACCGTGGGACCTGGCGGAACCGCCACAGCTCCTCATCCAGTCCCAAAGTTGTTGGAAAAGTCTGTATCAATACAGCCTGTTTAGCAACCCTCCGTGCCAGATGCGGTCAAACGTCTTGGAGATCAGCCCTTGATTCACTATGTTTTTCGTTGTAGGTGTCAATTGCTATGGTAAAAAGATCCCCTGTCGACCACCTGCTACGGAATCCGATCATTTAGAAGTTCGTTGCATTCCACACATTTAATCAACTCGGTATTAATGACCTCTCCCTCACCTTAGATAACATGGCCATGTAATGCTATCTGTCGGTAATTTTGCGGAAGACACCTTTTCCTGTTCTTTGGGATTGCCTGACCTCAAGAGATTTTTCAGGGGGAGAAAACGTCCTATGTGCACAAAATAAACAAAAGAGTTTGCCAAGAACTAGGGACAGGTCTGGAGCACAGTTTTTAAAGTCTCCTGCTAGCATTTCATCCGACCCGATTGCTTTCTTACAATCCAGTCCACAGGAGATGCGTTTAATAACATGTGGGTGGAACTTCACTTTCTGATTCTGGCACAGTTTGTTGACTTCCGTGGGATTGGATCGCCATTGCTTAAAAGCTCGACATTTTGCCACCGTAATCTGTTCGTATAGGTTCATCGGATGAATTTCGTTTGCCAAAATGCGGAATGGCTCCTCGATAGTATAGTGGTTAGTATACCCGCCTGTCACCCGGGAGACCGGGGTTCGATTCCCCGTCGGGAAGCCTCTGGCGCAAGACTAATGACCTTGCCCAGAAAAAATAAATCATTATGGAAAATTTAACAAGCCTCAGGACTTGCTAAATAAGGCCAAGACCGGTTCCTGGTTGTAGTGCCTATGATGATGAAAATGCGGAATGTACAGTTCCGTACCGATATTAATAGATTTTGTTAACTTATCCGTATAGGTGCTAACATCGAAATTTCCAAACAGGCCTCTGAGCACAGAAAGAACGCGAAGAAATCTCGAAAATCGTCCTAGTTAGCAGCTCTATATCTACACGCTTGGCGAGGCGGCTTAGCTTGATTATTTCTTTGAGATAAAACTAATTGCGCAACCGATATCAAACAAAGATCCGAGTTTCCCAACACGCAGTCGTTTCCACGATATAAGCGCTTGGCTCGGATGACAGAAGTAGATCCAAGGTGTTTGCAGGGTCACTTCGGATAGGTTCCACTACGATTTGAATCAAGTTGAAACTAACAACGAACGTTTCTGTTGGCCTTCCAGTCATCAGTTCTGAGTCAATCCAGTTAGAGTTGTGTGCGTTAAAGTCGCCAAGAACTGTATTTTCAGAAGCTGGGTCGTTATTTTGTTTCCAATCGACGATACGTGAAATATGTTTGAAAAGTGTCGCTGGTCGATCATTATTCAGGAAACGATAGAGACAACAGAGAAATTTCACAGAACTCCTCAGCATGATTTTCATCCAAATGATGTCCAAATTGTTGGGCTCCTTTGGCAAGCTAAATCAGATCGGGTAAAGAGTCACTGCCCTAAAATCCTATTTTTTTTTTACGATCGGGTTCACTTGACAACCTGCAAAAGATGGTCAAGAGTTTCTCGCAGCCATTTCACCGAGGCTGTATCTTAACGGGGTGGTATTTCACTGGGGGGTTGGGCTTTGGCCACCGTCCTACTGGCCAGCATTTGCGCCGAACTGCCCAATAGCAAGAGTCGTCAGTTGAACCTGCGGTTTGCACAACCACAATAGGCGGCACATTAAAAAGAAATTAAAAAGGAATTAAAGTCTGTCTTCGAATGCTTATATCCGTTTCAGATCTCGTTTGTTCCGTTCATCTTGGAAATCCGAAATAAGAACAGTACATCCGATTGTACTAATCTGTTCTTAGCAATATATTCTGTGTATATCCAGGAACATGCAAGTGTGCCACGTCTTTTGTTTTTTCTTGCGTGGCAGTTTCATCTCTCAAGCATGAATACTTGGAAAATATATTATTATTAATACGTCTGTTAAGTGAAACCGACATAGAATTCGTTAAAAAAAGACGGATAAGACCAGAGTTTCTGTAGGGAATCCGTCAGGCAGCTACTGTAGATGTGTAACATCTGTAATTGTTGTTTTTGGCCATCCATTGCGGATTTCGCTATATAATCCATTCCGAGACGACGTTGATCTTTTGTACTGGGCCGTTGCAAAGACACGAGAGTTCTGGATCGTCTAGTGCGTTCCGCAACGATAGTGAAAACAATAAACGGATTCGAAACCAACGCTATGACGATTGGAATCACAATTCACAGCCGCATATAGGAGATGAATTCTTAATCACATCTAACATGCCAAATTATATATAAATATCACCAAATGATCAGGCTAATCCATAACGCGGTTTCTATTCCAGCCCAGAATTTAACTTGTACTGACTAAAACTATACATTCGTAAGCATATCAGTCTTTATTGTTTCCAACTACTGCGAACAACCATAAGCAAAATTTACATTGAGTCGCACTAGTAGCACTCTGACACCTGCGCTAAATTTAATGTAATCATCTTCAATTGTGAATTAGTTACGCCTGTTTTGTGATGAACAAAGGTAAAGTTCACGAGTTTTATCACGTCTAAATTTATTAAGCGAATTATTATTATTATTTATTTGCCTATAGGAACCTGGAAGTTAAAGATCTCACTGATTCGGCTGCGCCAACGTTCGCTGTCCTGTGCACTGTCCTTCCACACTTCACCATCGGATCCGATCTCCTCAAGGTCAAACCTACATTGTCCTCCCATCTCTAATTCTACGCACAGTCCTCTCGTTACTCATTCTCGCCACATGTGCGGCCCAACCTAACCTTGGCGGCTTATTTACTCTTACTATTGTAGTACGGCGTTTCTAACAGATGCACACAATATACAAGCAAATGCATCAGCCATATACCAAGCAATAACATAGCAATTCCACATCAGTTGAGTGTACTTGAGTTTAGAAACCGAATTCGTACACGCGGCAGTGGCTTTATGCTTTTGCTTTGGTTCTATCTTTTAGTGACCCTAACCGTGATAACCGTCGGTTCGAAATCACAGGCTCTTCACTATCGTCGCAAACGCTATAAGTGTCCATTCACCGTTTTTTACCACCTCAGGACGCAGATATTTGTAAAATCCTCTCTGCCCCTTACTTGCCTTTTTTTACACGGAACATCCACACGAGAGAAGTTTTAAAATGCACTTGAAGAAGCTAGGCAAATAAGGAATCGTTGAACATTCTTTCGTTGGAATGTAGTCAGCATCGTGTTTTTCGGCTGAAGAACGATTCTGTTTGCTTATGATGTACAATCCTCTCAATAATTGACGAGTATCGCGGCAACATATTTGAAGGCGAGTTTTACATTCACAAAACTCAATTAAGCAAGGCTCATGACAATACCTAAAGTAAATAGATAGATAGGATACGTTACGCATATGTATGTCGTAATGGCATGAAATTTGCAACTGGGTCTTCAATAGAATCCGGTGGTCGTTGTAGCATAATTTTATAAGCACTTCCTAAAATATGGGTATAAAATTCAAAACGAACATTCGAGGTACGTTAGAAAAGTAAAGAGGCGAAGAAGCGAAGCAATGAATCAGGCTACTGCCCGCGTGTAGGAATTCGATTTGTAAACTCAAGTACATTCGACTAATGTAGAAATACTATATTATTGCTATGGTACGGCTTTAATGGGTGTGCTTTTGGTGGTATTGTGGCGGGTAAGCCGTTTTGCACCTGACACGGGCGCGCGGTTCACTTCTTCCAACAACAAATGTTCCAATGAGAGAAATGATCACCAGGTAATCCAAGGAAAAAAAAATTAATGAAAACACTCAGATGTTGTTCCGCTGTATTTTTAATTTCTTTATTGTTAGTTGATTTGTATTTATTTAATAATATTGTTTCGGATTCATAACTATATGCTCGGGGAAAATCTAATACGTCGTCTAGGACTTTCCCCGACAAATATTCACCACACCTGCCGGCAACACGATGAGAGTGCAAAACAACTGTCAATACAATGTTTACTGCTTTTGGTGCTCTTTCAACAATTCTAGAGTCATAACATACTGTTTTTTGGAGCTCGATGGTTAACTTCTTCAACAATCAATTGGATCAAGCTGCAACTGTGAATACATACTGTTTTGGTGCTTTAATATTCTGAATAATTTATAAGACATTTATGTTGAAGTTTCGCACGTCACCAGGTGGCCCTTTAGTGTTAAATAAATAGTTGTGTCCATCGAGAACTCAGTCGAACATTATCTCTATTCATTTAAAGGCATTCGCCAGTCGCATCGGCGTTACTTCAAATTTAGTGAATGAAGTTTTAACTTGCCTACTTAAACACAGATTCCAATAAATACATCCGTTCAGCGCGGGAACCTCAACCAGATTGCATCGAAGATCCTGGACCGGATTTCTCGACCACAAAGGTATTGCTGTTCCTTTTTTAATCCAAACCTTGTTCCAGGCAACGTTGGTTCAGATGCCATTGCGTCAGCCCATCAGCAATTTCGTTCGCTATTCCCCAACGACATTCATCGTTCAGCAACGTTCTCGGCCGACGACATTCCTCGTGCGGCATCGAGATTCATCGCACAAATATACACCTTGGTTATGTCTTCCTTTATCATACGATTCCACATGCACAAATAAATTAATAAAAATTTAACTGTTTTTTGGAAGATAATAAAACCGACTTCTTGTGGCAAATGTAAAACGGACGCGTAAGATGAAATTCCCAGTGTTATTAAAATGACGTCCTATTCTTGAATACACCAATTCTCGATGTGGTTGATTATCGACTGACTCCAATTAAGGTTGAACATTTAGATTTTACATTCGCACGGCTATTAACCAATCGTCATCGCGCTCTCTCATGAATCTATTCAGTTGCATGCCTCAGTGAGGTGAATAATGCTTGCACATCATTCGATAGTCGCTGGGCATGCGAAGGAAGAAAAGAACAAAAGAGAAAGCGCAATAACTTGGGGGTTGGCTTAGCTTGTGTGCTTGTATCAATGCAGCCTCTGAGGATGACCTACTGCCCTAGTGCGATGGCTGTGGTGATCTCAGAGTGCATTGAACTGTAGAGAGACAGAATTGTGGAGGAGAGGAAAATGTATCTGGTGCTATTCACCTGCGAAAAGAGATCATTGATCCCCAGCGAATGGAGTGTCTGGGGAAAGTGAATAGGACGCCTAGGGAAATCTGATCTTGGGAACTAAATTAAATGCTTTGATAATTTCCCCAGCGATTGCATGATTATGCAACCGCGTCGTTTGATCAGACTATGCCGTTGCTAACCGACATGATGCGATTTCTGGTGGAAACCTCATGGGTTAGCGAAATGGATTTGCTGTATGACGAAAAGATAGCTAAACTCAACAATGCATTATCTGCATAAGATAATGAGTTTAGCTATGCCTCCTTTTGGGAAACATGTTTTGCAGGTGAATTACTGAACGGTGGAATAGGGGTTGATATGACGCGCTGAAACCGGTCGAAATAAGGCGGGAATTGTGGTTGAAATTGTGGGTTGGTTCTCCATGTACTATAGAGAACCCCCACAGTGTTGTTCTTCACTATTGGTCGTGTATTTGCTAGAAACGCCACAGACCCGTGTCGAATTTTTTTACAAGAAACAAACGCTCAAAACGAATTTGGGATATTATTATGGTACGGTGGAATAATAGAGAGAGTGTGTGCTTTGCCTTTGAATGCCAGTTTTAATGTCAAGAAGACAGAAGATCAGGAAGAATCAGGTTCCGATGAAGAATTCTGTAAAAGAGGTTAACAACAACAATATCTTGAACATTTTGAGTGAAGTGCTTAAAACCGATGATGTCACTGTAACCAATGATGGCCTTACCATTCTAAAAGTATGTGTTTATCTAAGAATCGTTGCTATCAATAAATTACATGTTGGTGGACCCTTAATTCGGCTGTCGGATATCCAGGTAGCAAGGTGACTTAGAAATTATACACATATCCAGTAAAATGGTAAAATGAACCTTTTATTCAGAGTGATCAGGCAACCCAATTTATAAATTTGTCAACATGTGATTTAGGTTTCTTGAATGAACTCTTCATATTGATTCAAAAAAAAAAAAAAAATGTATGCTGTCGGCTTCGGTATAACGAATTAATACTAGGGGTTGCTGACCTACCGAGACAAAGAATAGACCGTACTCAAATAAACCACCTTTATAGTCCGACATCTGCTTAATAACCGTCGATGGTGTGGATGCATAACTATTAAAATGTCCTCGAGGTCCTTCATAAACCATCATAACCATTCAGTGATTATTATAACTCAAGCAATAACTGGAAGTTGTTATAATTTGAATACAATTTTATAGCCGACAGATGTTTGAGCAGACCAAATAAAAGGCGATCCAATCTCATGAAGTTTTGATGTGTTCACACTTAGTTGGAATGTCCGCCGTTTGGAAATAATAGTTTTTGTTGTTGACCTAGATACCATACACTGAGATATAATTCTCCCACTCTGTTAAATATTAAGGGAACTGTGATTTATGTTAATCAGTGTAAACAGCGAAACAATAATGCTTTTTTAACAGCACGGCCGTTTGTGTGATGTGTGCATTATTAAATTTATATACAGGCGAAGTATACTTGATGAAAATTCACGCGTCTACTTTGATTAATGATTTTTCGTCTTACATCTTTCATGGTTGAAATCGGTGAATGAACGTTATAATTTATCTAACTTTAGTCATTCGATGTTAATTGTGTATTCGTTCGACGAAATCATGGCTTTTGTAGTACAATGTATGCAGAACCAAAAAAAAAAATCATTGCGTTCTGTGAAGGTCCCAAACCATCTAAGATTTATTGGGACGTACCACATGAACTGTCCGATTTTCGCTAAGTCGGAAATAAAAAGTTCTCGAGTGAACATCTGTGCCGGAAAGTTAATTTTTTTTTATAAAGTAAGTGGTACGTGTGCTTGACGTTTGAGAATTTTAGGGTTCGTTACAAGTACAGTTATTATTTTTTCTAGAATTTGTTTACCATGCTGTCGGCAGTTCAAATTCGAACCCTCTTCCTTTATGAATTCAAAATGGGACATAATGCGTCATTGGCAATGAAAACCATTAATGACGCATTTGGGGGTATAGCAGTAGACGAACACAGTACGACGTCGGTTTGGAAAGTTCCGTTCGGGAGATTTCAGCCTCGAAAATGAGCCACGTGGGAAGCCGGAAACGTTAGTTGAGGACGATGTTTTAATAGAAACGCTGGATGCGCACCCAACGAAATTGGTGCGGGAGATTGCACAAAGCATGAGAGTATCCCCAATGACAATATGTCGACACCTTTCTCTCATAGGAAAGGTAAAGAAACTCGATTAGTGGGTACCCCATGAACTGAAGGAGTCCCAAAAACGACGGCGCCTGAAAATCTGTGGATTAAGAAACCGAACTAAACAGTTTTGCACCGCATAGTCACCTGTGATAAAAAGTGGTGCAACCGAATATTTCCGTAAACTAATAATGTTTATTGTTAGTTGAAGTCACATACGTACAACCGTTTACGTGTCGCAAACTGTATTACCTACTCAGTCGTTATAGTGGCTGATTGTACTGTAAATTCTCAAAAAGTCGATCAAAGTCAGCAGTGTCCTTATAGAAAAAAACATTTGTCACCAAACGATTCCATTGTTCAATACTTCCGAACTTGCAACTCACACTTTTCTGGGGAGTCAAAAAAGGGTTTTTAACATGTCGAAGTTAAACATGGGCTGATGTAAATGCTAGGTAAGTGTATTTCGTTACTTTATTGATAACTCTGATGACAACTAGTTTCATATCAAATGGCGTACATATTTATTATTCCTTAACGCCAGCCGAAATCTGAAAATTAGTGTAATAGATATATCGATGGATTAATAACATAATTTGAAAATGCTTAAACACACATTGCAGTGCAAAGTTTACAAGCTGGTCAAAGTTGATAAAGCACCCAAAGCCGTCTAAGCGAACTTGAACAAAGAAGTAGCAGTACAACAAGGATCCCGATATTACAAGACGAAATTCTTTAACACGCACACACGTCCTTACCTGAGCCATGAGTAACAAACAAGTTTATGTAGTCCATCCGTCCATGTGGATGTTTTTGCTTAGTTCTGCAAGTAAAACTGTTCGGTACATCCGCAAGGCAAATTGTGAACACATAAGTTTCGCAAGCACAGGTGCCAATGGATTTTTGAGGAGGATTATGTGAAATTTAATTTAAAAGTTGAAAGCACAGAACACATTGTGTGAAGCCAGTCAAACGTCGACGCTGCAGTACAAACATTTGATTACGTACAGAGATTTATCGAATTTGCTAAATTTCCACGAGGCATTCCCGTAAACGAAAGAGTTGAGTACGAAGCATGTAGTGAGATCCTTTTCCACAGTGGAAAAATTCTTTTGTAATTTGATATGGATTCAGAATATCCATGTAGAGCTTAGGTTTTTGATATACCTTTTGGGTCCCACGAATCCACAGATCTTTGTTCTATGGGGACGGAATCAAAATGAGATTCCTTTTATCACAGTTACCTAGCATGTACCCGTTCTGTCTACCAGTCTTTTACAGAAGGGTCAAAAAACAAGAAATTTGATTCTATGTTGGGGAGTGAAAGCTACAAATAAAAAACAGCCCGAATCCGATGTCTTTTATTGTGGCGGCTGACTTTGTCGAGAAATATGATACTCTTCTAAACGAAAATAGTGGTTTGATAATAGTGAATATATCTTTTGAGATAACGATGTACCCAACGGCATCTAATGCTTGGAAAGCAACTTAAGAACGGTATGTAGACACAAATGTTTAGACGTAGACCAAGAAAGTTGCACGTACATTAAACCCTCTTTTCATAGCTCGCCTGTGGTGAGGCACCTTGGGATATCATTGTAGTGTTAAGTGGCACCATGTGTAGCCCTTGCCGCCGAAAATTACATGGCGAAAAAATGTGGTTTTGCAGATTTAGTAGGCGGAAATCAATCTGTAATATACGATAGCTGAGTAATCAGTACCCGACGTAGGCCAGAGGGCGGGTGCTAGTATTTAAAAAGTGATATTTTTTATTAACATAATCCTTCGCGACAGCAGTGCTAGAGACTGTCAAATTGCTGCGTGATGGCGTTGAAAATGAAACCATAAATGAACAATTTACTACGTAAATAAATTGCTAAGTTAGTCTAAATTTAACTACAAAAATGTGTGTGTCTACTTCCTACAAATTTCGAACGTCCATTTAAATTACGCATTAATTCACCAAATATATGAGATATAAATATATGATTAAACATAAACAGAGTCTTAAATAAAGTTCACAAGTGTGTACGTCCAACAACAAGTGTTTATCCCTCCTTCCAAGAGATGGTGTAGTTTGCAGCGCAAGAAAATCATCATCTTTATTTTAACTTTATACATATATAGTATACCTCAAATAAAATTAATTCCGTTCCTACTTATTATTATGATTAGGTCGGAGTCATGGGCTATTGGAGTTGAGGTTTTGCAGATGCTACATAGACGGCGGGACAGTCTAATAGCCTACCTCACTGAAAAGTGGAATCTCTCCATTCAATACTGCAGCAAAAACGGAGCTATTGCAATAGATGTCTCCAAAGCTGTCCACGAATCTTTCTTTCTTTTCCGGAGGTTTTTTGGTGGATTTTCGTGTCTTGACGTCACAAGAAGTGTTCCGCCGAACACTCTCCAATACTTAACACCAACAAAACACCAAAGAATTTCAGCACACAAATGACACGCAGAGATATTTCGATTTATTTTAATTTTATTTTATTGTCACATTTAGTTCGTTACACAACTGGGGATTGAATACCCTAAAACATCCGTCGTTAGTCTACAAAGTTTTTCTCTGTCAATTGCTTGTGAAACAAAAGGAAACACAATTAAACTTTTTCAGATCGACACCAAAATAAAAATCCAACGACACTATCGATACTCTTCGGGACTCGGTCTTGACACCACCGTACGCGCAATTAATCTTCTCGTTCTCGATTTCGTTTGTTTTATCTTAATTTCCCTATCCATCCTATCTGTATCTTATCTTCAAGAGAAAATTTCCATTTTGGTTTTCAATACCAACTTCTTATCGGGATCTTGTTTTGAAGACCAAGCGTACCGCCACTTCTTTCTCGATCCTATCATGGTCTTTGTTTGCGTTACTCATCTGGCTTACGACAACAAGAGTTTTTGTGTGCTTCAGATGGGTAACAAAGGAACCGTGGGATTTGGTTTGTAGATCGAATTTCCCAGTCATAAACATCTAGAGTGGGATAGGCGTTACGATGTTTATGATTGCAAGAATTGTTGGTCGGCGGGCGAATCGCTAGGCCTTTGTTTGCGCACGTGCGCTTGTCGGTTTGGGAACTTGCGCGGATTTTAGGGTGCTAATTGCTATTAGCTACACGAGCAGATTATTCTGTTTGTTTTCAGAAAAATGCATTTAATGGATGAACCGAATGGATGCATTGGATGGATGCGTTGAATTCAATATTAGGAAATTTTGAACGTTAAGTTCGATTGATTTTTACTATTGAATTCAATGTTGAGGTATTTAGGGTGTTACCTTTGTTTCAGGTGGAAGGAAGGACTTTGAGGAACGTGTCTGTGGGCACGTGAAATGGATATAGGTGAGTATGTTCCTTGGTGGAACGACGATATCTCAACCTATAGTGGGTTGTGTGGTTCGTAGAACCGCCACAGATTTAATGCAGGAAATGCTTGTTACCATTAAACTGCATTCTAAAAATTAATGTTGGTGTACCTCAGGGATGAATTCGTATGCCCACTCTATTTCTCACTTTCATAGAAATTTCAACCACCACTGAGGATCTGCTGACACCAGAAAATGATATTTATCTTATTTCATCGAAAGTGCTTGTCTATTAGGATTTCGCATTCAAGCAACGCCAAATGCTAAGGTCATTAAAATCGAACAAAAAATAAGTTAGTATGTTATTTTATACAATTATAAGTGGAATGTTGACTTGGATCATCTAGGAGCTACTCGAATGTAGACATTTTTTCTCAGTATTATCGAAGCCGAAGATCTTGTTATCCTTGGTACTCGTATTAATCCAACTCAGAACTGGAATGAACATATATTCACTAAATCGCAGGCGAAACGTATTTTTTTTTTGTCCTAAGTTTACCACAGACGTTACTCGAGTGATCTTGGAGGTTACACTACGTGGGAAAACTAATTACAGAATGTTTAGTAGTTTGTGCCGTAAGTTAATTTTAGTTCGACACACAAACACGGGGAATCGTTATTCAATTGAATCACACGAAACTTGTTCGCTCTGTATAATCACCCGATGTATATACGAGGGCAGGTCAATAAATCCTTAAAAAAGTCTAAGAGATGGCGCTCGTAGGATCATCAGTTTTTAGTGAGCATCATTTATCACTAGGTATCTGTCAAATGCAATATAAAAAAACCTTGTAGGTATCTGATGAATTGGGTATGGAAAAGATATTTGCGAGATGGGTGCCGCTTTTGCTCTCAGCTGAGAATAAACGCAACCGGGCGGTCTCTTTTAAGGGTCTTTTGGAGCGCATGCTTCGCAACTCAGATGAGTTTCCACGCAGATTAGTAACGATAGATGAAACATGGATATACCACTACACTTCCGAGACGAAAGAACATTGAAAACAGTGGATTGTTAAAGGCAACGAGCTCTAAAGAAGCAAACACAGTGAAATCAGGTTATGGCTACTGCCTTTTGGGATGCACGCGGCATTATCTTGGTTGACTATTTGGAAAAGGGGCAGACGGTATTATGCGTCATTAGTAGATCAACAAAATTAACTCAACGAAAAATAAAAGAAAATCGTCCTCATTTGAAGAAAAAAAAAAGTCCTATTTCTCCTGGATAATGTATGATAATGCGCACGTATGCACGCAGATTCAGTGACTAAAATTGAGAATTTGAAGTTTAATTTATAGACTTATAAAACAAATGGTACAACGGACAACGGTTTACATCAAATGAGGAGGTCATCGCACACGTAAATGCTTATTTTGAGGAACTACCACAATCAAACTTTTCTGAAGGATTACGAGAGTTGAAGGGACGTCTGTTAAAGCGTATTGAACTAGAAGGATATTATGTTGAAAAATAAAAAAATAACAATACCCAAAAAAAAAAAATTTTCCATCTTTTTCTAAGGACTTATTGAACTGCCCTCGTACATTTCAAGCCAATGCGCATCCCAGTCCTTACCTTGCCTTGTGCTCATACTATTCACTGACATTTAAGGGCATTTAAAAAACTCATAGTGATAAAAAACTGATTATAAAAAATCATCACTTTTAAAACATCTCTTTCATACGGTCATGCCTTACCTCTCAAAGTCTTGATGGCACCAAATAAAAATAATCGCGAGACTAAGTCTTTATGACTTTAAGGAAGTACTAATCTTCAAACGATATGTGTCAAAGTTTCACAACCAGGCATTATACGAGGGTTGCCTCTTATGTTTCGGGATTTGGCAACCCTAGCGTTGCAATCCGGCAATTGACAGTTCTGTCGTAAAGTTGGACATTTTTGAGGTTATACGCACTCAGAACGTTTTGACATACGAGCGCTATTTGTGTTGTTTACAGTAACTTAAAAGATTCATCTCGGCCCAAAAATGGAATTAAATCGTCAACATTTTCGTGCGATTATTTTTTACAATTTTCGGCGTGGATTAATTCAGCAACAGTGCATGGATGAACTTAATTCAATTTTTGGCGATGAAGCTCCATCAAGGACCAGTGTTTATCGATGGTATGGTGAATTCAATCGTGGTCGTAGTTCACTCCAAGATGAATTTCGTGAAGGTCGTCCAAAATCAGTTGTTGTTCCGAAAACCATTGATGCTGTGCGCGAACTGATATTGGAAAATCGTCATGTGACCTATCGTGAGATTGAGACAACCTTAGGCGTTAGTGGGACCAGCATACATTCAATATTGCATAAACATTTGACTGTCAAAAAAATTTGTTCGCGTTGGATCCCACACAATTTGTCAATCGCCCAAAAAAGGGCTCGTGTCAATAGGTCGAAAGAAATGCTCAAAAAATACGGTCGCGGTGCTTCGAAACACGTCTATGACATCGTGACAGGTGATGAATCGTGGATTCACGCGTATGAGCCCGAAAGTAAACAGCAGTCGACTGTCTGGGTGTTTCAAGATGAGCCAAATCCAACAAAAGTTGTTCGCGCACGAAGCACTTCCAAGCAAATGGTCGCCTGTTTTTTCGGAAAAACTGGACATGTCGCAACCGTACCACTAGAACAACGCAGAACAGTCAATTGTGAGTGGTACACAACCATTTGTTTGCCAGTTGTCTTCCAAGAAATCAGGAAAACCAACCGCCGAAGACGGATCACTCTTCACCACGACAATGCGAGCTCTCGCACATCGGCTGCGACAACTGCATTTTTGAGCCCCCAAAACATCGATTTGATGGGTCATCCGCCGTATAGTCCTAACTTGGTACCCAATGACTTCTTTTTATTCCCGTACGTAAAAAACAAACTGAGAGGTCAACGTTTTTAGGCACCTGAAGAAGCGGTTGCTGCATTCAGAATGCATGTGTTGAAGATACCTCAATCAGAGTGGCAAAAGTGCTTCGACAATTGGTTCAAATGCATGCAAAGGTGTATAGATCTTCATGGGGAATATTTTGAAAAACAATAAAGTGATTTTCGATGATCAATATTTGTTTTTGTTTTCTAATCCCGAAATATAAAAGGCAACCCTCGTAGTAATATAAGTGACACTATTTTTAGAGTATTAAAAAGAAACGCTTCGGACGGTTTCACCTGCCGCTCTCCACTCAGCTGACTCCCGGTTTGAATGCGGAGTGAAATGATGAATCGAAGTTCATCCATCGTCACATATTGACGCAAAAATCCTTTATATTCCGAGTAAACAGTGCCAAACAGCGCTCTGTATCGTGGATGCGGTGTCCCATTGAGAGCAAACAGCTCTTAAAATTGCTTCACATGAATTACTATAGCTCAGTATGTTATGGTCCGATTGTCATGAAATTCTGACACATCATTTGTAGGTCAGTATTTCCTAATAGTTATAAAGATTTTTCTTGACAGACGTTATCTCTAGTGAATCTCGAGACTTATAGAATGGTGTATTATATAACTTAAACTGACTGCAGTACACGATATAATAAATAGAAGACAAATGGCGGTGAGATGAAATTAACTAAAGCCATCGCTATCAGTCACAATTTGACTCATCTAAACGATGAATCTATGTGATTATCGAACAACTAACATGTTTTCGGAAACACTTGAAACGTATTTCTATTCGAAGCAGTCCCTATACACTGTTGTTTTATTCTTATTAATACGATATAAATGTTGTCTATTTCACATGAATTATTATATCTTGTTACACTTAGGTGATGTTTAGGTAATTTTTATAGTACGCCATAAGCATTTTTAAACCCGCGACTCCTTTCATGTAGATTGCTGATTCACATCCACCAGAATAGCGCTTCCTTTGGCATTTGACAGTCGACTAGCCTTCCCGTCTACCTCGACATATTCTTTACATCCTTGTTGTACTCTACCCCATACACACTAATCGATCGTGCCGTTTGTGTGGCCGAATATGGTTGGTGTCAACTTTGGCAGTTTTCCCCTTTTGAACCATTTTCCGTTGAGTCATTCACAAACCATGTTACTGTGGCGGTTCAGCCAAACCCCACGGTTCGCTTACCTGAAAAACCCCCATAACTTCCACCCAATCTCATAACTTCACTAATGCAGTCGCATTAGCATCTTAAATTCTTCACGCATTAGATAGATCAAATCTTTAACCAAAAAGTCCCTGTAACGGAAAACTTACCTTTCATGCATCTCTTCGCATACAATTCCCGGTAAAATTTCTTTCTTAACTTATCAGGAATCCCAAACCAATTAGGCGCCTTCGGTGCCAGTCAAATTCCCCTAGACGAATTCCCAATAACAAAGGATTTGGATTACATACTATGTAACCTTCACCATACACCATAAACATTGCGCCGTCTATTTTTCAACTTCGCCATGGTATGATAAATCTCTTAACGTACACATTGGCCAGCGACCTTTTTCTCCCGGCAATAAAATACCCAAGCAGCAGCATTCAATTAACGCAATCGACGCTGAAGCCAATTTCCCCAACTCGCACCAAGTGCAAACAAAAGAACGCTGTTCCTCCATAGGCTTCCCGGCGATACTTGTAGTGACTTCGATGGGGAAGAAGTGAACGGAGTGCCCATGCCTGGCAAAATACTTCTAATCCCCACATTACTCTCTTCGCATTGGTTGCTATTCTTCGGACGCACCAGCGATTTGTTTATTCAATATTTCGGTGGTAAGATATATTGTGTGAACAGGAATGACTTGATGGCTTTTAATGCTGCTCCTATTGAAAATATATCCGTGAAGGAAGATCAAGTCGGCACTCATCCAAAGAGCGTCAAACAATTTGTTTGTTTTTAAAATGGCACGTGGGGATACGTTCCCCTTTGCTGGGCGAACAGTTTAGAGATTTTCCAAGCGTGTGAATTCGTAGAATTGTCACAGCATCTTTTCCATTAAATCCTGTTTCAGAAAAAAAATTCCTTTCAGGAAACAAGTGGTCCCATCCATGTGGTAAGCAAACGTCCGACTAATACGTCATAAAGTTGAACAAAACTGTTTTTGGTATCATTGATCACAAATAAGTTGATAATGGAAATCCATGAATAAACACAAGTGATTAGATTGAATTTGTTGAGGGCAGAACCCTCATATATTTAGCTTAGTACAAGCAGTATATAAAATATACAAACTTAACAATTAACTTAAGAAATAAGGTCTGGTAAACTTACTTACTTTAGGGAAGGAGGCATAAGAGGCAGGACAATTAAATTTGGTGGGGTCCGAGCCCTCATATATTGAGCTTAGTATAAGCGAGGAACAAAAAATAGGAGAAAAAAAAACGTATGCTCATTTACAAGGGTCTGTATTGAGGAGAGTTAAGTTCAAGAGGTAGGTGCAGTTGACCGAACGAGAGGAGTCGATGAATGAATAGAATGTTTGTCTGGACTATATGCTCCGCAAGGGTTCCGAGGTTGATTAATTTGAGGCGGTTGATATATGGGGGCCGGATTAGGGAGTTTTCCCGCCCTACCTCAGAGAGCAACTCATAGAAAGCGGCGTTGAATGCTGTCGGTTCTGTGGATATGCATCTGTTGATACGGTGACCATACATAGCATGCATATTCTAGCAGGGGACGGGCGAAGGGAAGTTAAAGGGGTCGGGTTAAATAGGGGAGTGAGAATTCATTTGATCAGCGTTTCACGGATACGGGGGCAGAGTTGACTTTCGGGATTATGTCGTAAATATGAAAAAGGAAATTAAGTTCTGTATCGCTTAGGATTCCGATTGCTCTAATAGTGTGGACAATAGTTAGCGGTTGGTTATTAAAGAAATAGAGGCGCGGGAAGTTTTGTTACGTTTTCGAAAAAATTTTATATATTGGCACTTGGCAATACTAAGTACAACGGAGTTATTATTACACCAAGCTGAGAAGTTGTCAAGGTCAGTATGCAGCAGATCACGATCATGTGGAGTCTCGATGATCTTATATCTCTTAGTGTTATCACCATAAAAAGAGAAACGGGAATGCTTGATTACCTTATCAATATCAGTGGCGCTGGTATGAACAGGAGAGGGCCCAGGTGACTAGCTTGATAGACATCAGAGGCAGGATAGAAGAGGTTTGATATCACGGATCTGAACCGGACGGAATAAAGTCTATCATTAAGATAGGATGAGATCCAATTCAGCAGTCTTCGTTCAAAGTCGAGGGCGGATAATCTGAAGAGGATAAATTAATCGGTATTATGTTACACATATTGAACGAACTTATTCAAATATCTTCGGGTCGTTGATCTTCTCGAATTCAATCGAAAACCAAGGTTAAACAAAAGGATGGTAATTTTGTGGTGTACACATTCCAAAAAATGCCTTCTACACAGCTCATGAGAACTTATAAGAATTGTATTTACCAGTGTACCAGTGTGAAGTGAGGGGCAAGATACAAATGTATCGATAGGGAACGTTTTTTGTGAACGAGCCCTTATATTTTTTTGATTTGGTTGCTATGAGATCTGTCAAAAATATTTAGTATGCCTCAACTCATTGTACAAGCAACATAATTTTTTTTAATCCTGTTAAAAATGTCGAATTTTGTACCAGAAAATGATGATTTGCGGAAAGAATTAATTTTTTGTTTTCATTTGAAGAAAAGTGCTGCAGAGTTGCACCGAATGCTTGTCGAGGCTTATGGTGGTCATGCTCTATCGGAAGCAACATGCAAAAGAGGGTTTAAGCGGTTCAGAGATAATGAAAAACGTGGAAGACCACCAAAAAAGTTTGAAGACGCCGAATTGCAAACAATATTGGATCAAAATGACACTTTAAGTCAAAAACAAATGGCACAAATGTTAAATGTTGCACAACAAACAATTTCTGACCGTTTACAAGCTATGGGAAGGATCCAAAAGTGTGGAAACTGGGTGCCACATCAATTGAATGACAAGCAGATAGAAAAGCGAAACACCACATGTGAAACGTTGCTTCTACGACACGAAAGGAAGTCAGTATTGCATTGAATTGTGACTGGTGATGAAAAATGGATTTCTTTTAAAAATCCTAAACTCAAAAAATCATGGGTACATCCAGGAGAAGCGTCAACATCGACTGCAAAGCCTGATCGGTTCGGAAAAAATACAATGCTCTGTGTTTGGCGGGACCAGAAGGGGGTGCTGTATCATGAACTTCTAAAACCTGGCGAAACTGTTGATGCGCAACGCCACCGACAATAAATGATCAATTTGAACCACGGATTGATCGAAAAACGACCAGAATGGGCCACAAGGCACAGAAAGGTAATTTTGTTGCATGATAATGCTCCGAGTCATACAGCAAAACCCGTCAAAGAAATAATAACACCTCTCGGCTGAGAAGTGTTACCCCACCCGCCGTATTCACCAGACTTGGCTCCTTCCGACTACCATTTGTTTTTATCGATGGGACACGCATTGGCTGAGCAACATTTCAATTCCTACGAAGAACTCGAAAATTGGGTCTCCGAATGGTTTGCCTCAAAAGACGACCGGTTTTATGGGCGTGGTATCCACAAATTGCCAGAAAGGTGGTCGAAATGTGTAGAAAGCAATGGCCAACACTTCGAATAAAATGGTTTTTACGTTCCCATTTAAAATTAGTGTTTTGTTTTAAAAAAATCGCTCACTGCATACCGGTACACCTGGTAACAGGCAGAAGTCAAAACGTAATCGAAAGCTAGGAATCAAGGCCAACAATCGTAAGCGCATTTGTAAAACCAACTACCGTGGATAGCACTGACAAAAAAATGGTGTTCTGTAGTAAGGTGTTGCTAATCGGAAGGTCCTTCAATTTTTTCAAATATCAATTAAACTGTTTTCGACAAAAAAAAAAACCATGAAACTGAAATAAAAACAAAGCAAAACAGATCAGACTACAATCAGTAGCGACTCCGTTTACTAAAGACAAGAGTAAACGTCAAATGTTTACTGAGTACATTTTCCTCTGGTCCATCCACAAGCATTCCTATTAATCCTTTGTAAATAAATTTGAGGAGCCAAAGTAGACTAAATGAAAAATAAAATCGTTGTGTATTGATTCATCAAAGCGGCCTGCCACCTTTTTCTCAAATCATAAACAAGTATTTATTTAATACAGAATAACATCAGAATAAGGTTTTGTTTGATTTATTTAGCACGACTACACCAAACATTCAGCTTAATCAATCAGATATTCTAAAAGTCGTGCATAAAATGCCGAACATCTTTTTCCTTTTATAAAGCCTACATTTGCGTTACTGCTTTCACAAATAAGTGGCTGAAAGTGGTTGTTTATCTAGTAAAAAAAAGTCACTTTACTATATAGTTGGAAATTTTGTTTAGAAAGAACGGTCGATTTGTACTTACTTATTGAGCAAGGGTCCAGGCGTACGCTTGTAAAAAAGTTGTTTTGGAAGACGTTTTTTTTTTTAATTTACTTGTAATCAACTAACGAAATCTTTCTCTGGACTCTAGACCGTAAATATGCAAAACTAACGTTTTTAAGATAACTCTATCTCACATCATTGATACTCTCGATGTACCCGTAAAAATATAGAAATGGTTTCCCGTTGTACAGCTGAATCAGTGTGTAAATAAGAAACGTATTATACTCTAAATTAATACTCCATGTTAGGATTATAAACCCTAAAAGTATTATTATTTGTCATCATCATCATCATCGGCACTACAACCGTGATCCGGTCTTGGCCTTATTTAACAAGTCTCTCTACCGGTCCCGATTTTGATCCGATGTCATCCAGTTTGGCACTCCTAGGCTCTGAGACCACCCAATAAGCTTCAAGGTAAATCGCGTATAACTCATGGTTGTATCGTCTCCGGAATCGTCCTCCCTCACACATGGGGCCAACAATTCTCCTTAAGACCTTCCTCTCGAACGCGTCTAAGAGTTCAGAGTGCCTTTTATTGAGCACCCAGGCCTCGGATCCATACATGAGTACTGGTAAAGACCATGGTCTTGTACAGTAGCAGCTTGGATGTTCTGGATAAGTTTCGGGATTTAAAGAGCCTTGGTAGACCATAGTAGGCTTTGTTGGGTTTAATCAGCCGTTCGCGTATTTTTTCTTCCGTATTGTTATCGGCTGATACTATTGACCCAAGGTAGTTAAAGGATTGCACTTCTTCAAATTCGTGCTCCACTACCCTCATAGTTTGACCAACGTGAGGTCTTTTCTTCGCAGATGTTGCCACCATGTACTTAGTTTTCCCCTCATTAATGTGCAGTCCCAGTTTTTCTGCCACCTGCTCGATCTGGGTGAAGGAGTCCTGTACAGCCAAATCGGTTCTACCGATGATGTCGATGTCATCTGCGTAGGCAAGTATCTGACTAGACTTGGTGATATGGTGATAATAGTCCCTCTAGTTGTCACGCCAGAGTCACGGGTTGCTTTCTCCAACGACAGGTTGAAGAGGAGGCAGGCCAGACCGCCCCCTTTTCCGGAGTCTATTAAAGATGTTTATTGGTTTGGACAGCAATCCCGCTATTTTTATTTGAATAGTTACGTTGGTCATGGTCAACCTACAAAGTCCTATCAATTTGTTTGCAATGCCGAACTCTCTGATGGCATTATATAGTTTTACCTTAGCTATGCTGTCCTAGGCAGACTTAAAGTCTATAAATAGATGATATAATGGAATCTTAAATTCCAGATATTTTTCCATCGCCAGTCTAAGGGTGAATATCTGATCAATCGCTGATTTGCTTGGGATGGAGCCACACTGATATTGACCAATGATGACTTAAGCGTATGGGTCTATCCGATCTTGTAGGATAGTGGAGAGTATCTTATAGGCGGTACTAAGCAATGTTATACCCCTATAGTTGCTGCACAGTGTGATATCTCCCTTCTTATGTATGGGGCAAATTATACCACGACTCCAATCTTCCAGCATCTCCTCTTGTTCCCATACGTGCACCACGATCTCATGAATTGCGTGATGTAACGTTGTCCCTCCTTGTTTGATCAGCTCATCTGGTATGCCATCAGCTCCAGGGGCTTTATTTGATTTGAGCTGTCTTATGGCTTTTAATGTTTCCTCAATGCTTGGTGGCGGCAGCATTTGGTCTTGACCTTGTATTGGTGGAGCCTCCAATTCTTCTGTGAGCTGACTATTTAGGACGTCATTGAAGAGCACTTCCCATCGCTCCAGAATGCCTTCAGGACCGGTGATCAGATTACCCTCTTTATCCTTGCAGTAAGTGCAGCGTGGTGTGTACCGCGTCATACTGCGGATTATTTGGTAGAAATTCCGCGCCTGGTGCGGACCTCGCTCTCTAATTTTCTCTATTTCTCAGACAAGGTTTTTTTCCCAGGCACTTTTGTTTTGTCGGTGAAGTCACTTTTAAGATCTTCTGAGCTCTTTGTATTTCTCCTCGCGTACCCGCGTCCTATGAGACTGCTGCATTGCGCGGTATGCAGCATTCTTACGTTCAGTCGATAGTTTCTACTCATCATCAAACCAGTCTCTCGGATCTGTACGACTACTGCCTAAGATGGAGTTGGCAATACTAATAACAGTAGTCTTAAGGCGTGTCCATTTCTCTTTTACGCCTGAGATTCTAGCCCCAGGGCTTACTCTCCCTTCGTCGAGATCTTCGAGGGCGAGTCCCAGCGCATGACCAAATGTGTTACTGGTATTCTCATTTCTGAAAACAGCCGAGTTGATTCGAACCTGATCCGCGGATGCAATATGTCTCCGTAACGCAATCTGCGCTCGAAAAACTGTACTAACAAGATAGTGATCCGAGTCGACGTTGGCACCTCGGTACTTTCGTACCGTTATCAGGCCCGAAGAGTGGCGGCGATCTATCAACACGTGGTCAATTTGGTTGCGAGTGGTTCCATCAGGTGATACCGAGGTGGCTTTGTGGATATCTTCTTTTTCGCCGTCAGGGGACTCCTCTATAGGTCCGTGAACGTTTATGAGGCTTATGTGTTTAAACTTGCCTCGCAGGCGAAGAGTGCATAGCCTTTCGTTTATCGCATTAAAGCCGATAATGGCAGGCTTCAGTTTTTGGCTGACTAGAAAGCCTACCCCGACCACATGGTGTTTTACATGACAGCTGTAATAAATGTCATACTCATTTCTTTGAATAACACCACTCCCCGACCAATTTATATCTTGTATTGCTGTTATGTCAACCTTATATCCGGACAGGCCATCGGCTAGCTGCTGTGCAGCTCGAGCTCTGTATAGTGAGCGGACGTTCTATGAAAAAATACTTAAATCGTTTAGCCATTTTCGTTTCCGTGGTCGTCGTCGTGTATCCGGTCCATATCCGAACCTTGTTAAATTTGACATAATAATTTATTTTTACGGGCATGGTTATTAGCCGTGCGCCAACCTTTCTCAGTACGTCGCTGCATGCGGGGTGTCACGTGGAGACTGCATGTCAACTTCGATTGAACAGGGACAAGGATCGTCCTGGTCTTCGCCGGGTTGATAGCAGTCAGTGACTTTGCCCTGTGTGTTCGTTCCCATCCGCCATTATTATGTGTCACTGTACAATTATTTATGAATAATATGGTGGCTACCTAAACTACATAACCTTATATTTGATATCAATCATTTATACGTCGAGAGCACATTATTTATTGAATTTACTATTTGCAGAACTCCACAATAGATCATAATGTAAAACAATAGAAATTCTACACAGTGAATCGTTCTTCAACCGAACAATACGAGCGAGATCGCTCTGTCCAGTCATGTGTTCCTCCACGACTTCAATACTGAAACAATCATAGCCAATACACTTCAAGCCTTCTTTCCCTATTCTTCCATTCTTTTTCTACGTAAGCTGTTTATTGATATTTCAGAACATGAAAGAATGCTTTTCGTGTGCGCAGCTAAAAAACGAACGTTTGGAAAATACATCGTATAAGGAACTATTAAGAGCAATTTCCTCAAAGCGCAAGTGTACCGGCATACAAGACGAGCACTGTGGCACATATTTCTATCTTCAATAACCTCTACTACCCTTGCATGTATCTCATGACGTTATAAAAGGATGAAACTTATTGAATCTTAATAGATAATCTGAAAGCATCAGAATATATGTGATCGGTTTATGCCCATAATTTAACGCACTATCCAAAATTTAGTCGGAATCGTATCCATTCGAATGATTTTATCAGTGCTCATCAATTATCCAAATAAAAGAAAAAATCAATAGCATTTCAAACCTCAATCTTCAGAGTTTATTTCGCATCCTTCAATTTGTCACAATTTTGCAGAATTAAAGAAAAAATTAGGTATATCAAGAAGCCCGTCTATTTTTAAATTTCCCTACTAACTCGAAAAAATAATGAGGCTTTCATTCCGTTTATGTTTTGCATTATTGGTGCTTTCTGTTTTTCAAGGCCTATTAGAAAAATACTTCTCTATTCTGACAAGGTATAGGGCGCTCTTGTACAGAAGGTAATCTTTAAATCCATGGTAACTCTGAAAACCATATAGTGATTATGGCGAGAGATGAGATAAACATATGTACCTTGGTCACTTTCGACGGCCTCTCCTGCTGTTCTTTGAATAGTCTGTAGACAATTCTTACCATCGTCTCCATTTCGCCACTTCCACAAATCCTTACGTTTGTCTCAACATCTTTTGATTCAGATTATAAATACGTATCCTACCTAAAATACCAAAATCACTAAATTTTGCAACATAGTTTTGCCTGAGTATATACCGTTTGGTTTCCAAAACTCGTCCAACTCTAAGTTGAGTCACAAAACACTTGTCCGGGCCACAGGCAACATTGCAACAATTTGTATCTAAAGGAAGGACAAGTTTTTGCTAAATTTTAAAACTTTATTTTATCCTTTTCCTTTTTGTGACCGATGTTTTGAATATCTCTGCACATACCAAACATCATTGTATCTGGTATCCCTTGAGTATCACAACGTTAATGTAAAATTTCGGCATGTTTGTGCTGTGTATTTGTTCCACATATTTTCTTGTCGCAACTAAGTATTTATTTAAATTAGTCTTTAAAATGTAACCCATTGAAAGTAAATATCACAATAAGAGGAGATTATATGAATGGCATATAAAATTCAACAGGGGCGTGGAATGCCATATTCTGTTGAGTACTTCACCCAAACGGTGTTTAGAAACAGAAACCAAGATAGCGGAATCGTGTGTAAGCTGTGTCCTAAAGAACTCTGTAAATGGTAACTTTTAGTGAGGTTGTTTGCGATATCATGGTTTTTGGGGTGACAATAAAAAGGGAATATCTCCCCAGGAGAACATCCTGTGTATTTAAATAAATGCATTATAAAACAAAATAAAATAAAAAACATCCTGTATCAGGATTTGTGAAGGGATAAGGAATTCCAAAGTATTGTACATAATATTGGCAGTAAATTCAAGCCAGAGGGGGATTATTACATTCAATTGACTGCACACCTGTGTCACGGCAGATTGTTCAATGGTTTACATTTTTATGTGCTTACGCATTTGCGAATATTATTTCATACTAGAGTTGATTGCCGAAAACATGGAAGTAATTTAAACACGGATCCGTCCGTCGCAGTTTGGAAGGCAGACAGTGGTATTGCTTTAATTCATCGTAACTTTAATACAATCAAGCCCTGCTATCTAAACAAGCAAGTACCTTATATATTACTACATAGGAAGACTAAGACATTAGTGGAATTACCATGTTATGATAAATAACCGAACTTTAAGAAATTCGTCATCGCGTAATTGGGCTCGCTTTCAAGGCTCTGTTCACGCGCGGTAACGGCAGTTTGTAACATCAGGGGCATCGGTTTCACCAATACAAATGTAAACGCCGTCCACCAATATTTGCAAACAGCGAAACCTCATATCCTTGCCTTAACTGAGACCCAGGTCGATTCGTCAACTGATTCGACATATCTCTGTTGCTCAGGATATGACTTACATTCCAGATTCCGTTTTAAGGGCGGAGTCTGCGTCTTCACCCCGTCCCATCTGGCTTGCCAAAGGATGTAGGCCTTGGAACCCAGTAACAAGGACATCACATAGTTGAGGGTCGTGATGAGGAGATCTGTTAAATTTCTTTATTGTCTTTACCGCTTCCCGGATGACGATCGGCCAGTGACATTTTTCGAACATCTTTCACGCACCGTTGACTGCATGCAGATCAACCACCCAGCTTCTAAAATTGTTGTCCCTGGCGATTTTAATGTACACAATTCCGGTCGTTGGTACATTCTAACAGAATTGACGAGGCTGGGCTGAGATGTTCGCTGTTAGCCACAACTTCTTTCAACTCGTGAAGGAACCTCCCCGAGTGGCGGATGCCCGGGGTGATTATGCGAACACTCTGTATCTGTTTTTGACATCTGAACCGGGTATTAATACCGTAGAGGTTTCTGCGCCACTGGGAAACTCAGATCACTGCTTAGTATTGATCGCGCAACCACTTGGATATCAAACGAATAACCGACCTAAGCAGCTTCACCATGTATGGAGGTATGGGGCTCTTAACTTGGACGATTTGCGAGATTTCTTCGCATCCTTTCCATGGTCGGTGGTGTTATAGCGTTTCGGATGATAGTCAAGAACGCGTGATTCGATCTGACGCTATGACAGTTAGAATCACCAAAAATTGAACCAAAGCGCAACCCTTCAAGCCACTGGCCGTGTTTAGAATTCGATTTTTAAACTCAAGTATATTCAACTGATGTGAATTGTTATGTTATCGCTATGGTATACGGCTCTGATGCATTCTCTTATTCGATTTTCGTTCGGTGTTCTTCACTATTTGCTTGTGTATTGTGTGTATTGTGTCTTCAGAGACTCCGGTGTTAACGCTTGCGCGGAGTCGGTCACAGAGATTATTCTTCTCGGGATGCAGATCCACATTCCGCATTCCATCAAACGAAGCTCACCTGATAAACCTTGGTTTGATAAAAAAAATGCGATCAGATTACAGGGCCAAAAAATGGGGTTTTAGACAATGGCGCTCCAATCCGACCGATGTTAACAGAACAAATTTTGTTGGACTCAGAAACGCGTCCAACCAGGCGATTGATACCGCGAAAAAGCCTACACCGACAGAGTGACCAAAAACCTCCTTCAGTGACAAACCGGTTCGCGTGCCTTCTGGTCGATGGCAAGGGCTGTCAGCAGTAGCTTCGCTTTCTCCTCTTTCCCTCCGTTGGTGACAGACAGCGGGACGTTAGTCACAAATTCAAAGAATAAAGCTAATGTGTTCGCGAATTCAAACCTCTATCGCGGTCTTTTGGAACCACCTATGATCGCTCCGGAAAGGTCTTCGATGCGGGATGCCAGGTTCCGCCCGCGTACTATTCAACGCATTCTACCTGAACTGGACTGTAGGAAGGCAACCGGCCCGGGCGGAATACCAACAACAGTCCTTAAGAACTGTGCTTCAGAACTATCGCCGGTTCTTGCCAGACTATTTCGCTTATCTTATGAACAACGGACATTTCCTACCTGCTGGAAAATCGCCCGAGTTCATTCAATCACAAAGAGGGGAAAAATGTGTCGTCCACAAAATTACCGACCGATAGGATTACTGTCTGTGTTATCTAAGGTAATGGAAAAGGTCATCAATGCCGAGTTAATTAAATACTTGTGTGGCGACTCTAACAGATACACACACAATTCACAAGCAAAATAGTGAACAGCACCGAACGAAAAATCGAATAAGAAAATACATCAGAGCCGTATACCAAGCGATAACATAACAATTCGCATCAGTAGAGTATAGTCGAGTTTAAAAATCAAATTCTGAAATCGGCCAGTAGCCTGATGGGTAAAGGTTAGGTACAATTTTTGGTGATTCAAACTGTCATAGCGTCAGTTCGAATCACACGTTTTTCTTCACTATTATTTCAAATGCTATACTTGGTGACTACGACGTGATCTGTACACGCAGCACACACTTCCCGTAGTAAAACAGAACTTCACACACGCAATCATGACTTCTGCATAGAGCACCAAGGCACACTCGCTTGCTCCGACATTCTCTCGTTCGCTCGTCGTTCGCACCGAAGCTGATCGTAACGAAGTTATTGGGAACGGGGTGGTGTGGCGACTCTAACAGATACACACACTATTCACAAGCAAACTAGTGAAGAGCACCGAACGAAAAATCGAATAAGAAAATACATCAAAGCCGTATACCAAGCGATAACATAACAATTCACATCAGTGGAGTATTGTCGAGTTTAAAAATCGAATTCTAAAATCGGCCAGTAGCCTGATGGGTAAAGGTTAGGTACAATTTTTGGTGATTCAAACTGTTATAGCGTCAGTTCGAATCACACGTTCTTCTTCACTATTATTTGAAACGCTATACTTGGACTCCGACGGACTTCTGAATGATCGTCAATATGGATTCCGTGGCAGGCGGTTCACGGGAGACCTTTTGACTCTTATAACAGATATGTAGACATCTGCGATTGAGGGGCATGGTTAGTCAAGGGCGGTCGCATTGGATATCTCGCAGGCTTTAGACCACGTCTGGCACGGGCCATTGGTGAGCTAACTTCGTTCATATGGACTTTCCCAGCAGCTTTGCGACTGGACGAAGAGCTTCCTCGAGAATCGCTCGATCCGAGTTGTTGTGTACGACGAGTTTTCGGATCTGTATCCTGTTAATTCTGGGGTGCCCCAAGGTTCTATTTTGGCTCCAACCTTGTTCTTGCTTCACATGTATGATTTGTTGGAGTCGACGCATAACAGGGTGTTTAGTTTTGCGGATAATAGTACGCTTGTTTCCTCTTTTTCGAGTGATCGTCCGATTGGTGCATCAACGTCGCACCAGCTGAGATGTAGACACATTGACTCTCTGAATCAGGATCTGGATAAAGTCCTGCAGTGGGACAGGGCCTATCTCGTCGACTTCAATGCAACGAAGACACAGTATACAACATCCCGACGCGACGGCGCGAACATCCCTTTGTTACAGAGCGGGAAAGATGTGGAACTCCCTTCCTTTGCGAGGGTTCCCGGAGCGTTACAACCTGCAACTGTTCAAAAAGAACTGCAACAGTTATTTGGTGGCATCTCGGGGTCTTCACTCGGCGCTATAGGTTCGCCTCTTCCTAGAGAAGTGTAATGAAAAACGTCCAGGATAATGTCTTCCTGAAACCAGTTTGAATTACTAAGTCAACCACCGACGAAACACGTAAGCCTGCTTCAGCACATAGTCTACTTTGGTATTTAGGAGTAGCTTAACGCTCGGTTTATATGCGTGTTTCGTGTAAAAAAAATTGTATTCAGATTGTGCCTGTGAACCTCGTATTAGAATTTAAAGAAAATAAAGGGCATACTGATTTATAATTTTTATTAATGGCTCGCAAAACAGTCGGGAATTTTAAATAAACAAACGATCTCCATATGTAAGAATTGCTTGTGCTAAATCAATCGTTACAGAGTATAAAGGGCGACAAAAAGCCCATTCGCGATTTCTGTAGGCATATATTACGCTCCTCAAAAGGTTTGTTTATTATATAAAATTGGTTTATTAGATAAAATTGAGTTATTGAGCAACTTGGTTGCGGCATAATAGACGTGGCTGACGTGTGGCGTAATAGACATAACCTTCAAGTTGAATTTTCATGGGAATATAATGTGCCTAAATATATGCTAACAAACCACCTAAAGTGACCACTTTCACTCATCCATTACGGACCCCACCAAACCATCATCTCAGAAACAGTATTCTGTGTCGAATGGCTACAATGTCATGAGAGCTTCGCAACTACCAGTGCAACATTCATAGGTAGAGAGGACATTTTTATCTGACCAATTATGGTATTTGTTTCATGCATTGAAGGTTATTCACTCTCTGACCTCAACCAGCGTCTGGGGATGAATATACGTAAAGGGTGTTTCCGTAAAACCATAAGATGGAAAAACTGAATAACATTTATTTTCTTCGATTATTTAATTCAATCAAGGAGGAAAAAGTGACGGACTAATGCTCTCCACAGATTTGGAAGTAGACTTCTTTCCAATTGTCTACATTTTTAAAGGCCTAGCGACATAATTGCTAATCCACGGTGTTGAGTCAAGGCCGTTAACAGTGGCCGCATTTAGCTCTTGAATGACATTATGCCTTACAGCTCCAAACAAAATCACAGAATGAATTCTAACGTGTTAAAATCGCGTA
The DNA here is from genome assembly GCA_963931805.1 of Microdon myrmicae. Classification (NCBI taxonomy): domain Eukaryota; kingdom Metazoa; phylum Arthropoda; class Insecta; order Diptera; family Syrphidae; genus Microdon; species Microdon myrmicae. The sequence continues at coordinate 46,100,840 of OZ007499.1, read as the reverse complement.
ATCTTGTTTGCCGATTGGCAATGGATAATGTATTCACTTCTCGCGCAGGCAGGATCGATAAGTACAGAGTCCTGTTGACACCACTTGTTATACAGATTCATACCATCTTTCGGTCACAAACACTTTATCATGCCGTAATGGCGTTCGCCTTCCACAGTATTAACCTGCTCATTTTCATAAAAATGAGGACTGATGACGCTGCTGCCCCAAAAACCATATTAGTGGTAGGCTTCTCAACAGTCACTGTTAGTTAACAGCCTGCTGGTGCTCAGTGCGTCCACAAATTAATGAACTGTAATTATTTAAAATGGTAGTTGAAATTATATCCAGCGGTACCTGGCCAATAGATCTCAACCCATCAATAATCGACATCGAAAACGCCTTCCCTCTAGAGTCTATCGTGTTCCACCGATTAGGCGTATCGTGGTGTCTGTAGCTCACTTTACCCTTGCGAAGCGTTTCTTACGCCAGGTGGGGAAAGCCGCTTTTGATATCTGAAAATGAGAGAAATTCAATCTTGATCTCCCTTATCTCAGGTAGAGGGAGGTAGTTTGGAATACATCAAAATGGGATCAAAGTGGAATGAAATCTCTCTTAATGATTACGTTTTTGTTTCCTAAAACCCTAACCAAGTTGTGTACAGGAAACAACCCTAATGAAACGGAACAAACTATGCAATTTCAGAACCGAAGTCAAGTGTATAAAAAAGAAGAGTATAGGAGAGGCCAATTTAAACGAGAACCTGATCAATAGTTTATTCCTAAAGCCAAGTGGCTTGAGTCACTTGAGGAGTATTTTCTCAAACAGTTTTGAAATGGATGGCAATAGCGATATCGGTCTATAAGACGTAACTTCTTCTGTTGGCTTATCTGGATTTTTGAGCATTATCATTTAGGCTGTTTTCAAAGAATTCGGAATGTATCTTGCAAGCGTGAAATAAATATGTTAGCATAATGATAGCTTTTCGAGGTAATTCCTTGGATACGCCAGGTAACGCTTTGTAGATGCCGGGTGCTTTTTTGTGGTTCAAATTTTTGTCGATTTCTTGAGCAATCACCATTGGGGACACTGGTTTAATTGTTCGCTCAGTTTGTTACCTGAATGAGGGATCAATTCTAGTGTGGATGTTTGGTGGTTTGAACACTGAAGTCAGGTGTTGTGCCAATAGGGTACTTCAATTATAAATGGTTATTTTACTTTTTTGCTCAGCGACAAGTTGCGAGATAGATAATCTTGTGCGTGAGTGTTGTTTGGTTTATGAAGAGTGGGGGAACAGGCTTGCCTAGCAGTCGCGCTCGACTTTGTAGTCAGTACAGACAAGAGCGAGCAAGAGGTACATACGTCTATTGCGCAACGGATTATTATAAAATTTTCAGAAAAGGAAGGCTTCAAACCCTCGGAAATTTTTTCTCGATTGAAGGCACAGTTTGGTGATGATACACTGTCTCAGAATCGTGTATATACGTGGGCCAGAGAATTTAAAAGTCGGCGAGAACGTATCGAAAACGATCGTCATGTTCGACGACCAAGGACAAGTCATACAGATGACAACATCTATGTCGTTCGAGAGCTTATTGAAAGCGATGGATTGAAAACTTTCATAACTGACACCCACTTCTGATGAAATTTCTCCAACAGTTAAGCGCCAAAACGAATCTTATCCAGGTTCGCCTATCTATGCGATCTCTAATCTCAATGGGGTAGTAGGCTGCTAGTACTAGTTTATCTCTTGGCATGGGAGTTGCTGTTGTTACTGCGCTTTGTACTGATTCGGTAAATTGTTGTATTTCCTCACAATCTTGAAGTTTATCGCTTAATGCATTTTTAATGTCAAAGGTTGTGGGGTACGGAAGTATTGTGCCAGACATGGGCACTCGGTCCACTTCCTTCCACCAGCATCTCTAAAAGCTCCAGTTGAAGAGAACACCGACATAAGAACGAAACGCCGCCACGTTTGTTTGCACCAGAAGCAAAGGATGAAAGATAAACACCGAGGACACTGCGACACAGCAAGGAAACAAACCGTTGAAATAAAACACCATGGCTTCACTGCACAGTAACTGAAACGCGTTAGATCGTTTATTGATTAAATGTTTTCTTTATTGTTACGTTTTAGTCTCAACATAAAAATCACTTTGTTCTCCGCCATTATTAAATATAATTGTGTCTTTATACTTTATTTGAACTTATTATGATATTAAACGCGCTTTCTCGACTCGACGGGTTTACGACTCGGGGGATATTCGCATCCCCGTGCGCACCGGAGAGCTGGAGATCATGCGACCAGCGTGGTCAGCAGATGAAATTCGACTCAGCGTTGCTCTGCTCGATGCAGAGCCACTTCGCAACCGGGGGTGAGTTCTCTCGAGAGAGAAAGTGCTTCTCTCGTGGTGAAAACAAGGAAGAAAGACTTGGCAATGTATGTGTACGTGTGAGTGAAGATCACATTGGTTTTTTTCATACACAAAGCCATGGGAATGAATCTGAAACAAAGAAGGGAAAATGTGCATTCATTAGATGCGAGTTCGGTAAAGCAAACAAACCGAAACTCGTCGGATGCTAATGATTGGATCTATGTTTGAGATGTGCGTCGGTGCTAAATAAATAGACGCGACGCATCGAAGAAATGGTGTTTAGGGGTGGTGGCAGAAACAAATCCCTTGCCTGCATTTGTATATGCAGGGTAATTAGTTTGTGGCGACGTACGAAATAGATGATTGTTTGTCTATTGAACAACGAATCGCTGGTCGGCTTGTTGCAGCTGTAAAAACAAGCCGTTCGACATTGCGTTTCAATTGATAACAATGGGTGCGAATGATTTATATTTATGGTACATATGCACATTAAGGAACTATTTTAAGAATTTTAGATAATGCGTTGTATGCATTAACTGTCCTTGAAAAAGGAAAATGTCTTCAGGTGCCAATGCAAATGCATTGGCGGAAAACAATTGAAGTTGGGTTGTAATAATGGGGGTTCTGCCTGATAAGTTAAGAAAGAAATTTTACGGAGAATTGTATGCGAAGAGATGCATGAAAGGTAAGTTTTCTTTTCCAGGGGCTTTTTAGATTACAGATTTGATCTCTTTAATGCGTGAAGCATTTAAGATGCTAATGCGATTGCATTAGCGAAATTAGGAGATTGGGTGAAAGTTATGCGGGTTTTTCAGGAAAGCGAACCGTGGGGTTTGACGGAACCGCCACAAGGTCTTTTCGGAATTTTTCCCAATCTGTATATTTGTTAGTAACTTTTTTTCCTGTTCTTTCTGGGATTCAGCTGCATTCAATCTTAGTAGTACTGGACTGTGGTCAGACGTTAAATCAACTATACTACCGTTTTGATGTATTTTAATTTGATGCCACCCCTGGCAAAGTAAAGAAATCGATATGGTCAGGACTTTCGTTGCTATCAGTAGGCCAGTATGTTGGTGAGCAAGACGAATGAAATTCGCACTTTGCATTTTTGATAGCTGAAGCAATTCTTTACCCTTGCATGGTGTAATAAACCTTGACCCTCAAACAGTATACTTTCGATTAAAATCTTCACCAATTATATACCTTGACCCGAGCTTCGTGAAAATATCCATGAGTTGTTATTTTGTATGTCTAGGTGGGCAATATACAGCACCTATGTTTAATTCAACTCCATTAAGGTTAATAGTAACAATGGAGTCTTGAATAAAAGTATCTTTTATTTCGTCTTATTGGAAGTGATGTATACTTTGTTATATTATCAGAGCTGTACCTCCACGGGCACGGTACTACAAGTGAGAGAGTATTACAAACTGTCACAAAGCAAAAGTTACTTAATACACAACGACGCCTAAGCAAAACTCGGATAGATTTTCAAACGATTTCAAATAACATTTACTGAAGAGAGAATATGCATTGACCATTGAATTATATACTTGTTTGTACTCCACATTGCAAAAAAAAAAAAAAAAAAAAAAAAAAAAAATACACCATATTTAGGACAAAAAATAATAATCATCATCATCGGCACTACAACCGGGAACCGGTCTTGGCCTTATTTAACAAGTCCTGAGGCTTGTTAAATTTTCCATAACGATTTGTTTTTTTCCGGGCAAGGTCATTAGTCTAGCGCCAGAGGCTCCCCGACGGGGAATCGAACCCCGGTCTCCCGCGTGACAGGCAGGTATACTAACCAGTATACTATTGAGGAGCTAAAAAATAATAATAATAATATGAAAAACAAACACAAACACTTCCAATATGTTAACAAGCAAGAGTCTTTTTTTCCTGAGTTAAAATATGTCGGAGGGTGATTTGATTATTGCTTTTTGGGTACTCAGCACCTCCCCTTGACGTTGGTAGTATATTGCAATATTGATGTACACATTTCATTGACCAGATTATCAACCAAAAGCTAATAATTTCATGATAAACAGACACTAATTTAGTATTCTCTACAAAGTCTGCCGAACTATTCCTAAACATTTGCTGACATCCATTGACCTAGAAGCCGCATCAAATCATCTTCGAGGCTTATGCAGAGATTTGTTGGTCATCTGTTGCTAACAACTGTGCTTTTTTATTATATCTATTTTTCTTTGTTCCGATAACTTTTCAGGTACAGCTCCAAGCCTGACCCTGTGGGACCGCAGAACAAAAATAAAAATAAAACACAAAACCATAAAAGGAACTCTTGTTAACTTAACTGAGAAAAAGATTAAAATGAGAATAATAACAAAACGGAAATCTTAGAAAAAAGTATCTTCCGAAATACTATTAGCTGGAAAAAGTTGAAAACGACCTGCGTTGGCATATTTCTCATTTACAGCTAAGAAAAGAAAAGCAAAAATTATAAATAAATCATAAACAAAATTTTAATTGTTATTGCTAGATAAATCGTTGTTGTTGTTGTAAAGTATTTAAACTGTTATTTTTTATATACTACAAATGTATATTTATGTAAATACCTAGATAAGGTGACCACGTCTGCTGCGCCAGCAACGTTCTCTTTATTAATTAGATTTCGGTTTTAAATTCTGTGATCACCAAACTCGAATTGTATTTGGGAAATAAAAATACAAAATAAATAATAAATATAACTTTAAACTTACCTATAATAAAAGGCTCCAAGCCAGAATTTGAATTATGCAACATTGATCCTTACGGACAAAGCATGGGAATACTTAAAAGTTAACAAGAAGCACTAAAATCATTAATTAAAAAATAAGAAGAAAGAAAAAACTAAACCAGCAAACAAAGAAGCAATAAATAAGCTAGAAGAAAAACTAAGCGCAATAACAACAACAACAAAAACAACATTTCGATACAGGGTGACAAAATTGAAGGGCTACCTTCTAATTAATTACCAAACCAAGACAACCATCATAGTTCCGAAAAACAGATAACCAACTAAACAGAAAACATTTACTCAAGACAATCATCTCCGCCACCACCTCACAGACTACAATGCTCTGGTAGCCAAGACAGTTTTGCCGTGGACCATTGCTACGGCGGGGGTGGACAATTGAATAGTATTGGTGGAAGTGTGGGTCAATGGTCGGGCATACCGAATTGTGGAGGACCAATGTGTCATCATGGTCCTGGTCCAGGGGGTGCACCACCTGTACCGCCTCCACCCCCATCACAGTCAATTCTAATGGCCGGTGGTGTTGGTGGTGGCAGTCATTTAGGTTCACATATTGGTATTGGTGGCGGTGGTATTGGTCATTGTGGCGTAGGCGGTGCTGGTCCACCACCACCACCTTCATCGTTACCGCCACCGCCACCATTATGCAATCCCTGTAGTTCAAATAGTTTTAATTCAGTGCCAATACCAGGACCATCATCATCGCGGTGGGGTCCAAGAACTTCATGCCCAGTTCATAGCCCTTTTCGGGTACGAGTGCCTAATGGTTCGATATGTTCAGGACATCAGGTAATTGTTAACACAATTTAATTTTTTACAAACTTATATCATTATTGCATTAAGTTTTAATTTATATCTATGAAAGATCTGTTGAGCTGCTTATTTAATTACTTTTGTTATGTGACGTAGAGCCCACACATGACTATACGAGATTTATTTATATATTATATTTTTTTTATTTATTGATTTATTATAATAATGTGAATCATTACTTAGGATTAACACTAACATCGACTGCTTTTAAACACAATTACCGTACTGGGAGATCTTTTAAAAATATCATCCACAATACAGCCGGTAAAATGTTATTTCTTTTCTTGTATAACACCACTCACTCTGGTTATGAAGAATTTGCCGAAATGCTATTATTATGTGTCTCTGGGTTCGACGATACATAGCTGTAGCCTTTTTATTATTTCAAAAACCACATGCCGTGGAATTTGTATTTAAAGAGACCACAGTAATATCCAATTAGCGTGTAGCAATAAATTCATTCAAAAATCGGTCATCTCTGCAAAACTGACTTATTGTGGTCGAATATCCTTCATAGACTTTTGATTTTAATTATTTCCACAAAAAATAATCACTCGAAGTAAGATCCAGGGTACATGGGGGTCATGCAGTGACTTCTCTTCCTGATATGAGTTGCCGAGGGAACATTCCTTTCAAAAAGTCCATTAACATAACGGCAGTTGACAGGTGGCCTGTTGAAGCCAAGTCCTGAAGTTGTAACCTTCAAATTTTTGAAGAACTAGAATAAAGAATTATTAAATCATTTGACAATAACTCGCGGCTTCCGCGGTCGTGACAATTACTTTTTCATTTTCGAAAAATGATTTCCCTGGCCAATGCTGCAGTCGCACACTATGACGGTTGAATACATTTATTTAAAATTGTTTGCATAAAGTTTAAAAAAGGATCGGAGCCGGTCGGAAGGACGTGGCGTGAAAATGTCTATCACGTTCAATTTTCTTCGAATCGGCCTAAGATTTCGAGAGAACATTTATCAGGTGTTTTGCTTGCATAAGAAAAAAAAAGATTAAATTATGACTTTATATTCCCACTGTTAAGGAGTAACTCGCTTATTGACTTTGTTGAGAGTTGTATAATCTTTTGCTGGCATGTCTCTGTACTTTTTGATAGTGGAATTCTCTGGGTGGCTAAGTGATTTGAAACAGTCTCTTCCCTGTCTATGCTATGCTTTAATGAAAATCGACGAGAGTCTTCGGTATATATGTTGTCTGTCACTATAGTGAGATTATTTGGTTGTTAATAATGTCCTGTGTCTCCACTGTAGCGGTTTTACTACATTTATCTGAAGTAAAATGAACGGAACACTGCCCCTAGTAGAGCAAGAGACGACTAGTTGTCGTCGTTGTGGGATGAACAGGCCACCGCCTCTAGTTGAGCATCTGAGGACTGGCTGTTGTCGTTGTGAATTGAATAAGTCACTGCCTCATGTAGAGCACGGACGACGAGCTGTCATCGTTGGGAATTGAACAGGTCACTGCCTTTTAAGGACAGCGTAAGACGAGCTGTCATCGTTGAGAAATTGATAGGTTAGACAATGCCTTAATTGGCCAAGGTTGTTGAGTACGAGTGATGTGCCAACGTATGGCACGCAGTTCTTTCGTATCCCCATCGATCCGTAGAAAGAAAATTGTTCACCCGACAAGAGGAGAAAAGTACACACGCTGAAAGTTATTTTAAGGTTTATCTTTTCTTTTATTTCACTTGTTAATTTTTTGTTTTTATAAATATAATCCCAGGATATAGATGATATGAAGCAGCAGAGTGTAAGGCACGCCAACACACTAAGTGGATATGTTATAGAAGGTTGTATAGATCTTTACACACACGCACATATAGAATGAAAACTCACGCACACAGTTAAATAAAACACACGTGGCTTACTTAAATTAATACACTCGTCCTTCGAGTTTTTATTGTCATAAAACACACTACACACTTTGTTTCCCTGTGCCCAACGTACCGATTTCAATTTAATTCACACGCATGTAACACAACTTCGGGAACCTATTCAAAACCGGATTTTACACTGTTATTATTTAGAAGTGCGATGGGCTTTAATCGTATATCCATGTAGGGCGATGGATACGCACAGACTCTCGAATAATTTTAATTTTAAGCGCGATCGGCTTTATTAAGTTACGTCCGTCTAGGACGATGATTTGTATCAGACTCCTTTTTTAACTAAATTAATTTAAAGCGCGACTGGCTTCATTAACTTACGTCCGTCCAGGACAACGATGGGTATTAGACTCCTATTTTTAGAATGCCCAAACCGGACGACGTTCATACACACACACACCCTTATCTCTCTTTCGATCATGTAGACCGAAAGATACATCCATCCATTGTTTACTCAGAATAGATCTTTTTTGATACTCATGAGGTATGCTTCGCAGTACATTTCCTGATAATCATAAACATTGAAAATGTTTATGATCTGCGAGATCTGCTTGTGTAGATGCGTGTATACAATTCTTAGAATCTTGTATTTACGCAAGTGTTCATTTATGGTCAACGATGGCAAAGATATTTTGAATACTTTATTGCTTCGTTACCATAGAATTGTTCTTTGTTTTGAGTAGCACATTATTTTCTTTGTGCCGTAATGGATTTTTCCCGGATGTGGTATCTGGATTCCATGAATTTCCCGAATATGCATTTTGTATTTAATGCACTTTTACAGGTACTCATTAGATTGAATATGTTGATTTGGATTAATCAACATATGGGGCTCCACATGGAGGTGAATCCTGTTAATGGTGGGGAGTGGCCCCCGAAAAGGGTGAGTATTAGGGGAGGGTAGGCGTTGCGTGTAACAAATACGCCACGGTGGCTTTTCCATGAGATAAAGCGGTATGCATTATAAATTGAGCAATAAAAGCTTGCTGACCGAAAAGAATTGAAATGGATCTAATTTAAACTCAAACTCTTTTTAACTTTTTAATGGGAATGGTTGTTGATACTCAAACTGCCTACAGACATGTCTTTTTTATAGCTGCGCGCGCGAGCGTATATATCCACACGCGACCGTGGTGATGGTGAAGGAATAAATAACTCGAAAAGGGATGAAATTAGATCATTTTAATTTTGCACTTGGCAACCAAAAGACAACATACTTCTGCTCTCTCATTGCTACGTCCGTTGATGTGTGGTAGGTTACATCGGTAAACTGATGATCGAAGAGAGCGGGAGAATGAGAGAACAGGAACACAATGTATGATTATCTTGGGGAGGATTTGGTTGTATATGCATGAATCAATGTAGTTCTGAGCGGAACCCATTGACCTAATTCGGTAATATGGTGAGTTCAGAGTACTGGTTATTATTATTACTTAGTATAAGACGGCTTACCGGGGATCACCAACAATTTACCTTGAAGCGTGGGGGCGCTGTCGGAGTCCTGGTAGTCCTAGCGGTCCTGATGGAGGACGGCGTGGTGGTGTAGTCAAGCACTAGCCGAGCGGGAATGTCTTGCTGACGGTCATGGTTCCGATTTCAAGATGGTTCCCTTTAAACAATTCTTGTTCAGGAGTTGATGCACTACAAGCACGTGCCCTTCTCAGTGGCTTCGTCACTCCAGACACACAACACCTGAAGGTCAATATGTCCAGCTTTTTTGCTGATTCAAATATCTTAACTCAACACACTGGACCTGTTTCTCATCTCCCACCTAAACAAATACACAATTGAAGTTTCTTCGCCCGTGGGCACTTCAGACCACTGTGTCGTGGCAGCTAAATTTGCTCTAACCAACAGTAACGTTAATGAGAAAGCTCCTAAAAGAAGAGTATGGTTCTACGAGAAAGCCAACTGGGAAGGTCTGAACGACTTTTTTGGGAGGTTAAATTGGTCGTTATTTTTCCTCAACAACGATCTTGACTCTATAGCGGAGACATTGACAGACATGATTCTACTTGTCATGCGGACCTTTATTCTACCCAGAATAAAAATGATCAAACCCAAGAGAAATAGGTGGTTCGATCCCCTGCGCAGAGAAGCCATTAAGGCTGAAAAGTTGAGCTTCCGGTTGTATAAATCAAACAATACTGAGGAAAACCGGAAAAGATTTATAAGAGCTAGAAATGACTGCAATTCGCATATTCAACGCGCCAAGTTCTTGAATCACCAGAGAGTGAGACAAAAAATATTGCACTCTCCCACAGGTAGTAGAAACTTCTGGGCATGCGTGAAAAACATTCAAAACTCAAACTCTTCATCCATTCCATCACTTATAGTCGATGACAAACCAGTCACCACTGCAATAGAGAAGGCGAATCTACTTGCTGCACATTTTGCAGCCAACTCAACGCAGCCTGATACGACATCAGTTCCACCTCAACTGAGCATAAGCAGCACACCATGAGCCAGATTCGCTTCCGAACCCCTACTGTTGGCCGCGCACTCAAAGGCACGCACACAAATCCGCTGGTCCGGATGGCATTCCTCCAATCTTCTTGAAGAGATGTTCCTTTTCACTCGCTAAACCGGAAACTCTTCCTATTTACTTATTCTACTGGCCGTTTCCCAAATAAGTGGAAGTCAGCGAACATTCAGCCAATTCCCAAAAAGGGTGACAAATCATTCCTTTCTTCTTATCGACCCATAGCATTAACTTCTATTCTCTCGAAAGTAATGTTATGTTTTATCAACCGTCAATTTTCGAAATATCTGGAATGAAATGACCTCCTCAATGACCGCAAATATGAATTTCGTAGCAGTAAGCCCACAGGAGATTTGATGGCATACCTTACCGAAAAGTGGAGCCATTCCTTCTACTACTTCGGAGAAAGCAAGGTTGGACTGGATATGTGGAATGCCTTCGACAGAGTTTGGCACCCAGCCCTTTTGCCAAAATTGCATTCATATGAAGTGGACAATTCCCTGATCCAATGGATAAGAGACTATCTTTCTGGCCGTTCAATTCAAGTGGTTCTTGATGGTGTCAAATCTGTCTCCCATCAAATTAATGCAGGTGTTCCCCAAGGTTCGGTACTCTCACCCACTCTCTTCCTCATCTTTATAAATGATCTCTTGTCAATTACCCACAACCCAATTCACTCGTTTGCTAATGATAGCACGTTGAGTTTCTGATACCCATACGAACACTCCCGTCCAAACTCTTCGAACGTCACTACCAACCAGCAACTTATGCTTGATACATTGAATTCAGACCTCAACAAGATATATGGGTGGGGATTATCTAACCGAGTAGAATTCAATACCTTAAAAACTCAGTGCTGCCTCTTGTCGTCGGAGGCGAACCACAAAGTAAATATACTGTCGATGAACGGTACTTGCATCGACGAAGTCAAGGAACTATCAACCCTCGGCACTCGATTTAATTCGATTTTTAATTGAAGTGACCACATATTTGAAGCTGCGAAAAGGCAGCCAAAAGTATGGGGTTCCTTAAGAGATGCAAAAGATACTTCACTCCATCCAACCTGGCCATTATTTACAAGGCCTATATTCATCCAAAAATGGATTTCAACTCCCATATTTGGTCAAGCGCATCCAAAACTGCACTACACATCCTCGACTGGATGCAAAAACGAGCAGTGAAACTTATTGGGGACCCAGACGTAAGTCGATCAATTCCGTCGTTAGAACACAGGCGCAATGTATCATGCCTATCTCTTTTCTATAGGAATTACCACGGTCGTTGCTCAACTGAACTTGCTGAATGTGTTCCGCCCCTTCAGACCTTTTCCCGTGATACCCGTCAATCTGTGAATGCGCATTAGTTCACGTTGAAAGTGGACTTTAGGCGCACAAATAAACATAACATAGAGAGTCATTCTTTAGCCGAATCACACGAATGTAGAATGTTCTGCCTGGTCATGTGTTTCCTGGCCGTTGTGATGGCCAGACATTAAAGGCCAATATACACCGACACCTCCTTTCCTTATACACTTCCTCTCCATCCGCTCGCACTGTGCTCTGAGATTTAAGGGTACTTCAAAATCCCCTTTTGTGCGCGCGTTAGTGTAAAAAAAAAAGTGCGGCGGCCCACTAGGGGGTGAGTGTCTCACGTCCTCATGAGTCGTGGTTTGCCCTGCTCCTCTGACTCTGTAGGTGACCCCGACGATGCCCCCCCCCCCCCCCCCCCCCCCTCCAACACGCTTTGCAGAACCAATATTTCACACCACGCAGCTGAGTAAACACTGAGTAATTTAGTACCTACTCTTGGTTTTACCGTCGTACAGCACCCTTACCCACTCTTGGTATTATCATCGTACAACACCGTAAGTGTTGATATAGCCTTTCCATGCATCTATTCGGTCTTTGTCCGATATGGGTGAATGCTCATTAGCCAGATGTTGATCCTAGGAGGATGTTGCTTATCGCGTCATCATGTACACAAGCTATTATTCCCAATCGATCATAGCGATTGAGAGAAGAATGGCTGTGCACACAAGGCCCATATAGTCATTTCAGTAACTATTGATAGCAAAGAGGGAGGGGTCATTCAATTTATTTGAGTACCAAAAAAACAAACATTCGGAGCGAAGATGAAGTAAAATGCATGAGCTGTTGTAAGGTGTGGTTTTCTTTGTAAATGAAGGGCGAAACTTTTGGTTTTTTTTGTTGCTTGGTCGAGGATAACACCCACTTAATATGAAAATAGGCTACATACCTGAACCCTTTAGTTAATCAGTGATTTTTTCTACCGATTCTCCTAGGAGATGGTATTCACGGATCTGTGTCTTGAGCAGAAGATTCGTTGAACCAAGTTTTCTATCCGCTCAGCCGAAGAATACCACCACGGTATCTTTAACAATCCACTTAGTTTCTAAATTTTTGCGAATCGTTCCCTACCGCTGGTGGGAGCAAACAATTCAGTGCCTGAACAGAAGAAGTAAAATATTAAGACCATTTAAGTTGCCCTTACCGCGGGTGGGGGAAGCTACTCGCTGCACCTGAAAAAGTAAAAAGGCAATATTAGGCGACTTGAGAAGGTTTCCAAATCGTGTGATTCTTATTTGCTCCTTTCAGCCTATACATACACATTTTTCTTATTCTAACCTTACCTTCCAACGAATCTAAAAGACATGCTTCTCGGTTTTGGTTTTATTACAGTAAGATCTTGGTGAATCGTACCTTCACAAATTTAATTCCATCTGCCTAAGCATCCTTGTGTCTGATACCGAACAAGGATAATGACAGTCCATTGTTGTGTGGTGTTTTTTTTTTTTTTTTTTTTTTTTTTTTTTTTTTTTTTTTTTTTTTTTTTTTTTTTTTTTTTTTGATGCGTCAACGGATGTGGAATCTTCATAGATACTAGCAGCCCGTGCTACTAGCATGCACGATTCGTGTATCTGGAACGACGGTTCCAAGTCGCACGGCTGCGTACTAAACCACACCCTCGCTCCCGTCAACCACTCTCCCCGCGGGACTGCCGTTAGGTATTACTTCGCGGGGCTGGTTAGCTTTGTGCTTTTTTAAGCTGCTCTCTCCATGTCGGCTATTTGTGCTTGTCTTACTTTCTCGATTCTTCTAAGTTCGAGTTGCGCTTTGGTCACATAAGTGCTTATCTCCATCCAGTTATCCATAGCATAGCATCTGCTCTATGAGGTCTTGCGGGCCTGGGAGATTGGGTCTTCCTTCGTTGAAGCGTCTGCAGTGGAACACCACATGCTCCGTATGTTCCTCTTGGTTTGGACACGCTGGACACAACGGTGAGCTGCTGTGTCCAAAACGGTGCAGATATTTGCGATATTCACCATGGCCAGTCAGGAACTGGGTAAGATGGTAGTTGCAGGCACCGTGGATTCTCTTCATCCAGGTGGCGATAGATGGGAGTGTTGGCCGATCCGCACGGCGGTTCTCGATGGTTGTGGCGTCGGTACTTACGACGTGAGTCCTTCTTTGAATCATGTAGTATTGTTATGCATGCAGCATTCATTACAAGGATGATGTCATGAATCGTTTATTGATTGACTCATGCCCGTCGATTTTATCACCTATGATGGAAACGTCAAAACGTTCCAGCATCACCATTGCCAAAATTAAATCGAAGATTGGTGTCCTTCGACGTCAATTGTTGTGTCATTTGAGTTTCATACGTTTCGAGATGCAAGTCGGGATATAAAGTTCTTCGTAAAGTCGTCTTCTTTGTGTTAAGGCTTAGCTTCTCTTGCGGGTCAATTGTTATGGATTTGCTCTTACGGATTCACTGACACCCTGAGTCATTATTCTCTCTATTGATGCAATTGTTTCAAACATTTTAATCAATTAACGTTCGGTGCTGAATTTTGGTAAATATTTTGGCCAAAACTTCTCGGCGTTAATATTTATTTGAAATTTATCTTTAATAAATTAAGTTAGGGAATCTCTTTTCCTTTTTTTTTTCCTTTTTTTTTTTTTTTTCCTTTGTATCACGAGGATGGATTCGTTTACGGATGTCCCATTTCTCAATCTCCAATCGTTTACGAAAGTCTAATGAAAAAAATTCAATACTGGTCCTCACATTATATTAGGCGTACAAATAAGTTTGGCAAAAGATGGCCCGTCCAGAAAATTATGTAGAAATTGTCAGATGTCAAACGTTATATTGTGAGATTTGATCACGTGACAACAACATAAGCTCAAGATATTAGTGACTTTTTATCAGCTTTACATAATTTTGTTCGTTCAAAAATGTGTAGTTTTATTCCAAATAAGCGTCATTTGCGGCAACTTTTGATTTACGTTTTTAATTTGAAGAAATCTGCCGCTGAGGCACAACGATTGCTTGTAGAAGCATATGGTGAGGCTGCTTTGAGTGAGAGAAGTTGTCGTGAGTGGTTTCAAGGGTTTAAAAACGGTGAGTTTTGCGTGGAAGACAAAGAACGAAGTGGATGGCCGAAACTGTACGAACACAAGGAATTGGAAGCGATGTTGGAGGAAGATCCATCGCAAACGCAAAAAGAACTTGCACGTACATTAGATGTAACTCAACAAGCAATTTCACATCGTTTAAAATCGTTAGGGATGATTCAAAAACAAGCGAATTGGATTCCATACGAACTAAAGCCGAAAGGCATTGACCGCCGACTTTGGATAAAAGAAATGCTGCTTGCCAGACAAAAAAAAAAAAGTTTTTTGCCTTGTATAGTCACTGGGGATGAAAAATGGATCCACTACGATAACCCAAAGAAAAAAAAGTCATGGGGACTACGTGGCCATGCTTCAACATCGACAGCAAAACCGAATATTCATAGGGAAAAGCTCATGCATTGTATTTGGTGGGATCAGATTGGTGTCGTGTATTATGCATTGCTGAAACCGAGTGAAACCATCACTGTAGTTCTCTACTGAACACAATTAATGAGATTGAGCCGAGCACTCAAGGAAAAACGCGCCCATTACTACTCCAGACATGATAAAATTATTCTTCTCCATGATAATGCTCGTCCGCATGTTGCGGTGCCGGTGAAGACTATTTGAAAACACCATTCATGTGGGGGTCGTTTTTCCCGTAGATATTTTATGACAGATAACGTTGTCAAACTATTATGATATTTTTGTTTAATATTGTTTGATAAGAACACACAGCTCGGTATTACATCAAGGTTGGCAACAGCATATAGAAGCATCGTTGTAGTCTTCTTAGAGGGCGCCTCTTCTTGTCCTTAAAAGGATGCGGGATCTCCTTGTAAGACCGCTCCCAAGTGTGGCTTGTTGCGGTAAGACACGGTTCTTTTTCCCTTGAAGGGAAGAGTGGCGACCTTTGTTGAAAGTCAAATATTTATTGTTACTTTGTTGACCGAAAGGGTTATTATATTTGATTTTTCTTTTTATTTAGTAATTTAAGCAACAAATGTATTTTGAGCGTCTAATTGATTGAACGATACACTTGTGGGGGTTCTAAGTATGGTGCCAAAACACGAGCACTTGGTTCACTTCCTTCCCACTTGTCACTGGTCCAATAGTGTTGTTAAAAGTTCCGCAAAATATCCAGGAGTGGCAGGAAATAATGAAAACGCTGCCGTGTTGTTTTTCTTTTTAATTGTCAAATGATCCTTTTCTTTTATTTCGCTTAAAACTTATTCTTAATATTATTAAATTGTTATTTTATAAATATTATACAAGTTGAAACACTTCTTTCTCGACACTGTGACCGCGGTAATTATAAATTTTACCGAAATGCTGTGAGCACTTTGATGTTAAGATGTGAGTCGCGCAACGACAACATTCGACTTTTTTGGGAACGAGATTTTAATAACTTTTCTTGTAGTTTAACTAACTCGACAGTACTAAGGTTGTGACTCGACTGTTGTGGAACGCTCGACGTAGCGTGTGCACACGATGGTGGTTAAAATAACGTGTCGGTGCGGCGTAACCGTCACCGGTGGTGGATGTGAAGCGACTGATCCCAATTAAGGATGAAATTTGGGTTTTTGATTTGCACAACGATCGGCCAATGGTAATAGCGCTCTCCTGTGGATGGTTCAATTCTCTACGCTCATCTAGGTGGATAAAATACTTGCGTATTCGTTCGACGTCGATGGGCGTAGAAAGGATGAAGAAATCAAAAGGAAAACGCAAAACCCAGGGTTGATCTGGCTTGGTGTGCGTGTACTAATGCAGCCTCCGAGGATGTTCCACTGACCTAGTGCGGTGACTGTGGTGATCTCGGAGTGCATTGAAGTATGGAAAGACAGAATTGCGAAGGAGAGGAAAATGTATCTAGTGCTATTCACCTGTAAGAAGAGATCATTGATCTCCAGCGAGTGTCTGGGTAAAGTCGAAGTGACGTTACTTTGGCTAGGGTAATATTATCCTGGGGAACATGCTGTGGAATTCGATAATTACCCAAGCCGTTGGATAATGGTGCACCCGGGTCGTTTGATTGGACTTGTTGTTGCTAACCAACATGAATTGGAATTTCCGGTGGAAATCTCATGGGTTAGAGGACTGGAGTTGCCGTATGGCAAAAAGGTAGCTGAATTAAATTATGCATTACCTGCATAGAATAATGAATTCAGCTATGCGTCCATTTAAAAACATGATTTACAGGTAAATAGGTTAGTAGGAGGAATTGGGGTTGATTTGACGCGCTGTTAGCGGTCGAAATAAGGCGGAAACAGTGTGTTGGTTCTCCATGTAGTATAGAGAACCGCCACACACGAAAACATTTTTATTAGTTTAGATTTAAATTTATTAGTTTACTTCAAATGATTGGCGTTCTTACGCCTCGGACCCCAATCGAGACTGATCATCGAATAAAAAAAAAAAAAAAAATGGAGTGGCGAGGGGCCGACTTAAGCGAGACAAGAACAAATGTGTCCTTCATCTCGTCTCTGGCTTCTGGTCGTCATGCGATAACCAGAATCACCCACATCCGTAAAGACAGAGTTAGTTCAAATGTTCTCTAACTAATTGGGTTGAGGAATGGTGGGAAAAAGAAGCATACAAGACCGGTAGGTCTTGAGTGCGATAATAAACGCAGATCACGTCTTCAGCGTCTGATAATCTGCGCTTTAGTCGATGTTTGTGCATGTTTGTGACGTCTTGTACTGTGCGTGCATGTGTGTGGTGTTGTTAGCAGTAGACCCTATGGGAAGGGCCCAGGAATCCTCTTTTATAGATGGGAATGTTGCCGGGAAGGGTGCTTTCTTCAGTTTTGTGCCGAAGAGGAAATTGTGATAGTCGGATGCGAAGAGATCGACCGAGAGAAGGGTCAAGAACGCAAGAGTCCCGTACAAGTAGGTTCTCGCGCCTCTGAATGATTTCGAGGTACTTGCTAATTGTAGTAAGTACTAAGATAGAGATAATGGAGGCGCCTTCGTATAAGTGAGAGTTGGGGTAATGGGGACAGTCAGGCCTTCTAGAGTGGTTGGCGCATCTTCTGAGGACTTTCCTTTCAAAAATTTGAAGTCTTTCCATTTGGGCTGCAGATATACAAGACTATATGGGAAAGGGGTACGATATTCCAGATCGGATTAACTGCTTATAACAAAGAAGTTTAACTTTGGAGTCAACTTTGATGCTCCACTTCAAAATGTTGTGTAGGTGTTTTTTTTGGCTATCATTTATTTTCCTACTTCTTTTTACATGTATTATATATATACATATATATATATATATATATATATATATATATATATATACATATATATATATATAATATAATATTAGGGGCAAATGTTAAACCCTCTTCTACAATCACAGTCCTTAAATTAACTTACTGGCTCCATGCGAGCTCTCTAAATTACACATTACAACTTGATTTTTATATATGCCTTTTGGTGTACATCTTTTTTTTTCTTCTTATATATATATGAAATAGGTCATATATTAGAGGGACTCTTCGTTTACATCTATATGTATACATTATTATTAGATTTTTTATTATTATTATTATTAAGTAACAAACAAAAACTTCAAAACGAAACGAAAAGATAAATAAAAAATAAAATAGAAGTTGCTAAGACCGGCCCCTTTGAACACATGTTTAATGAAATTCATTTTTGGGGTATAAATGACCCCAAGATATTTCATCCTGTCGCGTGGTCTAATCGTAGTACCTCCTATTTGTATTCGAATATTCTGTGGATATCGGGAAGTAGGTAGGGAGTGTTTACTATTCAGAATTATAACTACTACTTTAGATGGTTTAAGTAGGATTTTCCATCGACGGTAATACTGTAGTACAGTTCATCCAGGCGACGGTTGAGCCGATTTGTTGCGAGTTTAGGGCTTTTGGATGACGTCTACACTAGGACGTCATCCGCATAGCATATCTGGTTTACTCTCCCGTGCACGACTGATCTCGAATCCAAAATGCGGCGTCCTTTTATACTCTGCATCTACAGAGATTTGTTAAAAATTGTACATAAGAATTTTAAGAAACACAAGCAAGATTTTGCACAGGGTGAGGAATATCTGAGGTGAAAAGATTAAATAGAATGGGGCCTAGAATGGAGCCCTGTAGTACACCTGCAGCAGCGTTGAAAGTTCGGGAAAGCAATGGTGGTTTCCTTATTAAATAGGCACACACAGACGTGGTTTTGAAATATTTTGAGAACCATAGTGACGCCGTGCGCCCTTTTAAAACTAAATTGAAAATCAGGTATTAGGTTTCTGTCATTGGGGAGAGAGAGCTGGCGGAGTTTTTCGTTCAGAGCAATATTGAAGTTGTCCCAATTTGTGCGCACATAATCGGGTATGTATCTGATATGAGCCCGGGATGCTCGAAAGCCACAGATAAACGGGGTCACAGCATTGTGGTCAGATACAACCGCCGATACTTGGGGAGGAGTGATTTGGGGAAGTAAGTCTTTGGACAAAAAAAAGATGTCCAGAATTGAGTTACCTCGAGTACCAACCGTAGGCGCGACTATTTCGAAGTAGAGGGCATTACAGTTTTCGGTGTACCATTGGCACAAGTTTGTGTCATTTGGGCAAGAGACAGAGTTACAGACAGAGGATACCTGGAGTTAAAATCGCTGCCCATGATGAAGGGTATATGCCCCGAAGGTGATCATCGAATCAGAAATCCGTTGCTCCTTTTATGTGAAATCTCATCGAGATTTGTACATGAAATTTGGATTGTTATTCTGGGAAACAGACGAGATTTGTCATGTACTTCAACTGAAGATACGCATTGTTGTATTAAGGTTTTGGGGAATTGTAGTTTATGCAGAGTAAATCTGGGTCCATTTACTATCATCATCATCATCGGCACTACAACCGGGAACCGGTCTTGGCCTTATTTAGCAAGTCCTGAGGCTTGTTAAATTTTCTATTTACTATGCATTTAGTTTTATTAGTGGTTGCTGGGAATTTCGTAAACATTTCGTTCATTTATCGCGTATTTGGTTTGATTGAGAATTATCGATTGGGGATTTAAATGCATTATTTGAAAGGATATGGTTTGTGAATTGCGAATATAAATGGGACATGAGGTTAAATTTTATATATTTGGGTAAGGTGATAGTAGGACTTTGGAGCTCCTCGATAGTATAGTGGTTAGTATACCCGCCTGTCACGCGGGAGACCGGTGTTCGATTCCCCATCGGGGAGCCTCTGGCGCAAGACTAATGACCTTGCCCGGAAAAAACAAATCATTATGGAAAATTTAACAAGCCTCAGAACTTGTTAAATAAGGCCAAGACCGGTTCCCGGTTGTAGTGCCGATGATGATGATGATAGTAGGACTTTACAAAGCATAATTGCATAAATGCTGAATGACAATTGCTCAAACATTGAAAGCATTGCTTGAGCAACTTTTCCATCACTTCAACCACATTTTTCGCAGTGATTTCCGTAATGCAATTTTATGACGAACAGAGATTATAATCTCTGGTGGCGATTCCTACAGCCATACACACAATATACAAAGAAGTAGTGAAAACACACACAGAAGGAAAAATCAAAGAATTTACACCATAGCAATAGAAATAGCAATTCCACATGAGGTGAGTCTATTTGTTAATAATAATCGATTTTGTACACACGGCAGTGGTCTGATGTGTTGAGGCTTTGTTTCTCTCTTCTAAAGATTCCAACTGTCATAAAGTCGGTTCGAATCGCTCTCTTCCCTATCGTCGCAAAAGGCTGTACAGCTCTAAACTTTCTGAGTTTGAGAAACGAATATGCAAATTCTTCGTTTAGTTTGTCGACTGAGTGGATCGTATTCGGGTGGATTTAAATGATCGTTTCAAATATATAATATTTCTTTCACAACCCATTGGGTTCACTTGCACTTACTGACTCTTGTAAATGTATTCTCAACTGATTCAAATTGTTCGTCAACACTTAAACAAAACGTTCGATTCGGTTAAATTCCTGGTCTCGTAGACGGAATCGATGGTCAGCCACACTATGGCGCACTGTAATGATATTCTCGCAGGTACGGACTGGTCGAAGGCGGTTGTTTCGAGACTGCGGCACCGCATACTTAGTGTTGTTGAATGACAGTACGATCTCTCCAATTGTGAGCCCAGTGGGACAAAGATGATGACTAAAACAGGTAATAAGTGATGTAATTTTAAACGCAGATTTCGTGCACTGTTTTAACCCCTTGTTTCGGCGTATACCACTTCATAGTTGTAACAACCTGGTGAGGAAGGTGATTCGAGCCCACCTTATGAAAAGGTTAGAACCAAAGCGCCAACTCATACCGCACCTGCGTCCACAAAAGAATGTATTAATTCACTACATACCTGATTGATTACCACTCTGATGCTTTGGTATACGACTCGGATTTTGTTGTTGTTGATACTATGATGCTGTTACTATGGTAACATCTGTTGGAATCGCTATACTACTCATTCCCTAGTAAGTATCTTACGATCAAATTTCTCGAAGGCACGGTTAACTCAAGTAAAGATGTGAAGAAGAGTAGATGGAGTGAATACAGATCCTTTGGGTGGAATAACCTAAAGTGTCGGTTTACTATGGCAACGTTTTTCGTTGCGTACAGATCAGAAAACGGGGCACAGTTACACCGTCTGTGAAGTAATAAAGAATATGATTCGAACCCTATCTATAAAAAGGTTAAAACCTACCGTACTAGCCTACGACCAAAAATACACGAACTTGTATTAATTTGTTCCTTCGGCTGTAGACTGCTATGTTATTGCTGTGGTATATACCTCCGATGATTTTTTCTCAGTTCCCTCAGGTGCTGTGTTTTTCACTCTGGTTGCCAATTACAGAAAGCCGAGGGTGAACTTTTGATCACACTATATATAAATAGGAACCCCTAGGCAATAGCGCTCCCCTCTTCTCGTTTGTTGGAAGATAGATGGTCACATATAACTGTAATATTTCATAGTGATTTCTCGATAGAATTTTATAAGTATCCTTCAAACCTGCTTCTAGTGGTACGAAAATACCCAACACCGGAATTAAATTACATAACTTTCTGGATTAACTTTCGATTTTTCATTAGTACCCGACAAACTTTTGCGGTCGTAATGAAATTACTTAATTCATTCCCTCTATTAAAGATACTATCTTTTTAAGTCCACTGGTCACACGAGAAAAATTGTCGCTGCGATCCTGACCCAAAGGTTTCATTTACTCTAGTGAGTATCGAATCATCAAAACCCATTCGCAATTTTCCTGATTTGTAACGGAAACAAAATTAAATTGTATCACTCGTTTGCGTCCAAGTCCATTTTGGATCCACCCTGACTAGGATATTGAAGTTGATGGTCTCTCAAGTTAATCCTCTTTGATTATCGTCTACCTTAGTGAAGCCTTATGGGGAAGTCGGTAAGTACATATCTACGTATCACGTATCAACTGCGGAAGAAAGTCAACAGATAGGTTAATTCCGGAGGAAGTCGTGACTTGGAAGTGAAGTATTGAATAGTCCTTTCGGCGATTTTCATCCTCTCCGGTGTCTTATGTTCTTCTTTGCTGGTTAGAGACTAATAGCCTTTGCTTCTTTTGCTCTTTTCTTGTTTGTTTTAGATTGTTTTAGGAAGCCATGGAAGCTTTTAATTTGCATTCTATTCCACTCAATTGAGTTTTAACGGATGTTATTTTGCAGTTCATTTTGTGTCGAAGCGGATGTGTGTATTCGTAAATTTAAACAGTAAAATGTTTGCTTTTAATTGGGATACGGCACTAGACCGGAGTGAATGATGGCTGTTGAGTGCTATTGCCCTATGTGCAAGTTATAGGAATGTTAATGAGTCATATCGTTTCCGGGAAATGATATGGGGCTCGTCCCTCTGCAGAGAAGCTAACAGTCCTCACACGACATGTATTGTATTCCATAAATATTTTGTATTGCTCGTAAATTACAGCTGAAGTTCAGAATCTATGAAAATTATACAACCCTGGGAAATCATTCCTAACCAGCCAGTACTTCGTCCTCTCAAATGAAAATTCCCATCTTGTTATTGGAAGCTTCCCATCACCATTTCTGAGAAAGACGACAGATGTTCTAGGTAATTGTTACAGGGCACACATGTATGATTACCTCAGTAATAAAGGGAAGTATTGTTGCTGGTAAGAACAAACGCAAACGTTTTCCTGAAAAACAAAATAAAAACAAACACAACTTTAGGTAACATTTCTCGGTAGCCTCCTGGACAAGAGACGATTTGCTGACAGAGACGCCTTTCTGTCAGTGTGGGAATTCAATTAATTGATACTTAAAATCAGAGAACGTACAGTCAATCGAGGCAAACATGAAATAATCCCCTCAATAGGATTTCAAAACCGGCTGCTAATTAATTCGTCTTCAAAGGAATTGATTGTAAATATTCTGAACGATCAAATTAGAAAAATAAATTAAAAAATTTCCACAAATCCTTTTTGAGTGGAACTCGTAAGAGAAAAAGCCCGTAAATAAAAGAAACTTGTTTTCGCAATTTTACGATCATCAGTATTCAATAATATTTATTAATTGCAAGTAAATAAAATATCTTCTCTTGCCTTTCCCGTAAGATGGTGTTGTGTATCGAAGAAGGATTGCGGTTAAAAATGAAAATGAGTCCACTTGTGTCTATTCAATGTAAACTCGTATTGTAAAATGAAAGGAATGTATCTTAAACAAAGTATCCAACAAGAAGGTATTCATATCCAACTACAAATCTTGGTAAAGTTTTTTTTTCTAATACCGAGCTTTATTTTTTTATACAACATTAGCTTCAGGGTAGATTGCGTACAACTCATGGTTGTAGCGTCTCCGAAATTGTCCCCCCTCGCATACGGGGCCAACAATTTTTAAGACCTTCCTCTCGAACGCGGCTAAGAGTTCAGAATGCCCTTTATGGAGCACCCAAGTCTCGGATCCAGACATGAGTACTGGTAAGACCATGGTCTTGTACAGTAGCAGCTTGGATGTTCTGGATAAATTTCAGGATTTAAAGAGCCTTGATAGACCATAGTAGACTTGGTTGGATTTGATCAGCCGTCCGCGTATTTCTTCTTCCGTATTGTTATAGGCTGATACTATTGACCCAAGGTAGTAAAAGGATTGCACTACTTCAAATTCGTGCTCGACTACCCTGATAGTTTGACCAACATTAGGTCTTCTCTTCGCAGAAGTTGCCACCATGTACTTTGTTTTCGCCCCGTAAATGTGCAGTCCCAGTTTTTGCGCCGCCTGCTCGATCTGGATAAAGGAATCCTGTACAGCCGATTCGGTTCTACCGATGATGTCGATGTCATCTGCGTAGGCAAGTATCTGGTTAGACTTGGTGATAATATTCCCTCTAGTTGTGACGCCAAACTCACGGATTGCTTTCTCCAACGCCAGGTTGAAGAGGAGGCAGGCCAGACCGTCCCCTTTGTCGGAGTCTATTATATATGTTTATTGGTTTGGACAGCAATCCCGCTATTTTTACGTGACTACTTACGTTGATCATGGTGAACCTACAAAGTCGTATCAATTTGTTTTTTTTTTTTTTTTAGTTTTTAAACCACATTTATTTTCCCAAGTCTTTTTACATGTATAATATTAGGGGTAAATGTTAAACCCTTTTCTACAATCACAGTCCTTAAATTAACTTACTGGCTCTATGCGAGCTCTCTAAATTACACATTATAACTTGATTTTTATATATGCCTTTCGGCGTACATCTTTTTTTTTATTTTGTTTCTTATATATATATATATATATATATATATATATATATATATATATGAAATAAGTCATATATTAGAGGGACTCCTCGTTTACATATATATTGTAGCGAGCTTATGGTTCGCTGGATTAATTACTTTTAAATAAATAAGAGCCGTTAAATTGATTTTTGAATTAATATAACGCTTGATTAGTCCGTTAATCACAACCGTCACTTTTACCGTACACAACGATTTCTTGACTTATCGCTTCCGTACTTATCGCGTATTTTCCTTCTTACTTCTAACTTGAGACCTATCGCTTGCTTCGCTTTCTTACTTATCACTCTCACTTTATGCTCTGTGTGCGACGTATTTATACTGTTTCAGTGTTTCGTTTCCGCCCGTTCCATTGCCTTGAATGTTCTACTGTTCCTAGTCTCCATTTTTCCATTACTTTATAGAATATTCTAGTACTCTGTTTCGGACTCTCTAGAATATTCTAGTACTGATTGTCATATGAGTCACACTACCCTCCGCCTAGATTAGTTCGTCCCGAACTAAGTTCATTGGTCTCCCGGGCCAACAAGCCGCCAGTCGGTCGCGATGCACCACTTTCATCTTGGCGTTCAGCGGTGGAAGTTCTTGACCTTCATCCAAATTTTCTACTGCTCTCCTTTTCGCGTCAGCTCTAGCCTGCCGCCATTCTTTCTTTTCTTGACGACGGAATTCCTCTTGCATTTTAGGGATCTCATGCGAACAGTATAAGAGAAAATGCATGTGCACACCCTTAAGCTCTTCCGGAGTTTGCGCATCACGTAAGCGGTCTAGATCTTCATCTTTACTTACACGCGTATCATCTGGTATTGGAGCATCTGTCGATTTCATAACCGTGTCCAACTGGTAGTTCCGCATCTTTTCAAATAACTGGAGCAGTTTGTTCTTTGGAGCTGACAGTAAACACCAGCCTGCGTCGTAGTAATAGACTTTCCATAGATCGTCGCTCGTTAATTCTGGTTTCACGTGTTCTTCTCTATAGAACGCAATGAACGGCACCTCTAGCTGTTGATTACGCCTACAATCTAGGGCTTGCTTGATCTTTCCCCCCATATGTGGTGGCTTACAATAGCGGTCTCGACCTCCAACATCCGTTGATCTCTCTTGTTCGGAAACAGTTGATTTACAAAACGCATGTTTGTAAATCCATTCAAATTCATCTTGTAGCTCATTGGGTCCCTCTGGAACAGGCGTAACCGGAACTTCGCGCAATTGCATTCGCTCAGGAATATCCGTTTTACGGATTTCATTGTCCAAATCCGTAAAGTGACCCCTTTCCAATTCACTAGGTTCGTATTCGGGTTCATATCCGTCCTTGTCATAATTAGTGAAATCCTCATAGTCGACATCTTCACCGAAACTGTCCTGACCTTACAATGACGCGTCAGTGACTAGAAGACGTCTTTTCTTCTTCTTCTCAGCAATTGGCCTTCCTTCGTCGTCTACAATAAAATCCTCAGCATCAGACTCTGATTCCTCATCATCATTGAAATGTTTTGCCGCCTCAGTTTTTCTGTGACTACGTTCAGAGCGGCGTTCAACATCGTCTTCGTCGTCGAATAGCTGTTCGGCTATAGTCTCACGTGTTGAACCTTCATCGACGTGCTGTTCCTCTCCATCACTTTCCTCGTTCTGTGTACGACGCAGACACTTGGAACGCTTTCTGCGTTCGACTTTCAAACCAAGATTCTCTTCAATAAGGTCACAGTCGTCGTCTTCCAGTCGGTCGTCCAACTCGTCATCATCATTGTAAATCCGTTTCGGGGAACGGCCTGAAACATCAGTGACTTCACCATCGCTGCCGTCCTCTTCAATCGGGTTATCATCGATGAGATCCTTTAGTTCTTCACATAACACAACATCGTCGTCTTCCTCCTCTTCCTCACTGCTGTCGGGCATAGCTTTGCTCTTCCTGAGTTTCTTCCTTTCATGTGGCTCCAATTTCTCCTCATCCTCAGATTCCTCCGCTTCCGAGTCCCAGAATACTTTCATACACTGCCTTTGGGCATCCAATTTTGCATTAACCTCTGCAGCTCGTGCATCCAATTTTGCAGCCTGCGCATCCAATTTTGAATTTACCGTGTCGAATTTTGCATTAACATCTGTAGCTTGTGCGTCCAATTTTGCCATCTTAATCCTGAACATCTCCGAAATGTTCAACGGTTGCGAACTCTTCTCCGAAGGTCGATCTGCCATCGTCACAATACACTTTACACAGACTTATTTATTTCACCAATAATTAATCCCACTTCTGACACCAATTGTAGCGACCTTAGGGTTCGCTGGATTAATTACTTTTAAATAAATAAGAGTCGTTAAATTGATTTTTGAATTAATATAACGCTTGATTAGTCCGTTAATCACAACCGTCACTTTTACCGTACACAACGATTTCTTGACTTATCGCTTCCGTACTTATCGCGTATTTTCCTTCTTACTTCTAACTTGAGACCTATCGCTTGCTTCGCTTTCTTACTTATCACTCTCACTTTATGCTCTATGTGCGACGTATTTATACTGTTTCAGTGTTTCGTTTCCGTCCGTTCCATTGCCTTGAATGTTCTACTGTTCCTAGTCTCCATTTTTCCATAACTTTATAGAATATTCTAGTACTCTGTTTCAGACTCTCTAGAATATTCTAGTACTGATTGTCAAATGCGTCACAATATGTATACATTATTATTACAATTTTTTTTTTTTTTTTTTTTTTTTAATTATAACAAACAAAAACTTCAAAACAAAACGAATAAAACGTAAAATAAGAAATAAAAAATAAAATAAAAATAAAAGTAATGGGGAAAGGCGGACAGGGGGGGGGGGGGGGGCAAGGGGAAGGAGAGCATTGCTCTCGAGAGGCATACTATATCTGAGGAAGTGAAGTCCTCTCCTCGTTGAGAAGCCACCACCATTTCGGAGATGTTCGATCTTTGGCTGATTTATCTCTTTCACTGATCGCCGTGCTAAAACGCATGCGGTCTGGGGCATTGGAGATATCACTATCATGGAGAATTCGTTTCTCCCTGGCACCACGGAAAGCATGGTAAATAATCGGGACTCCATGCACGTCTTAGATAAGGCCTTTTTGATCCAAGAAAGGGAACGCTTCTGGGGGAATAAACCCATTCTGGAGCGTATTCTCTAGATACATATCATTGGGATAGAATGCTCCCGCGATAAGATTATTGTCACTGCACATTGCCCTTGCTGTGTGACACGAATCATTTTAATTATGAAATTGTCTATCCTATTTAACCCTGATTTGTTATACAGGATTTTGTTGGGATAAAATTTTTTGTATTGCGACTCTGGTGTTCTATAAAGTCCGAGGCAGGAACGCAAACACTGCCGTTCGAAACTTCTCCATATAAAGTGGAGATATATTATACCATACTGGACAGCCATAAATCAAAACTGGTCAGATGAATGCCGAGTACGAAATTATTTTGACTCTGGGGTCAAGAAGACTACTCCGGAATAGACTTCTTGTCATAGAATATGTGCTTTTAGCTGCGGAGAGGGACGCTGCTACGTGCTTGTCAAAATATAAATACTGGTCTAGCCAGATACCAAGGTATCTAACTACAGTTTTCACTTGCAGTGGAAGGTTATTGTTACCTACAATAGAAAAGTGTTTCCAGTTGTATTTTGTATCCCTCGAGGCCTTGGATAGGGGCGTTCTGAAAAGAATAGTTTCGGTTTTCTGGAAATTAATTTTTAATTTCCAGTCGTCGCAAAATTGTTGAAGTCATCTTGAAGGTGCCTATTGATGTCGTCTATTTTTCCTCCTGTTCTGTACACCACTATGTCATCGGCGTACGCAATGGCGTTTTCGAGAGAACTCACTAGATCACTAGTGTAAATATTGAATAGAATAGGAGAATTCACAGCTCCCTGCTGTAAGCCATTTTTAATTTGGAAGGTTTTGTTGGAGAGTATGTCCCCGCATTTCACCACAAAATGTTTGTCCAATATCATATCATAAATAATGTATAGCAGATATTGCGGCATACCCAGGTTTGTTAACTTATAGACAAGTCCTTCTAACCATACGGGGTCGAAAGCCTTTTCAAAGTCAACCAAGCAGGCGCCTGTACATTGTCGCTTTGCCTTGTTCCATTGTATATCGGGAACAAGTTTCGTCGCTGCATGAACTGTATCATGTCGCGCTCGAAAGCCAAACTGGTTGTTGGGGATGATATCGTTTTCATCACACCAACCTATCAGTGCTTTGTTTATAATTTTTTCGAAGACCTTGCTGATGTTGGGAAGCAGGCTGATCGAGCGCAGATTAGCTGGATTGCTCTTCTCCTTACCCTTTTTGGGGATAGGGTGGACTACTGCAGTCTTCCAATGGGTTGGATAGTGTGCATTGTTTAGAGCGTTGTTAAACAAAGTGGTGTATATGTTCACTGCTTCGCGAGGCAAGTGCCTTAGAACCACATTTGGAATGCTATCTATTCCAGATGATTTATTATTTTTTATTGAGCTAAGTATGTTTCT
Organism: Microdon myrmicae; assembly: GCA_963931805.1. NCBI lineage: Eukaryota > Metazoa > Arthropoda > Insecta > Diptera > Syrphidae > Microdon > Microdon myrmicae. Next base: position 46,071,839 of record OZ007499.1, on the reverse strand, counting down.
AAGTTCATCCTTGCGCACAAACATATTTGTATTTTCATTTGTGACGGGAGAATCCGGCCTATAATTTTCGCCGAATGTGATGAAACCATGGTTTTCGGATCGCCAGTTGTGAAGTTGGTTGCGCAGCGAGCAATGTTTTTGACGGGCATTGCTTTCAATTTCAGTGTTAGCATGAACTGATTCGTTAACTCTGTACACTGCTTCGAAACAGGCTCCAATTGAATTCGCTTTCTTTTGCGGATCTTCCACTACTATTACTTCATCATTGGAGTTGATGTGTTCTAAGGTGAGTCCTGCGTTCAGCATTATCTGACAATTCTCGGGAGTCCGTGGAATTCGGAGACAGGGAATGTCATTGTGATCTTTTCTTCGACATATTTTCTTGATTTGTGAAAACATGTTCGGTCCGTTTGCTTGGACAGCTCGAATTCTGTTGCTCCACTCCTCATTTATTACTGCTCGGTAATTATCCCGGATCAGTTTTGAAGATTTTTAATCAAGGACTTGATTGTTTTGATTTCTTTGCTATTTGGGTCACTGAACTGCCTATAGCACAATTTCAGCTTTGAGAGCAGGGCGCACTTTTGCCTATACAAAGCATCGATAGTTGCATTTCTGTATCGGTGGATATAGCCATCCATATGAGCTACTTTGGGGATGGAACGATTCATTGTGTTAGTAACAATATCGTTCATAGTTAGGAGGTAATGATCGATTTCATCATTACGAAGGTTTCTATTAGTCGGTGGATCTATGCCAATGTTGCGTATTTCTCTTTTTACTATGCGATCGAAACGCGACCAATGTGCTTTTCGGAAATCGAAAGAGTGTACCTGGTCGTACTGCTCAAGTAGATGGTACTCATTTGGCACGTGTATTACGGCTCCAAGTCCGTAAGGATCGCTATCGTACTCAATTGTGCGAAGACAATTTCGAGTAGTTACCTCAGTATCTGGTAACTGAATTCGATCATCTGTCATAAGTAAATCCAGGAAGGAGTTACCTCTTGGATAAGACGGTGTACTTGTAGCGTACAATTCTAGTTAATGCTCGATCGGATTTGTTTGCCATCAATCAAACAAGGCATTGCCTCTGGTGTTCGAGGTCAGATTGCCCCAGGCGCTGTGCTTGGCGTTAAAATCAGCCGCCATTAAAAAGTAATTGTTTTCCGAATCTAACTTGAGACTTCGGAAAAGCGTATCGATTTCACAGATAAATTGGGTACCTTGAACAGATTCAGGAGCGTAAGCAGCGACTATATATAGATGCCTTTGACTTTTTAGCGGAATGTCTATAATGCATGCCTCTAGCACCTGGAATTTGTGTACTTCCGTGCTGTAAGCGACCTTATGGTGAAGACCTTTCTTAACTAAGATTGCGAGCCCACCCCCTCGGGTAGAGTGTGGTCGATATCGTCTAATTATGTTATAATTTTTGTAGCCCATTTTGTGCCTTTGGTTTAGCTTAGTTTCGCTCGCCAAGAGCACATCTGGGCGTTCGGCTTGGAGCAGATTGCCTAAATTATCCCTTCTTTCGATGTGGATTAGTGAATTTACATTCACAGCTATAATTTTTTAGTTTAGACGGAGGGTTGAAGATTTTGATGTGGAGAGTTATTTGAGAACAGGGTTGAATAGAGAGTATCTATTCGTGCTCTTTGTTCAGTCATCGTTTGGCGCGAGTGCAAGCTTACTGACTCTTAGCCGACGGTAGGCGAGTTCAACTCAGCCTGCGGGAGAAATCGTATCAATTTGTTTGGAATGCCGAATTCTCTCATGGCATTATATAGTTTTACCCGGGCTATGCTGTCATAGGTGGCCTTAAAGTCTATAAATAGATGATATAATGGAATCTTAAATTCCAGATATTTTTCCATCGCCTGCCTAAAGGTGAATATCTGATCAGTCGCTGATTTGCCTGTGATAAGGCCACACTGATATTGACTAATGATGACTTTACCGTATGGGGCTATCCGATCCTGTAGGGTAGAGGAGAGTATCTTATAGGCGGTACTCAGCAATGTTATACCCCTATAGTTGCTGGACAGTGAGACCTCTTCCTTTTAATATATGCAACAAATTATTCGGTGACGCCAATCTTCCGGCATTTCCTCTTGCTCCCATACGTGAACCACGATCTCATGAATTGCGTGATGTAACGCTGTCCCTCCTTGTTTGATCAGCTCAGCTGGTATGCCATCAGCTCCAGGGGCTTTATTTGATTTGAGCTGTCAGGCTCTTCGAGGGCGAGTCTTAACGCATGACCAAAGGTGTTACTGGTATTCTCATTGCGTAAGGCAGCCGTGTTGAATCGAACCTGATCCGCGGATGCAATACGTCTCCGTAAGGCAATCCGCGCTCGGAAAACTATACTAACAAGATAGTGATCTGAGTCGACGTTGGCACATCGGTACGTTCGTACCGTCATTAGACTCGAGGAGTGGCGGCGATCTAATAACACGTGGTCAATTTGGTTGCGAGTGGTTCCATCGGGTGATACCCAGGTGGCTTTGTGAATATCTTTACGCGGAAACCTGGTACTTGTAACGACCAAGTTTTTTGATGCTGCCAGTTCGATGACGTAGTCCATTGTCATTAGTGTTCTCATGCAAACTATGGGAACCTGTGTAGTGCCTGAAAGCCGGTTCCCGACCTATTTTGGCATTCATGGGCATTCATTCATGATTTTCACATCATATCTTGTGCAGGCATTGAGGGCCCGTTCGACGTTCAGGTAGTATTCTTCTTTTTCGTCGTCAGGGGAGTCTTCTGTAGGTCCGTGAACGTTTATGAGGCTTTTGTTCTTAAACTTACTAGACGCCAAAGCAATAAGATGAAGGCTTAATAAGTTGAACTACGAGATTGTTTACAAGAACCGAAAGGCAAATATATAAATAAATGAAACGTCAGAAACAAAAGAGCTGGAGCTATACAAAAAAAAAAACAACAGGAAAATGAGTTTTACTCAAACACAGGGGTTTGCACCAATAATCAAACATCTGTATTTTATCAACATTCAGGGTTTCATAAGTCTAATTCCATTCAATTTCGATTGTTTTATTGCTGTTCTTTATGTTATATCAGGACGACGTCAGTGGTGTACACTCATTCGGCGGCGGTACACATATTTGGGTTTATTGTTGTTGATCTTAGTCATTCAAACGCTTCCCCTCAACGCGAGGGTTCGAATCGGACTCTTGATTCAACCGCAATTCGGTAGTGAGTTTGTCAGGAAAGAGAGAAGATTTCTTTCTATGGTGAGTAACCAGTAAGAGAAACTTGCTGGCTAAATTCCGATGTATGTTTGTGTGTGTGATCGTGTAGATCATATTGTTTAACTCATGCGCGAAGCTCATGGGAAACGAAGCTGAAAAACTAAAGGGAATAATGGGCACTGATGGGGCTCCTCGATAGTATAGTGGTTAGTATACACCTCGGTACTTTCGTACCGTTATCAGGGCCGAAGAGTGGCGGCGATCTATCAACACGTGGTCAATTTGGTTGCGAGTGGTTCCATCAGGTGATACCGAGGTGGCTTTGTGGATATCTTTACGCGGAAACCCGGTACTTGCAACGATCACGTTTGGTGATGCTGCCAGTTAGATGACTCGTAGTCCATTGTCATTAGTGTTCTCATGCAAACTATGGGAACCTGGGTGGTGCCTGGAAACCGGCTCCCGACCTATTTTTGCATTCAAATCACCAAGAACGATTTTCACAAGGTATCTTGGGCAGGCATTGAGGGCCCATTCGACGTTCTCGTAGGATTCTTTTTTTTCGTCGTCAGGGGACTCCTCTGTAGGTCCATGAACGTTTATGAGGCTTATGTTCTTAAACTTGCCTCGCACGCGAAGAGTGCATAGCCTTTCGTTTATTGCATAATGCCCATAATGGCAGGTTTCAGTTCTTGGCTGACTAGAAAACCTGCCCCGGGCACATGGTGTTTTGCATGACAGCTGTAATAAATGTTATACTCGTTTCTTTGAATAACACCATTCCCCGCCCATCTTATTTCTTGTAATGCTGTTATGTCAGCCTTATATTTAGGGTATCGCTTAGCTGCTTTACAGCTCGAGCTCTGTGTAGTGAGCGGACGTTCCATGAGAAAATTCTTAAATCGTTTAGCCATTTTCGTTTCCGTGGTCGTCGTCGTGTATCCGGTCCATATCCGAGGCTTGTTAAATTTGCCATAATAATTTGTTTTTACGGGCATGGTTATTAGCCTTGCGTCAACCTCTCTCAGGATGTCGCTGCATGCATTGGTTCACTACTTGGCGGGTGCCAAAGTAGCTATCCAGGGATGTCACGTGGAGACTGCATGTCAACTTCGATTGAACAGGGACAAGGATCCTCCTGGCCTTCGCCGGGTTGAAAGCAATCAGTAACTTTGCCCTGTATGTTCGCACCCAGCCCCGTAGGTGTAATGATACAATGCTAAAAATACATCATCATCATCATCATCGGCACTACAACCGGGATCCGGTGTTAGCCTATATAATTCCGCGGATTCGAGAATACAGTTTTAAGGAGTGTCCGCAAACCTACAATAGTGAGAGTCATCAGGTTGTGAAGATTAAGATGGGGCGGATATGTGGCGCGAATGGGCAACGATAGGACCGTGGGCAGAATTCTTAGCGGTAGACCAACGGGAAAGAGCCCGGCAGGATGGCCGCGACGGAGATGGGGGGACAATGTTAGGCTTGACCTTGTGGAGATCGGATCAGATGGTCAAGCGTAGAAAGAGAGTGCATAGAATAGGAAGCGATGGTGCAGCCGAGTCAGTGAGGTTGTAGTGATCCTAAATCACTACTCTCTCCCACGTACCTATAATCCCGATCCAAGTGAATCATATGAGCGACAGGTTAAACCAAAAGTTAGTTTGCCGCACATTGATTTAATTCCCGAATACCTTACCCTTACTCATAATTCCAATTGAATCATATGCGCGATAGATTTAAACCACAAGTTAATTTGTTGCGTATTGATTCAATTTCCAAGTACCTTACACCCCAATCCAATTGAATCATATGCGCGACAAAATTAAACGAAAGTCCATTTGTCGTGCATTGATTCAATTCCCTATAATTTGAAATTATGAAATGCGTAATACTAAATGCATTTCATGATTTCTCCTTCCGGGAATTAGTTCAAATAAAATTCGTATACACTTCCGGGAATCCTATTCCAATTGAAGCACACGCAATTTTGTTTGGGCTTCTTGGAATTTTTAAGTAATATTTTTAACAAATCTCTGTTGCCACAGAGTATAAAAGGGGAGTGCATTTTGGATTCTAGATCAGGATCCAGAGGCTGAAGCAACGACCAAAATAAAAATCACAAAAATTAAATAAATAAAATTAATAAATTATATCGTTTTTCACTATTGGACACCGGAAGCAACCGGATCTCCCCAAGTAGGTAAGATAAAATAAAAAAAAAATAAAACTTAAAAATATAACCTCCACAAGGTCATCAACTTCCGGGTTCCTATAGGCCAATAAATAATAATAATAGTTTCTTGAGCCTATTTGAATTAGTTCATATAATTTTATTTAGTTTACTCATTTCTATTTCCTCGTCCTTTTATTTTTAGTTTTCGTTCTTTTATTTTTTGGTTTAAGCTTTTTTTTCTTTGTTCCACTAGTTGAATTTAAATAAATTATATAAATTTTTCATTCACATTTTGCCCTGGTGTTGTTTTAGATTTTCACCTTCAGATTTTTATTAATTAAATATAAACTACACTGAATCGGTATTTATTTATTGTTTTCCAATTGTTTATCTTTGGAGATCTATTAATTTGCTATACTTTTACTTTCGTTCGATCGGTTTAAGTACAGTTACGACGAAGTATTTCCATTTTGATTTTTTTTGCCGCCTCGTTTTCGGTTTTTTCTTCTCATAAAGTGTCGAATGACAGTACTGCTTTCGGCCAGCTCGTTCACCCCAAAAAGCTATCGCATCTCCAACGTAGTAAGTAAGTGAAATCCTAAATCCCCTACCCTCCTTAGATTATGAACTTCCTTTACCTTCTACTATTAGAACGTAAGAGGTCATCGCTCAAAAACCCAATCCAATCTTAGAACCTCCCACGCCCTACCTATCGACGTGTTTCCTTCCACGTTCACTATCTTCTGGGTTGACCTGCTCAAGTACGCCACCGACTTTTCCCCCTGCCGAGGAGTACTTATTGCTGTCCACAATAGCCTCGATTTATCACATATCGCTTTCTCCACCTCTTCCAAGCTTGACTTTGGGACAGTCGAAAACACCCTGTCTCCGAAATCAACCGTTGTTTTGTGCTTCTATATCTTGCCACCCCCACCCATAGGAATTTACGAGCTCGCGACAACATCGTCGTCAGCGACTTTAAACTTCCACAAGCTGATTGGGCTTTATCTGACGGTCAATCATACTTTATCTCCCAACCCACCTCTTCATTGATAGACTAGCTGATTCTTGCCGCTGGCTCCAACGTTAGAAATCTCCTAGGTATGCAGCTAGACTTCAACTTTACCCCATCTCTACATCAGCCTCATCCACCTCCTTCATCCCTAAACCGACAGACTGACCCTCTTCTCATGGCCTTCTCTCGGGACCACTCGCCACCTCAGTAAAGCATGTGATAAAATCTCCCATATTTTTATCATCTTCAAATTATCCATCCTCGGTTGCGAACCTAGTCTGCTTCGTCCTATCTTAGGGATAGACTCATTCCGTTTAGTTCAGAAACGTGATGTCCAACCCCTTCCTTGCTGCCTACGGGGAGCTTAACTTCCTCTAACACAATGACGACACGATCCGGAAAGCAAACACTACCCTCAGATTCGTGAAACGTTGGTCTAAGGAATTCTCCGATCCCTACGTAACTCGATCCCTTTATCTTACCTTTGTCCGTCCATTGCTAGAATATGCTGGCCAGGTATAGCCCCTTATCGCAAGACCAATATCCATAGAATTCGAATCCTGTCCTCGTATATCAACCGCCTAAAACGAATCAACCTCAGAACCGTGGAGGAGCGTAGGGGTCTGGCTGATATACTGTTCATCCATGGACTCCTCTCCGGCTTGGTCGACTGCGCCTACCTCCTTAACTTAATTACTCTGAACACAAACCCTCGAAAAAGGAATTTGAGTCTCGACTTATAAATTGGGACATAACCTTCTGCGAAAAAGTTGGGGTTCTGAAATACTACAGTTTTTCTGGTTATCGCTGTCATTGCTGCTTGAATACAGGGCTTCCTTTTAATTGATCCACAAAGCGAGATTGCTGTGTACCTCAAGTTTTAAGAAATCCCAAAGGGGAAGTTCCATTGTTGTTAGTTTATGTCATCTGGTCGAGAGATACATTTTTCACAGAAAATTTCAAGAACAGCTAGTAAACACATATCAGCCTTCTTGCTGCATCCTGTTCAAACTACATGTTACCATTAAAACCAACACAATTATGTAAATATCGAGAGAACTAGTTGTTAATCAAATGGACATTTCACTGGCATAATGTTGGAATGTACTTTTGCATCCTTGAAGAAAACGTCTATCTAAAAAGCACCTTTCCACTTTCATGCGAAGAAAAATAAGTAACTGGATCACAAATACAATTCCGTGAATTACATTTCCACAACATTTGGGGTGTGGTAGAACACCCGTACTCAGCTGGCATTGTTGCCGGATAATTTGCTTTGTCACAGAGACATAACCTTTTGACGGTCTCCCCATTAGCTTGATATATAACCTGTGCCTGTGTTTTCGGTCTTAGCAAAACCGCATTAGGCTCCACGATTATACATTTGGGATATTTGTGTGCTTCTGTACAAGAAATTGCTGCCATTATTCTTACCCTTCGTGGGTCATTTCTTCTAAACCGTCTTCGTCTTCAGCAAGGTTAATGATTACAGTGCTGGCATTTATTTTAAAGCGCTTTGAACCGAGCCTAATGGGACGCCCTCTACCTCCAGAACGATTTTGTTTTATGACAGACAAAAGACATCAATTTTCGAACAATAAGTCTACATCGACGGTTGGTCTGGTTCTTATTGCTTCTCGCAGTTGTAGTCGCTTGAGTAAAACAAGATTTAATGGCTCAGCACTCTTCTGGATACATAGTCATTCAATTTAATAATCATTTTGAATCGAATACATAAATTCCCGATCAGGTTCATTTCGCTTACGCTCTCGTTGCGATAAAGATAATTTATGCAACTGCAACATGCCGATTGGAAGTGCTTCGTCAAGAAACTTGTAGTTTCTTGGGAACTTATATGATTTTGAGATTGAGTTACCAGCCTCTAGTGTTTCCAATCTTGCTTGTAATCTAATCAATTTCATAGAAATTATAACGGCTTTTCTATTAGAGATAAATATACAATACGCGAATAAATGTTCTTCATCCCTTGGCATACACAGCCAAATATGTCCTGCAACCAACTGTTCTGAGAAGAAAGGAGAAACGACAAAACCAACAGATTCGAGGGCATTCAAGGATAACTGTGCGCAAATATAAATTAGTAGCGTCAATATTGCCTGGTTACCCACTTGAAATTATAAGACATGTGTCTGATTCTGTTCTTTGTCAACCCGACCAACAAGGATATTATCTTTCGTCTCCTTGGATTTTTTTTTTTTTTTGTAAATACGATACACAAGGGGTAACTATATGATGCAAAGAAGAGGCGGAAGATGAGGGAGATGGGAACACGTACGCGAACACTTTCCGACACATGATACTCTTTGTTGGAAAAGCGCAGATACGTACAACGACTCACATTTGTCATTCTCCCATAAATTTGGATCTTTGTCATCGGAGGAAATGGCACGTTAATCGTCGCACCATGAAGGTTCTCTGTTTTTAAAGGCTCGCTCGAGGAAATTGCCAACGAGGGAAATTTTTATGCTCATAATTAGTTAAGGAAGAGGAACTGGCAAGTTCCTCAAGTACAACGTGCCAAGTATCCTAATGAGGTAATGTTCTCAGAATAGAGAATATCCTTCAAATGTGTCCATAATTATGAGGAGGCAACACCATGAGCAACAATAAAATCACATTCGTTGAAGGCAAACTGAATTTAAAATAAATTAGACTCGAGCGCTGCGCCAATGTTAGAAAGGATAGCCTAGTGCGACTGCCTTATGTTGTTTACGACAGAGCTTAAGGTCACGGGCGGTAGGTAGATTAGATTTGCTCCAGTGTGAATAGTTAGTTCATGGTAAGGCAAAAGAAGTACAAAGAAGGTCATATGTATGGAATACAGCCATGAAGGGAGGTTGTAGGACAGATGTAGTCCTTGCGGATTGAGTTATCTTATGGGTTATGAGAATATTTTTATTGCGTACCATATGCTATTTGTAAAAGGGTTATTTTGATTTATGGATAATCTGTGCGAATTTAAACTAATTTTCAAACGGCATTGGATTTTTCGTTTGATACGTTCGTTTAAAAGAAGAAAACAGTGAGAAGGTATGAGGTGTCAGTTTATTTTGATCTTAAATGGTGCAGCGTCCAGAAAGCACATCCCATGATCGTGCAATTCGACTGAAGAACGCTTCCCTGTGATTATCTATCTGATTAAAAACTACTTATAATGTAAACTGTTGTGTAATTTTGGCAATTACATATTTAGCTTCTTTTTTTTTTATTTCAGTTCTCAGGTATTGCACTATGCTTTACGACTTAAAAACACTTAGCTTATATTTTTAATAGCAAGCCTTAACGCCCAGTTACTGTTTTAGAATCCGCCATCAAAGTTGACTAATATTCGCTGTAAGATAAAGAAAAAAGGAAAGTTATACTGGGAAAATATATTATTTATAATTCAAAACTACTAAAAATGAATCATGGAAATGAATCCTTTTTTGTAGACGGAATGAGCTCGGGAGGAAGGTCCCGAAAAATTCTACAGACTGGTGATCCCTGCAATCTAGGACTCTTTGCCATCATTTGTTCACAGAGCACTAGCTCAGCCTGTCTGCTCCAATGTTTGTTTGCACTGCTCGCTCACTTCATCTGCCCGTTGTTCCTTACACGAAATTGATCATAACAGTGCATACAGAGTAACATAAAATTAAAGTCAGAGGTCAACTGTGTTAAGTAAATGCCTTCCGTGTAGTGAAATACTTCTACTCGATATCCAGAGTCGAATGCGCATCAGTTCACTTTAAAGAACTCATTCGTACGTATAAACACAGAGAATAGTTTCCTAGCCATTTCACATGAATGCGAAATGCTTGGTCATGTTTATTTTTATGATTGCGCCAAAGGATGTGTAATCTTCTAAATACCGCGAGCCCGAACCTGTGGCATGCACGATTCACACCACCAGTTTTACAGAACGTCACACGCCTCTCCTACTACTCTCCCTACATACAAAAAAAAATAAAAGTAAGTTAAATTTTAAGAAAAAACAAAACAAACAAACAGAATTCGGCACAAACTTTTCATAATTTTTCTTTGTCATACAAAGTGTCATAAATACAGCCAGAAACCAAGTTCTGTCGCCGAAAGGTAAATTATACAATAGTCAAGTAATGCTTAGCTTAGAGCGTCTGCGTAGAACCAGTAAGTTATAATATAAGATAATGAAGCTAGAATTAAAGCATTTTTTGTCTAGCATGTAATTTAGAAACTAACAACATAAAAAGAAAATAAAAAAATTTTGTATAAATGAAAATTGGAAAAACTCTCCCCACATAAATCATCATCATCATCATCGGCACTACAACCGGGAACCGGTCTTGGCCTTACTTAGCAAGTCCTGGGACGTGTTAAATTTTCCATAATGATTTGTTTTTTTCCGGGCAAGGTGATTTAGTCTTGCGCCAGAGGCTCCCCGACGGGGAATCGAACCCCAGTGTCCCGCGTGATAGGCGGGTATACTAACCACTATACTATCGAGGAGCCCTCTCACCACATAAACCCCTATACTAATTTTGACTTTCCCTTTGTGGTTGGCTGTTTAGGGTGGTCTGCTATTGTTTGCTGCGACTACCTGTCTTGATATTGCGAGTTCGCGCAGCTTATTCTATACAAGGGTTACTAGAGATACAGATTTCGGTCCAACTCCTCTGACCGCATCATATAGTCAACGATATGTCTTGGCCGCGGGAGCAGCTTCCTCTCGCTCTTCACGTTATAAATAGAGAGGTGAATTGCGGTCCCAAAACGGTCGATACCCACCGTGCCGTGATAAGAACTGCGTAAAGTGTTAATTGCAGTCCGCATGTGAGCGCTTTATCCAGACTTCTACAGGTGGGATGTGTTTAATTGTCCATTTGTTTTTTAAACGGACGTCGCACCTGGCATTGCATTAAAGCAAGAGGAGCTTCTCTTTCTTCTAGCTTCATCGTCGCTATTCGGGCAGGCACTTCATCCAGTGTGACTCTTCAGATCCGAACCATCTCATCAGCTAGGTTCCGTACTGGGAGTAGTCCGGCTATAACAAATGCTGTTTCGGTGGACATCGTTGTGAACCCACGTAATACAAAAATCCGATGTGTTCATCTCATCATTCGTTTCAGTTGTTTTGTTTGTAGAGCGTATGTCAACACTGCCGCGGCGTAGGCTAGTACGAATATAACCACTCTGATAGCACAATTCTTTTACTATATCCTGGACCACCGATGTTTGACAATATTCCGGATAGAACTACCTGTACGCCTGTGGATTTCTTAGTCACATACTGTACCTGAGACTTAAATCTTAGTATATTCTCGACCACAATAGTTCTTAGTACTTACCGCTTCCTTTGATCGTATGTTCTGATTTCCGATCTGGAAGTTAGCACATTCGACGCGTTCTCGACTAGTCGACTAGTATCGTCTGCCTCCGTTGGGTGGTCAACTAGTTCTGATCGGAAGATTGCAGCCAATCTTTAATTAGTCGAATTGCCTCATTAGTGGCTGCTTCTGCCTCTTTTTCGTGTTTAACGATTGTTACAACGAATTTTCGTCTGCGAAGCCAATAATTTCCACTATTAGTTTTATTGTAATAAAAGTTTAAAAGCCAATATTATTTCTCTGTAAATTTGTATTCAATCAAAATAGGATCCGTTGGCATCTATGACATTCTTCCAACGTGATCATCATCATCGGCACTACAACCGGGAACCAGTCTTGGCCTTATTTAGCAAGTCCTGAGGCATGTTAAATTTTCCATAATGATTTGTTTTTTTCCGGGCAAGGTCATTAGTCCTGCGCCGGGGGCTCTCCGACGGTGAATCGAACCCGGGTCTCCCGTGTGACAGACGGGTATACTAATCACTATACTATCGAGGGACCCCTTCCAACGTGATACGAGGTCAAATATTCCTTTTTCGTAGAAGAGGCAATGAAATCTTCAAAGGCTTTTATGACCGTTGATCAGTTCCGGATCGTGGAATAATTTGCCCCATACATAAAAAGGGAGATATCACAGTGTGCAGCAACTATAGGGGTATAACATTGCTGAGTACCGTCTATAAGATACTCTCCACTATCCTACAAAATCGGATAGACCCATACGCTTAAGTCGTCATTGGTCAATATCAGTGTGGCTTCATCCCATGCAAATGATTGATCAGATATTCACCCTTAGGCAGGCGATGGAAAAATATCTGGAATTTAAGATTCCATTATATCATCTATTTATAGACTTTAAAGCCGTCTACGACAGCATAACCAGGGTCGAACTATATAATGCCATGAGAGAGTTCGGCATTCCAAACAAATTGATACGACTTTGTAGGTTGACCATGACCAACGTAACTAGCCAATTAAAATAGCGGAATTGCTGTCCAAACCAATAAACGTCTTTAATGGACTCCGACAAGGGGACGGTCTTGCATGCCTTCTATTCAACCAGGCGTTGGAGAAAGCAATCCGTGACTCTGGCGTCACAACTAGAGGGACAATTGTCACCAAGTCAGATAGTTGCCTCCGCAGATGACATCGACATCATTGGTAGATCCGATTCGGCTGTACAGGACTCCTTCACCCAGATCGCGCAGGAAGCACAAAAACTGGGACTGCACATTAATAAGGGGAAAACAAAGTACATGGTGGCAACTTCTGAGAAAAGAAGACCTAACGTTGGTCAAAATATCAGGGTAGTGGAGCACGAATTTGGAGTGTGCAATCCTTTAACTACCTTGGGTCAATAGTATCAGCCGATAACAATATGGAAGAAGAAATACGCGATCGGCTGATTAAATCCAACAAAGCCTACTATGGTCTATCAACGCTCTTTAAATCCCGAAATTTATCCAGAACATTCAAGCTACTACTGTACAAGACAATGGTCTTACCAGTACTCATGTATGGATCCCAGACCTGGGTGCTCAATAAAAGGCACTCTGAACTTTTAGCCGCGTTCGAATTGTTAGTCCCGTATGTGAGGAAGGACGATTCCGGAGACGCTACAACCATGAGTTGTACGCGATCTAGCTTGAAGCCAATATTGCAAGAAAAATCAAGCTCGGTAGACTCCGGTGGGCGGGACACTTAGCTCGAATGAGCGAAGAGGAGCCTGCCTGGAAAGTCATTTGTGGCAGGGTGTATGGAAGGAAACAGCGTGGCAAACCTTGTCTGCGATGGAGGGATGACGTAGACCAGGACGCCCAGAGTCTGGGAGCGCCAAACTGGATGACATCGGCTCGAAATCGGGACCGGAGGAGAGATTTGATAAATATGGCCAAGACCGGATCCCGATTGCAGTGCCGATGATGATGATCGGTTCCGGAAGACCTCTCGGCAAACTGAATCCAGATTGCGAAAAAGATGCGTCACTAATGTTTTTCATTGCCAATGATGCACTATGTCCCATTTTAAAGTCATAAAAGAAGAGGGTTTGCATTTGAACTGCCAATAACACGGTAAACAATTCCTAGAAAAGAAAAAAACTGTACTTGTATCGAAACCTAAAATTGTCACACCTCAAGTACACGCACCACTTTACTTTATAAAAAGAGAAAATTTAACCTTCTGACACAGATGTTAAGTCAAGAACTTTTTATTTCCGACTGAGCGTAAATCGGACATTTCATGTGGTACAACCCAATATATGTAAAATTCCGTCTTACATAATATTCCGCAGAAGCGGCCCAGTACTGATTCTTGAGGTATTCCTGCCGAGACGTCATCGAATTTTTTGCCGAGGACAGAGTTGCTGTACTATTGAGTTCAGCATGTTGGGGCAATTTATGTGTAGGGCTTTTGTGCCTTCAGTTTTGCTATAACCATTCTTTAGCGGCTGCCAAGGGCTTATGTCCTCCTCTGCGCAGATGTTTCTGAAACATCTCGTATTGCTATGTTTTTTTTCCGTCCTTAGACGTGTTCGTGGAAGTCAGTTCTTCATATTGATCTCTGCATCCTACAGCAAGATTTGCTTCACTGTGCCCATATTGCTTTAATTTCGTTCGTCCACCAGTAGCGGAGTGTTCTTCTATCCGTGGGTATCCGCATAGGCATTGCCGCGCCACACTATGTGTTCGCTATCTCTATTGGACCGTTTGTGTCGCATTTCCTTCGATTGTTGGGTTGCAGGACCACACAACGGCTGCAAATAAACCATCGTCGAAGGGAACGCTCCTTTTCATTCAGGACCTGTCTGTACATTGAGGTGGCTCTTATTATTTCCGCCAAGTTCCCTTATTATGGCTTGGTGGTCACTGTGGATAACAACTAAACCGTCCATAACAACTCTAGAAACATACATTAAGTTTAGCTCTTATTAAGCCTCTCTGTTGGCCACCAATGTTTTAAAAGCCATATGGCTGCTAGAATGGTCTCATCACTGATCCAAATATTGTTATCGAGAGCTTTGGAAGGTTCGCTGATCAGTAACACATCAGCTATCCTCTCTTCGGCCATTTGTGTCAGGATATCCATGCCCCACAATGATTTAGGTTAATTTAAGTACTCTTCATCATGAGTTTTGGTTTAATAATGTCCTTAGTACCATGTAGCTCTCAGTGACATCCGGATGGTAAGCTTCTTCAGGGTTCGTTTCCTTGTAGATCATGCATATCGCCTCCTTGACATAGTCCTTTGCGACATGGCCAGGTTTTCCGCACTGCCTGCAGAGTTAGGAACTGTTTTTATTTTAACATCACTTGACCATATGCCCGAACTCCGAGCATTTAAAACATTTGATCAGCGAGGTCCGTCTTCGGAAATGGCAGACAAAACACTCAATTTCAATCTTACCTGTTTTCAGGAATTTTCCGCTACTGCTGTAGGGGGGTTGGTCATAGCAGTTTGGGTACCGCCGTACGGTGATACGATGCCTGCGAAATGCGGCATATCGTGAATTTCAAAGTGGGAGCCTACTGCCTCACATATACGAAGGTAACTACAATTGTGAACTCGATTGAAGTTCGGTGTGTCAGGATTCTCATGGTTGATTCTTCTTCCAGCAATCCACTAATGGCGTCGTGTACTCTGTCGCGTTGAAAATTGTTTTTCCCATCTGGAGAAGCGGAGCGCCTTTCTTAGTTTTTCGGATTCTGGATACAGCCTTCGCCACAGCTTCCAATTTGGGGCCCGCCTTTACGCTGCGAAGTATGCCTGCTTATGACAGACTTGATGGGAATTCTATTATGATAGCGTCCAGTTTCACATCTTTGTGTCGGCTCTGTGCCTCCTAACCATCCAGCTTGCTTTCAGCAGCGGGTTTGTTTTTCTTCCTTTTTTGGGGTACTGTCCTTTGTCCGCCACCTACTTGCTAGACTTTAACATTCTTAGCATCTGATATTTGCTCTTTTGCTGTTAGTCCTCCACTTTTTTCTTCACCAGACGTATTTTTGGTGGCGTGATCATGTGTTCCCCGGCTTTAGCCTTGATTTGAAGGGTAACACTATACTTCGCATTGTGCGGGTTTCATGTAAAAGAAAACAAAAGGAAAGGAAATCCAGGTGGCAATGAAGTTCATCCAGGCAAAAGTTTAATTCATTTCAAACTCCCAAATGTTTCACAATCTTACAGGAATGAATAGTAAGTTTCTAGCTCAACCTCATTATGGTGTATGCTCATTTCATGGAAAATATCGGGTGGGCTATAAATTTTTGCAAATGGCAACACTTGATTTCTTAAATGCTGTTAGAGGGAGGGGCGCTCGAGTAGCGAGAAATTGTGTGTCGCTTCATGCAAATTTAGTCACGATGGAGCGCTTTACGGGACAACAGCGTACTTTTTGTGTAAAACAATTTTACAAAAACCACGATTCCCACTTTACTGTACGACGCCTATTTAGAATTGAATACGGATTACGCCATGTAAGTGAGTGTCCAAGTGTTAATTTAATCAAAGATTGGGTCAAGAAGTTCGAGCAAATGGCATCGACAACGAATTTTAAACAAACTGGGCGGTCACGTTCATGAAGAAGCGATGAGAACATTCGCGAGGTTGAAATTTCCGTACCTCGCAGTATGTGTCAGCGATATTTTCCAAAGTTAGCGTAGTCGATTGCAGAAGTGCCAACGACGAGACGGGGCACATCTCGACGATGTCATTTTTTAAAAATAAATTTCAACAAACGTTTATTACGTTAAAGAAATGATTAACAAAATAACATTTGTAGTTTTATTTCTATTCATGTTTCAAATGTGTAAACATTTGTGGCCCACCCTTTACAACGTAATATTTGCATCTCAAGTGAATTACGCAATCCAAGTATGGGGTTTTTTCTTTGAGTATTTATATATTAAAACCATGTATCAGAGTTCACGATATAACAGATGTGAATGATATGCACACATAGGCAACCCTTCTACAACAATGGGAATCGCTCTGTCAGGTCGCACATTCGATTGTGAATGCGGAAGGTTTTACCTGGTCATGCGTGCATGGACTACACCGACACTTCTTTTCCTCAACTTTTCCCTTATGTGTACCCTTTCCAATTTTTTGCTTATTCCTTTCTTTACCTTATCTTCTCCGCCTTCCCTCGCATAGTGATTTGATGTTTAAGTGTACTTCAAATTCCATTTTATGTGTGCGTTTTATGTAATAAGTAAATAGAGCCAAAAAGAAGGATGTTGAAGTACCCTTCAATGTCAAAGCATGATGCGACCGAAAGTTAAGTTAGCTTAGACTGCCCAGTGACCCTTCATACGATGCGTGTGTCACGTGTCTAATGTAACATTTTATTTGGATACAAATCACTCACCACATTTCATCCTCCTCCTTAATTATTGTAGCTCTCATTTGTGTTCGCACATTCTGCGAAGTGCTTACTTCTCAGAATTACGGCAACAGCTTCGTTTGGGTTAAGTAGGATTTACCGCTGACTGTAATACGGGGTGACGGTTAAATCTACTTATAGGAGCTTGGTGCTTATGGATAACGTAAACATATCACGTCATTGGCTTAACCCTTCCACCCAAACGACGGAAACCATCTGAGGTGTAGATAATGAAGGGGATGAGACCTTTTGTTACGCTCGTAGCGATACAAAACATTCGGGATATTTTTCTACCTACCCGAACTCGAACAGTTCTGCTTCAAACTTTGTTCTGATATCAATCCTTAAAAGTTAGTAAACAAGATCTTCGATCCACTTCGTGTCGAAGGCCTTCTCACGACGGGTTCACCGCGGTGGTGGATGCTTTATCAAACACTCGCACGCTGGCGGGGTTTTGCAGAAAATGAGTGTCATGGTGGCGCTCTTCTGAAACGAAATTGGATATCTGGTATCAAACATAAAGTGGTAAAAGCCGCGACGCTACATAGTGTTAAGGTGGATTGGCCTGTATCAAACTAAACTAATAAAGTGGTAAAGGTGTACGTCTGTTCAACTATAAATATTTCATAAATTTTGCTGATGCAAGTGAGAAGCGAAATGGAACGGAAGCTTGTGGGATGTTGGGTTATTTAGCAAACAATGATGTGCTTCCAAATATGGGGAAAGTGTCTCATATTGTAGGTATTATTGAATTGCATGGAAAGCCTTTTAGAAACGAAAACTGGAAAACCCTTTGGAGAGAGCGGTATGATACGTTATGGGAGTAGTATGACTGCTACCCAAATTCAATCTATTATACAGACTTTGATTTTCATTAAATTACTTTTTGGGGGTACACGCGAAAACCGAAAATCGAAAGTTGAATTCGCAGAAAATAAATTCACGAAAACATTGGATTGCTGTTTTGAGTTCACGATTAGGTCTCACTACCCGTCACTACCGGAGGTGTTAGGTTCTGTAGTGGTTTGGTTTCAGCGAGCGTGTCTCCTTGTCCTGAAAAGGATGAGGGATCTCTTATAAACCGCTCCTGAAAAAAACGTCCTACAAAGGGGTCGTCGCCGTGCTTCCTCAAACCTTGAGGGAAGAGCAACGTCCTTAGTTTGGTCCTGCGTCGTTTTGTCTTTTACGATCCTCGTCTCCGCAGGTTTCCCTGGGGGCAGGTGATAGTCAGATTCTGTAAGGATGGTTTTTCCTTGTGGAGGTGTGCGGTGTAATTTCTTGCCACAGAAAATCTGATATTCGATAATATTATAAATTGGTTACCTGATTCTTCACTGGTTCATCAATCCTGCTGTGATCGGGTCCGGTCTGTGCAGCAGTCCTCCCGTTGGTTGTGGTCCTCGATTCCTTGAGAACTAAGTTGGAGGTAAACTTGAGGATTGGAATCTATAGTAAACCAAGTTGTCCAAGGGCTTCTTCAATAATTCTCCAACTTCAACTCTTTCTCCTTTCAATTCATTTATTTTTCCTTTAATTCTTTTAACTTTGCTTTTTCACAATTGATTCATAGGAACGGGAGTTGTCCAAATGCTTTACGATAACTTTTTTAAATTTCAATTCTTTCTCCTTTACAATTCATTTATTTTTCCTTTAATTCTTTTAACTTTACTTTTTCACAATTGACTCCTAGGAACCGGATTTTTTGCTTTTTCCTTATCTTTTTCTGCTGCTGACCAACTCACTGCGGTTAAAACAACTGTCTCCCTTCTAAAACCGTCAACAACGGAATCAAAAATTTCTTGCCGTTCCTCTCTCTCGCTCTCCCTCAACGTCCACTCCGAAAACAGAATTCGAACTCGCCCACGATCCACACTGGAATCGGGGCGTGTTCGAACACTCACCTGTGGAACGCGCAATTCTTCCACCACCTTACCATCAAACTACATTAAAACAAATTATATTAAAAACTATTAATTGATGGTGGCGGAAACCGCACGTAACAGGTGTAGGAGCGAAGTCGTGGCACCCTCATCGTGGCTCCACTTCGTTCTCACAAATTAGAAGTTCCGCCGCGGCACTAGAGGAAAACTGTTCGGAATCACTGGACAAATAATCACAAAGGCAGCGAGAAAAAAATTTAAGCACAGAGGATTGATTGTTACACATGCAGCTTGTTTTTTATTGTTGTCTGTAGATTACATGAAACATCTCAATGTTGCAAAATTTTTGACTACGATCACGGACTCACTTAATTGCAGTGGCTTTACACGTTACAACTAAATTGGTAAACTTTACTTAACACAACAGACACTCAACAACGATAGGTTTCAATTACGCGATGCTGGGATGTAAGCGTCCCCGTGGAGCCACGGGGAGCAGGAGTGATGCGACCTGTTCGGTCGAAGGTTGGAATACGACTCAGCGATCGTCATCTCATGCAGAGATGATTTCGCTAAGGAAAAACGGAAGAGAGAGAAAAACTTTTCTCTTAAGGGTGGGAATATATCCTGGCCAAGGATATGTTTTATCTCCCACAAGTGTAACGTAGAGTCTCTCTTGTGGGAACAAGAAAACCAGATCTCGTAATAAAGGTCATGGTGGTATGTGTGGGATCGTTCAGATCGATGCTATTCACACGTGCTTGACAGCAGTGGAACAACGAAACAGGCAGGCGCCAAAGACAAAAGGAAAAAATGACCAAATGCGCCGTTGGTAATGCGGGTCATTGTTTACTCGATGCCTCGTCGCTATTTTCGACGTTGGGCGAAAAAGGTGTTAAAAGCAAATTGGATGTTTATGGCATCTCTGGCTGCAGTAGAAACCGCGTTCATGTTTGCATTAGGAAATGCTGGAGAATTTGGTTTCAGTGTCTATTGCGCTAATTATTTGCAGCTGTTTGGGTTGTTTATTGATAAGACAAACAAAAAAGGTTGCCAGGCAATGTGTATGAAAAGGTACATGACGCGGCTGGGAAAATAGACGGCGCAATATTTATGGTCCCTGTCATGAAGGTTACAAATGTATGTAAATCTAATTATTTGTTTACCGGAATTCATCTAAGGAAATTTGACTGGTGACGTAGATGCTGAAATTGATTGGAAATTCCTGGTAAGCTAATAAAGAAATCTTAAGGAGCAATGGTATGCGAAGAGAATGCATGAAGGTAAGTTTTCTTTACAGGGACTTAAATATCATAGATTTGATCTCTTAAATCCTTGCACCATTCTTAGGTGCCAAATGCGAATGCATTGGCGAGGACTTGAGCGTCTTGGGTGATGATTATGGGGGTTTTTCAGGAAGGTAAACCGTGGGATTTGGCGGAACCGCCACAGAGGCACCACAGCTTTACTTAGCAGTTGTCCTCTAAATGAAAAACTCGCTTTTCTTCGGTAAAAAGTGTTTTATTTCCAATTAAATTCTTTTCATCGGTTGAGTTTTTCTCCTGGGGTATTTCCTCCAGGGACTGTGATCGATGTTATACTGCGGTCCGGAGATCACTTTACTATTCCTTTATAAAGGAAAACAAATCGAGATTTGTTACTCAAAAATACACAATTTCTTACAAGAATCTCGATTTTTGTATCCTGAGTGAGATGCTCAGTGTTTACTTAAGATAAGAATTCAGTTTCTTGAATTCTTATGAAACCATTCTCCAGATGTGGATATGTAAAGGGATTTGGTTTTCTGTTTGTTTAATTTGATGGAATTTTTTCAGATAGAGATAACGATATCTGGATTTTGGATTTTGCTGATGCCGTGGGGCAAATATGAAACGATAAACGAATATTTGATTCGTTTATTGTGAACTTTGATTTTAATTTAGATTTAGGATTTAATTATGCCGTGGGGGCAAATGTTAAGCGATAAACGGATGTTTGGTTCATTTATTGCGAATTTTGGATCATGTTTAGGTTTTTTTGGGTTTTGATCGGATTTTGGGTTTTGGAGTATTATTGCTGGAATTTGGATGTAGGAATGGGGGGAAAAGGTGGTAGGGCTTTTTGGAACACTACAGAGGTACGGAAGAGGAACACAATTTTTTGGCCGCACATTTCACAGCTTCAAATACATAGGTGGGCTGAAAAGTCTGCGACCTCATCGTGGAGATAGCAGTACTCGTCAATAAAAGCTAGTGAATGTAGTTGTGTATCTTTTGACAGTTACTCACCACAATCTCAGCCATTTTGGACCCCTAGTTTTTATTTGACAGTCGTTTGAGTTAATCGATGTGAGTGTTTTTGTGAAAATGGACAAAATTGAGTATCGAGCTGTCATTCAATTTGTGTTTTTGAAAGGCAATACGCCTAAGCAAATCAAAGATGAGTTGGACTCTGTGTATGAGTACTCTGCACCATCATATACCACCCTAAATTTTGGGCACCTGAATTTAAAGGTGGCCGTGAGACCTTGGGAGACGATGAATGTTCGGGACGTCCAAAAACTGCAACAACTGACAACAATATCGCTAAAGCTCAACAAACGGTGGTAGACGACCGCCGAAGTAAGTGAGAGAGATAGCAGAGGCTATGAAAATGTTCAAAGAACGTGTTTGTGACATATTAAATCAAGATTTGGGCATGAGAAAACTGTCCGCGCGTTTGCTCACGTTAGACCAAAAACGTGTTCGAATGAACATTTCCAGTTTAGGCGCAATAAAACCGATTATCGATTATCTTCAAAAAGGAAAAACCATTACAGGAGCATACTACGCATCATTTCTTGACCAACTGAAGGGGGAAATTGCGGAAAACGGCCACATTTGCAGAAAAAGAAAATCGTCTTTTACCAAGAAAACGCGCTGTCTCACACCTTAGCGGTTGCCGCGGCGAAAATCCACGAATTACGGTTTGAACTGCTTGACCATCCGCCTTATTCGCCAGATCTAGCCTCAAGCCGGTTTATTAACCTGCTGCAGTTGTATACATTATGTCCCAAATAGGCGACTAGTTTGGATATGGAATTCTATAACTCAGAAGTTACCATCATCTCATTTTCCCAATTTTAGTACGGATCATCTTCTAAAATTCAAAGCGTAGTCAAAGTTTTTCTCAACCATAGCGCACCTAGCTTGAGCTCGAGTCGACTTATCACGTATTACAATTTCTTCGACCGCTCGCTTAACCAATCTACGAAAAGCCCACCAACCAACCCCAGAAAGGCGGCCAATCTCGGTTATATCTGACCAATTCTTAAAGCACATAACTTGATAAGGTGTTATTTCACCGGGCGGTTGTGCGTTGGGATCCAGCGTACCACTTAGCCTTTAGTCGCCGTTTATGAAAATCTGGTCTAGCTGTGGGTATGCTGTTCTATTTATGACATATTGCCCTATTTACAAGGCAATATGTCCTGACGTACTTATTATATATTAATGGTTTATGAAGGCATATTCTTACTAACTTGTAGTATAATCCTTCAAGCCATAAGTTGTCGAAAGACTTTGTTAAATAGCTTGCCCGCACACCACAAGACCATCAGAGAGACACATACCCAACACTTATCTCCACACAGCAATGCCAATAACCTCAACAAAACCCATAAAATAATTACTCTAAGCGCCCATTCATCATCATCGGCACTACAACCGGGAACCGGTCTTGGCCTTATTTCGCAAGTCCTGAGGCTTGTTAAATTTTCCATAATGATTTGTTTTTTCCGGGCAAGGTCATTAGTCTTTCGCCAGAGGCTCCCCGACGGGGAATCGAACCCCGGTATCCCGCGTGACAGGCGGGTATACTAACCACTATACTATCGAGGAGTCCTAAGCGCCCATTATCAAACCCAAATAACTCCCCATATACTAACCTTTATTGTCATGCCTTCCTCTTCATCATTCTAACACAAAGCCTGTAAAAAGATCAACTTCCGTGTAGGTTGCAACCAAGAAATATCTCATAGGCCATCAACAGGCCATTCCCCTGGCATAGGTGCTTTACTCCAACATGATGTGTACGACCCGTCATCATATGTGCAGAACGGTCGCACCCGATTTCTGGAGCCCCCGCCAACCTTACCCAACACCTACCAATATAGTACCGCCTCGTACCGAACATCAGTTCGACCTGCTGCGTCGCAAGTAATCTAATGATAAGCAGTAAACCACGTTGGTATCATGTGCAACCGGCAGAGTACACACGAAGTCGTCGGTCTCCAGCATCGAATATATACCATTGGATACCTCAAATGCCAGCAATATTGACGGCCGAATGCGACCCTCAACCGGTCGCATGATCTACCGGCTTCTGAACACCTGCGATCAAATCACAGTGTGTTATTGTCTTTTCTCATATATGGGAAGTTTCCTTCAAGTGATGGGACAAGCTCTCTCTTCAGTTACATCTCCGTATGAAGAAAGTATTTCGGGGCAGTCGATCATCTGAAGTTGTTCAGAGATGAACTCGAATTTTGACGATGAACCTTAAATAGATTAATTGATGCTTCTTCAAATTGATGTCTATTATTCATTATATCCATGTAAAGTAATTGCTGGATATTCTTCCTACGTGTTAAGAAGTAGTGAGTTTGGTGATACCAGTAATTGTACGCGCTCTCGATGTAAACAGTCAAAAGTCAAGTAAAATACAAGTGAACAATAAATATCGACAGAGTATGGAACATTATCAATCTTCTCAAATGAGGGATGACGGTGTGGGGGTTCTCTATACTACATGGAGAACCAACCCACAATTTCAACTTAATTTCGAGCGCTAACAGCGCGTCACTTCAATCCCAGTTCCTACCGTCGGCTATTTCACCTGCAAAACATGTTTCCCAAAAGGACGCATAGTCAAACTCATTATCCTATGCAAAAAATGCATAATTGAGTTTAGCTATCTTTTCGCCATACGGCAACTCCATTTCGCTAACCCATGAGAGAAACGACGCGGTTGCATAATGATGCAATCGCTGGGAAAATTATTAAAGTATTTGATTTAGTTCCCATGATCAGATTTTCCTAGCCAAGTCGGCGCCCTACTCACTTTCCCCAGACACTACATTCGCTGTGGATCAATAATCTCTTTCACAGGTGAATAGCCACAGAAAAATGTCCTCTCCTTCCCGTTTCTATCTTCCCCGGGTTCAATGCAGTCTGAAATCACCACAGTCGTCGCGCTAGGGCAGTAGGTCATCCTCGGAGACTGCATTGATGCAAGCGCACAAGCTAAGCCAATCCCGAAGTTATTGCGCTCGCTCTTTTGTTCTTTTCATCCTACGCATGTCCAGTGACTGTCGAATGATGTGCAAGCGTTATTCACCTCAATGAGACATGCAACTAAATATATTCGTGAGAGAGCGCGATGATGATTGGCTAATAGCCGTGCGAATTCAAAATCCAATTTCATCCCTACTTGGGATCAGTGACTATCCAACCACAACAGCGTACACACGCTACGCCGCTTAATAAGTCGTTTTCCATCCACCAAACGGTGCAGATAGAGTCAAGTTTTACACTGTATGGAGTGAGCATAAAAGATCGTGTTTTATTCTTTTTCACCTCGGGAAAGTTTGAGTTTATTTTTCCACGGAAACTTATCCGTAAATAAGTGAAGTAAAGAAAAACAAAAACAAAAAATCATTTGAACAGTAAAACGGAAAAAGTAAAGAAGTTTCAAATCTTTTATTCAAAATAATAATCTGCAATAGTTTAGGTGAAGTTTAGAGACACTAATCGCCAGATATACCACCATTAGAATCCTCCCCTGTGGAACAAAACTTTGTGTGAAAAAAAAAAAGTTGTAGCGTTAAACAATAAACAAACAATTAATAAGAAACCTGTGCTCTATCGTTTCATTTACTCTTCGCGTGACGCTGGGATATATTCTGCTGAACAATTTTCGGCGGAATAACATCGTTGGGGATAAAGTGAATGCGAGTCATACGTTGACTACATAACTTCTTATCCCCCACAATGGCACTTTCAGTATTCAGAAATAAAGGGCAGTCATACATAAAGTGGAAATGTGCCAGTACAAAGTATTTTGCGTGCTGTTTTCACTGTGGTTTTCGATTCCATTGTCGTTGATGTTCCCAATAAGGTGTGTCACGACTACGTCGTAAACTTGGATCGCAAGCATATGAAAATCGGAATTGGGATTACCTGTCATGCTCTCTGCTGGCGGAACATGGCCGTGAAAATCGGTGCTACCGAGTGCAAGCATTTTCTCTGATATAAATTAACTCCACGTGTGGCCATTCCATGAAATCCTTCTTCGGGAAATTCTTTTGTGTTGTGAATTTGCTACCAACCTCATTTATCAGCATCGCAACGAGTTATCTGTTACACCGAAAGTTCTGTTCCAAATCCTAACAACGAGACTGATAAGACCTGTGACGTAGAGTTCAACAAAACAGAGTTGAATAACATCACGTTGGACGACTAATAATGTTCAGGAAGTAGCCATCGATACATCAACACCATCACTGGCTACCCGTCATGACGAACTTCGTATCGCTGTCGATCACATGACAAATTGATACAGCGACCCTCCTGTCATACATTACTCATTATATTGTCATACATAATTCACTTCTCTAGCCTCAGGCAAGCATTATATTTCTAACAGACTTTCTCAAGGTGTTTAATGTTTTTACTGAAACATTTCCAGGCATTTCGTCGAAATATACGCTGTCATCACGGTTGAAGAATTAACTTGGTTGCCAAAATTGTCCAGTTTTTTGTACGCCTCTTTTTTGTACGATGAGTATTCGAACCACAAGTCTCAAGAGAGAGTCTATGACTATTTTTAAAGATCTTAAGGACGAGGTTGGCCTTTTTATTGACTTTGTTGATGTCTCGTATGATTGAACCCATTATATGAATCACATATATTTTTCTCGGTGACAGTATTCGATTTGTTCTTTTATAATATTAAAGTACAAATATTTCAAATGACAGATGGCAATCTTGGTTCCCTTTGCGATGGCGACATCTTATTTTGTACAACCTTTTACGCTCCAGGAAGAGACGAAAGTGAACATGAATCCCTGAACTTTGAACAAGGTGGCGGGTAGCAGGATTTATGTTCTCTATCAACTTTAATATCCTCTCAGTAGAAATAAAAAGTAGTTGTGCTGTTTATCTTTTACTGAAGAGTTGAAATTACTCATCTATGTGCGGGAGTAATCGGGTGTGTATCTGATACAAGCTCGGACGGATGGACTTATGCGTACATCTTAGGTTATTAGTTCCGTTTTTTAGCTAACAATATTCGGTTTGAGTAGCCATGAAAATAAATTGCATCTGCCCGTTTGCCCAGCGAATCGATTTTCTCTAAAATTTAGAGAAAATCTAAACTACATCATTTTTAATTTTCTACTTTTTAGTTTTCACTATTGATGTATGTTCGTAAATATTTCACAATCAGTTACATAGAGCCGATCTAACTTGCCAAACATGGTTTCCTCTGGATTCAGTATCATTCTACTAGCACAAGACGACCAACTATCGGGTCATAAACAAATAAAACGAAATCTTACCATTCCCTTAATGAGTGAAATGCCCTAGCAAATTCAAATTAACTTCCTAGAGCCAGATGCATTCAAAAGACGACCACAAACAGTATCTAATTACATTGCCTCTAAAACCGCGGCATATTATTGAACCACGGGGCGAAGGTGAGAAGTCATGTCGAAAACGCTGAATACGCGGACGCAAACCGCTAATCAAACAAAACTTTATTAATATCTGAGCGGTGAAAAATGTCAGTTTGAAACAATGTCTCATTAAAAAACTATCGGAGTTCCCAGGGAGACCCAACGGCGTCAATGCTAATTAGGTCTACCACAAAAACCTACAAACTATTCAGAACTTTAAATGATATTAAATTGCGGTAGTTGGGTTTTGAGGAGGTGCACGAAGGGATAAGTTAAGTTAATTAGGCGGAACTTCCAAGTGCATGTGTTACACAAGAATTACGTTGGGAGCTTCAGTTCAAACTTCGTATCAGAAGTTGTGGGTTTTTGCTAAGTTTTCTTAAGGAGTGTTAGGGATGTAAATAATATGAACCACAGGTGTAAGATCTCATCTTAGATTAAGTGGTAATTATTTTTAATTCTATAAATTATAAAATTCACGTTAAACCATCGCAATGTGTAAAGAATGCCGCGAAAGTTGTTGGCGGAAGATGAGTAGAATTTTCCGTTCCCTGGGCGGCTTTCTGTTGGAGTATCCATGACAAAATTATTATTGGAATCAAAGGCGTATGCTGAATTGAATTCTGTATGCTATTGTGTTGGTTCTTTTTCTACAATAAGCAAACGATCAAGTGATTATTAACAGAGCTACGATGTCGAAAGATATACTGCAGTTCTGTATTGTTCTGGATCAACAACCAAGGGTGTATCTGGGAGCAGAATTCCAAACAAGTGAGCGAGTTTCGAGCACAGGCTTAAATTAGGATCTGCAGAAGGAGGAGAAATTGTTGACAAAGTAAAGTCTGCTTAAATATGGATGTTGAATTCCAATTTAGAACGGATAATCTTCTGATAAATAGGGTAAAATATTTTTTCCATCTCTGATGAAATTTAGTCATTCGAATTAAGAGCCGATTTATATGCCAAGAATTAATAACTTATTTTCGACAGAGGAATTCCCCTTGACAACAAAATATACCAGTGGATTTTAGAGCTAATAGGACTCGATTATTGCAGATAATCTCCACTGAGATATCTTATTGAGATTGGAAGTTATTAAATTTAGTGCACATGTTTGAATGAGCATGACACACTTGTGAATGATACGATTGGATTGTGAATAATAGTTGATAGTACGCTTATAAAAAAATGAAGAGTAGAGTGGTTGATATTATGGAGCCCTGGAGAACCCCGGTATTAAGGCACACTTAACATCATCCAGAAACACTCGAATTGAGGGACTGGATAAGTAATTTCTTATCCATCGATCACTGTATCGTCTACTTCATAGGAAAGCAAATTTGAGCTCCGAGTCCTGTTTGAAATATACAAAGCGATAACTTTGTTTTCGTAGGTCTGATCTTCTGTACACCTGTTGCTACGATACACATATTGGCGGTCACTAAGGAGGTCGTTTCTTTTAGAGCATTTCAAATCTTGACAGCTAATCACTGACTTCATAATCGTCGACTGAATAGAAGCTAGTGTTATGGCAGGAAGAAAGTGGTCCTTTTTGGGAATTGATCGAGTATTCTTTAACCTTCATTAATTTGTAAATTGACTGTTTGAATACCATTGATGGAACAGTTTTCGTAGGACTTCGCCGGCCGCGGAAAATTATATCTTCGAAAAATACGAAATTTTTTACCTGTCTTAGGGGCTTTTGGTGTTCAAATCTTTGAGTTCTTGGGCAATGTTACGAGATCGAAAGCAAATCTGGCTTATGTTACCTGAGCTGAAATTGATTCCGAGCCGATGTGATATCAGGAAAGTTCTAAAGCAACAGTAAATAGATATTGTTTCTCAATGAAATTGAAAACTGAATTGTCGTCAACTTTAGGTGAATTAACATGTAGAGAGATAGTTCTGTACTACCCCTGAACAATCCAGTGTACTTTCTCTCTCTCTCTCTCCCTCCCTCTCTCTCTCTCTCGTCGCGTAAGGATTATTTCTACACATTTCCATCAGAATGAAAACTGAAGTATCGTCAACTTTAGGTGAATTAACATGTAGAGAGATAGTTGTATACTATCCCTGAACAATCCAGTGTACTTTCTCTCTCTCTCTCTCTCTCTCTCTCTCTCTCTGGTCGCATAAGGATTATTTCTATATACTTCCCCCAGAATGAGCCGACTTATACCGTTGGAACAGACGCTAACCGATAACTGTTTTTTTTTTTTTGAGCAATTGTAAATTGAATTAATATGGGGCAAACAGGTTCTTTGGACTCTTTCATAGCCTTTGCTATCTCTCTCACTTTAATTCGGCGGTCGTCTAGCACAATTTGGTGAACTTTAACGATATTATCGTCAGTTGTTGCAGTTTTTGAGCGTCCCGAACGTTCATCGTCTCCCAAGGTCTCACGACGACGTTTAAATTCAGCTGCCCAAAATTTCACTGTGGTAAATGATGGTGCAGAGTCCCCATATACAGAGTCCAACTCATCTTTGATTTGCGTGGGCATATTCATCATCATCGGCACTGCAACCGGGAACCGGTCTTGGCCTTATTTAGCAAGTCCTGAGGCTTGTTAAATTTTCTATAATGATTTATTTTTTCTGGGCAAGGTCATTAGTCTTGCGCCAGAGGCTTCCCGACGGGGAATCGAACCCCGGTCTCCCGGGTGACAGGCGGGTATACTAACCACTATACTATCGAGGAGCCCAGCGTGGGCATATTGCCTTTCAAAAATAAAAATTGAATGTGAGTTGATACTTAATTTTGTCCATTTTCACAAAAACACTTACATCGACTCACTCAAATGACTGTCAAATAGAAACTAGCCGTCCAAAATGGCTGAAATTTTGGTGAGTAACTGTCAAAAGATGAACAACAATATTTATTAACCTTTATTGACGAGTGTTGTTATCTTCAAGTTGAGGTCGAAAACTTTTCAGCTCGCCCATGTATTTATGGCCTGCGATGGTAAATGTTTGAGTACTGTGTTTGGAATTCCATCTATTCCAAAAGATTTCATATTTTTAAGTGTTGAGATTTCGTTCTTCGCTACAAACGAACTGTTGCATCGATTTGCAATAGGATAATGTGCGTTATTAATGTCACTAAAGCTTCGATTTTCGGAACGCCGCGGCTATTAATTGTGTTGCGAAGTGAAATGTGGTTTTGCAGTGCTCTATGTTCTAGATTATGATTGGGGTGAGAGGATTCGTTCATTCTGTGCGCAGCATCGAAATAAGCACCATGGCATTCGGACTTTCCGGGCAGGCTCCTCTTTGCTCATTCGAGCTAGGTGCCCCGTCCACCTGAGTCTACCGAGCTTGATTTTTCTTACAACATTAGCTTCAAGGTAGATTGCGTACAACTCATGGTTGTAGCGTCTCCGAAATTGTCCCCCCTCGCATACGGGGCCAACAATTTTTAAGACCTTCCTCTCGAACGCGGCTAAGAGTTCAGAATGCCTTTTATTGAGCACCCAGGTCTCGGATCCATACATGAGTACCGGTAAGACCATGGTCTTGTACAGTAGCAGCTTGGATGTTCTGGATAAATTTCGGGATTTAAAGAGCCTTGATAGACCATAGTAGACTTGGTTGGATTTGATTAGCCGCTCGCGTATTTCTTCTTCCATATTGTTATCAGCTGATGCTATTGACCCAAGGTAGTTAAAGGATTGCACTTCTTCAAATTCGTGCTCCACTACCCTCATAGTTTGACCAACGTTAGGTCTTCTTATAGCGTTTGAAATAATAGTGAAAAAGATCGTGTGATTCGAACTGACGCTATGACAGCTCGAATCATGAAAAAAATTTTACCTAAGCGTTACACACCAGGCTACTGACCGTGTTTTGAATTTGATTTCCAAACTCGGTTATATTCCACTGGTGTGAATTATTTTTATTTATCGCTTGGTATACGGTTCTGATGTATTTTTCTTATTCGATTTTTCGTTCGGTGTTGTTCACTATTTTGGCTTGTGAATTGTGTGTGTATCTGTTAGAATCGCTACATTCTCTTCGCAGAAGTTGCCACCATGTACCTAGTTTTTCCCTCATTAATGTGCAGTCCCAGTTTTTGTGCCACCTGCTCTATCTGGGTGTAGGATTCCTGTACAGCCGATTCGGTTCTACCGATGATGTCGATGTCATCTGCGTAGCCAAGTATCTGGCTAGACTTGGTGATATGGTGATAATAGTCCCTCTAGTTGTGACGCCAGAGTCACGGATTGCTTTCTCCAATGGCAGGTTGAAGAGGAGGCAGACCAGACCGTCCCCTTGTCGGAGTCCATTATATATGTTTATTGGTTTGGACAGCAATCCCGCTACTTTTACTTGACTAGTTACGTTGGTCATGGTTAACCTACAAAGTCGTATCAATTTGTTCGGAATGCCGAATTCTCTCATGGCATTATATAGTTCTACCCTGGCTATGCTGTCGTAGGTGGCCTTAAAGTCTATAAATATATGATATAATTGAATCTTAAATTCCAGATATTTTTCCATCGCCAGTCTAAGGGTGAATATCTGATCAATCGCTGATTTGCTTGGGATGGAGCCACACTGATATTGACCAATGATGACTTTATTGTGTGGGGCTTTCCGATCTTGTAGGATAGTGGAAAGTATCTTATAGGCGGTACTCAGCAATGTTATACCCCTATAGTTGATGCACAGTGTGGTACCTCCCTTCTTATGTATTGGACAAATTATACCACGACGCCAATCTTTCGCCATATCCTCTTGCTCCCATACGTGTACCACGATCTCATGAATTGCGTGATGTAACGCTGTCCCTCCTTCTTCGATCAGCTCAGCTGGTATGCCATCAGCTCCAGGGGCTTTATTTGATTTGAGCTGTCTAATGGCTTTTAATGTTTACTCAATGCTTGGTGGCGGCAGCATTTGGTCTTGATCTTGCATTGGTGGAGCCTCCAATTCTTCTGTGAGCTGACATTTAGCAATTCATTGAAGTGGACTTCCCATCGCTCCAGAATGCCTTCAGGATCGGTGATCAGATTACCCTCTTTATCCTTGCAGTAAGTGCAGCGTGGTGTGAACTGCGCATTATTTGGGAGAACTTCCGCACCTGGTGCGGACCTCGCTCTCTACTTTTCTCTATTTCACAGATAAGGTTTTTACTCAGGCACTTTTCTTTTGTCTGTGAACCCTTTTTTCATTTCTTCTGAGCTCTTTGTATTTCTCCTCGTGCACATGCGTCCCATGTGACTGCTGTATTGCCCGGTATGCAGCATTCTTACGTTCAGTCGCTAGGTTTCACTCATCATCAAACCAGTCGCTGCGATCTCTACAACTACTGCCTAAGATGGAGCTGGCAGTGCTAATGACAGTATTCTTAAGGCGTGTCCATTTCTCTTCTACGCCCGGCAGTCTGGCCCCAGCACTTACTCTCAAAGGTGTTACTGGTATTCTCATTGCGTAAGGCAGCCGTGTTGATTTGAACCTGTTGCGCGGATGCAATACGTCTCCGTAAGGTAATCCGCACTCGGAAAACTATACCAACATGATAGTGATCCGAGTCGACGTTGGCACATCGGTACGTTCGTACCGTCATCAGGCTCGAGGTGTGGTGGCGATCTATCAACACGTGGTCAATTTGGTTGCGAGTGGCTCCATCAGGTGATACCCAGGTAGCTTTGTGGAAATCGTTACGCGGAAACCTGGTACTTGCAACGACCAAGTTTTTCGGTGCTGCCAGTTCGATGACTCGCAGTCCATTGTCATTAGTGTTCTCATGCAAACTATGGAAACCTGTGTAGTGCCTGAAAACCGACTCCCGACCCATTTTGGCATTCATGGGCATTCATTCATGATTTTCACATCGTATCTTGAGCAGGCATTCAGGGCCCGTTCGACGTTCTCGTAGTATTATTCTTTTTCGTCGTCAGGGGACTTCTCTGTAGGTCCGTGAACGTTTATGGGGCTAATGTTCTTAAACTTGCCTCGCACGTGAAGAGTGCATAGCCTTTCATAATTGCATTAAAGCCGATGATGGCAGGCTTCAGTTTGTGGCCGACTAGAAAGCCGACCACGAGCACATGGTGTTTTGGATGACAGCTGTAATAAATATACTCGTTTCTTTGAATAACACCACTCCCCGTCCATCTTATTTCTTATAATGCTGTTATGTTAGCCTTATATTCGGACAGGGCATCGGCCAGCTGCTGTGCAGCTCGAGCTCTGTATAGTGAGCGGACGTTCCATGAAAAAATTCTTAAATCGTTTAGCCATTTTCGTTTCCGTTGTCGTCGTCGTGTATCCGGTCCATATCCGAGGCTTGTTAAATTTGACATAATAATTTATTTTTACGGACCTTGGCCTTGCGCCAACCTTTCTGACGATGTCGCTGCATGCATTGGTTCATTACTTGGCGGGTGCCAAGTAGCTATCCAGGGTGTCACGTGGAGGTTACATGTCATCTTGGATTGAACAGGGACAAGGATCGTCCTGGCCTTCGCTGGGTTGAAAGCAATCAGTAACTTTGCCCTGTATGTTCGCACCCATCCCCCTTACACTGGTACACTTGGAAAATTAAATGAGAGACGTCTCTTCACTATCGACCGCTCTTTACGTCTGACCTGTATGAAACTGGTTGCGCCTATGTCCTATAACAACGGTATTAAACGGCTTACGTCTGAGTATCTAATGAGTTTCACTGCACGTTTTTGCATCCTATGGAGCACGTGTATCGTAGTTTTGGATGCAGATAGGAGTTGAACTCCATTTTAGGACGAATGTACAGCCTGTAAATAGAAGCCAGGCTGGATAGAGGTATTTTTTACATCTCTTAAGGTAGTTCATACATTTGGCTTTACTATTCGCAGCTTCATATATGTGGTCATTCCAATTAAGAGTAAATTAGTGCTGAGGATTAATAGTTCTTTGACTTCGTCGATGCAAGTGCCGTTCACCAACAATATATTTGTTTTGAGGCTCACCTTTGACGACTAGAGACAGCATTGGGTTTTTGAAATCATTGAATTCTACTCGGTTAGTTAATCCTCATTAATATACCATGTTGAAGTCGGAATTCAATGTATTAAGCACATCCTGCTGATTGGTAATGGAGTTCGAAGAGTTTGATCGAGAATGTTTGTATGAGTACAAGAAACTCAACGTGCTATCATCAGCAAACGAGTGCATTGGATTGTGCGTAATAGACAAGAGATCATTTATAAAGATGAGGAAGAGAGTGGATGAGATTACAGAACCACGGGTTATACCTGGATTAATTTGATAGGAAGCAGATTTGACATCATGGAGAAGCACATGAATTGAATGGCCAGAAAGATACTCTCTATCCATCGGATTAGTGAATTGTCCAGTCCGTAAGAACGTAATATCAAAAAAAGAGCTGACTGCGAAAGTCTATCGCACACTTTTGACATGTCCAATGCGACAACATAGCTTTCATCGAAATAACAGATTGACTGATGAGAGATGTGATTTGTGGGCCTTGTTGGGAATTGTTTGAATTTTCACATTCCATCTACGTGGGAAACGGCCAGAAGAATAGGAGAAGTTGAAAAGTTTCCGCATCGGTTTAGTGAGTAAAAAGAACCATCTCCTCAAAAGAATTGGGGGAATGCCATCCGGACCAGCTAATTTGTAGTATTTTTTTTTGTCTTACTCTCTGGTCATGTAAGAACTTCGGGCGTTGAATATGTGCATTTCAATGACTTGTAGATGTCTTGAATCCTCTCCGGCTTTCCTCAGTATTATACGATTTATACAGCTGGAATCTTAACTTAACAGCGTCTTTGCACCCGGAATCGAACCACATATATTTCTTGGATTTACCACCTATCACACTATGCGGAATAAAGGTCCGCATGCCAAATAGAATCGTGCCTACTAATGTGTCCGCTGTGACAGATCCCCTCATAAAACAATTTGCCTGTTTAACCTAGACTTTTCTCGTCGAGGTTTTTCTTTGTTGTTACGTCGAAACATCTACCAGGTGTAAGACAGAACATGTGTTGAAAACCCGCGTGGAGGTTGCTTTCTAAACGCCCGCTTTCACTCCAGACCCAACTAACGAAAGGAAACATCGGTGGCCGCCAACAGCAGCCAGTCTTAAGTGACACAGTCCTGGTTATATATATGGTTGTTGCATAACAGTAATCTTACCAAGCGGGACATAGCAGGGGGAGATGGTGCTGTGGCAATACCTCCTCCTCCAATGTCAACGCAAACAATTCAAAGGAATCGACACCACTAATATCAATAGTCAACAGCAAATAACTTAGACAATAGGAAACAACAAATAACTCGTACCGTCGTCGGCAATAAAACTACGGCATCAACAGTCATTTGAGAAAAATAAAAACGAAACAAGGGCAACCGTGAATCCCATATTCCGGCCATTCAACACATTTTTTTTCTTACCGAAAGGCTCAGTTCAGTCAATAGCCTTCGGCATCGTCAGCGTCTTAACCTCCTAGGAGTAAACTCTCACCGTTCAATAACATTCCAATAGCTCCTTTGCTCCCTCTGACGATCCCATCCCATCCACGACCGACGATCCGACACAGCGGCTGAAGAAGAACAAAATTTAGTCTATCAGAACGTGGATGTTTACGTAACTAATACAACACGTGCGTCAGTAAGCAACACGACCCAAACACACAACGAATCGTCACACCCGAATGCGACTTTCGTCAACTGGTCGCACGATCTCGTCAGCTCGAAACAGCTCCGGGCGTCTTAATCTATGGTCCGCACTCTTCATGTAAACCTTTTCGATGACAGCACCTTGGATCCCCTATTATGAACCTGGGAAATGTATGGGCTGTTGCGTTGGTTCACTAATCATCAAGAGTTGTATTCGTGAAGAGGTCGGCTTAGAAGGTTGTATAGACATCTCGGAACTTCTCCATTTTCTTTAATTAAATGCAGTTCTCAATTCCAGTGACATTACGTGAAAGCCTTACATTGAACGACTGTGGCTTCCACACAGCTCTCTGTCATCTAATATATTGACGAAGTAAAAACGTACCGCGATGCTCGTCATCAACGCAGTTGTACATTACAATTATTCCAATTGACAATATCCCCCAACAAGTATTTAATCTCTGTCCAATTCTACAATTCTTCGATTATATAATCTTCAAATATAAGTGAAATAAGTACGCGAGTCGAGTGTTTATGAAGTGAAATAAGTCGGAACACTGTGCAGGATTGACTTCATATTGATGTGCACGTGTATCAGTTTAATTGAGATTCATGACTTGTGTGAATATGCAATGAAGATTTTGTGTGGCCTATAGATACATATTCACTATATATCATTCAACGCGAATTCCCGATCGAACAATGTCACAACACCAATGAATGTCCTTATCCTCATTGGAATTCTCCGAGCCTTTGGTACGAACGATGATCGATCGAACAATGTCACAACACCAATGAATGTCCTTATCCTTACTGGAATTCTCCGAGCCTTTGGTAACACGAAGTGCGGTATGGGCTAAGAGGCCAAAAAATATTTAGGGAGCATGATATTTATTTTATTTAAGCCATAAATTAAGATTACCTTTAATGTTTCTGTCCTCCGATGTCAACGCTTTACTCTATATAATGAAATCTCTTAATAATTGGTACACTAGTTGAGTCCGAACATTAAGAAACATAGTTCTATTGCTAGTAACTGTTTTATGCATCATTCATGCATTAATAACAGGTGTTCCAAATAACATGTCATCAGCAACTTGATAGTGACATCTATCAAGCTTACAAAAGATTCAGAGGTACGACGACAATTGATCAGCTAATTCGATGCCCCCTTTATTTTAGTGTACTCGTAAACCATTTGTGGTTTGAAAATGTGTCCACCTTTGAAATCTTGCTTGACAGTATTCATCAACTCTGGTGTAAATTTCGAGCTCACCACGTATATGTATAAGCTTATCAATATAACCGTGTTGTGCTTTAAGAAGCCCTACCATTTCCTTCCCACATACATATTACCCACTAATAAAATTCCCAACCAATATTTTCCATTCATATCTCCAAATCAACGTTGAATTCATTGTCAGTCAAATTGAACCAAACGTCCAATTGCCGAACATTGAATTCAATTCCGTAATTTTCAAACATCACAACGCATATCTTCATATGCATTGTAGGTAGAATTGTGAATTCCTAAAATTGAAAGTCTAAAATAAATACGCAATAAACGAGCCAAATGTTCGTTTATCATGCACACACAAATTTCAGACAATCTAAACATCACAATGCATATTTCCATATGCATTGCAACCAGTTGTTTTATGAAATGCAAATATAACTAGACTGTCCCCATTTGAAGTGCATGCAAATTCTTGTTTGTATTAGCCAGATAGATAACACAAACAAATCTCAAAAGGATTTATTGTAAGGGGCGATGCGTCCGAACTTCGAGAGATAAGGAGTAAGAAAACGTACAAATAGAGTCAGTTGGATAAAAGTCGGTGCAGTTATCAGAGTGTCGTCCGGAGGGAATCGTGAGCTACGGTGCTATTCCGACATCGAATTTGGTTTATTGATGACGGTTAAAGTAGAAGTTAGTTCCTTGTGGCAATTTTGTGAGAAATAGCAAAACATTCTTAAATTATTTATTTTCGTTAGCTCGTAAACAAAAACCACCAAATTAATATTTAGCCAAAGTTATAAATGTTTGTGAAATTGAAATCTAACTGTGTAAACGCTTAATGTTGAATTGCACACAAGAATTATTTTTGTTTATTCAGGCATATAATAACCGTAACACTTTTAGAATTTTGTAATGCATTTACTTCATTCCGTTTTAATTTTGCATTAGTCACATCTTTGGATAATTTACTCTGCTTGTTCTAAAAGTGCGTGCACAATGTGTATTGCCATTCATCAATTTTTCGATTAAATTCAGTGAGGTATAATAGTTATCAATACATTACAATTGGATTTCACGAGGTTGTCTGCGTTCAATGGCGGTCAAACACAAACTAAATGACGCAGCTTGCTCAAACTTTGACGGTAGTCTAGTTATAGATAGCAGTTGGCAGATTTTAAAGTTACTGCGCGGAAAATTCAAAAAGTCACTGACATATTAGACTGCCCTCGTATCTTTACATTGAGTATTTTCTGGAGACTGTCCGCAATGAGCACCTATCATGTAAATGTGCCCACATGCATCACATAGTTTAAAAACTATAATTCCGAATTTATGTGCGTTCCCGAGCAAACGTTGGCGGAAAGATAAACGTCCTCGTCAAGGAATCATTGATTCATCGATAACTAATAATAACTATTCTGGCCTAGATATTTTATTTTTGCGAACTTATTACACAACATATTTATCGAAGTTCTTTCTTTTCTAAGCCGGTCACTCCTCTTGAGATCTTCATTGTCTGAAAAGTGACTGGATCGGAAGAGAAGTTGAAATCTATTTCGTGTCATAATTTCTGATATAAAAGTACAACTCTATTGCAAGTAACCGTATTCCACCCACAATTATATTTTAATGGACAACGGTGCCAAGGATATTTTTGTACAACTTAATGGTATTGTTACTGGCGCAAAGCTATTAACCTTACCCGGAAAAACAAATTATTATGGACAATTTAACAAGTCTCGGATATGGACCGGATACCGACGGAGAGACTTGCTAAATAAGACCAAGACCGGATCCCAGTTTTACTGCCGACGATGATGATGAACGGTATTTTTGTCCAACGAATTTATTCACAGGCGTCGTCCTTTTGTAGTGTAACAACATATCCACGAAATAACCATGAAGAATCATATCAAGTAAATCAATTTGCCCTTGTCACAATTAGCAAGTTTCACGTAACCAGCATTCGTTGCCGACAATAATTCAAGGTCGATTCTTTTCATTGAGTAAAAGAAACGAATTGCTCCGGTTACGATTTGAAAGAATCATATGACAATCGCTTGCGAACTTACTTACACAAATTAATTGGGTCAAATCGTGTCATTGTTCTTACACTATGCGCTAAGCTGGTGTTAGGAAATTAATTAGCACAGTAAACAGAATTATATGAGTAAATGTTCAATAATGAATGAAATAGCTTGTTAAGCAAAATTTGTATGCGTGGATTAAGAAATTTGTAAATAATTGAGTGATTGATTGGGAGTATAAATACCCCAGCATTTTGAAGAATAAAGCAATCAAAAACCATCAGAGTATTTGATTCGAACACTGCGGCGTCCACGCCATCCATTTTCAGCGGGCTGCGCTTGAAACAACAAACAGTAGGGAAGTAGGGTTATAGACCAATCCATCATAATATCACAAGTGATACAAATCTAAGTATTACAAGAAAACATATTATTTGGCGACAGCAGCCCCAGATATATTACATGGCGACTCTGCCATGCTAAACATCTTATACCATTATAATATCACATGACGACCCACATATACCACACTTTGTTCCTTTTGGAGGTGTTTGTTATATTATGAATACATATAAGTATATATTACATTCTTTTTTTTAATATTTTATTTGCACCCAATTTATTGCCCAACATGTTTCCATAAAAGGTTAAGGAGTGGGAGATTGGATTCCATTGTTCAGCCGACCTGTAAAATATCACCACAATAGGCTCTGGACTCCATCAAATGGTTCATAGAAATTCTTGACGAGCATTCAGAGCTTAGATGATAAACCACATCGAGAAAGAAAAGTGTCTCAGATTGCCGACTCGGTAGTATAGATTCATCTTTCCTCAAAGAAGTAAAATGAACAACAAACTTGTAGTATAGATTCATCTTTCCTCAAAGAAGTAAAATGAACAACAATCTTGATTTGATATCAGCGGCATCCTGTATTTTTTCAATTTGCCTACATGTTTTTATTTCCGTTTCAGCGGAACTCCAGATTCATCCTGTATAAGACCGTTAATATCAAATTCCTCCCTGGTGGAACCAAGCCATTGCAGCGCACCCTGTCATAATACAAAGTATTTGTATAATGAGCTCCGCAAATTAGGCCATTGGATGCAAATATTGTTCTCGCAATAAGTCCTCTGATTAACTTGATCATAAAATTATCAACCCTGTTTATGTATGCTTCGTTACGTAAGGTCTCATTTGGATAATGCAGCCTCCACATGTCTATTAATGGCGCAAGGCTGATAACCTTGCCCGGAAAAACAAATAATTATGAACAATTTAACAAGTCTCGGATAAGGACCGGATACCGATAGAGAGACATGCTAAATATGGCCAAGACCGTATCCCGGTTGTAGTGCCGATTATGATGATGGATTGACTAATTTAACCTCAATAAATCATAGATCCTTAGTATACACAAGAATCACTTCCAGTACACTATTGCATAAACATTAAATAATATTTTATTAAAAAACAAAATTATTCAAAGGCAGGACGGCAGTCCGCTTGGCCAAACAGTTTCAATGAATCTCAGGACATATGGACTGAGGTTGGATGTCTGGCTAGTTGGCAAATCTTTATCTAGCAGTGAATGGGTTACATTGAACGTTCGCGAAAATCAACATACCATATTACTGCAATTCTTTAATTTTCGTTGTTTAATACTATAGTTAAATATATGGATAAAAACTTTTAAGATTATTGGTTTATTCTATTACTTTTTTCAGGGCGTGCCATTGGTATTAACCCCCATGTTTACATATTATAAAAGATAAAGTTAATGCGTCCCCAAAACTAAAATGTCCATTTAGACCTTTATTTAATTTTCAATTTAAAACGAGATAGATGTAGAGATAAAAAGATTATTTCAAACTTTAGGAGTGTTAAAACTTTCATGAGAATGACTGTAATCAAGTATCATATTTCTACTCGAATAGTGTTGGCCCTTTGCAGGAATAATATCCGGAAATTTCGAGTTCGAACATCAAATTTTAGCTTCTCATCTAAAGTAATTACGAACGCTAAAATGTTAATCAGTCTAAAAGAATACTTCGCAGTTCCTATTTGAAGCTAATACACAAGTTCCTTCTCATCAGTACTCATAAATGAAGTCCTTATCTTTGTTTCAAGTTCAACTGATGATTCAATATCAATTTGGTTACAAATTTTCTCTAACTCTGACGAATTGTGGAATATCCTTATCTAGCTCTGAGTCAATTTGAAGTCAGTTAACTCGCGTTAAGGGTACTTTTTGGAAGACAACTTCGTCCACAATAATAAAATTGCCATCTGACGAATTTGAATTGTCCTAGTTGAGGCAGTTGAACAGCGTCATTTGTTTCACAGTGTTTTTAGTTTTCTATTTAACCATCACATTTGATGGGAGTTGGAAATTGTCGTTCAGAGAAAGCTGTTCTTCTTGGGGAAGAAGGAATAGAATTAGATGATAATGTATGCGGCGAATGAATTGCTCTTGCTTAAATAAGTAAGCGAAGAGGGTTACGAAAACCAAGATTTTTTATACACGTCTTAAGGTGATCATGTGCAATTGCGTGTTAAAAAAGCTTTCTACGCTGTTATGGAATAAATAACCTTTGCCGCTACTGATTATTTTTCTCTTCTTATTTCTTTCCAGGTAAGGCTTATATAAAAATTACATCTCCTCAGTCGATATTCGTAAGTTTATTTCTAATTACTTATATTATTCATTTATTTTGATTTATTTAAAATTGTTTCGTGCGGTACGAGGGTTTGTATTTAAAAAAAAGTGAATTCAGGAGGTAGGCCAGTCGACTTGGCGATGTTAAGCTCGAAACAGATTTTACTACATCAACCCGAGAACATGTCGAGGTCAGTTCGCAGCAGCGCGATAATCTTATAGAACTTAGTGTTGTCAGCATATAGACACTAAGAAATGCCTATTGATTAAAATAGATATAAGAGGACCCAAATAGCAACATTGAGGAACTTCAGAGGCAGCCTGGAAGTCGTTGGGATCTAATGGATTTCAACTGAAAGAAATGGAGTGTATTAATAAGATAGGAAAAAAAATCCATTTCAGCAATCTAGGTTTGAAGCCAAGGATGGATAATTTGAAGAGGATGAGATATTGGGAGAAATTATCAAAGGCTTTACTGAGATCCCTTGAGACCTTGGGGGGGGGGGGGGGGGGTGCTCGTCAATAGATGAGAGAACAAAAGGGCTGGGTGAACCTGAAGTATTGAGGGGGCTGTTATAAATATTAGGTGTAGCTGCCTCCCCAACAAGTTTAGGACGTTGCGGACTTGACAGAAGCGAGAATTGGCTAGCAAATCTATGAACATACATTTTTTGCCATACGGCAAATTCATTCAGCTCGATTGTGTGGTCAATTGCATTAGGAGCCGTATCGAAAACGGAGGTGGAGAGTTATAAAAGCACATGATAAAGATTAATATATGAAGAAGAGTGATTTTGACTGCGACAAAAGCAACCTTCCAAGAGGTAAGAAAGCAATTAGTGATGCATTGAAGCTATTTTGGACGGCAATCGTCAGTAACGCGATTCATGTCGTAATCGTGGAAGACATTAAAAGTAGTAGGAAACAGTTCCACGTTATAAATGCAGGGAATTAAATTCGTTTCACTTGGAGCCAATACGTTAAGTTGTAGGGCGTGGGAATTATTTAGAATAGATTGAGTCTCTAACCGAAGACCTCTTGCGTTCTGACACTAGAAGGTAAAAGGAAGAAGAAGGTATGATTGATTTTGGGGTAGGGTACTTCAGTTCTGGAACGAGAGAAATTGTTGAGATCAGCCTTACTACGTTGAAAATGTGAAAACCTTTGGGAATGAAGGCAATGATCAAAAGCAGTAAGGTCTTTCGACACTTTATGGAGAAAAAATTGTATATTTGAAGAGGTTGTGGAGACTGGGAATGTCAGTCAGAAAAATTAATGACGTGATGGGTTAATGGAGTGAGGTAGGTTAAGCGAGTTCCATTTTAACTTTTGCTGTTAAGATTCTAGCTAGACACAATGGCACATGTCTTATCTAGAGAACTCGTTTAGGTTTAAGGCAGTCAGCAATGCTTGTAGTCAGATTGTGCTTGTTGCACACATTTTAGATGGACGATAACGCTTATAGCGATTTGAGACGAAAGTGAAGTACATATGATTCGAACTGACTATGATGGTTAGAGTCCCTAAAGATTTAACCAATGCTCAACACACCAGGCCACTGCCGCGTGTACGAATCCGATTTTTAAATTCAAGTACACTCAACTGATGTGGAGTAATTGCCATGTTATTGCTTGGTATACGGCTGATGCTTTTTCTTATTCGATTTTCTCTCGGTGTTCTTTACTATTTTCTTGCGTATTGTGTGTGTATCTGTAAGAAACGCCACAGTCTTTCTCCCCAGTCGCCAGCAGTTACAGATTTCGTGAATTCCGTGCCGACAATGTGTACAAAAAGAAGTGTTTCTCAATTTTAAACAGTCAGTGTCGTTATGACCTGGTTTTTTTATTTTCATTTTTTTCAATAAAATACTTATCCACTTCAATGGCCTAACGTAAGGTGTTGTGTTAGGAGTTCGTATGTGCATAAGTGAGTTCAGCTATCAACCTTTGCTATTGTGGCACTTAGGTCCAATTACCGATTGGGAGATTGGATTCCATCCCTCAGCCGACCTGTAAAATATCACCACGTTAGGGTCTGGGCTCCATCAAATGGTTCATAGAAATTCTTGACGAACATTCGGAGCTTAGATGATGAACCACATCGAGAAAGAAAAGTATCTCAGATTGCTGACTCGGTAGTATGGTTTCAACTTTTGCCCAAAGAAGTAAAATGAACAACAAACAGTTGTCTTGATATCAGCGGCATCCTGTATTTTTTCATGATGCTAATTTTTTTATTTCCGTTTCAGCGAAAACGGATTCCATTTCAGCGGGACTCCGGATTCATACTGTATAAGACCGTTAATATCAAATTCTAGGAATCTCTCTGGTGGAACAAAGCTATTGCGGCGCACCCTCTCATAATACGAAGTATTTGTATAATGAGCTCCGCAAATTAGGCCATTGGACGCAAATATTATTCTCGCAATAAATCCTCTGATTAACTTGATCATAAAATTATCAACCCTGTTTATGGGTGCTTCGTTATATAAGGTCTCATTTGGATAATGCAGCCTCTGTATGTCTGTTAATGGCGCAACACTAATAACTTTGCCCGGAAAAATAAATTATTATGGACAATTTCACAAGTCTCGGATAAGGAACGGATAGCGGTAGAGAGACTTGCTAAATAAGGCCAAGACCGGATCCCGGTTGTAGTGCCGAAAATGATGATATGTCTGTTAAATTACAGGTACTAGCCAGATACCAAGGTATTTAACCATACTCTTGGTTTCCAGTTTGTGTTCATGCGGTCCCTTGTAACTATCTTTCGTCGGTTTTTTCTTGTGTCGTCCGTGGTATTATGCAACGGGATTTTAAATAGAATAGCTTCACACTTCTGGAAGTTTATCTTAAGTTTCCAGTTGTCGCAATATCGCTGCGCTTTGTTGAAGTCGCACTGCTGCAAACTGGTTATGATTTAAATTTTCGGGGCTGTTCTATAAATTATAAGATCGACAGCGTACGCATTTACATTGGTAAGCGCGCTTAATATGTCTCTTATGTAAATTATTGAAAGAATCAGAGAAAGTACCGCTCCCTGTTATAAACCATTCTTGATATTATACGTTAGATTGGAAGTCACTTTCCCACTTTTGACCACTGACCTCCTATCATTCAACATATAAAGTATATATGCCACCGTCTCCTCTACGGCACAGTCAGCTGCCCTAGGTTGCTTTCCGCCATCGCACTCAACACCAACCCCCGTAGCCTACGAAACCCTCGTCTCTTCTATCTGCCCTCCCACCACACTTCCTACGGCTGTAATGAACCAATTTCACGAATGCTGAGGCGGACAAACTTTTACCGTACCTCCTTCGATTTCTGCCTCACCTCTATTGCACTGAAACGTCGTCGTCTCTCT
This sequence comes from Microdon myrmicae, assembly GCA_963931805.1. NCBI lineage: Eukaryota > Metazoa > Arthropoda > Insecta > Diptera > Syrphidae > Microdon > Microdon myrmicae. The sequence goes on along the minus strand of OZ007499.1, from coordinate 46,027,177 downwards.
TTCCCCTCCTGACCTTGCCCCGCCCACCATCTACACTCTTGCTACCCGTACACATTCCCGTCATCCCACCCCTTTATCCTGCTACCCGGTCTTCGCCACCCCATCACGTGCACCGCCACATTCCCACCTTATTACCTTCTTATTTATTCTTAATCAATTTTTGTAATCCTTAGTTCTTAAGTTAGTTCGTAAGTTTTTTACTTTTAATTTCTTTTTGTTTTTAATCGCTTGTACTAAGTGAAATAAACGAGGGTTCTGCTCTCACTAAATTAAATTAAATTAAATTAAGTTAAATTAAAAAAATAAATTAAATATAGAGTAAAGGTTTATACATGCCTTGCCTGACAATCTTGTAGTATAATCCTTCAAGCCGAATGGTGTCGAAGGCTTTTTCCAAGTCGATCAGACAGGCCACCGTGCATTGGTTTTTGCATTCATTCCATTGTATGTCGGAAACCAGTTTAGCTGCAGCATGTATGGTTTCATGACCCGCCTTAAAGCCAAACTGGTTATTTGGAATAATGTTGTTGTCATCAACCCAGTAGACCAAAGCATTGTTTATGACTTTCTCGAATAGTTTACTGATACTTGGAAATAAACTTATCGAACGCATGTTCATTGGGTTTGTACAGTCCTTACCCTTTTTTGGTATAGGGTGTATGATAGCTGTTTTCCAACGCGTGGGATAGTGTGCATTATTTAACGCATTGTTAAATAGAACCATGTACCATATATGTATACATATATTGCTAATGGTGGTAGATACTTGAGAACTCCATCTATTCCCACTGTCTTTTTGTTTTGCAATGAGTCAAAGATACCCTCGAGCACCTCCTTCGCTATTAATAGGCTATTAACCCTGTTATTGGCATTAATAGCATTTGCCAAATTATCGTTATTGAATTCTGTAAAACCGAGATTCTCTGATTGCCAATTTGAAATTTTTTTTCGAAGTTGCAAGTGATTCATTACAGCTCTGTTCTCCAATTCCTAGTTTCAGTGGATGCTTTCATTTACCTTGTACATTTCCTGGAAGACAGCTCCCACAGCATTCGCCTTTTCCAAGAGATCTTCTTTCACGAAGTGGAGGCACTGAATCTGATTTTGTTTATTTTTCCTGAATATCTTATTCATTTCCGGGAACATGTTCGGCTCGAATTCTTTTGTTCCAATACAAATTTCTCGCTAATCTATAGTTAGCTCTTAGTAATTGTTGGAGATTTTTTAATCGGGATTTCAGTGATATTATCTCCTGGTCGTGGCTTTCAGTAAACTGTCGGTCTAATTGGTTTAGTTTTGATAGCAGTCTTCTTTTTTTTTCCGGTGAAGTGCGTTTATTGTTGTGTTCCTATACAATTTCATATTGTCCGGTTCTGTTGTTTTAGAAATTGTTTTGTCCATTGTGCGTTTTATAGTGTCGTCCATTTTTTGAATGTCTTCGTCGAATTCATCATTCGTTAGGTTTCTGTTTGTGGGTAGGTCAATATCGTTCGAACGTAATTCTTTTGTTAACGATCTGGTGAATCGTGGCCATCGTATTGCCCCGTAGTTGTAGGGTTGTGGGACCCCTCTAGTTCTGCCGGTTCCTTCGGAAGCTTTATTACGACCGTGAATGGGAAGTGGTCACTGTCGAATTCAATCGTCCGTAAACAGCTTCTGTTATGTCTATTGGTGTTCAACAGTCTAGTCGTGTGTCAATAAGCATGATATCTAGATAGGATCTACCTCTAGGGAGCAATGGATATTCCGTAGCTAATAGGATGGTTTTATATTCTACGTGATATTTATCTAACCAGCTGGCCAGTTGATTTTCTCTACTATTGCACATATAATTTCCCCAATGTTTATGTTTGACGCTCACGCCTCCACCTATAATAAAGTAGTTTTTTATCCAGTTGCAGTTGCAAGCATCGAAAGAGGGTCTCAAGTTCTGCTATAAAGGGATTATACTGATGTTCCTCCTTCCTTGCTGAAGTAGTGTGCGTACGATGCATGCCTCCAGCACCCTGAACCTGAACCATATATGACTTTGTGTTGAAGTCCTTTTCTAGGAAAGATGGCGATACCTCCCCCTTGTGAGGAATTGGGTCGGTCTCTTCGTATAATATGTTACAGAATAAAACCACCCCCGCGAATCATTAAATTGATTCGCATTAAAATCAGAATAAAAACACCCCCGCGAATCATTAAATTGATTCGCATTAATATTCAAAATTAAAAAACTACCCCCGCGAATCATTTAAGTGATTCGCATTGGAATCAAGATTAAAACTACCCCCGCGAATCATTAAAGTTATTCGCATTAGAATCAAGATTAAAGCCACCCCCGCGAATCATTAAAATGATTCGCATTATGTGCTGGCATGAAGGGACAACATTCTTGGATATATCCCACGAGATTTCCTATGCGAAGTCAAGAATGTCATGCCCGATTAGCAACGGCAAAGCTTGGGTAAGCCACGCTGTTGTTACATAAAGCAACAGTTTGAGTTGTCGCATTCCTTTGGCCTATCTTTACCCACACGCCGATAATATCCCAAGCATCAGCCGCGGTCATTGACCTCGCTAGACACGGCCACTCGCTGGGGATCAAAAACCTCAGCGTCTGGTGAAAGGTATGAAAAGAATACTTTTCAACCGATGCCGCTTCCCCTCTCGATGTGCATTTTGGATCTGCACGCTGAGAGCAAAGAAAACATAAAACGGGGTCATGCTGTCCTACTTGGTTTCGCTTTCGTTGCAAGCGAAAGCCAAGCAACCCTATAATCGTCACGCTCATCGTTGCGTTTTCTCATTATCCTAGTTCATTGACCGTCGGGTAAATTTGCGAGAAGATGAGAGCGAGGGTGCGATCGAGAATGGGTGATCAAGGAAGAAAAGTACCTGTTCGTTGGGTTAAAGGGTGAATTTGAGTTGGAGTTGATTTTCTGAAAAAGTCAGTCGAGATCTGAGTATCCCAGTGGTTGGTTGTCGTGTGGGCACTTTCTGTTTATAAATATTTGTTATTTAATATTAAAATTAACTACCTTGTTAAATTACCAGTAATTAAACAGTGTAAAGAAAAACAATAACTAACGTGAAATCCTTAAAAGTGAATAAAGTTACTTTCAAATTATTAAAGTGGATATATAATTAAATTCACAAGAACTAGAAAAGCTGTTTTATTTCCGTTGGAACGGTGTTCACAAGGGAATTTAGTTATTGGCCCCGAACCACAGTGAAAGGTAAAACCCAAGGAAACTTTCCTCCAGATACCAGGAGCAGCAGCGACCCCAAATCCAGTCGGGGCAAAAACAATGTGGGGAGTTTCTCTATTCTACATGAGAAACAACCAACAATTCCAACCGACATTTCCACCTAATTTCGACCGCTTTCAGCGCGTCATACTTACCAATTTCCTTTATATGTATTCCCCTGTAAAACATTTCAAACGGACGTATAGCTAAACTCATCATCCTTTGCAGATAATGCATAATTGAGTTTAGCTACATAAATGTCATACGGCAACTCCATTCTTGCTAACCATGAGTTTCCCATCGGAAATCTCATAATGTCGGTTAGCAACAACAAGTCTAAAAGAACGACGCTGTTGCAACATAGCAAAATAGCTGGGGTAATTTCAGCGTCTTAGAGTCTGGTTCTCACGCGAATTATTTCCCAAACATCAGCGGCGTCCTATCGACTTTCCCTCAGATCACCCATTCGCTTGGGATCAACGATCTCTCTTTGCAGGGGAGTAACATCCGCTAGGGTTCTCTCTCATTCGTATTTCTTTCCACGGTTCAATGCGCTTTAACTACACCATAGCCGTACCACTGGGTCAGTAGGTCGTGTCAGTAGCAGCATCTGATACCAACACACACAACCAAAGCTACCCCGAGATCACAGCATATCATGTTTTCTGTTCTCTCATTCTTCGTGTCCGTCAATTACCCTATTAACAAAAGTTACTCATACTTTGACGGGCGTGAGGTTGAGAGAGCAGAGGCGTGGTCTCTTTTGGTTGTCCTGTGTGTAGAAAGAAATATGAATTTCAACCCTAATTCACACCAGTCGCTATTCAATCACCATCGCGTGCAGTCACGCTGCCGCAGGAGTCGCTAGTCATTTTCCACAGTGTCACGTCGCGCCGCCGCTCGTGATAATAGAATTAAAAATACAAAGAAAATAAAATTAACTTTTAGTAAAGACAGTGCGTTTTTATTTATCGTGCCCTTTTGAGTCCTGGAGTTACAACATTTTCGTCGGAGCAACATCGTTGGGGAGTGAGTGAATACTTGCCGTACGTTGGCATCATACTTTCAACCCCCACAACAACACGTAAGTCCCTTAAAATAATCAATAGATATTTTCACAATTATACGAGTGCAGAACAAGTGTATAAAAGAAGTGTTACAAATATCATAGTTTTTGTGCCAAATTGTATGCCTCTGGTCTAACTTAGTTTACCAAGCCAGAAGCATATCAGGGTTTTCATCGTGCAACAGGTTAAAAAGAGGGGTTCTTCTCTCGGTCGTTATAAGTGAATTTACATGCACAACAAAGGCTTTAATTGATGGTTGGAGGGTTTTTATCGACTTTTCATTTAGATTGGGCAAATGCGAGTTGATCTCGTTTATTTGACTGCAGCTCTGTCTCTGTCTCTGTAGATTGAGCAAAGTCTGCTTGTGATGCTGTTTCAGTCTGCGCCGAAATATTTGTAGCTATCAGTGTTGGAGCCTGTATTGGGTTTCCACCACCCCTCGCTATTTGTGCGTAAGACCGCTGATGGGATTACAGTCATTGATATTGGGCGCTTTGTCTCAGTTTTTCTTGCGGCGTTAAATTTCGGAATTTAAGCAGCCTCGGTAGTTAGTGGGGTGTCCCTCATTCCAACATACTACACATTTTAAAAGGGTTTCCTCTTCTATCCTTTCTTTACCCAAAGGGAACTCCTCTGCATTATGATCCTGGCCGCATTTCACACAACGATGCTGCAATGCACAACTCGCCGCGGAGTGCGCGAACCTTTGGCAGCTGACGCAATGAGGTATGTTTCTGCCTTTTTTGAGTTTGTCCCATGTTACACTTTGGTGGTCCAGTTGTTTTCCGTAACTATTAATTTTACTTTTTCGGGTTAACTGTACCTGAAAGAAGAATAGTTTCCGGTTCTCCCGTTTGGACCTGACAGTGGTGACGAGTTTGACCACACTAAATTCAAAGTCTACGTACTTTAGCTCTTGCGGCATTTCCAAAAGAGTCTCAGGTTCAGTTTCAGGGTCGATGCCTTTTAACAGAACTGTAATATTTTAAAGTTCTTTTGGCACATAAGAAAAGAGTTCCGCAGTGGCTCTTTTCAAAACATTTTGAATTTTAACGTGGTCACCAACGTTATATGTTTGAATGACATGCCTATTGCCTCCCAGTCGTTTGATCACAAAATTATTACTTCCTAGACCTAACTTACACAGACCTACCAATCCTTTACAATCGATGTCTACTGTGTTGATTGGTGGCATTTTAGTTTTTTGCTGGTTTTTTGCTGTTGTGCTTTTTGGTGATGTGGTGCCTTTTGTTCATCTGGTCCTGGTTCTAAGTTAGCGCCATCCTGTATTTTCGGCGTTCCATGAGGAAGGTGTAATCCTTCTACCGATCTCCAAAGTGTTTCCTGGGTTTGTTTTATTGTTTCTCCTGTTTTGTAAGTAGTATTTCTAGTTCTAGGGGGCTAAAACCAGGCTCGACCAATAACGGGCCCAAATTTATACTTGGTCTAGTATTATTTATACATTGGGTTGTGCCACAATAAATGTCCGATTTTATAGTAAACATTTAAAAGCCAATATTATTTTTCCAGAAACATTTATTCAATCAAAATGGGATCCGTTGGCATCTATGACATTCTTCCAACGTGATACAAGGTCAAATATTCCTTTTTCGTAGAAGTACTGACGTTTTGAGGCAATGAACTCTTCATAGGCATTTATGACCTCTGGTCGATACCGGAAGGCCTTCTGCAGGCAAAATGAGTCCAGATTGCGGAAAATATAGTAGTCCGTTGGGTAAATGTCAGGGGAGTACAGTGGATGCGGAAGAATTTCCAATCCCAACTGCAACAGTGTTTACACCGTTGTTTGTGAGGTATGGGGTCTACCATTGTCATGCAAAACAATCAGGCCATACCTATTAACCAACGCAGGTGGATTTTCAGCCAATTTGGCATGCAATATGTAGATTGATTGATCTCAATATTTGATAGCGTTTATCATTTCTCCTAGTTGAAGAAATGAAGAGTGGATTGGTCCTTTCGATGTTTAGCAAATTGTCACCATAACCTTTTTCGGGTGAAGATCGGGCTGGGGGTGTGTTTTGGTTTTTCACCCGCATCCAACTACTGCCCAGGCGTTTTACGGTTAAAGTTCTGGCACAGATGTTCACTCGAGAACTTCTTATTTCCGACTGAGCGAAAATCATGTGGTACGAACCCAATACCTTTCAGTTCGACCAATTCTTATATCTACAAGTTGCTACCCATGGCTTACAAACATATTAGTAGTCCCTTTAAGGTGCCCAAATTATTGAGAGAAATAAACACAACGCAATTCATGAAACGTGAAATGTTTTACAGAAGTTCTTAAATTTCTTTTTTAAAGTGTGAAGACTACAAACTTGTATCCTGGGTAGAAATACCCTATATTCCTCAAAGTCAATTTTCTATGAACCTGTTGTTTGTGAGAAATATGCTCATTGGCCATTATAAAGTAAATGTCACACAAAAAATATGAACGGGTAAAAAATAAAGAGGATAATCCTCCAACACTTGACGACGGCAGAAAATGGTTTTCTACTCCCCTAAGATACCACAGTGTTCTTGTCGTTAAGTTATACTGTTTTTATAGTTCTTCTTCCTACGATAATTCACTTACATGACTTTTTGAGTAGTATTCTGATACGCTTTAAGCTTAGAGTTATTTAGAAACGCATTAGTCCACCTGCAGAATATGTTTGCTCCTTGATGGGAGATTTGTGAATGCCTTGCACTTTATGCCATTGTTCCCGGGTTCTATGGGTAATGAGAGATTCTGCACACACGTATGTCGGTATGTTTGTGTGCAAAAGTAGGAAAATGCGTCTGTCAGAGCATAAATCGTAACTATGATGCCGAAGGACAGCTCACAACGGGCGTAATGTTCCTTGAGTTATAGCAAACCATTGTTGTTTTAGATGAGCGCCTTCTAGTGATGGATATAAATTGCAGTAGGTGCCATTTTTCCTGCTCCAAAAAATGTGCCCTTACTCTGCTTATTTTCAAGGAACTTCTGTTTCACGTGGTTTGTCGTTAATGTATTCTTGTGACAGGCTGGCCTTAATGGGGGATCGTTTCGACGGCGTACTTCGCTTTGGGCTAGTAAATTTGTTTGAAGAAATTGATAAATGAATCCTCAGATATAGCATGGGCTGGTGTTGGTTTTAGTCCGTGTTATTCCACTGAACAACACTTAAAATAGTGAAGCACGGTAGATATTTCTTCAGTTAGTGTATGTCCCACGTTCAAGTGAATTGATTACAACTTGTCTGTTATTATTAAGATTCTCTTCCCTGGTAGTTAAATGAGGCAAGAGTGTAATTGTCTGCTGCCCCTCACCTGTGCTTAGTACAGATAAATCACTTGTTAATTCCCTTAAATGTTGTTGGACTTCGAATCCATAAGGTCTCTGTTAATGATGAAACCAGCAAACCTACAAAGCTACAGAGAGCATCTGGGACAAACTGCCGCAACGCCGATAATACGTTCTGTACACTTTAATGAAAACATCCTTTTACATTTTCAAAATTTGAGCTTGCCTTGTTCGTATCAAGCCCCACTTCCGCCGAAGTATAATGCACTATTAATGTGTCATTATGTTAAAAAGTTATTTCCCCATGGCCCCCGACTTGTACAATAATTACATAGTCATTGAGGTAGTGTCGTAAAAGAATCATTTCATAATTTCGTCCTTTTTTAAAACAATTGGTGTGACGGCGCACAGCTGCAAGTATACATGTGATTCTGAAAGTTCTTCTCGAAAGTTGTGTAAATGGTTGCCCCTTGTGGAACGAGGATAATGACTATGTGCATTGTTGGGAATTAATTACGCCGTTTAATTGTATAATGGAAGGTACAAGACGGTTCACAGAGACGCGTTGCGTACTTGGTGAAAAATAGGTTAGAATAATGTTTTAAATGGTCAGGGTGGAGTCAGAAAGCAAAAGCTTACACTAGATAACTTATTACTGTTGTGAAAAGAAGAACGTATGTTACATTTGGACATAGAACAGTAACTAATTAAACATAAAAGAATTTGAAGTAATATCTGTAATAGTTGGATGGATGTTTTTACATTCTGTCATTGCATATTTCTTCCACCTTATAAGTTTCCTAGAATCTGATAAGGTACTCCCCATTTCTTTCCCACCATCCCTCTATAAAAAGTAGTTAGAGAACACCTGGACTAACACTGTCCACACTATTCTTGGATACCCTCCTTTTTTCTTTTCTTTTCAGATATCGCGAGACCGAGCCCAACATCCTCACGGATGTGGGTGATTCTGGTTATCGCAAGATGACCAGAAGTCAGAGACAAGATGGAGGACACATATGTCCTTGTCTCGCTAAATTCGGCCCTCTCGCCACACATTTTTTTTTTTTATAAGGTACTGTAGCGGTTCCGCCAAACCCTACGGTCTACTTACCTGAAAAAACCCCCATAACTACTACCCAACTCCCTTTAGTTTGCTAATGCAACAGTATTAGTACCTGTAAATGCTTCACGCATTATATAGATCACAATCTATAATCGTAAAATCCCTATAAAGAAAACTTACCTTTTCATGGATCCCTTCGCATACAATTTCCGTAAGATTTCTTTCTTTGCTTATCTGGTATTCTAAACCATTTCGGTACCAGACAAATTCCTGTAAACAAAATAATTCGGATTGCATTCATTGTAACCGTCATGACAGGGACCATAAATATTGCGCCGTCTATTTTCCCAGCCGCGTCATGTACCTTTTCATACACATTGCCTGGCAATCTTTTTTGTTTGTCTTATCAATAAACAACCCAAGCAGCTGCATATAATTAGCGCAATAGACGCCGAAACCAAACTATCCAGCATTTCCTAATGCTAATATGAACCCGGTTTCTACTGCAGCCAGAGATGCCATAAACATCCAATTTGCTTTTAGCACCTTTTTCTTCCAACGTCGAAAATAGCGACGAGGCATCGTTGTTAAAGGATCTGTTTGTCACTCACTTTAAACCTCACACACACGTTGGAATCCCTCTTTAAATAAAACACTTTTTGTTCTTTATATAATCTAGTCTTTATTAAACAACCATTTTACTTGGTCGAATAGGAATTATTTTCAAGAAAAGCACACTTCTTAATGTTTGGTATTTACAACTTAGTTTAATTCACCACTGTTTACTGGGTCGAATAGGAATTATTTTCAAAAAAGCACACTTCTTAATGTTTTGTATTTTTCAAATTAATTTGATTCACCACTGCTGGTACAAACTATTATTCTATATCTAGAAATAATAAGCACACACCGGAACGCTCCTAAAGTTAGTTCAACACGCAGCAATACTCTTAGTTAGCACACTCAACACATCACAACTCGAAAACCCAAAAACTCTGAACGGACCGTTCTCGTCCAGTTTCCAAAACCAACTCCTTGTTATCTCACCGTCTCGGTCGAGATTCAAAATTCAACCCACCAACGAAGACCTGTTTTTTCTTCATCCTGAAGGTCGAAGGATATGGCATTTCTTTCTTTATCTTTCCCGGCTTGGATTCAAACGCGGAAACACAAAGGGAAAAATCAACAGAGGGTCGTGCGAATGCACATTTATAATCCTTTACGTTGATATGCGTTAAATGATTGTGTAATTCGTTTTATGATGCCTGTTGTTTGTTCTAGCCGACTCGGCAAGGATCCCTTTTGTAAGGATACGTTAGGGAATACAAATAGAGAATTGTGCTAATGAGCATTTCTGATTCTGTATGTTGTTTATTGTAGCCGAATGGGCAAGGATCTTTTCCGTGGGGAATCGATACAAAGGCGAATATTTTCCTTTTGTTTGTTTTAACTTAATTTTGTTAAAACGAAAACTGGCGTTGGTTGTTTTAATTGTTTTAGATAACCATTTTTCTGAGGTCTCGTAAAATTGCTGGCGCGCAATTTTTTATGATACCCAATGGTTTTGTTTGAAGGACGGCATCTGGCCTGCACATTTGGCTCTTAGGGGTTGTTGTGGTGAACCCTTGGTTCAATGATTATGTTTCCCAGTTTTTTATGTGAGCAAATTGAACGTTTAGTTCAATTTGCTTGGAGTTTAATTGATTAGCGCAAATCGAACGTTTAGTTCGATTTGCTTGCTATCAATTTATGCGGGACAAGGTGTATGGGGTAATGCTTTGATTTAGCATTATGTCACATCCTTTAAGTGGATGTTTTTGGCGTGTATCGCCGTTAGTGGTGGAGACTAGCTCCAAAAGGGTAATTTTTATGGGATGGGTGGTTGCGGTCGTAACATCGTGTAAACAATGACCCGCATTACCAACGGCGCATTTGGTCATTTTCTTCCTTTTGTCTTTGCCCCCTGCCTGTTTCGTTGTTCCACTGCACGTGTGAATAGCATCGATCTGAACGATCACCACTCATACTACCATAACCTTTATCACAAGATCTGGTTTCCTATACCACCAAGAGAGACTTTACGCGTCTCTGGTGTTAGGTAAAAACGATATCCTTATCGGAGAGGATATCGGTTGAGTCGTTTTCTAACCGCCGATCCGGTCGGGTCGTCTACCGTCCGCCGTACCGTACGTACGGTACGGTGCGTCTTCCTAGTTGTTAAAAACGTGTGTTCCTTTCGTCCCTTGACAATTGTGTAATTAATGTATGACGTCACACTTAAATAAAACCCGTAGTGAAGGTTTGAACCATGTTTACCCGAAGATATAAATGTTTTATTACATAAAATTGAAACAATAAAAACAGTAGTGTAAAAACCTAAAGTCGATAATTAAAATACATTAAAACAATAGCGGTGATCACCAGCCACAAAATGTGTGTTTTATTTTTCACTTGTGCGACCGGTGTTTCGGTAAGGATTGTTTAGGTGTTGTTAAATGGAGGACTTCCAATCGTGACAAATAAGTGGAAATGCGCAATTGCTCACGCAGCAAATCCGATGTGGTATTCAGGGAGGCGAACATCAGTCAAGTAATTAAAGAAAAAAAATTCCTCTTTTGTGTCCAGTGAACGGTTTGTGGGGACGAGGTAGAACTCTTGCCCGTGAGGCGTCGCGACTTCGTACCCCCACAGTACTCCCTTTGTTATTTGCTCATCTTCTTTTTTTAAAGAGTTTTTGTTTGTTTCTGAATAGAATATTATGTCCAGGAAATGAAACAATGACGTGTTCACGAGATACCATGTTTGCAAATCGTGTTAACGCCAATGTCATATTCTTTCCAAATCAGTTTATTCAATAGATAACAACTCATTCAAATAAAAATTATAATTATTAACAATTTAAAAATAGAAACTTTGAAAAAATATTTGTTCCGCATAAGAATATTAGCTCAATAATACTTAGTCCATGATGTTAAAAAGAGTAAAATAAACTGGCTGTATTAGTGTACCCTAAAACTAAGACCCATTAATTTTTTATTTAATTTCTGTTTGGTATATCAAATCCAATTGTCACGTTCAAAGGAATCCCTCTCAGGTACGATGCATTTAAGCCAAAAAAATGTTCCAATCTTCGAAACGCTTGTTTTAGTTTATTTCTGCAATGCAACAACCTCTACCTCTTCAATGAACTCAAAATTGTGTACACTGAGTGCTATCTTGAGGTTTTCTACATAAAATGAATATACTGAATTATAGACGACATTGGCCGAATGATCAGTGAAAAGCGTCAAAAGAACAAAGACAATGTGAGTGTATATAATCCTAGCCCTAAGTGATATCTAGATTGACTCCCCAACTGGCGCGAAATATATTCGTTGCTTAGATACGACTTATTTTCGAGATTTCGTTTTAAGGGTGATGTCTGCGTTTTCACCCGAACAGATTTGGCTTCCTAAACAGAAGAAGCATTTGAACCTAAAAACTTGCTCTTGAAGAGTTGTGGAGATGAAGGGAGGATAACACGTGGTTGGACGTCCGTGTGCTGTGGCGGCTAGTTGATGAAAGAGAGTGATGATGTGCACGTACATCATCAGGAAGCCTTTGCAACTTGACGAAATACAAAATGGCGGATGTTCGCCAAGTTTAACCAATTGCATTGTCGCCGGTGTGCGCAACGGATGTACACTAATGTAGAACATTAGATGTCCAACACTTCCCCTCGATGAGCGCACCAGTGTGAAAAATTTACATCAGGTTTAAGAGGTTGAGACACCTCTTGTGCTTCGGTTTGGATAGGGCCTTAGTGAGGATGTCTGCAGGCATTTGTTCCGTGGGCATGTATTCGACCGAGAGCGTTCCGCTGTCCGGCGCTTCACGGATGAAATGATGTCGGACGTCGATATGTTTGCTCCGGGAGTGGAATACGGGATTCTTAGCCAGCTTCCGAGCATCGTTGTTGTCGTTGAATAACTTCAGCTTGTCTGGTAAGGCGAATCCCATTTGAATAATCAGTCTTCGTAGATGTATGGCCTCTTTCGCCGCATCGGATATGGCCATATACTCTGCTTCTGTGGATGATAGCGCGGTGGTTCTTTGTTTACGCGATTCCCATGAGACAGGTGTTCCGTTGAGAATAAAGGCATACCCAGTATACGATCTCCTGTCGTCCGGGCAGTTGGCCCAGTCCGCATCGGCGTATTCGGTGAGACATTTCCCGCTCGTTTTATAGGATACCCCAATGTTCGCCGTGCCTTGCAGGTAGCGTAAGACACATTTGGCGGCTTTCCAGTGATGTTCGTCGAAACAGCTGTTGAATTGGCTCAATCTGCTCACGGCAAAGGCTATATCTGGTCTTGTGCATACTGCCAGGTACATGAGAGATCCAATTAACTCTCGAATCGGCAGGTTTCCGTCGGGTTCCTCCTTCCCTTTCTGTAGTATAGTGCCGCTGTCCAGAGGTGTACTCACGGGCTTCGAGTCGCTCATGTTGAAACGGTCTAGGACTTCGGATATGTATTTGGTTTGAGTCATCCTTCGAATGCTTCGGTGTTACTCGACATGTGGGATGTGCTTCCGCTGTCCAGGCACCACCCCTTACTGACAGTCGACTTAAAAGCATGAAATCTGTGTTGCGCTGAATTGGTGTAAGCTAGTACACTTGTGCCGTGGTTGTACGTCTTGTTTTCCTTTCCTCGATCTTTAGAAGATCCCGGTCCTTTTCTGTTGAGAGAGCGGCACTCGGCGACCTTGTGCGCGGCTTTTCCGCAATGGTAGCATTTGTAGGAAGGCTTTTGTCGGTTTCCGGGGTGATTGTGTCCATGGCGTTTATCCTCTGCCCTCGTGTCGCGTTGTTTGGCGGCCATCGCGCCTTCGGCTTCATGTCATTCGTTGGTGCGCAAGGCGTCGCTTTTCTCGATTATCTTGATTCGTAGCGCCTCCGGCGAAGGTAACTCGTCTCGGAATTCTATGGCGCAACTGAAGTTCTCGAACTTCGGGGAGAGACTATACAGGAGCATGATGCATAGCAGATCGTGGTTGATTTCGATTTCCATGTCGTTCAATTTATCGACGGTGTCAAATAAGTAACTTAAGTGTGTTCGCACGTCGTCGTGATCGCTCATTCGATGAAGCGTCAGTCTCGACTGGCGTTCCGGACCTTTTGATTCATACACGGAGATGAGCTTCTCCCATACTTCTCGGGAAGTTTCACACCTTTAATTATCTTGACTTCAGACGGTCCGATTGCTAGTACGATGTCTGCCTTAGCCTTCCTGTCTCCTGTTTTCCACTGCTCGGCCACGCCTGTGCGCGCCTCCGTCGATTCAGGTTTCACGATTTCTCCAGTCACATAGCCCCATGCGTCGTTCTTTACTAAGATCGCCTCCATCTGCAGCTTCCAAGTGTTGAAATTATCCTTCCGCAGTTGTTCGATGTTCGCTGTGGACGGCGCCATTTTGTTGATGGACGATAATTTAGCTATCCAACCGTGACTTTATTTCGCAGTGCTCTGGTGAATACCTGGGCCCATAACCTGTTGAAGAGATGAAAGCAGGATAACACGTGGTTGGACGTCCGTGCGCTGTGGCGGCTAGTTGATGAAAGAGAGTGATGATGTGCAGGTACATCATCAGGAAGCCTTTGCAACTTTACGAAATACAAAATGGTGGATGTTCGTCAAGTTCAACCAATTGCATTGTCGCCGGTGTGCGCATCGGATGTACACTAATCTAGAACATTAGATGTCCAACACTTGCGCATCACGATGAAAACCGTGTTGAAAAGTTCTATTCTTCGTTGTCTTAACTGCTTCCGAATGACGATCGACCAGCATCACTTTTTGAACATATTCCACGTACCATCGACTGCATACCCCTTCTGGGACTTTATCGTACATAAGTCCAACTAGTTAGTTGGCTAGCTAGTTAGAACCTTCAAAGGTGGGAGGCTAGCTGAAACGTTCGTTGTTAGTCCCAATTTGATTCACCTAATTGACGACGCCACGGGAGTGTCGGATAATACTCTGGATCTGTTTCTGTCACCCGAGCCGAGTATTTATTCTGTAGAAACGACTGCAACATTAGAAAACTCAGACCATGGCTTGATATCGATAGCGCAATCACTTCCATCAAAAAAAAGAAGCAAATTAAGCAACTTCGTAAAATTTGGAATTATGGGCTAACAAGGACGCGTCGTAGGATTTTTTCGTATCATTCTCGTAGTCAGTAGTCTGGAAACTCCGACGTGAACGCCTGTTTGGAATCGGCTACGGAAATTATATTTCTCGGTATTTCATTAAACAAAATTCATCCGGTAAATCTTAGGTTGATAAAAACTACCAAAAAATTACGGCTGCAAAAAATAAACCCCTTAAACCATGGCGTGCAACCAGACGATTGGTACCGCGAGGGTGGGTCACAACGACAAAGCGAGCAACAAACAGCTTGAGTATCCAACTGGTTCGCGTCCCTTCTGGTCAATGGCAAGGACTATCAACAATAATTTTGGTTCCTCCTTTTTCCCTCTGCCAGTAATGGGCAGCGGGCTACTAGTTACGAATTCAAAAGATAAAGCCAATGTGTCTGTGAATTTATTTTCGGAGAATTCAACTCTGGCTGCCGGTCTTTTGGAGCCATCTGTGATCGCGTCGGTGCGGACTTCAAGATGTGAGATTCCTCCCACGAGCTATCCCCCCATTCTCCGTGGACTGGACAGTAAGAAAGCAATCGACCCGGATGGATTACCACCAAAAGTCTTTCAAATCTGTGCTCCAGAACTGTTGCCAGTTCTTGGCAAACTGTTTTTTTTTTATCTTATTCCCATAAAACACAGAAAATTGCTCGAATTCAACTAATCTCTAAGAATGATAAGAAGTGTCACGCGCGAAATTACTGACCGATAGCATTACTGTCTACGTTATCCAAGGTGATGGGGGAGGTAATCAATGTCGAGTTGATTAAATACCTGGAATGGTGCGGACTCATAAATGATCGCCAATATATATTCCTTAGGGTTTCGTTTTAAGGGTTATCCAATCTACGGAGGCGTTTCTAACAGATACACTCACAACATACAAGGAAATAGTGAAGAACACACAAAAAGGAAATCGAATAAGCAAAAGCATCAGAGCCGTATACCATTGCAATTAACATAGCAATTCCACATCAGTTGAGTGTACTCGAGATAATGATGGAATTCGTACACGCGGCAGTGGCCTGATGTATTGAGCACTGGTTCAGACTTTTAGAGATTCTAACCGTCATAGCGTCGGTTCGAATCACACGTTCTTCACTAAACTCTATAGATCTTCTGACGTTTGTAACTGACATCTTGACATCTGCAATTGAAAAAAAAATATGGTGAATCACAGGCGGTCGCATTAGATGTCTCCAATGCTTTTGACCGCGTCCGACACAAAACGTTACTAAGTAAGCTTCGTTCCCAAAAACTGCGACTGGATAAAGTTTTTTTTTTGAAAATGGATCGATTCGGGTTGCTGTAGATACAATGACAAACCGACCAACAAACTCCTCAGATCCCTATTTTATTAGTTCCGGGGTGCCTCAGGGTTTCATTTTGGCTACAATCCTATTTTGTTTCCACACTAATGATTTATTAGAATCAACAAGTAATAAAATATTTAATTTTGCGGATGATAATACACTTATTTCTTCATTTTCAAATGATCGGCCGATTAGCGCATCAAGCACGCAATGTCATTGTTATGTACTTTTTCTTTCGCTCGCTCTTTGCTTTACTATTTAAGGGCATCTCACAATCTTTTTTTTTGCGCATTCCGTAGAGATCTTAGAAATGGGGACATTATCAAATCCTAAAAAAGACGCCATGATTTTGTTTATGGTAAAATTATCAGTGCTGCGATATTAAGGAGACTACATGCGACTACATATCGAACTTCATGGCCAATGCCGTAATGGCATATTCAGAACTGTCTGGATTAAATGACTGTTTCATGTATGAATAAGGTAACTAACGTGCTTTTTGCTTTTTTAAAGGAATATGTTGTGTCGTGAGTATAGTAACTGTCGAATAAGGCGATATTTTTGAAGACACCAGAAATCGTGAACTTCTTTATCAATCCTCTTATCGTATAGAAACACATGGATTGCACTCGAGAAAAATAATACAGAGGAGGAACGATCTGGCATACACCTTAAAAAACAATCTCATAATATTTAGAGTGGGCTACAAAAATGACAAACTCCGGAATTATTTTCAGATGGGTTGCATTGCCATTGCCTCACCTTTTTTTTTTATTATATTATAATTTAATATACATATTTATTTTTCTATTTATTGTTTATTTCATTTTACACATATTTTATTTCGTTTTATTAAAAATTACAAACTAAAATTTTTACATATTGGTCTAATATTTAAAATTACCACGAATTTAAAATTATGTTTGGCTAAAATTTATTTCACATACGTTTGATTGCACATATCATCACCGAAATAGTGAACCTATGACCCAAATAATTTAGAACGGTAAAAGGAATCCTCAGACTTTTCACAAATATATCACAACTCTTACCATCTCACTAATGAAAAAAAGGTACGTTCTTCTTATAAACTTTTGCACCTTCCTAAATTAGATGGTTTTATATCGTCCTAAATTGGATGTTCACCCTCTCCACCTGGTCTTTGATATTCCTTTTACTCATACCACGTATTTCTTTGGTCCTTTCAATTAAGTCCCATTTAAAGTCGCCATTAAAACGTCCTGACATCGGGCAATTTATCATCAGGATTTATCGTTATCTCCTGTCCTGCTTATTATTTGGGCCGACACTTATGGTCTAATGTGCGAATTAAATATGAAATACGAATACCCGTCGAGCTCTCCCAAATAACCTGCTATTTCCAGGATCATTATGTGTTCCTGTCTGTTACCGTAAAACCTCATAATTCGAGGATGTCCCTTTTATACCATATTTTAAATATATAGCAACCGTCCTTAGACGTCGAATCGTCGTTTACCTACCTTGAAGTTTTGTACCTTTTCCTCGTTCTGTCGTCTTTAGAATGTTGCATCGAGGGAGAAGAAGGCATTCGAAGACGTATGTATTCCTGTAAGAAGAAATATAAAAGCGGCTAAAATTCGGGATAAATTTTCATGTAAAGGTTATAAATGATGACCTATTAATCTTGGTAGAATGTATGAGTTCGGAGTTTCCATTTATCATGCAACAAGCCACAGGATGAGCAAAAAACTTTCTACCTCCTCATTATAAGGATACGGTGTATGAATCTTCGTTTCCGCTCGAAGTTTTTCCCATCCGCATATCCGGGGACGATAAACTAAAAGTTATTGGACATTTTCGTGTCGTAGTCAAACTATACGTAGCATTCTATCAGAGAATACCGGCTGTTCAGTTCCACTGAACAGTGCTGATTATCCCTCGTAACGAAGTCGGTTTCGTTGTGCTTACGTAGTACGGGTACAGATAGAAGCCAATGCTTCTTCGCATTTGAGGGAGGGAATGTGGTTAAAACCGGTGAGTAGTAAAATAATGATAGGGTCTATAAGTATTTATCGATGAAATACTGCTCGATGTGAAGTTAAGCTTTTCAACATTTCTTTCGTCGAAAGTCGCTCCTTCAATTTCCAGGATTGTCCTCGTGCTTATAAAGAGCTAAGCTCTAAGGAGTTATTAATTATTGCTCAATGTGAGAGGTAATTATTGAATTCATTGATATAAATCTAATTAATTACAAAATGTAATCATCCTCAATATGACTTCATTGGGTTGAAATGTCCGATTTTCGCTCAGTCGGAAATAAGACTTCTCGAGTGAACATCTGTACCAGAACGTTAAATTTTCCTTTTTTATAAAGTAAAGTGGCACGTGTGCTTGCCGTGTGATAATTTTAGGGTTCGTTACAAGTACAGTTATTTTGATTCTATTGGGTTGCACCACATGAAATGTCCGATTTTATAGTAAACATTTAAAAGCCAATATTATTTTTCCGTACATTTTTATTTAATCAAAATATGATCCGTTGGCATCTATGACATCCTTCCAACGTGATACGAGATCAGATATTTCGTTTCCGTAGAGGTGCTGACTTTTTGAGACAATGAAATCCTCAAAGGCTTTTATGACCGCTGCTCAGTTCCGGAAGACCTTCTGCCGGAAAATGAATCCAGATTGCGGAAAGGATGGTAGCCTGTTGGGTCAGGAGAGTACGGTGGAAACCTTAGTTGACGACGATGTTTTAAGAGCAACGGTGGATGGGGACCCAACGAAATTGGTGCCGGAGATTGCAAAAAGCATGGGAGTGTGGCGGTTCTTTAATACATTCCCAAAGAACCGCCCATACTCTTAAATTAACCACCTTCCAAACCCATAGTACTTACCTGCAATTATGGGGCAGCGTAAGCTCCCCTGCAGCATCACACCTGAAAGTTAAAAACCATCAAGGTATGCATCACATTGAATTATTATACGAACCGTACCATATCTCCATCGGCACGGCTTGTCAGCAATTATAATATATAAATACTTGCTGGCCAGCGTAATTGTTGACACAGTGGTAGCCGATGGGTTTTGCTACGGTTCATAACCATTTATTGCCCCAGTCCCGAGGTTCGCAACACTTGCGGCCAATTTCCCTTATCGGTTATCTACCGATCATGGGATTTGGGCGCTAATATGATTGACGTTAGACAATCATACCCCAGATCATGCCTAACGATGCTCCGACCCGTAAAACAAACAAACGCTACCATAACCTAGGCCATAGGCGAGCAAACCATCGGTTTGCTTATCGCCGCGAAAAATATATAGCCTGTAATGGCATTAGCATGAACGCCTAAGTAAACACGATGTGCATATCATCGTGACCCTTGAAATAGCGTTTTTGTGTATCTTGAAGCAAAAACCTATTTCGTTCTCAGGCGCAGGTCATCAAAGATTTATGGCCCTCGAAATAGCGTTTCTGTTTATTTAAGACACAGAAACCGATTGCTCCCTTCGGCGAACTTCACTATCGCATATCTCTATAATACCAATTCATTACACCAGCCCATGTTTATTTAGGTGCCTTTTCGTCGTTGCCGATATGCAGGCTGAAGGGCAACGTACTTGTCCTATACGGACACATATACAATCCTCCCTTATCGTTGCAATCGAACTGATGGATGTGAATTACTACGTTGAGTCAGATATTAATCGCGTAAGCGAACGCACATATTGGAGTCAGATCTTAACCACCGCTGCGTGCACATGTGAAAAATCGAGTTTTGAACAATAAATCGCGAAGATTCGAAATTCCCCGTCGAGGAAGTCGATGTAACAAATTCTTTAAATAACGTGTCGTGTAAAAGTTATTCCGTAGAAGGTTTAAATTACCTTAAGTAGATCGTACGGTGTCTACTTAAATGTAAATTCGTGTGTACAAAGAAAAACAAAAAGACGAATAGATTAATAAAATTTGAAGATTAACAATAGTTCACCTAGTAATGTTAAATCAAGTGTCTTTTAATTTCCGCTTCGAGTAGTGCATCTTGTTTCAAGTGTAATCTATCTTAAATCAAGTGTCTTCGCTGGACATCGGAGTTTTCTGGACATTTTTGGCAGCAGACATCGGTGGTATTACGCTTAACCCGCGTCCGTGGTGACGCATTCGTGATAAACTAACCACGGGAGTATCCCCAATGACAATAAGTCGACACCTTTCTCTCATAGGAAAGGTAAAGAATCTCAATAAGTGGGTACCCCATGAACTGAACGAGTCCCAAAAACTACGGCGCCTAGAAATCTGCGCATCGCTTAGATTAAGAAACCAAACTGAACCGTTTTTGCACCGGATAGTCATCTGTGATGAAAAGTGGATTCTGTATGCTAACCATAAAAGGCCTGGGTAGTGGTTGGATGCAGGTGAAAAACCAAAACACAGCAAGATCCCAAGCCCGATCTTCACAAAAAAAAAAGGTTATTGTGACAATTTGGTGGACATCGAAAGGACCAATCCACTTTTCATTTCTTTAACCAAGAGAAACGATAAACAGTATCAAATATTGCGAGGAAATCGACATATTGCATGCCAAATTGGCTGAAAAGCAACCTGCGTTGGTCAATAGCCAAGGCCCGATACTTTTGCATGATAATGCTAAACCCCATACCTCACAAGTAACTGTGCTACATCTGTTGCAGTTGGGATTTGAAATTCTTCCGCATCCACTGTACGCTCCTGACATTTCCCCAACGGACAACCATCTTTTCCGCAATCTGGATTCATTTTCCGGCAGAAAGTCTTCCGGAACCGAGCAGCGGTCATAAAAGCCTTTGAGGATTTCATTGCCTCAAAAAGTCAGCACTTCTACGTAAAAGGAATGTCTGATCTTGTATCACGTTGGAAGGATGTCATAGATGCCAACGGATCCTATTTTGATTAAATAAAAATCGACGGAAAAATAATATCGGCTTTTAAATGTTTGCTATAAAATCAGGTATTTCATGTGGTACAACGCAATAGAAACAAAATAACTGTACTTGTAACGAACCCTAAAATTCTCACACGGCAAGCGCACGTACCACTTTACTTTATAAAAAAGGAAAAGTTAACGTTCTGGTACAGATGTTATCTCGAGAATTCTTATTTCCGACGAAAATCAGACATTCCATGTGGTACAACCCAATCCAACATGAGCTTTTATTAAGGCTGATTACATTCAGTAATTAATTAGATTTGTATCAATGAATTCAATAATGACCTCTCACAATCAGCAATAATTAATTACTCCTTAGAGCTTAGCTCTCTATAAGCACGAGGACAATCCGAAATTGAACGAACGACTTTCGACCAAAGAAATGTTGAAAAGGTTAACTTCAAATCAAGCAGTATTTCATCGATAAATACTCATAGACTCTATCATTATTTTATCTATCTTTAAGCTATTCCCGCTTGGCTTCGAACCATTCTGATTAAGTGGATTTCTTCCTATCTTAACGATCGAACCCACCGTGTCAGATTTAGATCCATCTTCTCCAATCTTTTTATTCCCACGTCAGGGGTTCCGCAGGACAGTCTTCTTGGACCCCTACTATTCATTCTTACTATTAACGATATAGACTCCAGTATCAAGCACTCATCTATCCCTCTATATGCCGACGACACTAAACTCTTCAAGACGATCCGCTCTTCTGTCGACTCCTCACTTCTCCAAATGAATCTCAACAGCTTTTCAACTTGGTGCCAAAATAATTGTCTCGAACCAAATATTGTCAAATGTCACTCAATCACCCCCTCCCGTAAACGACCCCCCTCCCCGCTAAGTTCCTATGTCTTACTCAACCAACAGATAACACCTGTACAAACGATTCGTGACATCTTATGTGATAGGGAGCTTAACTTCAGCCTACATATTGATGACATTATTCTCAAGACCAACTCTGTATTAGGTTTTGTGAAACGCTGGTCGAAAGACTTCTCTAATCCCTTCGTTTCCAGGTGGTGCTATATAGCCTTTGTCGCCCCCTTCTTGAATGTGCGAGTCAGGTTTGGTCTCCCCACTACTCGTCCCAAATTCGCAGGGTCGAAAGCGTGCAACGTCGTTTTTTGCGTTTTGCCCTCCGAGGATTGAATTGGGAAAATCCTCTGATTCCACCCCCGTACACGAGCCGTCTTCACCTAATTAACCTTAACACACTTGACATCCTCTTCATCCATCGTCTACTCTCAGGCTCAATCACCTGTCCAAGCCTGCTCCATCACATTTTCCACTAATCCCCGAAATCTGCGAAACCCTCGTCGCTTTTATTTGCCCCCCTGTTGTGTTTAGTAGGGGTTAGTTTCAGAACGCGAGTCTCCTGATCCTTAAAAGGACAAGGCGATCTCTTAAAACAGACCGCGCCCGAAAACTTGTCCTACAAGGGGTCGTTACCGTGCTTCCTCATATACCTGAGGGAAGAGCAACGTCCTTTCGGTTTGGCCTCAGTCTTGATGTCTTCACTTGGTCTTCCGTGAGGGCCAGGTGATGCTTCGGTATCAGTTGTTGTTCTCTTTGTGGAGATACCCCGGCTGTACTTACCAGTTGTCAGCTCAACGAAAAACTATTAAAAAGTCTCGCTTTTCTTCTTTTGGTAAATACCAGTGTTTATTTTTAAATGGTTCTCCTGGGCACCTCCTTCAGGGACAAATGAATGGTATTAGACTGCGGCGCTACTAGTCCTATCGGGACCATTAATTATGTTTAACTGCGGCCACTCCTGGGGTACTTCCTCCAGGGACAATGAATGGTATTATACTGCGGCCCGGAGATCGCTTGACTATTCCTTTATAAAGGAAAAGGATACAAACATTTTGGATATTTCGAGCGAGATGTTGTATTTACATAAGATAAGAAATCAATTTCTTGAATTCTTACGAAACTATTACGCAGATGTGTGAATGTATCTGCTTTTGAGTTTATGTTTGTTTAACTCAATGGAATTTTTGGGATAGAGATAACGATCTCTGAATTTTGGATTTAAGTGATGCTGTGGAGCAAATGTAGAACAATAAACGAATTTTGGATTCGTTTATTGTGAATTGTAATTTTAATTTTGATTTTGGATTTAATTATGCCGTGGGGGCAAATGTTATGCGATAAACGAATGTTTGATTCGTTTATTGCGAATTTGGATCATGTTTGGGTTTTTTTCAGGTTTTGATAGGATTTTGGGTTTTAGGGTAATAGTGCTGGGATTTTGGATTAGGAATGGGGGGAAAAGATGGTAGGGCTTTTTGGAGCACTACACCCCCATCACACACTTACGGTTCTAATGAACCCATTTGGCGAATGCAGGGGTGGGCAAACTCTCACTCCACCTTCTTTGATTTCAATCTCACGTCTCCCGTTCTCAAACGTCGTCTCCTCTCTTACCCCTCCTGAACCTACCCCTCCTGAACCTACCCCGTTCACCGTCTACACTCTCCCGCACTCATACTCACACCCTAGCATCCGGCTTATCCTCGCCCTTCCATGTCCTACCACTTGGACTATTATTCTATGCATCGTTCCCCATTCCATTTTTAAGTTACTTTAAAGTTAGTTAGTTTATACACCATGCAATGCTCCCCGCATACCATTTTGTAAACATCATTCTGACCCCCACCCTAGGAGCTTAACCCGGTTTACGGACACAACCCCTAGAGAAGGAAGGTACACCTTTCATCATCCAATTTAAATATTAAGTTTCATCCTGCTTACACAGAATGACAAGGGTCGGATCCTTTTCCCCACCCATTCTAGGTCGATTTCAATTAATTGGGAATCAATTTACGTTTTGCATGCATCCCAGACTGCGGTCCACCTTAACCATAATTAATACTCCATTAAGTCATTTTGCCTTTTCTTGACACCCTTCAATTTCAGTTTTTTCTTTGGTGTTAATCCGTAGTAATTGGATGTCCTTACGATAAATATGCTGTACGCCGTAACCCCATTTGCCATGTAAATGATTGCTATCCACTTGCATTAGTCTGCTGGTGATCTTAAATGAAAGTTGTATTCAAAAAGTTCTTCACCAGCTCTTAAATTCAACAGGAATGATGTGTCCTGCCATCGTAAATCTCTGGACTGTAATAAATGAATCATAAGTTAAATGTGAAACATACATCGAATACAAGATGTGCTTCTTGTCCTAATGGGCAGGCAGCATAATAACATTTTCCTTTTGTCTGTTGAAATATTGCTCCCAGGTCTTCGAGGATTTACTTGATCAGATGTCAGACAATGGTTACAATGATAAACGCGAACGAGTTTCGCCTTGTGTTCCCAAGAGATAAAGTGTGAGTGGACGAAGGACACAATTGTTAAGATAAATTCCCCATTAAGTGTACTATATATCCTTTACAGGACAAATGAGTAATCACATATATTGCGGATACAATTCCAATGTGCTTTTTAAACGACACACGTGTAGGTGATGTCACAAGATCATCAATAATCTGAATCCATCAATGAAATTCCTGCCAAACCAACAGCCTTGCTTGTCAAGTTTGTAGTTCAATACGAGTGCAGGTGAGTGGAAATTATCGTAGTCGATATTGTTAAGAGTTGCCAGATTTTTGGGTGGATATGGGAGGGGCTAAGGTAGACTCATACTTTCGAATATGTTTCCATTTATCACTACGCATCAGCATATAATCCCCTTTTTGCGTGCAGGTTGTCACAGTCGTATATCCTTCGAAGTTTTGGGTTTCTTCTAATCCCACAGTTGCACGAGTCCTTCTTTTTGGTAAACCTATTCTGTATGTCGATTAAAAGAACGATCCTCATTAAAGAGAGTACTTCAGGAAGTAATTAATTTCGGTTTCGATGGTACAAGATAATCGTGATGTTTTATGTTAATGGCCATTTTCTATAGGACAACACCTGCGGTTGATTGAAGGGATCGAATACAAAGAGATGCCGTTGGCACATTGGCAAGCGATTATTTTCGTCAGTTTGAGTAATTGTTGATGTGGATAATGGGCTTACCCACCATTATCAATATATCTCCATTAAATACGTCAAGGCTGGCTCGTGATTATTTAGGAACTTTTGGTGTCTGAGAGCATAATTAATGCAGAGATCATTAAGTATTCCCTAGGAGGAATAAAAGACTAAGAAAATCCCGTTTGTTTTTGTTTCGCTTGTATATAAATGCATAGTAATAAAATGAGACGGAGCTGTAGGTAGCATATACATTTGTATTCGACTTAACTCGATAATTACAATTAATTAGAGGGCGTAAAACGGTATGTGTTTTGTGTAATATATTTTACCAGAATGTAGATCTCATTACAGTCGTTAAATTGATTTGGAAGGGATTACCTTCGTTATATGCTGTTCGTATTGTATTTAAATTTTTTTTCCCTTAGACAGTCCCTGTTATGAATATTTAATTTTAATGGTACCAATCAATTTAGGTTTATTATTTATGAGAACGGCGATTTATGCTTAGCTGCTTACGTAAGTAATGTACGAAGAGGAATGAACAATTGGCTGTCGTGGATATAATTATATGTAAAACTACTTTCCTCCAGTCCACTGAATGTGTTCTTTGCAAGTCTGGACTTTGGGTAGTGAAGTTATTATACTTCAACCCTGCCCAACAACTGGATCGACAGTGTGTGTGTGGTTTTTTTTTTTTTAAATAGGAAAGCGGAAATCTTCGAAAGATCCAAATGTACGCCGGGTTTCCAGCTACTAAAAGCACCTCCTATCCGTATATATTCCGTTGATGGAATTTTTTTTTTTTTTTAATGTGGAATTTTTGATATATTTATTTAATATGGAATTTTTTATTTATTTATTTAATGGCGGGTGGGAGCAGAGTTTACGTGTTACACCGCTCGCTACGACGCTACTGGTCCAATATGCCAGATGTTACGGACCAAGTTTTTTTTTTTATCTTCGCAGGTATTCTGTAACTCCTAACGGAGTAATTGTCCGTCTCATATGCCGCTCCAGTGCGGTCTGGCAAATTCATTGAATAATCGTCCCACTTTTTTCTGATTAGATCGGATGAAGAATTCTGCTATTTCTATATCAATGTCTTGAACTTTCACGCACAACTTTTTGTCCGTTGTCAGATTTGTTTTTTACTACTACAGTTATTTTATTTTATCTCAATTTCCAATTAAAAAGTTTATGAAAGTAATTTAAATTAAGAATTACAAACGCACCATTTTTCTTGGTTCTAGTTCGAGCTAGTATCTAGTTGATTAGGTTTATAGTTGTTCACTTACTATACATTTAGTTTTTTATTAGTATTCTTTTTATTGAGTCAAATTATTTATAAACATTCTTCATTACAAATTTAAATACTCTCCATAGTATTTGAAATTGCAAGAAGGGTTATTCCAATGGTTTATGCGACAAATTTTGTGTTTAATATGCAAATCTCATGTCAGGATGGTAGCCCAATTTATCTAGGGCTAGATTACAAGCGTTCTGGCGCAAGACTAATGACCTTGCCCGGAAAAAACAAATCATTATGGAAAATTTAACATGCCTCAGGACTTGCTAAATAAGGACAAGACCGGTTCCCGGTTGTAGTTCCGATGATGATGATGATTACAAGCGTTATTAATCATTGGCGGCGGTCCGCAAAGAAGCACAATTGTTTCATCACTAGGCGGATATAGATGCAATTTAATCATCTGGTCATTAACGAAGCCAAAGGTTTGGGTTCTCCTTAGCTAATCTGTCAAGTTCATTACGAAGTAAAATGTCCTTTTCAGATTGGTTAGCTAACAGGAGTGCACACTCTGTCTTGTCTGTTTGACTGTTCTTTAGTATATCCCTTACCAACTGTACCATCGGAGTTAGACCGGTTCCACCGACAATCATATTTACTTTCTTCGCAAACACTATTTTTGGTGGATCCTTTCGGAGCTTTTTAATCGAAAAGGTACCATTGCCCATATATTGTAAACGTTCAGAAGCTCCAAGGAAAGCAATCTTATCACCAATTTTCATGGATTCCAAATACTGCGACATTTTACCACCCTCCGGGAATTTAGGATGAACATTTTTAAAATAGACTTTAACAACAAGATCTACAAAACCTTGATTATCATCACATGATATTGGTGTGTATGGGCAAATAACAAAGTCATCCTTGATCGTTGTTATTAAATGAATGTGCTGGCCAACGGGTAATCCAAGGATATGATGTTTTGAAGGAAGTCCAAAACGGAATCTACGTGTGTCGAGGCTTAAGGTTTCCTTCTGAATCAGTGGCAGCAGATGCTTGTCATTTGGGTCTTGTAGAGTTTTATGTTTGGCGGATTTGTTTGGTTTGGATTTACTGGATTTCTTCGATTGCTTATTAACAAATATATGAATTAAAACAGCTCCAACTACAACCGCTGCTACCCCAACAGCGATTGGTATGATCTAAGTCCGCCGCTGCTGCTGCTACTACCTTGTCTTCCGAGTGTCCGTTCTCCGCCACCTACTTTAACCGCCTACTTTAATGGATAACTTTTTGTCTGTTGACTGACAAGGTTGTGGGGGTACTCTATCCTGACTTGAATCAGATCCGCGCGGAAATCCGAAGCGCCCATCGCGGCGCCCTAAACCGTATCTCCCATATAGACGCCGTCAACGCCCACCGTCAACCTTCATATCAGCCCTTATATCCTCCCTCACAACCTCACCTACCCCCAACCAGGGTAGGAGAAGCCCGTGATCCCCACCCTCTGCTAGGGGCTCATAACCCCAGAACGGACGAACCCAGCGTGGACTGCCCACCACCACACGTCACACTATCTGATCTCCAAGCGCTCCATGTCTCACTCCGCCGGGACTTGAATCAGATCCGCGCGGAAATCCGAAGCGCCCAACGCGGCTCGCTAAACCGCCCTGCGAATCGGAACCAGCTTCCACAAGGCACCTCGCACCGGCCTACCAACCACCGAGCCCCTTCACGGTCTCCCACTAGCGGCAACATTAACAGGCAGAACGCGCCTAACAATGCCGTTACACTCGCATGATGTATCAATCATCAACATCAACGTTTTGGAGCGCGCACCCTAAACTGCAGACCCCCCTGTGGATGGACCCAACCGGCCACATTTGTGACAAAACAAGAATTTGTACTTTATTTTTCTTAAGTGATCAACCCGAGAACTTCAATTCTAATTCATTGTTCCTCCAAGAAAATTGCAATCAGCCGACCATTAAGTTTATTAAGTACTAATAATAAATAAAGGCTTGAGCCAATTTAAAGCGAAACCGGAGTTTTCTTTGTTCCTGAATTCTCTCTGTTCCAGTGCGCATGTCTTGCGGAGTCTCTAGTGCCAAGCAGTGGGGCTTTTAGTGAATCCGTTCCCGTCCCGGCACTCGACTAAAAGAAAAGGACATAAGCCTGAAGACCAATAAACAACACAAACCAACATTAATAAAAATACAAACCCTCCTCGCCGCAGGTACCCACCTAAATCGCGAACCCCTCCCCCCCCCCCCCCCCCCCCCCCCCCCCCCCCAAATTTTTGTCCGTGTACTGGGAAGTTTTGGTCCGATGGTCGACGACTTCTTGTCCATTACGCGTTAGCTTTTTGTCTCATGGCAGAGAACTTTTTGTCGGTTGACTGACAATTTTTTGACCGTTTACCGAAAAACGTTTGCCCGTTAACCGCCTACTGTTTGTCCGTCGACTGACAACTTTTTGTCCGTTGACCTGTAACTTTTTGTCCGTTGACCGACAAGTTTTTGTCCATTGACTGAGAGACTTTTGTCTGTTGAACGACGACTTCTTGTCCGTTAATTGTAACATTTTTGTCAGCTTTTTGGCTCTTGACTGACAACTTTTTGTCCATTGACCGGCATTTTATTGTTCCTTAACGGATAGTTTTTTGTCCACTAACAGGGAATTCTTTATCCACTTACCGACAACGTTTTGTCCGTCTATCGAAAACTTTTTGTCTGCTGATCGGCAACTTTTTGACTGTTTACCAACATCTTTTTGTCCGTTGACGAATAGTTTTTTGTCCACTGGCCGACAATTTTTTATCCGTCGATCAACAATTTTTTGTCCACTGATCGATACATTTTTATTCGTCGATCGACAATTTTTTTCCGCCGACGGACAAGTTTATGTTCATTGACGAAAACATCTTGTTGTTCGTGGACAGACAACTTATTATTCGTTAGCTGCAACTTTTTGTCAGCCATTTTACCGTTGATTGACTTTTGTTTTTGTCTGGCGCAAGACTAATGACCTTGTCCGGAAAAAAACAAATCATTATGGAAAATTTAACAAGCCTGAGGACTTGCTAAATAGGGCCAAGACCGGTTCCCGGTTGTAGTGCCGATGATGATGATGACACCTTTTTCTACCTTGAGAGAGATTTTCCTGTCCACTGACCGACTAATTTTTATCTGTTGACCGGCAAATTTTTAGCCGTTGACAATAAATTTCTTGTCCGCTAACAACTGTTCGTCCGTCAATCAACAACATTTTGTTCGTTGAGGGACAACTTTTTGTTCATTGACTTACAACCCTTTGTCCATTGACATAATAACTTGTTGTCCGATAACTGACAACTTGTTGTCCATTGACAGGCAACTTTTTGTCCGTTTACTGAGAATTTTGCGTCCGTTGACCGACAACTTCTTGTCCATTAACCGTTAATTTTTGTCAGCTTTTTATCCATTGTCAGACAATTGATTGTTGGTTGGTGGATAACCTTTTGGTCGTTGACCGCCTATTTTTTTGTTCGTTCACCTTCAAATTTTATTTTATTATTTTTATTTTTTATTTTATTTTTTCATTTTTTTTTTATTTTTTTTTTATTTTTTTTTTTATTTTATTTTCTATTTTATTTTTTTATTCCTTGACGGAAAAATTTTTGTCCGTAAACCGACAACTTTTAGTCCGTTGATCGTCCACTTTTTGCCCGTTGACCGGCAGTTGACGGAAAAAAAGTAGCCCGTCAACGGACAATAAGTTGGCAGTCAATGGTCAACTTTTATCCGTTGATGGTATACGTATTCGATACACTCCTTTTTTATACCAGAAATTGAAATTGAAAACTTCGAGCCAGATGCTACACAACACGATCAATTCTGGCTTTGTTTCTCAAGGAAAAACCCCAGACCACGTATCTTCAAGAGTTAGAAATATGAATTGACTGACAAAATAATGAAATTTGACATCGTTGGACTCAGTTTATTGGGCTTACGGGAGAGATCGTGTACACGGACAGTCCTTCAAATCTTGATTAGTTGAAAAGCTCCACTCGTTAAATCATAGCTGCAATGTGTTCAAGTTATCCAAACTTAGAAATATTGAGCAGCTTTTTAAACATTTGAGTCTAGATAATAAAATAAAAATGTTTGAAATCTTCATTCTGTATGAGTGAGTGTTCGTTGAAATTCCCTTGTTATTTATTTATTCATTTACTTACTTCTTTATTTATTTAATAATTTATTTATTTTGTTTACTTCCCGAAGCCCAAAATAGATGGGAAAATAGACCCCGAAGCCCAAAATAACTTTCTACACGAATTCAGTAGGTTAATGGCTGTAAAGGTAAAACTAATAGCCATCACATTATTTCAGTATTCATCAAAATCAAATACGATACCAGTCCTTTGTTCCAACTCGTTGCAATTACATAAGAGTTTTGCTCCATGCAGGACAACACACACCGCTTGAGCTGCCATTGGTCTGGAGCTTTTGCCAATCAGTACAATCACACATTCTACTACCAGGAAGATTTCCGTGAAGGAAATCCCATTTAACATTTGGCTCAAAAATGATCGTAACACTGCTTCTGTTCGGTGCTTCTTTAGTTTTAGAGATTGTAACTTTCAGCATTTGGTTATGTTAATCTTGATTGGTCGTTAAAAAGCTTCGGTATCCTGGGGTAGTCATGAATTTGTGATATATGGAAAATAGAGCCTCTTCTTGCTGGGCGAAAGGTTTGGAGACTTCCCACCCTTTCGTGCGAAATCATAGAATCGTCACTTTACTCTATGGCGTTAAATGTTCGTAAATGATAAATGCTGCAGTTCTCCACGGTTCCGGTCTGTCACCTAGCCATTTCTTGTTTTCTTCAATGATTTCTTGCCCATGACGTAAGACCCAATACCCTCTTTTGCTGCTGATAGCGCATTAACTCCTTTTACTGCTTCTAAAACGTTCAATAATTGCCATGGCGGTGCCACATCAAATAATCTCACTTTGTTGAACACCGATCTCAAGAAGATACACCGATGCTTTTTATTAACGCAAAACGTAGTCATTATTATATGTGACCATTGGCATACAAGTCCAAAAATGACGTTGGTGGCAAGTCTTCAGTTTCTAATGGAATACCCAGATCTAAGACAAAGTATGTTTTCTTCCGCCAGAATTATGTCATGAGTCTTAAAGTTATCAAATTCTCCTATTCAAAAACAAATACCTTTTGGGAATACTCTTATCTACACATCCTTTCTATCCTCAATGTCTCCTCGTCATTTTCCTATCCGCACTACACTTGTGATATTGCTTTAGCACGGCTGTTCCACGAACTGAATAACCTCTTGAATATCAATGCCACTGAGGTGAGTAACTAATTTAACAAAAATTAATGACATCGAATTTCTGAGCTTACTTTTTGTTTTTGTACTTTCGAAAACCTCACGAAATAGATTGGTGTAATTTTGGCAAATATCTTGACATAAAAAGAAAAATAAGATTTTCAAACATGGAATCTACAAACACATCCATCAAATAAAGTATGGATTCTTACAGCAAACGTTAGAAAAGGTGAAGGCCGCCTTTCAAACAGTGTTTTCAACAGTAATCCTCCTTATAAGCCGCTACTTGTTCGCCTATCTGTGTAATATAAAAAATCCTATTACGTGTCGCATCGGCGCGTCTCAGGAAATATCATCGGAATCACTCAAGCAACACCTCCACCAATCATCCACGGGTACTTACATCGCAATTCTTCCCCAATTCTTTCCCAAGCACCATGAAGTAATTCTTTCATCGAATCGTCTTACATTCATGGAATTTTTTGAAATATAGTACAAATGCGACTTCTAAATCATAATGTATCCCTTTGAGTATCAAAAGATACACGTAGGGGGCGCATGTATGCCAGATATATTTGCTCGTTTACGGAGTTGCCGCCCCACGTCGCATCACGTTCCGCCCTACGGGCTACGGGTACAGTATTACATGCACCAGAAAAGGAAGATTCCTTACAATAATTTATGAGGCTTAAAGAAAAAGAGTTTTTCTATGTCAGTGTGCTCGCTTCAGGTGGATCATTTCGAGCCCATGAATTTAAATCTTCGGACCGTATTCATCATCCAAAGGGGGATCTCCAACTGAATGGAGCGAATTAAATAAACATGTCTCCCGATGTCAACAAACCGTTTTTTTTATGGTTTTTAGTTGAGGTCCTCATTTGGGGCCATGAATCTCTCAACTGCGATGTGACTACCAACACATTCCGTGGCTAAATAAAAAAGTCCAAGTAAAATCCCTTGATCCACACGCATGAAAATCGAATAGAAAGTGAAAAGGATAATAAATCCAAGCTGCATACAAACGGTGAAATAGCGAGTAGATTCAAATTCAGAAATGAAGACAGAAAAAAAGGA
Organism: Microdon myrmicae; assembly: GCA_963931805.1. Classification (NCBI taxonomy): domain Eukaryota; kingdom Metazoa; phylum Arthropoda; class Insecta; order Diptera; family Syrphidae; genus Microdon; species Microdon myrmicae. The sequence continues at coordinate 45,994,417 of OZ007499.1, read as the reverse complement.
TGAAGGAAGAAATTATTTAAGTTACACGTCGTTTTTTGTGACTAGACTGATTTATTCTGGATCATGTTGTAAAGATGTCTCAGATGCGAATATAATATTTTCAAAGTATCGTTACAAATGCTCCACGTGTCTGTCTGAAATTGGTTTTATGCGGTCATGGCCACAGATAGATACGAATAAAAAGGAATATCAAATGTCCTTGTGGAGTTCGTACAAAATCCGTAGCCTTGCATAAATGTTTGAATTCATGCATCTCAATCTCAAATACATAACAGTGAATTTGGTGACACCATCAATCTCTTAGTCTTACTGGTCTTAAATCACTTTTATCTGTCAGCTTACCTGTAGAAGTTTTTGGCTCTACGAGCACAGCGAGGGTGAATCTATTAACCCAAAGTAAATGTAGGGTATTATATCACTCTTTCTCTCAAATCGGAGTCGTTATCCGCCGGTCACACGTAATTTCAAGTGGTGTGCGTGAAATAAATGAATCATTTATTTCAATAAAAACATATTTAATAGATTTATTCGATTATACCATATTGTCTGAGGAAGTGGAGTCGCCCTCCACGTTACTGGAAGCTATTCAATCAGGCCAGCAACAGACCAGGAGCAATCTTTGAGTAATATAGGCTGTCGGCAGGGAAAATGTTATTCAGGAACAATAACATCGAAATCGGATGCCCGCCAGCGAAAACAGACTCAAACCAGAAATATACATCGCTACGAAAATCACGTCGTACAGTCGACTAAATAAGTATGATGCAAACAATACGACGCCCGCCCAATATATATTACAAAGTAGCAAGTCCCGTTTTTTGTTTTCGGAGCATGCTTGGACGCACTGCTTTAACAACATTGCAGATATTGAACTCATCCAGCAATTTCCAGTACGACATTCAACCAGGGATTTTTGGAATATCTCAATTTCGAAATGGAACGACTGGCGATAAAGCCACAACCCAGAGATACAGTGTACAGAAACTAGCTATCGAATGAAGTAACCCAAAAACCAAACAACATTCAAGGGGACCAGCAGTTCAGCATTGGACTCATGCAACAGTATCAAGATTCGAATCTAAGGACGAAGGATCTATTAAACAGATATTTATCCAAATCATCACGAATATGAGGCCATTCTCGCTCCACCGAATCACAATATGGATTGATTCCCCTTTAGATCCTTTCATGATATTGTGCCATACCTCAGCCACAACCGTCATATACGAGTATGCTGAAATATATATTTCGGGCAAATGTATGTATGTATATGGGCCTTTACTTTTTGAACGTTGGCTGTGTTTGATAAAGAGGATAAAAAAAAATTAGATACTAAGGACAAATGTTGATAAGGAACGGAATCCTGTATGTGCATTGGTGAAAAAGAAATTTAATCAACTGACAAAATCTCTCGTCCGTACAATATTATCCATTTTCCTGGTTTTGCGAATGCCAATTTTGTTGTTGGTATGTTTTTGACAGCGCCCGTTACTGCCACAGAACATCCAATATCATACATTTCGGAAATGGTTATTATGCATGTGTGTCTGTGCATCTCTGCTAGGATACGATTATTATACGTACTTTGCTTAAGGTTATCGCCATTTGAATTGTATTTACCTTTTTAAACCTGTTCGCTTAAAAAAGTACGTTGAAGTGTTTTTCGAGGGATCCACGTAATAGGGGTCGATAAAAAGCTGTTAGTATTGCACTCATGCGGTACTTTATTATCCTTATCCATTGCAATCATATGTGATCATTATTTAGATAAACAATTAAGACCAAATTCCAACGATGCTTCGTTCGTTATCGTTTCCCTATTCTACTCGCACTGTGCTGTGACATTTAAGCGTCCGGTTTGTGTTCGGTTTTTTATCCTTCTCGATAATTTATATGTGGAATGCTCGCCAAGTTAATGGATTCTTTAAAATGCTACGATTGGATGTAAGATTTTATTGAAGTCTGTTTAGTCGCAACAAATTTCCATTGTTTCGATTGACAGATGAGTCTTTGGGGGATGTTAGTCTGTAGGAAGAAATGTTTGCGGCTGTTCGTGTTCCCCCAAACACTGCTGCCACAAGGAACTCCACAGGGCGAAACAGCACAACTACAGCACCGGAGCGGATCCAATTACAACACCGAGAAATTGTCACAAATGAAACACGGAGTTATGGTTACGAGGGTTGCCTCTTATGTTTCGGGATTTGGCAACCCTAGTGTTACAATCCGGCAATTGACAGCTCTGTCGTAAAGTAGGACATTTTTGAGGTTATACGCACTCAGAACGTTTTGACATACGAGCGCTATTTGTGTTGTTTACAGTAACTTAAAAGATTCATCTCGGCCCAAAAATGGAATTAAATCGTCAACATTTTCGTGCGATTATTTTTTACAACTTTCGGCGTGGATTAACTCAGCAACAGTGCATGGATGAACTTAATTCAATTTTTGGCGATGAAGCTCCATCAAGGACCAGTGTTTATCGATGGTATGGTGAATTCAATCGTGGTCGTAGTTCACTCCAAGATGAATTTCGTGAAGGTCGTCCAAAATCAGTTGTTGTTCCGGAAACCATTGATGCTGTGCGCGAACTGATATTGGAAGATCGTCATGTGACCTATCGTGAGATTGAGACAACCTTAGGCGTTAGTGGGACCAGCATACATTCAATATTGCATAAACAATTGACTGTCAAAAAAATTTGTTCGCGTTGGATCCCACACAATTTGTCAATCGCCCAAAAAAAGGCTCGTGTCAATTGGTCGAAAGAAATGCTCAAAAAATACGGTGGCGGTGCTTCGCAACACGTCTATGACATCGTGACTGGTGGTGAATCGTGGATTTACGCGTATGAGCCCGAAAGTAAACAGCAGTCGACTGTCTGGGTGTTTCAAGGTGAGCCAAATCCAACAAAAGTTGTTCGCGCACGAAGCACTTCCAAGCAAATCGTCGCCTGTTTTTTCGGAAAAACTGGACATGTCGCAACCGTACCACTAGAACAACGCAGAACAGTCAATTCTGAGTGGTACACAACCATTTGTTTGCCAGTTGTCTTCCAAGAAATCAGGAAAACCAACCGCCGAAGACGGATCACTCTTCACCACGACAATGCGAGCTCTCACACATCGGCTGCGACAACTGCATTTTTGAGCACCCAAAACATCGATTTGATGGGTCATCCGCCGTATAGTCCTGACTTGGCACCGAATGACTTCTTTTTATTCCCGTACGTAAAAAACAAACTGAGAGGTCAACGTTTTTCGACACCTGAAGAAGCGGTTGCTGCATTCAGAATGCATGTGTTGGAGATACCTCAATCAGAGTGGCAAAAGTGCTTCGACAATTGGTTCAAACGCATGCAAAAGTGTATAGATCTTCATAGAGAATATTTTGAAAAACAATAAAGTGATTTTCGATGACCAATATTTGTTTTTGTTCTCTAATCCCGAAATATAAAAGGCAACCCTCGTATTTATTTTGATCCTTTTATTGTTCCTTTATCTATTGTTGAACGACATACACTTAATTTTGCTATCGCGTTACAAGTTTCGCTGGTTCTCCTTTAATTACTTTCTGCACACCACGTATGTTAATTATCCCGATAAATACAATGCCGACGTCCTTCGTGAGGATCACAGGTCTGCGCGCGTTGACTTGCGGTACGTTCAACGTCGAATGTCTACGTTTATTTCGTTTGCCTTAGGTGGCAGTTCCGCGAATGCACTCGGTAAACTCGCGTATTTTAAAAGTGAAAAGACTTCGGGTCGGTCGGTTTCTGATTTCGATTTAATACGCTGTGTGGATACCTCCGCGTCGGGGTTCCCTATGTCGTCTCCTCGGATGCTCGATATAGAGTGACTGCCTGCCCAAAAAGATATCCAGATTCAAAACTTTTTTTTTTTTAATTTTTTTTTTTACATTTCTGTATTTATTGACCATAAATGATTTGTTACAATAAGTAATACAGATAACTTATAATTATCTTAGCTTTAATCGTTTACACACACTTGCTAGTACATTTTTCAAACATTATTATAAAGTTATATATTTCATGGGTGGACAAGATAGGAGTAGGTGGGGCTTCCTGGAAAAGGTCAGAAAACCAGGATATAATTATTTACTTAACCTATAACTAATTTGCTTAACTTAACTTAGCTTAGCCTAGCTTATCTAATTATTAAATCTATTATTATTACAATAAGTTAGAGTAGGGTGGGGCGGGAGGTATAGTGGTTGATGGGTGGAATTTGGGTTATGGTGGGTACTATGAATCGGGGATATGGGTTGGGGGAACACTTTCCGATTGGTCGTTGAAACGCAAGATATTAGAGGAGGGTTGTATATTACAATATTTAAACTGGTGAGGTGAGAGTTCAGTATTTTGGTATACAATCTCATTGGAGTTGTTGAGCAACCTGCCAGAGGTGAAGAGGGTTCTGGTGTGGAGACAGTTCGGGTAGGCAGTTCGGTTGTCTGACGGAGTCGATGTGAGGGCATTTATTATCGGATTGGGATTATTGGGAAGATTTTCGATAAATTTGATGGACAGCTCGAGGAAGCGTCGATCTATACGTTCAATATTAGCGGCATAGTAGAGCGAACTACTGTTGTAATATTTGTGGGAGTTAGGATGTCGGTTGAGGCCAGTGATAAGTCTGAAGCATTTCCTTTCGAAAATGCGTAGCTTCTCCATTTGGGCGGGTGTGATATGGTACCATATCGGGCATGCATATGTGAGAGTGGGTCTGATTATTTGTTTGTAGATAAGTGATTTGACTTTGGGAGAGAGACCATTCGGTTTGTACATGACTTTTCTGCAGAGGTTCAGTTGGGTTGTGGCTTTACGAATCGTATTTTTAATGTGGGCGGAGAATGACAGATTGTTGGTAAAGGTTATACCTAGATACTTTAACGTTTTGGAGGGTTTAATTATATTGTTATTTATTTTAATTCTGATTTTATTATGGCAGCGAATAGTGTTGTTTGTACAACTCGCGTTTCTGCCTTTAAAAACTATGAGCTGAGTTTTGGTTGGATTTAGTTGAATTCTCCACTTGGTAAAGTAGGCTGACAGGATTGGGAGATATCTGTTAATACAGTTTCTTGCCTCCTTGACAAGCTTGTTGCTTGAATAAATTAAGGTGTCGTCGGCATAGTTGAGCATTGTTGTATTGGGTAACAGTGGCTGCGGTGCATCTGATGTATAAAGAAGGTATAGTAGTGGCCCGAGGATGGATCCTTGAGGAACTCCTGCGGTTATGCTATAAGGTGTCGAGAGAGTTGAGTTTATTTTCACCATGAACTTTCTATCAGAGAGGTAAGAAGCGAGAAGTTTTGTGGAGTGGATGTTTAATCCATACATTGAATGAAGTTTGTATAACAGTCCTGCGATCCAGACACAGTCGAATGCTTTAGCTATGTCTAGGGAGACACATACCGTTGGGGATTGGTTTTGGAGGTGCAGATTCAAAACTGGTATCTGTATCTGTACAGGAAAAATTTCCCTATTCGAGATGCCAACAGAATTCCCGAAATCTCTGTTAGCAGCATGCTGTTTTATCCCAGAGATAATTTCCTATTTTCCTGAAAGGAGAAACTCGCTCATCATTATAAATCATTATCACCCTCGGTGGTGGTGATCGAATTTCATTTCGACCGCCGTCGATAGAGTGCCGCCTCTATTTGCATGAGGCACTTGGCGCACAAGCCGGAGTTGTTTAACTTCTGTAGTTAATATCAACAATCCATTCGATCTTTCTAATGGTGTGAAAATATGGTAAGAACCGTGGAACTGAGGTAGTTCCTTTTGTTATGTTTACCCTCGTAACTAAACTCACGTCATATCTCGTTGAGATGTTTACGTTTCCCAGGAATCTGGTAGTGGATGACCGATATACATTATTGTAGTAGGTTGCCGCTGCCTTTTGTTTGCTCGACGGATTTGGGTGGTCTTTGTGGTAGACTACCCGCACGTGCACCGTTGATCGGCTCATTTTCTGGCGATAGCACTTCCTTGCATAGATGTTTGGAATTGCCAATTCAATGGAATGTTCTTGGGCGCAGACAGAATGGATGTTTTTTTCTTGTTTCAGGTATGATGACTTACGAATGTTGAGCTTGGCATTAAAAGCTTTGGTATGTTCGGTTCCTTGCTTTTTGGTGTCGGCTCAACGTTGGCTACATGTTGTTGGCCCCTAGTAGGGCTTTGGGGGCACGCACTGAGGGCGCGTGTAACGTTTTCAGGTAGGTATGTTCCTTGAAGGGTAGGAACCTTACAGCATTACCCCAGGCATCAAATGGTCCCACATTAATGCAATACCAAACAAATTGAACTAAACGTTCTATTTGCTCTAATTAATTCAATTACAAACAAATTGAACTAAATGTTCAATTTGCTCACATTGAAAACTTGGATAGGATAATCGACCCACAGGTTCGCCACAAAAATCCCCAAAGATCCAAATGTGTGGACCAGATGTCTTTTTTCAAACAAAGTCGTTGAGAATCATAAAATGGGCGTCAGCAATTTTATGATCATCTAGAAATATGGTTACACAAAACCATTAACACAATCAGCGTCGTTTTCCGTTTTAACCAAACCAAGTTAAAACGAACAATTCGCGCCATAAAACGAACTACATGTACGTTTATCGCCGACCGACACAAATGATCGCAAATGCTCCTCGGCAAGATCCTTTGTTAATCTTTCTTTTGTGTTTCCTCTTTCGATCCCAAATTTGGGAAAGAAAAATAAAGGAAAATCCTTTTATCTGCAGGAAAAGAAAAGTTTTCGTCCGATGAAAAAACGGACATCGAGAGTGGGTTGAAAATCTTGAAAGGAGTTGGTTTTTGAAAATTGAACGGGCCGGTCGGTTGGTGGTGGTGAGTTAGTGTCCGGAACAGAATGTATCTTGGTTGACATAAAAAATAAAATAACTAAAAAAAAAACATTACATGGAGGAACCAGAGAAAAGGTGACAAATTGTCCAATTTCTTAGTTAGCCGAATCTAATGTCACACAACTTCTAAACAAGGCCTTATTTCGTTTTTCCTTTTAATCAGAATGTGTCCAGGTTCACCAATATTTCAAGTTGCCAGCTGATGATGAGATTATTTGTCCCATTTGTCTTACTAAGTACATACGAAGGTGCTCTGAAAAGTTTCCGTGAAGATAGCAGCACTCATCAATAAAAGCTAGTGAATGTAGTTGTGCATCTTTTAACAGTTACTCACCAAAATGTTAGCCATTTTGGACGCCTAGTTTTTATTGGACAGTCTTTGAGTGAGTCAATTTGAGTGAAAATGGACAAAATTTAGTATCAAGCTGTCATTAAATTTTTGTTTTTGAAAGGCAATACGCATACGCAAATCAAAGATGAGTTGGACTCTGTGTATGGGGACTCTACACCATCATTTACCACAGTAAAATTTTGGGCAGCTGAATTTAAACGTGGCCGTGAGAGCTTGGGAGACAATGAACGTTCGGGACGACCAAAAACTGCAACAACTGACGATAACATCGCTAAAGTTCACCAAATGGTGCTAGACAATCGCCGTAGTAAAGTGAGACAGATAGCAGAGGATATGAAAATGTCCATAGAACGTGTTTGTCACATATTAAATCAAGATTTAGATATGAGAAATCCGTCCGCGCGTTGGGTACCGCGTTTGCTCACTTTAGACCAAAAACGTGTTCGAACGAACATTTCCAACGCTCTGTAGGCACAGTTTAGGCACCATAAATCCGAGTTGTGGAGCCGATTAATTACTGTCGATGGACTTATTACACCATTATACGCCCGAAACAGAAATACAATCAAAACAGTGGATTGCAAATGGGGAATCGGCTCCAAGAAAATGCAAAAACTGTTTTTTCAGCTGGGAAAGTGATGGCGACTGTTTTTCGGGATAGTCATTGAGTAATCTTAATCGATTATCTTCGAAAAGAAAAAACCATTACAGGTGCATACTACGCATCATTATTTGACCAACTGAAGGCGGAAATTCCGGAAAAACAGCCACATTTGCAGAAGAAGTAAATCCTGTTTCACCAGTGTAATAAAACTTTTTCTTTCACGACACACACTTTAAATAAAACACGGTTTGAAATTGATGTTAATAAAACTTTATTTCACCACCCACTTTGCACACCACACCCACTTTAAAATAAAACACGGTTTGAAATTGGTTTTAGTCTGGTATTAAAATCTAAACCACCGAACTCTCATATATTATATTGCGTTTCTAATATAACTCTTGTCTTTACACTTATTAATGTAAACTCTATTTACTTTGTTTTACAATTAGATGAATTCAATGTTCCACAATTCAAACTGATTTCTCCACTTATTCAACTACACGAATTTCTCTTAGTGAGTCACTGTTTTAAGTTGATTTCATTCTGCTGTCAACATCTAAACCACCGATTAATTTAATGCTCTTTCTTTTTGTAATTTTATTTTTTATGTGAACGAAGATAATTTCTACTGCGGATCACTATCTCCAATGACCACCTCCGTCAAGTCTCGAAAATCAACTCCTTCGCCGTCTCGGCGAATCGTCTAGAACCAGCTCTCGAACGAAGACCCTTTTTTTCCATCCTGCAGATCGAAGGATATGTCCTTTTTTCTGCTTGGCCCTTTTTGCCAGCCGCCGTTTCCTTTCTTTATCTTTCCCGGCTTGGGATCAAAAGAGGAAACACAAAGGGAAAATCAACAGAGGATTGTGCTAATGCACGTTCTTGGGCGCTTAGACGAACGTGCGGTTCATTTTATGGTGCAAGTTGTTTGTTCTAGGCCAATGGGCAAGGATGTTCCTTGTGGGAAATGGTTTGGGTAATCAAACCTTTGAAGGATCATAAAATTGCAGACATGCTCATCTTTGCACAGTTGACGTTGATCATCTGGTGCACAGATTTGGATCCAGGGGATTTTTCGTGTTGAACATATGTTTCCTTCTTTCACGTCTTGGATTCAAATAAGATTCAATATGGGCAAATTGAACGTGTAGTTCAATTTGTTTGATATTGAATTGACATCGCGATATTTACTGTATGCGCGATTAATGATGGAGCTTAACTTCAAAGAGGTAGGTATTCAGAGGTGGAGAGTTTTGTGCGTAACCATATGGTTCGTTCTTTCACGTCTTGGGTTCAAATTAGATTCAATATGGGCAAATTTGAACGTGTAGTTCAATTTGTTTGATATTGAATTGATATCGCGATATTTACTGTATGCGCGATTAATGATGGAGCTTAACTCCAAAGAGGTAGGTATTCCGAGGTGGAGTAGTTTTGTGCGTAACCATATGGTTCGTTCTTTCACGTCTTGGGTTCAAATTAGATTCAATATGGGCAAATTTGAACGTGTAGTTCAATTTGTTTGATAATGAATTGATATCGCGATATTTACTGTATGCGCGATTAATGATGGAGCTTAGCTCTAAAGAGGTAGGTATTTGGGGGTGGGGGGTTTTGTGGGTAACACCAATACAACGCGCCGTCTCACACCTCAGGGGTTGCCATGGCGAAAATCCACGAATTACGGCTTGAACTGCTTGACCCTCGGCCTTACTCACCAGATCTAGCCCCAAGCGACTCCTTTTGTTTCCTAATCTAAAAATTGTGCTCGGAGGAGAGAGATTTTTGTGAAATGAGGTGTGGTATACGTTGATCGTCAAGTGATATAATGGGATAAGATGTTTAGCATGGCAGGGTCCCCATGTAATATATATGGGACTGCTGTCGCCAAATAATATGTTTTCTTGTAATACTTAGACTTGTATTACTTGTGGTATTATGAAAGATTGGTCTATAACCCTACTTCTCTACTGTTTGCTGTATAAAGCGCAGCTCGCTGAAAATGGATGGCGTAGACGCCGCAGTGTTGCAAAATGCTGGGGTATTTATACTCCTTATCAATCACTCAATTATTTACAAATTTCTTAATCCACTCATACAAATTTTGGTTATCAAGCTATTTCATTCTTAATTCAAAATTCACTCATATAATTCTGCTTACTGTGCTAATTAATTTCCTATCACCAGCTTAGCACATAGTGTAAGAACAATGACACGATTTGACCCAATTAATTTGTGAATCACTTGCTAGCAGTAAGCGCGCAAGCGATTGTCATATGAATCGTAACCGGAGCAATTCGTTTCTTTTACTCAATGAAAAGAATCGACCTTGAATTATTGTCGGCAACGAATGCTGGTTACGTGTAACTTGCTAATTGTGACAAGGTCAAATTGATTTACTTGATATGATTCTTGATGGTCATTTCGTGGATATATTGTTACACTACAGCGAAGCCAATCACCTTCGTGAACAGTCATTTTCCAGAGAAAAACGCCGAATACTGTTTGGACGGGTTAGAGAGATGGGAGCATCGCTGGGAGATGTGTGTAGAGTTACAAGGAGACTATGTAGAAAAATAAAATTAAATATAAAAAAAAGTCCAGTATCTTTGTTAGATCAGAAACTATTCAGCCCATCCTCGTACTTGAGGTACCACATTTGATATATACATATATACTTTAGCAGCCAGTGTGGCAACCTAACAAAATGCTAATCTTATTTGTAATAGTGATACCTAAGATGCATGTCGGGAGTTTTGTAGTGTTTAGATACTCTAGGTAGAATTTGTCATGAAGCTCATTTGTTCTCACGTACAGAACAATTAACTGTTGATGCACCAATCATGTCGACACTGATTTAATTGAAATATAAAATAAGTTTTGCTTTTTTGTTAATTTCCTTAGAGACGCAGCTCCTAGAGCAGTTTTGTAAAGTCCACTAGACGCAGCGGCGACAATTATCTACCTATCTCTACTAATATTGCCAAAAGGAATCACTTAGTAGCCTAGTAACGCTGCACAGAACATATTTGTTACTGGCACTTAAATTAGGCTTCCGATTTCATAAAAAAATCATTTCCCCTTAACCTTTCCCAAATATCTGACTCTGCCCTCTACAGAATTCTGAGCTAAAATGGACAAAGATCAATGACTTCCTGGGGTAAATTACTAGTAAAGCCTTCTACCAATTTAGGCATTGAATTTCTTTTTGTTCCCTAATCTAAAAATTGCGCTCGGAGGACAGAGATTTTCATCAAATGAGGAGGCAATCACCTTCGTGAACAGTTATTTTGCAGAGGAAATCGCCGAGTAGTATTTGATCGGGTTAGAAAGATGGGAGCTTCGTTGGGAGAAGTGTGCAGAGTTACAAAGAGACTATGTAGAAAAATGAAAAATAAAAATAATCTTAAAGAAAAAAGTACTTGTATCTTTGTTAGATCGGAAACTTCTCAGACCACCCTCGCTGCACAGTGGAATATTGTTTTCTCAGGCTTTGAATACAAGCATGTTCAAATTGTTATCTCTAAGAAGTCTCCATAAATCGAGGGACGTTGTCATCACTCACTGGAATTACGTGTAATGAGCCACCAACCACATACATTTTAATTATATCCTGATCACTCGTTCCAGGAATGTATTTGCATGATGGACCTATAATAATCAAACATTGTCAGAGGGACCAAACATGGTTCTGATATTTATGTGAGAATCGAACAGGCAAGTTGCGCGGTAGAAGTTTGAAGAGCACGTTTAATTTCCAGATGCAAATTGAATTTTCATGAGGCAAAGATGACATCCTTTGGTACATAACACTTTACTCAATAATTATGCGAGTGTGTGTGCATTAAACCAATCAAGTGTTCCAATGCTAGCCAGTGATTCCTGTCGATGATTCGCAAAACAGTTAGGAAATAGAAAATTTCTCTTAATTCGTTGCTCACATCTCGTCGTCCTGTTTGTTTGTGGAGTGGTGTTGCCTTAGTGAGGGGCATTTTTATTGCACACCAAATGTTTACTTATTTCGTTTCGTATTTGCAGTTAGGGAAGTAGGTCCTTGAATGGGACTTGCATCCGTAAAAACGCCTCCTCGGTATGGTGAGTTTTTGCAGTCATCATCACATCGAATCCTCGTTTTCGCGTTGTGTTTGCTTAAACTGATTTTAAGGGCAGAAGGGAATGTGCTGGAAACCCCTTTGTATGTAGGCAATTAAGACGACGTAGACAGGAGATTATTCTAGTATTCGCAGCACGAATACCTGAAATGGAAGATAATATTTCATATTCTTGAATGTGACACTGCGAACTTTTTCTTGTCGTTTTTGTTTATCCGGTTTTGAACTTTATGTCGGCGCCATAAGGAGTGGCATAAATTCAAGACGAACATTTTATATCCATGGTTACGCGCATTTGTTATATGGAACAGCTTTAAATTTCCGTAGGGACTTTGCGGATCGCCGGCAGGTTTCTTTTCACCTTTCTCATTCCGTCCGTAGTTTTTAAAGTACTTTGACAGTTGTTTAACCAATAATTGGTTGCAGCTTTGACTTGAAAGGCTGAGTGCTTTTTTCCTGTGAATGCCACCAGGATGGTGTGAAACTTAGTTCCTTGTGTTCTTTTTTTAGTGCTTGTCCTTTTCTTCCATTTTCCTTCTTTTTTTTCTGCAAAAAATACAAAGTTTAATCTCTTCATAATAAATACCAGTTATATTATATATTTTTGTCCTTTTGTGATGAGGGTATTTATTTAGGTTCGTTTTCAAATCGTTGGCACCAATAACTTTTTGCCCGCAACTTTGCTGGCAGTGGTTTTTCCCAACAAGCTGCATAAATGCTTCCAAGAAAATGGAACGAAAATTTACCTTATTGAGGCTAGGAATTGCTTAAAGTCGGCGAATTGAATAGAACGATTGAATTTATTGAAATTTTAGTGCGTTTGTGGGGGAAATGGATTAAAATGCAAATATTATTTTTCATTAATCATGAAAGAAAAGCGTTGCAGTTGTGCGTTGGTTTTGTGGATAACAAGTTGCTGATTAAGAAATTTTGAAGTTTCTTTTTCGAGCAGCTGTCGATGATTAGCCAGATAAGGGAGTGCAATTTTCGGCGATGACAGTAGTATTTCCTTTTGCCTACTGTCAGTAGGTTATTTTATTGATTCTACAAAGTTTGTCCCCGTATAATGGATACTTGTGACTCTTATTTATTATTCAGTCTTCATATTAGAATTTAATACGTACGAGAATTTTACATAATTTTTTATATCAAAATTCTACAGGCTCATAAATGCCGAGTTATCTTAATTTTTCACTCACATTTCGCAATTATAGACATAACCCGAATAGTGGACGTTGAAGTTTCTAGAAATTCCATCCTCTTATGAACAATAAGCCTTATGAGGGACTTCCGTTTACGGCTGCACCCCAAACCACTTAATCCTGTTTTAACCCAAGGTCACACAGGCCAAGAAAGTTTTTTTTTTCACGGACATAAAACGGGATTTTGAATCACTAATTAAGGTACATTGCCGCATTGCCAAACAAATTAAAGACCACTATAGGCCACTTGTAACAAAAATATATTAGAGTCATCGTATTTGACAATTCGAAAATGTTTTCTGTTTATTATTTGCTGGAAATCAATTTGTATACAACAAGCGTTGAATACACGCGGTCAGGAACACGATGGTGTCTCCTGACGTGCAATATGTTGCTGGTTTCTGTTACGAAACAATGTTTTCTCCGCTGGAATTATCCGTTCTATAATTACCACGGAACTGGTCACCAACTCAGTGTCAAAAAAGGTGGGCCAAAGCAATGGTGTCGGCAATACTGCTTCACTCCCTTGGATTGCAACGGTGGTGGTTCCGATGGCTGAAAAACAATGGCTAATTATGAAAAAGGGAAACGAATACCTGAAGAACGATTGAATCCAGAAAGCCCAGAAATAATTCTCCTCCAGAAATCCACAAATAACTCGGGTTTGTTTAATGGTTCTAAATATTACTTTTATTAAAAGTTTCAATTGATTTAAGAGGATAATAACTAATTGCGATGTTGTCAGCAAGAGCAGCTACTAGAAGAGAGTACAAACATAAACAAATGGTTGTGTTACGGCTCCAACGCCGTGCTTCCTCTTTCGAGGGAAGAGCGTGGAGGTTATTATGTTTATTAAAGAATTTAATTGTTCTTTATTAATAAAAGGTCTCTTTTATTTAAATATTTTATTTATTTTTATTTTATCGAACTCAGCTATCTCAAGCTGAGCTCTCTTCTTTCTACTTTTTTCATATAAATTTACTTGTTTATATAGAACATTTTGTTCTAACTGACTGTGGCGTATAAACTGAACAAAACAATCTAGAAGTCTCTGTGACTTAGAATTTTGAATAAACTTTGAACGAAAATCAAAGTGTCCATGTTTTGAAATGAAAAATGTGCTTGTTATGAAAAGGGGCATATTTATGAAATGTGCTGTAAGTGACTGGATATAGAATATTGTGTCTGTTTATTTATGAAATGTGCTGTAAGTGACTGGATATAGAATATTGTGTCTGTTTATTTATGAATTGTATTAACTGAGAATGTAAGATATGTGAGGATGTAGTTTTAAGGGTTGTGTGTTAAAGCGAATAAGGGTAGTATTCTGGAATACAACATCCCACCCTTCTTCGAGAAAGAAAATTATCCTTGAAGAGAATAATTTTCTGTTAACTATTGCTTAGATTAGAATTAACTACAGACTTGGATTTTCGTTCAATTACAATGGCGTTCAAAGAAGTTAATCTTATATCAAAAGTACAAAAATTCGAAAGTTCGTAATACTAGAAAAATAGGTTACAATAATCCAAAAGTTTACTTATAGTCTACTTACATTATCTTTTAACTAACTTTAAATATTTCTAACTAACTTAATATTTCCACTTGGAACCTTTTCTTTTATTATCCAACAACTTTTTTTTTTCTATATATATAATTAATATTATTTCTCAAAATTCTCTTTTTCGTTCGAATTTCCAATATATTATATCCCAATATATATTTTAAAATGTATTATATCCCAATATATAATAAATTTTTTTTTTTCTAAAATTTTCTTTCTTTCTTCCCCTTTTTTAACTTTTTTTTTTTTTTTTTTTTCTTTCGTTTCCGTCATTTCTTACAATTGTTTTATATACTGAATAAAAACAAAGGCCATTTGTTAAGTGTCTATCTTTTCCTTAAATTTATGGAAAATTTTCCAAAACTTTTTTGGGCCTATTATTATGATGACTGCATAGAATTGCATAATACCAAACATTTTCTTAAGAAATGATCTCAGTTGTCCTAAATGACTGTGTACCTTTTTATATTTTCTTATTTTGTGTTCGAATACATGTTTATTGTTGTAAAATTTAATTTGTAAGGTATTTATAAGGTTTTTCTTTTCAATACCTATTTTAATTGAATTATTATTTTCAATTTTCATAACTTCGTGTTGGTGTTTAGTATCGTTATTTAAAATGTTTAGTGTCAATGTCATCATTTTCTATAGCTTTAACTTCTGTCGGAACGTTTACCTTTTCAGTCTTACTCATTGCTGATGGATCGTTTAGTTTCTCAGTTTCATTTACTGATTCGTATAGTTCTTCAGACTTATTTGCTGTTAGAACATCTTTGTTCCCAGTCTTATTTGCTGTTTGAACTATTTCTTCAGTTATATCTGCTGTAGAAACCTTCAATCCTTCAGACTTTGCTGCTGAAACATGGTGTTCTTCAGTGTTAACTACTGAACTGACCTGGGTTTCGATTTTTATTGCACCTTTTGGATCTTCAGTCTTTACCACTGCTGAATTTTCAGTCTTTGTTGCTGAAGTGTCGGGGTTGTCTATAGGGATCGCCGAAATGTGAGGGATTTTTGTTAGTGTATTTTCTGCAAGTTCTGAATTTTCAGTCTTTAATATTGCTGAGTTTTCAGTCTTGGTTGCTGAAGTGTCTGTGTTGTCAATAGGGATGTCCGAAATATTAGTGATTTCAGTCTTTACTACTGCTGAAAATTTCGAATTTTCAGTCTGTGTTGCTGAATTATTTTCCAAAATTGGAGTATGAATCGGAATATTTATATTAGTGCTTGTTTTCTCTTCGTTTATCTGTATCGCTTTAGTTATTTGGTTAGGAGCTTCATTAAAATTGTCGTTATCTATTGCCAAACATCTAATGTTATAAATAGAAAAATTTTGTCTGTCTTCCATAAACCTGGGTTGGCGTCAGGCCTCGTTTTCCGACTCTTGCACCCGAGAAAAGTGAACATTTTACCTATCGTTTTGTCTATTGGTGATTCTAGGATTTTCACTAAAACGATTTTCGGTGTTTGCAGGATTATTTCGGAATGGATTACGCGTTGTTGTACCTTGTTGGTAATTTGTTAAGGATGGTCCATTCCTAGAAATCTTGTATCTACACTCGTTCTCTGTGTGATTATTCCGTCCACAGAAATTGCATATAATGTTATATTCTCTTTTTATCGGTTGTCTATTCGGAAAATTGTTGGACTGCATGTTCCGATAACATGTGTCCTGAGAATGACCTGGCTTACCGCAGGTTTGGCAGACTATTCGATTAAATCTGTCATTATAGTTATATGGCCTGGGAGAGTTGTCCATTCGAGCAGCATGTGATACTACATGTGCAATAGACTGTTTTAAACTTTGGCTAGGATTTTCAGTTGTTCATTCTTGAGACCATCCTCAAATATTTGCACTGCCAATTTTGAGTTTTCTTCTATCAAGAATTCTCTAACCACCGCGTCTGCTGTTATTTCACACGTAGCAGAGTTTAGCGTCCTCAGAGCATTCGCAACTCTATCTCCGTATTCCCGAACGGTTTCTCTGAAGTTTTGTTTCAGGGATATCAACTCATTGTGTGCCGTTGACCGAGATTGCTCCTCTTTATATTCTGATTCAAGTTTATCCTTTAAATCCTCCCCTTTAGCAATTGTGCTATACCTAATTAGATCATAGGCAGGACCCTCTAGTCTAATTTTGACTAGCTCCAAAAATGTTTCATATATCTCCGGGTCTGCCCTTTTCATAGATCTAAATAAAACGTCTCCCCCGGAAATAAATTTATCTGGGTCGCAGGGTTTTCCGTCAAAGGTAGGGACGATTCTGAAAACATCAGAAATTCCGACAGAAGGAGCCATTTCAGGGGGGTTATGGTGTATTTGTAGAGAGTGGATTTGTTCTTCCCCCTGCCTAGCCGCCTGTCTCGTGTAATACGGACTCGTAATCTTGAAAACGCTGAAATCAATGTATGGCAAAATCCCTTTTTAAAAATACGGTATATAAAAAATGGCCTTTCTTTTAGTTATTCAATATGTATGAAAAAGAAAGTTAATTTGGTCTCAAAGCTGTAGAGAAAGAAAATTCGGCGAAAAAGACAAAACGGAAATGTCGTCGAAATACTGAAAAGAGAATATTCGAAATAATTTCTATCGGACAAAATTGTTAGTAAAAAGGAAAAGTTAAAAGTTCCAAGGTAAAAATATTCCTACGGAAAAATGAACAGAAAAATTGATATTTCGCTAACGATTCTTACTACTAATATATGTTGATTGATGTTTTGTTCTCCTTTTTTATAATATTTTTTTTTCGATTAATGTTTTGTTCTTTTTTTTTTCTGAGGTGTTGTCTTCTTGTTTTTTTTTCATCTGCTGCCACTGAGGTTAATTTAGATTTCCTCTGGAATTCATCGGCAAAGGAAATTTCGAAGTTATTTGCACTCGATACATCGAATGTTCCGCCATCCAAGTCGAAAAAAAGTGAGGACCTTCCTTCCCTCTTTAGGGTTTTATCTTGCACTAATCTTCCTCTGGGATCGAGTCCTCCTTCGAGGATTAAGTCGTCCTTCGGGGATTGGTCTTCCTTCGAGGATTAAGTCTTCCTTCGAGGATTGAGTCGTCCTTCGGGGATTGGTCTTCCTTCGGGGAGTCCACCCGTCTTCGTGGATTGGTCTTCCTTCGAGGTTTGGTCTTCCTTCGAGGAGTGGTCTTCCTTCGAGGAGTCCACCAGTCGGGAGTCCACCAGTCTTCGTGGATCGGTATCCCTTCGAGGATAGAGTCGTCCTAGTCGGGAGTCTTTTTCTTTTGGGGAGTCCACCAGTCTTCGTGGATCCCACCGCTGCCACCAGTGTTACGGCTCCAACGCCGTGCTTCCTCTTTCGAGGGAAGAGCGTGGAGGTTATTATCTTTATTAAAGAATTTAATTGTTCTTTATTAATAAAAGGTCTCTTTTATTTATATATTTTATTTATTTTTATTTTTTCGAACTCAGCTATCTCAAGCTGAGCTCTCTTCTCTCTACTTTTTTCATATAAATTTACTTGTTTGTATAGAACATTTTGTTCTAACTGACTGTGGCGTATAAACTGAACAAAACAATCTAGAAGTCTCTGTGACTTAGAATTTTGAATAAACTTTGAACGAAAATCAAAGTGTCCATGTTTTGAAATGAAAAATGTGCTTGTTATGAAAAGGGGCATATTTATGAAATGTGCTGTAAGTGACTGGATATAGAATATTGTGTCCGTTTATTTATGAATTGTATTAACTGAGAATGTAAGATATGTGAGGATGTAGTTTTAAGGGTTGTGTTTGAAAGGACATGAGTTAGTGTTAAAGCGAATAAGGGTAGTATTCTGGAATACAACAGTTGTCAAGTGACAACCGACAGCATTCATCAATGTCAGCTGATTGCTGACATTGTTAAAGGTGACGCCACATTTAGTTATTGCGAATTCGCTGGTTGTTTCGAATGCGAATCCGCAACACAATTCAATTAAAAAAAGGCCGTCAAAAACGGTAAGCTTCCGTGTCTATAGAACCATAATCATGCTGATTGTTTTATACGGATGGGAAATGTGAAGACGAGCAATTGCAGGAGTTATTGGATGATGATCCAACTTAAATTTAACCAACGGCAATTAGCACAAGCATTACATGTGTCACAAGAAACAATCAGCAGACGTTTACGAGCAATGGGGAAGATCAGTACCAGGTGAAAGCATGCGTTTTTTGACGTGACAACGTCTTATAAATCGGTATACCTTGGGAGGCATTCGGAAAAAAGTTTGTAGCGTTACGATAACGCTAACCGATAACGCACGAGCCGTAGTGAGTGAGAGCGCGACTCTCTTAATTGCTCCTAAGTCAAATGCAGAGAGACAACGGGAATACAGACGGCGCCTTGCACTGTCGAGAACAGCTGTACAGGTTGAAAGTGTAAAGACAAAAAATACACAGAGACAACGCGAATACAGGCAGCGCCTTGCAGCATTAAATAAATCGAATATAGCTAAGAGAAAATTGTCTGTTCATAGTGGTTTCGCAGCGGCAAGTTCAAACAACGTTCAAGAACTACAGGTTGTAAACCTACAACAGCCTTCAGCAGCAGAACCCGTGTATTTTACAATACAACCAGTTATATCGGCGCAAGAGGTATGGGACATGAAATGGAATGGATATCAAGATTTAAATTGATGTTTCTTGACAATGACTTTGGGTATGCTTGCTCTGTTTGCGATAGACTTTGGTTTGAACGCGATTTAAAACCAATCACAGTGCAACAGATGAACGTAATTTCGGACTGGCACACAAAAGAAAATCGACAACTGTGTCCTGACGAATACACAGTAGTTTGCACTACTTGTAAAATTTCGTTAAGCAAACCAAAATTAATGGCTACACTTGGAGGCATTCGGAACACTTTAATTTTGATTTAATAACTTGTATATTCAATGTTACATATTTAGGATACGTTGTCACGAATATAATGTCCGAGCGCCTTGCGCCCAGACAACCATTTTTTTTTCGGTTTAACTAAGAGATGGCACCAGCGAAAGGTACGCAGCACACAGCAAAACTAGTGAAAGACACCTTGAAATTACTTGGTGGGGACATCCTTCTGTACCCGCCATACTTCTCAGACTTGGTGCCATCTGACTATCACCTCTTCGCATCAATGGAGCACACGCTCGCAGAGCGCCACTTCAGCGATTTCGAAGAAGTTGGAAAATGACGACGAATGGTTTACCACGAAAGACAAGCAGTTTTTCTGACATGCTATTCATAAAATACCTGAAAAATTGTCGGAACGTGTAGAGGCCGATTGGGCAATATTTTGAATAAAAAAAGATTAATTTCCCTAGAATATTACGTTTTTTTTACCATAGAAACAGGAAAAAACAGCCGATATATATTGTTGTTGTTGTTGTTCTTTTCTGTTTCCATTACCCAATATCGCTTGTATGAAACTGAATAATTGAGGATTCTGACCTCACTAAACCAAAACCTTGTATTTTTGCGTAAAAAAATCATATATGTTCTTCGATATCTGTTTCTTCAAAGAACGACTTCTCACTAAGCCAGACAGATATTTTGCCAGCCAAATATTTCCATTGAATCATTGCATTTGCGCAATAGATCACATTCTCCTCAGTAATGGTCACTATGTACATTGCATCGGTAGGTGTGTGGCGATTCTGCCAAACCCCACTGACTACTTACCTAAAGAACCCCCATCCCTACAACCCAGTCTGTATCAACTTTCTGCTAATGCAATCAATCACATTAGCACCTGAAATGCTTCACGCAACAAATTCACCAAATGTATTTACCTAAAAGCTCCTGGAAGAGAAACCTTACCTGCATTCATTTATTCGAATTCAAAATTCCTCTTAAGAATTCTGTCCCAAACAGCATATACCTGAAAAGAAAACTTATCGGTTCACATATAATGTAACCGCATATTCAGGGAATCTTGCCCTTGAGTTGGCTTACCCCAGCTTCATCATGTGTATCATAAATCACCATACAAACACATTGGCTGGCGACCTACACCCAAGGGGCCAAAACAAATATACGCATCTCTTGGCACCAATTAAATCCCACAGCATAAGCAAATGCAAATAGGAATTCAATACCTACCCTTACCAGTGATGCCATAAACACCATTTCCCGGTAATCTAGCTAGAACGCATTAACACCATTTCTTCGATGCGTCGCGTCTATTTATTTAGCAGCGAAGCACATCTCAAACAAAGATCCAATTAGCATCCGACGAGTTTCGGTTTTGTTTGCTTTATCGAACTCGCATCCCAAGAATGAACATTTTCCCTTTCTTTGTTTAGATCCTTTCCCATGGCTTTTATCCATAAAAGAACCAATGTACAGACATACATGTGTACCGTGACGATCTTCTGTATGAGATCTGTTTGGTTATCCCAAAGAGAGACTTTACGTCTCCCTTGGAATAGGGAAATGCACCCCTTAATTAAGAGAGCCAGTTTCACTGGCCGAATTCCTTTTGACAACCAACGAATATCGTTGAGTCTTAATCCAACCAACCCAGGAGTCGGTCGGGTCGTTTCCACTTCCGCCGTACCGTGCATACGGTTTTAAGTTTTGATCAAATTACAATTGTTACTTCTCTCGCGGAATTAAAGAACAGTTAGAACAAGTGTAAAACAATAACACAAGGAACCAAAAATAAAAAGAACATTTGTGACAAAATGACACCAGAGTGTTTGATTTTCCGACAACAGTTCCTGGGTGCATTAATTTCTTTTGCTTGTGTTTTTCTTTCGGTCTGTGGCAGACACTTTTAGAATTGGTGGAGACGAGGTAGAACGCTCGCCCACGCTGGCGTCGCGACCTTGCTCCCTACAGGTGTGTCTTTGTCTCTGGCTAACTACTGAAGTGACTCTCGTCCCGCTGCATTCACCAACCAAATCATGCTCACTCACACAAGTGTTACCATCGGCTTAACGATAAAAAGCTCGTCCCAATTCTATGCGCTTTTGTTACTGTAGCGGCGTGATTACATTGTAATGGCATTATGTGTGAATTTGCTGGTATTCTCGTCACCTGATTCCGGGAGAAAGGACCGCAGATGTTGCGGTCTCGATATGTGCACTCCCGATAGGGAAATATAATTGTGGTCCTATCGCCCTGGCTGTAGGGATTAAGAGACGTTTCGTTCTGTAGTCTGAAATCTTGCATGCAATGAACCAGGTAAATCTAAATTTGGTGTGAAAAGGCTATTGTTCATACGGTGACCTGACTTGCTAATTTTACGTTTGGTCAACCTAGTGACAGGCAGTTGAGATGACAACACCGGAGACCTCTTTATGGCAACTTTCCATTAAATAAATCTTTCGATTTATTTTAACCTGAAGTTCGACTTATTGCCAAATAGCAATACGATGAAGATCAAGAGACCAAAGTTGCTTTCCTAGGGTATTCCAGGTTGAACCTCGACTTAATTAGAGACAGATAACCTGTACGGTTTAAAGACACTTGACTTCTGAAGGATTTTGTTGATAGTCTTGAAATAACCCGAAGCTACTTTACCAACGGATAGTGTTAGTGCACCAGATGATACCGGTACACAACAATATTTAATTTAATTTTTATTTTGTGTTTGTACCTCCGGGGCCGAATTAAAGATCTCTTTGCTTTTCTTATATTATTTTATTTAATCCTTTGAAGTTCAGTCTGCTTGGTGGTCGATCACTAACTGCCGCTGGTCAGTCACTAACTGCCACTGTGGTCAATTACTAACTGCTCGCGAAACCAAAACGCGCCGCCCTTTTATGCTGTGACAAATCGGGATTTGTCCACAGGTGTTTGTTAATTGTCGATTCACAAACCCGATATTCTGTGCATGGAAAATGAAAAGGAAATGGATTATTATTCTACAAAGGGAAAGTATGGATGAATGGAAGTGGGTATTTAACGAGGGTAAGTATTTCAAAATGGGATATTGGGTTAGGGGGTTTTAGGTACATGGAAAGGTGTAGTGATTTAGAATCACTACAGTAGCATGAACTGGGAAATAATGTTTTTAAGAATAGCATCTGGAAGGCTATAAGCTTCAGGATTGTACTCAACATTTAGGTAAATAGGATTTTATCTTTTGGTATCGATGACGATTAATATTGATTTTAAAGGTGTTTGTCGGCACCCCTGTATTACTTATCAGTCTCTGCAATAATATAGCCTTTTTTCAACCCAAAATTTTGACTTTGATGACCAAAACTTCGCACACAGCAGCTATCATATCTGACTATTCGGACGTCATTATGTGTAACACTCCGAAGTGGAATGACTCTTTTTTGTCGAATCATTGCAGTGACGTGAAAGTTCCGCATCGACCAGTGCAACAAATAGGACTTGAAGTGTAATTTCTGTACTTTGTCTGGAAATAACCATGAAGATGGTGTTGAAACTATAGTACCAAATACTTACTTTCGCCAAGACAGAGGTGACAATCATGTAAAAGATCGCGCGTTAAAATTATTCTTGAGTCGATAATGTATTTTACTTTAAAGCGCTTGCATGCTTACTTCAGAAGTTTAACCGGATTCCCTATCTCTCTTCTCTTCAAGTTTCTCACATTACACGTCATCACTGCATATAATATAGTGACTTATTATTATATTGTACTGCCAGGTCTTTAAGCTTGTTCCTTGCTTCTGATTAATATAATAATTGTAAAGAAGCACTGTCGCTT
Organism: Microdon myrmicae; assembly: GCA_963931805.1. Taxonomy (NCBI): domain Eukaryota; kingdom Metazoa; phylum Arthropoda; class Insecta; order Diptera; family Syrphidae; genus Microdon; species Microdon myrmicae. The sequence goes on along the minus strand of OZ007499.1, from coordinate 45,971,016 downwards.
TCGTTGTTGCTTGTTTCTGAAACGTCATTCATTGAGTTCGATTTCATCGTTCGGGTACGAAATTTAGTTAACTATTAAGCACTTTCCTTTGCACCACTTTCTAGACTGGCTGGTCCTTATCCATAGTCGGTGAATTCCTTAATAGCCATAGATTCTTATATGTTTTTGATTTGCAATCAACGGAGAAAGATATTTCGCCTCACACAAGTTTCAAAATCATCACTGGGACGTGTGTGACTCTCTCGTACACTTACAGTTCTTATGCAGCCTGCTGGTGCGACATCGTCTATACTGACTGCAGTCTCCTCTACGGGCGTCCTTTATATCCGAGAAAATCATTAAGCTGCAGAGGTAGTTCCAAGAAGTCGATTTAGGGTCGACAAAGGACATTTCTACAAGTGCAGCACGTTACTGTCCGTGATCGTAAATCAGCCTCGAATCCGAAGGGTGCTTTATATTAATTGCTTTAAAACGTACAAAGATTGGTCCCTTGCGGATGTAGATAAGATACGTTTAACTGGCAGGACGTGTTGTTCTGCAGGTTCCAGTATTTTACATTAATCGTTATTGGCTATAGAGTAATACACAAAACAATTAATTGGGACCATGTAACTCGAATAGAAGCGAATCGTTTTTTTTTTTAAATCTTGTATTTCTTTTAGAATACAACGACAGATTAATTCCTTCTCCTTTTTGAACATGTAATATTAATTATTAATTCGTCGCAAAAACCGATGTCAATCTTGCCACTGTAATTTTACATAGTATAAAAAATAACTTCCTCTCTATTCCTCTCTAAACCTCATCAGGATCCTTCTGAAATTTATATAGAAAACTGGTCGGTCCTGTTCGGCAGTCCAATTAGGAACTTTGCTGTTGTGCAGGAAGAACAAAAACTATGCTCAACTAATGCAGGACATGCTTACTAACTTTTTCTAAACTTGGTTGCAACCTGAATATCATGGTCCATTAGCTTCAGAATAATTTCGCCAAAGAGGAACAAGAAAAGGGATTTAACTGGAATGTAAAAGTCATGCAAAAGAGATAGCACGACAGGTAGAACGACAACAGATTACCATTGGAAGTTTGAATAAGTCCTTATACGACAGGATTCGTGTCACGTTTATTGATGATACGGCAACAAAAACCGAGTAATTGTTAAAAAGAAACAAAGAAATAAAAAACGACAAGAAAAAACTAACAAAAAAGAGTGCTGAAGGATGTCAAGAAATTAATGAAAGTTTTGAAGTACCAACAATTTTACCATGCATCGTCACGGCAGGACATTGCACCGTAGTTGGGTCAAAGCGTTCTCCCCTTTTATCACGTTTTAAATGTGTCTATCAGTGAGGGATATTTTTAATTGATGGACGCTGTATTCCTTTTTTTTCTTATTGTCTTTTTTTATGGTAGTTCCTATTCTATAATCAAGACCAACAACAACAACAAATTAAATTAAAAAAGAGGAGCAAATAAGACCGAGTTATATCGGTGGTAATTTTTTTCACCTGGATGCTTCTTTAATTATAAACAACCACCGTGAGCATTAAATGGTTTTTGCACATATTTTTTCATATAATAACAATTTTTTTCATATATAATAATAAAAATAGAAAAATAGATCTGTTCTATTTGCGGTGCGTCGTGGTGCACGGATTGTAATTGAAATCACGGCAGCGGTTTGCGGCAAAATTGCCTCATCATGTCGCAAAATAATAAATGTTAATGAAAGAAATTGGCAATTTGTTTCGTGGAACGCGATGGAGACAGATTGCTCTGGATTGATTCATTCATAAATACATCTGTTATTGTAGTTATGCTATTAGGCAAATTACTTACTGTGGAGGTCACGGTTTAATTCGCCCTTCATTTCGTTGTCTTCGTTGATTCTGTCGCATTCTGCCTTTGGTTAATGATAATGGACTTCTGTTTTGTGTGGCTGTTGATGTGACTGGACACCATGTTTATGTCGCACTATCGAAATCTGTTTCTTCGAGGCAGTGACATGTAGAATCAAACCATGTTGCCACTCTCCGTTTCTCTTCTTTTTCTTTTTAGGTGCTGCATCTTTGGATACTGTAAAATAAGGGCATTAATAAAGACTTCATCATCTGGATATCATTAAGAAGAGTCTTTAGCCCTCAGGTTCCTTACACTATTTAGGTAGGCGTTAGAAAAACCCACCGGTATCCATGATATTATGAGCAATGCAGGACAATTTGGCTCTATTTTGACAGCTGAGACATTTACCTAGTCTTTCATCCGATTTTACCACCGCGATGACGATTTACACTCGAATATACTCTCTACCAAAGATACTTGATGACTTCCAAATTGTTATCTTTAGAAATGTATCTTCCACCTCTTGAGCGTCTTTCAAATGCTTTGAAATCTGAAATGATTTTTAACTTAAGTCGGATTGTTAAGTGAGAATGGCGTAATTTTCGTTATAGTGTTACGGAGCTCGCGTCCATGTCCTCGCCCCGCGCCCACTAATTTCCTCAAACTTCCCCTCTCTATCTGCAAAGGAAATAAATAACGTCAAGTAGCTAATTTGCATAGACTACTTTACGCAAATTCTACTTGGCAGAAAATATTATTTACAAATTGTTAAAATTTTATACAAAAATTTTGGGCAGCCGGTAACCACCAGCTGAGGTTTGTGTCAGGTCCATCAGGGGTACAAACCCAGTGTTTTGGAAGAGTGTGGGATTCTTTAACTTTTTGTTCTTTTCGAAAAAGAAAAAAGAGCAAATAAACCTTTATCCTAGCCCTGGCCATGGCGAGCATTCCCTTGCTGAACTAACACCACAGAAGAATCCATTTCCGTCGCCTGTAATATTCCCTATTAATCTCGACATTATGGCTTTAGCCTCCATGTACGCTTATTTGTTTACGTACCAGGATGGCCGATTATACGATCCGTTGCCGTATCGAGGAACGATCGCCAGCACCGGTCATGACTAAGGATACGTTTACTCAACGTAAACAATGGAAATTATCTTCGCCTGCACGGCAGCATTCTCTTGTGTTAATGAACGCTTAAATAAATATGCACCCAGCATCGTAGCCCCGATCATAGCAGCGAAGTTTGGTTACATGTTATCAACAGGAAAGGAAACCCTGTTCCCTATGATTTATGATGGCATAGTCAGCCAGCCTCGGTATTCCATCTTTTATTTGATCAGCCGCCCTATCTGAACTTCCTTTTACGAACCCTTCGCGTCTGCTTAGTCGTGGCTTCCAACAAATAGATTTTCATTCAAGCCTCTATGGCCACAGGAGAAATGCGTCGGTTAAAGATTCCAGTTCGATCGGTCTTTGGTTATCACCACGGAAAAGATCGGATGGGCTACTTCCAGACAGATGAAAATCCATCTCCACCGCAGCTAGTGGATGTTGACGGCAACAGACCACGAGGAGTCAAAGTTCATCCGTCGAGGAGAGATGTCGAGTCTCACCAGTCGTGTTATTCGTCTGTCGTATATTCTAAATAACGGGAGTCAGATTTTCGTGTTGAGTTATTGTCGAAAAACATATGTTCTATCGGAGTGAAATTAATATTTTGTAGTAATAAAATTACTTGAAGAAAGATTGCCATGTATGTGAACTCGGAATTAATAACAGTGCGTTACTGTGCCACATTATCAAATATTTGTAACTTTTATAATTCGTGTTCTTAAGGATATTCGTAGATACCAATAAAAAGTCATCACCCTAGAACACCGTGGTTTTATTTCCTGCTTTCTTGATGAACAATTTCTCTCGCGACATTGTGTGGGTGTGTTACTGGACCAACGCCCGTGAAGGCGTATAAGCAACCGCCACCACAAGAGCCCCGAGGCTTTTACGTACCTACGCCGACTAGCGGAACTAGGGACTAGGATACCAACAAATAAAAAGTCGTGAATAGCAAAAATAATAATAATAAAATAAACAGGCATTTTGTTTCTCCTTTTCGCTTTTTCCAATTTACAGGAGAGAGGACGAAAGCAACGTTGGGTGGAAAAAACATAAATTATTATTCCCAAATATTTTCCATAGCTTTTCGCGTTTATTTCCAGGTCTTTTATGTTCTTTCTTTCTTTTCGTTTTCATCTAGATCGGGTCTTGTCCTCCTTCGCTGGTCGTTTGTTCCTTAATCGTGTTTTTGTTCGCTACCGCTTAATAGCGAACCACGGTTAAATAAATCCAGGTAGTTCCGTACGAAAAATAAATAAAAGCGGGATTTTAATAACCCTTGACGCAAACGAGAAGCCACTCAAGGAGGAGTTGCGCGGAACGCACAATGGAGGAGGCCATCGCCGCTATATTGGGTGCGGAAAGAATTTTGGACCTGGTCCAAAACAACGTGGCAGTGTTCAGTGGCCACAAAGGTCCTAATGCAGCGAGAGAACTGCGCAACTTTCTGGAAAGCTGTGACAGGACTTTAGATTGTTTATCCGCAGCGGAGGAAAATTGTTCCTGCAGTGGCTACCCACGCGGTTAAGTGAGAAAGCACGCCGCATTTTTAAGGAAAACCTCCCAGCAACTTTCGAGGAGTACGAATAACGACTCCGAAATACGCTACTGCCACACGCTTCGTATGACGAGTTACATTCGAAACTCTCTCATATGCGACAATCCCGCGAAAAGGATGTCGCAGGTTTCACGAATCGGATAACTCAAGCGGTAAGGGACTGCAATGAGGCAGCAATCCGTAAGTACGGACGCGATAATAGCGCAGCATTCTCCATCTAAATCAAGAGATTGGCAAAGTCGGTACTGATGATAGGAATTAAGAACGACCATGTTGTTCTCCAAGAAGCTCTACCATTTTCCTCCCACATACATTTCTACCCACCTACTTTATCATTAATCCATATCCCCAAACTAACATTCAATCCAATGTTAGACAAATTGAATTGTTTAATTACCATACTCATATTTCCAAATCCTTCCTAAAAACTAAACACCACAATACATATCTTCATAGGCAAACAAACATACATTAAAAGATATCCATTTCGTTCCCATACACACAATTCTAAAATCCTTATCTCCACCTGGATTGCAGCCAGATGTGTATATTCTAAAAATAGATATCCCAATCCTTTTCTCCACTTGAAGTACATTTCGAAATTCTGCTTGCATTTCGATGCATCCGCGATACAAAATCCCGATAAGATTTTGTATAAAACAGCGATGAATTTTCTATTTCTCAATTGGCTTCCGAAGTGTGAGGACGCCAATAAATCAATTAAAATAATTAAAAAGAAATTTAAATAAAGTGTTTGAAATAAAGATACAGTCTGATTTTAGTCATGGGCGCGCGCAAGGACGCAGTGGCTTTTTAATTGAATCATCCACCTATTTGAGCCGACTTGCCTGGCCCCTTTCACTCAACAATCGGCCGCTACTCTTCCCTAAGGCCTGAGGAAGCACGGTGGCGACCGCAACGAGCAACTAGGAAGCGTTCTATTAAAGACACTCTCGTCCTTTTAAGGACAAGGTGACGCGCTCCCTAAGATTTGCTACAACAACCAACTCCGACATCTGATACTAGAATCGGAAAGGGATCCACTAGATAGGATTATTGGCAGACTTCTCCAAATAGAGAAAACCCAAAATGAGATGAGGAGAAACAGTGGATGGTATAGTAGGGGAATACCAACACACCATGACCTTCACTTGAAAGAAACGACACACATCATGCTCCATCTCATCTAATAGACAATCCATATTGAGGAACAATCCGTTCTACTATTGGGAGGATGAATCAGATCCCCGATAGGAAACAAGTAGTGTTTCACGCCAGAATTATGTGAAAACATGGGAAAACCCACAGGGATCGAGACACAGGCAACATAAATCTGTAAACATAAATCTGTAAACGATGCATCTCGGGTAGTCAGGACGGGTTATAGGAACATCAACACTAGGTTCCCAGAACGACCCCACCTTGCTACACGCCCCAAACCTGGGAAAAACCCGTTTAGGTCAGCCACGCCACCGCGTTCTTCTAAAGGGCCAATAGGGTCTAAACCCAAGAAGCCTAAACTACCACGGCCCCATCAGGGAGGCGGAGGTGATTATCAAAGTGACTCATCCAGTCAAGGTCGGGATAAACATGCAGCACACCCATGGATTGCACGTATGATATGCAGTTTCTGCAGTAGGGGAGGACATTTATATGACGAGTGCCTTCGACGCCGAAACACACCATTGTGTACGAAGTGTGATCAATATGGGCACGATGCGCAATATTGTTCGTGCACAAAATATACAACAACTTGCACAGGATCCTGAGTCTCCCCAACCAACAGAAGTCACCCGTGAATACCTCAAACCAAGGGCAAGAACGACCATCTACTTCGAAACAAGAAACAGCATCGAATCGTAAAGTGTACAGCATTCGATGTTGTTGTGAGTTTTGTGGCCGAAAGGGTCACACGTGGGACGAGTGTCATTGCAAGGCAATGTGGGTACAATCCCCAAAGCCAATAACAGATGCACCCAAAGTGGTTAAGCCTGTGCTCCGCGACCACACCCCACCGACCTACACGGTCAACACAGAATGGCAGATAGTCAAAAAAAAAAAAAGATTCGAAGGACCATAGGCAGCCACGCGACAAAGACGGTCGACAGGCATGGGTCAAGAGCAGTATTACTTCCAGCAGTACTGAGCATTCTGAGCCACGAAAACTGAAACAACGTCATCACCAAACACAACGCCGTCGACCCGCTCGAACCGCAGCCAATCAAACTCTACCGCTACCGACGCTTCAGGGAGTCCAAAGCAGGGACATTGACGACAGGGAAACGGTCAATGGTGCACATTTTGTAGGCGACACAACCACACTGCGGCAGTGTGTCGATAAAGAGCAAAATGGAAGAAGTCGGAAAACTCCCAGAGGTCGGGTCGGAATTCCCCAACCAGACCGAACTAAAGTCACCAACTAATGAAATCTGTCCTCAACTCCCACCAACGAAAGTTCCAATTGTCCAGCTCCCTTTAGATATGGGTTGTAGAAACACTACACGTCTAATAATGGACACAGGCGAACCACATTGAACACAGAAAAAGCAACTACCCTTCAAACGCTTTTCGGCAAGGGCAAGTCTAGGGGCTATCGTAAGGGGATATTCAAATTACCCCAACAAATCTCCTGTAGTTTTCAGGTCATAGACCCCCTACCGGGATTATCAGCAGATGGGTTGTTAGGGAACGACTTCCTCGAAAGGGAAACTGTTTGGAATCTCCCTAAACATGATTAAATCCGGAAAGCTTTTCCATTAAGTTTACAAAAGCACAGGAAGCGGATGTCAGCACATAAGGCAGAGTGTCGGGAACCCGCACCAAGGGGACCCAAAGAGATCCAGATCGCGGTCGGTAGTATACCGGATACCCTACCCAAACAGGGCTGCGAAAGCTTGTCGGACTCCAAGTACCCCAACCCCAAGATGATATCTCACATGCCGAAGAAGGTTAAAGAAGAAGAAGCATTGGTGGAGCACTCGCTGCCAAATCCTTCGGAGGTAAACATTTTACGGTAACAATACTGGGACGTTCACGGTAGTGAAGGTAGAAAAAAAGAAACGTGGTGCACAACAACAGGCTGAAACCCTCCTACGAATAGAGGATGCAAAAAACGAACAAACCACGACAAAGAAAGGGAAGTAACGCACCGCAGCCGGTGCAAGGTTTCACGCTACACTCTATACCTTTGTAGCCAAGCTTCATTCCTGTTCTAAGAATGAAGCTATCACTATTAATTTGCATAAACTACTTTATGCAAATTCTACTTGGCAGAAAATATTATTTACAAATTTTTAAAATTTTATACAACAATAGATAAATTGTGCTAATTTTCTGCAGGGATTAAGTGGAGCAAATTCAATAGGATAACAACATATATCGCGTTCGTTCGTGCATTGTGGACCATCAGGACTCATCCGCTCTCAAGATCGGATTGCTTGTTTGTGACGAACCAATAGGAGAGTTTCGCGCCTACTAATGCAACTACCAAGTTTAAGTTTACCGCATTTATTAGCTTAGTGCAAACTCACAAAAATATACTCATGGGCTAACTTACGAACCAACTTAATTAATCAGTTGATAACTTGACTTAACGAAGGTGAGGTAGGGCGGAAGATCGATGAAGAAGTTAGATGGAGACATACAGGACGTAGTTTTTTTTGCAATGATGATACTAATATTGAAGTCAAAAATGAAGGAGTTTTAGTTGAGACTTCGCAGTATTCGGGAATCGGAAGCGGTAGGGAGGGTGTAGAGTGGGCGAGGACGACGTATGTTGAAGAGGTTTATCTTGATTAGAGTTGAGTTGAGAAGACGCAGTCGGCCAAGCCAAAGAAAAGTCAGCGACTGAATAGAATATCGGACCAGATTCTGAATTATTCCAAGGCTTTTAGGGCAATTAATTTAAAACGGGTGCCAAATCAGCGGGTTTTCCGATCACTATGCGCGGAGAGTAAAACGAGAGACACCACGTTGAATGTTCTCGACTCTCGAACATGAGCCTGCTGCTAGGCGCACCATATCTGACTAGCATATTCGAGGAATAAGCGGACGATGAAAATGTAGAGGAATCAGGTGACATAGAGGTTAAAGAATTCTTTAGCCCACCGTTTTACAAATCCAAGGGCTAAATTGAGCTTAAAAATCATTCTTCATCATTCAATATGTGAGATGACATTAAGTTCCCTATCACATAAAATACCAAGGTCGTGAATTGATGGTGAGGATTTGGTTATAAGGGGTGTAAGGAGGGAAAAAGAAGGTATACGCTTTCGTGAAAATTTTATAGACTGGCATTTGGCGGTATAAAGCTCCAAGCACTTTTTACGACACCAAACCGAGAGGTTATCAAGATCTGTTTGAAGCAGTGCAGAATCAAGTAGTGACATGATAGTTGTATAGAATTTTGTTCGTCAGCATAGCGAGACAGGCAAGAGTGCTTGATGACCCTATCAATGTCGTTTGTGGTTAGTATAAAAGTGGGGCCGAAGAGACTGCCTTGAGAAAACCCAGAGGTAGCGAGGGTAAGTACAATGTAGTGTCCAATTTCCGGGTAAGAAACAATCCATTTTAACAGAATGACCTGAGAATGGACACTTTTAAAAAGCATACGATTATGAGAAATCTTGTCAAAAGCTTCACTGAAACGGGCTGTAACCATATTGACCTACATGTAAATTCGACGAGATTGTTTGTTGTTGATCTGCCAATAAGGGTTGTCTAGGAGAAATAAAATGTTTGCAGTGAAAGCTTAACGTTGCATACAGAAGGCTTTTAAAAAACTTGGGTATATGGGAAAACTTAGCAACTTGACGGAGATGGTTGGGGAGTTTACCTTGAGAGAGGGATAATAGAAAACTTTGGAAAGATAACATTTTTAAAGGAAAATGACAGGGATACCACCAAGGTGACGTGAGTTCGTCGTTGAGTTGGAGTAATTTGTTGTCTATCGAGGACGGATCAATGGAATGGGGTAAAAATGGTCCAGGATAGAAATGAGGTAAACATTCGAAATACGAAGAGTCAGGGACAAATGAGTCATTGGTGGACGACTGTTTGAAATGGGTGGCAGAGAGATTAGGGATAGCAAGTGGGTCAGTTAAGGTTTCCGATTGTCGGGTACCCATCGGATCCTAGTAATTTCCGAATTGAAAAAAGGCCTTGAGGTATATTTTTAGGTTAGTTTGTGTATCGATTAAGTAGCTTTGGTATAGCGTAATGTATACTTTGGTGAATTCATGGTAACAGCCGGAAAAATAGAATAATCGTTAACCTTACGCTTCCAGAGGAAAGTGGCCCAATCTTGTTGTTTTTATTGCGAAAGGAGTGAAGCGTGTGATTGTACCAAAGGGGTAAAGAGGTTGACCATTTCATAACAAAATTTTGGATGTGCCACAATAGCTACGTACATGTCAATGTCATATGAACAATAACATGAAGACGTTTCTTTCTATTGACACTCTTACCTGTGACATGCTAGTCTCTCCGCGGCCTTCCTTTTCACAAGATACTCTCTTTTCCTTCGGTTATAGGACTTTGACATAAGCATTAAGGAAATGTGTTTACCAATAAGTACGGTCTGCTTTTTTAAAATTAAATAGTGGATTTACTAATAGAAACGATATGTTTTAAAACGTCAAGGTAGCCACATTTGTGGTGGAAGTGTCAATAACTGGCGTTTGTCCTTAGTACAGTTTGATTTGAAAATAAAATTAAAATAAAATTAAATTAAAATCATTTAAACAGTTGCTCTTTAATATGAAAAACAAAAATCCGTTTTTATCTTAAATATATGTATTTAATGTAATATAAAAGCTTTCCCACAAATATTAGGTTGTACCACATGAGATGGCCGATTTTATTGTAAAAATTTGAAAGCCAATATTATTTTTCCGTAAATTTTTATTCAATCAAAATAGGATCCGTTGGCTTCTATTACATTCTTAAAAAAAGGATCGGGCCTTGCCTATTGACCAACGCAGGTTACATTTCAGCCAATTTGGCATGCAATATGTCGATTTCCTCACAATATTTGATAGCGTTTATCGTTTCTCCTGGTCGAAGAAATGAAACGTGGATTGGCCCTTTCGATGTCCACCAAGTTGTCACCATAACCTTTTCTGGGTGAAGATGGGCTTTGGCGGTGTGTTTTGGTTTTTCACCTGCAGCCAATCAATGCCCAGGTCTGTGGTGGTTCCGCCAAACCCCACGGCACACTTACCTAAAAAACCCCCCACAACTCCCATTCAATCTCTTAACTTCGCTAATGCAATTGCATTAGCACCTGTAAATGCTGCACGCGTCAAGCTTACCGAATTTATTTATTTCAAAGCTTCTGTAAAAGAAAACTTACCATCATACATCTCTTCGCATACAATTCTCTGTAAGAATTCTTCATTACGTTTTTAGGAATTCCACAACTCCCATTGTTTCCCGCCAATGCATTTGCATTAACACCTGAAAACATTTCCTTCTTCGAGGACATTTGATGCATTCAACGCATTATCTGAAATTCCTAAGAACAATTATTTAACGTGCATATGCACACATAGATTCCCGACCATTAGGCACCCTTGTTCCACCAATGTGTTACGTACGTCGGCCACCACCATCATTTGATAATTTGTGTTTAACATAATTTTGTTTTAAAATAGTACGATGGTAAGGTGGTGGAAGAATTGTACGATCCAGAAGTGAGTTTTTGAACCCACCCTGATTCGGGTGTGGATCGTGTAGTTCTTCGAGTTCGAATTTGTTTTTCGAAGTGGACGTGAGTGGAGAGTGAGAGAGATGGAGGGTTGACCCTTTTTTTTGAAAGATACGTTTTAGAGTTCCGTTGACGGGGAGTTGAAAACAAGGTTGTGGAAGAAAGGCAGAAAGAAAAAGGTGTTCCCGTTTTTTTTTTGTTCTTTTGTTCTTTCTTGGAGAAGTAAAAATTGTAATAAAGATAAAGTGTTAACCTCGAAATAAAAATTATAAAACACTAAAAAGTGTTCGTGAAAATAAAGTTTTGTTATGCAATATAAGAGTAAAAGCGCAAGTGCTTAAAGATTTCTCTGGCCAGTCACAGCCATATCGCAGGCATAAAACGTGGACGGGGAAATAAATTAGATTCCCTACAAAATCACCATCTGGCTGTGGCCGCCCTGTCCGTGGTAAGGAAGAGGAACCAGGACTGAGTCGGGTGAAAGCTGCTGCACCGACCTCCAACTCTCCCCGGCAAAGTAACAGAAAAAGGCGTAAAACCCAGGTAACAAAATTTTATATTCCATTGATCAAATCTTGTGTGGCTGTATATGCTACAACTGGCGCTGCGGACAACCCAGGATTCGAGGAAGCCCGAGGTTGAAAACTCGTAAGCGCTCGCAAAGCCCGAATCCTGAAGGAACCTGAGGAACATCTAGATCTGGCCTACTGAGTACCAAGAAGGAAGAAAGAAAAACGTTTCAAAATTATGCAGTACACTGTTGCTAACTGACCTGGGAGCGGTAATCGAATAGCGGAATAACGTTGCACTGGCGCTGTGGATGATTTTTTTTGTGGCGTTTGGTGCTTTTCATCGTTTACAACTGTGAATTGTGATGCAGTAGCTGCAAAGCGAACATTGTTTAAATGAAGGATTTGCGTAAAATTAGAATAATTTATATGTTAGATGTCAAATTTAAAACTTATAAACATAGCATATTTCAATTACGAGGTCTTAAACTTAGTATTATATACTTAATATATTACTGTCACCAGATCGAAATTTTGTGAGATCCTAAATGCTTTGGTGAATCCAATTTTGTCGTGAAATTTTTTTTTTATTATTGTAAAACTTTATATTTTGAATTTTTGAGTTTATTTGAATACTCCGTTTTGTTAAGCTAAATGTACTCGATGTAATATTCTTGTTTTTGTTTCGAGATTTGTATATCCCACTGATTGTGAATCGGGTTGAGGTTTTTGATCATGTATATCATTTATTTATTATCATTTATTTATTATTTATTATTCATTTATATGTTAATTTGGAACTCCAAGATTTTAAATTATTAGCCACACTTTTGTACAGGTACTCTCTCCTTCTGCTTTTCTTCGATAACCAATTGCGCGGTGGATTTTGTTTGTTTTTTTTTGCTGCGTTGCAGAATTATCTGAAGGTGTATATTGTTTTTGTGCGCGACGAGGGGCGCGTTTGAGAATTTTTTTTCCCTTCTCTTTTTCTTCCTTCCCCCTTTCTCTTTCTCTCCATTCTCGGGCGGTGTAGTGGTCGCTTGTGTTGTGCCGTCTTTCGTTCGTTCATGGTGAGGGAGCGTGTTTATTGTTGTGTTTCGTATCCTTGCTGTTGGTTAGTTCTGTCGGCGACGGAGTTGCTTTTTCTTCGCGAGATCCCGGGTGTCGTTTTGTGGCGAGAAATTTTGAGTTTTGTTGGTCGGCTTGCACATGCAAACAAGGCAGCGGCAAAGAGATGTCCGAGAGGGCACCCCTGCCCGGGCACGGCCCGAGGCATTTCCCGAGCCGCCGGTTGACGAGGTGGATCCGGAGGCATTCCACGATTCGCGGGACGAGTTTGTGGACGAACGATCGCCAACGCGCCCCCCTCTCACCGCCGGTAAACAGCCTGTCGGGAGCATGGAGGACACGCCGATGCCCTCGTATTTTAAACTGGGCCCACAACCATGTCCTGTACGGACCATGCTGGGCACAGATAGGGTTTTCGACCTTGTGTCGAAGGCGGTCCCCATGTTTTCGGGACAGGAAGGACCGGATACGGCCGAGAGACTCTCTTCGTTTCTCAAGGGCTGTAGAAGGACCTTGGATGGGCTGGCGGTGGAGGAGGAACATACCTTCCTCCGGTGGCTGCCCTCTAGGCTGAGCGGCGAGGCCTATCGGATGTTCGAGGAGAGACCACCCACGACATTCCTTGAAGCGGAACAGCGTCTTAGAGAGGCCTACGAACCCCGGGTGTCGTATGAGGAGTTGTGTGCACAACTTTCCAAAATGCGACAACTTCCTTCCGAGGATGCCACAGGCTTTGTTTCCCGAGTGAAGCGGGCCGTGGTACGGTGCGAGGAGGCAGCTGAGCGCTTTTATGGTCGCCAGGGTAGGTCCGTCTTCGCCAGCCAGCTTGAGGGCATGGCCAAACCGGTGTTGGTAAGGGGTCTGAGGGAGGAAGGACTAAAGCACTTCCTCCTCACGTTGGGTAATGTCCCTTTTCGTAGCCTGGTGGACCACCTAACCGGATTCGAGCGAGCTCGAAGGGAAATGCTGAGGCAGGACGACCTGTTTGTGGATGCGCGGCCGACAGTGTCAGAAACATTAGAGTTAGGACCGGGAAGTTGCTCGACCCTTTTGGAAAGTTCATCCTCCACTTCTAGGGATTACACCGCGGCGCCGGCGCCGGTTTTATCGAACCTAAATCCCCGGGCGGTGTCATTCGTGTTGCCGGCCGAAGAGCCTGATAGTCGTCGACGGGAGGAGGATGGTTTCGTTCGGGAGCAGTCGTGCGGGCCTCTCAATTATAGACGGGATGCTGGTGCCTATGCTCCGGCCTCCTCTGGCGAGGGAGCGTGGTCAAATACCGTGTCTTCCTCGAGTCGGAGTGAAGGGTCGCCGGGTTTGGCTCAAGGGGCGTATGTGCCTGGAGATCGATCGGGTCGGGACAATCCGTTCGGGGATCCGGTTGGTCGATCGGCGCACCCCCTGGAATCCCAGACAATATGCAATTTTTGCAATCTGAGGGGTCACGTGTACGACGAGTGTCTACAAAGACGAAACACTCCCTTCTGTCGCGAGTGTTGGCGGTATGGCCACGATATAGTGGACTGCCCGGATCGTCCGACGAGGACGCGCGGTCCCCAGACCACATACAGGGGTAGAGGTCAGCAGGGCGGATTCGCACGGCAAGAACCGCCTTATCAGCGACCACAGTATCAGCGGAGAGCCCTACCAGAGCCGCAGCCCCCGTCTACGGGCGGCGGGCCGGCGACATCAAGCCCCAGAGTATTCAGCGTCCGGTGCTGTTGCGAGTTTTGTGGCCGACAGGGTCATAGCTTGCGCGGGTGCGAATACAGGCAAAGGTGGGAAAAACAACAGCATTCCCAGGGTTCTCCCCATAAGCGGCACGCCGGAACAGCACCTGTTGCGAGCCGAGAACAAGACACCCGTGTGGAGACTGGGGCAAGCGCGAGAAATAGGCGCAGAGGGCGTCGGAGGCGGCGTCGGCGAAATCGAAGCGCCGGTAATGATAGCGCGGAAAGTAGGGATTCTCGGAAGGTGGATGGAGATGATGGGCGACGATCGTCCGTGTCGAGCGGTGGCGGTAAGCGACCCGACTCCATGGACTCAAAATCCTCAAAGACGGATGCGAGGCATGATGCCGCATCAGGCAGCGCGGGGAGCCGGGAATGGCAGCCCCGGCGCATTGGGCCCAAAGTGGGCAGAAAGAATAGCTCCAGTTCCGCTAGTTCGGAGTCCAGTGGGACTCCCGAGCGGAATATTCCTGAACGGAGGAGCGGATTATTGTGCGAGTTTTGCGGTCGACACACTCACAAGGCGGCAGAGTGTCGACATAAGGCGAAATGGGAGAGTTCGGGAAACTCCCCAAGGTCGGGTCGGCAAGATCCTACCCGACCGCACTAAAAACGAAACCCAGCTCCAACTGTTCTCAGCTTTCGCCGACTCGAGTCCCGATTGTCGCTCTCCCTCTAGACATTGGCCGTAGGAACCC
Organism: Microdon myrmicae; assembly: GCA_963931805.1. Lineage (NCBI taxonomy): Eukaryota > Metazoa > Arthropoda > Insecta > Diptera > Syrphidae > Microdon > Microdon myrmicae. The sequence continues at coordinate 45,955,786 of OZ007499.1, read as the reverse complement.
TACGCGCCTAATCGTGGACACCGGCGCTGAGATCAGCCTGTTGAAGCTGAAGGCACTCCATCCTAGATATAGCATGGATGTGCATAAATCTACAACGCTCCAAGCGCTGTTTGTCAAAGGTAAGTCGAGGGGATGTTGCACTGGGAATTTCAAGTTGCACCATGAGATTCCCTGCAGTTTCCAAATAGTAGACTCCTTGCCGGGTTTGGAGGAAGACGGATTGTTGGGGTACGACTTCCTGTCTCGGAATTGTAAGGTAGACGGGCCGGGTGGTTGTTTGGTTTTTCCCCGAACGACCGTAAATCCCGTGCCATTCTCCATTCAATTTATCAACTATGGGACGGGAAGGGTTGAACATGTGGCAGCCAAACGGGGAGACGTGCCAAAGGGACCTGTTAAGGTCGATACTGCGGCAGGTACTCGCCCGGAGACCCTACCCATACAGGGGAGGGCTGCGAAAAGCTGTTCGACCACGTGCTACCCAAAGGGTCATCCGGATGAACCCCGAACAGCGGACGTTAATAACATAGTTATAGACAACACCTTTTATAAAAAACAAATAAGGAAAGGATGAGCCTTCCTATAACTTGGAGCCCCTGATCCTAGCTGGCCAGACTCTGGTTACCCTCCGGAATCTTCGTCCTCGTAAAGGACCTTCGTCGAGGGAGACCAACTGGAGAGTCTGACGAAAAGTCTTTAAGGCCAGGCCTAATGCTGCAGGCGCAGTCCCAGCGCAGACTGCAGAGGCAAACCCCAGTGCTGGGGGTTGGATCGCATATATGAAAGTGCGAAAGCGCACTATAATGTCGGGTGATGGTAGGTTTTGCCGCCGAAACGGGAAACCCCCCCGATCTACCAACCCATGGACCGGGGCAAGTACTGAGTCCAGAAGAGGAGGATTAGATAAGATATATAAGAGCGGGACGTTTTCGCCGGCCGGGTGACATTTTGGAGTGGTTGAACGAGAGGGGATCACCTCGCCTTGGCGGGGGAGTCCTAACCGGATCGTGTGGGCGGTCGAGCTTTTGGTCGAACCATCGGATTGAGTGTCGAACCCGCCGCGGACGTTTGTGTTGTCATTGGTTTTGTGGAGCGTTAGTCTGTTGTCCCCCCCTCTTATATTAATAACTACGTGTTAGTTAATTTATTTATTTATTTATTTATTTGTACTAACCCTCATATATAAGTAGTATAATCCTTACTAACATTAACCTCTAAGCATGTAGACTAATTTATTTATTTAGTTATTTATTTATTTGTTGATTGGTCTGCTGTCTGTTTGTTTGTTTGCTCTCCGCCGTCCACTCTCCGGCGTGACATTCCTCTCCCAAGAATGCCACGCAGTCTTGTGGAGGGGGGAGGTGTGTTACGTACGTCGGCCACCACCATCATTTGATAATTTGTGTTTAACATAATTTTGTTTTAAAATAGTACGATGGTAAGGTGGTGGAAGAATTGTACGATCCAGAAGTGAGTTTTTGAACCCACCCTGATTCGGGTGTGGATCGTGCAGTTCTTCGAGTTCGAATTTGTTTTTCGAAGTGGACGTGAGTGGAGAGTGAGAGAGATGGAGGGTTGACCCTTTTTTTTGAAAGATACGTTTTAGAGTTCCGTTGACGGGGAGTTGAAAACAAGGTTGTGGAAGAAAGGCAGAAAGAAAAAGGTGTTCCCGTTTTTTTTTTGTTCTTTTGTTCTTTCTTGGAGAAGTAAAAATTGTAATAAAGATAAAGTGTTAACCTCGAAATAAAAATTATAAAACACTAAAAAGTGTTCGTGAAAATAAAGTTTTGTTATGCAATATAAGAGTAAAAGCGCAAGTGCTTAAAGATTTCTCTGGCCAGTCACAGCCATATCGCAGGCATAAAACGTGGACGGGGAAATAAATTAGATTCCCTACAAAATCACCATCTGGCTGTGGCCGCCCTGTCCGTGGTAAGGAAGAGGAACCAGGACTGAGTCGGGTGAAAGCTGCTGCACCGACCTCCAACTCTCCCCGGCAAAGTAACAGAAAAAGGCGTAAAACCCAGGTAACAAAATTTTATATTCCATTGATCAAATCTTGTGTGGCTGTATATGCTACAAATGCAATTCCGCTGTACATATGCATACCACATGTCCCTGACATTTCCACGGCCGCGGCGGCTCTTTGACCATCGGACAAAAGCATATGCTCTCATCTTACCCTAGAGTCATAAAACGAATTCCTTCGCATGTAATTATGTATACAATTCGATCCCTTTAGCATCACTAGCGATACACATTTCCCATTGTGTAAATAGAAAAACCATTAGCACTTCTTCCTAATGGCGATACATTTACTTACGCATCCGCACCACTCATTCATGTCTATATGATGCCATTATTTGCTTTTATCACATTTCTTCGATGAACTGCCGTCTATGATAGCTGCAATTCACAGCATAGACACGGATCATAAATCTCCTTTGTCTTTGCCGCTTGTCTGTTTCGCTGTTCCGCTGCTTTCGAGCACGTGTAATAACATGGTTCTGTACCGTCACACACGCATACCATTACACTGAAAGAGTGCATTTCCTTGGCGGCCGCACCCTTAAGAGAAACGTTTTTCTCTCTCTTCTTTTGTTCTTAACCCTAACCTAGGATGGATTTCATGTCAGAGTTCTATCTTCGGTGAGTCGTTTTCCATCCACTGACCGCCATGGTCACGCGATCTCCCGCTCACTGGTGCGCACGGTGACGCGACTATAGTCGAGTGGTGGTTTGTCGATTTTTCGGTTATTTGATTACGAAGGATTTTATTAAAATACACATTTCATCAAGTGACGATAAGAAGAACTTTATATAAATTAGTGTTAGTATTAATTTACATTATGTTCAATATTGTTAACAAAGGTAGGGGTTGTTTTATTTGGAGAATAAAACTAAACAAAATGACACCAGTGCGTTTTATTTTGCGGTGACTTTCATCAGTGTTCTGTTCGCTGTGCTGTGTTTGTTCCGTGTGTTGGACTTAATCCTTGACAATTCGGTTTGGGGGAACCTTGTTGGACAGTGGAGTGAATGCTGGAGAAAGAAGGGAATCATGTGCCCGTGTCCGGTACATACTTCTTCCCCACAGGTCTTTTGCGGTTATCATACAGAATCCACTTTTCATCAACAGGTGACTATCCGGTGTAAGAACGCTTTAGTTTGGTTTCTTAATCTAAGCGATGCGCAGATTTCCAGGCGTCGTTGTTTTTGGGACACTTATCGAGTTTCTTTACCATTCCTTTGGGAGAAAGGTGTCGACTTATTATCATTTGGGATACTCCCATGCTTTGTGCAATCGTTTGGTACCCATCCACCGTTGATCTTAAAACACTGTCATCAACTAACGTTTCCGGCTTCCCAGGTGGTTCATTTCCGAGGCTGAAATCTGCCGAACGAAACTTTTCAAACCAACGTCGTATAGAGCGTTCGGCTATCGCTGCATGCTCAAATGCGTCATAAATGTTGTTCATTGCCAATGACGCATTAGGTCCCATTTTAAATTCATAAAGGAAGAGGGTTCGCATTTTAAATGCCAACAGCTAAGTAAACAATTCCCAAAAAAAAACAAAACTGTTCTTGTAACGAAACCTAAAATTCTCACACGTCAAGGACATGTACTACTTTACTTTAAAAAAACAGAAAATTTAACGTTCTGGCACAGATGTTTACTCGAAAACTACTTATTCCCGACTGAGCGAAAATCGGACATTTCATGTGGTAAAACCCAATATATGTATTAAATTTAATTTGAAAAACAGATCGTCCCTACAGGGACACTCTTTACCTAAATAATTACGCTAATAGAAACGGCCGTAATCCAGCATATTCATATTAGGAAACCTATTACACACACCATTTCGTTATTTCGTTGCCTATTACTCTGTAGTTACAAATACAATGATTCTTTATGGCCTCATAATACTATTTTAAAAGCCGTTATATCATCAAAATAAGCTAGGTCACAAAATTTCACTCAACGAACACACTGGAGCTGACAACTCATCTATTTACCAAGATGAACATGAAAACCTAATTTCCTTATCAATTATACAATTCATGCAACTTTTTCTTGTGCCAAGCTGTGTCGAACCGAAGAAGTTCTTACAAATCTACCCCAACACATCCAATTAAGTGCTACATCGATATCTCCCCCAACAATAAAATTTCAATCCCAAAGTTCCGTTACTACTGCGGAAAGTTATCTTACGCAAACTTAACTATTTCTATTAGACATCTCCACAAAAGCCACTAATAGCTGAAACAACATAAAACGAAAAAACCACAATCACTTTATCCTCCACCAGGCACGCTTCCTTCGACTTCGATTTGCTCCTAGAAACAATTAGATCAATTATTATTTTCTTTCTTCGGAAAACTTGAAAACTTCGTCATTAAAGGCAGAGTTGGTACATTGGACCGGTCCATATCCTCTGTCATGCATACGGTCATAAACTTGCCACAAAGCCCGGAGTAACCGTAACTCTCAGAAATACTCAAACAAATATAAAAAGAAACACAAACCTAAGAACAAACAAAAAATTAAAATGGAAACAAGAAAAGCAAAAAAAAAAAAAGGAGAAAAACATTCCAACAAACGTTTCCAATTAATTCAAGTCGTCTGCGTGAACGTAACAACGGAAGTATTCGATTGTATTTTCGAGAGGGTCGAAGTCCTCACTAGGTGGGCTTTAACATTCTGGCATTCCCACCCGCAGGGCTCAGTCGAAATCCGGAAACAACTTATGAAAGGAGCAGTCGCATTTTGAGTGGCAGATGTGTGAAATGAAAGCATCGGTTGAAGGGGGGCGCATGTTAAATTTCGGGGCTTAAGTGGAAAGCTGAAGGAAGTACAGCAAATACATTTGGAAAGTTGCTTCCTACTGAAACTCTTCGCAAGCGATTATTTTAAGGAATTCCAAGTTTTCTCGTAACCAGAATTCATGTAGGAATCATACTTTTTGTTTTTTTGTGCGACCTGAAGTGGGAACTCTCTAAAGGGTAACCGAGTAGATTCCGCTTCTCATTGAAAAGCTAACTTCTCGTGGCATATCTACGGATTAGATACACATCTCAGGCCATCTTTGCATCCTTTGCCTCTTAATAAATCACTGGCACAACAAGGATTTTGCAGACTACTAAAGGGTGTTAGTGTTTCTCTAGCGAAGTTAAAGTTTTCTGTGAGTGGTTCTTACGTTTTATCGAGGGAACGAGGTCTTGCACCAACAATTGACTCACTTTTACGCCAACATATGCTATTCCAGCACTTTTCACTTTACGTAGATGACCAGATATAATATTAAAGAGATTGGATTATTCAAACCTGGCTTCTAATAAGCCTATCAACAACCCCATATCGATCTATTCAATAAAAATAACATTTCCGGGAGAAAAAAAGCTGTATGCTTCACGGGAAAGTTGGAGCAAGGCATTATTAAGGCATTTGTCGCATAGTTTGTATTGACTATGTGGAATTATAAAACAAGTAAAACTATTCGCTTGTGACACCTCATCAAACATGTGAATAATATTTTCGGCCACTGACGTTTGCCTTGGGTAGCATTACTTATCGTGGACGTCGTTTCAGTTGAACTTTGGCTGTAATATGTGTGCACGACACGCATTGGTCGTTAAAATCAATTCAAACAAAGGTTTTGACTCAAACGGCAATAGAATGCAAGGCCGACAGTTTACTGAATAACGAGCCGAATAGGGGTTCCTTCAATGCACACCGATGGAAACAACACGCCACAGGCAAAGCAGCAATCTGGCTCACCGGCAAGTCGTCCTTTGAAGAAACAGGTGTCCAAGAGCATATAGGATACAAGGAGTACACTATGTAAACGGCTCGCCCATAATTGACTTGCCTTTTGCCAGCATGTCCATGTCAAAAAGCCTCAACCGGAGTGTGTTGGACATCTATGCACATAGCCCAATCGTATTCCAAACAATAAGGAGACATGACCCCAACCACAGGAACACAAATGTGCACCGTGGGGCATGGAAAATCACTGTATTTGATGAAGCCGTGCTTGACTTCATTATGGAAAATCACAAAAGAGAGAGTGCCACAAAGTTCAGCCGAAGCACACTGAACACAACTGATGGAAAGGCTGACGGATGTGAGCGATACTGCTATGCCAAGAGAGACACAAGAACGAGGACAATAATGTTGAAACGAGGAAATCTCCAAGCTCTGGCTAAATGGCTTAATTTACAACGAAACTCTCCTCGTAAAAGAAGAGGGTTCGATTTCGAAACGCTTAACACCCAATTTAGGAAACCTAAAAGGCAGTAACACCCTAACTTTCAGGAAATTAACGGAGCAAGTTCAAATTAACGCTTGGGATGATGTCTATAAATTGGTCATGGGGCGCATTAAGGTATCGTGACGGTTCCCCCAACCCCACGGTTCGCTTACATAAAAAACCCCCATAACTTCCACCAAATCTCACAACTTCACTAATACAATCGCATTAGCATCTTAAATGCTTCACACATTAAATAGATCAAACCTTTAACCTAAAAGTCCCTGTAAAAGAAAACTTACCTTTCATGCATCCCTTCGCATACGATTCCCCGTAAAATTTCTTGCTCAAATTATCAGGAATTCCAAACCAATTTGGCACCTTCGATGCCAGGCAGATTCCCCCGGACGAATTCCTAATAACAAAGGATTTGGATTACATACTATGTAACCTTCACCAGGGACTATAAACATCGCGCTGTCTATTTTTCAGCTTCGCCATGTGTATGATAAATCTCTTAACGTACACATTGGCCGGCGACCTTTTTCTCCCGGCAATAAAATACCCAAGCAGCTGCATTCAATTAGCGCAAACGACGCTGAAGCCAATTGCCCTAACTCGCACCAAGTGCAAACAAAGAACGCTGTTCCTACACAGGCTTCCTGGCGATACCATAAACAATTCGTGTCGTTTGTGGTATCCTAAATGCATTTTTCATTTAATGAGTGGCTGCCATTTATCCAGCTGACCCTCATTACCGAACGATGCATTAGGTCGTTGTTCCCTTTGTCTTGTAATTGCCCTAAATCCATTCCTCATTACCTCGATGCATAATCAAACACCAACCCATTAGCACCCCACGAGATTCGATTTGTTTGTTTCAACGGACACACATCTCCTGGATGCACATTATGCCCCTTCTTGGTGTTTCAGATTCGTTATCATGGCTTCGGCCCATGAAAAGAGCTGACGCCCACATATACATGTGTACCATGATGATCTCCTCTATGAGATCCGGTTATCACCACCGTTAAAGTGAATGCACCCAAATTTCCCTTGGACAGCCATTTAATATCGAGGCGTCAAATCACACCCGCCGACCACGCTGGTCGCGCGGCGGAGGAGCTTATATATCCAGAAGTCGGGTCGTGAAAGAAGTGTTTCACCGTGTCCTAAAACTTATAAAAATCAATTTAATATTAAGTATAAGTCCTAAGGAAATATAAGAACCTTTTATCGCTTGTTTTGTTACCAACCGTTTTAAATAAATAAACACATCAATAAGATTAAAACAGTGAGTTTTATTTACTTTCCTCCTGGTGTTGTGAAGTTTTGTTCCCTAGCTGGAACGTGTATCGAATGTGTTTTCCTGAACACCGGTGACGTGCTGTTTTAGTTCGGGTTTTAGCGGCGAAAGTGTTAGCGGGACGAGGTAGAACTCACACCCATGCCGGTGCCGTGACCTATAATCCCCAAGGTATCATTAAGTTAGAGGCTTATTGAGAGAAATCCTTGACCACCTTTCGAAGCTTGGCCCTGATGGACCCAGTGGAGAAAAAATAGCACCCCAGGGCGCTATAGGTTTGCCTTTCCTGGGAGAAGTAAAAAAAAAAAACACACTACAGCCAAAAGCACTGAATTGATAAACACCATTGCGACCAGTCTTTTCCCGAGCGGCGGAAATCATGTTCGAAATATAATGGCGGATCAGCAAGCAAGTCAGTACCCCTAGGGAAAATAAAAAGAGCCGCCCGAAGGATCAACGTGTAAAAGGCCCTGGGACTGGATGGTATACCAAACAGGGTACTGAAAAGGATCTAGCCCAGCCAAAAATATTCAGCACAATATACACCAAGTGTATGAAAAAACCAATGTGATCTTCACTCACACATACACATACATTACCAAGTCCTTCTTCCTTGTTTTCACCACGAGAGAAACACTTTCTCTCCCGGGAAAACTTACAACATCAGCGAGTCGGCTCTGCACGAGCCGTTTATTGCTGAATCTTTTATCATCCACCGACCGAGCAGGTCGCGGCACTCCCGCTACCACACAGAGTGCGTTGATACACTACATATGTACTGAATTCCTAACGACGAGGTTAGTTCTAAGAATATGACCTGCGCTTCTCCGAATGGTTACATTTGTACAGGTGTTACATCTTCTCCTATTATCGAGTTACTGTGCCCCAGAATCGGACTCTCTTCTGGTTGGCGGCCGTTGGAGTCTTGCCCAGCACAACGTGACTTCGAGGATCAGATCGTAACAACTCTTATTTACTAGTTTTAGTAGAAGATTAATGTGGATTAGAAGCGATTAAGGGGTACTTACAGTTTCTCAGGCAGGCCTTACGTGGATCTAGCAAAGACTCCGATAATGCCAATGCCACCGTTCGTTGCTGCGCTTCAAAACCCCTTGGGGTAAGCTGGCAATGGGCACAATTTCCTGCTAGCGTTCTTCATACGTTTGTGGTGACTCTTTGGCGTTTCGTTTGACCTGGCTTCATTCACAGGTTCGACTATGGTGGTTGGAGGTTCACATGAACAACGCCTGTTGGGGAAAGAAAACTCCCTTTTTCCCTTTTGAAGATCGGTTAACAATTTTTTTTGGAATAATTTATCAGTGTCGCGGCAAATGTTTTTTACACTTAACTTTACAACATTCTTCAACAATCTCTTGGAACAATTCAAAATTATCGCTTCAAATATTTTTACACTCAATTTACAACATTCTTTAACAATTCTCTTAAAACAATTTGATAGTGCTGTAGCGGTTCTACGAACCACACAACCCACTATAGGGTAAGGTATCCTTTCTGCCAGGGAATATACTCACCCTTTCCAGTACACGTGCCCGCAGACACGTGTCCCAATAGTCATTAACCACACCTGAAACAAAAGGTAATATGACATGCAACGACGTTGAAGTCGATATCAGAAATCAAGGAACTAAACGTTCAAAAGCTTCCAATATCGAGTTCAACGCATCCATACATGCCAAATGCAGCAAGGCATTGCATCTAAGCCAAAGTGCCATGCAGGAAAGTATCGCATGTAAATCAAGCACCCATTCAAAGCATCAACGCGATGTTTCCCATGAAACACCATTGTCGGTAAATAAACCGAACAACAGATGCCTACTCTGGTAGCTAATAGCAATTACCACCTAAATCCCTTTCATGACCCTAAAGCAAAAGGCACATGTGTGCAAACAAAGCACATCGTTTCGCTGCCGACCAATAGTCATGCAACCATAAACATCTTAACACTACCCGCGATAGATGTTTATGAGTTGGAAATGCAAACAAAGCATTACCGATCCCATAGTCCTTCAACTAATCTGAATGGCATGAGAACCCTTGTTTCTCAGGCGAGATGTGAAAGACAAACAATCCTAAGAAAAAGATCGGAGAATAAGCGGCGTACCACCGATCATAAGACAAAGGAACAAGATTCCAATAACCACCAGATAATGATAATGATGATCACGAGAAAAAAAAATCCCTCCTTTTACAGATACGATGGGAAATTCTGTTTAACAGATACTATGGGAAATTCTGTGCAGAGATGCGTTGGAAAAATTTCCCTTACAATGGGGGATGCGAATTAAGCCAGTCTACTCTGAGAAGAGGTATAGGAAGGTTAATCGAGAAGGTCGCGCCGTACGTGTGTTAAAACTTTAGCTCAGTAACTTGTATTGCTTTCGTTGTTTCTTAACTTCAATTGCAACAATCATAAACTATTGGCGTTCAAGCGTTAACTTCGTAACGAATGTTCTTCCGTGAACTTCAAAAGTAACGATCGCTGAAAAGGTTGACGCGGACTAGTAAGATCCTGTGGTGTTAGTTTTCTTAAGAACAAATATTAATTAAAACTGAGAGCTGTGTGCTTCCAAGTGACTGTCGAATTATTTTTGTGACATACGCCTTATTACGAGCCTTGTATTGTGAAACATCAAAACAATTTGTGTTAATAAAGAAAAATAAACATTCGAAGAAGTAATATTTCTGTGTTTGATTGGCGACAGCGTTCGCTCTGGTTTCGTTAGATTTTGTTTCGGACAGTGTTTGGCGGAACATTGTATCAACATACAACAAAAGGTAAAAACCGCCAAAGTGTCACAGCAGATGTTCCTGACACTTAAATTACAACATTTCTTAACAACTTTCTTGAAACAATTTGTAAATAGTATCACAGCCCCTCTCCTTCCTCTTCTTCCCAGAACGGCAGAAACTCGACTCGTCATAAAGAACCGACAATTACCTATCTGTCTCAAAAAAAAAAACCATATCATCCCCCGCTACCTCCCCGTTCTCCTAACACCGTCGTCTCGGAGAATATTCCTGGCTGTGACTGTCCCGAAACTGATCGAAAAGGTCGTGGCCATAATTTATCTTATGCTGGTTTGTGCGCCTGCTGTTTTAGTTTTTTATATATGTTTATACCGATTGTAATGTACTACTTTATTAGTATTTATAATTTGTAATATATATTGTTTAATTGGATATTTCTAGTTTATGTGGTTACTCACAATACATGTATGTTGTGTTTTTATATTTACTCAATGTTATTTCAACAGTATCTAAGTTTTAGTTTAACATTGTTAAACGTTTACACGTTATGTGGTTTCGATTTTGTTCGCCGAGACAAGGGCGTTGGGGGAAGTTACCACGCAACACAGAGAGTAAAACAAATTGAGAACGATTTTTGAGACAGCCTGTCTTATACTTAAAGTTGCGGTTGTCTTCATATTACGCACCCGTTAGAGGAATTATTTGATGCCTTTTGTTATTGGGTGTTTCGGAATACTAATTTGTCTTGTTTTTTCTGTGCAAAAACTTAGCATGGCATCCCGTCACGTAAAATAGCCACTCGGTTCTAAATTATACGGATTTTACTCACGAATTATATCACGAAAAAATTACGAATTGAACTTTAATTTTTTGTACTCCACACCAATTTAGGCAGATTATATTTAATCTCCAGAATTGTACCATTTCATCAGATTAGTTATGATCCAGTCAACTATCCACAATCCCCCCAATGTTGTCGTCTTCCATAAGTATTCCAAAATCGATTTACTCACAAATCCTCTTACGATTCTTAGCTCGACTGTCCTGACTGAATTCCTAATATGCGTGTACTGTTAAGATGGGGAGTCATCCCTCGACCAGACCATTTCGACTCATTCCAAAGAATTACTTCCGTTTTCATCATTTATGGACAAAATGAGGGTTCCAATTTAGCCTCCCACTAAACGAATCGATCTCACCTCCCGCGAGTTAGCTTCCAAAGTGTGAGGACCATTTACCAGAAAACTCATTAGGGTTCAATTGGTTTCGGGTATGGCCACATCATGTAGAATAAAATTGCTTTGCCTAGTTCTTGCATCCAAGAAGTTTGCCCTTACAAAAAAAAAAAATACTACTTGATTTGGTCCTCCAAGAATAATCGATCCAATGTTCATCGGCTTATCCTTTCGGAATGTACTTGCCTCACTTACAAACCAGTAGATAGCCCAAAACAAAAAATAAAAAATAAACTTAAAAGAAAAAAAAAGAGAAACAACAAAGTTGAATCCTAAAATATAAATGAGGCAAGCAATCCCTGCCGAAAAGTTGGTATGCCTTCACTCAAAAGCGTGTATTCCTCACTGACCGACCCACATTTGCGTAAAGGAAATCCCGTTTATATGCTGTGAAAAATGAAAAGGATTGTATGTCCATGCCACACATTTTCTCAGTATACTAAGAAAACCACTCCAAAGGAATCCTTCTGGTGGGTTTCTTCGTTACACAATGCATGAAATAAAATAAAGTAAAATAAGAATAAAATGGGAACATTTTCGTTCACGTTACATGTCTAATAAAATCCTCCCACTCGATATAATTCCGTTCCCCTTTTTGTTTTGTTATTTCAAAGAAGAAAGCTAGAATTTACGACTTACCGTCTACACTGGGATAAAAGATTACACCCCAATGATTTTGCGTTCTAAATCCAATTTGCGTTTCTATATCGCACAACTGGATAAAACATCATTAATCAAATCATTGTCATTAAGGTGTTAAGAAATATGCATCGCTATAACCAAGCAGTAGGACCGTTATTCAAAAAAGAGTATGAAATAAAATAATGATGATTAAGTTGAAGTTCAAGGTACACAAACTCACCAGTGTATTACGCGTAATGAAAACGCTGTACATTGTTGTATAGCAACGGAAACGATACGTAAAATTTATTTTCACCATTTTACAATGATTTAGATTCAAATATCTTTCATCAGATTACGCTTAAAAAAACGATTTGCTGTTGACATTAGAGCCTGATAGTCTTTTTGATCGAATGTGGATCAATGGATTTCAATTTAACAGGATTCATTGGGCGCAAAGAAAGCGAATTCCTTGGAACGATATCACGGAATTTTTCAAGGAACAGTCCCCGTGATAAATGAAGCAAAAGTTCTTTGAATTGACAGTGGCTATAGCCGTGGTGTTAGTTATGTATTATTAATTATTTAAACTTGTCGGTTCTGAATGATATGAAATAAATTATGTGTTTGCTTATGAGCGAAACTACAAACATGTGAACATTATTTGTGTTCGAGTTTAATTTATAATTTGTGGGGAAGAAGATATGCCGAAATATAATATATTTTAGCTCTCCAAAGATAACCTAATTTCTGTAAGAAAGTTTTATGAGACACATGTTCAGTGAGGGTTCGAAGTATTGTACCGAACACGGGCACGCGGTTCCTTCAATCCCCTACAATTGTTCCGCCGAACACTCGTTCACAAAATTATCCACAAACAGTCAAAAGAGAGTAAAATAAAATTCACTGGTGGTGTTTAATTCGTTTTTATCGTTCTTTATTGTTCATACGAATTTACACTTTTAACAAATAGACCCAAGGTGGACGTGTCAAATTAATATATCGTCTTTTCGCCCACTAAGTAATTGTAACCAGTCTATTTTAAAGGGGCAACGCGTTTCTCTTTCTCGATTGACACTACACTACGTTCGTCTGACAACACTTCTCTTGCGTTCTGACTCAAGCGTGTGCACCAGCGTGCACACGCTACGGTAGTTGAATAAGAGATGGGTAATTTAATTTTTGCACACAGGACAACCAATAGAGATCATACTTCTGCTATCTCATTGCCACGCCCGTCGATGAGTGGTGAATACATCGGTTAATTCGATAGTCGACGAACATGGGAGAATGAGAGAACATAAACACAAATTACAAGGATCTCGGGGTGGGTTTGGTTGTGTGTGAATGAATCAATGCAACTTTGAGGGTAACCCACTGGCCCAATTCGGTGAATGTGGTGACCTCAGCGGGCATTGAACTGTAGGAAGACAGAACTGTGAAGAAGAGGAAAATTTAGCTGGCGCTATTCACCTGCGAAAAGAGATCATTGAACCCCAGCGGATACAGTGTCTGGGGAAAGTCGAAGTGACGCTACTTTGGTTAGGGTAATATTAATGTGGGAAACATGTTATGAGCTTCGATAATTACCCAAGCCGTTGCATGATTATGCAACTGCGTCGTTTGATTCGACTTGTTGTTGCTAACCACATGGATTGGAATTTCCGGTGGAAATCTCATGCTTAGAGGACTGGAGTTGCCGTATGGCAGAAAGGTAGCTGAATTCAATTATGCATTACTTGCATAGAATAATGAATTCAGCTATGCGTCCGTTATTGCAACATGCTTTTCAAGTGAATAGGTAAGTAGGAGAAGTTGGGGTTGGTGTGACACGCTGTTTGCGTTCGAAATTAGGCGGAAATAGTGCGTTGGTTCTCCATGTTTTTAGAGAACCCCTACAGTTCATATTACATTCGCACTAACTATCATCATCATCGGCACTACAACCGGGAACCGGTCTTGGCCTTATTTAGCAAGTCCTAAGGCTTGTTAAATTTTCCATAATGATTTGTTTTTTTCCGGGCAAGGTCATTAGTCTTGCACGAACTATAACACAGCATAAATTCACGCCTCTTTTTTTTTTTTTTGTTAATGTATATTACGCCTTCTCTTTACATTGAAGTCTCCGAAACTAGCCTTTCCTTATTCCCGAATTTTGTTTAGGTTTCTTTTAGGCACTCGACCTTAATTGGCCTTAAATGAGAAAAACCTGTGCATTGACGTTGAAAAAACGAAATACCTTGCTAACTATTGACGGTCGCAAATCATTTAGTCTAAGTTTAGGTAAATGAGGCTACCGCATTACCCCTATCGCATAGGATCCCAAGGTCACGGATACTTTGGACAACGATTAGGGATTGTTTATGAAGGAAATAGGGGCGCGGATAAACGAGAATACGCTTATGAGAGAAGGTTACAGAGTGGCAATTATCGATGTAAAATACGCAGCAGTTTTTACTACACTACGCCGAGAAGTTGTCGATGCCAGTTTGCAGCAGTTCAGAATAAAGTAGTGACGCGATAATATTATTAAACTTAAAGTCATCACCGTATAGAGATAGGAATTCTTCATGACGTTATCATCGTCATTAGAGGTTAGTATGAATAGGAGAGGACCCAAATGGTTTCCTTGGGAAACTCCAGAGATAGAATGGAAAGGGTTGGATATCACGAATCTGAACCGAACGGAATAATGTTTGTCCTTAAGAGAGAAAGAAGTCCATTTCAGCAGTCTGGTTCGAATCCGCAGGTGGATAGTTTGAAGAGGATACGGTTGTTGGAGATTTTGTCAAAGGCTTTACTGAGATCGGTTGTGACCACCTCGGCCTCTTTGTCGTGCTATAGTGCTGAGAAAGAAATGAAGCAAATTCGACAAGGTTGATGATGGTTGATATGCCATGTTGTCTTGAAAAAATGAGGGATTTGCACCGAAAATTTCGTACGGAATGCCTTCAAAAGTTTTGCTTAAGTGAGAAAGTTTGGCGATGCCGCATTCGTTTGAGACATTGTTCTTGGGTTCCTTCTTGTGGATGGAGGTGATGGGAGAAGAAAAAATTGAAGATTCTTGAGAAGGACGCAAAGAGAATGGATGAACATTATTTGAGGAGAATTGCTGTTACTGTGGGGAAGAAGCATTGTGCGCCGGCCTACGGTGCTGATTCACTACCTTGCTCCATCTATCAAAAGTTCGGCCGAAAACCAAAAGAAAAGCACAAACGAAACTCCACAACGCAACGTCCACAAAAGGAAAGAAAAGAAACACACTGATTTTGTTTATGGTTGGTGATCACCGCTTTTTTATTTTACGTAAAAGAAAACATTTATATTTACTTTATATTCAGTACAAAACATCCACGGAATAAGTAATTATACAAGTAATATGGGCACCCGGTAAGGTAAGCCATACACACTTTAAATGTTCACTTTAATATTATTGGCGCAATTGCCTCACATGATTCGACTTAATTATTATTAATGCTCTTGGGTGTGAGCACCCCCGTGTACCAGGATGAAAACGACGCGCACTGAACGGTGGTTGGGATACGACTTTTTGTGTACCACCGTTCTGGCACGAGGTACGGTGGAGGGTTATCAGTTGAGGCTTAAGATTTAATGAAAAGAGATTTGGAGTAACCATCAGATTTAAGTTTATGATTAACAAACTGAAAAAAGGATTTGCGGTAATTTTCTAAGTTGATCTAAATGTTGATTAAGTAATTTCGTAAAGGTTATTGTATAGGTTTGTAAACTAAAGGTAACAGCTGAAAAGGTTAGAGTGGTCGAGTATAGTTTGATTCCAAAAGAAGGTGGGGCAGGTAGTTCGCTTTGATACTGTACTCAACGATATTCGTTCGTTGGTAAACGAAATTCGACCAGTGAAACTGGCTCTCTTAATTAAGGGGTGCATTTTCCGATTCCATGAGAGACGTGTGGCGGTTCACTCGAACGCCACTGCTTACCTGTTCTTTTGACACCAGGTAACCGTTTCCTCATGCGCCCTGCAACAGGAAAAGAGGAACTACCTTAGCATGGTTGCTAGCTAACACCTGGGGGCTGTGTATCTATGATGCCCACTGGTGCAAAAAAACACCAGCAACAATAAGTGCGTAACGCAAAGGCATAGCCGTATTGGACGCACCAAGTTTCTTGGAAACAAGTTGGCTGCACCATCATGGGACCATCATAAGTCGAACCAAAGGGACACTTTAACCATAGCCTACAGGAACAGATTCCATGAATTGTCGCCGCACTGAATTTCCTCGTAAGAGATATCCAGCGCATAGTGCCACAGGAAACACCCGGTGTTACTTCATCCGAAGATTCCTGTCTCGTCGCGCAAGTCTGCGACGTATTCCAGTACACAACAAATCACCCAAGCCATGATCACCAGATTTGCCCGCCAATCGTGTGCTTGTGTATTGAAAGGCAAAACGAAATAAACCACACCATGCACCACGGGTGTGGAGTTACCACCAGCGAGAATTCGAGGCAGCTGCGACTACACACCCTTGACTGTGGTACAACGTTAGCGAGAAGATGTCGATGATCCTCGTGCTGGTCGGCTGCCCAGCGAACGATATTGTGAGTGTTGGTAAAAGAGATTGTGGGGAGGAGGTAATGTACCTGCATGGGTACTCCGTTCTACTTCCTCCTCCATCATGTATTGTTCCACCGACGAGCACTAAACAATTCCGCCGAAGCAAAGGAACGAAACGCCGCCACGTTTGGAAACAACCAACAAAACGAACACCACAAGTAAACACGTAAAACACACTTTTGTTTATTCTGTAGAGGTTCTTTTTATTTAAGGCTAATCGGGCTACACTTAATTAGTTTATAGTTCACACACAAACTTATACGGACGACGAACGGATGCACAAGAAAAGTAAATATACGACATTGTACACTACTGGTATAACTAAATTACTTTTTAATTAATAGCCCGATCACTCTATTCGACTCGGAATATCTACATCCCCGTGCGCGAAACGGGTACGGGAGAGATACGACGACCATGGCTGTCGGCGGCCGCCTCCGGTACGGTGGATGGCAGGCGACCCGACCGCCTTGCTGGTTGTCATACGACTCAAACGATATCCTCTCCAATAAGGATATCGTTTTTTACCTACCACCCGGGAAACGTAAAGTCTCTCTTGGTGGTATAGGAAACCCGATCTTGTAATAAAGGTCATGGTGGTATATGTGGAATCGTTGAGATCAATGCTATTCACACGTGCAGTGGAACAGCGAAACGGGCAGGCGGCAAGGACAAAAGAAAAGGCGACCAAATGGTTAGCTCTTTAATGAGGGTCATGTTTATACGATGCCTCGTCGCTATTTTCGACGTTAGGAGAAAAAGGTGCTAAAAGCAAATTGGATGTTTATGGCATCTCTGGCTGCAATAGAAACCGGGTTCATATTTGCATTAGGAAATGCTGGAGAATTTGGTTTCAGCGTCTATTGCGCTAATTATATGCAGCTGCTTGGGTTGTTTGTTGGTAAGACAAACAAAAAAGGTTGCCAGGCAATGTGTATGAAAAGGTATATGACGCGGCTGGGAAAATAGACGGCGCAATATTTATGGTCCCTGTCATGACGGTTACAATGAATGCAATCCGAATTATTTTGTTTACAGGAATTTGTCTGGTACCGAATTGGTTTAGAATACCAAATAAGCAAACAAAGAAATCTTACGGAAAATTGTATGCGAAGGGATGCATGAAGGTAAGTTTTCTTTATAGGGATTTTTTGATTACAGATGGTGATCTATATAATGCGTGAAACATTTACAGGTACTAATACCGTTGCATTAGCAAACTTAAGGGAGTTGGGTAGTAGTTATGGGGGTTTTTCAGGTAAGTAGACCGTAGGGTTTAGCGGAAACGCTACAAGATCAACCCCGATGGATGGTGCACGTCCATGGGAAGTGACTCAAGTCAGTCTAAATCCAGTGGTCACGAAGTAAGGTCAGAGCGACTATGGTTTTTTTTTTTTTGGTGTTTCGTAGTGACGTACGCGCGAGTCAAAGTAGAGAGCGTTCCGTGGTACTGATGGCTTAAAGCAAGTGCTACCGTTTAATATAAAAAAACATTTATCTACCTAGAGTTAAAGCAAGTGCTACCGTTTAATATAAAAAAACATGTATCTACCTAGATTAAAAGCAAGTGCTACCGTTTAATATAAAAAACATTATCTACCTAGAGTTAAAGCAAGTGCTACCGTTTAATATAAAAAACATTATCTACCTAGAGTTAAAGCAACATCGATTTACTTAGTGTTAAAGAAACTTTAATCTACTTAGAGTAAAGCAACATTAATCTACTTAACGCTAAAATAGTATTAAAAGACTTAGAGCGTAAAGAGAACCTTAACTAAACAAATGGAGTAAGCTTATTATGTTTTGTTTTATTTTGTTTTTGTTTTTTTTTGTACAAAACAGGGTTTGAATGTAATAAAATAAAAACAATTAAACACATAAGAAGTAGGTGTTTATTTTGGTGTTGGATGGGATTGCCGCTTCGTGTAGAGAGTATAACAATTTCGGCAGCAGATAACCAAAATACCCACCACAGACGTAAAGTCTCTCTTTGGGTTAACCAAACAGATCTCATACAGAAGATCGTCACGGTACACATGTATGTGTGTACTTGGTTCTTTTATGGATCAAAGCCATGGGAACGAATCTAAACAAAGAGGGAAAATGTGCATTCATGCGATGCGAGTTCGGTAAAGCAAACAAAACCGAAACTCGTCGGATGCTAATTGGGTCTTTGTTTGAGATGTGCTTCGCGGCTAAATAAATAGACGCGACGCATCGAAGAAATGGTGTTAATGGGTTTTAGCTAGATTACCGTGAATTGATGTTTATTGCATCGCTGCCAAGGGTAGGTATACCATACCTATTTGCATTTGCTTATGCCGTAGGATTTAATTGGTGCCAAGAGATCCGTATATTTGTTTTGGTCCAATGAGTGTGGCTCGCCAGATAATGTGTTCGTATGGTGATTTATGATACACATGACGAAACTGGGAGAAGCCAACTCAAGGGTAAGATTTCCTATTTCTGCGGTTGTATTATATATGAACCGATGAATTTTCTTTCAGGGAATTTATGATAACCTTGGAGAGAATATATATATAGGGGATTTTAAATACGAAGTTATGCATGCAGGTAAGAATTCTCTTCTAGGGGATTTTAGCTACATGAACTTGATCGATTTGATGCGTGAAGCATTTAAGGTGCTAATGCTATTGCATTACCGAAAGCTTATGCAGACTGGGTTGTAGGGATGGGGGTTCTTTAGGTAAGTAGTCAGTGGGGTTTGACAGAACCGCCACAAACATATAGGGAAATAGAATAAAGACTTTCAGTGTAAAAGAGAATGATAGCACATTCGTCGGATTGGTGATCATAGTTGAACAAAAAAGTGCGGGAATCAAAGACATAGTGATTGTTAGGGGATACGAGTGGTCAATAGATGAGAGGACAGAGGCGCTCGGTGAGACTAAAATATCGACGGGGTGTGTTGTCAATAATAGGTCTCACAGAACCCTCGTGAAACTTAGGACGTTGAAATTCAGCTACCAGGGCAATGGGGACATATTCGTTGTTGGCAGAGGTGGTATGGGACATATAGAAAAATCGTCTGTCAGATAGAGTCCATTTTAGTTTCTGGAAGGTTGAGATCTTCAAAAACGTTGATGTCATCCTGGAAATTATTCAACGTAATTATGTTGTCAATTGTTTTGTGCTCGTAAGCTTCGATGGACTGGGGCGGCAAGATATAGAAACAAATGGCAAGGATTTATTAATTAGGAAGAGTGATTTTAAATGAGACAAAATCAAGGTTGGGAGAAGTAGAGGAGTAATTTAGTGAAGAATCGAGGCTGTTTTGGACAGCTATGAGCACGTCTCAGTATAGCGAATTGTTGGCAACACAATTAAGATTGTCATCGCGGCAAACATTGAAAGTCAGAGGAAATAGATCCAGTTTATTAATACTGGGAAGTAAGTTTGTTTTGCTTGAAACGAACATGTCGAAAGGAATCGTGGGAATGCTTCAGAATAGAATGTTTAAAACACAAACCTCGTACGTAAGAGGTAAGAAGAGTTTTTCGTTCGAGTTTGCGGGTAGATACGAGGGTAGGAGTTCAAGTAAACGAAAAAACTTGTTGAGATCAGCCTTACTACGTTGGGAAGTGAAAACCTTTGGAATTTAACGCAATGGTCAATGGTCTTTCGACACTTTATGCAGACAAAAATTGTAGATTAGAAGAGATTGTGGAGACTGAGAACGTCTGTGGGTAAAATGTTTGTTGAATAGAGAGCATAATATCAGGTTTGATTTTACCTTTGTAGTAAACAGAATCTGATTTATCGTGAAGATACGCCAGAAAGGTACGAATATTTTCATATGTCTTTCTATTTCTAAGTTTGTAAGTAACGGTAGTCTGTGGATTCAGTGGCTTACTGAATGTTCTTTCCATTTTTTTTGTTCCATTTTTCCCAACACTTTTTTATATCCGTTTTTGTCTTAGATTCTAAATTATATGCTGACAAAAAATGCTTAAATTCTAGCTTAATTATTTTATATTTTAACTTACTGGTCCTACGTAGACGCTCTAAGCTAGATATGACTATTGTGCTATTTGCCTTTCAGCGACAGCACCTGTTTGTGGCTCTAGTTATGATTATTTGTATAACAAAGAAATATTATAAAAACTTTGTGCCGATTTTTTTTTGTTTTTTCTTAAAATTTAACTTACTTCAATGTATATATATTATATATATATTTTAATTCTTAAAAGACCTTAAGGTAAATCTTATACTACCCCAACTCTAGAAAAGCTAAATCTGTTTTAAGCTGGCTGATGACGCAGTTATTCTACCGACATTGGTACATGGATCTTTATTTGCCATTCAGACACCAGAGCTGTTACTGTTCAATACTATCTCCCGGTCTCTGTGGGTGACTTCCCGGTTGTAGCATAATCGGCAATCTAGTTACATGATAGATCAGCGGAATTCCGGATCCTCTATAAGCCCGTTCATGTCTAAATCAAGGAACGCCTCTGGTGGTATAATAAGTCGCGAAAATTAAATCATTAGAGATCTTATTGCTCTCGCAATATGTCCTCTGATTAATTTGATCATAAAATTATCCACCCTATTTATGTACGCTTCATTATATAAAGTCTCATTTGAATAGTCTTATTTTTAATAGTATAGACAACTTCTGAGACACTTCCTTTCGAACACCCGAATCTTTTCCATCAAATTTGGACCTATGTTAAACCATACTGGCCAACCATATATGAGCATAGTTCTGATTAGCGTCATGTAGCATATAACTTTTACCCTGCTGTCAAGTTGGCTACTGTGAAATAGTCTCCTTGTCATAGCAAACGTTTTCCTAGCTATGGCCAAAGCAGCTTCTATATGTCTGTTGAAATACAGATATTGGTCTAGCCAGATGCCAAGGTATTTAACTACAGTCTTGGTTTCCAGTTTACCTCCATGCGGTCCCACGATAACTAACTTTCGCCAGTTTTTTTCTTATGTCGTTCGTGGCTGTATACAATGGCGTTCTAAATAGGGAGTTGATCTTAAATTTTAAGTCGTCACAATAGCGCTACACTTTGTTGAAGTCCGGCTGTAGTAAACTATTTATGATCTCAACTTTCGGAGCTGTTCTGTAATCTATGAGATTGTTTGCGTACGCAATAGCCTGCGGAAGTGCATCTAATAAGTCGCTAATGTATATGTTAAAAAGAATCGGAGAAAGTACCGGTCCCTGTTGCAAGTCATTCTTGATATTATACGTTTTATTAGAGGCCACATTACCACTTTTGACCACGAACCTCCTGTCACTTAACATATCGTCAAGTACATATAGGAAAGGGTTATATATGCCTTGTCTGACCGGTTTGTTATATAACCCTTCGATCCAGACAGCATCAAAGACTCTTTCCAAGTCGGTCAGACAGGCACCTGTTCATTGGTTCTTATATTTATTCCACTGTATGTCAGAGACCAGTTTCGCTGCGGCATGTTTGGTTTAATGACCTGTCTTAATGCCAAACGGGTTATTTGGAATAATGTTGTTGTCGTTTACCTATTTTAGGAGAGCTTTGTTAATGGTATTTTAGAATACTTTACTCATGTTAGGGAGTAAACTTATCAAACGCATGTTCATTGGGTTCGTACAGTCTTTGTCCTTTTTGGAATGGGCTGTCCTGAACGCTCCTTTCTGAAGGATGGGTTGGGAGGTCGAACTCGGGTTCAGATTAAGAAGAAGTGCGCCGTTAGCCGGAGAGGGACTGGAAAAAAACTGGCGGGCGGGGAGTGTAGAGTAGCCAGGGTTCATAGTGAATAGGGTTGACCTAAGCAAATAGTCGCAGTCGATCGAACCAGAAAGAAGTCGGTGAACGGGGCTGCTTTTTCAACTTACGTAGTGCTGATATTCCGTGAATGCTGTGCAAGAGCAGTACCTTCGCTTAGAACGTTGTATACAACTCGGTTACACAATTCTCTACTCTAAAACGGTTGATTTTTGTAAAACCAGATTTTAAAAATTAACGCATCAGTTCGGTTATTTTTTTCTCTCGAATCTGTAATTAATGGATTTCTTAAGTTTTACACATGAATATTGTTTTACAAAATTAACAGTCCAATTCAGTTTGTTTTGTTCTATAGAATCTATAATTAATGGATTTCTTAAATTTTACACATGGATATTGTTTGAATTAAGAATAAGTTCCACACCGCCTTTCTGCGCTTTTTTCTCACTCTTTTCGACCACTTCACTTGTTTATTACTTAACACCGACCGCTCAGACTGATAGCAGGTTCTCTTAGCCAGTTCGCGTCCTTTTTTACCGATCGCCCATTCCCGATGGCACGGTCATCCTCCGCCCAGTAAATGTGAATATACTCTAGCGAATTTACTCAGCAGTCAATTTATCCAGAGAGAATTGGAACATTGCAAAGGAGAGCAGTTTGTATTAGAGGTGGATTTGGTTTCGCTTGCAACGAAAAGCGCAACCAAAAGGTAGATATCGTGTTCTCATTTAGAGGGATGGGTAATTATCGGAATGCAGCGCCACGAAGTGCATTCCGAAAAGGGCGAAATTGAGAGGGTTGAAAAGTATACTCATGCATACTTCTCACCGGATATTGATACTATTTCCAACCGAATAGCTTGTACTTTTTGCATCAGAGGGGGGAACATTGGTTAGTAAAATCCTTTGCATCGGAATGTGCAAAGGAATTTGCGGATGGTCTAAACTGTTTCGCTATGCAGAAACAGTGTCGTCTGCCACTGTTTTGCTGTAGTTAAATAGTATGGTGGGTTATGATCGTTTCATGTAGGAGGATTTAGGGAATCGAATCAGCTTAATCATTCGGGCGGGGCTTTAATTATGTAACAATGTGTCTTGCGTTCGATACTGCATACGTAGGTTCTATTAACGACTGTAGTTATTGTGGCAGTTCATTGGTATTGGTAGATTGGGTCCCAATTCCCAGCCACCCGATGAAATACCATTTGATTAAGCTACAAGAATCCTTAAGTAGCTAGATGAAATCCTTAACCAGCTCTCAGAACTTGGCTTATGGACCCGGTCAAGAATAAATAGCATTTCAGGGTGTCGATTTAACGGTATAGGTTACTCTTTCCTGAGAGAAATTAAATTAAAAAAATTATGATATAAAAATTTATTGCCCTGATGTATTTTTCAAGTTTTGTAATTTTTTGGTCATGATTTGTTAATTTCCTGTGATGTGCCGTGGTGTGAGTGGACTCTGTTATTATTTCCCACTTTTGTAGAAACTTCTAGTGACCGGGGGAGTATTAGGAACTTTCTGCAAGTTTTCTGTGGTTGTCGGAATACAACTCTAACTCTTCGTCACAGAAAATGTTCGTGGGCAAGTCAAGTGAGTTCACTTGCAGTGGTATCTCAATAGAATTTCTTTGTCGATTAAGAACTGATAAAAATTCGAGAAATTTATCAACAAAGTCCGAATCGGAAACTGAATATATTTTATTTATTTAACGTGAGAATTCAAAACTTATCTATTTTCCTTGGGTAGTTGTTTGCTCTTGCTGCAATTAATCTTCAAATCCTTTGTTCCGTCTTGTTTGGAAATAGAATGATACTGATTGATAATTACTTTTTGATGAAACCTCCAGTGTCCAAGTTTATGTTAAATGGAATTAATGAATAAGTTCTTCAGTTAACTACCGGATGTCTACAATTTCGCCTGCTATTTCAATATCGGTTTTCATTTTAGTATCAGGCCTCAACACCACTTGTCGCTTTTGTTCGATTTCCTTCTTTTTGATTCGTATTGTTGTCTTCGCTCACTGCTAACCTTCTTTGTTCTCGACAAGAGTTATCGTCATCACTCTTCTCTCCAGGGCTTTTGTGATGTTTACGATCACGTGCAGTACTGTTGTACTGTTCTCGTGAATTCGTCCCATTATTCTTTGTGTTACAGCTCAACGTAATTGAAACTGAGCTAATCGGTTGTGGCACAAGCTAACACCTCGAATGTATAGGGTCGAGAGTTAATTAAAAAAACGTTATTATGTGTAGCAACCTTGTGGGGAACGAGATCGCGACGCCAGCATGGGCGAGAGTTCTACCTCGTCTCCACCAGTTCTACTAAACCTTCCCCTGAAAATTGTTCACTCCACTTAACAAGCTGCACACAAGTCATGAAACGCACTGATGTATTTTATTGTTCCAACTTTTCTTTATTTATATTGTTCATTTTATTGTTCGATTAAGTTAGATGGAAAGATGGGCTCTGAATGCGCACTCAACTTCGGATTCTAAAACATTAAAGAACTTTTTTTTCAATGATTTTTATGCACGACATTTGCACGAACAGATCGACTAAAAATTTGATTATTAGAGCAACCCGATCACGACTCCGGTATATATTTACGCGTCTCCGCAGTGAGGGAGAGCGGGAGCGGCATGACCATTGTGGTCAGCGGGTGGAATTTGACTCCCAGGTTCAATTCGCTGGCTAAGGAAATTCTGGGTGCATTCGCTTTAACTGTGGTGATAACCGGATCTCATAAAGGATATCGTCATGGTACACATGTATATCTGTACGTCGGTTCTTTTCATGGGTCGAATCTGAAACACCAAGAAGGGGCATAATGTGCATCCAGGAGATGTGTGTTCGTTGAAACAAACAAATCGAATTTCGTGTGATGGTAATGGTTTGTGTTTGATTATGCGTCGAGGTCATGAGGGGTGGATTCGGGGCAATTTCAATACAAAGGGAAAAGCGACCTATGCATCGTTCGATAATGAGGGTCAGTTGGATAAATAGCAGCTACTCATTAAATGAAAACTGGGTTTGGGATACCACAAACGATATGGGTTGTTTATGGTATCGCCAGGAAGCCTATGGAGGAACAGCGTTCTTTGTTTGCACTTGGTGCAAGTTAGTGAAATAGTCTCAACGTGGATGGTGCTAATTACATGCAGCTGCTGTTGGACTATTTATCGCTGGCTAAAAGGGTCGACAGCCGATGTGTGCATAAATAATTTTTATGTACACATATTGAGGCTGGGATTAGCCAACTCAAGGGCAAGATTCCCTGATATGCGGTCGTATGATATGCGAACCGATGAATTTTATTACAGGGAATTTATGATAAGGTAAGAAAGAACTCTTACAGGAATTGTATGCGAAGAGATGCAAGAAAAGGTAAGAATTCTTTTTCTGAAGCTTTTTAGATTATACCTTATATAATCCTAGATGCGTAAAGCATTTAAGGTGCTTATGCGATTGCATTAGCGAAATTATGTGATTGGATGGCAGTGATGGGGTTATTTTTTAGGTAAGTGAACCGTGGGGTTTGGCAGAACCGCCACAAACTCGTCAGTACTAGTTACATCATGCAACATGATTTTTGTTTTAAATCTATCCGATGTGATACACTGCTCTCTATTAAAATATATAGTCCCCTTGGCAATACGACACTTTAAAATAATACCATGTCTCAATCTAACATTCCATAATATATAATTTTCTGCCATGATGTTGTGATAGTAGGCCTCGCTTCCAGGTAGCGTGTCTCCTGGTCCTGAAAAGAATGAGCGATCTCTTAGACCGCTCCTGAGGGGACCCGTTGCGGTCACCACCTCCTCACACCTTGAGGAAAGAGTAGCAACCGATCGTCGATGGGTGATGTCTTCCTTGAATTGACAGTCACCAGCCTCTGCAGGGGTTGCACACGACCAGGGATCTGCAGCTTCAAATCTGGAAAGAAATCCTTTCTCTACAAAACTCAAAAAAACGCGCGGAGTATCTACTTTTGTATTTTGTATTTTATTACAGTTAAAAATTATATTTTGTTCCTTTCCTGTGGTACTTCCTCCAGAGAGAATGGCTTGTTAGATACTGCGGCCCGGAGATTGAAAAAAAAAATGGATTGGCGAGAGGGCCGACTTTAGCGAGACAACGACAGATGTGTTCTTCATCTTGTCTCTGGCTTCTGGTCATCTAGCGATAACCAGAATCACCCACATCCGTGAGGATGTTGGGCTCGGTCTCGCGATATCTGAAAAGAAGAGAAAAAAGGGGGTTGTCCAAGGATAGTGTAGAGAGGGTTAGTCCAGGTGTTCTCTAACTACCCGGACATCGCGATGCATCTTCCTTTTAAATGACAACAAATCGAGATTTTGTATCTTGAAACGAATGTTTCAGATGGAAAATCTCGATTTCGTGTGTGGTGCTCATTAGGATAATCGTTTTTAAATTGGTGCAAATTAGGATATGCATTGGAATTTGGGTTTCTTGCTTTTGTTATCCGTCTGGCTTATGCAGACAAGAGTTTGCGTGTTCTTCGGATGGGTAACACAAATTCGTGGGATTTAGGTAATGGGTTTTGAATTGACGCATTTACAAGTCATAAAACATCTGCCATGTGAAGATATGGATTAGGATGTTTATGATTGGATGAATTGTGTGTCGGCCGAAAATAGATATGCCTTTGTTTAGACACATGCACATTTTGGACTTTGCATCTTGTGGGAATTTGAATTGAATTGAATTAAATGTTTGAGTTTGAACGTTTAATTCGAATTGGTTGACATTGAATTCAATGTTGATTTTGGTGTACGGATTTGTATGTGGGGGAAGGAGATTGTTTCTATGGGGTAAGGGAATTGTAGGGCTTTCTGGAGCACTACAATGACTTACCATTTGCTCATCATCCCTATTTAAATGGGTTTCCCTGCAGATATGCCCCCCTCTTTAAAAATGCTTTGTTCCTTATTAAATTTACTTTTTCTCTTTTCAGGTAAGCTTCTGCTACGTTTCTTCAGTTACATCTGTAAGTGAGTTATATAAAAACAATACACAAAATTTATCTTTATTATTAAACTGTTAACTCATTCACGGTGCACAGATTTACATACTTTTTGGTGTTTTTAAAACTCTTGATGTCGATATTAAGTTCGGTGTTTTGATCACAATGTTGGTTGGATCATCGTCAGTTAATAACACAAAAGTCTGTTTTCATTTAGACCGAATAATCTTTAGTAGGCGGTGTTGTTAATTTCATAACCAGTTTTCCTTTTGAGTTTAACATCCTCATCATCATCATTGAGGTCATCTTCCTTTAACCATTGTTTGTTCTTGTGAAAGCTAAATTTTGTTTTTTGTCATCATCACCTCATACGTTTGTTTTTTTTTTCTTCTATTTTTCGGGAGTTCTTTGCCAACAAATAATTGTGCTCGCCATTTTCATCTTCAGGGTCCTCGATAGTATAGTGGTTAGTATACCCGCCTGTCACGCGGGAGACCGGGGTTCGATTCCTCGTCGGGGAGCCTCTGGCGCAATACTAATGACCTTGCCCGGAAAAAACAAATCATTATGGAAAATTTAACAAGCCTCAGGACTTGCTAAATAAGGCCAAGACTGGTTCCCGGTTGTAGTGCCGACGATGATGATGATGAAGATGATGATTTTCATCTTCAGGTGCAAGTATCTTAGTTAAGGTATTTTCCAAATGGTTCTTATCCGTTTTCATCCTCGAAATCGATTGCTTCTTCTTTCCCACTTGCTGAATTCAATTTTCAGGGCGTTTTATGTCTAATTCTCGATTGTCATCTATTTTCTTGCCATAATCTCATCCCTTTTCCCATGCTCTTCGTGTACATTTTTTGTTTTGGGAATCCTTCTTCTTTTAACAATTAAATCATAACTGTAATATGTTCTTGAATAGTTAATCCTTCCTTGATTGGCAGCCTTACCAAATAAAAAAATGTGTATCGAAAACTTTTGACGTTTAAACTCCATTCGTATTTAACATCCTTTCTCTTAATTGGAAAACATCTAATACCATTAATCCTGTCATCCTGTTCCTGTTCCTTTTAGTTGTTTTCACCCTTTAAGGTTCCGTTTCTTTCTTTTTGTTTTTCTTTTTCCTAACTTCCGGGTTGGACTCATCGGATTTCTTTTCAATAACATCATCACCAGAAGCCGTATCGTAATCCATTTCTCCCCCATTCCTCATCGCTGTCATTCGATTTTTCTAATGCTTCCAAGTACACATCTTTTTCGTAGGGGCATCTTTTTGAACCTTTTTGGTTTTGTGTTGGTTTTATATATTTTAGGCATGGTTGAATAAAATGGAAAACTTCATAAAGAATAAGGCTGAAACTCTTGGTGACATGTTATCAATGCCGGATGACTTCTTTTAAGTCCTAAATTTGAGCAAGCTGTGAAGGGTATTTACGTTGGCAAAGCCGTGTCATCAAAGCAAAGGGTGTTATCAGGGTTGAAGAGAACAATTGGTTCATTAAAGTGGTCTAGTTTGCGTCTATACTAATGACTATATTAGTTAGGAGTGAGTTGAAAGGACTCTCCGGTGATGTTCGTTTTGTTAGTGTTCGTTATTGAGAATAACACCATTGTGTATGACTGATACTACTGATACGAGCATTGCCACATTATCTTTTTTGACGTTTTTATCGACGTTCTGATACAACTGAATACCCTTCGCTTTATATCCTAAATGTAGCGTGCGAAAGTTTTGCATGCTCTGTCTTATCAATGTATCAATACTGTGAATGATGAATCGCAGTATTGGTCCCCTTCGTGAAAAACAATGACGACATCTCTATTTGCAGAGCCTTTACGCTTCCAGATGAGACGGAGAGTTAACTTGTCATGGAGAATATGTCACGTCTTTTTAAGCTTGCATTTTTGGAAGTAAATCTCCGAAGTTTCAACCAGAATCCCATGCAAATCGATTGCAGCATGGTTTATTGAGTGGGCTGGTAGAGTTTTTCATTCAATGTAGTATTGAAGAATAACCTTAGTTGGTGCGATTATACGTGGGTATATATGTGATATGAGTACGGGATGCTCGGTAGATGTGAATGCAAGTTATCACAGCATTATGAACAGAAACATCCACCAACACTTGGAAAAGAGTGATTCGTGGAAATACATTTTTGGACGCAATTAAGATATCTAGAAGTGCGTCGATTGGTGTGTCAGTGGTTGGTGCCACAATTTCAAAAACAAAGGCATGCGAATTTTCAGTGTACCAATGGTATAATTTGTTGCCGTTTGAACAATAGACAGAATTGTCCAGCGGGGATAAATTGATAAAATCGCCACATATGCTAAAAGATACACATCCCGAAGGTTTTATTAAATTTCAGATATCTTCGGCGTCACTGGTGGTATTTTTGGTTGTATTTGAGTGATATATTGAAAAGATATTCACTCTACCATTGGTAGTTGGTGGACTATTGACGAGTTTGTTAGTGCCCCTTCCGTTGTTGGTAGCACCATTAGTAGAGGTTTAAACTCTTTGAATCATGCAATAGTTTGGGATATGGGACATCCCATCGACTCTTCAGATGCAATCTAGCTTCGACTATAAGAAATTATATCCACGTGGTCATCGTTTATGAAGTCAAGGAAGACGCTTGCTTGCAACAGGATCACGCCCTGAGAAAACCGGATATCCACTGCTGAATACAAAACAATGTGTATGTAAATGACAAGTCTGCAGAGAGAATATAGATACAAAACACCACAGAAATAAAGTGTGAAGTAAGTTAACAGCAAGCTATATGTGTTCAAAAATCTTCTTTTATAAATTGAAAGTTGTTGAGAAAGGTGCTTTATTCAGTTTTGTAATGAAGAGGGTATTGTAATGGTCGGACTCAAAGAGATTGAAGGGTCTGTGTAAGCAAAACAAAAAAGTGTGTTCTCGCTATTCTGAACGCTTTTGAGGAACTTGTATGCTAACTGTAACGAGAACTCATCGAAAGAAGTATTGGAAACAGTCCCATGTAGGTGGGTTTGGGGTAATGGCGGCCATCAGACTTTCTAGAATAGCATCTCTGAAGGAGTTTTCTTTTGAATACTTGAAGTCTTTCCATTAGCTTCAAAGACATGCAAGACTGTTAAGCTGGTTCCGAGTGAAATACCAGCCCATTAATTTATAGACTCCGTGAAATTGTTGGGAACATTCCTTGACCACCTTGCGTAATATCGCTTGGTGCACCCTGTGGAGAAAAAGAAAATTACGCCTCAGCCCACGGACTCTGTGTAGATTTGCCTTTCTTTAGAAAAGTAGAATAAAGAAGATTCAAAAAAGAAGATATAAAAAAAAATCCAGACAGGAATAGGTGTATACAGCAAAGAAGTTTAGCTTTGGTTTGTTATTTCACTCCATGATGTGCAGTTACGTAGACTCACCGATGGACGTTTAAAGGATGTGAGTCGCATGTTTGATTAAATTCGTGTTTGGAATATAAATGATCCTGAGATATTTATATTTATTCCTGAGGACGAATCATAGTATCTGCTATTGATATTCCAATGTTCTGTGAATACTAAAATGTAGGTTGGGAGTGCTTACTATTCTAGGTTATGGCGACTGCTTTTGTTAGGTTAAATAAGATTGTCCACCGGGTGTAGTACTACTCAAAACGAAATACATGATTATGGCGAGAGCAGGTGGACCTCTGAGATCACACATAAACATCAGGGGCAAGATATTTGAAAATGTCAAAGAATTTAAATACCTGGGAACAATACTGACGGCCAGTAACAAAATGGCGAAGGAAATTAACAAAAGACTACACTCCGGCAACGCTAGTTGGCATGCAGTCAGTAAACTGCTGAAATCCAAACTGTTATCACGTAATATAAAGCTCCTTGTCTATAAAACCATAATCATGCCGATTGTTCTGTACGGATGCGAAACATGGGCTCTCACAAAACGGGAAGAAAACAAATTCCGCGTATTCGAGAATAAAGTTTTAAGGGGTATCTTTTGACGTAGATATGACGAGGAGGCAGGACAATGGAGGAAACTCCACAACCACGAATTGGAAGAGCTATACGCAAACCTACAATAGTGAGAGTAATCAAGTTGCGAAGATTAAGATGAGACGGACACGTAGCGCGAATGGGCAACGATAGGACCGTGCATAGAATTCTTGACGGTAAGCCAACTGGAAAGAGGCCGACAGGACGGGCGCGACGGAGATGGGAGGACAAAGTTAGGGACAATGACAGGGAACAATGGCGGAGTCGAGTCGGGGAAGTCATGAACTTTCTGGTTCCTACAGGCCAATAAATAGTAATAATAGGCTGTAGTACTGCTACAGGTTATCTAGATGGTGGGCTAAGAGATTTGTTGTGAGTCTAGGGATTATGAATACCGTGTACACAAGAACTTGGTACACATGGCATACTTACTATATTCGACCATCCATAATCCTGGAAATATCTGATGTGCAGAGTAAATAGAATAGGGCCTAAGACGGCACCCTATAGTACGCATGGGTCGTTGTGGACTAGTTTCCATTCCGTCACTCATCACCTTCCATTCAATGGAATTGGCAAATGATATTACACAGCGCTCTACTGATACCAGTACTCAAGAGGTTAGAAAGTTGACTTTTCATGTCGTGTCAAAGGCCTTCTCAATGTCCAAGCTCATCGCAATGGTGGCTTTATAGCGTTTGAAATAATAGTGAAGAAGAACGTGTGATTCGAACTGACGCTATGACAGTTTGAATCACCAAAAATTGTACCTAAGCGTTACCCATCAGGCTACTGGCCGTGTTTAGAATTTGATTTTTAAACTCGACTATACTCCACTGATGTGAATTGTTATGTCATCGCTAGGTATACGGCTATGATGTATTTTGTTATTCGACTTTCGTTCGGTGT
This sequence comes from Microdon myrmicae, assembly GCA_963931805.1. Taxonomy (NCBI): domain Eukaryota; kingdom Metazoa; phylum Arthropoda; class Insecta; order Diptera; family Syrphidae; genus Microdon; species Microdon myrmicae. Next base: position 45,923,368 of record OZ007499.1, on the reverse strand, counting down.
TCTTCACTATTTTGCTTGTGAATTGTGTGTATCTGTTAGAGATGCCACAGCTTATTTATTAAAGAGACCCGCAGAGACGTAGTTTTCAAATACATTTAAACCCATGGTGGTACCGTACGCTCTTCTAAACCTAATGCAAAAATCTGGTGTTGACTTCCTAAAAAAATGTAGCTCCTCACATATGAACTTTCATATATTTTGCTTATAAAAATAAGGAGCGAAATTGTGGTGCGTAAGTCAACTTATAACGCTTACTCATCCCAATTATAGTTAACTTATCATGAATTGAGTTATCACGCTTACTCATCCCAAAGATATGAACATTTCCAGTCTCTCTTTGTTCAATGTTGAGATAATGACGATGTAGCATAATGATAGGTCTGTCTTTATTAAGATAACAATGTAGTATAAAAAAAAAACAAATCTAGTCACTTAAGGCAGTCAGACACTTACTCAGTCGCTCATGTAATCACTCACTTTACTATCTGAATAATAAGGCGACGAGCACCGTCCATAGGTCGGAAAAAAATTCATTTGTATGGTTTGTAAAACTTAACTCGCGCTTGAGGGATGATGTATTGGCTTTCCTATTTTAGGTTTTAGACAAACAAGAGCATGCTTCTATTTATGGGGATAGTTCCCAATATTGTCGGTGTGGTTGAATATAATAGAAAGTTATATGATATAAAGACTAAGGCTGAAAGCCTTCGCAAAAAGTGGTAAGACGTATGTTATACCCAATGACTTCATTGGCTTTCGAGATTTAACCACATTTTAAACAGTATTTACCGTGGCCAAGCTGTGAACACGTGTGTCGTGGAAGACTAACTGTATCATTTTTTTAAATTCAGTCTCGTTTTATAGTCGTGTGGTGTTTTCGTCAAAGGTTTTCCTGTTATGTGTCAGCAGGGACACGGGTTCACACAAACCTTCCCATCGTACCGTTTCACTTCCGACTTCGTGTTTAACAAAATAAAAATAAATTTGAACGCAACACAATAGTTATTTATTTTTGTATTTCTTCAACAATGAACTTAAGGATACAATTGGTCTCAACTTTCTCAAAACAGTAACACAATTTGGAAATAATAGGAGTTCTAATTGTTTATATGGTAATACAAGTTTAAGACATTAAACGATATCACAATTTGTAAGTAATTGGAGTTCTTAATTATTTATATGGTAATACAATTTTAAGACAATAAACGATAACACAATTTGTAAGTAATTGGAGTTCTTAATTGTTCAACTGTAACACAATTCGAAAATCATAGGAGTTCTATATTGATTGAGCAGTAGCACTATTTGAAGATAAAAAGAGTTCTATATTGATTGAACAGTAACATTAAAATGGTAGCACTATTTGAAGATGAAAAGTGTTCTATATTGATTGAACAGTAGCATTATTTGAAGATAAAAAGAGTTCACTATTTGGAAATAGAAAGAGTTTAGTTCTTCGAACAGTAATTCACGACGCTAAAAACCCAACCGGTTCCACTTTATGATCGATTCAGACTAACTTCCAAAACATTCGTGCGATAACATTGCACGAACGAACAATCTTCCCCAGCATCCCCAGTCCACACGACACATCGACAACGATCCTCGGCCAACGATCCATACGAGTGGCGCACACACATTCCATACCACGATCGCTCATGCTGGGCATTCGCTAGCACGAAAAACGGACACACAGATACGACTCCGGGACGCGAGCAACCCCTGCAGCTGTGGCAAATTATCGTATGATGGTGTTTATATTAATTCAACTGCGCACAGCACTTTGGGTTACTAGTACCTGTTCGCAGACGGTCGATACAACGAAAAACTAGATCGCAACCAAAAGGGTTGCAATTGTACGCTATGTGGCATTAGGAGGGCATTGGATGTTTATTCCCTAGCTCAATGCACACAGCATTTCCGACTATCTCGTATCTTTAGCTGCGCTTCGTTGGTGTTGTCCCTGGTTCGCACCAACTATACCGCCCGTTCGGCTAAGCGACCGAGATGGTTAAGCTGGCTAAGGACAGAAAAACAGCATCCTCCGCACGTGTGCGGCGGAATCAAACAGGGAATATGTGCGGGCAAATAGCAGGTCAATTGAAAACTCCCTGGCCTGACACATAGATGGCGGCACTAGAATTAAATCCATATGATTTTTAGTTAGCCCTAACCTTCCAAAGACGCGTGTATAAATTTGACAGATGTCGGATCATTAGTTTGTGAAGTATAGTATTTTGAGTGAAGCAACTTCTGTTATTGTGGAAAAAATGGATAAAAAGGAATTTCGCGTGTTGATAAAATGTTGCTTTTTGAAGGGAAAAAATACAGTTGAAGCAAAAACTTGGCTTGATGACGAGTTTCCAGACGCCGCCCCAGGAAAATCAACCATCAAGGATTGGTATGCTAAGTTTAGACGTGGTGAAATGAGCACCGAAGACGGTGAACGCAGTGGGCGCCCAAAAGACGTTGTTGCCGACGAAAACATTAGAAAAATCCACAAAATGATTTTGAATGACCGTAAATTGAAATTGAATGAAATAGCAGGCACTCTAAAGATATCAACTGAACGTGTACATCATATCATTCACGAATATTTGAGTATGAGAAAGCTCTGTGCAAAGTGGGTGCCGCGCGAGCTCACTTTTGACCAGAAACAATGACGAGTTGATGATTCGGAGCAGTGTTTGGAGATGATCAAGCGTAATAAACCCGAGTTTTTGCGTCGATATGTGACAATGGATGAAACATGGCTCCATCATTTTCACTCCGAAGTGCAATCGACAGTCATCCGAGTAGACTGCAAACGATGAACCCGCCCCAAGATTGGAAAAACGCAACAGTCGGCTGGCAAGGTTATGGCGTCTGTATTTTGGGATGCGCGCGGAATAATTTTCATTGACTATCTTGAAAAAGAAAGGACCATCAACAGCGACTATTACACAGCGTTATTGGGCCGTTTGAAGGACGAAATCGCCGAATTTGAAGAAAAAGAAAGTGCTGCTTCACCAATACAATGCACCGTGTCACAAGTCAGTGAAAACGATGGCAAAAATCCACGAATTGGGCTTCGAATCGCTTCCGCATCCACCGTATTCTCCAGATCTGGCCCCAGCGACTATTTCCTGTTCTCAGATCTCAAAAGATTGCTCGCTCAGCTATACCTGCCAAAGTACTTGTGTGTATAGGGTTTTTTGTAGGCTTTTGGGAAGTTTCCGAAATATAGGCGAAGAGATGAGTAGTGGCGTTTGGAAGAACCGACAAGGTCATCTAGCCATTGTAAATGATTTTTGACACTATGTGAGTTCGTCTTTTCGAATACTGTGGCCACATATCTCTAGCGCTTTATTTTACATCGTGCCTCCAATATGTAGCTTCGACAGATTTGTCAAAAGATAGTAGGAAAAGTTTAGAAACAATGTTACCAAGTCCCCTTATATTCTCTAAGTCTGACCTTTCCTTGGTATGTGTCGGAAGTATGGGCTCCTTATGATGACATTCATTGTTTTGGGATTGAAAGTGATCAAGGACGATTTCTGCTCTTTTCTCGTAGAGGCCCCTATAATTATAACAACTTCCGGTCCCTGTCTAAAAGTTCCCACACTTAGGAGCGGAATTATACTAAATTCGCTGACAAGTCGCGGGATTTTAAATGAAAACAAGGATTTTATGGGCGAAATTATAATTATTCCTCTACATAGTTGCCTTCGAGAGCGATACACTTGGTATTACGATATTCCAATATTTCGATGTCCTTTCTGTAGTACGAAATGTCCAAGCCTTCGTAATACTTCTCGGTTCCCGTGATAACTTCTTCATTCGATCCGAATCTCTTTTCTTGGAGCTACCGCTTAAGGTGTGGGAACAGATAATAGTTACTCGGGGACAAGTCTGGAGAACACGATGGGATAGCAACTAATTAAAATGCTAATTGGTTCGATGTCCCCATCGCTTTTAAGGACGTGTGTGACGGTGCGTTATCGTAATGGTACAGAACTTTTTTCTTAGATTGTGCCATGCGTATCCCAAGAAACGATGACCTTCCCGGCTGATCGTTTGTCTCTTTGCCGCTTTGGTCGTCTTTTGTGGCTTTATAGTCACTCTGCAGACTGCCTATTGGACTCAGGCGTATGGTAGTGGAACCACGTTTCGTCCTTCGTTTCGTTAGCAAACTCGGTAGCCATCGCGCCAATACCTTTTGCATCTCCAAAAGGTCGTGCAAAATGTATCCCGCCCATTCTTTTGGGATGTTCACTTCACTTTACGATCACTCACAACGAGTTGATGCACTTGCTTTAGGATTTCCACATTCGTAGATTCTTTTGGTCTCCCAGAGCGAGGTGTGTCTTCGGTGCTTGTACGGCCTATTTTAAATTCACTAAACCAGGGATAAATTGTTGCTCTCGAAGGAGCAGATGTTGGATAACATTTCTGCAACCATTGCAATGATTGTTCAGTAGTTTTGCCCCACCAAAAAACAATGTTTGATCAACATGCGATATACCCGCTTTTCCATTTTTTTACGAAGGCGAAAGTAGCGTCACTCAAACGACATAAGCTAGTGACAGATGGGCCTCTTGAAATAAGTCCTGTTCATTTGTTAGGGACGCTACCTGTTGAAAAATCCCGAAACTTTTTAGCCCATGTAGTGAAAACAGCGAATCGGAAAATCAATTGAAAGATCCATTACAAAAAATTGACCCAAAGTATATTGTAAAAGGATGCCAAGCGAAAAGGGTTGGAGCTGACCCGATATAAAAAATGATTTGAAACCTTCTAACGTTTTAGGTAACAAGAAATTAAAATAATTGGGTTGTTTGTTTGAAGTCGGCACGAATCGTTGGAAAGATCTGTGGCGGTTCCTTTGAACGCCAGTGCTTGCCTTCTCATTAACCAGCCAGGTAACTGCTTTTTAGAGCACCGAAACACATAAAAGCATGTACTTACCTTTACATAGTTTTTACTATAGATACCTGCAATTTTGTAAAATCATAATTTTCGCTTATGCAAAATCCATCAGCACCAAACAGATATTTCCCTAAAGGCATGGTTTCATGAAACGAACCATTTCCTTAAAAGCAATTTGGTTGCACCATCCAGGACATATATCCTAACGGGTCTGCCGCACAGGAGCAGGAGATGTTTCTTCTTTTCCTTTTTACCCATGCCCACATCGGTTGGTCATCCGACTGACAAATACCTTAAGGCATACGGCTGACCGCCCAAGGAAGTCGAGTTCTCGTAAATGGTAAATTACCATCGAGAATTCGACTACGCGGAGATGCCGCCAAAATGTGCACGATCAGCATAAATATTTTACGCAGTTGCTGATCGTGTCAACACCTAAATCTCTATGTAGAGATAATGGCACCATCTGCAACCATGCCAGCTAATGTTCCCCTTGTGGATTCGGTGATCCACGGTCAGCATACTTGTGGACACACACACCATGAGCAACAGAGGCAAACATCGTGTATGTTTCGCGCCCTGTGTGCTGATGTAAAGAAAATCATCCCTTGTTGGGCACCGAAGCGATGAATAAAATTTGCTATGCTGTCGTCTTCGGTGACCTAATCAATCGCATTACAGATTCCGTGGAGGCGAGTCGTGCCTCCACGTTAAATAAATTAGAGTCGTTATTCAACTACAGTCGGGAGGAGTCGCTTAACAGCCATGACGCGTGCGCAGTCGCATTTTTCATTGAGTGGAACGGTTCCCAAAACAGGGAGTGGCCGCAACTATACCGAAGGGGGAGTAGTGCCACCGAACTTGCCAACATATTGTCCGCATTGCAATTAGTCTGAATGCAACTCGGTCGGTGTAGGAACGCCTTAAAATAAGTTAAATCTAAACGCTGTGCCTAATGTATCATTGACTATCTGTAAATATATTAATATCAGTTTTGACTAAAATAAGTTAAATCTAAAAGCTGTGCCAAATGTACCAGTGATAGTTTTTATAAACCTATCGATATCAGTTATAACTAAAATAAGTAAATCTAAACGCTGTGCCTAATGTATCAGTGACAGTATTTACAAATGATCAGATCTAACTTAAAATAAGTCAATTGAAAATCAATGTTTAATTTAGCAATGAGTGCCTTTATTGAAAGACCGTGTCCGTTTTTGTGAATTATCTTAACGATTTGATGAAATAAAAACAAATACGGCAACGAAGGTCTGTGTAAAAGGAATGAGAGGTGTTTTGATTTCGTTCTACCCATTGGAATTGACTACAATCGAGAAGTGCATTGCTCACCATGGGTATTCCTGCACGTCTATCCATTTACTGCTTCATCGACAACGACAGGATAGAGGGAAATAAAACGCACAGATCAACCGAAAAAAAATCCTCCAAGCTGGGTACGGTCAAGAAAAATTCCCCAAAGAACTCTCTGACATCATCCATAGACTTCGTACGGCCAACAGTAGTTGTTGCCCACTTTTTGATCATATTTCTTTTGACACTTGCCCACACAATATAAGATCCTCGTGTCTTTTTTTCTCGTCTTAACAAGTCTATTATATTATACGAATGTTGAGTAAATTTAACCAAGCTCCAAAATTGTTTAACTTAACCCTAAAACCCATTCCTTATACCCATCCTATCATAAGCCCCATAGTTTAAGTATAAGTTCGATTAGGTTAAATCTAGTTAAGTTGTTTCCTACGTTTAGTATTTTGTAAGTTTGGCGGCTTTACAAATAGTAGTATTAACCTATGAATCGGAGAACCTGCTTTTACAACTTGTTCGTTTTATCCGTAAGATGAATGCTGTTAGGCACAAAACCACCCCCCCCTGAATACCTACCTCTTTGGAGCTAAGTTCCATCATTTATCGCGCATACAACAAATATCGTGATATCAATTCAATATCAAACAAATTGAACTACACGTTCAATTTGCTCATATTGAATCTAACTTAAATCCAAGACGTGAAGAAACGAACCATATGTTCAACACGCAAAATCCCCTGGATCCAAATCTGTGGACCAGATGACCAACTTTCAAGTAAATTTGTTGAGAATCATAAAATGCACGTCCGCAATTTTATGATCCTTGAAAGGTTTGTTTACCCAAACCACTTCCCACAGGGAACATCCTTTTCCATTCTCCTAAAACAAACAACTTGCGCCATAAAACGAACCACATGTTCGTTTTAGTGCCCACCAAGATAGAGGATCATAAATGTGCATTAGCACGATCCTCTGTTGATTTGTCCTTTGTGTTTCCTCTTTTGATCCTAAGCCGGGAAAGATAAAGAAAGGAAATAGCGGCTGGCAACAGAGCCAGGCAGACAAAAGGACATATCCTTCGATCTACAGGATGCAAGAAAAAGTCTTCGTTCGGGGAGATTAAGAAAAAAAAGAATGGAGCTGATTTTTGACATTTGGCCAAGACGGTCATTAGGAGTTGTTGAGAGAAGTTCATTTTAAAAAGAGTGTCCGGAACAAAATGAATAAGTTAAAGTGGTGGGTGAAATTAATTTGAAACCGTGTCCAAAACCATATTAAGAAGTTGAAGTTGTGCCGACAAATAAAGATAATTTGAGACAGTGTCCAGAACAATAGTAATAAGTTGAATTTGTGCCCAAAGATGGGAATAAAGAAACAGTAAATTGGAAACATAAAAAATTGAAGTATTAATTAAAACAAAAAAGTGTTTTATTTAAAGTGGGGTGCAAAGTGTGTGTGGTAAATCAAAACATAACAATGCCAGGACAATGTCTGTGCTCCTTCCCTTTTTAGTCACGCTTGACCCCAGGAGCTTTCCTATTTAGTTGTCTTTTTTCGGAGCTATAATTCCCGGTACTGCTTTTATGGTGTCTTAAGAAGGGAAACGTATATAGTTGAGGGATCAACCGCTCTTTTTGTTTTATGTTCACATGATATGACAGGCTGGGAGACTATCTGTGTACAAAGAATATTGATTTGCGTAACTTAAGGTGTATTAGATGGAGAAGAGGATGCTGCGAACCGCAATCCTATTTCCATGACTGTCAGTTAAATGTCAAGGTGGAAATTTGTCAAAGTGCCAAATAAGTTCCCTCGTAGACTATAAGCATGAAAGTATCATAAATCAAAAATAATGTGCCCAACGAGGCCGTACACGGTTTTGTGTGCCCCAAAGGACCAGAAACTCAATGAAAGTTTTGAATTCTCCATTAACTTGTTGAAGAAGTTGAATAAAGAGGACGCCCTAAGCATTGCTTAAAATTACTGGCTTGTTGTAATCCCTAGTGATTGGTTGATAAATGAAGAGCCATCTCACTTTATTCTGCTGGGGTTCCTGTTGGGTTTCGGTTGTGTCAATTAAATACAATGTATTTATGTATATTTAATCTGCTTTATCTCCACCTTCTTCTCGGCATCATGGCGTCCTCAGTCTTTCAGTGAATTTGTGAAAACTGTTTTGCGAAAATTACCCTTGAGAAGCTACGAAAGTGTGTCTGATTTATCTCGTAAAACGTAAGACGCCGTGTCTATATACATAAAACCCGGAAATAATCGTATACTAACGACTATGTACACGGCATCTGAGCAAATAACTGAATGAATTGTGGCTACATATACTGATATATCAGTGGGTCTTTTTCCATATGTCAGGCAACCTAATAGACCGACGTCTGTCTTGAGTGACTCAAACGATGAGCAAAGCATCTTTGGCAGTTTAGTTTTAGAAAATCCTGTTTGTCTGGGCCAAGTTGTCCTTTTCCATTTCGTGCTTGAAAATTGTGCAGCACATGACAAAGATAGAAGGCAGGAACATAAATGTCTACAGTGTATCTATGGGTATGAAAGAAATAAGACACCCTCATTTGACGGGTGTTTTCAAGGAGAATTCTCGTGTGCTTAATTACTTGTCTGCTATGTCTTCATTTCTCGAGTTGGCTCGGCAAACTTTCTTCTTTGCTTAAATGTCTACTGCACGTTTCTGATATGCCGCCGCCTTTCCCATATGTCCTCAATTCAAATAAGCGGGTTGGATTTTAAAAGAATTAATCGTTAACATTTTTCTCACTCGTTAACGTTAACAGCGTCTATCCTTCGGGTGTTGCTCTTCCTGATTAACATGAAATTCCGTAGTATAACATGAGTAACGAAAAGTTGCCCAAAATCAACAGAAATCAACTGCCAAAGCTTGACGTCTGATAACTGACGGGACCACGCTTTTGTTTTTTACTGAGAGCGGAAAAGTTCATTCTGAGTGCTAGGCGCGCGGAAGGGGGTTGTCAATATCGCTCAATTTTATAGGGGAACATTGGTGGCCGTGACCCACTCGACACTTTCATTAGAATTCTTGGCAGATTATGTACTACGACAGTTGGATTTTATTTCAAGGATCTTCCTTACATTTGTCCATTAATTGGGTTGCTCATGTTCTCCGTCGTTAATTCAGGATACTACTTATCGTTTGGTTTCGGTTTTCGTGCTAGCTTTTCTGTAGGTATTAATTTGAAATATCTAATTAAACCTTTAAATGATATTCCGGATTGGCTCGCTGAACCGACGAATTGGCCGGCGATTGGAACTAATATCCCTAATCAGCATTTAAGTGGATCCTTGACGAACGACCAGTGAAAATAGAGGATGAGCTATTAAAAAGCAAAGTTCCCATTAGCATTAGTCGATACAATTTAGATTGGTGTAAAATCGATTGGAATCAATTATACCCAGGGCAACGATCCCATTCGCGGGTAATTTCTATTTAGGAAATTCTTTTCAAGGCATTTCTTAAAAAAACATTGTTCGATAGACGGTAAGAGGATTACACTGTAACTTTTTGTTAGCATTTTTTTGTTTTGTATTCATTGTAAGTAATTTTCAATCGTTACGGTTGATTTCGCATAAAAAAATTATGGAGCAGGAATTTATTAGAGACATTGAAAGCCTTTTCCTGGGAATGATTTAATGAAGTGCTTGAGTAGTGCAAGACAAATAGTAGAATCAGTGTGTTGTATTAATTACGGCATTCGAGACGTCTTTGTTCTATTTTATAAGTAGGTAATAATAATATTTTTAAGTTCATTCGCTTAAATTACGTTTAACGAGTATAATCATGTGGCTGCTGAGCCTTTGTGGTCATGTGTGTCCTTGACAAATACAGGTTACACGGTTGCACTTATTGGTTTATACGATAAAATCTTTGTTTTGAAATTCAAAGTAAATAAGTGATAAATGAGTCTTCTACCTTCGGCCCTAATAAATATGTGGCGGTTCCGCCAAACCCCACGGTACGCTTTCCTTAAAAAGCCCCATAACACCCATCTTCCCATATAATTTCGCCAAAGCAATCGCATTCGGCACACAAAAACGCTGCACGCATTTAAGAGATCAAACCCTTGATCTTAAATTCCCTGTTAAGAAAACTTACCTTCATGCATCTCTTCGCATACAATTTTCTGTAAGAATTCTTCATGCCCTTTTTAGGAATTCCATCACTCCCATTGTTTCCCGCCAATGCATTTGCATATGCCCCAGAAAACATTTCCTGTTCCAAGGACATGTAATGCTTTCAAGCATTATCTGAAATTCCTAAAATTGTTCCTTAATGTGCATATGCACCATAAATATCAAACATTCGGCACCCTTTGTCTGAGTTAAAATACTATGTCGGTCAGCTTGTTTTTACAGCTGCATCACTAGCGATTCAATAGACAAACAATCATGCATTTCTTTCGTCGCCACCACGAATTGCTTGGCATACCTAAATGCAAGCAAGGGATACGTTTCGGCAATTAACCCAAGATACGATATGCAATTTCCATTGTATAAAGTATCGTATCCCATTAACACCTTTTTACCAACGTCCGTCATAGCGACGTTACATAAACATGACCCTCATTACGGAGCGAACCATTTGGTCGCCTTTTCCTTTGTTCTCGCCGACAGCCTTTCCCGTTGTTCCACTGCTTTCGAACACGTGCAACAACATCGGATCCGAACGTCCACACACCCACACAACCATGATCTCAACTACGAGATCCGGTTTTCTTGTTCCCACAAGAGAGACTCTACGTTACACTCGTGGTAGATAAAACATATCCTTGGCAAGAATATATTCACACCCTTAAGAGAAAAGTTTTTCTCTCTCGTCCTTTTTCCTTAAATTTCCCTTTTTAGCGAAATCATCTCTGCATGAGATGATGATCGCGGAGTCCTATTACAACCACCGTTCACGACGGTCGGTTCACTCCCGCTCTCCCCCGGCTGCGGAGATGCGTAATTAAACCGAAGTCGAGTTTCTTTTGTTTTCCTGTCTAAGTGTTTTTAGTCTTATTATTGTACGTGTTCGTAAATGTAAAAGCAAATTGACAATAGTGATGCCACTAATTATTAAGCTTGTGTTGTAAGTAGAGAATGTAACCAAATAAATGCATCAAAATACCATGGATACATCCAAACCTAATGAAAGTGTCAAGCAATAGAAATAAAACTAAACAAAACGAAACCAGTGTTTTAATTTGTCGTACTGCGGTTCCTGATAGTGTTTTCCCTCTTGTTCTTGGTGATCGTGCTTGGGATAGACTTTTGCATTCGGTGGAACATAAATATGATGGAGGAGGAAGTGAACCAAGTACCCATGCTGGTACATACTTCCCCCCCATAAATACATTGTGATAATCCGAATGCATTACACACATGTAATTACAGTGAATAATACACCCCAAAAAAAGGATCGAAAAAATCACCAACGCCATATACCATAGCATTAACGTAGTACTCAGTTGAGATAAGATGTATAACGTAACTGTGTTCTGATACATCGATGCGTTGGTTCTAACCATTTTAATGTGGGTTCGAATCATATTCTTCACTGCTTGCTAAAACGGAATAACACAACCGAAGTTTCTGATCCCTTGGGTACTTCAAGCCACTATGTTTTTGGCAGCTAAATTGGTGTTAACAAGATACTAGATGAGCGATACTTTACATCAGGCACTGGTTATTGTACTTTTGCGATCACAAATACATCTAAAAGAACAGAATCTATGATTGGATTTACTGAAAGTAAATTCGAGAGGTTACGTACCACTTGGGCACTCGAGTAGGTTGTTGGTTACTTTGCCAACCTCTTCACGGTGTTAATTGCTTGGTTAGGAAATTTTTCTAGTTCTGACAAAATTCGTTCTATTGATCTCCGTAGGATTAATGTAGCATTTTTTAATACCCCAATTTTGAGCTGCTGTAATCTTTTCGTGTTCTTCCCAACAAATAGTTATCTAATGACTTGTATGTGACGGAATGTGATGTTTGAACTTGGAATGATATCGGTAGTTGACATTATATGAACGTTGGCATCGACGGTTCTACACCGATCCTCTGACCACGGAATGACATTAAAAATCCCCAATTTGTAGCCCCGTATTTTCATACTTGCCGAGACTACTTAGGTTTTACAAAAAATTGAGTAACATACATCTGACAAACAGACTAGTAGACAATGGTACTAATTATCCAATAAAACGGATGTTTGTACGAAGTAGGTGATGATTTAGATGGCAAAAACACGATTGCAGTATCCTATAATGATCTCGCTTCGACAGAAGCTGATGCAAAGACAATTCAGTACTCACGTAAACTCCTCTACCAATTGAGCAAATAGCGAATGTTTTATCTAAACTCCTAACTTCCCTTGTTTTGTTGGAATAAATTAACCAAGTGCAACAGTCTCAGAGGGTTGCTGGTTTATTTGTTTCCAGTAAACGGTATATGAATGATGTTCGAAGAGTTTCGTTGGTCAATGTCCATTTAGTCAGGGGTAGAGACAACAAATAAATTTAACCCAGCCCCTTAACATGGTGTTCATTCAACTAATATCCAATATGTCGAGTTCACCCTGAAATCGAAATTGGTAGACTTCTTAGTTTGTATCTCGTGATGGGCTATACTATCGGGCTTAACTCGGATTTCTAAATAGCAGTGACGAGTGTTAGTAAACCCAAGTTCTCTACTATGAAATACCTTTACCGGTTGACCGATTGGATTGCTTCGCGCGGGGCCCCAAAAACGGGTTATTTATAATGTGGTCTTATACTGAATTACTTCCATGTTTTTCCCCCTGAAATAGTCCCCTCGGAGTTCCGAATGAGCGACTAACTCCCTCTCAAAATTCTCTATATCAGAGGGCACCATAATGACAACCCAACATTAGTCCGAGATGTAGAGTTCCGAAACATAGTCAACGATTTCTCCCGACCGTATTGGACAACCTATAAAGCCACGGGGTGATATTCCACTAACGACCCACAGTTGGGACTGACTTACGACCTGTTCCAACATTTTCGACCAGTTCGCCGGCCAAGTTCTGAAAGATGACAACAGATATCTCCTCACTATTTTACGGAACTAAACTTAATGGTGTTATACCAAGCCAAAAATGAAGCCACTCAACCATAGCTTCGGTGAAAGCATTGCCCTCACGTTGGATATTATTATTATTATTTACTGGCCTGTAGGAACCCGGAAGTTAATGACCTCACCGACTCGGATCCGCCATTGTTCCCTGTCCTGTGCGCTCTCATTCCACGTTCGACCATCCGATCCGATCTCCTCGAGTTCCAATCTAACAATGTCCTCCCATCTCCGTCATGGCCATCCTGTCGGTCTCTTTTCAGTTAGTTTACCGTCAAGAATTCTATGCACGGTCCTATCGTTGCCCATTCGCGCTACGTGTCCGGCCCATCTTAATCTTCGCGACTTGATCACTCTCACTATTGTAGGTTTGCGGTATAGCTCTCCCAATTCTTGGTTGTGGAGTTTCCCCCACTGTCCTGACTCCTCGTCATATTTACCACCAAATATACGCCTTAAAACTTTATTCTCGAATACGCGGAATTTGTTCTCTTCCCGTTTTGTGAGAGCCCATGTTTCGCATCCGTATAGTGCAATCGGCATGATTGCGGTTCTATGGACACGGAGCTTTATATTACGTGATAGCAGTTTGGATTTTAATAGTTTACTGGCTGCATGCCAACTAGCGTTGCCGGAGTGTAGTCTTTTGTTAATTTAATGCTCGTCAGTATCGTTCCCAGATATTTAAATTCTTTGACATTTTCAAATATCTTGCCCCTGACGTTTATATGTGTTCTCTGAGGTCCACATGCTCTCGTCGTAATCATGTATTTCGTTTTGTCTTCGTTTATTTCTAGGCCCACCTCTTCTGCTGCTTGCATGATGATTTCACAGTTTTTACTTATAGTTTCGAGGTTATCGCCCAGAGCGGCGATGTCATCCGCATACGCGAGCACTTGTGTGACCCCGTTCAGGGATGATCCGGCCGTGTTGTCGTCTGGTACCTTTCTGATAACGTACTCGAGGACAAGGTTAAAAAGGCATGGTGAGAGGCCATCCCCTTGTTTTAGTCCGTCCCTGATTTCAAATGATTCTGAGAGGTGGTTTTCTATTCTAACTCGCACTTTGTTTTCGTTCATGCAGATTTGAATGAGGGCGGAATATTTTTTCGGGATCCCCCGCTCAACCACAATATGGTAGAGTCTTTGCCTTGCGACTGAGTCGTCGGCTTTTTTGAAGTCAACGAACAGTTGGTGAACCATCGCTCTGTATTCCCGCTTATTTTCTAGCAGTTGCCTTATTGTGAACATCTGGTCGCTTGTTGACCGGTTCCGACGGAATCCGCATTGGTAGTCTCCCAATATTTCTTCTGCGTACGGTGTGATTCTTGCCAGTATGACATTTGTTAATATTTTGTATGTGGTTGGGAGCAATGATATTCCTCTGTAATTTTCGCTGTCAGATCTATTGAGGTTTTTCATTCTTCCGGAATGACTTCCTTATCCCATATTATTTTAACCAGTTGGCGGATCTTTCGACCGGTTCCCTCTCCTCCATGCTTCACAACCTTTGCCGGTATGCAATCGATTCCGGGAGCCTTGTTGTTTTTCAGTCGATTTATCGCGTCTACAACTTCGTCGAAAGAGGGCTCTGGGATCTGGGGCTCGATTGTATGTACGTCTGGTGCGTTTATTTGTGGTTGATGGATGCGCACATTGAGCAGGTTTTCAAAGTGCTGCTTCCATCTTGTCACGATATTTTTTGTTTCTGTCACCAGACAGCCGTTTGTGTCTCGGAGTATTTTGGCTCTCCCTCGGTAGCCATTTCTAATTGAATTTATGCCGGCATACATACCTCTGCTGTTCTTTGCTCTGGCATTTTCTAGGATTTTTTCGATCCGAGTCTTCTCCCATTCGCATTTTTTGCGTTTGAAAAGTCTAGTTGTTTCTTTCCGAATTGTCGCGTATCTTACTGCCTTGACTTCATCATATGCTTCTAAGTGGATCATTCTGAGGCGTTTACGTTGTTCGATCTTTGCCCTGCACTCATCGTCAAACCAAGGTTTGGACTTAGTTGTTTTCTTAAATCCTAATACCTCTTGGGCTGTTTGTTTGATTGTGTCTCTGATCGATGCCCATTTAGTGTCCACACTATTGGTTTCTTCTTCCTCACTACTCTCATTCTCTAGGATGCTAAATCTATTCAATAGTTCGTCTTGATATTCCGCCCTTTTACGTAGGTCTTTTAGTTTATCAATTTCGAAGTTTTTGCTCGTCTCCCGTGACTGTCCATGTGGGTTTGTTGCAAGCCGACTTCTAATTTTGCCCATCACTAGAAGGTGATCGGAGTCGCAATCTGCTCTTCTATATGATCTTACGTCAAGGATGTTCGAGTGGTGCCTTTTGTCTATGAGGAATAGACCACCTATTTGGTTACGCGTCACGCCGTCGGGTGATATCCATGTGGCTTTATGGATTTGCTTGTGCTTGAACATCGTGCTTTTTACTACCAGATCTTTTGACGCTGCGAACGTGATAATTCGAATACCATTATCATTTGAAACGTCATGTAGGCTTTCTTTACCCATTGTTGGTTGGAAGATATCTTCCTTTCAAATTTTCGCATTCAGGTCCCCGAGGAGGATTTGAACATCGAATGATGAGATCCCATCAAATACTTCCTCTAGGGTCTCGTAGAATGTGTCCTTCGTTTCTTCGTCCGTAGATTCTGTTGGGGCGTGTACGTTTATAAATACATAATTGTACCATGGGCCCTGTATTTTTAGCACCGACATTCGGTCATTAATAAATTGCACATCTTTTACATGAGGCGTAATCTTCTTGCTTATGATGAACCCGGTTCCGAGGTTATGTGTATCGGTACCTCCACACGACAGCGTAAACCCATTGCTTTCGAATACTTGATGTGGGAGTCGAACTTCCTGAAGCGCGACGATGTCCATTTTATATTGTTTCGCGTTTTCTACGACCATCTGTATCGCGCCTGGTTTATATAACGTTCGATAATTCCACGTGCCGACGCGTATATCCCGCTTTTTCAGTTTTTCCCTACGTCTTCTTTTTGCCGAGTCGGTGTTTTCTTGATGATTTTTTCCCTTATGGTAGTGTCGGCTCATCACACCTACGCCTACCGGGTTTTTCGTGGGATTGTTTTTTGTATATTGGTTATTCATTTTTGATCCCACGAGTCTTGGGTTTTCAGATAGTCCCCCACATCAGAGCCCCTTTTTGATATGGTAAAGTCTGCTTACTGCTCTGATTCGACCTGGCGCCGTTATAATACAGCCGGTATACCCCTGGCTGCAAACCATCCAATGGGCACGGTGACGCGTAACACCCTGGATTAGGGGTGGTAGATCTTTGTGTGTTACTCCTCGCTAGCCTATCTGACATGGGTGGGCCTACTGGGAGCATATGCTTCCGTCAGCATACCCTGAGTGATTCATTGTAATTTAAGCCCTCGCACCACGTCAAGGTTTCTACCAAGCGAGGCCCTCACGTTGGATAGCCTAAAAGTATTCGACAAAATCTGACACCCGATTACACTACCGATATTACTGTCCTATAGAGGTTTAATCTGAAAAGGTAAGGCACGATACATATTGAATCAGTTAGAAACTATTATTCTGACCGATCAATTCCAGAAGTTCTGCCTCCTGTCATATTAATACTGGCGTTCCACACCGTTCCGTATCCTAACTCACTCTATTCTCCATTTTTAAAAACGATCTTTTGTCCATTTCTGGCGTTTCTAATACACACAGTAGTACACAAGTTAATAGTGACGAACACCGAAAGAAATATGAATAAGCAAAGCACCAGAGCCATATGCCATACCGATAAGGTCACAATTCACATTAGTTGAGAGTCTACTTGAGTTTAGAAATCGAATTCGTACACGCGACAGTGGCCTGATGTGTTGTGCATTGGTTGAAACTTTAGTGATTCTAGCCGTCATAACGTGGACCGAATAACACATTCTTCACTACCGTCGCAAACACTATACCTTGCCCACAACACAATTCATTTGTTTTCTGATAACAAAACGTTGATTTTCTTGAACATACTCGACCAACCTCTTCAAACCTCGATGCCAATCCAGGATGTACTAGACTCATTTAAATCCAACCTCAACATGATATTGTAGGGTTATTATTATTTATTGTGGATTTACCGTTCCTGTATTGTTATTTCAAGGCAACGTGTATGCTTATCCTGTAAGGAATTTCTATTTTAAATATAACCTGCTGACGTGTCGGTCCTGGCTGGCGGGGCAAAAGTCCACTTGAGGGCGGCGTAAAGGGCTACGTAGTCACCGTTTTTTTATCGGAAATCTTCCTGCTGACCCGACTTTCAGTCTAGGCTCCTTCCGGTTGGTTGTTACCGGACTTCCTGGTGAGCAGTGATGCCGACAGCCTTGGCCGTCAGTATAGGGCGACTCATGGTACCCACAACAGTAAATTTTTTTCCAAATAAAAAAGGGTTGTCTTTTTTTCTGTATTTTTTATTTGATTTTAATTATTCAATTTATATTAATTATGTTAGGCCATAACTTCGGTCTTCGGGAATTTGACTCTGTATTTACCCTTTGGCCATAGCTTGGTCGGTCTTAGGAACTGTACTGTGTCGAAAATCAAAAGGCGCCGCCCTTTTACACTCTGTTCCCGAAGAGACTTCTAAGATAAAGTATATAAAACTTCCGAGAATCAAAAACAAAATTTTGTGTGCGCTTCAATCGGAATGAATGTTCTAGGAAAAGGGTGGGAATTTGTTTGAACACGTCGAACACAGTGGTACACGCATTCGATACAGTGCAAGAATGGGCAATGAAACACAGGTATTAGTAGTTTAAATTTATTCATTAAAAGATACATGCAATATATACTGTACCATTTTTGCGAAGGTATAATCACGGTCGCTACTCAATTGAGTGTGGTGAAATCATTGCACCTCTCCAGAAATTTTCCCGGCACACTCGTTAGAGGAAGAGATTTAGTTCACGATAAAATTTAACTTGAGATGTATGGATAAACCCAGCTAATCGTTCTTTGGCCAAACGGCACATATGCGGAATGGTCTTTCTGATCGTTCAAGGGTTTAAATTTTTTTTTTTTTTTTTTTTTTTTTTTTTTTTTTTTTTTTTTTTTATAACAACCTGTGGGTGGCAGTCTTCGAAATAAATAAGTGGCGCCTGATTCATTTCACAGTTATATATCCAGATGGGTCCAGACTCAACCGCAATCTGCATACCCACGTGATATATATTTTTTATAACAGTGCGTTAACAATTTATATGCAAATGTAATTTTCCGGAGATTCACTATAAAAGTGTGTGTGTTGTTGATCATCTGGGAACGTAGTTCACTATTTGTTCAACACGTCACATGGTTCAACGTTTCTTACCATGTTTTTCTATCACATGTGTTATGGGCTTTAACATTTCAACACTCAGTTTTCTCACTGTGGTGTCACAATGAAATTCTGGCACCGGACTGAAGTGTTAAGTTTTTTTTTTTTTTCTGAAGTGTTAAGGTTCGGATTCCGATTACCATACAAAGAGAAACAGGAGAAGATTCACGAAGGTAATAAAACACTAGAAAGACAGGCAAATAATCCTACACTCTTCCATAGATAATAGACCTGTGGGGTGGGCTTAACTGTGCTCCTGCACGGGAGCGGATTCGATAAACACCCACTGAATAACATTGGATAACAAGAAGAAATGTCAAAAATACTAAAACGCGCTGGATTGACTGTTGTTAATGTTGTCTTCCTTTATTTATTTTTTTATCTTTTTAAAGTTCATTTGAGTTCACTTAATTCAAACTTCAACTTAACAAAAGTGATTCACGATAATGTTATTAATGTCGAGAGCACTTCGACCTTTGGGTTTGAATGTTTCTTAACTGATATTGAAACATCCGCAGTATGTCCACTTAGTTTTTAGTTCCCGATAGCACGTTGACACCGATAATCCATGGTTCTGGTGACAGCCCGTTCGCACAATAAACTATTCGCGAATTCTCTCGTACGAAATAAAATTTGAAACTTAAAGTTCTTTACCCATCCACACTCTACAACCCGGGAGTAAAGGAAAACTCGACTCTTGGCATGTGTGTAATCCCGACAGGAGATAAAATCTGACTCCCCGAGCTGCGCGACGTTGACCCAGCCTCTCCGTGATTGCGATGAGTTTCCACGCATGTCATCGCAGGGGAAAAACAATCTTTCCTTTTCAAGAAAGACACCCAAACACGCGCTGGGCGCAGGACAGGAAAAGCAGACATGCAGCTGGTCTAATATGATGATCGGTGTACGGCTGGGTGTATTCCCATCGTACGATTGGGGATCGATTTGGGTTGGCGATAGGTCAACATAGCTTCGCTGCGACGGCAAAGGCTACTAGATTTGGGTGCATGTTTATTTTAGGCATTGGATAATGCACAGGAATACTGGCATGCAGGCAAAAATAATTTCTTCTGTTTACGTAGAGTACACAGAAGCATTTCGTTTAGAATAGCCAGCGTGAGAATAGTGGCTGGTCGTGGTTTAGACAACGAATCGTCAGACATGATCATGGGTATGATTGTCTAACGTCAATCATATTCGTGCCCAAATCCCATGATCGGTAGATAACCGATAAAGGAAATTGGTCGCAACTGTAGCGAACCTTGGGATTGGAGCAATATTCACTCATGAACCGTACCAATAATACCGGCTACATCTGTGCCAACAATTACGTTGGCCAGCGCGTGTTTATCGTTTATAATTGCTGACAAGCCGAGCCGATTGGTCTGGCACGGTTCATGTAATATGATTGAAATAATTTGTTTGATGTGCATGCTTGCTGGGGTTTTACTTTCAGGTGAAAGAGAATGAAAGGTACCTTGCGCTGCCTAAAATTACAGGTAGGTATGGTGTCTTGTGGGTGGGGGAAAAGCAGGTTGATTTAAAGTAATGGATGGTTCTTGAGGAAAGCTTTAAAGAACCACCACAGACCTTTCAGGGTAGTAGTGAGAATCATCAAAAACTATCACCCACTCCACCGTTCACAAATAATATCAGTATGCAATATGGAATGGTTTTCACAGCATACCTATGCACACTCAAATCTTTTTTTGAAGAACATTTTTTCTCCGTTTACTGAACCAATGCAAAGCGTCACCATCGGTCTTAGTCATTTCCCAAATAGAAGCAGGTCAATATACAAGAAACTCCAAAAAAGATGGGCCAGCATCCAACTCTTTCTATTGAGGCATTACACCGACTTCTATTACATCAAGGGTTATCGAATTAATAATCAACCTTCATCTCTAGAAACGATAGATATCCTTAATGATCTTCGATATAGATCTACAAGAGACCGGTTTTCCTTACCAACAAATCAAGGCACTCGATGAACTACTATATTGAAAGCAAGTTTGTTGCACTAGGTATCTCCCAAGTGTTCGAAATTGCTTGCCACCCACCTTGTTTGTGGAAACTGTATTCCTTTAAAATTTATTGTGCACTAGCTTAATGGATCAGAGACGTTCTTTCTGTTGGAGTAAGTTTGTGGTGATCCCAGACACACACGAAACGCAACCATACAATATGATAATATATACAACACAAAAGAGTATCAATAAAGAAATCATCAGAGCCGTACACCAAAGCATTAAACGGAACAATACACAGCTTAAATAGAGGGTAAATGCATCGTCATGTACATGCGGCCGTGGTCTCACCAGCTGATGCATTGATTCGAACCTTTTTATAGCGTAGGTTCGTATTATGTTCTTCAATTTATTACAAAACGCTGCAAGCTTCTCTAAGTTCCTAATCAAATAACAGATCTAGTATTTGGGCCATAAATAATAATTATATACCAATGGGAATTACCTAAGAGAATAGAAATCAATAACTTCAAAACTGTATTTGTCTCATGTCATGGAAACAGATTCCAACTCAAAATCCAATCTTTCAATAATAGAGCGTCGGTTTTTGTTAACAATGCAAATAGGCCTCACCATGCTCTTCGGGTTTCATAAACAAACAGATAATATTCTTGACTCATTGATTTTATATGTCAATAATATATCTATAACACATTATGATTGAAGAATATGTTCTTCGTTCTCCAACTTTTTTTGCGAGCTATGTGAGTTAAAGAGTGCCCAACGATTTGCATTGGAAGTGAATTGCATACGAGCACTAGAGTTCGTCATTTACGAAAGCTGCACTTACTCGACGGACGGTTAAGTTCGATTGGCAACGATATCATGCGTTTGCGTCCTATATATGACCTTATACCCCCATTTGCACTAACACACTCCAATTCGTCACAGTGAAGGAAACAAGCTTTCAACATGTTAGTTCAAAAGTCAAAGTATTAATAGAAAGGTCTATGTCATAAATATTACTAACGGGTCTGTTCAGAATCATCACAGAAAAAAGAGTATCCTGTCTTGGTGTACTTACCCTAGCAAGGGTATCTTAGCTTGGATATAATATAAGTCAAAAAAACAAATCCCAAACTAGACGACTTATCATGAATCAACAATCACCATATGGTCTCACAGTATTATCCTATAGCCCCTTTAAAGCATCCGCATTAAGGGTATTAAGGATAAAAAGTTCGAATAACATAAACCCTTAATAAAATATGTAAATTCTTCAGAAAAAAGATAATAATATGTCCTTCCTTGTATCAGTCAGATATCTCCCAACTAAAAACTCATCTGTTTAAGTGCAAGCGATTACGAAGAAGGTTTGGAGCATTAGTTTAAGTTTCACTCTGGTCTAACTACTTTGCATTGGCCGTTGGAGAGTATGTTACTGTATTTAATTCCGATTACCAGTCCATAGAAATATATTATCCGTCTGAAAAACTTACTCGATAACGCTTTAGAGTTCCGTTCCACACTTTAGTAAATTGAAAATCTAAAATTCAAAATCGTAGAATCCATTTCATACCTTATGCTTCAATCGTATAACTATTTTTTGTTTCACTATGAATAGTCGATTAGTTCGTTTTGATGAAAAGGAAGCAATGAGCTTCAAACATTGGGTGTAAAACCTTTACCCGCTACACATACATAACTTTAAAGTCAATAACTTTAATAATAATACCAACATTTAGTGCAGAGAGTACAAATGTCGGTGAAAGATAAAAAGTTGCATTTTATTCAATAGAAAGGTCTGAGTTTAGCGCTCGATCCAAATAGTCAAATTAAAATGCTACCTTTGCAAAATATAAATAATCTTATTATGTTTCCAATTAGTTGTTCAACTGATTAAAGCGGGCGATAGAGAGTTAGTTACCCAGTATAATACAAAACCTGGAATAGAAGAAGTTCCATTTATGAAATTGAAAGACTTGCACTTGGTGCTTCCTAATGAATTCCACTGCTCGGCTTCGTATTTTATTATAAAGTATAACGCTATTTTTTAACCATATTTTAAAAAAGAAAATAGAAAACGGAAAAGAACAAGCAGAAAAATACTCTGAACGACAAAGTAGTTTTTGTACTGGGCCCGGAGTTCTAAAATGAGTTTTGTATACCCGTCACGAGTACTAAAAAAATGCCCATTCATTGTAAATACATCTGTGATGAATTATAAATGATGAATGAAATTCACAGCTGGTTGTAACGACTCCTACGTATACGCAAACGACCATGTACGGCAGTGAAGACGATCCGAATTACGTTTTGTAATATTTGTGTTCGTATAAAACACACAATGAATTGATTATTCATGATAACTGTTATGTGAGGTGATATATTAATGTAGTTTTAAGTGAGAATGATTTCTAATAACCACCTAAAAAGTATTTCCGTCACCTTGATTAAATCACATTTTGAATAAGAAAGTATTGACATAAATGTTCGCAAGTAACATTCACCTCGGTGATCAAATGAATATCTCCTATTTCTCGGTGTTTTCTCCGTTATGGGTTTTTTTTTATTGTTACACCAAAGGATATGTAATCTTCTAAAGATACCGCAGGCCCGAGTCTTTGACATGCACGTTTCACAGAGGTATACAGTATGACACAATGCTAAAACACAGGAATTTATATCCACCTCTGCGCAGATGTTTCTGAACCGTCTCGCCTTTTATTTTTTATAGCCGTCTTTAGATTTAAAGTTCCGGACGAAGGGCAAATATTATTTTGTTGCCTTGAACAATCTGCGCACGGGGCCAAGAATTTTTCTTGCCCGTATAAAATGTTTTCCTAGAATAGATGAGTAATTCAAAATTGATAGCTGTAGCTCATCTCCTGAGCTGCACGGAATTTATGCACTGTGCAGATGTTGCAAATTTGAATCTTATAAAATAAAAAATTAGTAATTTCGTCTTAATCTACACGAGTTTGACGAACCGGAACAAGTTTATTAATTTTTGGATGATTGAGCACTTAAAAAAGTTTTAGATTTTTAACATAAAAACGGACGATTATTTGTTAATAAAATGTCCAGACAACCATCTTATCAAAAATGTTCTATGTATTGTTATATACAAAACCCCCACCTAAACATGTGTACCGGGCCAAGCTCCATTCTATTTGGGATCACATAATGGAATCCCCTCCGAAACCATTATTCGACCCACGATACAAAAATTCTTTAGCGGCACCGCTAAAGAATAAAACCCTAGAGTACAGACGTAGTATATGAAGGCACCGTTCCCTTTAATCCTATTCAAAGAAAAATTTCCTAAACGGAACAAGGAACGCGACCAAAAATACGTTCGGTTTTTTTATTACACTTCTCTCGGGAGAGGCGAACCTATAGCTCCGAGTGGGCGCCCCCAGATACCACCAAAAAAACGGATGCAGTTCCTCTTGAACAGCTGCAGGTTGTAACGCTCCGGACGAGAGTTCCACAGTTTCCCCGTTCTGTAACGGAACGAGTTCTGGTCCAGGGATGTTCGCGCCGTCGAGAGATGAACCGCAAACTCGGATTGTCTTGTGGAACGCATATAAGTGGTATACCACGAATATCCGAAGAACAGTACCCGTGATAATATCTGTAAAACAGACAGAGGTTGGCTACGCGCCTTCGGTGTGATAGCGACTGTAGTCCCGACGTCAGTGCCGAGTACTCGATCAGGCAGATCGCTCGCCTCTGTTATCTCTCAAGTAAGTCAAGGGTATGTTTAGGAGCCGAGCTCCAATCATGAGAGCAATATCCGAGCCCGGGTCTAAGTAAAATATTTCTTGGCTCTAGAAAGATAACTCAGTTTTCCTGAGGCTGGCCTGGCCATGCTCGACATATGTTTATGCCACGATATATTCGCACAGACCGTGACGCTGAACAATTTCAAGGTTTCGCCGGATTTGAGGGCCCGGCCATTCAACATCAGCTGTGGAACCGATGATCCACTTTTCTTTGTGAATGTGCTATATTCTGTCTTCGCTGAATTAAGGTCGACGAGATTGGCTTTTCCCACCTGCAGCACCTTATCCAGATTCCGATTCAGAGAGTCAATCTGTCTACATCTCAGCTGATATGACGTTGATGCACCAATCGGCCGAACACTGGAAAAAGAGGAAACAAGCGTACTATCATTCGCAAAATTGAACACTTTGTTGCCCGTTGTCGCCAACAAATCATTTATTTGAACCAGAACCAAGGTTGGAGCCAAAATAGAACCTTGAGGCACCCCTGAATTAACAAGATACAGACCCGAACAACCCGGTTCGATCGGTTTTCAAAGAAGCCCTTCGTCCAGTCACAAAGCTGCTGGGAAAGTCCATATGCACTAAGTTTGCTCAGCAATGCCCCTTGCCAGACGCGGTCAAAAGCGTCAGAGATACCCAATGCGACCGCCATTGACTCACCATGCTGCTCAATCGCAGATGTCCATATATCGGTGCCAAAGGTCTCCCGTGGACCTCCTGCCACGAAATCTGACTGCCAGTCCGTTGCACTCCAAATACTTAATTAGCTTGTGGCGTTTCTAAGAGATACACACACAATACACAAGCAAATAGTGAAGAACACCGACCGAAAATCGAATAAGAAAATGTATCAGAGCCACCAAGCAGTGATCTGAGTTTCCCATTGGCTCAGAAACCTCTATGGTATAAATACTCGGTTCGGATGTCCAAAACAGATCCAGGGTGTTCGCATAATCACCTCGGGCATCCGGCACTCGTGTGGGTTCCTCCACGAGTTGACTCAAGTTGTGGCTAACAGCGAACATCTCCGCCACCCTCACAGCCTCCTCGGTTCTGTTAGAATATACCAACCAGCCGGAATTGTGTACATTAAAATCGCCAAGGACAACAATTGCAGAAGCTGGGTACTTAATCTGTATCCTGTCGACGGTATATGAAAGATGTTCGAAGAATGTCGCTGGTCGATCATCATTCGGGGAGCGGCTAAGACACCAAAGAAATTTAACAGAATTCCTCAGAACGGCCTTCAACCACAATGATGTCCATGCTATTGGATTCCAACGCCTCCATCCTCTGGCAAGCCAGGTCGGACCACCCAAAGACACAGACTCCGCCCTTAAAACGGAATCTCGAATGTAAGTCGTATCCTGAGTACGAAGATATGTCGAATCAGTTGACGAATCGACCTGGGTCTCAGTTAGGGCAAGAATATCAGGTTTCGCTGCTTGCAAATATTAATGTACGGCGATACAAAAATGTCTTTGACACCGTTGTCCAGTAAAATATAATTACCAAGTCTGGCCACGGCTGGAAATCTGAGGTAATGTTTAAGGGTTTCTAGACGGTTTCCTATCCATGGTAAATTGCCTAAGGGTCAGACCAAGAATGCGCTAGCTCACAAAAGAGATCATAATACGAAGGATCTTATGTGAGATCACCGCAAAAGAAAAATAACACATTGCCTTTTGTGAACGGTTTTCATGCGATCGAACGATCAGAAAAGCAGAAAGTTGGTTGTGAGGTATTAGCCACGACGCCCAGCGGAGTTGGCGTCAGTCTATTATACAGTTATATCGAAATTTAATAGTCGAGAAAGAAGAGTCGATAAATATGTTGTGGTCTTTCTCTCAGGGAACGTGTCTCCTTGTCCTGAAAAGGATGAGGGATCGCTTTAGACCGCTCCTGAGAGGGTCCGCTGCGGTCGCCACCGTGCTTCCTCAGACCTGAGGGAAGAGTGACGACCAGTTGTTGAATACGGTTCAAATATTCCAATAATAAGACAGTTTCAATATATGATAGAATTTACATTTATATTTATTTATTAATTTTAGTTTAGTTTAGATACATTTATTGGTGTCGTTAAACCTAGAACGCCAATTGAGACTGTTCATCGAATACAAAATTCATCGGCCTTTTATACAAAATCTTATCGGGATTTTTTATCGCGGATGCATCGAAATGCAAGCAGAATTTCGAAATGTACTTCGACTGGAGTCGAGTACTGGAGAAAAGGAATGGGATATCTATTTTTACAATATGCCCATCTGGCTAGAATGCAGATGAAGATAAGGATTTGTAGGAACATGGGTTTGTCTGCATATGAAGATATGCATTGTGGTGTTTAGGTTTTAGGAAGTTCTAGAAATATGAGCATGGATGATAAACGAATATTTGATTCCTTTATCGCGATTTTGTATTTTTGAATTCGGGTGATTGATTTGTTTGAATCATCCTGTAGGTGTTGGAACTTGGATGTATGTGTGAGGAAAAGAGATGGTAGGTCTTTGTAGAGCACTACAAATAGAGTGAATGGTTGTTCGTGAGTGGTTCGAGTCACTGTTTATTGAACAAAACAAAATTTTCATATAAGTGAATACTATCGTGAACGTGAATAAACCCGCATACGTAACACAAAACGAAAGAAGAAAAAGGCAACGGAGAAAAGTGGTAGAGAATAATTAAAGTAAATTCTTAAGTAAATCTAAAGACAAGGACAAATGGTAACACCGAGTTTTTGAAATAAGTGATTTTGTTAATAAAGAAAAGAATTTAATAAAAACAATTATTGACTCAAAACGTTTATTTGAATATACATTTGGGAGGGAAATAACTGAAAAGGTTTCTAACTTTGGTGTAAATATTCGCGCATCGTGTTCCACGGATGATTCCCACAGAAGACCCCAACAATAGATTACTCGTACCAGGTGGTAATTGACCCCATCTCAAGAAGGAATAGGAAACAGAACTGTAGCGTTCTACGAACGCACAATTCCACCCAGGTAAGGTTCCTACCCTTCAAGGAACAAACCTACCCTGAAAACGTTACACGCGCCCACAGACGCGTGCCACTAAGTCCGCTAGGGCGCTGAAACATTTAGCCAACGTTGAGCCCGACACTTAAAAGCAAGGAACTGGACGTCCAAAGCTTTCAATATCAAGCTCAACAAGTCGATTGTAGCATACCTGAAACTAAGGTAAAAAAATCCATTCATCTTATTCCCAAAGACTGAAATGCGCCGCACTCCAGCACTGCACAATCTGAAATCCTGAACATCTACACGATGTTACAAGGAATCGCTATCGTCGGCAAATTAGCCGACCAACGGATGCACGTGCAAGTGGTCTGCCACAAAGACCACAAAATACATCGGCAAACAAAAGAAATAGTAACTTTCTGCAATAAAGCATATCGCCTATCCGCTACCAAATTGTAGGCAACCGTAATTATCTCAACGAGATAATTCGGAAAATTTATGAGGTTAAAAACCTACAAAGGAACTAGTCCGACCCCACGGTCCCTTTTGAATTTCACACCATTAGAAAGATCTAATGGATTTCGGCTGTATTGACAAAAGTCAAACAAGACCCACGGACAGTACGTCCAAACAACCATTGAATATCTCCGGTCTGTGCGCCAGATGTGCCGTGCAAACACAAGGCCTGGGAGATGAGTTCGATCACCACCACGGATGGTGATAAGGATGTATGCGTCGATTGACTTTCTCCTTTCCAGGAATCTAAAATTACCCCTGGGACTTAATACGGAGAGGGAGATACGAAAAAGCAAATGATTAATTGTTCCTAGTAATGTATCATATTTTCTTGTAACGTAATCTATGGGAGTAACGTGTGTTTCGTTCATGTGGTTGGCTGCGTTTTTTTTTTTTTTTAAATATTGTCGAGACATTTATTTAATTCGAATCCGGCATAGTGTGCAATTTATAAACAATTAGTTTTATGAAATAAAAAAAGATTAAATCCGTAAACGATCTGCGTGTTTTATTTGTGCTGTTCGCTCGGTGGATTCTTTGTGTGCTAGCAGCGTTCGGCGGAACGCTGCAACCAGGTCCTTCACCCGAAGGACAGTTAACATCCGTTAAAAGTGTCAACCTAAATTACACCCAATAAACATTCGCCAAAGTTAAATCACACCAAATAACCTTCCGCCAGAGAACATCCAACGCCACCTCAATGGAGCAAGTCGATGGGCCACCACCAGCGATACGCACACACACACCCAAAACCGTAAGTCATTTATATATTAATATATTTATGTAACAGTATTTCGATGTGGTATATAATTCTAAAGGTGTTGTAAATGTTTTAAATCCATTGAATAGAAAGTGTTTCACTTATGAATTGTAAAAAAAATCCATTGTCCTAGAGGAAACCATATGAAAGAATTACAAATTTGAGTAAGAAAAATTGTTTGCTGTTAACTAACTGATCAGTAACAGATTCTAAAGACATGTCTTGATGTGCTAGAAAATATCAAAGGCTAAGCTATTATATTGTATCCTATCTACACGCCAGTTCCTCAATAGTATACTGGTTAGTATACCCGCCTGTCACGCGGGAAACCGGGGTTCGATTCCCCGTCGGGGAGCCTCTGGCGCAAGACTAATGACCTTGCGCGGAAAAAACAGATCATTATGGAAAGTTTGACAAGCCTCAGGACTTGCTAAATAAGGCCAAGACCGGTTCCAGGTTGTAGTGCCGATGATGATGATCTACACGCAGCTTCTTGTACTTTCGGGACTGAAATTTCACTTACAAAAAATGTTCCTCTTATTCTATACGGTTCAAAATATCTTTAAAATCCACAAGAAAAGTTTGCAGTTCTCCGTTAAGACCTTCAAGAAATACTTTACTCCGTTTAAATTGGCTACAATGTTCGTTCTTCTCCAAACTTCCGTATATGGTCAAGAGATAACATAAGCGTTACACATCCTGTCTTCTCTTTTCTATGGGTATTACTACTCAACTGAAGTGAATATATTCAACCTCTCTAAACATTCTCTCGCGATGCCCACCAATCAGAGAGTGCATAGGAGTTCATATTAAATGTCAACTTCAGATATATGGGTAGACCCAATTAAACGTTCTTCAGTCGAACCACACCCATAAAAAGTGACATATTCTGTATTTCCACGTTACTTTCATATCCCGGCATTCCAAAGATCAATGTACATCAATGCCTGGTCTCCCTGTCGTCTTTCTCTTCTTTCGCTCGCCATTAAACCAGGTTAATCCTATACCGCCGCGCTATTTGTTCCTTCAACATTCCCGAAAGGATAAACAAACACAAATATATTCATCATCTATGCCAGAGATGTACTATATCAAAATTTGCAGCTAACACACAGTGTGCGTGGTGTCCGCTCTATTTTATACAAAAACGAAAAATGGCGAAGCATCTTTCAAAATTCAAATTCCCAACAACTTGCTCACCTCACTTGGAATGGCAAGAAGCGTTCATTCGTACTGACATTTTCAAACCACAAACATGTCATGTGAGCATTTCCTTCCAAAGAGACATTTCTCATTCTTATTCAAATTCAAAAGCTCCTGACATGTGGTTCCGATGCCAACCCACAATTTACATTGTACATCTGTTGTATACACCTACTTTTGTCCCTGTATTCATAGCAATTCAAGTTGTATACTTTGAATGTATAACTTCGAGCAGGAAGAGGTGTTTATGATGTCCGAATGTCAAGCGGCCCATTAAGATGCATTTGCGAGAGGAAATTTACTAGAAGCACAAGAAGGAGCTATTCCGATTTGTGTGTCTGCGCTTTTTAATCACCTTTCACACCATTCTCTCTAAAAGTGATGTGTGAAGCTAAAATGTTTAAAAAAATTACTATCCTACAAACAAGATCAACCTGTGGGGAATGGCAAGCTATTTAATTCCAGAGAGGACATTTTTAAAGTTTCTTCATAAAAATGTGACAAAACTAACCAAAAGTTTTATGGCCAAAAACTGGTAGTGAGGACTAATACTGCCCGGTGATGTGGAAGGTAATGAAATCACAGAAAGAAATCCTTTAGTTTCATAAAAATCGAATAACTTCCTAAGCATTTGCAGCTGACTTGATGGCAGTCACCATAGCTCACTGTAAACACACTGAGACTAGTTGAAGTTGCATCCTACGGTTTGACAATTTAGCACCATATCAACTGTAAACCGCGATATCTACTTCGCTGAGAAACAAAACGGACGATATGGTCGCCACAAACTTTTTCATGGGAATACTAAAGAATAAACAGCTCAGTTGACCAACAAAATTGAGCACAACTTACGGCAACTCTTTTTGTCCTTTGAATAACGAAGATCCTACCATCACAAACTTCTTACCGAAAACAAGTAATTCGCGATTCGAAGAGATTGCACTTTGAGTCTTTCAAAGTTCACTGTAATAAACCGACAACCCTCCGGACCAAAAAACAAATTTGCATGGCACTTTTAAGGACACGTCCTCCGTAACGACGAAGCACCGTTGGATAAAGGAGCAAAAAGCCATTTGTATCAAGAGCATTAGGTCTAAGAAAATTTTCTTTATTTCGCTGTAAATGTCCTTAATTGCTTCCCGTGTCATCGGTGCGGTACTTAATGGCGAAATTTACTGGTGCAATAAATCGTCTTTTCTCTTGTCCTTTTTTTCTCTGGTCATTTTGTGGTCAAGAAGATTTGTTGTGAACAATGAAGAAGAAACGAGCTTGTGCGAAGGTCGCGTCTCTTTATACTTAGGTCCATCCAATTGTTAGCAATTACAGGGATGGCACCAGTCCTTGGGCTTTTGAGAATTAGAAAATATAGGAAAATAAGACATTGGGGTCGTTGGATGTGTTCTTTGCCGCTGGTTGCACAGTGCCTGACCAGTATAGTCCCTTCTGCAAATGACATGTTAGTGGATCATAAAATCCCCTCAAGGGCATTTGTGGCAAAATGACAGCAACCTACGCAACAATATTATAGTGTCTAGTGACAAGGGAGAATTCGGTACAAAATAATTAAATAATTGGTCCGGTAATCTTATGATGAGTCTGTGGTGTACGAGACAATTGATACGTGGTCGCAACACATTGTGTGTCGTTGTTTATATTATTTTATGTGGGTTGTAGTTACAATTTAACTGTGATTTATTGGCTGGGAAAGACCATTGCACGAGGGGGCTTATTTACAGTTGTCAGATGTGATGTCAGAATTTCAAGGAATTTGGTTTAGTTTCTGCAGCTATTGGCATTTTATCCAAATAGTTAGTTTAGTCGTAATTCGTGGCAAGGTGTAGGGTTATATTTTCATTAAATTTGTTTTTTGCATACCTCGGTTGGCGGGGCTTCAGGGTCTTTTGGCCTTGTGTCCAAGATGAAAAGTATTTCGTTTTATTTATTTTATTTATTTAATTTTTATTTTGGCAGTTGCCTCGCCCGCTGGATTCGGACTGATCACGAATCCAAAAAAAAAAAAAAAAAATCGGGTGGCGAGAGGCCTTCATCTTGTCTCCAGCTTCTGGTCATCTTGCGATAACCAGAATGACGCACATCCGTGAAGATGTTGGGCTCGGTCTCAAGATATCTAAAAAGAAAGGGGAGAGGCGTATCTAAGGATAGTGTGGACAGGGTTAGTTCGATTGTTCTCTAACTACTTGGTCGCAGGGGGGAGGGGGGGGGGGGTGATGGGAAAGAAATCGTACAAGACTGGTAGGTCTTGAGTGCGATAGTAAACGCAGATCACGTCTTTGGCGTCTGATAATCTGCGCTTTGGTCGGTGTGTATGTGAGTGTTCACGAATCCAAAATGTGCCGCCCTTTTATACTCTGTGGCAACAGAGATTTGTTAAACATTTTATTTAAAAATTCCAAGAAGCACTAACAAGATTGTGTGTGCTTCAACTGGAATAGGATTCTGGGAAGTGTATATGAATTTACTTGAATAAATTCCCGGAAGGAGAAATTATGAAATGCATTTCGAATTAGGCATTTCATAATTTCAATGGTTATAGGGAATTGAATCTATGCACGACAAATGGACTTTCGTTTAAATTTATCGTGGATATGATTCAATTGGATTGGGATGTAAGGTACGAGGGTTGCCACTTATGTTTCGGGATTTGGCAACCCTAGTGTTGCAATCAGGCAATTGACAGCTCTGTCGTAAAGTTGGACATTTTTGAGGTTATACGCACTCAGAACGTTTTGACATGCGAGCGCTATTTGTGTTGTTTACAGTAACTTAAAAGATTCATCTCGGCCCAAAAATGGAATTAAATCGTCAACATTTTCGTGCGATTATTTTTACAACTTTAGGCGTGGATTAACTCAGCAACAGTGCATGGATGAACTTAATTCAATTTTTGGCGATGAAGCTCCATCAAGGACCAGTGTTTATCGATGGTATGGTGAATTCAATCGTGGTCGTAGTTCACTCCAAGATGAATTTCGTGAAGGTCGTCCAAAATCAGTTGTTGTTCCGAAAACCATTGATGCTGTGCGCGAACTGATATTGGAAGATCGTCATGTGACCTATCGTGAGATTGAGACAACCTTAGGCGTTAGTGGGACCAGCATACATTCAATATTGCATAAACATTTGACTGTCAAAAAAATTTGTTCGCGTTGGATCCCACACAATTTGTCAATCGCCCAAAAAAAGGCTCGTGTCAATCGGTTGAAAGAAATGCTCAAAAAATACGGTCGCGGTGCTTCGAAACACGTCTATGACATCGTGACAGGTGACGAATCGTGGATTTACGCGTATGAGCCCGAAAGTGAACAGCAGTCGACTGTCTGGGTGTTTCAAGATGAGCCAAATCCAACAAAAGTTGTTCGCGCACGAAGCACTTCCAAGCAAATGGTCGCCTGTTTTTTCGGAAAAACTGGACATGTCGCAACCGTACCACTAGAACAACGCAGAACAGTCAATTCTGAGTGGTACACAACCATTTGTTTGCCAGTTGTCTTCCAAGAAATCAGGAAAACCAACCGCCGAAGACGGATCACTCTTCACCACGACAATGCGAGTTCTCACACATCGGCTGCGACAACTGCATTTTTGAGCACCCAAAACATCGATTTGATGGGTCATTCGCCGTATAGTCCTGACTGGGCACCGAATGACTTCATTTTATTCCCGTACGTAAAAAACAAACTGAGAGGTCAACGTTTTTCGACACCTGAAGAAGCGGGTGCTGCATTCAGAATGCATGTGTTGGAGATACCTCAATCAGAGTGGCAAAAGTGCTTCGACAATTGGTTCAAACGCACGCAAAAGTGTATAGATCTTCATGGGGAATATTTTGAAAAACAATAAAGTGATTTTCGATGATCAATATTTGTTTTTGTTCTCTAATCCCGAAATATAAAAGGCAACCCTCGTAGCAGGCACTCTAAAGATATCAACTGAACGTGTACATCATATCATTCACGAATATTTGGGTATGAGAAAGCTCTGTGCAAAGTGGGTGCCGCGCGAGCTCACTTTTGACCAAAAACAACGACGAGTTGATGATTCGGAGCAGTGTTTGGAGATGATCAAGCGTAATAAACCCGAGTTTTTGCGTCGATATGTGACAATGGATGAAACATGGCTCCATCATTTCACTCCGAAGTCCAATCGACAGTCATCCGAGTGGACTGCACACGATGAACCCGCCCCAAAGGGTGGAAAAACGCAACAGTCGGCTGGCAAGGTTACGGCGTCTGTATTTTGGGATGCGCGCGGAATAATTTTCTTTGACTATCTTGAAAAAGGAAGGACCATCAACAGCGACTATTACACAGCGTTATTGGGCCGTTTGAAGGGCGAAATCGCCGAAAAACGACCGCATTTGAAGAAAAAGAAAGTGCTGCTTTACCAAGACAATGCACCGTGTCACAAGTCAGTGAAAACGATGGCAAAAATCCATGAATTGGACTTCGAATCGCTTCCGCATCCACCGTATTCTCCAGATCTGGCCCCCAGCGACTATTTCCTGTTCTCAGATCTCAAACGAATGCTCGCTGGGAGGAAATTTTCGTCGAATGAAGAGGTGATCGCCGAATTGTGAAGCAAAGGACAAATCGTACTACAAAAAAGGTATCGAAAAGTTGGAGGGTCGCTATAATCAGTGTATCACCCTCGAGGGGAATTATGTTGAATAAAAAAAACGAATTTTGCCAAAAAATTGTTTCACTATGGAAGGCCGAGGACTTTTCCATTGCCCTGTTTCGCATGATCCCCCTATTTTGTTTTTACACATATATTCGTACTTTCGAAAGTTGTTACCGTTAAATTCGTCAGCTTCTCTTAGATTTTAATTGCCACCCTAACTGCGTAGATATTCTAAAATTTTAATAACTACAAACCATAACCGTGTACAATTAGTGGCTTCACTCTTCTTAGCAATGTTTCACCTGCAAGTCACACTGAATATGTAATTTAAACTGTTACGGCAATTACTGTAAGGATTCTTGTCTTCTATAAGCAATACTAACCAAGATAAACGCTTCTGTACATCTTTATAATCTACACGAAAGTATTAATTATATGCTCGGTAGTCCGCACTATAAGTATTTCTAGTTCATTTGTAATTCACAGTTAGTTGATATTAAGTGTTATACACTGGTGAGAATTCTTTATCGGGTTTTCATTTGATAGATCCTATCAGAAAACTACAAGTATCGAAATGAACTCCGGGCGGAATACGAAGTGCATTTTGTCGCCCGGAGAAAAACTTTCTATATAACAAAAAGTTTTTATATGGTTTTTTTTCTATACTTTTCTGTGAATGCCTTTCAGTCTATCCATTATTCCTCATCCCCTACAAAATTCCTCAATTTGTCTTTGCCCCACCATTCCTTGAAATATTAACGGAATTAAAATAAGAGGAATTGCCCTCCTCTTCTATTAAGATGCCAAAGCATTGTATCGAAGAAGGTTAAATAGCAAGCAGGAAAGACGATCCTCATTTAGCAGTTGATGTCATTAAGTTAAGTGGTTGCTTTTGACTCCTTCCTTCACTAACCAGCATGAGTCTTGAATATTAATTAAACGACAAATAAGTTACTGAAATAAACTTCAAAACAATTAGTTTCGTCCTCCGGTTACGGAATTTCTATGCTATCGGCTCTTGCTTAAATGCAGTTGCGGTGTAGTGTCTGAAACATACCCTTTGAATAACTTGAAAGCCGCAAATTTCCGTAGAATTCATGCATTCTTTGTTCGCAGCGTAGACAGCCCCTCAAGCAGGAAATATTCATTTCACCACCTGCTCGAAGTAAAACTTATAACTCAGGAGATAAATCAAAAGTAAAAGACACCAAAGACGAAGGAATGATGCCAGATATTGAAGGGACGACTTTCTGATTTGGCTCTAATGTACAGCTAAGAAAGGTCGATGTCTGGTGATCGAAGTGAATAACAAGAACTTATTGCCTTATTATTAAATAGTGAATTGAGGCTGTTTGGTACATTCTTACCCCCGGAGCATAAACAGCAAAAGCCACAAACAATAGTACTTGTCACAGACTAAACTAGACTCTAATTGTGTTACTCGGTTGATTAATTTCACAAGAACTGCCCCAAAGCCTATTCCTTAGCCATTCGTCGGACATAAAAGGCTTAGTACATAACAAGGCCAAAAGCAGCCACCATTGAAGAAGTCATCCAGCGGGTAGCACGTCCATCAGGACTAATTAATTTCCCCATTCGTAGGAAAATGAAAGCATACCACAACTGATTCTCAGCCATTCGGTAACATATAATGTGTAGTGCTCAACCTTTCGCGCATCCTTGTATCTTTAAGTTGAATGATTTGAATGTCCTTCAAAATGGCTTCAACGAATTCACTGGCAGAATATTGTCCTGCCAGTAAGTATTTAGAATTTATGTAAACAGTTAAATGTTTTTCTTTGCCTTATTCCAAAGGGTCCTTGGTCTGATTGTGTTTGAATTAAATTTCATTGTTTTGAGGAACACGCAGGATGTAAACTTTTACGAAGAAAAAAACGTTATACCCTGAGACAATGGTCTGCTTTCAAAGTAACGTCCTGTTTTTTTCTTATTCAGAAATTAATTAAGACCGTTATAAATCATTTCGCTGCACTAATTTCTTTTCGGGACGTATGCTTCTTTGGGATTTCTTAGCGTGAGCAAAGTCCTTTTCTTTGGGGAGGTGTTGAGCAAAATATTTAACGCAAGTCAAGCAGATTAAGAGAAAATGATTAATTACTGGTATTGGGGTATGTTTAGATTAATATCAGGCAGATGTCTGTTGTTGTAATAATTTTTCAGTCTTCTGAACTTGCTATTTATTCCATGGGGCTTCTCAAAAGTCGCGTCTACTGTCGCTGTCCTTAACAAATTGTCAGCCCATTTGTTCATTGTGAATTAGCATCCGAAGATATATAAATTTTGGAGGATTTTAAATTAAAAACAAAAGAATTAGCATCCGAAGATATATACATTTTGGAGGATTTTAAATTAAAAACAAAAGAAAGAAAAATACACACACAAAAGTCTTGAAAACAGAAGGTGGGTATTTATCCCAAAGCAACAATTTCGGATGTAGTACCGACAATATTCCATAAAAACGGTGTCCCAGAACTGTCGCCGATTCTTAGCAAATTCTGGCACATATCTTATGCACAGAATAGCTTTCCTACCTGCCGGAAACCATTCAAATTCAACCAATCCTAAAGAAAGGTGAGAGTCCATATTGCTCAAAGTGATGGAAAAATCAGTTACCGATAGTAGTACTCTTCATTTCCGAGTGATCTGCTGATTAACGGATCAACGTCACACTAGCCTAGATGCAACCAGACTGAGTCCCTGGATCAAGATTTGTATAAGACCCTACAACGGGGCGATTTTATCGTCTTCAATACCACGAAGACGTAATATACCACCTTTACAAAATAATGAATCTTCAGTGCCACAGCTTATAATGAACAGCCAGTTCGTTAAATCTGAGAAAGGCACCAATTTCCTCTGTAATAGCAACGCATTATTTATTTTGGAAGACGCTACAAACCACAGCGCGGAACTTCCTGGGAGGTTCCGTAAACCACAGCATGTCAATTCCTGGAAAATGCCACAAACCAAAGCGTATTGAGTTTTTAGACGACGGCATGATGCACAATGTGTTGAATTGCTAAGAATTTCTGGAGGATTCCCGAAACCATAGCGCAGACAGCACATCGGTGCTAGATCTATGGAACTATAAAAAGAGGACGTGGTTGCATGGCTAGTTCAGTACCATAAATACACACACATAGACCGACCAAAGCGCAGATTATCAGACGCTAAAGGCATAATCTGTGTTTACTACCGCACTATGATTTCTTTTCCACCATCCAAAACTAACTGAACTAACCCTGTCGACACTGTCCTTAGATACCTCCCCCTTTTCTTTTTCAAATATCTCGAGACCGAGCCCAACATCTTAACGGCTACGGGTAATTTTGGTTGTCGCAAGATGGCCAGAACCCAGAAACACGATGAAGAATAAATTTGTCATTGTCCCGTTTAAATCGGTCCCTCGCCACCTCTTCGTCATTCGAGAAGTTCAGTTCCTTTTTTGCTCTGATCCGAGCACTTGCTACTTTGTCATTTCTGTGAAAAGTCTTTTTTTTTAACCTTTAACAGCTGGTCCTTCGCACTGGATCACAGTAACAACTAGAATGCCTGTCACTATATCGTCTATATCGAGGATGTGGAGAATGCCACGCGCCTTTGAAGGAGTCATTTACCCAAAATGTCTGCATGGAAAGAGGACTGCATGAATTCTGTGACTGATTACATTGTACCTCTACCATCCACACCGAAGAGGGGAAATAGTATGCGTCCATGCCACCAATGAACCTTTCTTGCTATACACATCAGTACTGATATATTACCAAGAAAAACGATCGTGTCGAAATGGAGAAAACCCAATCACCCATGTGTAGATAGGCATACGATTTGCAACTAATCCGAGCTAAGGGAACGATCGCAAAAAATGTATACAGGGTTAGCCCGATCGTCCAGAAAACTGAGATCAAGGCAACATTGGTGGTCGTCAGGCATGACTTGGAGATCGCCGAGGCGAAGACAAGAGCAGCGCGAGCAGAACACGATTTTTTGGAAACGTGTTCAGAAAAAAAAAGACTAGGTCGATGAAGAAGAGTTCTACGATTTAATCAAATCTCAGATGAACTAGTTTCGGCCGGTGGAAAAGGAGAAGGAGATGCAGCATCACGAAGACAAAAGGTATAGTGATATTCAGGCGTTAGCCCAAATTATCGTAAGACTTTCTCAAAAGTGAGAGCAACCTACTTCAAGACATGTGGCCGGGCTTGCATACTTCAACGGTGCCAGTAAAAATAGCTGGCATACAACTCGGAAGGTATTTGATACGAGGGTTGCCTCTTATGTTTCGAGATTTGGCAACCCTAGTGTTGCAATCCGGCAATTGACAGCTCTGTCGTAAAGTTGGACATTTTTGAGGTTATACGCACTCAGAACGTTTTGACATACGAGCGCTATTTGTGTTGTTTACAGTAACTTAAAAGATTTATCTCGGCCCAAAAATGGAATTAAATCGTCAACATTTTCGTGCGATTATTTTTTACAACTTTCGACGTAGATTAACTCAGCAACAGTGCATGGATGAACTTAATTCAATTTTTGGCGATGAAGCTCCATCAAGGACCAGTGTTTATCGATGGTATGGTGAATTCAATCGTGGTCGTAGTTCACTCCAAGATGAATTTCGTAAAGGTCGTCCAAAATCAGTTGTTGTTCGGAAAACAATTGATCCTGTGCGCGAACTGATATTGGAAGATCGTCATGTGACCTATCGTGAGATTGAGACAACCTTAGGCGTTAGTGGGACCAGCATACATTCAATATTGCATAAACATTAGACTGTGAAAAAAATTTGTTCGCGTTGGATCCCACACAATTTGTCAATCGCCCAAAAAAAGGCTCGTGTCAATTGGTCGAAAGAAATGCTCAAAAAATACGGTCGCGGTGCTTCGAAACACGTCTATGACATCGTGACAGGTGATGAATCGTGGATTTACGCGTATGAGCCCGAAAGTAAACAGCAGTCGACTGTCTGAGTGTTTCAAGATGAGCCAAATCCAACAAAAGTACTTCCAAGCAAATGGTCGCCTGTTTTTTCGGAAAAACTGGACATGTCGCAACCGTACCACTAGAACAACACAGAACAGTCAATTCTGAGTGGTACACAACCATTTGTTTGCCAGTTGTCTTCCAAGAAATCAGGAAAACCAACCGCCGAAGACGGATCACTCTTCACCACGACAATGCCAGCTCTCACACATCGGCTGCGACAACTGCATTTTTGAGCACCCAAAACGTCGATTTGATGGGTCATCCGCCGCATAGTCCTGACTTGCCACCGAATGACTTCTTTTTATTCCCGTACGTAAAAAACAAACTGAGAGGTCAACGTTTTTCAACACCTGAAGAAGCGGTTGCTGCATTCAATATGCATGTGTTGGAGATACCTCAATCAGAGTGGCAAAAGTGCTTCGACAATTGGTTCAAACGCATGCAAAAGTGTATAGATCTTCATGGGGAATATTTTGAAAAACAATAAAGTGATTTTCGATGATCAATATTTGTTTTTGTTCTCTAATCCCGAAATATAAAAGGCAACCCTCGTAATACGACGCCCGACTTCTCCCATGCACAAAACATGGTGCATTTGTCATGAGTACTCCTTGGAGAGCAACAGTAGCTACGAGAAGTCTGCTATTCAAAGCCCCGTTTCCAAAGGAGGTGATGAAGGGACTAGGGGCAAGCTTTGGGAGACCGGGTAGACTGGCATTGTCAAAATTGACAAAACTCAAGAATTTGCCACGAATTGTGAGAGATTGAGTTGCACATTCGCTACACGCGTAAGAACCCAAATCGTCATCAATAGCGCAATGGGAAAGGCGCAGTACGTGAACTCAGCCGAAGCAGTGAAGGAAATAGCAAGGTGCCGTTGACCACGAGGTGCCCCCCCCCCCCCCCCCTCCCGCCCTCCACCAAGTGGGAAAATCAACCAAAATACGACGAATATAGAAGCAACCGTGTGTGACGACTTTGCCCCGCCAGAAACATCGTGGGAGGTGAGGAGGAACTACCTCTTCGTCTGAAGGCAAACTGAGTTCAATAGGGAAAGTGGCTCACCCCGTACAAGAAAGTGAAGCTCCTTATAAGAAAGATAGAACGGAATGTGCAGTACGTCATGAAGGACGTGAACTTTTTGAATGCACCATATTCAAGGAGAACTATGGGAACAGACCAAGACAGAGTGAATTAAATACCTCTTACACCAACATAGAACGTCAAGT
Source organism: Microdon myrmicae (assembly GCA_963931805.1). Taxonomy (NCBI): domain Eukaryota; kingdom Metazoa; phylum Arthropoda; class Insecta; order Diptera; family Syrphidae; genus Microdon; species Microdon myrmicae. The sequence goes on along the minus strand of OZ007499.1, from coordinate 45,882,556 downwards.
TGCAAGGCGTCTCCTTGCAAGAAGTGCCAAAGAAACTATCGTATCGTCCTACACTCCAACGAACTTCCATCAACGGCATCATGGTGAGTGGAAATACATCGGGACTTGAACATGTTACCAAGACCCCGTCCAGGAAATTGGGTTATCTTCTAATAGCCAACAAAATATTTTACTCCCGCCCAACCTCTTCTTTTCTTCTCCTCTTTAAAGTACTGTTCACATGTTTGGAATTATGCTCCTAAGCATTCCCACCCTCGATCTGTTCGATAGAATTCATTAACATCAACGCTACAGTCACTATCACATTGAAGGCCATTAGCGGAAACGTGTCCGTTTTAAGAATACTACCGTGAATACTGCTCCTCGGAGATTCGTGATATCATTCCGGAAATTGGGTTTAATTGCGCCGCATAAGCCAGCCTGATCAAACCCCTCGGTTTGGGGTTCTCTCAAGGACACGCACGACAAGTGTTGCAATTCCTCACGGTAAGAGTGTTTTCGGAACGCTACAGTTATTCAAGATTTCCCACAGATGTCCGCAATGAAAGTTACTTTCACACATACGGATAAATGTAGACCACCGTTCTCTATCCGAACCACACGAGTGTGACATGCTGTCTGATCACGTTTTATTTTCATTTATTTATTTGTTTTTTATGGCTGTGTCAAAGGAAGTGTGATCTTCTAAAGATACCGCAGGCAAGTACTATTCACAGGCTTGAACAATATGTAACGAAACACTGTGCCTACGTACTAAGACATACACCCCTGCGTCTCCTACTAAACTCCTGCGGGACTTATTTTTGCTTTTCCTTCCCGGGGTGGCTGAGCTCTCTAGGCTGTTTTCCTATTGCTTTCTCCAACTTCTTGCCTGGCCCTTTCGAGCTCGCGCAGCCTATTCTGAACTAGGATTACTATAGTAAACATTTTGGTCCAACATTCCTTTGACCGCATCATATAGTCAACAAGGTGCCTTGACCTCAGAAGGTTATACAAAAAGACCATGTTCAGCTTCTCAAAGAGGTGAACTGTCGTGTTCAAAATGGTTTTGGTGTTTTCGATACCCACCACGTCCTGATGAGAACTGCGTAAGGTGATAGAGCACTTCCCGTCTGAACGCTTTATCTAAACTTCTACGAATGGGATGAGTTCAAAGCTTCATCAGCTTTTAGCTCGTGCTCCATCTAGCCTGTCAAAAGGAACGCTCTTTTTTATAGCTTTTCCTTAGGCTTTCGTTTTATAGATGCGAGACATCTCCTCAGTTAGGATGTATATGCGGATTCCGTAGGAATCGGTCAACAAGTGAGCAAATGTTCACAATAAGGCAACTGTTGGAAAAGAAGTGGGAATACGGAGGGACAATTCACCAACTGTTCGTTGACTTCAAAAAAGCCTACGACTCAGTGGCAAGACAAATACTCTACCATATTGTAGTTGAGCTGGGAATCCCGAAAAAATATGCCGCCCTCATTCAAATTTGCATGAACGAAAACAAAGGGCGAGTTAGAATAGAAAACCACCTCTCAGAACCGTTTGAAATCCACGACGGACTAAAACGGGGAGATGGCCTATCACCGTGTCATTTTAATTTTTCATTTTTACAACATTTTTTATTTTTCTTTTTATATTCTTAATTTCTAAATTAAAGGCTAGACAAAAAATGCTTAAATTCTAGCTTAATTATCTTATATAATAACTTACTGGTCCTTCGCAGACGCTCTAAGCTAAACATTACTTAACATTTGTATAATTTGCCTTTCGGCGAGCCTATCACCGTGTCTTTTTAACCTTGTGCTGACATCAGAAAGGTAAAAGACGACAACATGGCCGGATCATCCCTAAACGATGTCACACAAGTGCTCGCCAATGCGGATGACATCGCCGTTTTGGGCGATAATCTATAAACTGTATATAAAAACAGTGGAATCATCATGCAACCGGCAGAAGAGGTGCGGCTAGAAATAAATGAAGACAAAACAAAATACATGATTACGGCGAGAGCAGGAACTCAGGGAACACATAAAAACGTTAGAGGCAAGATATTTGAAAAAGTTAAAGAATTTAAATATCTAGGAACGATACTGACGGTCAGTAACGAAATGTCGAAGGAAATTAACAAAACAAAACAAAAATTATCAACGCTTGTTGGCACGTAGTCAGTAAACTGCTGAAATCCAAACTGTTATCACGTAACATAAAGCTCCTTGCCTATAAAACCATAATCATGCCGATTGTTCTATACGGATGCGAAACATGGGCTCTCACAAAACGGGAAGAGAAATTCCGCGTATTCGAGAATAAAGTTTTAATGGGTATATTTGGCGGTAAATATGACGAGGAGGCAGGACAATGGAGGTAACTTCACAACCACGAATTGGAAGAGCTATACCGCACACCTACGATAGTGATAGTAATCAAGTCGCGAAGATTAAGATGGGCCGGACATGTTGGGCGAATGGGCAACGATAGGACCGTGTGTAGAATTCTTGACGGTAGACCAACGGGAAAAAGACCTGCAGGACGGCCGCGACGGAGATGGGAGGGCATTGTTAGGTTTGACCTTGAGGAGATCGGATCAGATGGTCAAGCGTGGAAGGAGAGTGCACAGGACAGGGAACGATTGCGGAGTCGAGTCGCTGAAGTCAAGAACTTCCGGGTTCCTACAGGCCAATAAATAATAATAATAATAATAATAATAATAATAATAATAATAATGAGGAGTAATCCGTCTATAACAAATATTACTTCGTCGGAGATCCTCCTGAAACCGTTTTCATGCACAAAGCATGTGTGTTGCTTTCATAATCCTTTTCAGTTGTTTTATTTGCAAAGCTTCAGCCCACAGTAGCGACCGATATGCTAGTACAAATGTGACCACCCTTAACAGTGTAATTGTCGTATTATATCTTGGTGTAACCATGTTTGACAATACACCGGATAGGGTATCCTTCCTCGCATAGTCTACGTAAGCCTTAAATCTTAGTGTATTGTCAACCGACGTAATCACTTCCTTTAATCATATGTTCTTCAGATCTGGCAATTAGCATATTCCACACGCTAATCTTCTACAGAACCGGCCAAGTACTGATTCCTGAGGACCTCCTGTCGAGACTTCATCGATTTTTCATTCCGCGTCCGTATCGTAAATCAGCTTTCTGTTGGTGAAATAGCTTTTGTCGCTTTTTAGGAGATAGGGAGAAGTACCCATTCGATTCAGTGCTCTTATGATGGGCAACCATTTGGCCGACTTAAGAGCGGCTTTGATGTCCAATGTTACCAATGTTTCTGCGTCCCTCGTTTCTATTTTATACCTTTTAGTGCTTCGACAGTATAGTGGTTAGTATACCCGCCTATCACGCGGGAGACCGGGGTTCGATTCCCCGTCGGGGAGCCTCTGGCGCAAGACTAATGACCTTGCCCGGAAAAAACAAATCATTATTCCAGCCTCAGGACTGGCTAAATAGAGCCAAAACCGGTTCCCGATTGTAGTGCCGATGATGATGATGATGATTGCTTCGACTGCCATATCGATCACTGTTTTAATGGCTTGATAGTCGATCGCAACTTCCTGAAGCCATACTGATGATCCGATACCGCTCCGTCGTTTTCCGCAAGCGTGCACTGTGCCGTATATAATCTTCTCCAGGACTTTCCCCATTGCATCCAGCAGGCATATGGGGCGATAGAGCGATGGGATATCTGGTGGATAATTTTTTTCCTTTTGGCCGAAGTACTAAGCATAGAATTTTTCACGTATCAGGAAATGTTCCTTCTTCGAGACTGCTGCATCGAGGATTGGAATACCTCTAGTCTCATTTTAAGTGCCGCGTAAATATCTTTGCTTGAATCCTGTTAGGCTCAAATCCTTTTTTGCCGCATATTATCTGCATTGTTGGGGCAAATTATGCGTGCGGTTTTATGTACCTTCAGTCGTGCCATAAGCAATCTGTAGGCGGTGCCCTAGAGGGTGATGTTCACTTTTGTGCAAATGTTTCTGAAGCACCCTAGGTTGTTGTTGTTGTACTTGTCTTTAGGTATCGCCTTAAGTTTTTAAATCATCAATGTGTTCTTGGAAGTCAACTCTTCCTCCTGATCCTATGGGGAATTGTAAGCACTGCCCTTAATACTTTAATTGCGTTCGTCGATCAGTATCGTCGTTTGCTCCGTCTGTAGGTATTTGTCTAGGCATGCTGCGTCATTTGCCCCGCACTTCCTTCGATTGCAACCACAACGACTTCAAATTAGCCTCCATTCAACGCGTTATCCTTCCATTTAGAACCAGCTTGTATGTTGCGGTGGCTCTCGTTACTTTCGCCAAGGTCCACTATTATTGGTAATCACTGTGGGTATATTTTTCACTGAGCTGACATTTAGTTGTCCTTATAAATCAGTGGCGCAAGTCTAGTAACCTTGCCCGGAAAAACAAAATATTATGGAAAATTTAACAAGCCTCGGATATGGACCGGATATACGACGACGACCACAAGATTTGTTAAATAAGGCCAAGACCGGATCCCGGTTGTAGTGCCGATGATGATGATGATAAAGCAGTTGCAGATGAGGGTGATATATATTTCTGACCCTTTTCCTGCTTTGCAATATGTGTTCTTCTTGCCAGTGTTTGCTCGTTATTGTTATATCCATGCGCTTATGACCGAAGTATATCGATACTTCTTTTCCTTTTACGACCTACGCCTTGATCTATGGTGATTTGACATCAAAGGAAACCTTGAGATTCATGTAGTGCGGGTGTTTTTTATTAAAGAAAAAATGATAATTAACTTTTTTATAATATACCATAAAGATATTCACGCAGCGTTGTAAAATAAAAATTAAATCCTGGAGTGTCTAATAAATTATATGGTGAGGGAATATAGTTGCAAAAGGAAAGCATGCTATCGTTTATTCCGAAACTAACGCAATTCGCCACAAAATCATCAGGTAACAACATTGTTGCGTTTCTAACAAATACACATACAGTACACCAGCAAATAGTGAAGAAAAGCAAAGACAAAAAATCAAATAAGCGAAAAGCATCAGCCGTGTACCAAGCAATAACAGCAATTTCAGTAGACTAAGCTGCTACTTGAGTTTAGAAATCAAATTAGTACACGCGGCGTGGCCTGATGTGTTAAACATTTGTTCAATCTTTTATTGATTATAACCGTCATAGCTTCGGGTCGAATCACACGTTCTTCACTATCGTCGCAAATGGTATAACAATAATCATTACTCAGACGTTTTATATATATATTTTGTTATTAACTGACTCTACGTGGACGTTCTAAACTAAACATACTCGTAGCATGACTTACGTCTCAAGCATTATCGTTAATTTTTCACTTCAAAAAAAATTCAATTCAGAAAACGTTGTGCAATTTATTTTTACTTGAATATAACTAAATACTAACTTCTTATTAAATATAATATAAAACTTAGAACTAATCTAATTCTGCCCTAAATCGAGATAAAAAAATGTAAGCTCGCCAATTACTTTAGCAGTACTCATGGATAATTATTCACCAAAGGGTTGATCTAGCCGGTTGTTTTCAGAAGTCATCAACTGCCGTGGTGTATTATTACATTATGTATATTCACGAAGAGGAGATGAACAACTTATCCATATGTTACGTTGCAATTAGTTGGGTACATTTTGAATGTGTTCCATACCTTTTTCTTTTATTTAGATCACACAAACCGTGGAAATTGAACCCTAATTAAAATAACGTTATTCCAACTCGTTAAGATATAACTACTGATTAGGTTCACCAACCATCAGACTCGTATAAAACCCTCCGAAATCACAACAAACAACCACACCAAGTTCTATCTACTTCTAAATACGTCTTTGAATAAGTATTCGCCCCGTACCACCCCTTTCTAGTCCCGCGCCATTTTCAATTTCAATCACTCACCCATCCGTATTTTAGGAGAGTGTCTTAGGCTCTTAGCATATGATATCAATCTGTCTTTCAATTACCACAGGTGGATTACCACCAAGGTAAACCGAAGCTATTCGCATATAATCGAGGTAGTTACGTCTCAACAACCATCATAGCTTGGGCCGTTGTACCTTTTTCCTCCCCCGTAGCGTACGCAACCTTTAATACTTCCTTCTGCGTGCGTTATTAATGATCACGCCTCTGATTTATTAAAATTCCTCTATCCGAACCTATTTAATTACGCATCAAAGCGGTAAGACGAACGAGTGGAAGGAATAAAAGCCAAACCAGATCGTTGCGCATGTAAACCCAGTGGTTTAATATTTCAAAATTCCTGTCGACTTGCCAGTTGAGGAGACGAAGAAAAAGGATATTTTTAAGTGGCAAAGAGGACCGCCTGACGGAGGGTGTTATAAAAGTTCCAGGCCAATATGAAATTTCATTCAATATTCAGGCTGAAGTAAATGTAAAGTCGCGTGGGCTGACAAAGGCGATAAAATTATATTCTCCCCAGGACGTCGGTGGTTCGAATGCAAAATTTAAAATATTCCTACGCGCACATTGGCGTTTAAAACAATAAGCAGAAGATATAAAGGAAAATGGAGAACAAAGGATAACACAAGCTTTAGGTTTCATAAAATATTTCTTTAGGATTATGAAATGTAAGAAAAAGAAAAGCGGCCTTTCATTCCATTGTCACGATGGGTATGGTGGTGTATGCAGAGGACAGTAGTGTGTTTCAAGTAATAATTGGCGGAAAGAGTGTTTTGAATTATGAAATAAATATGAAACGAAATGGATGAGTGTCCTGATTAGGATTCATCTCACAAGTCTGTGGGAGTTGCTTTTCCAGACACGTAGGAGAAATTAATGCGCTACGCAGGACTCACAAGAAATTCCTTCGACTTGTGTTGGGCATGAAAAATGAACATCTGTCACATCCTCGACTTGTTGACAATAAATCAGTCCTTGTAAAAAGGTTGTCTTCGGTCGAAGAATTCCGTATAGATTAACTTATCTTTGTTACATAGCAATGGCATCCCCAGAGTTTAAATTGAGCGACTCTTGCCTCCTTTCAATTTCCGCCCACAATTGGAATGTTGTCGCAAGAAGTGGATACCAAGAAAGATATTCCGATGTTTGATCAACGACGAGTTAACATATTGAAATTGTAACATGTATGTCGGAATTGTATATCAATCGAAATGCAGATGATTGAGATCTTTGCCGAGGAATCCGTGTGAGATGTTTTGGAAGCCAACATTGTGACTTAGTCATAGTAGGGGAGCCATTTAATAATGTGGGCTGTTGCCCTGGGGCCAAGATGTGCTTGATATATAATCATTTTGTATTCACTTATGGTTTCTGTGGAATGATATTGTCCGTCCTGCATTTTTACTCATATAAACAAACGTATTGCCACGTATTACAAGTTATAAGTTGCAAGAAAAAAGTTTAGGTAACTCGAAACATAAGTGGTAAATCATGGGATTGACATCAATTTATTTTACTTCTTAGATCATTGCTTTTCATCGATTTGCCTAAACTATCTAAAGTATAAATGATCTTTGAGGTGAAGGGAAACGAGTTCAGCAATTTCGGCTGAAACCGACAATACAAGGACTTTATGATAAGTACCTGGTATAGACCAGAGATAATGCTGGTAATGTTAAAAATTGACAATTTTCGTAAAATTCTTTGCAACAATATTGTCAAACTGTCAAGGTGCTGTGTTGTGTGGTTTGTGAATGACAATCATTTAAATAATGCCATTTCATTCGAGGTTTATGATATTAAGAGCACGTGTATTACTTATTACACAGCGCCATAAGATATACGTATTGTTGTGAGATTATGTTTATAAAAAATTTTACTTTTTAAATGCAGGCAGTGCCATCCCTCTTCTGCAGCCGATACATATCATATAGTCCTCGTACCTACAGAGGGAGAGTTTCTAATGCCGATATTAAAAAGCCTTACGTCTAGGCCCACAATGAGTTTTACTGTTTGTATCGCAACTTATAGGGTATGTGCAACGTTCTTTTAAATGCAACTCGGCAAATTCCAGTTTATGATGAAAACCTACTTGTAAATTATTGCCAGGTCGTATAGGGTGAATAATCCATATATGTATTGAGAAACCCCTTTGCGTGACTCGGCTAAAGAATGGTTATCTATGTTTATTCACAGATCTGAAGTTAAGTTTGAATGGAAACTGATACGCACTTCAGGTATCCCGGGAACGTACGATGGTGGATCAAATATAAACTTTTTTTTTTTTAATTTTTTGGTTAGCAACAAGCTGCGAGCTAAATAATCTTGTGCGTAGCTATTGGTTGGTTTATGAAGACTAGGTGAACAGGCTTGGGTAGCGGTCGCCTTCGACTTTGTTGTCAGTATAGCCATGAGCGAGCAAGAGGTACATACATCTGTTGCTCAACGATTATTATAAAATTTTTAACAAATGAAGGCGTTAAACTCTCGGACATTTTTTTTTTCGATTGAAAGCACAGTTTGGTGATGATACACTGTCCCAGAATCGTGTGTATACGTGGACCAGAGAATTTAAAAGTGAACGAGAACGTATAGAAACGAATGTCATGATAGACGCCCAAGTCAGTCGGGCGAGAGCTTATTGAAAGTGATTGTCGCGTAACTGTTGGAGAAATCTTATCAGATGTAAGTATCAGCTTTGGAAAAAGCAGCATTTTGAAACAAAAGATGAAGGATGCCCATTTTTTTCGGTTGAAAGCACAGTGTGGTGATGATACAATATCTCCGAATCGTGTGTATACGTGGACCAGAGAATTTAAAAGTGGGCGAGAACGTATCGAAAACGAAAGCCATGATCGACGCCCAAAGACAAGTCGGGCGAGAGCTTATTGATTGTCACTCAACTGTTGGAGAAATCTTATCAGATGTGAGCATTAGCTATGAAAAAAGCAGGATTTGGAAACAAAAGGCGAAGTATGCCCATTCGATATGTTATCCTTCTTCATAACAACGCCAGGCCTCACACACGCGTCCTTGACAAGGGATACATTAGAAGAAATGGACTGGAAATCTCCCGAACACCATCCTTTTAGCGCAAAGTTGTTTCCCTGTGAGTATTTTTGGTTCGCACCCTTGAAGGAATTGTGGTGGTATTCAACTCTTACGCCTGCACGGGCGGGGGTTCAGTAAATTCTCACCGATGTTACTCCGAACACTGCTGGCCAAAATGTCAAATAAAACATACTGAATGGTTTGTAGTATAAGGGTTCTTTAATTGATTGCAACTGGGTTTCATTTCTTAGTTGTAATACACCTTGGTTATGACAATGTTTTCCTTCCTTTTTATTTGGTAAACTACCGTCCAAACACAATGAACAGACACACGTACCGGTGAAATGGTGGTCGGGCTATGAAATGTCGCTGTTTCTGTTTTTATTTCGTTAAACTAGCTTTTATACGCGACGAGCCGACGCGTGTGGCGGGGAAATGATGGTCAAGCTCCGAAATGTCACTGTTTGTATTTTTATTTTGCTAGTGGTGATGTTTAAACGCAACGGACAAACGTAAATTGGTTAAGACACTCGGTTTCTATTTGTGTTCTGTTAAGCAATGGTGTTTAAACGCAACGGACAAACGTGAAATGCTTAAGACACCCGACCGCGCTCCTCGAGTGTAGAATTCGAACCCTTCTCGATTGGTTGTTAAAACTCGACTGTGTCGCTTGTGCGCCATTTGGCGGATAATTAGCGACTGGCTATATGTGTCCGGCCCCGGTGGCGGTTGAATCCCGACTGACTAATTATAGGAAGGAAAAACTTTATCGCGTCGCGGCAGTAGAGTCATAGCTAAAATAAACTCACTGCCGCTTACGAGGAATTTCGAGAAGAGTTGCTATGCTTCCATAGGAGTTCAGTTCCAGCATAATCAAGTATGATCAAGGGTCTTGATCTCTGCGATTGTTTCGTGGAAAATTAGCCGTCGCTTGGTCGCGGACGAGAAGTATGGTTTGGGGAGGAAATGCACCGAAGTGTTTTTCAGGGGAAATTGGAATTGCTTGGGTGAGAGCAAGGAATACGGTTTAGATGAAGAATTGACCGAAGCAATTTTGGGAAAATGTATGCGCGGATGATTTAGAATATATTCTGTTGAATTGTATTCTGTTGCGGGTTTGGGAGTGTATTTATTGCAAAGTTTGGGATGTATGCTATTGGGGATTTTGCATAGGGAGTTGGGTTAAGGTGACGCACTGTTAGCGGTCATCGTTGGTTAGAATTGTGGGTTGGTTTCCGTGTGATATAGAGAACCCCCACAGAATTACTTGGAGCAAAAAAACTCGAAAGTAATGAAGAAGTCGTGGAGCACATGCGCAATTGGCTGACAACTCGCCCTAAGTCTTTCTACGAACACGGGGCATGAAAGCTTACAAATAAGTGGCAAAAGTAGTATGTAGATCAAGCAGGAGACTATATCAAACAATTTTGATAGTATGGTTAGTCTGTAACACTATTCAATAAATGTATAAAAAGAGATTACCGTTTATATTTTATTTTGGGAGGCGGAATGTATTCACCAAGTTCGTGTAGTTTGGCTGAGGAACGATTGTCTATGTTCATTCGCTAGTCTAGGTTAAGTTTGATGGATAATGGATGGATGAAATGTGTTCACAAAGTTCAACTGAGCAGCGACCTTGATAATACCTATATAATAAAGATAGACAGAATACGTATTGAATTGGTTTTATTGAAAGTCTTCCGTCTAGGTCCTCAATAAGTATTATAGTTCCCTTACAGTTTATAATAAATTAATAATTTTATCGTGGGGCGGTTTGGACTTGGTAAAGTATTTTTTAAATTTCTTAAAAAACCACACACAATCCGGCACACTTCGGGACGCTAAATATGTGGGTTTGTCATTAGGAGCCGAATTTGTACTCTAAATTTGCTTCGACAATGAAAGTGTCGTTCATCATTTCCTTTCACAAAAAATTGTATATATAAAGGCAATGCATTTTATTCGGTTAGATAATTTCCATCGGTATATTGTATTCATTGTGGAATTCAATGAGTTAAGTACATCCTATTGTTTTAAAAAAAGTTGCAGAGCGGTTGGTCAAACATGTACACAGACGTATGGAAAATTCATAACAAGACAATCAGCGAATGAGGGAATTGAATTGTAAATACTGGATAAGTGATCATTTATAATAACGAAGAATAGAGAGGATGAGAGACTGAGAGGACGTCACCAACATTAATTCGATAGTTATCGGCTTTGACACCATTCAGATCTACTTCGGTTGAGCGGTCAGAAAGATATTCTCTCATCGATTGAATCAGCATAATATATACCCCACACATGTTACACACGAAAACGGCTACTCCCACATACTTATCCAATGAAAGGAGAGTTCGATTATAAAGAGTCACCAAAGACGGTCGATTTAATATAATAAAAAACTAGAGAGTTAAAAGCCGCCACAAGCGCTATTACCTATCAATTTTGGGCACATGAGGTAGTGTGTGCTGAATTACGAGTATATTAATAGAGTGGGTTCCAACCGCAAGCACATGGTAGACCTGTGGCGGTTCCGCCAAATCCCACCGTTTACCTTCCTGAAAAACTCCCATAATCATCACCCAAGACGCTCAAGTCCTCGCCAATGCATTCGCATTCGGCACCTAAAAATGCTGCACGCATTTAAGAGATCAAATCTATGATCTGTAAGTCCCTGTAAAGAAAACTGACCTTCATGCATTCTCTTCGTATAGCACTGCTCCTTAAGATTTCTTTATTAGCTTACCACGAATTCACAATCAATTTCGGCATCTACGTCGCCAGTCAAATTTCCTTCGATGAATTCCAGTAAACAAAATAATTCGGTACATACATTGTAACCTTCATGACAGGGATCATAAATATCGTGCCGTCTATTTTCCCAGCCTCGATGGTGTACAAAAAACTATCTACACAGACATCGGCTGGCGACGCCTTTCAGCCAGCCTTAAACGGTCTAACGCAGATGTATGTAATTAGCACCATCTGTGTTGAGACTAATCCGTTACCAATCACCAAAACGTATCGCAAATACGTCTACCATTTAATGAGTTGCAACATGTTTACTCAGTTGAACTCCCAGGTCATAAATCTCTTTTATCCTACATAGTTCTGGACCCGTTTCAAAACAAACATCTCTACGATCCTTTCCCTTTCTTTGTCTTTCAGGTTATTCATTATAGCGTTGAGCCACGAAAAGAACCGACGTACACACACTCTTGTGTATCGTGAAGATCTCCTCCATGAGATCGGTTTAGTTACTCAAAAGAGCGACTTTACGTCTCTCTTGGAACAGGAAATGCACCCTTAATTTAAGAGAACCAATTTCACTGCTGAATTTCTTTTAACAACGATTGAATATCGTTGAGTCCTTTACCATCCTTCGACCCGAGCAGGTCGAGGCTCCATCGCTGCCCTGGTGCGCAGAGGGAAGCGATAATCAAGTATAATCGTTTGTGTCCTTGTCTCCGCGAGTCAATACAAATTTTCTCCTTAATTATCTATTACCGTTTTTACTTTGCAACCATTAAAACATTCGTTCAGCACAAGCCGTTCATTTCATTGTGAACCCGAAACCAACGCGTAAACTAAAATTAACATTTAAACATAAGTGAATAAAATAAACTAACAAAAACCTGTGTTTAATTTTACCGCGTTGTCTTGGCGAACAGTTTATTCCTCCTCTTGTTGCTCTTCTCTCGATTTAGTTTACGGCGGCGCAATGGACGGCAGTAATCGGAAGTGATGGGGAAGAAGTGAACCGTATGTCTGGCACTATACTTCTCATCCCCACAGACCCAATTGACCTAAGGCCCCGAGAAGTTATCGCTAAATATGTACGATCATCTTTCGGAGCCTGGTTGATGGGCAGGTCGAGAAGATTGGTCCTAGCGGTGGGTCAGCCCCAACTCGGCGAAGAGGTACTACCTAGTGACTCTATAGGTTCCGTGATATGATCGGGAGCAATTGTTGACTATGCTTCGGCCGTTTTCAATGACCTAACCTAAAGTTGGAATGGATGATAGTGTGCTCTGAGATGCCAACTTTTTGAAGTAAACTAGTCCCCATTTGTACAGGTAGTTTAATAGGGAACCAAAGTGTAAACAATTCGTCTTCGTGGAACCGGAGCCGTTCGCAAAACGGCATTAATTAATGGCCGCATTTTATAATACCAGAGAATATGGTATCTCTAAAAGGAATGTGAATGACGCACACCAACATTAACAAACAGCGAAAACTAACAGCCCAACCTAAGCCCAATATTAATTGACTCAGCAACCGATTCGACATATCTGCGGTATATCAACAAGACTTATCGTGCCTGCACTTTTCTAATTCAACTTGGCAAACAGAAGAAACAAGAGACCCCATCGTCATTGGGTGAAAATTATTACATGGGGATATGCGCCGCGTGGCATGAGAGTGGTCCTGCACTAGTGCGACGCAGGGGGAATTGGCCTGAGGCGATTCCGACAGACAAACACGATCATATAGATCTAGTGAGGAACAAAGCACTAAAAGTAAATCAAAAAATAAATCATCGGAGTCGTATATCAGAGCAATATATTGCAATACGTAGCTTAAGTAGTGAGAAAATTCATCCTCGTGTACACGTAACCACGGTCTATTGTTTTGGGGCACCTTTTGCAGTGATTCCAAACATTTAATCGAGTGAGTTCGAATCACATTCGTCACAAAACGCTAGAATTGGTAATCCCGTCGTAATCTTAACACCCAGTACACAGTTTCCCACAGTAAACCCAAACTATTCCATTGGCTCGTCGCACGGGCTACTGGGCTCTTTTTCTCACGAGCAACGGCTCAGTATGCCTAGTTCATTGCCCTGCATTCCCCGTCGGTCGACGCACAACATGATTGTAATAAAATTTTTAGGAAGAGAATGGTGGGCCTATTCTAGTAGACATTCACGAACACGCAACTATAGTGAAAAACATAACACAAGAAGAAAATCGAGAAATAAATTATCAGACTGTACCAGGCATCATCGACACTACAACCGGGATCCGGCCTTGGCCTTATTTAGCAATTCTCTCCATCGGTATCCGGTCCTTGTCCGTGACTTGTTAAATTGTCCATAATTTGTTTTTTTTTCGGGAAAAGTTATTAGCCTTGCGCCCAGATTGTACCATCATCATCATCATCGGCACTACAACCGGGAACCGGTCTTGGCCTTATTTAGCAAGTCCTGAGGCTTGTTAAATTTTCCATAATGATTTACTTTGTCTGGGCAAGGTCATTAGTCTTGCGCCAGGGGCTCCCCGTGTAATATATTTATGTTACACCTTTTATTTACCACACCCACTTTAAATAAAACACTTTACAATCTCCTTTAACACTTTTATTTTAAGTATTTCAACAGTTATTTAGGATGCACACAACAAGCTCACAAAAAACATTATTACATTAATCATAAATTAAATTAGGGTCCGCTCACGAAATACACACTCAACGCGTTTCACGATTAAATTCAATTCAACATCTGCGTTTTTAAAACTCCCACCGGCTCGGTCATTAACTATCACTCTATTCGCGTCAGACCGTCTCGGTCAGCAATTCAATATCAACCACACAAAAACCCTTGTGTCCGTCTTGGACAACTCTCAAAACCCAACTCCTGGTTATCTCACCGTCTCGGTCGAGATTCAAAATTCAACCCGCCAACGAAGGCCTGTTTTTTCTTCATCCTGAAGGTCGAAGGATATGGCATTTCTTTCTTTATCTTTCCCGGCTTGGGATCAAACGCGGAAACACAAAGAGAAAAATCAACAGAGGATCGTGCGAATGCACATTTATAATCCTCTATGTTGATATGCGCTAAACGAATGTGTAATTCGTTTTATGATGCCTGTTGTTTGTTCTAGCCGACTCGGCAAGGATCCCTTTTGTAAGGATACGTTAGGGAATACAAATAGAGAATTGTGCTAATGAGCATTTCTGATTCTCTATGTTGTTTATTGTAGTCGAATGGGCCAGGATCTTTTCCGTGGGGAATCGATACAAAGGCGAATATTTTCCTTTTGTTTGTTTTAACTTAATTTTGTTAAAACGAAAACTGGCGTTGGTTGTTTTAATTGTTTTAGATAACCATTTTTCTGAGGTCTCGTAAAATTGCTGGCGCCCAATTTTTTATGATACTCAATGGTTTTGTTTGAAGGACGGCATCTGGCCTGCACATTTGGCTCTTAGGGGTTGTTGTGGTGAACCCTTGGTTCAATGATTATGTTTCCCAGTTTTTTATGTGAGCAAATTGAACGTTTAGTTCAATTTGCTTGGAGTTTAATTGATTAGCGCAAATCGAACGTTTAGTTCGATTTGCTTGCTATCAATTTATGCGGGACAAGGTGTATGGGGTAATGCTTTGATTTAGCATTATGTCACATCCTTTAAGTGGATGTTTTTGGCGTGTATCGCCGTTAGTGGTGGAGACTAGCTCCAAAAGGGTAATTTTTATGGGATGGGTGGTTTTGGTCGTAACCCCCGACGGGGAAACGAACCCCGGTCTCCCGGGTGACAGGCGGGTATACTAACCACTATACTATCGAGGAGCCCGAGATTGTACCATATACCATATCAATTAGCATAGTATTCCACATCTTAAATACTAGCGAGAAAAAAAATATATCATCGTCTACACGGCTATATTCTGATGTGTTAATGCTTTCGCTCTAACCATTTGCTATAATTATAACTGTTTCTTAATGGGTTCAAATCACATTCTACAAACTGTTCATAGCTCCTGCTGTTCGACTGGCTCCTATGTTTGTCTATCTGTCCTCTAAAACTTCTCCTTGGAGTGAACTGATTCATGGTGTGGAGGTTATATTTTTATTAAATTGTTTTTGGGCTTACCTCTAGTCCCGCGGGTCTTTACCGGCCGGGTTGGTCCTGTCCTGGGTGTTGTCGGATTGACTGGTAGAGGTCAGCTAGGTGGAGTCAGTCCGGTTTCCAAATGGACTGGGAGGGGTGAAGTCGGTGTTAATCGCCACACAGCATTGGTCGTCTTCGGCAAGTGGATCAATTTGTCGCTTGTTGTGGGGTGAACCAGCAATTATTGCTGTGCTGCGTGTGACCAGCTAATAGTTTTTATTGATTGAGTAAAATACTTTTTATTCTAATTTTACTTTATATTTATTTTAAGTGCTTCACAATGTTTGGGCGTTGTCTTCGCCTCTGGATTCTGACTGATCCGGAAATAAAAAATAAAAAAAGGGATGGCGAGAGGCCGACTTTAGGGAGACAAGGACAAATGTGTCCTTCATCTTGTCTCTGGTTTCTGGTCATCTTGCGATAACCAGAATCACCCACATCCGTAAAGATGTTGGGCTCGGTCTCAAGATATCTGAACAGAAGGGGAAGGACGTATCTAAGGATAGTGTGGACAGGGTTAGTTCAATTGGATGGGAGGATGGTGGGAAAGAAATCGTTCAAGACCGGTAGGTCTTGAGTGCGGTAGTAAACGCAGATCACGTCTTTGGCGTCTGATAATCTGCGCTTTGGGCGGTGTGTATGTGTGTGTGTTTGTGCTGTCTTATACTGTGCGTGCGTGTTTGTAGTGTGTCAGCAGTAGACCCTATGGGATGGGTCCAGGAATCCTCTATTATAAAGGAGAATGTTGTTGCGAAGGGTGTTTTCTTCAGTTTTGTACTGAAGAAGAAATTGTGGTGGTCTGATCCGAAGAGATCGAAAGGGAGAAGGGTTGGTTCTGAATGCCTTCGAGGTACTTATATGCTAATTGTAGCAAGTACTCGTCGATAGGGATAATCGAGGCACCTTCGTATAGGTGAGAGTTTGGGTAATGGCGACCGTCAGGCCTTCTAAAGTGGTTGATGCATCTTCTGAGAAGTTTTCTTTCGAAAACTCGAAGTCTTTCCATTTGGGCCGAAGATATGCAGGACCATATGGGAAAGGCGTATGATATTCCAGGTCGGATTAGCGCCTTATAGAAGAGAAACTTAACTTTGGTGTCAACTTTGTTGCTCCACTTCAAGATGTTGTGCAGTTGCTTAGACCGACCGAGGCCCCTTTGAAGAATGTGGGTCACATGTTTGATGAAATTCATTTTTGGGGTATAGATGACCCCAAGATAGTTCATCCTGTCCTGTGGTCTAATCGTCTAACTGATCCCGGAATAAAAATGTGGCGCCCTTTTATACTCTGGGTCATCAGGGTTTGTCAAATTTTATTTAAAAATTCCAAGAAGCACAAACAAGATTTTGCGTCCTTTAATTGGAATAGGATTCCGGGAAGTTGATAGGAATTTATTTGAATAAATTCCCGGAAGGAGGCATCATGAAATGCATTTAGAGTTAAACATTTCATTAAGTTAGGATTATTAGGTATTGAATCAATGTACGTATGCATATGATTCAATTGGATTGGGATGTAAGGTAATTGGGAATTGAATCAATGTACGACAAATTAACTTTTGGTTTAACTTGTCGCTCATATGATTCACTATGGGAATTAGGTTAGGATTATAGGTAATATTGGGGATTTGGATGAGAGTAGTGATTTAGGATCACTACAATGAGTTTGCCGAGCAAATACTTGGGGAGGAGGGACGCATTTTCCGAGCTGATTTGTGAATTGAACGAATCAAATATACAAATTATCATATTACTCTTCGCCCGTGCCACTAACCGAACTAGATGTGGACACCTTTCAAACGACTTGGTGATGTCGAAACAGGTATAGGTACTGCAGGAAGTGAAACGTAAGTACTGGCTTTTGATCATTAACTTGATCGAAATCTAGTAAAATGCTTTAATGCGAGGCGACATCCTAACAGAAAACTTGAATGACTAGGTTTCGATCCAGAAACTGTTTCTATATTCCGAAGCCATATTGGATTTAGACTGTAAATATAAACTAGATCCCTTTAGAGGGCAGACAGATTTGAATATGATCGGGACTTTATTAATAATTTTGTTTCTTTAGATTGGGAATGTGATCACACTCATATCAGGTTTGCTTTCCCCTTGATCTTCATTGTGACATATATACGGTTGGTTATTCTTCTTAGTTTGTTCTGTGGGTCTTTTATTAGATTATTCGTATAACCAGTCTTCTAGTTATGTGCCGCTAGGGCACAGGTTCACTAAATAATAAAAACAACTCTCTTTCTTTTCCTTATTTTTATTCTGGTATATGTACACCACAATCCAACTTAATACAAAAATCAACTGTTAGTTTAGTCCACTAATTCGAAAACAAATATAAGGTACGCTTAGTTCTCTAATTAGACATCACTTCTGTTTTATACAATGTAAAGTTAAGCTTAGTTCAATAATCAACTGTTAGTTGTGCCCACCAATTCGAAAACAAATATAAGGTAAGCTTAGTTCACTAATTCCTTGTGGCACGAACCCGACACAAAATCAATCTACATCTCTCGCTCAGCAACCAATGATCCTTTTGGTTGCTTGTGATGTGTGTCTATGAATATTTCAACCGTGGATAAACGAATCCACAAAGGGAAACTTCTCCAGAAGTGGTTTCAACTGTGCCAGCCATCCTGAATCGTGTTTATATTAACCCACTGTGCATAGCACTTTCCTGGCTGCTCGTGCCTACCACCGTGGTCGTCCGAGGGGTAGAACTCTCGTATGTATCTTTACACTGATGAAAATTCTGTTTCCTCGGCCGCCAGCTGCGAAACATGAAACTACCGGTGGTCCTTCGGCCAACCAACATGCACACGGTTGGGAAAAGGCATAATCGAAATGTGAGAACACAACCGCAAAGCTACAGCTGTGCGATATGGTAAAGGCAGTACGTTGGATGTTTATGCGATTGGTGACTGTACGTCGCATCTACGCCGATCATGCATCCCTCGCTTGGTAAATGATGCTGCCTTTACGTTGACGCTATGTTGATTTGGGTCATACATTTCCTGCTGATGGGTTTAGCGACCGAATGCTCGACGCAGAACAGTACAGAGAGAATATCTCCTGCACGTGTGCGGCGGCATTGGACGGAAGATATGCGCGTCCAAATATATTTTAACTATAACGGTTGCCCAGTTACCGGATTTGCTTTCAAGGGAAATGAATGTTTCATGTGTTTCTTGCCATTAAGGAATATTGACGGAGGCCTGCGGTGGTTCGTGTTATGTTGGTTTCTTATTGGTGAAACCGAATTGTTTAGGAACTTAATGGCGCCTTGCGATGATGCCGTAAGTGCTTAAATAGGATTTCTCTTTCAGGTAGGTTTCGCAGGTGCATATAATGCATATTATGGTGGGAAAACCTGTAACTGGAGAACGCCTGTAGGCGGTTGCAGTGGTCGGTTGGGCATGCTTAATTGCAAGGTAAGTAATGGCGTTCGAATGGCACCGCCATAGTACTTGTTTATAGGGTTTTTTGTAGTTGAAGGAAGGTAAGTAGTGGCGTTCGAAGGAACCGCCACAGTTCTGCTTCTTGTTTATCGTAAATACCTTATCTTCTACATGTTGCTATAGTCTTATGTGTGAAACTTTAGCCCCCAACATTTGCTTTGATTCCAACCGTCATAGTGCTTGTTCGAATCGTCTCAAACAGCTGTAGGTATCCATGGGCTTTCTAAAAGTAAGTTGGGAAAGTACTCATTTTCTCTATATCTTGCATTTCGTCACTACTTTTACCCTCGTGAGTAGATGTAACTTGCTCTTATATTTTCGTTTACTACACTCCACGTGAGAAATGTTTAACTACCAGCTTTGATAGACTGTTGACCGGCTCTTATACAACAGTTTGGTGGACAAATTCTTGTTTCTTTCTTATTTCTCCTCATATCCATTTGAGACTACACTCTTTACAATTGTATTCGCCAATTGTTCTTTAGTCGTACTAATCATCCTCTCCCTCAAAGGTGTTACTAGAGAAGTCTTCTTGACGTTTCTCTGAACCGCACCCTGTAGGTTAGAGGTAAAATCCAAACTGTTCTTTAAGTGTATCAACCTGAATATTTGTATTTGATGTTCCTACATAATTGCAGATTTTACCCGCTATAACTTAAACACCCAAACGGTGTTGGGTAAAACCAATTTCTGGTATAGGGACCTTTGTAAACTACTGCTAATGGAAAGACCCTATTCCAAGTTGTATACATTTGTGCACGTCCGCTGAAGACGTTCATTTTTCCGCAAACAAAAGCTCCTGGCTAAGTACCTAGCTTTTCTTGCACAATTAATTTTCAAGTTTCAGGTGCTTTGTTAATGAAGCTAAATTGTTGGGTAACGGGCTGATTAGATATTCTATTCCAAATCAAGGTAAGCTGGTGTACGAATTGCCATGGGCAATGAAATAGGCTCTTGAAATAACAGAAACAACTGCTTATCTTCATCAGTGAATTACGAAGGGGCGAATCGACTGAGAGCAATGAGTAATTAATTCGCTTTTAATCGAAGTTTAAAGAAGAGCTCTTGTTCGTCATTCGCCCGCATTTCTATCCGACCGTCTGTTGAACTGGTTTAGACAACTTTGTTATTCAGGGTTGACTGTGTAAGGGAAGTTCCCGGACGGTCGTATTGTTGACTTTATTAGTTACTTTCTCGTCTTGCAACTTTTTTGTTTCTGTTTATTTTTCTTTTACTTTTTTTGAAAACATAATTAAACAAAGTTTTCTACATACACATTTTGGGGATGAAGTTTTAATGAAATCAGACGCATCTGCCTTATTCCCGCCTGACATGAGATCAGCACAAAATGGTACCATTCCTTCCCTGAGGGCAAGTAATTCGAAAAGTTTTATAGCGATGTGAAACTCTGCCATCCATGTGTCTACATAAGCATCCCGTGGGTCAGGTGCATTCACTGCGAAAATCTCCATTACACCACGAAGAAGAATACCAAACATAGGGCGCGGAAAAATGTTTCGCATGACATCGCTGGATAGGATTTCACTATTCAATTCGAGAACACAATTTTGGTTTACATTTTTTTGTGGAGGGAAAAAGGAAATGGGGTTTTTTTTTTCAAATATTTAATGAATTCGATTTGCACTAATTCCAACATATGTGTTAGTGCAGCTAAATTAATACAAAGAATATGTGAAGACAAATAAATAATACTTATTTAATGGCATTGCAGTACATCTTTTGAAATACTTAACTATCGCTTGACAGTGCTTTTCAAAGACCGTGTTACCTCTGCAGCAAATAAAGGTGGTATATAGTGCGAACTTAACTTTGCTAAACTGGGGCGTTGGTAACAGCTCTCTTGAGAACAGTCAAAGTTATGGCATGCGTTGGCGAACCGGCTTTATTTGCCTACATCACGCGTGTGACCTATCTCTTGAAGTATAAAATTGGCCGTGGTGTTGTATGTGTAAGACTGCAAACAAATTGCGTCTAAATACAACCGTGTCTTTATGGCTGTCCACAAGATCTCCATGTTCATTGCTTGGTTGATGGAATATTTTTCCTATTTATCTAACATTTCGTCGTCTTGAGTTTATGTCACCCAGAAGGAATTTACGACAGAGTGCGTAATAATGGCGCCATTAAGGATAAGATGCTCAGCATCGAAATTTGGCTTGATGTAGATATGCATTTATGTGTTTTTATGCGTCCACACCTATCTGCATACAAACCAGCGTATTACTTCTTTTTAGGTGATTTGCGGCATCTTCCTTTCGATCCCCCTCGCATGCAATCTCATTCATAGATGGGCTCTTTTGTGTTGCCTTTAGAGGATCGCGAGTATTATGTTTAGATAACTTTTCCAATATGCGGGGGCAAACATTTTAAAATTAAAATTGAATTTAAGTACCAACCCTCCTGTGTGAACCTATACTTTTCTGGGTAAGTAGGTGATTGGGTTTTATGAGCATTGTTCATTTTATTAGTTTCGCAGTCATGAATATGCGTATTTGCCGCAGTGTGAGCAAGTAATATCCAAATGGACATTAAATTAGATTGCGAAGCGTTATGTAGTTTAAGAGGTTGTCTAACTGCCAGAGGAGAGCAAGTACTTTCTAATGTCATGGGATCGAGTTTTATGGAGTTATTTTTGTCGAAAGCTGCACTGCATTGGGTATGTGTTTCAAAATCGTTGGTATAACAACGTTAGAGGCGCCGTTGAAGGAAAGAATTTGCATAAACACTGATAAAAATCGGCACGTAAAATCATAACTGACTTTCATTGCTCCCGGTAGACAACTTCAAGTCACGTAATTTGCAGATTTTAAAAACTTGCATGATTTTAAAGGTCCGGCGCAAGACTAATGACCTTGCCCGGAAAAAAAAAACAAATCATTATGGAAAATTTAACAAGCCTCAGGACTTGCTAAATAAGGCCAAGAATGGTTCCCGGTTGTAGTGCCGATAATGATGATGATGATGATTTTAAAGGGATCTACTTTTTCTAAAATCTAACATATGTAGAACAAATCGGTCTGTTCTCTTTGGGTGAAAATTAGAACCCATGGTTAAACATCTCATATTTTTTTAAAGGTCACTATCCATTGAATTTATAATCACACGTTTTTTAGCAAGTTCATGGCCTGACTCATTTTTGAGCAGGCGGTACCTTAGCTTATTTTGGTAACTAACTGTGTGGAAGTGGCCTTTTTTTTTTACACCAACTTCTTTGCCTCCTATTTCAAACTATCTTTCAGTCAGAACTCTTTTGATCCCGACTCCTCTTTTTTAATTAGTTACCAAATTTCTGCCTTAGTTCATTTGGTTCTCACACTATAGATCTGTGTCGGTTCCGCCAAACCCCACTGTCTACTTACCGTAAAACCCCCATTATTACAACCCACTCTACACCAGTTTCTGCTAATGCAACAGCATTAGCACCTGTAAATGCTTCACGCACTATATAGATCAAATCTATAATCTTAAAAAGTCCCTGTAGAAGAATTCTTACCTTTTCTTGCATCTCTTCGCATACAATTCCTGTAAGAGTTCTTTATTACCTTATCCGGAACCCAACTCCTATTGTCCCCCGCCAATGCAATCGCGTGGGCACCTGGAAACATTTCCTTTTCCAAGGACAATTGATGCATACAAGCATTACCTAAAATTCCTAAAAATAATTTTTTTTCTACAAGGGCATTCATACATGTATCAATGCGTTTTTGCATAAGCGACCAAAACTCGAATTTCCAAATAGTGTAGATTTTCACACTAACGTTCGACACTTGCGTCGCCATAGATACCATGTTCCGTTGACACAGATGGTATATACAAACCGTCATTGTATAACCATCTAATCTGCCTTGCAATGAATTGCAACTATCAATACAGCTGCAATCACTTTACCCAGAATTGCTTCCTTGTTTGAATCTCCAAACAAGCATCGACTTCGCGCATAGCACCTTTCCCAATGTCTATTCGTATATTTACACAAGGGCATCATTCATCTAAGACTTTTATGATGCCCTCGTCCCATCTTTTCTTTTACCATATTTCTTCGCTGTATCGTCGTCTATTTATTTAGACGCGATACACTCCATAGACGACGATCTTTTCGATCCCTTTGTCTCTAGCGCCTGTCTTCTTCGTTTACCCATTGCCCTCGAGCACGTGTAAACCACACAGATCTGAACGATCGCACACATACCACCATGACCTTCTTTACAAGATCTGGTTTCCTATACCACCAAGAGCGACTTTACGTTTGTCTGGTGGTAGGGAAAAACGATATCCTTATCGGAGAGGATATCTAACACGACACCATAAACTCACCCCAATAAGCTATCATCTCTGCACGAGATGATTTTCGCTAAGTCCCTTTCCATCCGCCGGCCGCCATGGTTGTTGCCGACTTCCGCTCCTCGTCGCTAGCCGAGGACGCGAAAAATATACCCCTGAGTCGTGTGTGTGAAGCAAAGTAAAATTTATAAAGACCAATAATAATAAGTTCAAGTTTAATATTAAAAACTAACATATGTAATAATAACTGAGAACGAAGTGATTTTTATGTGGAGACTAACGTAACAAATAAAAAAACAATAATTAATTAAACAATAAATCAGTGTTTTGATTTTCTTTGCTGCCGTTCCTGAGAGTGTTTGTTTTATTGTTCCGGTGCTGTGTCCACTCTGTTTATGAACTTGGTGACTTTTGGTGAGCATTTGCGCGCCGTTGCTCAGTTTTAATTTACAGTGAATGGGTGGGCACGGAGTAGAACTCTGCGTCAATGTCGATGCCACGACTTCGTCCCCCACAGATCTAGTCACGATTGAAAATAAACTAACTCAATTTAAAAATGAATTCACTCTTGGCTCATATGGTCTTCCCGCCATTTTGCTTAACCCTTACTCTACTAGGAGTGACTATAGTCACCCGGTACGAAATTACACTAGTATTTGATGTCACAAGATGCTGTCGCGTATATCCCACGGATGAGTATAGTCAACCGTTGTCACAGAATTTACTGTTCAGAATTATCTTATAATTACAGTTACCATATTTTTGTATAACTTAAATATTTTAGTTGTATTGTTGAAGTGAAACACTCTCATTAAAAAATTATGAACACAAATCATTTTGTTTGCAAAATTAATTTCACAAAAGTTTCAATGCAAAGGTCTTGCCGTCGATTGCGCGTGGTTATGTTTCCACTTTCAGCTCGCTGCGCTGGCCCATACGAGGAACTCCGCGACGAAGTCCCCAATTGCCAAAGAGTTGAAACGTGTTCCTCCACTCTTTTTCCCCGCTTTCGATGATTTTTAATCTGTTGCTTTCTCAAGGTGAAACAAAAGCGATAGCTGGAACTATCGTCCTATTGCCCCTCATTCCTAAACGTTTTGGAAGCATTGAGTATTAAGCCTTATGGTTCCACTTAAAATCCCTTATTTCACCCAGGCAAATCTTTCTTGCTGGCAACCACTACTATTTAGTTGAATTTACTTCTCATACACTCCGAGTCTCAGAGGATGGCAACGCAATCGACTAACTTACGACCGAATTTAGAGAAAATTTCGCACAAGCTTATTCTTTTTAAATTATCCTCCCATAGCTTCGAACTAGCAATGATATATCTGAGGAATCGACTCTACAGAGATATTTCAGATCCGTTCTTTTAATTCCTTTTCTCGCCACCTTTTATACTAACCATAAAGGAAATCGATAAGATTACCAAGAATGCGTGTATCTTTCAAAACCGTCTGCTCTCCACTCGATTTATCCCTTTCCTAACCTGGCCTCGACAACTTTTTTTTTTTTTTGACGACTGAAGAATAATTTGAACTCAATGTTGAAAAATGCCACACAATCAGGTCCCCCCCCCCCCCCACCCCCCCGCCACCCTCTCTTACTCAACCCATATCTGTGTTCTGTTCATTCGATTCCCGACCAGATCATCCTATGTGACCAGGGGTTCAACTCCCTCTTACTCCCTTTAATTCAATTCTGCTCTCAGATTTGTGAAGCGCTATTTCTAACTCTTACTTGGCCCAATCGGTCTACGTTGCCTTTGTCCGCACTCGACCAGAATATGCCAGCCAGATCTGGTCCCTTCATCATATGTCGCACATTCGCAAAATCGAAAGCGGTCGGTTCTTGCGTCTTGCGCTCTGTGGGTTGAGTTGGAAAAACCCTCTGATCCTATCCACTTACACAAGTCATCTCAAACTAATTAATCTAACCACGCTTGAGGAGCGTAGAATTCACGCTGAGATTCTTTTCATTCACTATCTTTCAGCAAGTCTTCTCCCTTCCATCGCGTTTAATGCCAAACCCTGTGACCTACGGAACCCTCGACTATTTTATCTGCCCGCCCATCACACCTCTTATGACTCCAATGAATCCTTCGCAGGAATGCTACAGAGAGATAACTCTTAGCTCTCCTCCCTTGATTTTAATGTCAACACTTCTGCTTTTAAACTCCGTCTCCATATTAGCCCCTCTGATTCCACCTCCCCTGTGCACACTTCGCTCGAACCCTTACACTAATTGTTGGCTCTTCCGTCGTTTATCTTTTGCGGAAAACCCCTAAAACCACCCGCCATCCTTGTAAACAATATTTCAGTTTTCCTCTTTTTTTCATAAATTATAAATTTCAACAATCATATTTCTGTACCTTAATTTTAATATGGTGTTATGATAGATTTGAAGTGAATTTTATAGCTAATTATTAAGCCGAAAATAGTGGGGCCCTGCCCCCGCCAAATCAAATCCACGGCCAGTCTCAAAGCTATATGATTTTACATTACTTCATGTTAAAGGACAACTATATTGCGTTATGTTAAGATATATTATCCTACATTGCTATATTATATGTGGATTTATGTTGTTTTGTTATGTTATTGTATTTTAGGTTAAGTTATGTTACGTAACATTGTGTTATCTTATGCTATTGTACATTACATTATGTTATGTTATTGTATTTTATATTGTGTTATGTTACGTTACGTTGTGTTGTGTTATGGTAGTTTTCTAAATGGGTGGGTTTTTAGACTAATAATCATCATCATCGGCACTACAACCGGGAACCGGTCTTGGCCTTATTTAGCAAGTCCTGAGGCTTGTTAAATTTTCCATAATGATTTATTTTTTTTCTGGGCAAGGTCATTAGTCTTGCGCCAGGGGCTCCCCGACGGGGAATCGAACCCCGGTCTCCCAGGTGACAGGCGGGTATACTAATCACTATACTATCGAGGAGCCCATGGACTAATAATAATATGGGGTAAATTGTTGCACCTTGAAACATGAATAGAAATAAAACTACAAATGTTATTTTGTTGATCATTTATTTAACGTAATAATCGTTTATTGAAATTTTTTTTTTTAAATGACATCGTCGAGATGTGCCCGTTTCGTCGTTGGGACTCCTGCAATCGACTATGCAAACTTTGGAAAACTCGCTGACACATGCTGCGAGAAATTTCAACCTCCCGAATGTTCCCATCGCTTCGTCTTGAACGTGGCCGCCTGTTTGTTTAATATTCGTTGTCGATGCCGTTTGTTCGAACTTCTTGACCCAAGCTTTGATTAAATTAACACTTGGACACTCACTTACACGGCGTAATCCGTATTCAATTCTAAATAGGCATCGTACAGTAAAGTGGGAATCGTTGTTTTTGTAAAATTGTTTTACACAAAAAGCACGCTGTTGTCCCGTGAAGCGCTCCATCGTGACTAAAATCACATGAAGCGATGCACAATTCCCCGCCACTCGCGCTCCCCTCCCTCTAACGGTTTTTAAGAAATCAAGTGTTGCAATTTGCATACATTTATGGCCCACCCGATAGTTCTGCAAATAACTTATCAGTAGGCTAACTTTAGTTTGGTCCTGTGAAATCCATGAACGACTATTTCTAGAATATACTATTTAACGAAAATCAAATAAGACCAACAACGCCATTGCGTCGTATTACCTCCGAAAACCGCCCGAAGTTTTAGAAAACATTTTGTTTGTGACTTTTTGAAAGAGTCAAATTCAAAATTCAGCTTATTTTGAAAGCAGTTATAATACCTATCTACATATCCCACCGAATAGTGATTCCTTTTCGAAATACATAATTCTCCCAAACCTTCAAGTACGGTGTATACATTTATTATAAAGACCAGTTAAATGAACAAGCAAACTTATCTCCACCACCCCAGTTGCCCGGTTGTACCTGAATAGAGTGGCAAGCCTCGTCAACTATTTGATGACGAGGCTTTCATTATCTAAACTCCAAATTCACTGTCGACAATTTTGAAGACTAACCTTTCAATCATCTCTATCCAACTTGAGATTTGAGTCGGTTGTTTCAGTTATATCGCAGTAGCGTAGCCAAAGAGTGAGGGTTGCTGTTCTGTTATTTTGCAACGAACTCAGCTGCAAAATTTCAATATATGTCATATTTAAACCAAATGAACTCCCGTCAGGATACCCATTCAGAACGAGGAGGAATCTTAATTTAAATTATTTCCTTTGCTGTCGTCATCACGCTACGAAAATCAGAACCACACACATCAAGAGCTTTGCCTTTAATCGCTTTAACTTGATATGGCATTTGGGTAGAGGAAGGATGCCACAACGCCCGTGTCATTTAATTTGTGGTTGCTTAGCACAACCGCCCAACTTGGGTATGTTTATATGAAGAAGGACTAGTGGGCCTGCGTCGCAACTGATAGCGATCACTCATACAACTTCTAACAGCATTGTTGAGAGAGACAGTGTTTACATTATTTTGACTTAAGGATAAACAAGCCCATAGAACGTACTTTGAATATGCAAATCATTGTTTGTCTTTAATTTAGATTTTGGTGATGGTAGTGCAAATGTGGGGGCAGCCTTGTCAAACGTTCATGACGGTCATGACATTGCTACGAGAACAGAATCAAGAGGATACTGCGCCCCTTAAGAACTTTTAGAAACGTGTCAAACGTGCAACATGAATCTGTTCACACTCACTCTAGCAATTTAATCTTATTCCCTGCGGCCTAGATATGCTTCGCATTGTTTCCTCGAATGCAGCGTAAAGGGCTTTGATCTACTTCTTCCCTATGGTTTTCGAATCTACACATGAAATCACACCCCAATTGTTTTACGTATCGGAATTTTCGTAATCAAATCACCGAGGTTTTGATTTTTGGAAGTACATTCATCAGACGTGGCTCCGTTCACCTCAAATTAATAAGTGCCTGTAAAGGCGAAAAATAATTATAAGGACTTAACAACCACCAGTAAGGGTATCGCTCTGTTTTCCTTTTTTGCTTTCCAATTTGTTCATATATATTTTTTGGACACTACATTCTTAACGGTACGCAGAGGCTTATTGTACTCCCACTCGATTTATTCTCTGGGTAACCTAGCGAAGACACCCCATGCGGGATACCATTGTGTTTCACACAACCAAACTCTTTTGACACTAGCCTTCTTCTGGGACTGAAAGTTTTCCTATGTCGTCATTCTTTTTTGTATCCTTGTTTTGGAATCACGTTTGTTGAGTTTATGCATTTCGTTTGTCGAATACAACATCTGCCCCACCCCGGACATAGTCAGGGAGTTTTCCGTCTCTCGAACAAATATCGCAAAGGGACCGCCTTTCCGTAATCTCTGTCAGTATTGTTAAGTTGTTCTTAGAGAAATTTATTGGAACACTAAGAGTGACAGAAAAGATAACGAAACAAAAGGGTCGGTCGAACATCCTACGACCAAAGTAAAATTTGGGATACCCGTAAGGATGAGATTTAGTCCTACGGTTTTCTTTCATTGATTTTATTGTAATACACCCAAAAGGCCTGTAATTAAAATCCCTTACAAGATATTCAAGGTGTGGAAAATACACCGCGCGAAGAACGACCCGCCAACAAAGCTACTGCACTTTTTTTGATTTATTTATTCTCTTTGTTGATATTACTGGTTTTAACTATTGTTCTATGCCGGGAAATACCATTTTGAAGGTGTTCTAGTTATCTACGGAAGAATAAAACCTACCTTTTTGGTTTCTTTCATCAAAGAAAAACAAAGAAGAAGGGTCGTTGGTATCTCTAATGTATAGTCATTTATATCGCTAACATTGTCGATAACATCATTGCGTTTAAACGACTTAACGAGAGCGACCACCAAGCTAGAACTTTTAAAGAAGCTGGACTCGTTCGAAATGACACAAGATTCACGAATATCAGCTATCTACGGCGATTTATTAATACACTCCTAATGATTGTGAGTCCTTGAATTTAGTCAAATACTTGTTCAGTAAGCCTCTTAGGTTAGTTAGTGTGTGCAATTAAACCATCAGCTGAACTTACGAATTAAATATATCTGCAAACTCCATAAGTACTTATCTATATTAGATTGTCTGAGAATAATCGAAATGCGAGTGTCAGCGTATTTAAGAGATCTCTGACTTGGCCCACTACTTAATTAATTTTTATTGTGTGTAAGCAATTTAATTTTCATCTTTATTAGCATTAGTTTTCAAATATAACGCCAAGACCACTGCCACCGACTGCATATTTCAGCCAAAAATCAATGTATTTATGCACAGCTAGTCGCATCACAATCGATAAGATGTTTACTACTTGCTGTGAACTCAAGAATGACTTGATGAATTCAAATACATTGAAAGGGTGACCCAGATTTAAAAATTTACCTTTACTCATTAATAAATGCTACATTTTCTAACCGAACATTAATATAGTAGAATTTTAACTGTTATGTTATATGTTTCAAGGAGCCGGAAGGTACCACGGGTAAATGTTGTGTAGAAACATATAGTATAACATTTTGGCGCAGCCGGTAGGATCAGGGAAGCCTAAGTTCAACACTTATAAGTGCTTGAAAATCCTTGATCTCTACAATAACCTCTCTCCAACGTACCGGGCAAGACGCTCTTACCCTTCGTCCGGACCTGAGTCTGGCTTCGGAGGTACGTTTCGTACAAAAAAATCAACACGAATAAAAAAACAAACAATGCAGAAGCGAATACCAGGGGCAGTGTAATATATATATATATATATATATATATATATATATATATATATATATATATATATATATATATATATAATATTTATATATATAATTAAAAAAACAATCAACAAAGAAACAGTGTCCACTTAACGACTTAATCCAGCAGCAGCTAATGTGACTAAATCAATCATCGAAAAAATGTCTGCAGCTATTATGCACAACAACGTGTTTATGCAACGCACCGCTGACAGTTAATAAAGTGTCATCAACTATACTCACGAGATGGAAACTAGTCAATAAATGTTCTCACTATTACAACGCACCCAGCATTTACAACATCAACAACTAAACCCATTACATACCAAATAAACACCAGCAGCAGTTCCAACACCAACAAACCAAAAAGAGCAGCAGGCAACCTACCAACATAAAATAAGTAACCAACATTGTTTTCCTTTTTCTTAATAAGACAATAGAACTTTCACTTTTCAGGATAATCTATTTTTAATAAACAATTTGCTCCATTCAAAAAAAAATTAAAACCAAAGCAAATCAATTTTCGAACTCTGTCGTCTCCATGTCTGTCCATATTGTGGCCACTGGTCTTTCGGAAGCATTTCCACTGTTAGATAGCCAACAACATGATAAAATTAACGCAGCAACCGCCTTCGGGATAACAAACGTCTTGAATGTGGGTTATTGCCCCCCCCCCCCCCCCCCCCTTGTTTTAATTATTAATACTACCTTCTCTACTATCCGCACCCCTTACTAGCATATAATCACTTAACCGCCCCACTGTCTGCCTATCGAACAAGAGTCATTCAAAAGCCATATCATGTCTGTCGACTTCGGTAAAATCACCAAGCGTACCTCCCAGCGTGTGGCGATATTTTCAGGTGATCAGGGTCCCCTGATAAGCAGTGAGCTGCAAAAGTTTTTGGGATATTGCAGAAGGGTAATCGAATGCCTGCCTGCAGAAGAATATCCAGCGTTTCTAAATATGTTTTCCACTCGATTGTGAGGCGAGGCATATCTTCTAATAGCCTCAAACGCAGTAACCACCTTCGAGGAACCTGAAAGGCTCCTCAATCAAACGTACATGTTCAGAGAGACTTAACAAGAGTTGGTGAATAAGTTGATAACTATCAGGAAACACCCTTTAGAGGCCCTCATCGCTTTTACCGCAAGGATAAAGCAGATGCTGATGCTATGCAAAGAGGCTGCTGACAGGAAAATGGCGCAAAAGCAGCCTCAACTGTGAAGGCACAACTTGAACACTTTTCTAAAAACTCATTATAAAGTGGTGTTAATAATGCTCATCTCTACCAATATTTATTGACTCTGACGGATGACACGTTGGAGGACTACGAATATGGAGAAGTTGCAATAGGCAGCCTTCCACACACAACAATGTAGTCATATGCCAATGTATACTCACCTTCCTAGCAAGTTCTCTAACACCGCTAGTTTTCTGACCAATGGGTCAATATCCAACCATACCAATCCAACGTTGTTTAGTCCAATTACTTCACAAATTTCGGGTTTTCAAAACAAAAAATTCCCACAGTCGCCAAAGGAGTTTCATAAACACGCAAAAAATCCTCGTCCCATTTGTAGTTTTTGCAATAAAAATGGGCATACATATAGCAACTGCCTCACAAAAAAAAATACTACGTTCTGCGCGGCTTGCAAAACTTATAACCATGACATCAGGGACTGTCGGAGATCGGAAAATCACACAAATATCGTCAACACAGTTTCAAGTAGAAACCCTTTCAGGGAACGAAACCCCACTTTTTTGGACGACGAGGCCATGATGTGGTGGAATGCCATCAAAAAGTCAAATGGGAATCGCGGAACCCAAGAAACGTATCCGGTAATATTCAGAATCCTGCTGGTGTTTATCTGATACTGCAGTCCTACAAACTGGGCCAGACGTCTAAATAGAGTGTTACCTTGCAACAATCTCTTGTGGCCTGTGTAGTGATCCATTATTGCCCATAATCATAATCATCTTCCCCAAATGAATCATATGAGCGACAAATTAAAAGAAAAATCCATTTGTCGCACATTGATTCAATTCCCAATAATCTTAACATTACGAAATACCTAATTCCAAATGCATTTCATAATTTTTCCTTCCAGGAATTTGCTCAACCAAATTCCCATTCACTTCCTAGACCCCAATTCCAATTGAAGCACACGCAAAATCTTGCTTGTGCTTCTTAGAATTTTTATGTACAATTTTTAACAAATCTCTGTAGATGCAGGGTATAAAAGGGCGGCGCATTTTGGATTCGAGATCAGTCGTGGACGGGAGGGTAAACCAGATATGCTACGCGGATGACGTCATAGTATACACGTCATCCAAAGGGCCTAAGCTCGCAACAAATCGACTGTGGATGCAGAGTATAAAAGGGCGGCGCATTTTGGATTCGAAATCAGTAGTGAACGGGAGAGTAAACCAGATATGCTAAGCGGATGGCGTCATAGTATACACGTCATTCAAAAGCAACAAATCGACTCAACCGTCATCTGGACGAACTGAATCAGTATTGTCTAATTTATTTTAGCCACTAAGTTGGCACCACGTGAAATATAATAACGTCAAGTTTGAACGCTATCTGTCACTTAGTTTGTTTGTTTGATTTTGGTCGTTCACTTCAAGTACGTTTTTCCATTTCTATAATGGATAATTTAGTTAAGGAAAGAATTTTCATTAAATTTTGGGTTTCCAACGGAATTTCTTGTAAGGAATCGATGCAAATATTGGTTAAAACCTATGGCGACAGAGATCTACCGAAAACACAAGTGTGTAAATGGGATAAGGCATTTTAAAGTGGTCGTCAATACCTTAAAGATTTGCCTCGCGCGAACGCTCGAAGAACGGCTGTGACTGAGGAAAATATCACTAAAGTGAAAGGATTCATCATCATCATCATCATCATCATCGGCACTACAACCGGGAACCGGTCTTGGCGTTATTCAGCAAGTCCTGAGGCTTGTTAAATTTTTCATAATGATTTGTTTTTTTTGGGGGAAGGTCACTAGTCCTGCGCCAGAGACTCCCCGACGGGGAAACGAACCCCTGTGTCCCTCGTGACAGGCGGGTATACCAACCATTATACTATCGAGGAGCCACCACAATTCGATGCAATACTGCCTTCCTTTCGTGTCGTAGAAGCAACGTTTCACATGTGGTGTTTCGCTTTTCCATCTGCCTGTCATTCAATTCATGTGGCACCCAGTTTCCACACTTTTGGATCTTTCCCATAGCTTATAAACGGTCAGGAATTGTTTATTGTGAAGCATTTAACATTTGTGCCATTTGTTTCTGACTCAAAGTGTCATCTTGATCCAATATTGCAGGCAATTCGGCGTCTCCAAACTTTTTTGGTGGTCTTGTGGAACCCCCACAGGCTAATATGCCAGACATGGGCACACGGTTCACTCAATCCCCCAACAATAATCTTGGCGCGGATTGTTCAGCAAAGAAGAAGAGTATCAATCGACTCCAACTGGAGTGGTCAGCCTTTGGTAAACGTTTTCCTTTCGTTTCAATCGGCACAGGAACGGGAACGACACACCGAGATTGATGAAAATCCGGAAATAAAACACTCGGCTATTGTTTGGATTTTTTTTATCTTTTTTGAGTAACCAGTTTAACGAAGTTTAAGCGGTGCACTTGGAAACGTAGCATTAATTAATTAACACAAATCGGCAAAACTTATTTAACATCGCAATTGGGGAACTATGGTGCTGGAGCTGGCTAATGTGTTCACGTATATATCTCCTTAAGACTCCACTGAATATATGCACAACTGTTTGTCTATTCACTTATCCACTGAAGACTGATTAAGTTGGAACACGAATCTCACAGGTACTGTCAATTATTCGAAACCAATTTCACAATGAACTCGATTAGATGGATTCATTATTATTGTTTATTATAACTACGAACGGCTCGGAGACGAGAAATAGTTATACAAAGGTAATTAAGAAATGCCGCGAACAGGTTAAGTGAATTTTCACACGGAAGTTAACTAAACGAGGATTTTCCTCTCGACATTTAACCGCACACGGGGGTGATGAATTTAATACTCTTGCTGTGGTAGTGGTGAATTTCCGTCGATCTGGGAGGAGCTACTTCGATCCTTTCATTGGCGTCGGCCAATGGACGATCGACTTGAGTTTTGGTGGCAGGTTTCTATGGCGACCGTACATATCAAGTTGAAAATGTATTCCTCGAACGCCATAACAACGCAGTCGCGAGGGGTGCACAAAAAGGAAGTTCAGATATGCCAGCTGATCAAATTAAAGATCGAATACCGAGGCTGGCTGACTATGCCATCATAAACCGTAGGGAATAGGGTTTCCTTTTCTTTTGATAATATGTACCCGAACTTCGCTGCAATGATCGAGGCTACGATGCTTGGGTGTATATTTATTTAAGCGTTCATTAAAACAAGAGAATGTTGCCGTGCAAGCGAAGATAGTTTCTTCTGTTTACATTGAGTAAACAGAAGCATTTCGATTCGATAGCCAGCGTGAGAAACGTGGCTGCTCGTTGTTTGGACAACATATCCTTAGACATGGCCGATTCTGGTGATCGTTCCTCCATACGGCAATGGATCGTATAATCGGCCATGCTGGTATGTAAATAAATATGCGTACATGGAGGCTAAAGCCATGATATCGAGAGAAATAGGGAATATTACAGGCGACGGAAATGGATTCTTCTGTGGTGTTAGTTCAACAGGGGATTACTCGCCATGGCCAGGGCTAGGATAAAGGGTTATTTGTTCTCTTTTTCTTTTTCGAAAAATAGATCGTAGGGCATGCATATTGGGAATCTGGCTTGCAGATGTGCAGATTGATGGAACGATAACACACAGAAAGGTTGGCGTGTGTTTGGTGGGCATGTGACCGCCCATACGAACTGATCGGTTCATGACAGATGCACCGAGGTGGTTCCGTTGATGATATTGGTTTAATGTCATGGCAAGATGGTAATCTTGTCATGAATTTATGTTTCAGGAATGACCGTTCGAAGGAGGGCTTGGAACAACTCATATTCAGGTAAGCTGCTTAAAATAGGAGCAGGTAATTTTCGGTTGGTTGGGTTGAAGCGATGAGTGGTTCTTCGGGCGCCATAAATAATCCCCACAGTTTTCCACGTTCTTCATTTCGCACATCAAAATCATTATCTCTGAACCGCTTAAACCATCTTTTGCATGTTGCTTCTGATAGAGCATGGTCACCATAAGCCTCGATAAGCATTCGATGCGACTCTGCAGCACTTTTCTTCAAATGAAAACAAAAAATTAATGCTTTCCGCAAATCATCATTTTCTGGTACAAAATTCGACATTTTTAACAGGATTAAAAAAAATGATGTTGTTTGGACAATGACTTGATGCATACTGAATATTTTTGACAGATATCATAACAACCAAATAAAAAAAATATATGGGCTCGTTTACAACAAATGTTCCCTATCGATACATTTGTATTTTGACGCTTCCCTTTAGACCGGTACACCTGGCAGATACAAATCCAACCGCTACTGAATTATACTTGGCGTACGCTCTCACCTCTAAATATATTTTCCATCGTGTCCATTTTTCAGAGAATGGACAGTGATTTACTTTGGAAATTAAAGTCAGCAAGCAAGCGGTTCGCCCGTGGAACGGGGTGAGCGTGGAACGCTCTGCCTGACCAGCTTCTCATGCCAATTTTCAAGCATTCAGCAAGAACAACCTTTATCGATACCTGCTTTCGTTACTCTCTTGCTCCTCCCCACACGAAGCGCTCAGACACTTCACGGTACCACTAAACCCCATTTGCAACATAAAAAGAGCTCACACGAAAATGCTTGTTCTCCTATCACAGCAAGTTTAATCACTTTTGTACTGCTAAGATTCCTCTCATCACCTCAGACTGATAAAGTGAAAGAAATAAATTTCTTAATACAATTTCGTTGAAATAAAATATTAATTTATTGTGAGCTGATTAAATATTCCGATTCACCATGAAACTTGAAGTGTTATCCCGCACCCTTGTGTGAGTCCTAATTATAATAAAAATTGACTTATTAGGTTGACGTTAGATGTGAGTGATCAATCCTTGTACATGATATTTATTTCATACAAAATGTGCTGTGAGTCCGAAGTTAGTCTCCGTGTTAACACCTTTGAATATGGTCGTTATTATTCTTCGCCCAACTCGGCCTGTGGTATAACATCCTTATCACGTATACATGACGTGGCATAACCTTCGGCCACTGATTACCAACGCCACCCTCAATTACACGTTCTTACTTCCAAACACACACCTCCGAAAATTGAATACACACACACGTATTTTTGTTCCCCATTTCATGACTTAGCCTTACTAAATTGAGACCAGGCTGCGTCCAGAACAATTTCCAGTACAGCAATTCATTCGTACCATCATCATTGGCATGTAAATGTCGACGTCGGCTTTGTTAATTTAAATAGTATCCCTATTTATCCTCCATCTCAAGATGAGCAAGTTCGCAAGGCAATTTGACCAGTATTTAAAGGCAATTCGTAAACGACTGGGATTGCCAAACTTTGGCCATCTATCGTTAGCCACATCAAATTTGTAAACTACTCCACATGTATCTCTTTCATTAGTATGCGTTTCATATCAACGGAGAGAACAGAGTTTGGTTGGGATGTATACCCAACGCTCCGAATAGTGTATGAAGTTCCAAAAAGTTTGTGGCCTCCTTGGTCAACCAGTCAATGTATTCAGTCTCCTATGAGAGATCGACCATGGAAGCGTATATGAGAGTGCCCCTAGTATCGCCAACTAAAGGTATGCACTTACTTTCCCCAGCATTGACGAATAAACTCCCGCACAAAATCAGATTCGTCGAATTCAAAAAAGCAATTTCATTAATTAGGAAGTGCAGGATCACCATACTCCAGAAGTGGACACAGAGCTAGAGCCGGCATTGCCTGTAGTTTACGTTTTGTCTGAACTTGTCGTCCTGGGATTGGGTGAAACAATGTGTTTGCGTTGAAATATCACTTACATTCCAATTATGAGATATTCTGCTTATTCAGCATAAATGTGGAATGTGCTTCGCCTGTAGAGTAGAAATATGTCTCGCCAGTGAAGGTCTTCCTCATGGGTATCTACGGGTAACCATACTAATTACTGTAATGAAACAAATTGAAGATGTTTGACTGCTGACCTGCTCTGACAAGGATAATGCCCTTCCGCCACACCGAGTAACCTAATTTAATTTATTAATATTGTATCTACATCTACGAACATTTTTCGACGCATGGCGAATATAATTTTCCAGCAACGAGATGTATCTTCAGAACCCTCGGAAACTTAAACATTTACGAGTACAACGTTGTTTCAAAGGACACTCAGGAAAAACTTTATACTTTCGGGAGTAATATTCCAGAACGCAAATAGCACAGCTTCTGTGGCATGTGAAACACAGGATGGATTCGTATGATTAATGGATCCTTTTGGGAGGGTAGATGGAGCTGAAAACTTCCCTCAACTTTTATTTAATGAAAACTTCGTACTGGTCGAGTTAATTAAAGTTGAAAGAATTTCTAAGGAAAATATTTTAAAATATGCAAATCGCCTCTTCTGTTTTTTCCTAACTTCATATTTATCCATTTGCAGGCGCAGGACAACTTATAACAAATTGACTTGAATAAAAAGAATTGTGTGGGTCGTAAATTTAGGACTCAAGTAATCGCAGATACTACTAATTCAAAAATATGCAAATGGCGTCTCTTTCTATAAATCGATGTTGGTCTTGATTGCGTTTAATAAACCTCAAACGTCTGTAATGGGTGCTCAACGAACCGGAAGTCCACTTCTACTGGCTAAAGTTGTAGAACCCTAATGAAGTTATGGACTAAAGTTGTTCAATTCTTTTGTGGTTGTATAAGCATTCACCGATTCTGCTCATTCTTGGGATATTCGGAAACTGGCAGAAGCGATACAAATATAATGATCTAGCGCACATTCCACAGGAATCTTTTTATTATTAATGCCAATATAACACTCTGACGGACTCGTCCACCGCCTCAGTATATCTTCGTTGTTTTAAAGTTGCGATTAGCATTTCCACTCAATTTCCATTGGCTTTCCAAAGGGCAACTTGTACATCAATCTAATGGAAACCGATTGTTTTGAGAACCTCTGTCCAATTTCTTTGCTGTCCCTAGCGCTCCCAAACGACGTTCGACCAGCGGGACTCTTTAAAAGTCTTTACAAACCATCCTGAGATAATTTTTCTTGACGACTGTAACTTACACAACCACTAACTGAAGATGGGAAGATAGCTGAAACATTCGCTGTTAATCGGAATTTGATTTAACTAGTTGAGGCGGTTAGGTTTGGTACTAGAAAATTTCGACCGGGTGTCGTTCAACGCACTCTCCATGGACTTGACCGGACCGGACAGAATACCTAAACTAAATTTTGTTTTGTTACAGAACAGGAAATTTCCGAAGCGCTACAATTTTCATCCGTTTCAAATCGAATTCTTATCAAATAGCAGCTTAGAACGTTAACTCAGGGCTGTAGGTTCGTCTTTCATCAGACACGTATTTAAAATTTTTTTTTTTTAAACTCCATTCCTAATTTTAGATAATTTAAAATTTCTAAACTAAACTCCTGATTCCAGGAAATTAATAGAAATTGCAATCGACGTCAGGTCACTCCTCTACTTTATTCCTAGATACTATACAATTGCTTCGTACCTTCACAATATGTTCCCGTTTAATTCGACAGTTACTTTTTAAATCCTAAATTCCGCACCAACTATTCAAGCAAACCGCTCTTTATAAATTGTACGAAACTAATATTCACGTGCTCGATATTCACCAACTATCCAAGACAACTACCGCTTTGGAAACTTCGCGAAATTATTATTCATATGCTCGGTATTCAGCCATTTCACTATTTACTGGTGACAATTCTTTAACACCTCCATTTGATGGAATGTGGCGGTTCTACAAGTATTAAAATAATTTTTGGGCGAAGTGCAAATGTTTGACCTTCGCCCCGAAAAAATATTTTAATTGTTAAAAGCATGTATATATGTATACGAGGTGTATCATCATCATCATCGGCAATACAACCGGGAACTGGTATTGCCCTTATTTAGCAAGTCCTGAGGCTTGTTAAATTTTCCATAATGATTTGTGTGTTCCGGGCAAGGTCATTAGTATTGCGCCAGATACGAGGTGTATAATACATTTAAAAAATGGGGGTAAACAATTCTTGAATTTTCTAAATTCTCATGAAACCAATTTTTATAGACGGGATATATGCATCTTTCTAACGTCTTTTTAACAGTGTGTGAGTTCTAGATCAAATCGAAGCGCGTGTTGAACAATTTTACTTTTCGAAAAGAACACACTACGACTATTCGCTGAAACTTCTCGAGGGGCTGTGGCGGTTCCGCCAAACCCCACGGTCCGCTTTCCTAAAAAACCCCCATAATTTCCACCAATCTCCTAATTTCACTAATTGAATCCCATTAGCACATGAAATGCTTCACGCATTAATGAGATTAAATCCTTAATCTAAAAAGTCCCTGGAAAAGAAAACTTACCTTTCATGCATCCCTTAGCATACAAATTTCCTATAAGAATTTCTTTCAGCATATCTGAAACATTTCCTTGTACAAGGACATTAATGCTTTCAACGCATTACAGGGAATTTCCTAAAAGGATTCTCAGGCATTCATAATTCAATGCATCATATTTGCTTTCCTAAAAGAATTCCTTAAAGATCAAACCTCATATCCCTGATAGAAAACATATCGGTTACAGTACCATGTAACCATCATAGTCACGGATAATGATCATTGAGTCGGCTATTCCCAGCCTCACCATGTGTACAACAATGTTCCCCACATACACATTGGCTGGCGACTTTTTTGTCCAACGACAAAGCAACTCCTAGCAGCCTATTGAAACAGCTGCATACCATTAGCGCAATAGCCGCTAAAACCAAATTCATTAGTACACATCGTGTGCAAACAAAAGAATTCTGTTCTACCGCAGGCATTCTGGAGATACGATAAACAATTTAAATTGTTTGACGTATCCCAAATGCATTTCCCATTTAATGAGTTGCAGCTTATTTATTTAGCCGGCCCTCATTACAGGCCGACGCCTTAGGTCGCTTCTCCCTTTGTTCTTTTTTTTTCTCGTTTCAGGTTTCGATTATCCTTTGCTAAGCGCAACGATAAACACGGCGATGGGTACGATCACACACTTTACCACCATGATCTGCATTACGAGATCTGGTTCTCTGTTCCCACAAGAGAGACTTTACCTTTCTCTGGTGGTAGGTAAATCGTTTCCCTAGTGGAGGGAAATACTTTCTCTCTCAGGGAAAATGCCCCTAAAAATTTCCCTCGTAGCGAATCAGATCTGCACGAGATGATTATCGTGGAGTCAAATTCCATTCGCTGACCACATCGGTCACACGATCTTCCGCGCCGAGGACGCGAAAATACCCGGAGTCGTATGGGTAGTCAACTAAAATTATAAAAAACCCAATTTCGTATTAACAATAAGTTTACGCAGAGTATAAGAACGCTAAATATTTAATAATGTTTTAGAACAAAAGTAATGATTGTGAAATGTAAGAACCTTTAATAAAAAGTGCGTGTCATTTATAGAAAGAAACTTGAGTGTTTCATTTACTTTCCTCTTGGTGAACTCCTTGTGGACGGTGTGTTGCGGAGTTTGTTCTTGTTTTTTCTTTGATGAACAGTTGCTGCGGTGGAACTTACGCTTCGTGATTGATGGGGGAAGAAGTGAACCGTGTGTCCGTGTCCGGCATAATACTTCTCCCCACAGGCCAGTGGATGGTAGATGACAATACCCTTACCAACAATTAGTACAAAAGTATGATAGTCTGTATTAGGATAAACTATGTTGTAGTCCGATAAGAACTAAAGTGGCTTAACACGGCATTAATTTTTTCCTTTTTCGAAAGGCGTCTACCCATAACCGATCACATAATTTTTATGTGAAGATATCCATAGAAAAGGCAGAGAATAGCTGATCGTTTTTTACACTAATATAATCGGGCTTTCGATATTATGTGATTACCAGTTAGACGTCAATGTTATTTGCCAACTTAATGGATTTTTTTTTATTACACTTATCTCGGGAGAGACGAACCTATAGCGCTGAGTGGGCGCACCGAGATGCCACCAAATAACTGTTGCAGTAGTTTTTGAACAGTTGCAAGTTGTAACGATGCGGGAACACTCGCGCGGGAAAGGGTACCACAGCTTCCCCGCTCTGTAACGGAACTAGTTTTAATACAGGGATGTTTGCGCCGTCGGGAGATGAACTGCAAACTGGTGCGATCTGTCCGATTGTCTCGTGGAACGCATATAAACCGAATTGGGCGGAACAATGTCACGAATCTCCGAAGAGCAGTACCCGTGATTATATCTGTAAAACAGACAGAGGTCGGCTACGCGACTTCGACGTGATAGCGACTAAAATCCCGACGTCAGCGCCCGATCAGGCGGATCGCTGCTCTCTGTATGCTCTCAAGTATGTTAGGCGGAAGGAATGTTTAGGAGCCGAGCTCCAAACATGAGAGCAATATTCAAGAGCGGGTCTAATTTCGGATTTATACAGGAGAAGAAGCTGGGCAGGAGTAAAATATTTCTTGGCTCTAAAAAGATAGGTCAGTTTTCCTTAGGCTGACCTGGCGATGCTCGACACGTGTTTATGCCATGATACATTCCCACAGGCCGTGAAACCGAGAAATTTCAAGCTATCTCAGACTCAAGGGCCCGGCCATTCATCATCAGCTGTGGAACCGATGATCCACTTTTCTTTGTGAATATTGTATACTGTGTATTCGTTGCATTGAAGTCGACAAGATTGGCCTTTCCCCACTGCAGGATCTTATCCAGATCCCGATTCAGAGAGTCAATCTGTCTACATCGCAGCTGGTGCGACGTTGATGCAGTACACTTTATTATCCGTGGTCGCCAACAAAATAGAACCTAGAGGCACCCCAGAATTAACAGGATACAGACCCGAAGACTCGCCGCCTACAACGACCCGGATCGAACGATTTTCGAGGAAGCTCCTCGGCCAGTCGTTGGGCTTCTGGGAAAGTCCAT